>CM061348.1:134117828-135463328 GCA_030867105.1 Liasis olivaceus
ACTTGGCTATTCCACTAGTCACACCTGATTCCAGATCATTTATAAATATACTGAAAAGCATTGATCCTAGGGCAGAATCCTGGAGAACCTCACTAGTTACATCCCTCCATTGTGAGAAATATCCATTTATTATTTGTTTTCTATTCTTTAACCAGTCACTTCTCCAAAGAGGACCTGCTCTTTTATTCCATGGCTATAAAGCTTACTGAGAAGTCTTTGATTAGGGACTTTATTGAAGGCTTTTTGAAAATGTAAGTAGATGACATCTAGTGGCTCACCCTTATCCACATGTTTATTAACATCCTCAACAAATTCTAGTATATTGTTTAAACAGGATCTTCCCTTAGGGAAGCCAGGATGGGTATGCTTGAGCAAGGCCTATGTCTCCAAATATTTGGTAACTTTATCTTTAATAGCATTCCACTATTGTTCCCAGAACACTTGTTAAGGTGACAGGCCTATAATTTCCTGGATCTCCCCATAAGCCATTCTTTAAAAGATGGAGTTACACTGGGCACCTTCCAGTCCTCAACCACAAGGCTGAATGTAGAGACAGGTTGCATATTTTAGCTAGGAGGTCCACACCCTCAGCTTTCAGCTCCTTAATACCCCTTACTGATGTTCAATTTGTCAATAAGGCCTAGCACTTCTTCTCTTGTCATCACTCTATGACTCAATTTGTCTGATTCTCTTCCTGAGAAAAAGGAGCTCAGGGATCTGCCCCCATTTTTCCCTTGTGGAGACAGAGGCAAAGAATTTGTTCAGCTTCTCTGCCATTTCCTTTTTTCTTCTTGGCACACCTTTGACCTTCTTCATCCATGGGACCAGTGGCTTCCCTGGCTGGCTTCCTGCTTCTAATGTATATGAAGAATATTTTATTATCTGTCTTCACAGTTTTGTCTTCACAGTTTTTGGCAATATACTCCCCAAATTTTCTTTTTGTCTCTCTTACTGTTTCTTTGCGTTCTTTTGCCAGAGTTTACACTCCTTATTGTTTCCTTCATTAGGACAGGTCCTCTGCTGTCTAAATGATACTTTATTGGTTCTAATAACTTCCTTACAATGCTAGTCAACCATGCAGGCCTCTTCTTGGACTTTGGGACCATTTTCCTAATTTTAGGAATACATTGTGCCTGAATCTCTGTTATCGTGGTTTTAAACAACAGCTAACCTGTCTGGAGGTTGCTTGCCCTTTTGAAGTTCCCTTTGAGTTTCCTTTTCACCAGTCTTCTCAATTTTGAGAATTTCCCTTTTTTGAAGTCAAATATGACTGTGTGGGGCTTGGTCTGTATGTTTTCGCTTCTTTGAATGTGGAATTCCATAGCATTAAAATTACCTATTCAAATTACATATTCGCCTCTATTGGTAAAATTACCTTCCTCATGCACAGCCTTTCTAGAAGAGAAGATAGCATGGGCTGGGAAGAAGGATGGGAAGATGCATGCAGGTTGCATTAATAACAAGAATTCATGACTAGATAATTAATTAAGGAAGGTGTCGATTTAATCAGGGGGCTCTGCTGAGTTGGGTGGAGAGATATCATTACAGAGTAAAATGCTTTCAATGCTCTCTTCAGCAGAAACATTTTTGGGGTCATCAGTGCCTATTAGAAAAGCATTATAAGAAAAGGCTAGGAAAAACAAAAATGGGAGACACAATGAAACCAGCAATAGGAGAAAGTGTCAGGAGGGAATAAAACTTGTTTGGAAGTAGGCTTCCCCTTCACACACACAAACACAATTAAATTAAATTAAATTAAATTAAATTAAATTAAATTAACCCGTTGTAAATCAGATGACACCTGCCTTGACCAGCCATGCATTTAGTTGCCCTGCCATGTCTAAACCTGGGATGGTCTTGACCCTCTTCATTTTCGGGCTAGAGGAACCAATTATTCTTGAGTTGTCATTAATGAGGCCGATTCAGCAGCATCTCTCCTTTAGAGCTGCACCTGCTTCTCCAGTTCATCTGGTCCTGAGAAAGAAGTATCTGTGAATTACAGAGCGCTGATTGTGCCACAGACACGGGTCTCATAATGACTTTATTGGAAAGCTCCAACAGTGGCATCTTTGTGCTAGTCTCCCTCTCCCTTGCATGTACGATGGAATAAAGATCCTCTGCCTTTATTACTGTAGAGCTTTTTAAAAAATGTTATTTAATATTAAATATTAAATTTAAAGGAATATTAGCCAAGTTTAAATATTAAAATTAAGCATTAATATTTCAACGTGTTAATTAAGTAAGCATTAAAATATTATTATCATTTAAATATTATATATTATTTGGGCAGCAGATAATCAGAAAATCATGGAGAACTTCCAGATGGGGTGCAGATCTTATCTGGGTTCACGATGACCTCTCAGCAATCAGATGGCACAATAACTTAGCTGCAGGCATGCTACAGACAGAAATACCATTCTTCCCCATGTTTTCTCACAGTTGGGAAGCAAATGTTAATGTGCAGTGAATATTATTGCCTGAATAGTTTGATTCTGTTTCTTTGTGCTTTAAGTGATGATCTGTGCTTCCAGAGGTGTCCACTGGGTATGGTAAAAAAAATCAAAATGGTGGCCATGATGGTGCAATCAAAGTTTCACCTCTTTTTATGTGCAGATGAAACTGGGAGAGTTCAAAAAGTATCATCCAGCCAGCGCAAATAACCTGTATAATCACAGATAGACTCTTCTGTTCATGTTTTTGTTATTTGTTAAGGATGCATATAAAATGAATGATGATGCGCTGAAGAGGATTGCTCAGAGGGGCCATGCTGGTCTTTGATAGTTTCCTTTGCAGGTAAAAATATCGTATTTTTCCGACAATAAGACGCCCCCATGTACAAGACGACCCCCATTTTTCCATCCCAAAATTAAGAAATCAATATTTTAAAGATAGTGCAGAACACATTTTTATTTAGTAATTAGTTAACATTGACCTGCTACACTCGGTGGGAGGAGGTCCAAACCGTCTCTCTGCAGCTCTGTTTCCAGGCTCTTTTGCATAACTGATTCCATTCAAGCACGAGTGAAACTGCCGATAGCTTCTCTCTGCAAACAGCCTTCTCTAATTGGTTTGTTCAGCATCAGTGACGTCAGTTACATCAGGCTCCTGACTGGAGGAAGTCTGTTTGGGAGACAAGCTATTTCACTTGTGATTGGAGGCTAGCAATAGGAGGAAGCCCATTCGCAGAGACAAGGTATGGGCAGTTTTGCCACTGCGCGGTTCTCTCCTCGGCTGACTCCCTTGAATAAGACGCCCTTCAATTTTTAGGGTAAGGATTTTAGAAAAAAGTATCGTCTTATAGTCGGAAAAATACGGTAGTTGGCAAGTGCAATATAGGAAGTGGGACAGACAGAAGTTTACATTTTTGCAGCTGGCTGGCAAAAATGATTTGTAGCAATCCCAAGGCAAGCTCCTGATGGAACAAAGCCTGGTATAAAATCAGTAATGTCTGTCTGAATGACCGCCTGGTCTCTTGTTATCCTGAATTTGTGAAAGCCAAATATGAGCCCCTCTCTCCTTTCTTCCTCTTTCTTCTCTGGTTCAGGAAGAATGACCATAACAATCTCTGTAAATTAATCATGGTGAACTCTGCCATGAGCAAAGTGCAACATGCTGATCCAGGTGGTGGAATGTTGCAGGATGGAGAAGGAATTGGAAGCTGAATAGTACAGTGAATGTTTAGGGAAATACTGCCCTGTTTGGGACAATTCAGCACAGTTTTTCAGGTAGCAGTAAAATGGAGTAGAGGAATCTGTGGTACACCTGTAGATATATTGTAGTGCTCACCTGGGATCTATTAAGATCATAAGGAGCCCCCACTGCATCAAACCAAAGGTCTCCCTACTCCAGTGTTTTGTTTCCCATGATGGTCAACCAATTGTCTTTGACAAATAAACAAGCAAGTTCTCTACCCTCTGTTTTACATGTACCAAGAATCTGTGTATTTTACAAAGAATGGGGAAAAAAACTAGTCATCTTAGATGGAATTTATATTTCCAAAATGGGGATCCAACAATCATCTATTTATTTTCCTTCCCAGTAAGTCTGGGAAACCAGAGTGCCAACTCTTTATCAGGTAAGTTCCAATGTGACCTTCTACAGACAGAAGTAATGTTCATCTGCCTTCTGTGGGAGATTTTAGAAACTATTTTGCCTTATGAAGGATCTTGGAAACTGAAAAGTTTGCAACTATTTTATAAACCTTCGATTGTCTTTAAAAGATAATGCCTTGATAGAGACTGTGAAATTCAAAGAATCCTTCTGATTCTGAAGGTGATATACAGCCATAAAACTATTCTCTATCAGTAGCCATGAATTTCTCCAATCTTCTTTCAAAACCCTTCAGGTTGGTATCATTGGCCATCATGACTTCTTGGGGCGGTGAATTCCATAATTCGACTCTGCGCTGTGAAGAAGCACTTTCATTCTGTCTGATCACAAGTGAATTGGGTCACATATGTCTTATCTCTATCTTACAGATGTCTATCTTATATGTCAGATATGTCTCCAGATCCAGATATGGAGACTGGAATACATATCCCCATTCAGAGTCAAGAATATCAGATACAGAATTGAATCAAGACCATTATGCCTACTTGATTGTTTGGGTTCCTTCAGAAAAGCTGTCAAGGGTTGTGGAGCCCTGAGAAAAGATGCCCTTTGAGGCTCTCACATATACTTCTGGACGCTTTATCCAGTGTCAGGATTAGCCCATGAAACTCCAGGAGACAATACAGATTCAATCCAGCAAGGTTTATTGGCTCAACTCCCATTACAGAATCTTCTCAGAGTGAGAGCAATTCCCAGGGTCACCCCACAAACATCCTCTGCATTCCTTAGGGAGGGGCCAGTCTCATTCTCTTATCTCGTGTTTGTTCTTCTGGGGATGAGAGTCCATGTTTCACACCCTTACTCCACACTCCCACATCCAGTGACCCATGTCTTTTTTTTCTTTACCTTCCTATTCTCCTTCTCTCTCCTTCCTTTCATTTTCTCTACCTCCCATCATACATGCCCCTAGACACTGGCATCCTTTCTTTCCCTCTTCACCATTTGAAAGATCTGGAGTGCACAGCAGAACAAAGCAACAAAGCAGTGTCTTTGTTTCTCCAGTGGGTGTTGAGGAGAAAATGTGGAGAAGGTATAGGACAGGACTTCTGATTTCTTTCTTTCTTTTTTTTTTAAAGAAGTCAGTCACTTGTATTTGGTCATTGGCCCTATGGGCACCAGAGTCTTTTGGACAGTGTCCAATATTTTTCTCGTAAATTCTGCTCCCGTTTAGTTGCAAAAACTTAGAAGGAATGGTCCTCAGTTTTGCAGCGGTCCCTTTATCAATCCAGTCATAAAAGGGCATTCATTTCTTGACAAACAATGCCCATTCCCCAGAGTAATTACCCAAATCTTTTGCCTTGCTGAGTTATTTTCCCTCTGCTCTTAAAATTGCCTTCTAAGAATAAGAAACAATGAAAAATCTATACAGTTTTTTCCTGATGGCTTCTATTACCGCAGCCCTTCCGGGCTGTTCATCAGTTCTGGCAATCTTGATTTAGAACTGATTTTTCCTCACTCCGTTTGTGGAGGAAAGAGAACATCTCTGAAATGGCTTTCTGAATAGATCCTGAGTTTAAGAAACACATAGCCGCCTGTTTTGTTTTTGTGAAGGACCAGTTGAGAAGAGCGTTCCCCTACTCGCTAGTGTTCCCTCTCGCTTTAGAGGGCACATTTCACCAATGGCCCCCTGACTCTTATACTAGCAGTAAACTATTTTTTTAATACCTGCCTTAGCCTTTTAAATTTTTCATTTTTATTTATGCAGCCTGACACATTCAGAGAGGGTATATTCATAATCCCATTCCATCCCATGTATACCTCAGTCTGCAGGTTTTAAAAAAGACAAGCATACATTTGAATATATTATGATGCATGCATGCCCCTAATGTCCAGTGATAAGTTTCGAGCACATGCCTGTGAGTCTGTTCCCTTTGTATTTGTATATTATTTTGTGCTTCAGTTATTGCTGGCTGCCTCAACTGTTGCAGGATATAAGTGAATAACTGTAGATTAATTTCTTGCCAGTTTTTGTCAGGAAATGAAAAAAAAATCAGTGGACTGTGCCTTTGTCAGGCCCAGCCTATTAACATTAAAAATAACTCTGCCTCACCCCCATATCATCATTATTTCACCTATGCTCTTGGCCCCTGAAGAAATAACTCGAAGAAAGGAGTCTCCTGGGCAAATTTTCCCTCTCCTGCCCCATAATAATAGCTCTTAGAGGGACCATACAAAAAATCCTCCCCCCACATTCTCATCCATAAATTTAAAACAATCTTTAAAAATATAATTCACAAACAATATAGGGAGGGATCTTTTTAAAAAAAAGAAAACGTTGAATACAAATATTTAAAAGATGACTTGGCAGCAGAAATAAAAATTGATAAATTTAAAGGGCGAAAGAGACTTTTAAAAAAGTCTTAGTTTACTGCCATCATAAGAGTTAGAGGCCATGGATGAGAAGTCTCTTCCGCCCAACCTACCGTAGCATGAAAGGGCACTTTAAGCCAGAGCTTTGCCGATGATCTCAGGCTATGAATTATGTGGGAAGAGGCTTTTTCAACACCTAGGAAGCCAAGCTGAACAGGCTTTATAGTTAGAATCTAGTGCTTTCAAGCATGGAAGCAGAGAAAGAACCAATGGAAATCACACCACGTTGGCATAATGTGCTTAAGACTTCCAATCCCTTCAGCGTTTTAGGGAATATATTATAAAAAATGTAGACAAAACAGTTTTTCTAGGGAAGGAATCCACTTTATATATTCTATGCATTTAGGTTAGTCTAGATTACTTTTCAACATGACTTGGCAAAGTCTCCCTCTCTTTCTCTTTCTCTCTCTCTCTTTCTCTCTTTGTATGCGTTTTCCTGAGCAGAGGTAATTTCTCATGGGGAGCTAGACTTCCAGCTTGTTTTCTCCAGGTACCAACTATACCCAGACTAGAATAGGTGGCTTTCTACTTCAGTATTTAAGAGCTAATCCAAGATGATGCTAAACATGGCAGTACAGTTCCTAAAATTATTATTATTTGTTACAGTGGGTTCCTGAACAATAATTAAAAAATGTACACAAAGTGAAAAATACAGAATGGGAAAAATTACATTCAAACACACACTAGATTCAGGAAAATAGCTTGCAGAAGTGGAAACATTAGGAGAAAAGTGGAAAATGTATAGATTAGGAAAAATGTATTTAAAAAACATACATATTCCGTGCTGACATTTTGAAAACAATTGCATTGATGTGAAAACGGGGACAAAGCATTTTATAGGTGGAAAGTAAGAAATAAAATGAAAATTAACCTGAAAGATTCTTCTTCGGATAGAATAATTCCAAATCAGCACCCTTTTTCTAAGACAGTGAAAATGTTATTGCAAGGCTTATAATGGCTGTGCTAAGCTGGCCCCCTTGATATGTGTGTGTTCTGTACCACATTCAAATGAAAACGTTGCTTGTCTGTAGCAGTTGTAATCCTCAGTTCAGATTCTTGCACAACTGTGAAATTTGTGAAGCCGTTAGATGATTTGGAACCAGTTATCTCATAGCTTAAACTGTTGCAAGATGTATTCATTTATATATTTATTTTTAAAATGTTTAAAAAACTTTTAGACAATCTTTCAAGGTACAGAGTTCACGGTGGCTTCCAGCATAAAGCAACACAAACACATGCTAAGATTAATTTTTTTAAAAAAGAGCGAAAGAAACATTCCACCCCAGAACATTAACAGACAACCTCATTAAAACATAACTTCATAGGAGGCCATAAAAACAGCCCTTTGGAAATAATTCAGAAAAGGACCTTCTGAGTGTACGGGACTGCCAACATAGTGCTTCTCTGCAGTTCTTTAAAGCAGCCACATCTTTTTCCAAGTTATGCAGCCGCCACATAATTCTGAACTGGGAAACGTTGAGGCTGTTTTTAAAAGTTGCAGGCACGTGCTATATTTACCAACTTCTCTATAGCACATTTTTGGAACCGAATCCAAAGTATTGCACAGCCCCAGAAAGACTAATTAAATAGAAACCAGGTACTTTTGGTGACGGATGGTCTGGTAGAGAGTTCCAGAGTTGTGGGATGTTGCAGAAGATATCTTCTCCTTTGTGTCTGCTAATCTGACTGCTCTCACAAAAGAAGGCCTCCTTTTGCAGATCTTAAATTGTGGGCAGGCCAGCAGGGATAGATCTGGCCCTTCAGACTGAAAATATGAGCACTGTATGTGTAAATTGGGGAGGTACAAAAACACATACATTCATATAGATAGATAGATAGATAGATAGATAGACTTGGCCCTTCAAAATATAAGCGCTGTATGTATAAACTTGGGAGGTACAAAAACGCATGCATCCATATTTATACACACACACACGCACACACACACAACACACACATGCACACACCATGCAACAATACAAGACCGAAACCATTAATGTAAAACAAATATCTTGATGTATGCTCTTCCTTCATTTTTTCATTATATTATATATTCATTATATTTAATTCTGAAGAAAAGTCAAATAATTATAGTGCTTGTAACATTAACATTTGAAACTGTAATTACTATTGATAGAATATCCTCTTTTTTTCTTTTCTTCTCTCTTATCTACATTTAATACTCTGAGGCACCTACATAAAAGAATATTAAGAATCTTAGTATATTACATAAATATCACTGCATCACAATAACATATTGTATCAAAACTGAGAAGATGGAGCAATAGATGGTCTGTATGGCTAGATTTAATAATATGTTAAAGGACTGAGCTAGTTCTATACTTTTTATGGATATACTTTTAGTTTCTACAAATGTCATTCATTTATTCATTTTTTTTTCCTGATTTTATTAGGACTGCTATATTTTTGGTTGTACTTTATCATATCTTCTGGTTGTTATACTTACATATACATATACATATACATATACATATACATATAGATAAGACCCCCCCCCCAAATAATAAATTGGGGAGAGGTAGATATACCATAGAAAATAAGGAATGGGCCATGTTTTGGAAAACAGGATAGAAAATAACAGAACCGAATCTGCTGCCCAGCCTTCATCCATGTTCACGTTTCCCACCTGAGAACTTCCCTTTCAAGGTCAGACATTTGAACATGCTTGGGAAAAGATCACTTTGCTCATTTTGGCCTGAGCTGCTCTGTGATTCAAAAAACATAAATGACACAATGAGACTTTTGAAAAGCCTTTGCTCATCTCAGCTGCTGCTTGTGGTATGAATCAAACAATCACATTTATTTTGGGGAGCCAGACTCATCGCTGATTGCATTTTTCACCCTGATGAAGGGCGAAATGTGCAATTCATTAGGGACAGATGCAGAGTTATTGTTGTTGTTCTCTCGCTCTTTCTTGCTCTCTCACGGATTCACTCCATGACAGGCGCCTCCTGATGTGCCTCTTGAAGGAAATGAACAAATTGATGGATTAAGAACAAAGGAAGATTAATCAATTTTCCCTCTGGTTAACATTAGCCAGGAGAAGCACCTTTCTCAAATGAGGGTGCATGAATCTACCTGTTCTATCTGATAGAAGTGATTGACCTGCACAATGGAAAATGACAGTGATCTCCTACAAATGAGAAACACAACCTTTGCAGTCACCTTGACTGGTAGACAAGTGGGAAGAAAGTACCTGTCTTTAATTAGACCATTTATATGACTTATAACAGCAGGGAGACGCCTATTTAGATTGCTGGCAAGGCTGTTGCAGAGAGATGGTAATGGGTGCATATTACCTAGAGTCTACACCAGTGTTTCTCAGTCTTAGCAACTCTAAGATGTGTGGACTTCAACTCCCAGAATTCCCCAGCCAGCCATACTGGCTGGGGAATTCTGGGAGTTGAAGTCCACATATCTTAGAATCGCCATGATTGAGAAACACTGGTCTACACAGTGTACGTCCTTAGCAAAACTGAAAGGCCCACTCTTGGTTATATTGGAAAACAAAACAGTGGCTAGATTTTGAACAGTATTTGGGAAGCTGGCCTTGGAAAAGAACTCTTAATGCTTATAGAGTTATAAAGACAGGGTTTTAAAATCTCCTCTTTTGAGCAAGAGAATGAGCTCATAGATGGCGTCGATTTATTTATACATGCATTTGTATGCTGCTGACTGCATGAATTCTAGGCAGCTTATGATCATAATATAAAAACAAACAAACAAACAAACAAACAAACATGAAACTGTCATCAAACCCTCAACAACATCATGTTGGCCAACTAAGCAGCTGACCCAACACTGCTGTCAGCCTAATGTGATCTCTGCAAAGCCTCTGTAGAAAAGCACAGGCTTTACTGCTTACCTAAAGGATAACGGGGAAGGTGTCAGCCTAATCGTGGGAACCAACCTGGTCCAGAGCAAGGGAGATGCAGTTGAGAAAGTCATCTCCTGGGCCCCTGTCTCCTAACTTCTCCAGGGCTGGGAACCCACAGCACTCCCTTTCTGCTCTCACCTATTGGTCAGCAGATTCCATGGAGTAGATGGTCCCAAAGTTAACATAAACCTTAAATGGCTTTATAGGTAAGAGCTGGCACCTTGGGCCCAGAAGCCAACCTGCAACCAGTGCAGCTCCTGTAACATGGGTGTCATTCTGCTATCCTGGCTTCCACCTACTGGCTTGAGGGCAACTGTATTCTGTACCAGCTATAACTTTCAAGTTGACTTCAAGGGCACCCCCCAAGTAAAGCAAATTGCAGTAGCCAAACCAAGAGTTCACAAGGACATGACTTCATTGCTGTTAGCACCTCCTAATCCAGGAAAGATTGGAGCTGGCAACCAGCTAAAGGCTTTCTTAGCCATGGCCTCATCTTCTGCTGAGACAGGAATTGTAAGTCCAGGAGGACCTTCAGGTTCTACTCCTGTTCCTTCAGAGGGAGTGTCACCTCATCCACAGTAATAAATTCAACTTCCTTGGTAGCAGAGGTCTCCTGGTCAAAAAGAATCTGTTTTGCTGGGATTCAGTCTGAATTTGTTGCATCCCATCCAGTTCTGTATAACTTCTGGACACCAAGTCAAGACTTCCATCGCATCACCTACTCAGCCCAAGGTGGTGACATACAGCTGGGTACCATCAGCATACTGATGACCCCTCGCCCCAAACTTACACATAGCTTTTCCCAGTGGCTTCCTGCAGATATTGGGAAATAGTTATGGGGCTGAGCCTTGGAGCATCCCATGCTGAAGTGCTCAGGCACTTTCTGGTTATCCAGGTTGGACAGGCAGAATTAATCCGGAGAAGACTGTCTCTTAGATACCAGGTCCTGAGCTGGATAGGACTTTAGATAGTGACCAGGACCTTGAATTACACTCAGAAACATACCTGCAACCAATGCGTGATGAAACATAGTGGTATTAAGACACCTCAGTAAGCATCTGGGCTGCTGCATTTTGATCAAGGAATTCCCTGTGGATTTTGCAGCTTAATTTCTATTATATTTCGATAATATTTCGATAATATTTATGTTTATGTTCAATTGTTTTTAATGGTCGTTTTAGACTTGTTTTTAACTGTTTGCTTTATTGTACACCTTGGCTTATTTGCAACACAAATGCATTAGAGTCACGTTTGTGAGATGGGTAGCCATATAAATTTGATAAATGAATGAATGAACAGATGAATAAATGAATAAATAAATAAATAAAGGCTCTACCAACATACAAAAGCAGCAGGCTTTTGTATGATTTTAACTAGCAGGGAAACAAAAAAAAAAGCAAACAAACATCCTAGCTTTCCAAATAAATTTGCCCCATCCCAAGGATGTGGGTGATGACAGGAGAGCTATTTGGGAAAAGCAAAACAAAGCTTCGGGCACATTCAGCCAAGGAAAAGATCCCTGGTTCTTTTTCTTGATCAGGCCCTTTGTAGCACTGCATTGCAGTCCTCCTCTCCACTCCAGCTGCCATTTTGCTCTGCAGCTGGCTGGGGGAAGACACATTTATGAGCCACCAAGAAGCCGAGAAAAAAAAGAAAGAGCCAGTTTGGTGTCATGGTGAAGGCACCAGGCCAGAAACTGGGTGACAGTGAGTGCTAGCCCCGCCTTAGGCATAAAGCCATCTGGGAGAACTTGGGCCAGTCCCTCTCTCTCAGCCCTTGGAAGGAGTCAATGGCAAGCCACTTCCCAAAAACCTTGCCAAGAAAACTGCAGGGACTAGTCCCGGCACTCACCAGGAGTCAACACTGACTCGAAGGCACACACACATGTATATACAAGACGCCAAGAAAATCCTCACAGTCCTTTATAAAGCCAGCACTGTTGCAGGGGCAGGGAGGAAGAGAGGAGACAATGTACAGTGATGACCTTGTTTAATTGAGGGGTGAAGGAAAGCCTATAAATGGTGCACCATTTATTAGGTGTTCTAAACTAGCTACTAAAATGGTGGTTGCTGTGGATGCTACAATAGCTGTTGGGATTCTTAATAATTTTAGCAGCTAATAAACTTGGATCTGGATTTACTTTGACGGGCAGCAACATTTACAGGAATAAAAATATTTTAACAATACATACCTTGAAGTGATCTATGGGTAATCCCTCCTTTTCATGAATTAAAGCAAAAGATTTACCCCCTTTGCCTGTTGCCATCAATTCAGATGCAACACATTTATAGTGAAGGCTAGGACTATGCTAGTTTTTTTTCCTGCAGCTTTTTCTTTTCTTCTTCAGCTGGATAGGAAAAAAACAGCTTTTTATTATTTTTCAAAGGAGGGAAAATTTCAGTCAAACTCTGATTTTGACCCTTACCTTAGCTATACTGAGTGTCAGAATATTCTGTTTTTCATTGTACAATTATCTGTGCAGCACTCTGCATCTTCTTGAATGAAATATAGCAAAGAAATTGTTCAGGTCACATTTAAATACAAAATTAACTAATTCAACACTTTCAAATCAATATGTGCCCTAAAACTCAGTTATGCTTACATATTTACATGTTTTTGAATTTTGCAATGCAATTTGCCATTTTTTTCTCTTAAAGCCTATTAGGGCCAAGTCTACAGAAAAATGCATTTGTTCATAAAAATAATTTTAATAAATGCACCATGTTAGGGGAATTTGCAAAAATGCAGCATTAAGTAACTTAGCAAACAGAAATCCATAGGTTTGGAGAAGTCTACATAAGGATAAATACAATTCCAGAACAATAAAACACACACACACACACACACACACACACACCAGCCTCAAACTCATACAGGAATTGGACACATTGAATTTATGAATGGAAATTTGAGAAGTGGAGATAAATCAAGAGTGACAGATTCACACATCCATTTTCCTGGCTTTTGAAGCTTCTATTAAATCCCAAGGGAAGACATAAGGACGGGACTGTTCTCATGAAGTTTCTGCAGGTCAGGAAGGAGAACAGTCAGGGAGGCTACAAAGTGGTGGAAAGTTATCTTGCCAAAAAAACAAAAGTAACAGCTTCATAACAGTAAAACAAGTTTAAAGAACATCATCAAAAGACCTAAAGCTCCAGGAGAACAAAGAAGAAACAGAGAAGCAAGAAATGTTTGGAAATCTTGGGGATCAGAGGAGACAGTTCAGCACAGTATTATATGAAGCATATAGGGATAGATCTTGAAGAGCTTCCATATGGAAAAGTTATCCCCTCTAACTAGAACTAGTGATCCAGAATGGCAATCAATAAAATACAATTTTAGCATAACCTAGTAGGGTTTGAGATTTGATTCCAAAAAAGTGTTTTGGAGCACCCAGAAATGCAAACTTAGCACTTGTCTGCAACTCTTTAAAGCAGCCGTGTCTTTTCCTGGGTTCAGGAAGCTTTACAGTTCTGAGCAAGGTGACATTCCAGAGTTGTCAGGGATTGGCTTCTTTGGACTTGTTTGTTGGTTTATATTTTTCTCAGGCTCTGGAGCTGGTTGAGTCCCTGCTGGATGGGTTTTCTTTGGTTATACAGTGGTACCTCGTGTTACGAATTGAATCTGTTCCGTGACTCTGATCACAACTCGATTTGGTCGCACCGTGAGGCAAATTTCCCCATAAGGTTCAATGTAAATACATTCTTGCCAAGCCTGCTCTGCATTTTCTTTGGAGCCATGCTGACAAGCACACCAAAAACCTTCCAAACGCCACAAAACACACCACAAGCCTCACCGAACGTCTCCTTGCTACCGCGATCTCGCCCACAGGAAGCCGCGACCGCGTGGCAGCAGGGCAAATGGCCGCGGATCCGGTTGTAGCTCGAGGCGGAGGTCGCACGGCGAGGTAAAGTTTTGGGGCTGGAGCTGATCGTATCACGAAAAATTTGTAAGGGGGGGCCTTCGTAACCTGAGGTACCACTGTATGTTGTTTTTGGAGCCATTCATGATACTTTTTTTTTGTCTTTTGTGGGGGGTTTTACGCCTAATTGTAAGCTGGCCAGAGTCATTGGGAGTTGGGTGGCCTATAAATTGTATGTATAAATAAATAAATATTCCTAGGCTGTCCAGCTCCAATGATTCTGGGTAAATGAACAAACACTGGAGATTTAAGACATCCCTGTAAAATGTTCTTCTTGTTTTACAGATATACCAGCAGAACATAAGTGAGCTAACAGGCTAGCTTAAGAGATTTTGCTGCTTGAGGCAAGGTATCCAATAGCATCGTTTTTCTATTCCACATACACGATCCAATTGGCACAGTAGCTCAATCTTACTTTAATGCTGCCGACAGGATGAAGGTCCTCCAACTCAGTTGAGAGTTGCTGGCTGTTTTTAGGGGGTGCAGGACAGGCTGGTTGGTGCAGATCCCTTTGAATGACAGAGGAAGGCATTTATGGTCGCATTGTCCCTGTGGCCTTCCAGCACCTGCTGCCTAAGGCAGTTTTCTTATTCTGCCTAATGATAGAGCTGACCTGGGAAGCAAGCAGCTAGACCTCATCATAGATCTGCAATCCCTCGTCAAACAGTCATCCTGGACCATACGTTCCCTTTCTTAGCTAACACCCAATTCTTTCTATCCCATCTCTTCCAAACTGTAGACACACACAACATGCCTGCTTGTTCTTTTCTCCAGCTCTAGCTCTGATTGCTAATGGTCCTGTTCAGGAGAGCTCACTAAGCATCAAGAGGTGATCTCCAAACACTTTGGTACCTGCGGTCAATCTTTCCTCTTTATAAAAAAAAAAAGAGGGATGGGAAGGTAAAACTCCCTCAAGTCAAGCTGACTGCATCTCTGCAGTGTTACAAAAGTGGTTTGTCACTGACTTTTTCTGAGATTATATTTTTCAATCTGCAAGAACTGTTGACAGAACATTAGATTGGATGATAGCTAAAAAATAAATTGTATCTCATTTGCATCAAGACACTATTACTGTCAAAGAGACGGCCACCATCACTAACAAGAAAACTTGTCTACCATTTTTGTGCTATTTTTGGGTGGTCTTAAAAAAAAATCACCTACTTACCAATTTAGGATTTTTTTCCCATGGATCAATAAGGATATTACTGTTTATTGTAGCTGTAGCTGTATTATAACTGCTATAGCTGGGGAAGAATGACTTAGAGAGAATCTATCTTTCAGTGTCCATTCTGAAGCATTGGACTCAAGATGGGGATTTGGTCTAATTCATTGCCCTTCTGTGTGTTGTTCATCTTATATCCGATAATATAATATGCTTCTTTGACGTTAAAAGTCCTTTCCCCCTATAGCTCGTTTTTTCCTTTTTGCTGATGAACTGCATACCCGTCTATTTCCTCTACTGTCCTAAGCCATTGAAGGCAGCTTAGATGTACTTTGCTTTGGCATTCTGCTCTCTTGATCATGCTGTATTCTTGTAAGTCAATATTCTCCAAGAAGTTGTGTTAAGCAACCAACTCCTAGCTGAAATGTATGAGAATTACAGTCCAACACATCCAGCTTGCGGAAGGCCATTAACATAAGCTAAGGAAGTAGATGATGTTACAAATATTCACATTATAATCATATTAATGAATGTTTATTTGCTGCTCAAGGAAGATGGCAACAAGGAGAAGACACAGCTTCTCAGCTCCTACTTTGGCTCTGTCCTCCTCCAATAACAGGATATGCGTTCCACCAAAGAACTGTGAAAGGCAAGATAAAGGGGTAGGACTGAAGCTTGAGACTGATAGAAACATCAATAGAATACCCACTTACTTTTAAGGATCAGAACCAGGTGAATGGCAAGCTAGGGTATTGAATGTGGCCAGAAGGATGTTGGACATTTGTTTTTTAGAATTAAAAAAACTCTGAAAATCTCCACCCTCTAGAGGACTCACCTCCTTTTGTCTGTCTTTGTTTGCTCTGCTTGCTTCTTCTGGAGGGCTATCATAGGCATATTCAGATGCAAATCATCTGTTGGCCACCAGATGGCGGCAAAGAGATAGAACCAGATGATGCCATCTAATGGTCATCTGAATGTTTGCAGTTCAAGTATAGTAGCCCTACTGTCCCAGTGTCTCCTAGGATGATACTTAGAAAGAGAAAAGGACACCCAGGTGCAACACTGACTTGGCCGATCTTGAAGCACAGTCTATGTTGTGGTGAAGCAGGATAGTCTGGGTAGGAATAGAGCAGGTGAGGCAAACAAGAGAGTCCTGAGGCGAGCTTCCAACCCTTCCTTCTTTCTCTTAGCAGCTGCCAATGCAAATTTTAAAAGTTTACTACCAGGCAGCTAATACTGCCATGACTTGCTAGTAAAAAAGCAAAAAAAAATCCCACATGTATGTTGGGTGATGGGTGGGGAGAGAAAACAGAGCAAGTAGTATAGACGTATGAGAGAAATGTGTGTGTCTAATTATATATTGAACATAACTTTATTTTCATAGGTTTCTCTTTTTTTATTTTAAAAAACCTTTTTTAGGTTTTTTTAATGGCCACCGTAGCATTGAACAACTTGTTGATGTTATCTTTGAGACAACCTGGGGAACTGTTGCAGTCCCAGATGACTGGTGGAAGGGAAAAATGTTCCTGATCTTCAAAAAGGGGGAAAAGGAAGATCTAGAGAACTCCAGGCCAAAGCACTGCAGGCCAATCAAATAGATTGATCTGTAAGAACTTTGAATACAATGTGGTAATCTGGATCATCAATGTGGATTTGTCAAGAACATGTCTTTTCACATTAGCTTTATCTCATTTTTGGACTGACTTCTTTCATTAGCAGTATATTGCTGAAATACTCCATGACATCTCTCTCTCTCATCTATCAATCATTTATCTAACATTTATCTATCTATCTAATCATAGATGATGATCTATCATCTACCTACCTACCTACCTACCTACCTACCTATCTACCTATGACTCGAAAATTGTAGTTAAAGAGTGCTCACCAGCAGTTCCTCAGCAAATAGGAATGAGCTATGATTGGGTACAAGAAAGTTAGTGCTGTGATCCCATAGAGTCTTTCCCCACTCTTCTTTCCCCCTGCTTCTTTTGTTCTGAGTGACAGATGAAAGAAGGGAAGCAGGTCTTTGGCTGACCTGCCATGGGACCTGCCATCGGATCGGAGAACTGGCACCAGAGAGCTATTCTTCCCTGCTTCTCTCCCCTGGTGCAGGAGGGTCTGCAGGATCTAGATGGTAGCCGTGGCAGTGCAATCAAAGTGACACATATAAAAAGCAGGTGGAGCTTTGGTCACATGCTCATGGCCACCATCTTCCCTTTTTTTTTTTTTTTTGCCATATCCTGCAGCAGGTGCTTGTGATTAGCAGGAGAAGTGGGGTGGGGGAGAGGAGAGACCTGGAAAGAACCACCACTTTGCAACTGCTTCCCTTCCCCCTCTTCAGCTGGTACTCCCACGGTGAAACATAACTTGACTGCAAGGGGTCCAGCCACTCCCCCAGCAGTACAGTTTTCTCCTGTAATTGGGGTGGGGGTGGGGGGGTTGGATAGCTGTGGCATGAGGATAAGGGACTCTAGGGCTGACACCCCCACAATAAAGCTGCCTATGACTTCCATCCTCTCCCTTTCCCCGGTGGGAATAGAAAGTAGGGAAAGAGGTTCTTCAGCCACCACTCCATGGATCAAAGTGAGGTTTTTTAATGCCAGGAAAACTAGTACCTAAAAGATCCTCTTCCCCTCCTTCTCTCCTTGTGCTGCTGCCATCCATGGGATAGGTGGCCTTTTGATCTAGTAGGAGAATCCTAACTCTCTGCTATTCAATGGTGAATGACCCTGAAAACAGGGACCAGAAGGGGTATGTGTCTATAACAGCCTCAGGTGGGCCAACAGAGCAGGGCAGGGCCCTCAGCTTACCTTGGAATGTATTACTTTGGTTGACCACATGGTATGACTTCTGTCAGAAGAAGCTGGAAGATACTACTTTACAACTGGGTCAGGGCAAGGCAACTCCAGGCTGCCATCTTGGTGGGTCAGGGGACAGCTGACTGCAACAACATTTGTTCAGGTTCTCTATAACCATCTCCAGGGTCATGTCCAGTCCTTGGTAGCAGGTTGTGTGGAAGACCAGGGGGACATATTCAACCATGGGACTCACTAGGTAATCTTGGTTGGTTGCTGTTCCTGAGCCAAGACCATTTCACAGGATTGCCATGAGGATACAATAGGAGAGACAGAGAGAGAGAGCCAGGCACACATTTTAAACTCCTAGAGGAAATCAGAGTGGGGGAGAAATTTGGTGACCAAGCACCATATTCCGTGGGTCTCATTGCATATATGAGTAGGATAGACTTGGCAAGGGCTGGAGGAAGTTCTTTGCTTTGGAACAGTGAAATGGCTGGGTTAGAGCTTCCTTTTTTTCTCACGTGTTTGCATAGTGTTCCCCACCCCTATCCTAGTGGGCTATGAATAAATAAAAACTTTAAAATAATTTATACATTTTCTCTATGGACTTAGTTTCTTGCTGACAGCATATACCAGCTAAAGGAGATTATGAATGAAGAACCGGTGGGTCTTTAGGTACTACTGGATTACAGCCCCAACTAACCTTGACCAGTCCAACAACAGCTGAAGGAGTTTCAGTATTCCAGTCTTATTACTGTGAATTCTCATAAGAGCCATTTGGCCTCTGTAACGTCTCTAACGTATTTAGGATGGCTGGTGGAGAAATATCTTGCTTTTGAAAATGTATTATTTTATCTCACATATAAAATCACAGTATGAAAAAGTAAAAAAGAAAAAAGAAAATCATCTTATAAAGCCACCATAAAATCAGCGAAGCTTTCACTGCAGTCATAAAATTCATCCAGTGCATATGTCGAAGGAAAAAAAAAAAAAGAAAGAAAGGATAGAAAAGAAAACTCAAACTCTTTGGGTCTGTTTTTCTAAAGACAAAAAGAGAAAGCGAATCAGGCAAAAGAATTTGGTGACCCGGATGCTGTGGCAGGAAAGATCCTTACAGGAGCAAAAATTCCCCCCAGCCTTTGGGGCATGAAGAGGCTGCATACATTTATAAATGTCACCTTCTCCCTACCAGCCATTTGCAATAAAATAAAAAAGAATTAAAACTTATCATAAAACCAAAGTCAAAGGGGAAACTCCATAACTCAGTGATAGAGCTCCAGGATTCAGTTTCTACCATCTTCAGGCAGGGCTGAGAAAGATCTGTCCTTGAAGAACCTGACATGGGATTAAACCTAACATGGAAGCACAACATCACAGCTCACACAACTCCAATCAGAGAGGTCCACAGAGTGTGATCAAAAGCATCAAGATGGAGGCCGTGGCAGTGTGATCAAAGTGCTGCCTGTAATGTCCATAGAAACAGACAGAGCTTTGATCGCATGGTCTGGCCACTATCTTGATTTTTTGACCATACCTTGCAGACACCCTTAACTCCCATAGCACAGGGCAGACTTTTGCTGCCTGCCTAAAACAAAGAGTATCAGGGACTGGACTGGAAATGAATCCTGGGGGGAAAGACTGAGAGACGAAATGTGACACTTCCAAGTAGTGCTGGGGTTTTGATACTGCTTCATGAAGCAACTCCACAAACTCCTCACTTTCGTGTCCTTTCTCTTGGCTCCCCTTTTGTAGCAGCCTGTTGTAGCAGACTTTGCACGATGGGAAAAAGCTGGGAGGGGCTTCCTAACAGATAGAGATGAAGTCGCAGCACTGCCCTGGAGCAACCCAGTGCCACTCAAATGGCTTTGTAGAGGTGAATTGAGTGGCCTCTTCGGTTCACTCAGACAAAATATATTGTCTCTATGATGTGAATTGCTTTGTTGAAGCACATCTAAGTTGCCTCATTCAGTTGCCTAGTGTATTTAACCTTGAGCAAAGTCAGTGGAGGGGAATCAGCAGTGAGACAGAGCAGCAAAAACAGACAAAACACACACACCTCTCAAGTAAACGCAAGTGTACTTTCGGATTGCATGAAATCATGGCAAATAATTGTTTGATTTTATTCTCAAGGTGGAGTTTGAGTTGAACTCCACCAATCAAACTCCACCTTGAATTCAGTGTTCAACCTGGGCACCACACTTTAAGACAGAGTTTCTCAACCTTAGCAGCTTTATGATGTGTGGGCTTCAACTCCCAGAATTCCCCAGCCAGCATGCTGGCTGGGGAATTCTGGAAGTTGAAGTCCATACATCGTAGTTGCCAAGGTTGAGAAACCCTGCTTTAAGGATCAAAGCAACCTGCAACAGGTTCAGAGAAGGACAACAAGGAGATTAGAAGCTAACACCTTGGAAGAGGCCAAAGAGCTTGGGAACGTTTAGCCTTGAGTGGATTCAGGGGATAGCAATCTTCGGGAACCTGAAGATGAGTCACCCAGTCAAAGGCCATAACTTGTGCTTTATCACCCCAGAGGGCAGGACTTGGAAGAATGGATTTAAGTTACAGGAACACACATCTCAACTGTTATTAAAGACCTTCTAACAATTGGAGCAGTTCTACAATGCAGCCAGTTACTCAGATCAGGTTGTGGGCTTCCCTTCATTGGATGCATTCAAACACAGGTTAGACAACCATCAGTCTTGGACACCTTAACATGATTCTTTATTTCTCCTGGGGGAGTGAGTCCCATAATGGGGTGTTGCTATCAAAAAGGCCCTATCCCACACTCTGCAAAAGCTAAAAGCTTTCGGTGGTGCAACACATTCAACATCTCCAGGGTTCTGCAAATTATATGCAGGTTCCTATGAGAAGAGGAAATAGCTCTTCTCATAGCTGGCCCTATGTTATTTTTGGGCTTTATGGGTCAAAATCACCATCTCGAATTGTTTCCAGAAACAAACCTGAAGCCTGGGAACTTAACCCAAGAGAGCCTCCAATAAGCACTCTTCATAAAAATTCAAGCTGCTCCTTTTAACACTGGCTATAGTTTCTAAGTATGGGAGAAATGTAGTGGGTCTGGAATATAATAAACTGAATCATCTGTGTAGATCTGTAAGATGTGGAACAAAATATACATTAGGTTGTAGCCAATGGTTGTCTTTATGCTAGTAGAAAGCACTTCTGCTTTGCTGGATGGAGCAACAACTCCTCAGCTACATTACACTGACTGCCCTGTAACTCCTGAAAAGCTATTTGATATTGGGGGGTCTTACCTAGCATCGTTCAGGACAGTATGGAAAACGGCACAACCCAAAATGTGTTGTACTTGCCTGGACATTTCATGAACAGATGCTAGATAAGCCAAGGAGGTCTCTCAGGTTTGCTGATAACTTTCCATAGGTTCCATTAAGATTCTGGAATATCTGAAAGTATTCCTTGAGATGCTTTCTAGAGATTTGGATCTTCACCCAACGTGCCCACTCATTGTTCTTGCTGTTGTTATTTTTAATCATTTTTAATTAGGTTCCGTGGGGGTGTGGTTAGAACATGAAGTCCAGCAGGCTTTGTCCTCACTTGGGCCACCCTGAATGGCAATGGCCTGTCATTTCACCCCCTTCTGCATTAAGTTTGCTGTGCCTCTTATTTTTTTTTTTTTTTTTTAAAAAGGCGGTGGGGGGGGGAGGGAAAGATCGAAATGGCCTTCTAAGGGTCTCCAGCTGGGCTCAATTTCTCTGCTAGGTTTTTGGGTTTGGCCTTTGTTTGGGTTTGGAAAGTTTGGTGTTCTTTTCTTTCCCTAGCAATTGAGTCTTCTTGTTTTGGCTTTTTTTCCCACTCAATGAATTGCTGAGAAGAGGAGATGAGAAGCTGCAAAAATTAACAACGGTCTATCATTTCTGTCAAACCTTAGAAACAAACAAGCTTACAAAAAAACCCACTTTTGTCTTTTTTTTTTTTTTCCTATAGTCTCTTTCAGTGAAAATCACCCAAAGTATTTCTTGTTACAAAAGCAGGTAGAACATTTTCAGACAAGAGAATGATTTTAAGTTGGCAGTGTCCCTTTAATATTTCATTTTTATTTCCTGTTGTAAATGACAAATTGTTCTGAATTTTATATCACATCCCTCTAGGCAAACTGGTCATGGGATATATGTTTTGTCTTTCTGTCCTCTTTCCCCCGCCTTTTCATTTTGGGTTTTCTTGGGAAAAAAAGCCATAAAACGGTATAATAAAAAAATTTAAAATTCTCAAACAGATACTCTACTAATGAGCACCTTTGAGATGCCAATAAAAACAGGCAAGAGAAGAGAGGATATGCAGAAAAGGACCCAAGGTTATGCGTAATTTGTCTTAGCAGAAACAAATCAAACCAGCATTCAGCCAAGGTTCTCTCCTGACAAGGACTGCTGGGTTCTACAACCCATTTAATATGATACATACAAAAGATATGTCCATGCATTTCCTTGTTTTCATATTCTGCTCGACTCCGGCTAATCAGGGGAAGGGACAGTGTCTGATATGGTGAACAATTCTCTGCTCTGGGGATAGGCAATCCGATACTCCCAGATGTTTTGGACTATCATTCACATGTTCCCAGCCTGCAGGAATGATTAAGGCAGTTCCAGTCCAAAGCATTGGGAGAACACGCTAACCTGTTAGTGGCCAAGCATATTCCAACAAGGATCTTCATGCACTGGAGAAGATAGGAATCCTTTCCAGCACTGTACCTTTAATGTTCCAAAGGATGTAGTTGACTGACAGCTGACAATCCTTTGCATGATTACCTTTCCTTGATTGGTGGTTTTTACTAAGTGTGGCATTTCACTGGCAGGGATGTATGCAAATTCATGCATAAGACAACTGTTGTTGTTGTTTTTCTCAACATCTAGAATATGCCCTTTTTGATGTCCTCTTTCTTATGAAAGCTCCTCTTTTTGTTTAATTTCTTATGGCATCTTGTCTTCTGAGAGCTCAAAATGACTTATACAGGGTCTCTCCTTACTTTTCCCTGCAACAATAACCTTCTCATGTAGACTGGGCTGAAAGAGGGTGACTGGTCCAAAGTCATCACTGAGCTCCAGTCCAAGTTCAACACCTCAGCCATTATGTTATACTGGCAGCACTTTTTTATCCAGCTGGCATAGAACATAAAAAACCCTACTTATTATGGGAACAGGAGAGGAGGCAGCAGCAAGGAAGGGTCCATAAACTGAGCCCCTTGCTGAAGCGTGGGGCTTTGACATCTGCCCAAGCAAGCCAACCTGAGGCACCTACTCATTGCTTCCTCTGTGTGGCCTAAGGAATGGAGCATGCTCATTTTTCCACCACCACCACGCCAAGAATTTTGCCAGTTCTATTGGCTGAATTTATGAGCCAGCTCTTCTTGTCTGCTTCTCCATTCATGGAGAGAAAATGGACAAAAGTAGGGTTAGGGATCTCTTCTCTGTTCTGCTGCCATTAGGTATACAACAGGGTTAAAGTCCCTTTGGGACCGTTCCTGATAATAGCTCACAGTATTCTTTCCTCTGGAAAGTTCTGCTCTTTCATATATCTATATCTTCTATATCTACATATAGATATATGAGACACCTCTATAACTAGAGATATACAGATAATGTAGATCCCTGCCTGGTCATGTCCCCCTCTCCCTGTTTTTGCCACATTTTGTCCCATTTTGCCAGTTAATTGTTTCTGATGTTTACTGCTGTTTAATAATAATAATAAAAAAAAACTTGAAGCCACCTTTGGCTGGCTGAACTGAGCAGCATGTGTGTTTGCTCTGATCTGAATCCAGGGATTGATTGGGCGTGTGCTGAGTGCAAGCTAAACTGAAAGTTACTCACAGTAATTTTCCAACAGACGTCACCATGGAAGTGACAACTTGAGATTTCACACTCCAGTCTCTGCCAGTAAAAAAACACAAAAACAAAAACAAGGATGCTCTATTGAGAATGACATCATGACTCACTTCTCAGTGATCTCTAACTGTGTGAGTTCAGCCCTGTAGTGAAAACTCAGCAGGATCCATCCTAGAACAACATAACTCACACCCTTTGGAGAACTGTCTTTTTAACATCTTGGATCATGTTCTCAACATGAACAAAATGTAGTTGAGGTCCTTGTCCTGTGACAGAAAAGAAGATACCAATCCAGATGTCATAATGTAAAGAGGGTGGTCCCTGTAAGGTGCTTCTTCGGTGGATCTTCCATTCAAGATGAACTGGAACCCTATAGAATGGTCTCTGCAGGAGTGAGGAAGCAGGAACCCCCTTGTTTGATGGTAATGGCATTGGCTACCAGTTAGCTTGTTGTTCAGGTGATTCCAAACTGGTATTGACTTGGAGGCTGTGCATCTTATTCTACAGCAAACTGTTGGAAGGCATTGTCTGCTGGAAGTGGACATTCTGGTCCACATCCAGGTTAAAGATGAAGAACTCTAAGACAGTGTTGTCCAAACTTGGCCACTTTAAGATGAGTGGACTCCAACTCCCAGAATTCCCCAGCCAGCCATTCTGGGAGTTGAAGTCCACTCATCTTAAAGTGGCCAAGTTTGGACAACACTGCTCTAACAGGAAGAGCAAACATTCATCTCACTAATGAATGTAAATAAGCAGGGCTAGCATAATAGGTTGGCTGGCACTGCTGAGCATTTGTTAAAGCCCAGGTAAGGGGACTGACTATTAATCCTGTAAGGTTCGTAGACCTGAATCTCAGAAAATCCAAAACCAGGAATTCAGGCAGAGGCTCTTAAAAAGAAAACAGCTCTTTAATCGGCCGAATGAACAGCTGGGTGGGCAGCAACCCAAAACACGGGCAGCGAAAGTTCTGGGCAGCTCTACACCAACAAGATTCCAAACCCAGTTTTTATAGCATTGCAAAGACAATAGATTGCAACTAATAAGGCAGTTTAAGGCAGTTTGAACCAGTGTTCCCCCCTTTACCCTCAAGACCTTTTCCCTGCACTCTCCCCCCTCAAGGTCTTCTGTGTACATGTCCTTCAGGCAGTTTCTTCCTAGCGCAAGCAAAATACAGAGGCGAGATAGCAAGAGCAAGGCTAAGAAAATCCCCCCCCCCCCATCCCCTTCAATCCCTTGGTTCTTCTGCTGATTTTCTTCTTGCAGTGGTTTAATGTTTGCCTACCTTTTCTTGCATATCTCTCTTTTATGTAAGGAGCTCAGTGAGACATTCATAGTATTTATTCCTTCCTCCAAAAAATAATGATTAACCCAGCACCCATTCATGGATAAGAATCTAGATCTCCTTATTCCCAATGTCCTAACACTCATGTGCCACTATTTCCCACATAATCATACTTGATGTCCATCTCTGGATCTCTCTTAACTCCACATAGCAGAGTGATGGCTGGATTTTTTAAAAAAAATATAAGAAATAACCACTGAAGGTCTCTCTCTCTCTATCCTTACTACCACTAATGGTTTAAAAATGTTACCTTCAGTATATGCATATAAGATCTTCATAACCATTAGCTCAGCTGTTAAGATGTAATGGACTGTTTATGGATATTCCAATTGCCTACAAGTCTGAAAATTTGTCAGTACACGGAGACAAATAAGGCTGTGTGGGTTAACAGGAAAGGATTCAGCAGTGAAGGGAGAAAGCAATGTTATTGGAACCACACTGTTAAACAGTATAAAGAAAGCACAAGGGGGAATTACAAAGCTCAAACATCATTTGTGAGGGGGCAGTTACAAACTATGTTTTGTACTTAATACATATGACTCAGACTGGGTTTCTTCTACCATGTCAACAATCAAGTTTTGTAAAAAGAAAGAAAATCACATTAAAATTACATTTTCCTACTCTTATTTCTCTGAAATTTTACTCCATTTAGCTCAGAAGATTCTTTCTCTCTCTAATTATAAGTTTCCCAAAAAAATCAGAGGGGTCAAGAAGCTTTCTGGAATTGCTCCTGATTCAGATTTCCAGTTGTAATTGGATTAACTGAGAGCAGTTCCAAACAGCCACCCTGTGAATGCCTCTTCGCTGCTATGCTTGGAGCTCCCATTGAGATGGTCATCACTTCCTCTATCTGCCAATGAGAATGTTCAAATACTGGCCACCAGCCAGTATGTCACCCCTCCTTTCCTTTCCTTTCCTTTCCTTTCCTTTCCTTTCCTTTCCTTTCCTTTCCTTTCCTTTCCTTTCCTTTCCTTTCCTTTCCACACATTTGCTTTTCACAAGAAGGAAAAAGAACCCTCTATCCCACAAACCCACTGTCCACAGTGCTGTGGAAGTGGTAAAGCCACCCCTTGAAGAAGCAGGGAAGGGTGGGGAGATAATTGCAAAAGCCTTGGCTACAGGAAGGATAGGAAAAGACCTGGGAACTGGGTAGAGGGATAAAGTGGGAGTTCCACCAAAGGGGAAATCGGGCACTCTGTAGTTCTAGAGCAGTGTTTCTCAACCTCAGCTACTTTTAGATATGTGGACTTCAACTCTCAGAATTCCCCAGCCCCATCTTAAACTTGCGGAGGCTGAGAAACACTGCCCTAGAAGAAAAAGTGAACAAGTCTCTTTGTAGCATTTCCTTTGTAGCAAGAACTGAGCTGATCATAAGGGCTCACCTTATCCAGACCTGCACAAACCCCATAGGGTACATATAGAAAAAACCCTAACTGCACTGCACATCAGGTCTTCCATGGCAGCCTGTATAGAAAGACTATTTCTCTGCATTCTCCAAGGCTCAGGGAGAACAACTGATTCTAAGAAACCAAAAGGATCAATAACATGGTATGTGTGAAACAATACCAATGCCAAAATTAACAGTTGAGTATTGGCAATGGTATATTATCCAATATCTCAGATATCTATTCATGGATAATCAAGTACACTTAATAACAGTTTACCTGTGATGAAAAATGGCTGATTAATGTTTGTGCCTAGAAAATTCAGTTTTAGCCCTGCAAGCTGTGAATAAAAGAGGCAGGATTTCATTAACGTAGTCATGGATATACTGAATCCATTTTAAATGCAGAACAGAAGGGATAAATCAGAGCTGGCTTAGCAATGGCAGTGTGGCAGGGAATACGCCTGAGTCTGTTGTATTAAGATTATGATTAAATAATAAATAGTGAGATGTGTAACTTACGGTCATATTACAGCAGACTTCTCTAACCTGGTGTCATCGTGATTGCTGGGAGACTGATCCTTACATACTTATCATGCTTGTATTATATTGCATACAAAATCCGTGTGATATCAGCTGTGCGTTTTTTGGATGTTTTCTTCTCTCAAATAATTTATTCTGAAATTTGATGAAACAGAAGTGACATTCACAAGAACCCGATTTGATCCACATACAACTACATCAGGACTGGCTTGGCTTCATGAAGTTAATGGCTACTCTTGGTCTTGTTGGGAAAGTTCTTAAGGTAGTTCTTCTTTCTGGCCATCGGGTTTCCTCTCAGGCTAGGAAGGATGTTTGGATCAGAGGCCCTATCCCCACTGCTGAGTTGAAGCACTATTTACCCATCCTTAGCCCAAAGTCATGCTGTCCCCATTACCAATCTCTATCCTGCCTCTGTAGCGTCTGTCTGAATTACTATCGAATGGTACTATGTTAATTGGTGAGCGTGCCACCTATTAAGGGCGAAGGGGCTTTCTCCTCTGGCTTTCTGTCCTTCCCCTTCAGCACATCACCAGCCAGTGGGGAAAACTTCCACCAATCAGGGCACTGCAGCAAGAGTGGAGAAAGTCTGAGTTCTTCTCGAGGCTGGTTTAGATGCCCCTTTCCCACCCCCATCCCTGTTTTGGCATCTCTCAAATTAAAATAATATGAAATAAAGAAACGTATGGGAAGATATCAGGAAAAATATATAGCCCAGAATGGAAGTACGATACTGATACAGTGGTACCTCGGGTCACGAACTTAATTTGTTCTGCAACTCTGGTCGCGACCTGAATTGGTAGCGACCCGAATCAAATTTTCCCATAAGGTTCAATGTAAATACGGTTAATCCGTTCTGACCCCTACGAATTTGGTCGCCAACCAATTTTGGTCACGACCCGAATCAAATTTTCCCATAAGGTTCAATGTAAATACAGTTAATCCGTTCTGAACCATATGTTTGGTTTTTTTTAAGCCACAAAAATATGACACAAAGTACAGTACAGTACAGTACAGTACGAAGAGAGAGAACACTAAGCTTGCTTGAGGCAACTTCTGGCGTGGAGGACAGGAAGGCGGGTGGGGAGGCGGTTATTGTTTGGAGGGAGAGTCCCCCTCCCTACAGGAAGCCACGACCACGTGTCAGAGCAGGGAAAATGGCCATGGATCCTGTTTGTCACCCAATGCGGAGTTCGCGAATGGAAGCAAAATTTTGCGAACGGTGCTGTTTGTGACCCGAATTGGTCATGAACAGAAGCGTTCGTAACCCGAGGTACCACTGTACTTCATCTTCTCAGGCGCTGGGTGGCAGGTCCATACTTGTGTACAGACAACCAACCAACCTGAAGCAGATTCTCACAGACAACAACAAGACTACAATGCTAATACTGGAACCAGACTCTGCAACAAACCCAGATGTCTGTTTTTCCCCTACATCTACACCAACAGCACTGTCATACACCCCAACAAGTACACACACAAGCTTTTCCTCTAATGTGATATATACCAGCATCTGCCAGCAATGCCCTTCTGGATTCTGCCTAAGTCAAATGGGACAAACTCTGTGCAAAAGGATTAATTGACACAAGTTCGACACTGGGACTCAAAACAAGGACAAAGTAATATCAGAGCATTTCAACCTCCCAGGACACACTCCTGCAGACTTCAAAGTGACCATTTTAGCAAAATGAGACTTGAACAGCATAACTGAGCAACCAGCTGCTGAACTCACATACATCAAAAAGTTTCAGGCTATCTCAAAAGGCCTCAACAAACACAATGGGATTTTAACACATTACAATTGTTCATTGGTACAGGACTTGTAATCTGTCTCAGATGTAACCTTCATTTGTGTAACCAACCTGTCTTCCTCACCCTTCCCTCCATCCCACTTTAACTCTACATCAATTTAGCCCCTCCACGCCTCTGCAGCTCATGAAAACTTATGCCTTTTAATCAAATGTGTTTCTTGGAAAAGGTGCTATCAGACCTCTCCTGTTCTGATCCCAGGATGGAAGGAGAAAGACCTCCCTCATTATTTTCTGGGAACTGCAGTAAGGAAAGCAGGGCTGCTGAATCTGAAGATAAAGATGCATTTTAAATTAGCCGGTAAGCATGAATATACCTCCTCTTCTTCCCCATATAAAATAGCGGAGCTCTGCTCTGCTGTCCTGGACCTTGTTGGAAGTTTGGAGAGCAGATGATGTCAAAAACAGAAAGGGTGTGCAGTGACGGATATGAAGGGAAGTCCTGAAGCCCAGGGCTAATGCAGGGGGCAAATGCTGGGACAGAAATGGCTATGGAAGTGGCTAGTTGGTGATCAGAGGAGGAGCGGGTCCATGCCTCCCACTACTCCCAAACCACACGCTAGTAAGAATGGCAATGTGCAACACATTTTACATACTGCGAGGCTGTTGTAGGACAGGGTCAGAATAAGAGGAGAAATATTGCATCTGTCTTAGTACAGCTAATGATGACTTCAGGCTGAGTCACTGAGCTTAAGGGTGATGCCATGGGGCTGCGGGGGAAATTAGTCTTCTCAGTATGTAGAAGCTGGGACAGAGCCTACGAGAAGGGGTATTCACATTTTATTTCATTAGCTGAGCTGTGGTTTTTTTCAACTACACATCTCAAAATCTGTCAGAATTGTCACCGTGATGTTTTTTTTAAATGTGTATTTCAACAACAAAAATGTTTTGATTATAACCAGTCTCAATTTTATCCTTCCCTGAGAGATCTGATTATCTATTCCCATAGTGATACTAGAATCAGCCAAGCTAGATGCTGTCTTGTTAATTACTTCGGTCTTGAAACTGAGTCTTTCAGGTGCTTTTATTGCCACCACCATTTTAATGAAGGCTTCTGTTAGCATTGTTCTGATCATGGTACGCATTTCCTGCACTTGGTCCTTTCCTTCCTCCCTCCCTCCCTGTATCAATCAACCAACCAACCAACCTCAGGTGCAATCTGACCAAGGAACCTTTTGAAGTTTTAAAAAATTGGCCAATTGGCATATTTTAACCACTTTAATTAACATTATATTCAAATAACAGTTTTAAGGAACTTTCTTCCTTTTTCTTCTGATGTCCTGTGGAACGATCATGGGATGCACGTCACAAGATTGTTTCAGGAAATACTTGAAGAAGGTTTTTTGCCACAGTTCAGTACAAGAGTGAGTGCGCCTGGCTTCAAAAACTTTTTTTAAAAGAAAAGCTGGCTCAAGAGTCCTTTGCCGCCTCATGTATTAAAAGAAAAGAAGTGCAATTCCTGGACCTGTCAAAGTTGAGCCACTTTCAGTAAGGCCTGAATGATACTGGAATCCTGTTGATAAGTTGGCGCATTTCTAGTAGGAAAGGAATGGGGTGATCTGAGATAAGGAAAGCTCATAATGTTTTGACTTGAAACATTTTGCACATTTTTATAGAGGGCTCCTGACGCTACCAGTTTAGACACCGAACAGCATTTCCATTTTTCTTCCCTTTATAGAAGTTCTGGGTTAAGGGAGAAAACATGGAAATAATGGTGGTCAAACATGGAATGGTTTCAATTAGAAGATGACAATATTTGAGCTACCCCTAAAGTCCAGTGAATGAAAGATGGGGCTTCAAAAGCCTCATCTGGAAGCACCATTTCATCACAAAGACACTTATTACATATCTTGAAGTCTCTGTGTTTATGGCTTGGGATTAGGGGAAAAAAATTGGGGGAGACTAAGGAGATGGTTTCCCCTTCCCCTATTTTCCAGACTTAGGTACTAGAGACCCAGTGGGCTGTCCCTTCCTATATAACCTTCCTATATCTTTTTCTGCAAGGATTTCATAGCATTTCCTGATGTGTGTGTGTACATATGTATATGATAGAGAGATAGAGAGATAGAGATAGAGATAGAGATAGAGATAGAGATAGAGATAGAGATAGAGATAGAGATAGAGATAGAGATAGAGAGGTAGGTAGGTAGGTAGGTAGGTAGGTAGGTAGGTAGGTAGATAGATAGATAGATAGATAGATAGATAGATAGATAGATAGATAGATAGATGTGTGTGTGTGTATGCCTTATACATCTGTCAAAAAACACTTGAATAAATGGGTGTCTGAGAGGTATCTTCTCAAGTGCCTGACAGTCATTAACTGTGTTGCAAATCCCTCATGAGAATTTTCCAGCTCAAAACCTCCTTGCTCACCCTTAGCATAATGATCATGATGTAAAAAAACTAATTATATTTTATTTGCCCATCAAAAGAAAATATGACTTGCCCTGGGCAAGCAAGGAAGAACAGCAGAAAAATTGGGTGCTGTGCAGAGCTTTGCATAAACTATTTGAATGTTTTATCTCTTCAGGGTGGGTTTTCTAGCAAAAACTCTCTAATCTGAATCACACTGGAAGAGACTCCTGAAGACGGCAGCAATCTTATTTGATCTGGCACCATCCACTTGTACTGGGATTCTGAGCCACCCAGATTGCCAACCTGGCATGGACGCTAACCAAACTGCCTGGGAATTCTGGGAGTTGTAGTTCTATTTGGAAAACCACTGATAATTGAAAACTGATCTAGGCATATCATGACGGTATCCTGGGCTAGACAACATTGATGGTGTATGGCCATAGCATAAAGGATGCATGTGTCACATACACCCTATTCATTTTGCCACCCTGACAGCGCCTTTAGATCATGCTGCTTTTTCTTGAACATACAATGAAAATGTTGGCTGTGCCCAAACTGATGACATCATTGCATTACTAGCTACTTCCCTTGCAGGCCTCAGGAGCTAATCAAAATACTAATGCACCACTCAGTTGCCAAAATGTCGTCTTTCCTTGCTCTGGTCCCTTCACATCCTCAATGTGATCCTCCTTGGGATGGGGAGAGGGGCTGATTTGCAATTTTGAGAGCATGGTGTAGATGTTCTCACAAAAAGTGCAGTGGATGAAGCCAGTCACCAAGCAGACAATGCAGTCAAACAGGTGTGGTTGCTGCTCACTGCTTCCTCTGCCCTCCTTCCCTACAGCAAAGTATTTGAACATTTGATGAGTTGAAGCCCACATAGACCTTTCCTACCCTGGTTGTCCCACTTGCGCCTGGGAAAAGTCAAGGCTTTCAACCCTCAACTGTGATCCTGATTGAATCAGATTTTTTTTGCTGTATCTATTTGCCCCTCTGGAGTCCAACAATGGTCTCACTACTTGCTGTTTTCTCTCTAAGCAGAGCAGGGCAGTAATACTACCTCATAGCTACTCCCTGTAGGATGCTGATTTCTATTGTTCTTCTGGTGAAACTTTCATGCCAATTGCGCCACTCAATTTACAGAATGGATTAGTCAGCTGGTATAGAGATATCAAATAATCCTATAAATTGGGGGTGAGGAGGAGTATAATCAGCTATGCTTTTCACTTTAGACACTTTTAGATCTTTAAAAATGTTGTTTATTGATAACTATGTACCTAGCTATCTAGTAGCCTTGTGTTCAGTGTGGTTTTATAGTACAAGACTTGCCATCTAGAATGTTTATAAATAGGGCTAGGTGAAAATGGACACATAAAAAATGGTTCTATAATAAAAGCATGATTTAATCAAAACCAAATTATATTCACTGTCTCAGCATTATTCTGCCATTATCTCTAGATGGAAAATGAAGGCTGCCATCCAATGCATAGGAATTGACTTCTGAATAAATCTGCATTGGATTGTGCTGTGAGGCTCCAATTCTGTGCACACATATTAATCCCCATAGAGTAAAGTGGAACTTCTGATGAAAGCACATTGTGTTTAGCTACATAATCTGTTTAGACTAATGTTTAGCCAAATGCAATGGGGTGGCTGTGTGAGCAGGGTGTCTTGGAGGAAATTGCTGGCTCTTATACTCCTTCCCTCAAAGATAACAATGGAACACCCTGAGGTTTCAGAAAGCATTGGAATATGTAATCCTAAATTATTATTACCCTTCATAAATGATGTTGTTTTATTGAAGTGCAAGGGATGGAACAGTAGAGTATAAAACTGATAAATGAATGAGGTTCCTAGAACAGGCTTGTTATTCAATCATGCTTACCAAAAGCCATCTATCTGGCAGCCAGAGGCAAGTAAAATATTCCCCCACGCAGTCAAGTTAGGAAGATTTTGAAAACGAAGAGCCACATTTAAACAAGTCAGTCTTTGTGAGCTTGGATCTAAAGTGCAAATCAGAATTTAATTACCAACCAGGTTGCATCCTTCCAATGGGCATCTGAGAGGGGAGAGGTAGAAAAGTCAAAATGGCAGGCAAACTGTGTGATTGGAGCCCTGCCCCTTTTTAGGTGTCTGCACTGTGTGTTATACAAGTTAAAAGGGGAGAAACTTCAATTGTACAGCCACACCCACCATCTGGACCAGGCAAAGGTTCTCCTACAATTCTAGGTTTAAAGCAATATTAAAATATACTGTATTTTTCCGACTATAAGACGATACTTTTTTCTAAAATCCTTACGCAAAAGGGCGTCTTATTCAAGGAAGTCAGCCGAGGAGACAACCGCGCAAGGTATGGGTTGCAAAACTGCCCATACCTTGTCTCTGCGAACGGGCTTCCTCCAATCACAAGCCTCCAATCACGAGTGAAATAGCTTCAGTCTGCAAACAGACTTCCTCCAATCACAAGCCTTATGTAACTGACATCAGCTGATGCTGAACAAACCAATTAGAGGAAGTCTGTTTGCAGAGACAAGCTATCGGCAGTTTCACTCGTGCTTGAATGTAATCAGTTATGCAAAAGAGCCTGGAAATAGAGCTGCAGAGAGACGGTTTGGACCTCCTCCCACCGAGTGTGTCAGGTCAATGTTACCTAATTACTAAATAAAAATGTGTTCTGCACTATCTTTAAAATATTGATTTCTTAATTTTGGGTTGGAAAAGTGGGGGTCGTCTTGTACATGGGGGCATCTTATTGATGGAAAAATACGGTATGTATATATATATACACACACACATATATATATATACACATGGTATGTATATATATATACACACACACATACATACATACATACATACATACATTCATTCATTCATTCAGCACAGTGTATTTTAAGGAGAAAAAAAAAACATTTATGATACCATCTTCATCCAGTGACACCTGTGACAATGCTCTTCCTACTTTGGAGGAGGGAATTTGAATTTCCAGATTCCCTCTCTTGTCTCCTGGTTGGGCCCTAAGACTATTTATTTCCAAGTTCAGGAAACTGTAGCCTCTGAAAGTCCTAAAAGGGTGGTATGGTAGGTAGGGTTGAGGACCCCAGCCCTTTGCTATTGCCCAGAATATGAGAGATATTTAGACTACAGTTGTTCTAAAATTGATCTCAGTTTCCTCTTGCTGGATGAGGAGGAAATATTCTCGTTCCCTCTCAAGGAGAAGAAAGAAAAGAAAAGATGCCCTCTCCATGGAAAACCACCTGCGCAGGTGCTGGAGATGTTATCTGTCTCCCCCGTAAGAGAGGTGAAATCAATGGAGTTGTTTCAGTGATTGAGGCAGCTAATAAACTGATTAAATAATTATGTACATGAATTCAAGCCAAGCTTCATAGTTTATCATGTCATTTGAACCCAACATAGCTCTCATTTTGAGTTGCTGGAAATTGCGACCGGTCTTCAAAGTTTGTTTCAGATGATACGTTCTGGTTTCTGGAAACCAAAGTTTTGAACAGTAAAATGTGGTTAAATTATTGAACTTGATAGGGAAGATAAGGGGAGGCTGGCAGAATAGTAGCCTGTGCCCAGTTGTTAACTGAGCCTTTTAGTTTAGTGTATTGTATTAATGCAATCACTGGGTAATCAAGAGCAAAACAATAGCCACTTTCGTCCTAAGGTATCTGATATAAGGGCACCGTGTGAAGTGTGTGTGCATGTGTGAGTTCCTTGGAGGAAGAACGGAATGAAAATGCATCTCATTATCATTCAAATTAATCCTAATTAGACAAGCACATATCACTACAGTGATTTATGCCAGCGTGACCGAATTTAGGGTTTCTGAAGAGAGCATTTGGTGAAGGGAATTAGCGTGTAATGCTTGTCCCATCTGGCTGTCCCTGTCTTCTCCTTTGATTTCCTTTTGCTTTTCTGACACTGGGGCACCATTCCTGGTGTGGGCTTAAGTCATTAAAAAGAAAGAGAGACGGAGCAAGAACAGATAACATCAAGTCATAAACTTGCCAGGTGCAGTTTCCCCAGCGGCCTTGACAGTGCGGAAGCTGGAAGGTAAAGTGAAGAAGAGGGCAATGACAGAAGGTGGAGACAGAGAGGGGCAGGATGTGTGTGTGTGAAGACAAAACACAAGTACGCCCTTGTTCTATGTCACTGTTTTGTTCCAAATTCACATTTCGTAAAGTGAAGGGAAACATACTCAGTGACACACACATCCCTAATAAAACTCAGATCTGAGCCAAGCTGTGTGCATGTGTGTGCATCTATGATGATCCACATATCAGCTGTATTAGCTTCTCAAATTTCAGTTAAGGGTGACAGCCTGGATCATAGTGGTCTTCCTAGGTATCTCTCTTTATGTTCAATTGGTGGCCATGGAAGATGGCCAGGGTGGGAATCACCTGAACCATTGGCTGCCATAGAACATTCGCGCCCAGACTAGAGCTCACGGTTTCCCCGTTTCTAGCCTGGCGCCTTTACATCGACACAAAGCCATAAGCTACCTAATTTGCCTTTCCCCTTCTGGTCTTTGGCTGGCCCGTCTGCTGGAGAGCTCTGGCATCGGAATGCTGAAAATGGTCACACGGTTGCTTTGCCCGTTTCTGAAGACCCTCTTTCTCCAATCTAAAATCTGTAGTTAAAACTAAGCCTGAAAAAGAAACACCAATTATCCTATTTTAAAATTAAATCATAGTGACAATACAATACAGAGTATTATGTTGTGTCTATAGCAAAAAATAGTTTTGTCAGGAGAGAGGGAACATTACTTTAAAGCTGGAACGGCGAAAGACAACCCCAGGCTGCCTTGGTTGTGAGATGGAAGTGAGGCAGTTCCGTGAAGATGGGAGAGTTACCAGGGCACGCTCATGCTATGGGTAAGGTGGTGTCAGGATTAGCTCTTACTCTACCACGCAGCAGCTTTCCAGCTGTTTTCCTGAGTTCCCCAGTGCCAATCCTCTCTGCTGATGAAAGAGACTGCTGTTTCCCATGTGGCCTGCTCCACATCTCTTCAAATTGGCTTGCTGTGCCCAGATGGTGGAAGATGCTAGTCCACCATTGCTAAGATTCAACCGGCATCTCCGCCCACTTCTGTACATGAAATGAGGAAGGCTATGAGATCTTGTCTTTTGCCTTAGGCAGCAAAACATTTCAGGCCAATCCTGATGATTATATACATGCTATTCTTAAATAAAACCAGAAGAAGCTTGAGAGATCTGATTATCTATTCCCATAGTGATACTAGAATCAGCCAAGCTAGACACTGTCTTGTTAATTACTTTGGTCTTGAAACTGAATCCTTTAGGTTTTATCACCACCACCGTTTTAATGAAGGCTTCTGTTAGCATTGTTCTGATCATGGTGAGCATTTCCTGCATTTGGTCCTCTCCTTCCTTCCTTCCTTCCTTCCTTCCTTCCTTCCTTCCTTCCTTCCTTCCTTCCTTCCTTCCTCCCTTCCTCCCTTCCTCCCTTCCTCCCTTCCTCCCTCCCTCCCTCCCTCCCTCCCTCTATATAACAAATACATTTATAACATTTCATTCAACTAGTGCAATTTATGTAATTCACAAAAACGTATCCTATAATAAATGTTAGTCTTTAAGGTGCCTTAGGACAAACATTTTGTTTTTAAATGATGGACTAACACAGTCATCCCTCTGGAAATTGCTTTAAATGAGAGGGGTATTCTTAGAGCATCAGGGTTATCATTCTTTGCTTTATTGATTTGCACCATTTTTCTCCTGCATTGGCAATTGCAAGCACCACAGGTTGTCAGGGCACTGATGCCTATACCACATTTTTTCCTACCTTCTTTCAATAACTTTCCTTTCATTAAGATGATGAAACAGCTCTTCCAGTTTATTTCAGAGGGGAAATCCATTTGAAGATTGTTGCCTGAGGCTACTGTAGTACGAAATTATCCTTGGGAGCATTATGAGGTTCCCATGCTCCTTTTTAATGAATAGGTTACCTCTGACAACTGATTTTCTTGTGGGGAGGTGAATGTTTTAAATAACTTGGGGGCTGTTGAGATCTTTAGGTTCCAGCTCAGGCCCTAAGAAGCTTTTTCAAACAATCTTCCATTACCTTTTCCCTTTGATTTAGAAATAGCAGGTTAGAGGGAAGAACCTTCCATCGCTGCTCTCGAAAGTTATATCTTTGGGGAGGGGAGAAGCACAAGAGAGAGAGACAGAGAGAGTGCGCAAAAGAAAGGATGGTTCAGAGACTCTGTATGATCTGTTGTTCCAAGATTTGTTCTAGATTCAGCCAAGTTAGCCTTAATATTGTTACCAAATTCAGCCTTTATAGTGCTGATAACATAGTTGTCAATCATCCATCTTGGTCTGCTCTTGTTCTTGTTGTGCATCGTGGTTCGCTTTAGTTCATTAATTCCAAAATCCAATAGCAGTTGTATAGCCAGATGAGCTCTTGATAGGCTTGCGTTGCAAATAGGTATGCATTTCACTTCAGTAGAGGAATGGCAACTAATCTCCTTCTCCATGATAGAACAGATTGTGACTAGCAGACTTTTGGTCTTCTCTTTCTTTGGCCCAGTTTGCATCTTTATAGACCATTAACCATGGCCCAGATATTCTAAAAGTTTCTGAGGTACCTGCAGTTCCAGGTTCCTTAAGAGATGGAGGAAGCATACAATTCAATTTCACAAGGATTAAAAAGTAAAATGGAGAGCCAATTTGGTGTAGTGGGTAAAGCACCAGGCTAGAGACCGGGAGTTCTAGTCCCACCTGAGACACAAAGCCAGCTGGGTGGCCTTGGGCCAGTCGCTGTCTCTCAGCCCTAGAAAGCAGGCAAGGGCAACCCACTTCCAAAAATCCTTGCTGAGAAAACTGCAGGAATTAGTCCAGGCAGTCACCAGGAGTCAACACCGACTCAAAGGAGAAAAAAAAAAAAGTATTATTTATATATCTGAATTGTGGAATGAAGAATTAGAATATCCAATTTTCGAGAATCAATGGATCTGCTATTAAGAAATATGAAATATATGTCTTATGTTTTAAAAGTGAAATTAATTCGTCAAAAAATATTACATTGCATTACATAAATCAAATTTCTATGGCTGTCGATCTATCCAAGGAAACTCTTGGTGGTGAACAGAAAACAAATTACAAACCATTAAAAAAACTTAAACCAAGGCCCCTATAAAAAATATCAGTATCCCCATATAACCTACATACACGCTCCAGAGCTTCAGTAGATTAACAGCCAGGCCCCAGTGCCTGGGGGAAGCCCAAGTCCCAACAGAGTGGTGGCCATCTGTGTATCTGGGGGGAGGCTGTTCCATGGAGCAGTCACCATGACAGAGAAGGCATGTTTTCTAGGGCCCACTAGGTGACCCTGTTTCACCAAGGGGGACAGAGCATGCAGGTCTGGTGGGAGGGGGCAGAAACCCTCAGGGATAGGTGGTCCTGCAATTAACCTGGCCCCACACCATGTAGGGCTTTAAACGTGACATCCAGCACTTTGAATTGCATCTGGAAGCCCATGGAGAAGCAGCGCAGCTCACCTAGCCATGGTGTTACATGGGCATACCTCAGTGTGCCCCCAGCTGCACCTGCCACTGCATTCCAGAGTAGCTGAAGCTTCCAAATATTCCTTAAGGACAGCCACATGGAGAGTGTGTTGCAAGAGGTTAACAGGAGTTGACCAAGGCATGCCCCTGATCTAGGAATGGGTGCAGCTGGCACAGCAACCAGCTGCTGCTTGGGCAGGAGCTGTGAGTCTAGGAGAACCCCCAGACTGTGCACCAACTCTGCCTGGAGGAGTGTAAATCCATGAAGAATTAATGGTGGAAAATCACTAGATATGGGGAACCCTAAAACTCACATTTTGTGTTTATTGGACCCTTCAAAGAATGTTTAAAAAGGGATTAGATTTTTTATGTTGGTGTTGTAAGAAATTTGAAGGTTCTTTAACTCACACGATTTGCCCTTCTCTAGCTGTAGACTTGTTTTGGTTTCAAATTACCACATATGTCAATATAATTTTGGAAAGAAATATTATAGTTAAGGATCTCAATGTGATATTGAACTATAGTCCTAAAATACAGAATTGGTCATCTCATAAAGAGCTTTGGCTGTATTGGGTCTAGGACTGTAATTTTACATAACTGGAAAGAAACTTACTCTCCTGATTTTAAGGAAGGGATACCAGGTGAGTTTGTAATCTATTTTTGAATGGATTCTCTGTGTTCATGACAAATGATACAATATGTTGCTATATGGTCTAGACGTAACAGTTAGCTTATGCATTGTATTAACTAAAATAATAAATATTCCTATTTATCGTTTTATATGGATCTTTTTTCTTCTAGTTTTTTTTTCTTTTGTCACATTTAGTGTATTTTAATCACTATAATACATCTAGGTTTGCTTTCTTCGCTGTATAATCACTATTTAGCTTTATTCTCTGCTGGTGATACAGCTTTTTATTTATTTTATTGTTATTTATTTATTTATTTATTTATTTATTTATTTATTTATTATTTCACTATACAAAAGAGTTTTGAATACCTATCAAGTTTTTTTTAATTTTTTCACTAAATTTAAAATTGTTTTCTAAAAAATTAAAAACCTGATAGGCCATTAAGCAAGAATTACTATTTACAGGTAACATCAATTGGACATCTGCAATTTTCTTATCTATGATGAGAAATCATTTACATCTATAAATCTTATATTACAGAGCATAACATGAGGGGAACCTGTGAGGTCATAGTCTTTTGCTAAAATAATTCTCCCAACCTTTCTCACATCTTCCATGTAGTTTCCTTATTTTCAATATCAAGTACCAAATTATCACTTATAGCTGGGAATCTCTGTCCCATGGCTTTCTTATTTATAAATCCCACTCCTCCTGTCTAAATGAAGTAGAATTGATAGTAGCTGATGATGTAGTTGACAATATAGTTGATACTGCCCCTCTTCGGTCACATTAAAAATAACAATTATGTAGCCATTTTTAGAAAGGGTTTCGGGGCTTTATGTGGCCACAGAAGTTCAACATGTGCACTCCTGACTTACAAGAATTACCTCTGAGTTTCACAAGGGGTGCATAGGCGTTCTTAGAAAATTAGAATGGTGGGGGGTTGCAGCCCAGTTTTTGCCTGGAAGTCCATCCATGCATATCCAGAGCCAGTTTGGTGTAGTGGTTAAGGCGCCAGGCTATCTATCTATCTATCTATCTATCTTTATCTCCATATCCATGTGCCCCCCCCCCATGAGAAAAGCGAAGCTGAGATACTAGAAAGCACCCCTGAGGGCTAGAACGCCACCCACTTTGCCTTCACACCTACCATGCTGCTGATGTTGTGAATAGACAAGCTTCTTGTGGCAGCCATTTTGTGAGTGTCCACAACAGGCGATCAAAATTTCAAGTATGCCCTCTGCCTCCCCGCCCTCCAGTTTGCCTATCCCAGTCACACGTTGCCTCACTCACTGGATGACTTTGGGTTGATCACTCTCTTCCAGCCCAACATACTTTACAGGAATATTTCTCAGGGGACAAAATGAAGGGAGTTGCCCTGAATTCCTGGAGGAAGTGCGGGATGAAAATTGAAATCATCATCATCGACAACATATTTCTCCCCTCCAAAGAAACACGGCCTAGGAAGAACTCAGCGTGCTCAATAGCCATGGAATGGAGACTGAAAGTTGGAAAAGGAGAATACTGTAGCCTTGGAAGAGGTAAGTGAAATGCTTTTCTTCCAGATAAAGTTGTGGGCTTACATTACAACACTTGCTTGGGCTTTAACTTGTAACTGATACCATCTGCAGTCGGGTTGATGGTAAAGAACCAGCTGGGCTAATCATAGCAGCCAATGATGAAGCATGAAGGGAGCTGTCATTCTACATCGTACAAAGAGTCACAAGAGCTCACCCTAGCATATCTTGACTGGTGGTAGATCCCGTAAGTTTGGGGGCAGGAGTTTTTTAAGAATATACAGAGATGCCAGAGTTTGGACCTGGAATTCTCTTCCACAAAGCAGGCAAATTTTCACAGGACTACGGCTCTTCCCTGAAATAAACCTGCAGGGTGTTCTAATCCCATTCACTCATGCTGAGGACCTGGCAGCCATGGTGAGCCACACAGTGGGGCCTGGGGAATCTCATTTTTCAGAAGTGTGCAAAATGAGATAATCCCTCAAACAAATATTAATGCGAAAATAATGAGCTAGGATAATCATGCAGTGGTGTTAGCCAGATGGTTATTCTTAAAAACAACCCTCCCTCCCAAAGACATGTGTCTTCAAATTCAAACACAGAGCAACACAACATGACACACATAATTCTTGTTTTCAAGCAAGCTCATTTCATTACAAATTGTCGCAGTTATATTTAACCAATATAATTAGTATTTTTACATCTTCAGTTTGCTTTCCAAGTAACGATGACATTATTTGGAAGTGGGAAAGAAAATGTTGCTGCTGAACTAACAGATGTCTAGCTCTTTCCAGCTGTTACTCTGTCTACAGCAATAAGGGAATCATCCTTTGCATGTATTTGCATAATCGTTTCATACACTGGGAAGCCCATTCTTCTCAGCTAGGAATGGGTGAATTTGCCCGTTTTGATTACATTCAGTTTCTCCTTTTTTTGACCAAATGTGTCTTATCCCTCAGTTAAGAAAAACACCCCCAGGAATAAAAATTCCTGTTTATTTATTTTTTAAATTTTACCTAATATAAACAGTTTTGTATATACTTTGCATTAGCTTAAAAAGTTTTTGGTAGTCTGTTCAACGTAAGTATTTGTCATTTAGTTTATTTGGTCCAGATGTCATTGCTCCTTCTGAAGTTTCACGGTGGTTACAGTGTGGCTTTTAGGCCAGAAACCTTCTTCATAGGAAGTTGAAGAAAGTTGACCAATTGGACAATTGTTTTTTATGTGACCTTTGGAACAACCATTCTGAATATCCTGCTTTGGTAAATACATGGAGGATCACCTGAAACAACCCTGTTTAAGTATCCTATCATCTTAAAGTGAGGCTCAGAGAACAACAACAACAACAACAACAATTGTTTTCTGCATACTGGAGATGTCAGAGAATGTTTCATAATGGCATTTACCAGATACGGTGCTCTTACTGCCAGAAGTGCAACTCAGCAGCTGGGCCGAGATCATATATGGCTTGGTCCTAACTTGTTTTTGTTGCATTTGATGCTGACCAATAGAATGGTTAATATGCCTTGGATCAACTGCTCTGTGTTTTAGATGCATATGTTGTTCTTGACTATATCCCCAGTATTTCAACTCGATAGTTGATAGCGAGAATTATGGAACTTTATTTGTCATGGGAGTTGGCTAAAAAGAATTATTCTACAACACTAGAAGAATAAATATACACCTGATTTGCAGAAATGGATTGTGGATACATGCTGTATGCCAGTGTTTGAATTCTTTTCTTTTCTTTTTTCTTTTCTTTTTGTCAAAGGGGAAGAACATGGATTTCAAACAGTTTGGTTAACATTTTTAGAGTTGCTCTGTCTATAACATCATTTCTAAGCCTCCCCACCCACCCTTTTTTTTAAATTTCTGTGCTTATTGATCCTGTAGTTGTATAGATCTTTTAAAGCTGTTATATACATTTATGTTTTTAAAATAAGTTTACGTAATAAAATTATTTGGAAAGGGCTTAGCGTTCCCAGGTTACTAGACTGAATGAGCGATCTGTGAGCTGATGCATACCTGGAGATTTATAGGAATTCTGGCAAAAGAAGAGATCGTTTTCCCCCCACTTGGTTTGAATCCTGAACAACCTGCAGAGCATTCCAACAAAGTAGAGCGTCATCTTCATTTTCCCAATAGGCTTTAGGGGCAGTCAAAAATGGCACTTGCTGCTTCTTATCTTCTGTAACACCTGATGTGAAATGAGAGAGAGACTTTGAAATAAGACCGAAATTCCAGTTGGGCCAAATATTTGCTTCTTTCATTGTGAGAAAGAGGAAGGAAAAAAGACAGAAATAGGCTTTTGAGGTTGCAGAGAATTCCTCTCCAAAACCAGAGAATGTTCACCTGTTTTGCTAAGTATAGTGTGCTCTTCCAGATGTGTTGCTCTTCTTGTCTGTGCACAGGTGTGTGAAATTCTTTGGTGGGAGATCCCAGCCAATCAGGAGAGCTACATAGTTAGGCTGAACTCTCTGATGACACTATAAAGTCAGCTGAGATAGAGGAGAGCCTCTTCTGCTCTCATTTTTTTGTGAGCGTCTCACAATATCCACCCAAAGGTACTGCCCAGGGACCCTTTCTGCTTGGGGTAAAATGTCTCCTCTCTGTATATTCTCTGCATTTCTCATATCAAGCATACACCGTTCTCCTTTATGCCCAGAGGGGAGTTGTTTTTATTTTGCTACTTGTACAAAGACCTTTCCACTTCATTTTGCAAACTGCATAAAGTGCCCATCCGTTCTCGTCCTGATTTGGGCACAGAGGTATTTTGCTTCCTGAGTGCTCTTGGCATCCTGCTATGCAGGTTCTGATCACTAGATGGAGAGATAACAGTTTCATAAAGCATGAAATCCGAGCATCAGACAAAGTCTGACTCTTTGTGTCTCCTTCCTTGCCGACTGACATTTTCTGCTCATGTTCCCCATCTTGTTAGTTCTTCTCGCTTTGCATCGAAACAGAAGTTTCTTTCCCATTGAAGAACCTTCCCCAGTGAACAGGGACTTCTTTTCCTCAAACATGCATTGTTGCTTTTTGATGTTCATAAGTATGAATATTCAACACTCCTATGTCATTGCCATAAAATCCTTGAAGAGTTTTTCCCTATACCAAAAAACTGGAGATGTATTATCTAATAAGCTTGGTCTACAGGTCCAGATATTATGGAAGGGAACACTGATGCATAGATGTGGAAGACTGAAACAGTTGAGCTCATTCATGTGTCAGGCTCTATATGTATGCATGCATCTTCTTCTCAGGCATACAGCTACAAACCTGGGCACAACCAGGATCATCCTTTCCCTGTAGACCGACATGGATTCCCACAGACTGAAGCCATCCCATTTCCGTGGACTGCAAGATGTGGCGATGCTCCCTCTAAGGGGAATTAGGTCTAATGCTTAGGGCCCGTGGCTGTAAAGCTATAGGGATCCCCAAATCACTGCAGCCCCTCTGACTCTACCGCTGGATTCCTGCCATTTCAAAAACTCCAAAGCTATCAGTAAGCCCTGACCCGATGCAATTCCACTCATTTTCATCACTGCTCGACCCACCATGGCCTTTGACTCTCACAAGCCATTAGGTGTGGCTGTCTGTGCATCCTTCATATACAGGATTTGGTGGCGTAGTTACAGTAAAAGAGAGACTTAGTTTGGAAACTAATCCCCTGTTTATGTGTGCATTTCCATTATGAGAAAAGATTACAATACAGGCAGTCCCCAGTTTCAGAATGAGTTCCGTTCCCAAGGTCTGTCCTTAAGTCGAACTGATATGTAAGCCAGAGCAGTATTGTAACAGTAAGTAGAGTTGTGTAATGAACTTGAATCATTGTGTGATTAACTCAAATTTTGCTACAATAGGCTCTATTCTTAACTATGGGTTGTCTGTAACCTGGGCGTTCTTAACCCGGGGACTATCTGTACTATATATGGACTGCAAAGGTCAAACTAACCACTAGATAGCAGCAAAGAGACATTGGAACCCCCTAACGTTGCTGCCATCTAGTGGGTGTGTAGCCCAGATACGGTACAGTAGTCCTATCCCAAGATGACCAGTGTCAACAGGCAACTTATGGGGTGAAAAACAAATCATGCCGTCTAAAGCTCTGGTCTTTAACATCTCACCGTTGCTTCTCCCCCCCCCTCCCCAACATCTGTTGCCTGAGATGCTTGTCTCAGCCGAAATGTTACGGGTGGGAGCAACGCAACATTTAGAGATGACGAGACTCTCACTGGGTCATTCAGAGAGGAGCTTTATTTGCGCAAAGGTTCAGTTAGGACTCGCAGGTCCCTGCAAAGAACTGAACCCCGAAAAGGGGTTTGCCAAGCCTTTTTATCATTACAAGAGTTGTTTCTCCCCAATCCCCCCCTCAGTGCCCTCCCCATGTCTTCCGTTCTCCAAATTTGGCTGATCCGTTGCTGACTTGTAGCTAAACCACAAATCCATGTTTTCGCCGTACGTTTCCCTTTGTTTTGGGTACGCTTCAGCCTTGCTGTCTAGAACAGAGGAGGGAGAGAGATAACAGCACTCAGCATCAGCAGAAAAAGAGAGTTACAGAGAGTCACATTTAAAATGTAGTGTAAAGATCAAAATGAAAAGATCAAAATGAAGGTACAAATAATTTCCCATTTATATCCTGCCACCTCATTATAGTGGATATAGTCAGCTATATAAAGCTGCTCAATTGTTATTTCCTATTTCATGTAAGAAACAGTTGCCGTAAAAAACTGCAGAAACGTGGCTGAAAATAGTTCTGTTCACAGGAGATGCCTGGTCATGTAAGTTAAACAGTTCAGTCTCATGTCACAATATTCTATTTTGGAAAGAAAATGTATTTTGGAAATGTAAGATTAAAGGCCCTCCGGCCATTTGATTCATATCAATCTTCCTAGTCGTTGGGGGGAGAACCCTCCTCTTTCCCACAAGAGATGCCCCTTGGGCAATTTTAAAACAAGCTTGAGTGGGTTTTATACCTATTATTATTATTATTATTATTACATATTATTCTTGGCAGGGAAATAGTACCCGCTGGAAAGCTAGATTCCCCAAGCTGTGAAAGGAGATCTTCATAACTTATTACCTAATTTACTAATTAATTATATGTACTAATTAATTACATGAGTAAATGCATTCTCTGTAACAAAGGTAGGCATCTTCCCTGAGCCAGCAGGCACATTTAAAATTCTGAACAGATGCCACGGGCACTCGGCCCAAATGACCACCACCAGAGGCTGCCATGGTGGATGTGGTCACCCCATTTTCAGAAGACACGCTGGACAGTTGCTCTGTGTTCCCCCACCCGGTTCAGATGCCCTTTATTACCACTGGCATTTGGGGGGGCAGAGAGGCAGCCATCCAAGCAAAGCCCCAAACTGCAACCCCCCCATTTTCATTTTTGAAGAATGCACGTGGTGGTGAGAGCCGTCCTTGTAAATAAAGGCTAAGTGAGACTGACACTCTCTTTGCAGCCTGCCAGCTTCCCTTGTATTTTTAATTTTAAAAATCTTGTCAAAAATTAAAGTCAGATTGGACAAGATGACTGGCTGCAACCTCCCTACCGCCCACCCCCCAAAAAACGGCCCAAGGCCACTATGGTGCTCCCAGGTACTAATTTTCCTGTAGTTGCTTTTTAAATAAAAGTACTTTCTCCTGTTTGCGACCTGAAACTTCCCCTTTCTCAAACCGCTGCAGGAGATTGTATTGTGGAGTCCTTGGGGTTCTCTGAGCTTGGTGGTTTTCTTGCAAATGTTTCATTACCCGGCCAGGTAACATAGATGTAATGAAATGTTTGCAAGAAAGCCACCAAGCTCAGAGAACCCCAAGGACTCCACAGTTCAACCCTGAGCTACATATATTCTCTTCTATTGGAGGTCATATTGTCATCATGACCAACTGGTGATCCTTAGTTTTGGTTTTGACCATTTGAATGTATAGGTGGAAATGGGACAGCTGGTTTCAAATAGTTTCCTCTCCCAAGAAAAGCACCTTATGTACAAAAGATAAACATGTCAGGGAGAAGGAGTCACCTTAGTCTTCTCTCTGAAATGCCATTTATCTCTGCTCAGGGAACAGTTTTGAATGTGGGGACTCTGAAATGTAGGAGACTCCCCCCGTCCACCAAACAAAGTGATACAGTCCAGAAAAAGATGTCAGTGGGGTGTACAGACTGTCCCATCTGGAATGAAGGTAGCTGTGGGAGTATCTGGTGGACTATCCCAATGTGGATTGCTGCCATCTAGTGGTCATGAGGCTTTTTGCAGCCCAGACCTGCGAGCTCAACTCTATTCCCACCATCCACAACACAGCTATCCAATTCCTCAGAGTTTACTAGCAATCCATCTGTTGTGGATTACGTTTATATCAAATTAAAGCTTTCTTGGAAGTATTTTAACATTTGGTTTGGTTGAACACATCATGGCTCCTATTACAATTCTGCTAACTTTTCTTTTAAATTCTTTTAAACGTATTTTTGCATTTAGTTACATATATTTTTTCCAAAAAAATACAGCCGGTGAGAGGAGGAAAGCGCCCTGAAAATTACTGGGAACCAGCAGGTATGGATGGGGTAATTTAATTCCTTCCTTCCTTGCCGTTACCAATGTCCACAGCAAATGGGCAGTGATGCCAAAATGACAATATGCACCAAGTGAGGCGATCGCACAAATGCCGCCCCTACATATTTGCAAATACATAAGATTTGTGTCATGACCTCATTGCACATATTTTATCAATGGCCACCCTTTCCCCCATCTCCTGGGGATGCCCATGACCGCAGCGATCCTGCAGAAAACCTTTCCTTTGAAGCTTCTGTTTGCCCTGGGAAGGGATTCCACTGGCTCCCCCAGGGACTGACTGCCCTACCACTCCGCTGCTGATTTCAAAGGAGGAATTTTCATCTGGGCTGCAGCAGGGGGAGAAAGGATGCATTCGGGCTCCATTCCTTCACTGGTCCAAAAAGGATCAGCTTTCCTGGATAATCCAATTGGCATCTTGCACCCTAAAGGCAGAGAGGTATTTGATGTAATGTGTAGTTTGGTCTGGGATTTCACTGGAAGAAGAACTTGGACACTTGTGGTTACGCTAAATGGATCTATGTTGGAATTCTAGAGGAACTGAATATTATTGCAACATGATTAGCAACAGCTCATTGCTAAGTGGGTCTCTCTACTCCATTCCTTCCAGCTTTATCCCTTTTCATTTTCCTGCAGTGCTCCCCTCCACCACCCAGCTGATTTTGCTATCAGGCAAGGTGTTGAGAGAAGGTCAGGTGAAAGGTATGAGCTGAGGACTATCCAACGGCATTCCATGAGGAACTACAGAAACTCTGTGCTTTGGAAGAGATGCAGGAATCCTCAATAAGAATTTTTTTAAAATATGAATGTGATGGGGTAGGGGACTGTTGCCTAGTTTATCTGTGGGTTTCACATATGAAAACTTTTTATCTCCTACCCAAACTGCATACCTGTCAGAATCCTCGCAAGATTTTATAATATATTATTATATGGCTAGTTTAAAAAATGGCTTTTTACATGCTGCGGTTCTGCCATTGTAAAAGGGGGGGGGGGGGAGAGAAGGAATGAGAAACCGTTTAAAGCAGATGGCTCCTTATCACAGGCTCTGGCATGCTCAAGGGCATGCCAGCAAGGGAATCAGAAGACCAAGAACTAAGGGCGATGTAAGGGGGGCGGGGGGAGTAAGAAAAACAGCTTTTGGCGCGCTTTTGCTCAGTCTTAGCAATGCTTTGGATCTGTACACTTATTCTCAATAAATGAACTTTCTTTTGAATCAATATTGGTTGCAAGGAAAGTTACTGGATTTGGGATCAACAGGTGGCAGCTAGTTACAATACCTTTCAGGATATGCTTTTAGTGGCAGAATCAAGCAGCCTTTGGTTTTCTTTCAAGTAAGTCTAAACTTCAAAGTGTGCTTTTTTCTGGATTGTATTATTTTTGCTGCAATGTTATACGCTGTCTAGTAGCTACTAATGATACCTACAGATATACTACAGGCATACATACATGCACGTACATTTGCAGAGAAAGGGTCTGTTTCACTTAGACAAAAAGCAGAATAAACACTTCACTCGAGTTTTTCTCTTCCTGGCACCGTGATTCCCAGTGGGTCTTGATGAGGGAGGCTTGAAAAATTCAGTCTTTACTCCTTCTGTTACTGACTTCATTCATACCTGCTGAACCAATGTACTGATTGAAATACAGCTTTGGTTGGATTTTATGCTTTTTCAGCTACAGTATTGCAGCGCAATAGTTGATGAAATAAAGAATAAAGACTTAATTTATTGAGATAAGAAGCTTATTTGGGAGGGTGGGGTCAGGTTTGGCATAGGAGGAAAACTGAAATTTTCTTTTTCTCCCCTGCTTTTGTTTTGAGGTTGTCCTCCCCTGCTTTTTTAAAATAAAATGCTGTTTCTTTTTAAGCCACAAGGCTTGGTTTTATTGCATATCATTATGCTTTAAGTACTGTAATGTGATTTTATTTAGACTGTTCTTTTTTTAAAAAAAAAAAAGATATATCAGGGCAGATATATAAATCTTTACATTCAACTATTGTGAATCAGAATACACTTGAAATTGCTATTTGAAGCCTTCATGGCTTATCTTGATGTGACTTCTTGTCTCTGAGTAGCATCTGAATAATACTTATTAGAGCTGCGCAGTGCTTTGGATTAAAGCTCCAAAATGAGCTTCATGGTGTATAGGAACCTGAATATAACACATCTCCATGTGATCCTGTGAAAAGGAGCTGCAGACAGATGCTACTTGCACACGTGGGCATCTTCTGAAGCACCTTTTGGAGGCCTAATCCAAAGTGATGTGCATCTTGAATGCTTATTCTGAAAGAGATTCCCTATTAGTCTATACACCATCTGAGCTACTGAAGGATTTATCCAACCTCCAGACTGAATGCTTATTTTGCTAGGGTCATACAGCCAATATAGAGGGGAACTGTGTAGTCCTGGGAAAAAGACACGTCTGCTTTAAGGAGTTACAGAGAAGTGCTGTGTTTGCTCACCCATGCCCTCTCAAGAAGCCAAGCTCATACTTCTCCTCCTTTTCATCCTTAGGCTTTTTAAAAAATTGTATGCCTTTGTTCATTAAAAGTTGCTGAATGGTTTGCAACACAAATGCTAACAGATAAAGAATAAAATCCAATCCATATCATCCTACACACTTACCAGATAAACATTCATAGAATCCAACAGCAAATACACTGAAAGGAGCCAAAAATATAGAAGAGAGGGGTGTCTTGAGCCACTGACACAACTAGTTTTGTACATGCCTCTAGATTCGAAACTGAGAAAGCCCTTGCTTGGCTAATCCCCAATGAATGACGTCATGCGCAGGACCTCTTCCAAAATCGTCAAAGTCTGGGATGTTAAAAATGATTCGCCTTTATTCTCCTGGGAGCTGGGAGCTGGGAGATATGATTCCAAATATCCAGGTAGGCTAAGGTGAACTTGGCATTAGGTTTGATTCCCCAAATGCTTTAAAAATGTGAAATATATTTTATTGTTAAAATATTGAAATACAAAGGAAAGTAAGTAAAGAAATGAGATGGAGGAGGAGGAGGAGACTGATACATACAAATTGAAAGAAAAGGTAAACTTTTTCTGGTGATAGATTGTCCCTTTCCCATCCATTTGTGTTCCCAACCACTAACCACAGTTTAAATATTTGCTGCTGAAGATGTCATGTAACCCTATGAGAATGGGGCCTGTCATTTTACTGTTCTGAATTTTACAAATCAGGAGGATCGGTCTGCACGTTCAAGCAGTCACAGTGCACACATGAGCATTAAGATAAAACTTGTGGACCAACTGAATTATGTTCTCAGACTTCCAGGCAGGCAACCTGTTCCCCTCGATGCTGGGGATTCCCACTTCCCTTAGCTCAGTCAACATGACTGCAAGTCAAGGACTGCAGCAGCTGTACTTCAGAACATCTGTAGGTAACCACCAGGTGGGCCTCTAGCAGTATGTTTGAGTGGTATGTTTGTATACCATACACACACTCTCTCTCTCTTTCTGCATAATTTAATCAAAGGATGAGAAAATGTGATTTGAAGGCCCATGTGCTGTGTCTTCAAGGGGTTGGGGGGACTTCACCATAAATGGAGGCCCTCGTTACCATTCTGCACAGCAGCAGGAAGCAACAGGTGCCTTTCCAGGGGCCTGAGCAGCTCCCAAGACCTCTACTTTGCTGAATGTCTTCTCCTGCCCTACTTTGAAGACAACACAGAGGAGGGTCACAGCTTATGACCCTCTAAGCTGAGATACCTTAGCTTAGACCAGTGTTTCTCAACCTTGGCTGCTTTAAGCTGGGGAATTCTGGGAGTTGAAGTCCACACAGCTTAAAACAACCAAGGTTGAGAAACACTGGTTTAGAGCCTTTATCTCAAGTCAAGAAAGAAAAGCAGGGGCGGGGGTGGGGGAATCTCCTTGGATAAACAAAAGTCTGGATCTGTTTGATAATGTTAGGACTTTTGTAAACCAAATGTAACTCTTGTGCCTAGAGAAGAAAAGAATACAAGTAGTCCTCGTTTAGCATCCAGAATTGGGACTGCCAACTCAGTCATTAAGTGAAGCAGTCGCCAAGTGAAACCAAGATTGGGCTTATGATCATACTTCAGCTTTACAGACCTGCAAAGGTCGTAAATGCCAGGATTGGTTGTAAAGTTATTTCTTTCATGACCATCATAACTGCAAACGGTCACTAAATGAGGCAGTCACTAAACAAGGACTACCTGTATCTCATGGGGTCCTCAAGAGAGAAATCACCTTTCTTTGAAAAGTATAGAGCTGCTTATGCTTTCTTACACAAAAGCCACAGCGAGAAGCCAGCATAACCAATAGGCTAAAAGGAAGCAATAAATTCCTCACCTTGGTATACGCTCTCTCTCTCTTTCTGAATAATTCAGCCAAAGGATGGAGAAACATTACGGCCAGTCATAACCCCTGTAGTTATGCATAAGATAAGCCTGTCCACATTGCTGGGATTTGGGTGTTTAAGGCCAAGAAACTGATGCTGCTTTGGAAGGAACACACCCGGCTGCGGTCTTTCCCCAGGGTGAGTGGCCAGCCGTGTGCCGTCTCTTTTCCTCTGACAAGGGTTGGCAATAATCAATGCCAGCCAGACTAATGGATGCAAGAACTGAGCCTGTGCAGAGAGAAAGAGAGGGAGAGAATGGAGGAGAAAAGCAGGCGTGTCAGCAGGGTATAGTCAAAAGAGTCAAGATGGTGGCCACAACACTGCATGTGCATTGCACATAAAAATGGCAAAGCTTCCATCAGACCCCCATCTTGACTTTTTTAGCACACCCTGGGCGCACTTCTGAGAGAAAGGAAGAAAAAGCCAAAGGGCCTCTCCCATCTCCTAGTAGAACTGGCCTCAAAGCCTCAGCAGCTTTGCCCGGGAACAGTAAATCTTATTTTCCCAAATGTGTAGGAGGGCAATTTAGTGGTGACTCCAGCTGAGCAGACCCGAGATAGCCCTGATTTTCCTCCCAGGTTAAGACAAGGCTGATGGACCACAGAAAGGGAGTCCCATTGTTGTAAAATGTGGGAAAGGGAAAATTAACATTCCCATAATGCCGGATCTCCAAGTCAGGTTTGTAGATAAGGTTATTTCCTCTTTTCTGAGTTTTTAGAGTAAAATATATGGACACAAGAGAGGGCTTGGGCAGGGGGGTCAGATTGCCTCTTCTGATTCATCACAATGATTTGTTCAATAAGTTATAGTTTTTTTTTAAAATCCTGTTTTTTTAATATTACATGCAAGTCATCTCTATTTATTATGCATGCTATTATGCCACTTCAGTCCAAAGAACTGAAACAGCTTACAAAAGTAAATGCATAGCAAATGACACCAGCAAAAGCTGTATTTGCTTGCTTGCTTGCTTGCTGGGGTTCATATGCTGCTCAGATCCAAAAGGCCTCTGGTCTTAATAAGCTTTCTGAATGTGGACAGTGAGAAAGCAGATCTTATTTCTTCCACAGGAGGAGACCTCTGCTTGCCTCTGAGACCCCTCCCAATGTATTTTGCTGGAGATACACAGTACATTACAATGATCCAACAACTTTGCAGCATTGAAAGTGCATTCATTTCAGCTTTTCTCATTATATCAGCAGGAGCAAGTTATTTAGCCTAGAGGACTATACCAAAATGAAATCCCAGGAAACCTCTCTCTCTCGCTCTCTCTCTCTCTCTCTCACACACACACACACACACACACAAATATAGCTATAGCTATAGATCTTGATCTTGTATACCCTGAATCTGGAACATGTCATGGCAGTTTACCAAATACAGAAACCATAAAACAGTAAGCATTTTGTAAACTGCCATCACACAGTTAAAACATCAATCAGGTAACAACAGTATGTGCTAGTCACATGGAGGGGTTTGTTCTGTTCTTCCCTGCCACTGTCTCAAGGAGCATTTCATCATGTCAGCTCCCTGCTCTCATGCTCCACCAGCCTGAAGTGGTACTTGGGGGACATCAGGTCACCCCCTTGGTGAACAAACGGAATCCAAATTCATAATTTGCATCGTATTATTCATGTTCACGGCAGATTCCAATGCACAGCTACTGAGTACGTTATCCTCATTTAGTAATATTCTCTTTTAATAATTCTGTTAATGAAAGAATTAAGTCAAACATAGCAATTATTGTGTAGGAACCTTATATGGATCCTATTGTATAGTATCATCAGTAATACAGAGTCTTTTCAAGTACTGATTGGAATCTTTGCCTTATGTTCCTTATGGAGAACTCTTGTTACATACTTAACACATGAAAATAGTTATACACCACAGTAAGGAATAGAGAGTGTCTGAAACAGCGGGGAAGCAAGATCTGCCCAACAGCTGGATTGCTCCCCAGTCCCCTTCCGGGAGGCTGAATAATGTCCCTTGATGCAGACAAAGCCCTACTCCAACAAACCTTCACATACATGTGTTACCTGTCCAGGTGCCCAGAGCACTTGGAAATCGCTCCCTTTGGGAAGGAGGCTAGGAGTGCTTTTGTGCAGTTTCCTCCAGACCATCCCCATTGCTCTACTCCTCACTCCATAAAAACATCTGAGCCCAGGAGGCTGTCATTCAAGAGCCCCCTTGTAGTTCCTGGACTTTCATCTACTGATTAAGGCTGCTGTTGAGAAAGCACAATGTCTCGTTTCTGCTTCAACATATTCTAGCCATTACTGCAAGGACCTGCCTTCCAGACACAAATTCCCTAATCCCTAGTCAGTAGTCCATTACAACAAGAAGGCACTCGGCTATTGCGGCTCCATTGAGGAAGCAGATATGCTCTTTCACACTGTTGCCTTTTGGGTTTTCTCACAAAAACAATAACATACTACCTGTTGTCCCCACTTGGCCATTTTTGTTCTCTCTTCTAGCTTTAAAACAGTTGCAGCAGCACCTGTACAAAGCACGAATCAGATGCCAAATATCTAGACTGAGAGCCAGCCGGAATAATTCCTTCTCTGGCCCATCTGAGTACCTCCCTGCACTGGGAGACAGTGGATCTTTCCCCATGGCGAAGTTAAAGGGCTGCCCACCCATCCTTCTGCGTCAGAAAACTGTACTGGTATAACATTTGCCGTTCCCACTGATAATCCCAGCCCAAAGCTTCTCTTCTGGCTTACCATCCAATGGTGCAAATCAGAATACCACTGTAATTGGGAGAGGGTTCTGCAGGTGCCGAGCTCTGTGGGCTGAGCCATCAGTCTAAACCTAACACCAGTAGAGCTGTCCATGGGATGAATGATGGCTGCTTGATAAGACAGGAAAGGTGGTCCTGATTTCTGGGCAGCACTTCCCACCCTACGGATCAGGCACTGCTCTTGCATGGATCAGAAAACGAGTAAAGGGCTGTCTCCTTCTGCTTCTCCTGCCATCCCTCACAGCCCTACCAGTCGAACCCCAGACTGTAGGACTGAGAAGGGTGGGAAGAGAAAGAATGCCAAACCTAAATTCAAAAGCAGTTAGAACAGAAACAAAGCAGGGAGAGTTTTGCCAGGAAGTGGCAAAGAGAAAGCCAGTTCTTTCTTCCCTGCTTCATCGGGCAGCTCTCTTAGCACTGCTAGCTAGCTGTTGTTTGGACCGTTTCAGGTCTTGGAAACAGGCATCAGCTCAGATAGCTGGTGGGCGTTGGAGAGACCCTGCTGGGGCCTCTTTCTACCTTGGAAGAATGGCTCTGGAGAATAGGATCGAGGGGCTGAAGGAAGGAATGTGTGTTCGCATCAGTCTAAAGTGGCCAATATTAGCTGAACTAATCCTACCCTGTAAGGGTCACTTGGCTGTACAACCCACAGCATGGTCAGTGTGGCCCATTAGGGTTAGGGCTAGCAAAGCCAACATGGCTTGTTGTGCGGAGAAAACACTAATTTAGCACTGGACCAGCTAAGGACTTTAAAGTACCTCAAGTATGGGTTTGGGATGAGATGAAGCATCCTGATGGCAAAAACAGATCTTGTCGGTGCATGTGTGTGCCTGGTTAGGTGTAAGTAGAGAAAGGCCCAAACGTCCAACTTATTCACTCCGTGAGCCTGAGCGAGGGCAGACCGCGTGTGCAAAGAATCCTACCTCTCTCTCCTGGGCTGGGGGTGGTGATGGGATCCCCAGAAAGCAGACGTCCATATTGTTTTATTCACATCATTAGTAATTGTTATAGCACCTGCAGAGTGTTTAGGAGAAGCTTGCAACTTCCCTAGAAGGCTTCTGCTAATTTTCATCCCTTTTCCCAGAATCATTTTCCAGGTGGAGTTAAGGATGGCATCACTTTAGAGTCTCACCCTGAAACTTCCACCACTGTCTGGTTCCTTCCTATACCGCCGCTCCTATTTTTTACAGAAGCAAGTATTTTTAGATCATCTTCATCAGGAGCAGAATTCTGTTTATATCTGTCATTTCATATGGACCTAAAAGAAATCGAGGGGAGTTCAGTGACAGTCTCTTTTTAGACCAGTGTGGAGATGTCTGTCGTTTTAAACTCGAAAGTCATAATTTACTTGGCCTCCTGTCTAACACTGAACATTGAATATTCATCAGGGATTATTAGCATCAGTCAAAATATAGTTCACTAAAGTACACTTGTATGTAGAAGAATATCACAGCTGAACTGGAAAATTGTAATCAGAGAATGGGAACATGTGGCCTTTTAGATATCACTGAATTCCAGCTCCCAGCAGCCCAAGCCAGCATGGCAAGGTTTTCTGGGAGTTGTAGTTCAGCCATATATGGAAGGCTACAAGCTGCTTACTCCTGTTAGAAATGTTGGAGGACTATATCCGTCTTAGTTTATCTATTGAGCTGGGAAGAGTAGAGTGGCAAGGGTGGGAAATGAATATGCATACCTGTAAAAGTTGTTTTCATACTCTTCCCTACTTATTTGCCTTCCTGTATGAATGTCTAGTTCCATTTGTTTATAGAAGAATCAAAATAGTTTTGGTATTTCTAAATGGCTTTGAGACCACCTGCAGCCTGGAACACTCCAGTTACCTCCCTGCATTTAGGGCAGATTTTTGATTCAGCAGTTTTTCCTCCTGACTTTTAATATTACTAGTGATAAAATTTTGTTGTTGTTGTTGTTGAAGGGCAGGACAAGGTTAGATTTACCCTTTTTAAATGTGGTGTGATCACATGATCAATTCAGGAAGTACTCCAGGAGAAGCAGCTTTGAACATCTACGGCATTTTTATGGTAATAAAAAAGAAAAAGTGATTCAGCCATTCATTATATCTGAAAAAGTATGATTTTTTTGTTTTAAGGGGAAGATGAACATCAGCTAGATCTCATTCCTGCTACCAGTTGCACCATCATGGATCTGCTGCCAATGGGAGGACAAAAAAGAACAAAAACGTGTCAAGATCCAGGGTAGGGTTTTGCCTCTTTACTTGGTTTCGTGAGCAAGCATGAAGCTACTGAAGTCTCAAAGCAATCCAAGCATGGCAACAATCGTATTCCTTATATGGTGTCTGGCGTGGCGTAGAAGGATCCAAGTGTCTGTCAGCCTGACTGGATAATTGCTAGCTGCTGCAATCAGCCACCTTATCTGCTGAGAAATCATTTGTGGGTGGAAGACAAAGATTATTGCTCAGTGATACATCACCTTCCCAGCCCTACCTATTGATGCCGAAATTGTGGATGCAGCCTGACTGGATGGTGATTGAATTTCTACTTCTTCTCCCTCAAATGAGATGCAAGATATTCTCCTTTATGACTAATTACCTATAATAACCCTATATATAAATAAAATTAATCATTCCAAAATCACAAATTCAGCCACATTCAGCCACGTTCTGCCACAATCACAACATTCAGCCACACCAATGCTTTAATATCATCACATATTAATCCGGCATCCTTGATAAAAGGATGTCAGGGAAAAAACCACGTTACACACGGGAGGCAGACACACCATAAAACAAGTTACTTCAAAGTTCTAAAAGCCTTATTAAATTTTAGTTCAACAAGCAAGTAAAGTTCAACCAATAGCATACATGGTACTCACTTAGATTCACATTGCAGTGCCATGACCATTTTAACCGAGCTGTCAGGTAGACAGCTTGACCAAAATGGTACCGACCACCTCAGATGCAATCCTTTTTATCCCTTAAAATCACAAACCACAGACATGACTCCTAGGTTTAGCAACTGGATCATAATTTCCTTGGTGCTAATTTTACCATACTTTCCTGTTCTATTCGTCCCTGTCACGTCTGTTCCCATCAACAAGTTGCTTAGTCTTGCATTTGACATTTCCTGTCATTGCCCTACAGGTCACATTTCAGCTAACTTGGCTTTATTAAATGCAATCAAAACCAACATTAAAACATATAGAAGGCTACTAATAATTTTCCTCTCACAAGGAGATGGGTGGTAAACCATGCATTTTGGCTCAATCCTGTATTGGTATCAGACCTCATGCTGAGAACAAGTCAGAAGTTGCATTTGGGTTGATTTATATCAAAATTAATAGAGAAATGCTGTTGATTGTGTGGACAGTTCTACTCCCAGGTAAGTGAAATATAACTGCCTTTGGACCTAAGCTCAATATGGAAGTTTGGAGACTGAAGACGTGGGGTTTTCATATAAGACATTGGGCAATTCATATTAGGCATTGGGGCAATCCACAGGTCCTCTCAAAGATCCAGAGAGGTTTGGGCCAGTTCTAGTTTTGGAAGCTCCTACGTATAATAACAATAAAAAGGCATGCCTCTTAAAATAAAATAAATAATCAAAAACAGAACAAATAGGATATGATTTAACTTCAGAGGCTTCTTGGCACGATGTTCAGGGTTAGCATTTGTTCTCTGATTTATTGGTTAAAAGGTTCTGGAAGAATTTTCTTAAGCCAGTAACCCTTATTTTACAAGAATGAAATTGATGTTATTTACATGACCCCTGAAATAAAGAACATGAATGTCCTCTCCTGGTAACCAATGGAGTATTGCAGTAAACAATTAGTGTCGTGTCTTAAAATGAGATTAATACAACAACAAACATGGCTTAATGTATACTGGACACCTCAGAGAATGTTCAGTAGGAAGTGGTTCTAAACATTCTGCTATTGGAGATGGAACTCAGGAGATGGAACGTTTATCCACATGGTTTGGTCTTGTCCTATTATTAGCTTGGGGCTGATACCAACGAGCTTGTTAATATGACTCTGGATCAATCACTCTGTGTTAAAGAACCATATGTCTTTGGATATATCCCCGATTTTTGGAATCTATCAAGACGTGGATGATTGTATGGGGTATGTGGCTACTAATAACAATATACAATAAAGAAGACGAAATCTATGGCTGATTTGCAGCCATGGATTGTTGATATATGTACTGTATGTCAGTACTGGTCTTTTTATAAAGGAACAAGGAAGAAGAGTTTTTAGCAATATTGTCAAAGTGTTATTGTTGTATTCCAGCTCCCCCCTTTTTACTTTTTTTCATAGCTATGTTTATTTATTTTGTAGTTCCACTGATTTTTTTTAATGCTACTCTATGTAGCCATACTTGTCAGCCTTGCAAGGTAGTCCAGACAGGAAGCATGACCAGATGAACTAAATATACTTTATTGTATATTTATTTTTTATATATACTTTATATGTAATATAATAAATATACTTTATTGTATATTTATACAGTGGTACCTCGGGTCACGAACGCTTCTGTTCATGAACAATTTGGAGCACGAACAGCACCGTTCGCAAAATTTTGCTTCCGTTCACGAACTCCGCATCGGGTGACGAACAGGATCCGCGGCCATTTGCCTTGCTGACACACGTGGTCATGGCTTCCTGTAGGGAGGGGGACTCTCCCTCCAAACAATAACTGCCTCCCCACCCGCCTTCCTGTCCTCCACGCCAGAAGTCGCCTCAAGCAAGGTCAGTGTTCTCTCTCTTCATACTGTACTGTACTGTACTTTGTTTCATATTTTTGTGGTTTAAAAAAAAAATACATACGGTTCAGAATGGATTAACTGTATTTACATTGAACCTTATGGGAAAATTTGATTCGGGTCATGACCAAAATCGGTTGGCGACCAAATTCGTAGGGGTCAGAATGGATTAACCGTATTTACATTGAACCTTATGGGAAAATTTGATTCGGGTCATGACCAGAGTCACAGAACAAATTAAGTTCATGACCCGAGGTACCACTGTATTTATTGTGAGGTTACATTAACAGAATCTTGCAAGTCTGAAAGTACACCTGCTCACCTTTATAGTCCAAGAAACTAGGGAGGGTCCCTTCTGAGACATTTGCCATACCCCGTTCCTTCTGTGGGCTGAGATATTTTTTACAGGCTGGTTGTCCAGTGTGCAGCTCTCCCTCCCATCTCCCAAGGTCATTCCCACATACCTTTACATCTAGCTGCCTTTTATCTGACCATTGCCTCGTCTGTGGCTGTTCCTTCTGACTCCCAAGGTCATTCCCACATACCGTTACAATATTTTGGGGGAGGAGTTAATTTAGCATAATAAAATAAATTAAAAAGAACCTCTACAAGAGATGACTTTAATATTTTTAATGTAAAAAGAAGTGCAATTGTCTAGCTTGGAGGCCTCTTTGACTTGAACCGGGCCACATTGCCCTCTTCCCCTCTCTTTGCTTGATCCGAAGCACCAGCCCTGACTCACATGGGTTATCAAAAGCCTTGTGGTGCAGCCACTGCCTCTCTGTGCCAAAATCCTGCCAAACTGCAGGGGCTTAGTTTGCCATTGAAATTCAGTAGCCAAACTGTCATTTTACAAGGTTAGTGAGAGATTACAATAGATATTTTTTTCTGGGTTTTTCAGGACCTTTTGCTGATAATTTTGAGCAGTTGAAGATGGAATTCCCTCCCTCCCTCCCTCCCTCCCTCCCTCCCTCCTTCCTTCCTTCCTTCCTTCCTTCTTCACTCCATCCCTCCCTCCTTCCTTCCTTCCTTCCTTCCCTCCTTCCTTCCTTCTTCCCTACATCCTTCCTTCCTTCCTTCCTTCCTTCCGTCTCGCCTGCCTGCCTGCCTGCCTGCCTGCCTGCCTGCCTGCCTGCCTGCCTTCCTTCCTTCCTTCCTTCCTTCCTTCCTTCCTTCCCTCCCTCCCTCCCTCCCTCCCTCCCTCCCTCCCTCCCTCCTTCCTTCCTTCCTTCCTTCCTTCCTTCCTTCCTTCCTTCCTTCCTTCTTCCCACAAGTGCCTTTACCCACCTTGCATATCTTTAGTCTTCATGCCTTCTCCAGAAAGCCAACTCTTATGTGTGTATACTTAAAAGTTGGATCTGATATCCTGAGTACAACTCATTCCCAAGTAAATGGATATACAAATGCAGCCTTGGTTTTGCAAATGCAATTCGAAGACTGGGGTGGTTAGTGTAACCACAAATGCATGATTGCTCTAGTAGTTCTGTTTTATGGACGTAGTCATGTAGCTGTACCTTAACATGTTGGGAAAGTAGCATATTGGGAGAAATCCAGAAGGACTGGATGAATCAAGACTTTCTAAAGGCTAAATTTCAAGAAAAAGATCTGCTGGGGAAAATAGCTAACACTGGCTTCCTTAGACTGCAGTGTTCTTTTTGCGCTAAGTAAAAAAGGATGCAGGCAAAGAAAAGACTAGAAACAACCTTTTTCAAAGGCAGAAAGGATTTTATGATGTTTGGTGCACTTGGTCCAGGCGATAGGAAGATGGTTTTGATACTTTCACTTTTCAGAAGATATGTCAAGAGGGCAAGAAAGAACCAGAAGAGCAGTACTTCTGAGAGAGGAAGCCAGAGAATATGAATCCTTATAAAATGAAGGTTTGGGGAATTCTTTCTGAGTCAGTGAGTTTGGTATACATCTTCAGTTTTCCAGACAGGAATGGAATTGTACCATACAATGCAAGTTAATTTTGTTTAGAGTCCCCCTCCTGAAGTAAGTAAGGATTTAGATCAGTTGAGTAGAGCAAAGATGTCTGTGGAGTTGGAGAGGGCTTCTTTCTACCACATCTGGAGCTGTTCAATTCATTTTTATTGAAGGCATTTCTGTGGCTTAGCAGAACAAGCATAGCATATCCCTCTATGGTTTCAAAGCAGATGTGTAAAGCATCAACATTATGTGAACAATAGAGTTCTGCTGTATGGATGCTCTGAAAATACAGAAGAGTGCGCTAGAGGGTCTTGTTTTCCATCTCATGGTACAGCATGGGGAGCTGACCCACACATTATGAACATGGGGTGAGATTGTTGGAGCAAATGGACTGTGACTATCTTCACTGAGAGCTTCTGCACATTACTTTCCAGTTTTCCATGAATGCAGTATTTTGGTGCACACATAAAACATGTACTCAGAAATTCCTTTTCAAGGAGATTGGACTGCATGTACCCTGTTTTAGAAAATCAAACACTGCAGTCTTCTGCTCATAGGCTCAGTCCTGGGCAGGCAAAAAGTAACTTATGTGATTATGTGAATTCGATTGATCTGAAGGCAATTCATTTGAATCACCCAATTCAATCAGGTTTCTGAACTGAAACAAGTTTTCAGTTTGAGTCATTTAACTGGCCACTTCCGAATCAATTCGATTTAGACCAAATTGGATGCCCTTCAGCCTTTCATTTTTACTGTCCAGATTAAATAAGGATGATTCAGACAATTGGATTATTGAAGGTCCAAATCTGATAGCACGGACTCTTTAGCACCTCATGACTTATGGACCACAAGGAGGCAGTAGGGTATAGACGGAGACTTAAGGATTTACTCTGTATCCCCTTTTCACGCTGCCTGTTCTTTGTCTAAGAGATTGCTAATCTGGATCACTTCCTTCTGCCTTTTTTCTGCCTTGCTGCTGGATGCTTCTCTTTTGTGGGATGTAGTCAGCTAGGTGCTAGGCTTTGCCCATACTAGAATGTACTTCCTCTAAATACATCTCCTTTCTGTTATAGTTATAAAACCAGCTTCACTCATTCGTGCTCAGGTTGGATTCCAGCTTTCAGGAATGCTGACATATTCGTAAGGAATTCTTTCAACTCTAACCTCTCTTTCATTTGATTTAGATGCTTGAATCAAGCTGATTTTCAGATCAGTGATTCCAGCTGGATCAACTCAACAGTCTGAACTTATAAATTATAAAACTATAAATCTGATACATAAATACATTTTAAAAAACTAAGAAATTATTTAAATTGGATTGGTCATGCTTTGCATAGAAACATTCTTGTGGAACGTTCTCCCTTCTGAAGTGAGGCTCACCCCTTCCCTGCTGTCATTTAGGAAGACCCTCAAGACCTGGTTGTGTCATCAGGCCTGGGGGTCTTTGGGAACCGGAGACCTTCTTAGATGGCTCCATTATGATTAATACTCTGCTCTCTCTGTAGGGTTTGTATATTTTAAATTTTTGATAATATTTTCATTTTAATAATTACTTTTATCTTTTTATAATGATTTTTTAAAATCTATCTGCTGTTTTATTTAATTGTTGTACACTGCCCAGAGTCGCTTTGTGTGAGATGGGCGACTATATAAATGTGACAAATAAATAAATAAATAAATAAATAAATAAATAAATAACTTCTCAGTTGGATCAACGTCAAGCCAAATGGCACTGCAGTTGCCATTTCTCTGTGTGGGAATTCTCCCTCCTCACCATTGGAATGGTGGCTGGGGCTGCTGGCATTTGTAGCTGGGCAACATTTGGAAAGCTGTGAATTATCTATCCTTTGTTTAGAACATGTTGGTGTACAGCAAATAGCAGTTCCCATTACTGTTCATGGAGCACTACGCAGTTGAGTACAATAAGTACTTCGCTTGGAACAACTAAAAGATTATTGATGGAGTCCTGACAAAACCACAGCAGTACAAACTGGCTAAATTCTTGCCAATTGACTGTACCAAGGGAAATAGGAGGGATACAATCTAGCCCCCTCCTGTCCATCATACAGCTTATTGCCAGGATTTCAACATTTTAGACTTTAGAGAAGTCTCTTTTTTTTTTTAAATTGACTTATAATTGACTTTGATTTTACTGCTGTTAGTCATAGTGAAGATTGTTTTTATTCCTCTTCCACCCACCCACCCTTTTTTTTTTCTTTTTTTGATAAACTGCTTTGGGCTTCTCCAACAAGGGTGGCATTGAAAAACTGTCAATTTTTCCTTCTAAATTCAGAATGTACAAAAGGAGGAGGAAGGAGGAAGGAAGGAAGGAAGGAAGGAAGGAAGGAAGGAAGGAAGGAAGGAAGGAAGGAAGGAGGGAGGGAGGGAGGGAGGGAGGGAGGGGGGGAAGGGGAAGGGGAAGGGGAAGGGGAAGGGGAAGGGGAAGGGGAAGGGAGATGATGATTTAGGTAAAACTCACTGGTCCAATGTCACCAAAAGGACTTCATGATTGAGCTGGCATGTGAATCTGGGCCTCCCCAGTCCAAATCTATCATTACAATATACTGTCACTAACATGCTTTTAGTTATGCATGCCCTTCACCTCTAGAACTGATTGCTGCAATGTGTTCTTTATGGGGTTCCTCTGAAGACTATTGCAACGATACAATTGATGCAAAAGGAGCAAATCCCCTATTGATGGATGATACAGCTGCCATAATCACGGGACCCAATGTTGTGGGCTGTGCACTGGCCTCCAATAGGCTCCGGAGTACAAAATCCAAAGTGCTTTATGGCTTGGAGCCCAGATATTTTCAGGACCACCTCTTTCAGGTAGAATCAGTCCATCCGGTTCACTTGTCCTGAGTTGGGATGTTGATGAGACCTGGGAGGGGTGATTGGGAGACAAAGTTTTAGTCCATTCTTACCCTCGAGGTTCCGAGAGCAGTCCCCTGATGGTGATCCCAGAAGCAGCTGAAACAGAGTTCTGGAGCAGAACCTTTAACTTGTAGAAATGTTGCTAAAATAGCAGATACCCAGGAAAGGGAGACTGATATGTTTTAAATCATTTCATGTGGTTGTTTTAATCTATTTTACATGATGATACTATCAGCTGCAGGAATCCTCGCAAAGTTGGCGGTAAATAGTTATCGTTATATTATTTTACCGAAAGTGTTGTTAACTTTTTAAAGACAAAATAAAACCAATATGGCCATAACAGCATTTCCTGTATATATGCCTTTCTCCTGTACAACTTCTAGAAATGAAAGCAAAATCCCACACTTGAAGCACAATTTGATTTATTAAAACTTAATGTGTCCCATTCTGAAGTCCCCAAATTAAAAGAAGCTACCCAAATAAGACATAGGTAATAAAATCTATACAATGCCAAAGAAGCACAACAACAATAACACCACAAAATAGCAAGCACATGAAACAGAAAGAAGTCCATTGGGTCCTGAAATCCCATAAATTAAAAGTGTCATGGCACGAGAGTGACACGTTCTTAAAACAAGTTCCTTCTGAAACAACAACAAGCTTTTCATCATCACAGAGCAGCCCCCCTTTCCAACCCCAGCGGGTTTGAATTAAAATGATCAAGGGGCAGGAAGAAACTCTCCCACAAGGGAAGGCTGTACCCTTGGGAAATACTTAATTTTTTTTTTTTTTTTAAGACGAAAAAGGGGAACAGAATAAAATAATTCAGTCTTCTTCTCACAATATGGCAGTTGGTTAAGGGAGGAATCAAATGAAGCTGTGGGAGATTTAAGACAAACAAGAATTTCTTTTTCACCCAACACATTGTTAAATTATAGGACATGCCTCCACCCCTTGAAGTAAGTGCCACCAAAAGGGGATTAGTCAAACTCCTGTGCAGCCTGTGGTTGCCAGTCAGGAAGCAGTTTGCCGTGCCCAGAATCAGAGGCAATGTGTCTGTGCATGCCAGCGGCTGGGGAAATGAAGGGCCTTTCGCCACATGGCCCCAAACATGCCCTGGCCACTTCATTTTTCTGTATGTTCCTATGACCTTGCCTATGACTGTCCCCAGCCTATGACCTTGCCTATGACCATCCCCAGCCCTTAAGTGGTCCTTAGCTGTACTGGTCTTAAAGCAGTTCCCCCACCCCTTATTCTGGCACAGTCCAAGGGCAGCCTCAAGGTGAACGACAGGTGCTCTACTTTGTCATTCCCCATCCCCTTGCAGGCAAGTCCAGTGACTGGAAGCAGAGCCAATATAAAATTAGCAAATCTCATGCTAAATTAGTTTTCTACTGACTCAGGAATGAGTGGCGAGCACTCCAACTCAGCAGTGGGGAAAGGTCCTAGCAGGAAGACGTTTCGTTATCATGTCTTGCTTTTACAGCGGTGTTTCTCAACCTTGGCAACCTTAAGATGCATAGACTTCAACTCCCAGAATTCCCCAGCCAGTATGGGAGTTGAAGTCCACGCATCTTAAAGCTGCTAAGGTTGAGAAACATTGCTCTAGAGCTTTCCAAAGTAACCCGCTTCATCAGTGTGGAAGCAGACACTAGTCTACATACAGATGTTTCCTCAGCCACAGCAAGACTCCAGGGGTTTTACTTTTTATTTTTAGGATTTTGGTTGTCACAACGTCCTTTTGCCTTTGTTCTTTCCTCTCTTTTGCCAGCATCCATACACCCAAAATGGGCCCATTTCCAGGACTTCTGGCTGCCCAGCTTAAAAATGTGTTTCAGTGTGAAACTGGCAGACTTCAAGCTGGCAGTGTGAAACAGGCAGTGCCCTATGCAATGTCTTGCCTTTATTTATGTTTGGGAAAAGGTCCAGATGTGATGCAGAGGGGAAGTTGTGCAAGTCATGTTGATTTGCACATCAAGATAACTCTTGCTGTTGCATAGTTTATATTAGTAGCCTGTAGAACTGGCGCGTGGTTGACAGCTAGGTAGGGTCTGCATGGCTACAGGCCTTTTTATCTCGCACGCCAGATTGTATTTTGTAGTGGCCTGTAATAACATTTGAATGGCTGACGACTACACAAGTTATACCTTTCTCTCTTTCTCTTTCTTTAGTGTTGAATTTAAGGTACTTTGGTGAGGAGCCTAAGTTTTTTCATCTTTTTGATGTCAGCAAATACACTGATAATTATCCTTGCGAAAGACTTGCTTTGCCTTTGCAGGAAAGATAGTGAAATGACAGGGAAAGAATGACCAAACCCATTTGCTGTTTTCCTGTAAGAGATCGTTGGTGTTCAGTGAGAGAAAAAAAGTGAATTTGATGGCACCATTCCTGGGCTCCTCCGTGTTGATTGAAAAAGTCACTCAGAGCGTAGCATCGGAAGGAGTCTCAGAGCACTCTTGTCTAAGCTGATTCCTTTTAATACAATGTGTTAGCCAGAAAAGGCGTTACCAGACTCCTCCTGATGTTATGCCACCACAGACCAACATGGCTCTCCTACTACATTGTCGGAGCGTTACAAAGCATTTTCTAATCCTTTCACTGACATTTTCATTCTGGTCGATGCTGCTTTTAAAATCTTGAAAGAGAAAGCGAAGAATTTACTTATTTTTCGTTAGAGCTTGCTTTCTTGATCTTTATCTCAGTCACAGGCATCTGGCGCAAACCACAATGACAAAACCAACAAGCCAACAAACCGTTGATGAAATGCACATTATCCTATAACAACATAAACCCCCACTTTTCATACTTGTATCCTAATGTTGGGTGCCATACATAAGTCAAGAAGTTTGCAGTGTGACGTACGTTTGCCCCATCCTTGTCCACCTATGGAAATCTATGATCTGAGTTAGGGTCCTTCGCTATCCCCATGTTATTTTACAGCTCGAGTACAGCATGGTGACATCATGGTGGTGCGATCCCTGAGTGGCTGGGATCATAAAAGTAATTGTCTCAGTAATTACCCTCATTCTCAATTGATATTACTTCCTCTCACTGACATAATTCTATAGTGAAACCTGATTAGCTGTGTAACATTATGACTTGTACGTTTTAATCCGTGATGCCTGATTAGCCGTATGGATGATCCCAGTCAAGCAAGCAAGCAAGCAGGCAAAAAATAAATATAATAAAATAATACAATAAAAGTGCTAAGGCACTTTTGATAGGGAAAGTGATAGGGAAAGTAGGACCAAACAGGATTTTTGAAAAATGGTGAATACTTTTACGGATGGCATTTCACAAAAGATTTCTTATTCCCCAACAGTAATTTTTCAGAAAAATTAGGGTGAAATATTTTTCAGAAAAAAGTAGGCTTGCAAAGCACCCAAAGACGTCATTGGCTCAAGAAGTCAATTGGAAGGGAGACAATGATAAAAACATCAAAAACCACAATGAAAAATGAGAGAAATTTGTTTTTTCCCCTGTCTCTTCAAGATCAATAAGAAACTGGTAGGTTACCAGAGGGGTTTTCAAACTTTTTAAGGCCATGGAAACTTTTATGTTAGTTTTAAAAAATTCCCAGAATTCCTGATCAACAGGCAAAGCTCTAGTGGTAGAAGAGTGGCCGTGTTTTTTCCCTTTAGTTTCTCAGAAAAATCCTAGGGTTCCATGTGCCGGAACAAATCCGTGCAAGTGACCATTTTCCTTTGTAACATGATCAGCATTTGTGTTTCAACCAGTTATGGAGCCCTGATGCACTTGCCACTCATACTCTGTCCAGAGGGATGAGGATGATCATGTGTGATTGCAATGAGATGAGAACGACATTCTGACGTGTTTAGAAAATAGGGTTGCTGTGTTTGTCTTGGGGAAAAAAAATTGTGCCAAGCTGTGTGACAGGCAGGCAGTGAAGTTCAGCCCACGAATGCAACTTCCGTGCATCACTTCCCATCGTGCATGGAAACAGCTGTGCCTGCTGAATTTCCTTTCACTAAAGAAACAGCAGGAATGATAGCCACCTGCTTAGATATTTTTGTGAGCCTGGCAATAGAGTGAGAGAAGGAGGACTGAGAACTCAGCAATGGCATTTGAAACAGCTGTAGACCTTGGATGAAATAGGTCCCTTTGAGGGGTAGCTGTGCCACCTAGATATACAAAGATAGCTCCAGATTAACATTAAAAAAAAAACTCAGAGAAATAAAGGAACCAACTGTGTCAAAAGTCACCCTCCTTGGAATTAAATCCAGTAGTTATCAGTTTTGCAGCCTATTCATGTTATTTCAAAATAGCATAGGCTGCCTCAGTCTTCCGACCAAAAAGGTTCTCACTGTGACCGTATAAAAGCTCCAGCTGCCGCCCTGGAATGGGTTTAACCTGAAAGTTTAGCTTGCAGCATCCTTCACTGTTTGTGCTGCCTGGGATTTTTCAGAGTTGAACTTCAGCCACATCTAGAGGCTCACATAAGTTTTCCATCCCTGCTGTCGCATCTAGGGAACGCAATATATTTCTTGTATGCGGGAGCATTATCTTTTGTAACCCTGGGTTTCTCCCCTTGACATTGAGCAGAGGGAGGAAGCAGTCTTGAGACAATGGGAAGATCTGTTTCCAGGAGAGTACCCCCTTGTCCTTCTCTCCCCTCTCTCAGTGATGTACAGCAAATGTTGTTGCACCTTTTTCCATAACTGCAGCTAACGATGCATGAGAGATTGGATCTTGTTGAACACCACCGGGCAGGGTTGGGCAGTGGGCGAGACAAGTGAACTATAAAATCCTAAATATTGCTCCGGTGTAAAGTCTTGACAGATTTTATTGGATTTCAGAAATCATCTCAAGGATGTGGAGTGGAAAGGGGGGGGGAATGAAATAAAAGTGGATAAGAGAGAGGGAAATGCACCAGTGGGGGGGACTGCTTCAAAACATCTGCACTGTATTACAGGCATGTGGATCCCTTCAAACAAGTTGTGCACTTCTGAAGACCACTAAATTTGCTTCGTTCCAAAGGGTGCAAACATTTCCCTGCTCAGTGCAGGCAACAGCTTGAATCTATTAAAAGCAACAGCCATTGGAAGCTGTAGTTGAAAGGATGGGAATTCACCTTACTTAACATGGTTTGATTTGGACTGGGGGGCTGGCAACTCCTTTTAATGATGAATGAGTTTGTTGCCAATGTGATAGTTGTACAGTTTGGGTTGTACAGTTGTACAGCTGGATTGGCCAGCTATTCCATGGTTTCTTCTGGGTACTCTAGAAAAATCAAGATATTCTGGTATGTCTAAATCAACAAGTATGCCTTTTAATAAATGCTCTAAAGATTAAAGAAGTAATACGATATCGCACATTCTTATTAACCGGTGTTCTTGTCCTTTGTTTTGAAAATGCTGTTGATTTTATCCCTGGAAAAAGCGATGGCTGCAAATCTCCTTAGACAGAAGTGGAATCAAAAGCTACTTTTTTAAAGTGTAGGTGCTGTGGAAAAACAAATCCTGTGGAGTCCTTGGTGCTCTCTGAGTTGGTTGGTTGCTTGCAGACATTTCATTATCCAGCTAGGTAACATCATCAGTGCCATGATGGTGTCAACAGATCCTGGATGCTTCCATTTTGAAATGTGCCCCAAGAATGTCTCATGTGAGAACTGAAATCAGTCCTGCAGTATGAATTACTTCCAGCTCCCCATTCCCTTTTCTCACACACCCCCCCCAAGTTCTCCATTTCATATCTACCACCACCACCACTACCATATGCCCTCTATGCACAGACATAGTGATCTCGGACTATGAGAACATTCAATCTTTTGGGACTATCTGGGGATGGACCCTTTGCAGCACAGTTGCATTAGTATTGTTCACCCCTGCTAGTCACGTGATGGTCTCTGAGATGTGTGCCTAGATCTCCCTCCCATGTTCTTATTACAACAATCCTTTCGGATAGGTCAGGAATGAGAGGCAGTTAAGTGGCCCAAGGATCCCTTGAGTAGATTTCATGATTCCAGAAAGGGGAGCACAATGTTTCTGTGGCAGGACAAACAACAGAAAGTTTCTTTGGCACTTGATTAGGACAAGCACTTCTTCAATAATAACTTTGGGTTTTAGTGTTTGGCACAACTGTTCTGCTTTAGGGCTTCTAATCTAGCTGAAGTGTAATCAAGTCTCTCACCGCCAGTTTTGGGAATTGCAGGTCCATGAGCTGAAAAAAGGTGCTTTATTAAGCCACATATGCTATTCAAACATTTTGACTTTCCACCACTGCTCTGTGTTAGGACAGAAATGAAATTGTTTCAGGATTTTTAATAAATTGATAGCCATGTGGAAAAGTGAATTTACAATCACACTTCAGCTTTCCTTTCTTTTCTTCCCTTTGGTTACTTATAAACAGATGTGTTCCATTTGAAGTACGTTTTTACTCCTCCATGCATTTTTGGATTTTTTTTCAGACTTTAACCTCGATGCCAGCCCTCCCCAATCTGGCATCCTCCAGATGTTTTTGGATAACAACTCCCATCACCCTCAGACCACATGTAGATGGTGGAACAACAGTCCAGCATTTCTGGAGGAAAGAACATGGGCCAAGGCCTGAAGCAGCGGCTCTATTCTTATGTTCTTAATTCAGCATTTTGTTTCTCACACTGGCCAGCCAGATGCCTTCAAGATGCTTACAGCAGGAGATAGGAACATATTCCTCTCCTACCACTATTCCCCAGCAGCTGGCATTTGGAGGCAAGCTCTCTTCAACCCAACCCAGAAGTTACACTGAGTCTCAAGATCCCTTGATCGATCTGTCCTCCCTACATACAGTACATCCAATCCCTTTTTAAAACCACCCTGGTGAATGGCCCTCCCTGTGTCCTGTGGTAATGAATTCCCCACAGGTTGTCAGGTGCTGTAAGGAGGAGTGCATTTTTCCTCTGGTCTCAATGTCTTTCCAATCAGTTTCATGGTTTGACACAATAAACAGGCTGCGCTGTGCTATCAGCACCAAAGTGTCTGATTGCTGCTTAGCTTGAATGGGCAGCGTGGCTGCTCTGATCTTGCTCAGTACCATAAGTATGAGCCTCTGCCTAGTTTATGTGGTTCTTAAGATGGGAGTAATCATCCCCAGGGGTGATTTGAGCATATCCTGGGGGTAATGGAACAATCTGTAATTCCTTCTTTATGAGTTGAGGATCCAGCTTGGGACTGCCGCTGCTTGTGTAAAACAACTGAGCCTTTGGGGGGTGGGGGGTGGGGGGAGGTAATGACATTAGTTGAGACTGAGAAAAGGGGTAATTGGGTCAAACAGTTTAAGACCCACTGGCCTGGGGGGACTGTGTTCTGCTCTGATCCCTATCGGGGACTGCAGTGCAGCTGATAAGATTGTGAGTAACCTTGGTCAACTGCACATATACCTCTTTCTGATTCCCTGTTGGTGTGCATATATATACAATTACCTATACCCTTCCAAAGGAGGGGAAATCATGTTGGAGAAATAGACACACTTCTCCAGTGCTTGTCCATTCTACGTGTATTTGCACTTGTCAGAGTGAGGATATAGCGGAGGAAGTAACCATTACAGAAATAGCTCTTGGGGCAGGCAGCCTATTAATGCAGAAATGGTAAGGATATGATCATGGAGAAATCATGGAGGTCACTGAGAGTCAACAATGACTTGATGGCACTTTATCAATCAAGAATATGAAATAAATGTCTGCTGTCTGTATCTGATTCTTGGACTGTATCTGCATCTAGTCATAGGGCATTATTACAGTCAAATAGGAAAGTGATTTCTCCTCTCCTAGCTGGAGTTGTGCTACAATATAAACTTGGAAAGTCAATACTTGAGAATGAGGAGAATCTGTAATTTGTAACCAAAATAAGCTTATGTATGTATATGAGAAGGAGGGAGATGAGATTCCTCAGTGTTATCAGTGCACTTTACAGTTGCCCTAGTCTTCCCACAGATGCATCGTTCACAGACTTTCCTGGGTGCGCTGATGTGTCAGTGCATCTATGTGTGTCTTATTTGTTCACAGGAATTCCAGAGACAAGGTATACAGAAACTATACAATGTGTTGCATCAGACATCAATTAATTGTATCGGCCATTTGACCTGATTGTATGTGTCCCATGCTAAAATCAATTAAATGTTGCTTTGCAGAGCTGGGCTGTCTGACCTGAAAATACGTAAGTTGGAAGATAGACACAGCTCATGCTTTTTTGGGAAACGGATCTCACCATTTCTTTACATAGGTTGCACACTTATGTGGATCTTGTGCATCTACTGTCAGGCAAGGGGTTAGGAGGCCCAGCTAGTGGGAAATGGAATCCAGCAGCTGACCTTCTGTTTTGCTTCTGAGCCTTTCAAGTGTATTTGCTTAGTCTGAAGGGCCAAAAGCATGGTTCTTTCAAAAGGAGAGGGAAGCTGGGATTGCAGGGGGCTGGATCATGTGCCCAAATTCAGTGCTCCTGCAGAAAAACTAATGTGTGATGTGAGAAAACAGGACGTTCAACAGACCTGGAAAGAAGATCTAGCTTCAGGATCTCATACGTAGGACTCTATAGCACTTAGTTCCCAATTCAAGCCTTTGAGGGTTGGACACCTTCTTCTCCATTCTGTTCATAACTTCCTTCTTCCTCTCCTCTTCTCAACCCCCATGACACAATTTCATCTCAAATTCTTCAGGGTGAAAAATAAAATGCTTTAGCGTTTTTAAAAAGCAAAGGAACTGTATCGTTACCACCTGTGAAGGTTGTGACATACACTAAGTAATTCAGATTTTCCTAATATCACATGTTCTGTGCGTGCCCATGTGTTTCCTTTCAGTGCCAAGCTCTTTCCTGCTAAATTGTGGAATGTCAAAGCCAACCACATAATTCACCTTGCTTGGAGACCCATATGTGAAAAGAGAAGCCCAGTTAAGTGCTTGACCTACCAGGTTTTCTGACAGGTGGGTGAGCAGCTCTGATTCTGTCCAGCAGATGTCAGAGCTGACCAGGTTCCTAAAAGCTGCTATCAACCTACATTATTGGCAAGACCTAGGATGTGAGGGTGTTTTCTGCTTCTGACACACAGCTTTGGGCAAAGTTTTAACTTTAGCAAAACTGGTAGTTTCTTTCCACTCTGATGGTCAGTCTGCTGTTTAGTATCTAGCTTTGCTCTTGAGGAGGCAATATATCATCATCATCATCATCATCATCATCATCATCATCATGTTGTTGTTGTTGTTGTTGTTGGTCTCACAGTCAGCCAGATGTTTAGACTGGATTTGGCATTTTTATCCACATATCAAGTCCTTCCCAAGGACCTGGGATAGGCAGATGTTGTTTGATGGTGTTAAAGGTATTGTTGCAGGATGTAAACTGTTCCAAGTAAAACTGCCTTTTGCAATTGACTGATGGTGATTTTGTCGATGCCGATGGTGTTCACATGGTGCTCCAGATGTTTTGGGGTTGCACCCAAGGCACCTATTACTATTGGTACTATCTTTGCTTTCTTTTGCCACAGTCCTTCTATTTCTATTTGCAGGTCTTTGTATTTTGTGATTTTTCTCCAGCTCTTTCTCTTCTCTTCTGCTGTCTCCAGGTATTTCAATGTCCACTATCCAGACTTTTTTGTCTGTCTCATCAACAATGGTTATGTCTGGGGTGTTGTGTGGCAGGTGCTTGTCTGTTTGACTTCTGAAGTCCCAGAATGCTTTAGCTTCTTCATTTTCTATTACTTTGCCTGTTTTGAGTTCCCACCATTTCTTGCTTGCAGGCAAATGGTATTTCTTGCAGATATTCCAGTGCACCATTGATGCTACTTTGTCATGCCATTGTTTGTAGTCAGTCTGTGTGATCTTCTTGCAGCAAACGATGATGATGATGATGATGATGATGATGATGATGATGATGATGATCATATTATCTTCTCTGGCTCAGGGCCTGTTGTGATACATTCACATGCTGGTTTAAACTACATCTAATTATGATGAGTCTACATGTTTATAATGCTAGTTGGTGTTATTGTAACGAACTGCCACTTGTTGATCTTAAAACCAGTAACTCTCCTTGCAACCAATATCGATTCAAAAGAAAGTTCATTTATTAAGAATAAGTGTACAGATCCAAAGCATTGCTGAGACTGAATAAAAGCGCGCCAAAAACTGCTTTTCTTTCTTTTCCCCCCCTTTCTTCGCCCTTAGTTCTTGTCTTCTGATTCCCTTGCTGGCATGGCCTTGAACATTCTAGGGCTTGTGATAAGAAACCATCTGCATCAAACGGTCTCTCCTTCCTACTCCCCCTCCCCTTTTCCAATGGCAGAACCGCAGCATGTAGAAAAAATCATTTTTTTTTTTTTTTAAACTAGCCATATAATAATCTACTATAAAATCTTGCGAGGATTCTGACATACTGCCCCTCCACAGAAAAGGATGTCAGTCAGATGATTCCTCTTCTTCACTCTAAAAGGAAAAGCAAAGATACACATAATACAATAACCAATCTAATTGTTAAGGCTTTGTAGGATAAGCATCATAAAATTTTTTAACTAAACGTGGGGCCTTTACATGTTTCTTGTCAACCCATTCAGCCATTGACTTGGGAAAATGTTTCCACTGAATTAAAAATTGAACCCCCCTCCTGTGCTTTCTGCTGTCCAGTATTTCTTTAACTTCAAAATGTTGTTCTCCTTCAATCATCAATGGTTTAGGAGGTACTGGAGAGGGATGCCACTGAGAAGACTCCTTATATGGTTTAAGCAGGTCGCAGTGGAATACTGGATGGATTTTTTTAAAGGTGGCAGGCATCTGTAATCGTAGTGAAACTGGATTAATTACTTTATCGATGACAAAAGGCCCTATGAATCTTGGAGCGAGCTTTCTGGAAGGTTGTAATGATTTAAGATGTTTAGTAGATAAAAGAACCTTATCTCCTACTTTCCAGTCTTTTTCTGGTGTTCTCTTAGCATCTGCAAATTTCTTGTATGTAGCTCTGGCCTCCTGCAACGAGGCAGCAATCTGAGGCCACACTTGTGTCATCTGCTGGATCCACTCATCAACCGAAGCGACTTGAGTGGTCTGCTTAGGCAGTTCTGGGATGGGTACAAAGTCTTGTCCTGTAGCTATTTTAAAAGGGGTGAGACCAGTGCTTTGGTGCACTGCATTATTATAAGCTACTTCAGCGAATGGTAACAGTTCATCCCAATTGTCTTGTTGGTAGTTAATGAAACATCTCAAATATTGTTCCAATACTGAGTTCAGACGTTCACATGATCCCGCTGTCTGGGGGTGGTAACCTGAACTCAAGCCTTGCGATGCCCCCAGTAGTTTTAGGAACGCTCTCCAGAATTTGGCAGTAAACTGGACCCCGCGATCCGAAATTATCCGTTCTGGGACCCCATGAGCTCGGTAGACATGTTGTATGAATAATTTAGCCAATTTGGGTGCTGATGGAATGGCTTGGCATGCCACAAAATGTGCTTGTTTGGAAAAAAGGTCTGTAACTACCCAAATAACAGTCTTTTTGTTGCTTTCAGGCAGGTCTACAATAAAATCCATGCTTATTTGCTTCCAAGGAGCTACAGGGTTTGCTACTGTCTGTAGAAGCCCCATTGGTTTGCCCCCTCTCTTTTTGGCCATAGCACACGTGGGGCATGTGGCTACATATTCCCCTACATCTTTTCTCATTGTTGGCCACCAAAATTGACGTCTGATCAGATGTAATGTTTTCACAAAACCAAAGTGCCCAGCTGTTTTGCTGTCGTGACTTCTTTGCAAAACCCACTTTCTAGCATCTGAAGGGACATATAGCTTGTCTTGCCACCACCATGCCCCTTGTTTGTTTACTAGCAACTGGCTGTTGCTTTTGAACCACTCATCCTGAGCAATCTGGGCATTTAATTTTACCAATAACTCTCCTTCTGGTTGTCCTTCACCCTTTTTTTTCTGAGCTCTAGTGACCACTCTTAGGGCTGCTTGGGTACATGGAATTACTGGAGCGACTACTTCCTCCCGTTTGCTATTGTGTTGAGGCAACCGAGATAGAGCATCTGCCAGAAAATTTTTTCCCCCAGGAATATACTTCAGGGAGAAGTTAAATCGATGAAAATATTGTGCCCATCTCATTTGCTTTGGTGACAGTTTCCTCGGTGCAGTCAAAGCCTCTAGATTCTTGTGATCAGTCCAAATTTCAAATGGATGGGGTGACCCCTCTAACAAATGCCTCCAACAAACTAATGCCCAGCGTACTGCGAACGCTTCCTTTTCCCACACCAACCAGCGTCTCTCAGTCTCTGAAAATTTCCGGGATATGTATGCACAAGGAAACAGTTCCCCCCCTGCCCCCTTCTGCAACAACACAGCTCCCACTGCTACATCCGAAGCATCTGCCTGTATGACAAATGGCTGTTCTGGATCAGGGTGTTTTAAGATTGGTTCAGCCGTAAACAGACGCTTTAAACTTTGAAACGCCTCCTGGCACTCCTTAGTCCAGGCTAAGGGGGCTCCAGGTTTTGATGCCTTCGCCTTGTCCTTGCCCTTGGTTTTCAACAAATCGGTAAGTGGGAGTGCTACTTGGGCAAAGTTGGGTATAAACTGCCGATAGAAGTTAGCAAAGCCCAGGAAACTTTGAAGCTGACGCCTGGTTTTGGGAGCCTCCCAACCTGTAACGTCCCTCACCTTTGCTGGGTCCATTTCAATTCCCTGATGCGAAATTCTATATCCTAAATAGTCAATTTGCTGTTTATGAAATTCACATTTGGAGAGCTTGGCATACAACTGAGCTTCCAGTAGCTTTTTTAGCACCTTCCTGACTAATTGCACATGTTGCTCCATGGTTTCAGTGTAAATCAGGATATCGTCCAGATAAACCAACACCCCCTGGTATAAATACTCTTGTAATACCTCATTTATAAGTTGCATGAATACCCCCGCCGCTCCTTTTAATCCGAACGGCATTATTTCATAACGGAAGCACCCCAGAGGCGTGTTAAAGGCGGACTTCCATTGGTCTCCTTCACGTATTCGCACCCTGAAGTACGCCTCCCTTAAATCCAGCTTGGTGAAAATTTTCCCTTTGGATAAATGTGCCAACAGGTCTTTCATTAAGGGGAGTGGGTACCTGTTGTCAGCAGAAATGGCATTTAGCCCTCTATAATCCGTGCACAAACGTAGGGAGCCATCCTTCTTTTCCCTAAATAGCACCGGTGCAGCAATTTGAGAATGCGTAGGTACAATAAAGCCCCTCTTTAGATTCTTGTCAATGAACTCCCGCAATGCTTCCAACTCTTTGGGTGTCATTGGATACATTTTCTTCCTTGGAAATTTAGCCCCCGGCTCAATCTCTATGGCACAGTCACTGGCACGATGGGGGGGTAGCTGATCTGACTCCCTTTCGCTAAACACCCTCTCTGTTCATAAATGTGCACTTGGATGAACCTACTGAAAAGGAAACCCTTGGCAGTATATACTTTCTGTGATTCCTCCATAGATCTGATGTCAAGGGCAATTGTTCTCATTGTCCCATCTAGGGAGGCAGCCTGTTCCCTCTGCAGTTGTACTGTGTCTTAGTTCTGGCCGTCTTCCACTGAACCTCTCCCAGCTTTGCATACTGGGAGAGCATGGTGTCACTGGGGAGGAATGGTCTTCTGGAAACCCAGTGGTGATAATAGATCTGTCTATGTGTATTATTTTTTTATTTAAAAGCAGAAGGCAATGGCTCCCCTAAGCTTAGCTTGTGTTCCATGCGTGAATATGGTTGAGAGAGAAAAACAAAGCATGATCTCAGGGGTAAGAAGAGAGACATTGAGAGTGCCATTGATTGGGCCCAAGCGGATGCATCCTGCCAAATGCAGTGCATGCAAAATTTGGGGTGGAATGTCATGTGATGATAAGGAAAAGGTAGAAGGCGATTGAGGAAACAGACCCAAGGGTTTTTGTTTTGTTTTTTAGTTCAGGAATGCTACCTCCTTGTTTTATTAAGGTAGCTTTTTTCCTAGTTTGCACCTCTGGCTGGATCCCCTCCTGGATCTCTCTGCTTTCTGCAACAGCCTTCAAGCCTGCTTCTCCTCCTGACAGCTTAGCAGAGCCAAAGCCCTGGGTAGCTGCCATTGAACATCATCAGCTCTCCAGGGTCTGCTGGCTTCATCTTAGCCAAGATGGTGTCTGTGCCTTATGGATGCTTGAGGAATGCAGGGAGCCATACTTAATCCACCACATGTCAGTGGGATCTGCTGATTTTGGTTGTGTCCAGCTTCTCCTTTACCTCACCATACATTCAGCTCCACCCATTTCTTCTTTGCTTCTTGATACAAATAAATAAACATCTGCATGAAAATATAATTGACTTCACACATCATTCTAACATCTGTATGCGTATGTCCATTATGCTGGCAGTTTTATGTGCATGTTTTGAGCTGCCTATCATCAAATAAAATCTTCTGTACATGCAAACATGTGCAATCAATTCAACCCCTTCTATGCCAGATGGACAAAGATAGTATGCTATAGGAACATAACAGTGCCTGCTCTGTAACAGTGCAGAGGGGAAGGCATTGCAACATGCTGTAGTAAAAGCTCACCAGTATTTTGGGTGTGTATGATGGTAGGAAGCCTTATCTCTCCCATTTATTTATTTATCTTGCATCTTGCAAAAGCTGGGTAATTGATTCAGATTATATGGTAAACTCAATTTCTAGGAGTCATTGGACAATTGTGTTTTTTGCCTGGGACCAGCCAAGGTTTAATAAAACAATCTGGGAAAACTATATGAAATTAATGTCTGCCTGAGGGACTTCCAGGTAGATTGGAAGGTATAGCTTAAAGCAAATTGGGTTTGTGTATGTGTGTGTGTAATTCCTATATGAACCAAATTGCCTTGCACTTTCTCGTAGTTGACACTATCATCCCAACTTTTTAAACATCTGTTTTCCTAGTGCTGAGGGCCAGAGAGATAAAGACATTTAGGAGGGCATCCCAAGACTGGGGGAAACATCTGGTTCAAACCCACATATCTCAATGGGTGGCCTGGGCTAACTGCTCTCTTTCTCAGCTGGGGCTCCCTTGGTTTGGCTGCCGGAAATGGGGATGTATATGGGAAGAGGGAATATGTGCACTTTTAGGGCAACTCCCAGCTCCAGCGTGCTGTTGAGCAATCTGTGTGGTCTTTAGGGCTAAAACGATTTCCTCATCCTGCTAATGCCCATTTGATGTTTACTGTTCTTTTTAAATTTCTTTTAATTAAAAAGTTAATAATAATCGAAAGGTATGCAGGAAACTCATTGGTTTATCGCAAGGTCAGTTGGATTTGTGGCGGGCCACACCCACTATGGCAATAATTTTGGAAACAGGCAAGTTCCTCAGCAGGCATTTTTTGAAAGCCCCCATGATCTGGTCTCTGAATCTTCTGTCTAGATTGAAAAAGGTTGCCTTAGAGGAAGGGCAGCTAATACTACATTATGACAGAGTGCAAACCACCTCTGATGCTACAATATTTCCTAGACAATGTCCCTTTGTGATATATGTCCAAGAATAATGCTGGTCAGACCTATGGTCACTGTAGTTGAACAAATCTGGAAGGCACTGGATTGGTCTGGGTCAAGAACAGGGTGGCCACTGGGGTGGAAAAATCAGCCATCTCTAACAAAGATAAATCTCTGGAAATAAGTACATTTCATGAAATTATGTTGTTTTGGTTGGGGGAGCAAAATAAACTGGGTTCAAAAAGTGCTGCCTCTAGAATCTGCCTCACCTGATTACCTAATAGTGGGGCCAGCTCTGTAGAAAACATGCATTGCTCTCATTGAAATAAAAATAGTTCAGGGAGAGCTGCTTATCGCAAATATTAAATGACTCTGTTGATTTCAAAACAAAGCCATTTAGGGTCAGGAATTCTCTTGAAAACAAATGTATTGGCCTCCTAAATTAAGTTGTAGCCTGTTTATCCAGCAGAAATCAGGAGTGGTACACTTGCAAATGGGCTGAGCTCAGATCAAGCAAAGCCAACTTGGGAAAATCTGGCTGAGGCAATCAAAGGATGGTATTAGTTTCAGAGGAAGAGCAACCAGAGAAAAACTAAAGTACAAGACAACAGATCAGATTGCAGGGATATGGAAGAAGAATTTCCAGAGCAATGGTGGCTATCCTTAACCTCACTCTTGCAAATTATTGCTACCGGTTTAAAACTTTAAGAAAGATTAATTTGCTTTTTCACAATTAGGGCGTGGAAGGAAAAAAAATCTAGAACATACTTAATTCAAACCTACTTCCTACCAAACCCACTTCATATCTGCCAATTTCCCTAGGCATCAAGCCTAGAAGTTTAATATTTGCATATAGAAATAGAATACTGTTCACAGATGAGGGATTTCCCCAAAGCTTGTAAATTATGATGAAGGAGAATAGCTGACACTTGCCTATAATGGGCTCCCCCTTCCGTTAGATGAAAGGGATGGGGGGCCAAAATGGTGCTTGTCATTGGCTGCTGCTGCACTGTGGAACAACTTGGCCCTTGAGATTTGTGGACCCCCAAACCTGTCAGCCTTCTGGAAGACTGCAAAGACCATCCAGCATCAGAGTTTTACTGCTGATGATGGTAATGGGCTGACTTTGGGGTTAAGATCTTTTTATGAAATTTGGTTTTGTTACATGTTTTGGGGGCTTTTGATAATTTGTAACTTCCTACAAAGCATTGTCTTATTAGATATTGACTATTATTGTGGCAGTAAATTGCCTAGAGCAGTGTTGTCCAAACTTGGCCACTTTAAGATGAGTGGACTTCAACTCCCAGAATTCCCCAGCCAGCCATGGGAGTTGAAGTCCACTCATCTTAAAGTGGCCAAGTTTGGACAACACTGGCCTAGAGCCTTTGAAGTAGGTGGCAAATAAATCAATGTCTGTACTTTGAAGCTACTCAAGTTATATTTGGGTCCAGTTTAGATTCTTCAGTATGGTGGAAGTAGCAGAGCCCATCTCAGGAGCAACAACCCTGGTTTTGTTTTATTTGCAATAACCTCTTCCCTGAACACAAATTATTTATCTCTTTTAGGCTGAGCAGTTCTGGACTGTAAAAATCTACATGACCCTAGATGGCCCCAAGACTTACAGTCTTTGCTTGTGTTGCCATCTAATGATTATCCAGATTTCTGCAGCTCAGACCTAGTGGTCCTAATCTCTTTGCCTAGAACACCTGGGGTAGATTTTTAGTGGAATATAGTTTGGAAAAAATGTTGGTGTGGTTACTGCTACTGCTAGTAAAACCGCTATATCATCAGGGTTGACTGTCAGCACTTCAGAAGAAACCACTGGAAGAGCAGAACAAAAACAATAAAAAAACAAGGGATGAATTTCACTGATACTCTTTTCAGCTTTCGGTCAGCAAGAGGCTGAAGGAGGCTCTGCTTTGAATCTAGGCTCAACGCCAACAATTCCAGAAGAGGCAGGGAAACCACTATTTGAATCTCTGCAGAGCTGCTGCCAGTCAATGTTGATAACCTGGAGCTATATGGGCAAGTGTTCTGACTCAATAGAAAGTAAGTTCCTAGGTTCCTGTAACTCCCTTGGCTTCCTTCGGTGCCCCAGCAGCTAGGCCAATGATAAAGTGTATTGGGTGCTGCATTCATATCTGGAGGATATTACCTGGTCAAAATCCACACATGTAAAGAAGGGGTGGGGTTTGGATCTCAGTGCCTCATTCTCCATTTTGCAGATCTTGATCTGCCCCTCTGGATACTCCTATGGAGAGCTCCTCGTATCCAAGTTCCATGCATTCTTACTTTCCATCTCTTTGCTTTCTTTTAACAGCCTATGTCCTTTGATTTGCCACCTCTTCATTTGGTGTACCTTTTCTTCTAAGCCTCCCGACTTATTCATGAATGCCTTGCATTCTGCACACTCCTTCATGAGAGCAAAATCCAGGTCTTTATTCAGAACAGCCTTCTGCTGTCTTCAGTAGGGTTTGTGGCAGCTTTTTCACCCTATATATATTTTTCTTTAACAAAACTATGTTTCTCCATCACAAATACTCATATTTCTTGACTCCTATTCCATCTGATTTTTGCCATCCTGCTTTGGCAACCTGAGTAGTTTTGGGGGATGCTATAGAGGCTCATCTCTGTTTTTCATTTTTTAACTTATTTTGATCTATGACAGTGAATAAATAAGGTCTGAAAACTTTGAAACATTTGTTAATTTATTTAGGCTTCAGTTCTCCAAATCCTCTTACCTGGGATTAGTCCAACTGAACTCTATGGAGCTTATTTCTGGGTATAAACAGAGAAAATTGTATTTGAAATATTTCTGAGCTGCATATCAAGGGTTAAGGCTAAGGTTAGGGCAGTATCTATTAAAGTTCCCACCCCATTTGACTCTATTCTAAAAAATATTTAAATTAAAAATAAATAATTTGAAAAGTAGCTTTTTGGAAAGCAGAGCACCAATCTTTACCAGAATCTTTATTTGCAAACATTTCCTCCAGTCCTATAGGTATTCTTGAGAAATAAAAATGGTGGATGGGTGCAGTCCAATGTTCAGTCTAGGACGATGACCATCTGTCCAGAAGAAGACAAGAGGATCCTAGAGGGCTGGTATAGAAAAAGAATACATGGATGAATGGGAATTCTGAGGCGGGCCACAGCCTCCATGGTAACCGGTTTGTGAATGGACAAGTCTGTTCTCCAGGCAGTCTGTTTTGTGAGAGCATTTACATGCTGTCCAAAGTTCAAGTGCTCTCATTGGTCCAACACATTTACCTCCCCCTGGTCTGAGTGCCTACACCTCTAGCATTTTCCAAAAGCTCATACAATTTAATTGAGGTCAGCAGAGGTTCCAGCCCTTTTGTTGAAGTACAAGTTATTTTGCACACTAATGGGATCCTTCATGAAGTATGCAGCACAATCATATCTTCCCAAGATAAATATAGCCTGAGTGTCAGAAATATGCCTAAAATTAAGACCATCTGGGGAATTAGTGGACATATTCAAGAATAGCAAAATATTCTCTGAAATGATTCTCCAAAGTCCCCTTCTTCAGCCTTTTTTTTTTAAAAAACAAACTCTTAATCTGTAAAGTATTATCTGTAACATCATTTTAAAAATCACTTTTAGAAAGAAATCCCCTGCTCAGAACTGGAGGGGGAACCCTCTCCTAAACCTCTATCTTTAAAGTTTAAAGGCTTTTTGATCTTTCTTCTCAAGGCACCCTCAGGTTTAAAAAGTGGAACAAACATTTCTCAGAAAAAAAAAATTCAGGATATTTCTTTGTTGTGTTTTTTTCTCTCAGTCCTGAAGAAATCAGAAGATGCATTGAAGAATTTCCCCTAAATATTATTTATCATTCAGAGGAGAGCATCTGTCATTTTCTATCACTAAAATGTTCCAAAATGCTCTTAGATCTGAGGTATTGTGAAGGATATAATTTGAGGGACTGCCACTGGTAGCGGGAGCAAAAGAGGGGGGGAAATGAAGGAGAAAGAAGTGAGCTGTGTGTTACAGCTAAGAGTCAACCTCAGACCAGAAGCTGGTTTGAACATGTCTCTTTCTTTCTGAACAATTTAGTGAACTTTTTTTCCTACCCTTCTTATTCTATTTGCATACAGGGTAGAAAACTTCAGTGCGCCTGGAGCTTAAAACATATGCAGCTCTTTCCCTCAGCTCACCTTTTCCCTTGTTTAAATGCCTAGGAACGAAAGAAAGATTGCATATCTCAGAACACCCTTTGTAAAGCAGCCCTGCCTTGTTGCCTACAACAGGAATAGGGATGGATGGAGTACACTGAGCAATGGAACCTTTTTTCAGAGCAAGGGAAGTGATGTCATGGTGAGCCACAGTGATGTTGCACGTGTCATGATGTCACAGCACTGATGCAATTTCATAATTGCATGATGATCATTGCATGAAATCATTTGCCCTTCCCTGCAGATGCCCAAAAGTTGCTCTGAGCAGGAAGAGGTAATGGGGCTTTCAACATTTACTATTCCCTGTGGCAATTAGCAAAATAAATCAGAGAGTGAGAAATTTAATCAAACGTATATTCAATATACCTCTCCTTTCTCTTTCTTGAGCTTCCTCCTTCATCAGATGGAGCAGTTTAAATGTCCCATTCCAGCTACAGTTCCTGGCACCCTTCCCAGAACGGTAGAGTGGTGTAGAGACACTGACGTCTCTTCTGATGTAGGAGCAAATGAAGTAATCATCTGTATGAGATGGTGCTGTGGTTATCATTGCATCCCTCATCACATGTCTTGAAGTGTCACCCTGGCCTGCTATAGAATACTCGGAAGCCTGGTAGATCTTCCCCATTTTCCTTCAACCTGCCAAATTCACCCCCTTCTTGTTCACTCCAAAATTAAGCTCTCTTAATTGAAACTGCAAATGTTGTAATGTAGCTATCTGGTAGGGCTACCCCATCTTTTCTTTTGCACAAGGACAAGTGGTCCAAACATGGTTTTTCCCCTTAAATCCCATTAAATGTATACATTTCAGGGGGTACGGGAAAGCAAAGTGGTGAGCAGGAATCGTTAAAAAATGTGTTTCAGATAGAAAACATCTGCTCATGAATAACTCCAAAAAGAGCTGAGAACTTGAAATGCCAATATAAATTCACCTTCCTGAATGGCCATCAATCAAGTTAAAAACCTGAAAGAAGCACATTTAAAATGGGGGGGGGGGGGGGTGGATTGCTTTTCACACATACTCCACCAGAAGTGGAAGAGAAGCTCAAAAGCTTCCTAAGCAGCTTGTATGAAATTGGTCCAAGTCTGCTTTGCTTCTATAGGGACCAACAGGAGACCAAAAGCAGAGATAACAACTGAATATTCCTAGGGTGGGCTTCCATCTGATGTAGCTTTTGCAGCAAACCAGGAAATAGTGAAAGCTACAAAGATATAATGTTAATGTACACAACTGTATTTTTTATACTATTATTCCTGCCTCTCATTGCCTTTTCCAATACTTCTTCTTTCATTTATTCATGTAACACTTTCTTCTTCCTTCTCTGAACAGATTTGACTACTGAACATTCTAGCAGAAGCTTTTGAAGTTGTCCTTTTGAGCAAATCATAAAATTTGTTGCTACTACTGAGGTTACCAGGAAAGCATGCATGGCATTTGTGACCTAAAATCTGAGGCAGAAAAAATCACAGAAGGAGGGGAAAGAAAGGGAGGAAAGGGTGAATCAAGGAGCAATAAGCAAACATCGTTTATGGTTTAATTGCAAAAGAACACGGAGGCTGAATGAAACACTTCACAGAAAAGATGAATTTGAAAGAAGAGATTGCATTAATAATTGTAATAATGTTAAAATTAAATGTTAATCTTATTAGTGATATTCTACTTGGTTGTCATTGTCATTAGAGTTGTTTCCGTTCATCACCATTCTGAAAATGCCAGTGGTCACTTTGCAAAATGGTACATGTTTCTGATCCTTTCCTTGAAGGCAAAGGATCCGATCACCCGCTTTCATGGCTCCTCACTCAGTCCTATGGTTGGATATACCCCAACTTGAAGTTTTTTCCCAGTGATGTCCAGGTAAGTCAAGCAGTTGTACGTAAAGTTTCCTTCCAATCAAGCTCAACTCCTGGTGGCTGATTTTTCTTGGCAATGGTAAAGAAATGGCTCATCACTGCCTTCTTCTGAGATGTTTCTTGACTTCCCAATCTAGTTAATAACCCTCATCCTAACCAGGCCTAATCTTGCTTACTTTCAGAGCCAGATAAGGTTAACCAGATGTTGCCACTTACTGAGGCACAAAGAAGTTTCCTCTGTCATTCCAGCCTGCTTTCAAGCTCCTAAGCCTGGAAACTTGAATTTTTCAGGAACAAAGGCTGCATTTAGGTCTTAAATGATATATCAAAGTCCATACTCTAATAAGTGACTGAATCCAGGACAAATAATACAGGAGGGTCCAGGTCAAATATTTCAATTCCAATTTAACTTTCTAACCTGAAATATCATTAGTATGATTATTCCCTGCAAGTTTAATACTTCTCTCCTTCTGTAACGTTAAAAATTACAATGGGTGTTGTCTTTTGGAAGGGTCAGAGGAATGCATCCAAAACTCAGACTCCATTTTTTAGGCATGGTGGGGCAATAAGGAATGGAAGAGCTTACTGGTGGTGTTTAGGGATGGGTAGATAGGTAGAAATCCTGTCCATTTTACTACCTTGCTTAGGAAGGCAATATCTGGGAATACACACACACACACACACACACACACACAGTATTTTACTACTTCTTTCACAAGCAAATGTGGTTTTGTACAATTTCAGGATTAGAGCAAGAAAAGCAGTCTGTTTGGATGGATTTCACAAATCTAGTCCCACTGAAATTATGGCAGAGTTGGATATGGACACATAAGTTAGTAGGGTCCTTAAAAATCCCTAATATCATCCAGTCTTCCTGGGTGTTTTACCGGAGAATCCAACTTTGATCAAGTTCTGAATGAATATGTCTTTGTGATGGCCCCTGTTCCTCTTTTTACACCAAGACAGTACAGGGTGAAGTATTTTTAAATGGCTTTATTTTATCACCTTGCTTAATGATTTGTCACTTTTTTATTAGACAGTGGTATATCCAAAGGGATCCATTGCATTAATGTATACATAATGTGCCAAATAGTTCAATCGAGCCATAAAAAAGCGATTTCAAAATAAATTGACCTCTGTTAATTACATGTAAATTAAGGCTGTGAATAATAATGTATATCATACCCTTAAGTAGAAAAGCAAAGGATCAGGAGAAAGGCAGCTAACAGTGCAACAGATTGGAAAGATCTTTGGGAAGGCTAATACTCTCTGAAGTCTTAATTCCTTTAATATGGCCACACTGGCCTACACTGCAAGGTTGTTGCAAGATAAACATATGCAAATGCAGGTTTATTTTATTTATTTTATTATTCATCGAATTCCACAGTCTTTCAGAGGGACCCTGCCCAACCATTACGTCGTTTCAGTGCTATACCCTTCAACTGCTACAGGTGTAGTTACAGTACCTACAAGCAGTTACAGCAATGAAGAAAGAAAAGAAGAAAGAAAGAGGATCCCAAAGAAAGTAACGGCTTGAGATAACAAAAAGAAACATAGTTAATCCTAATTTACACCAGTGCCATTCACTACACACACCTTTCTAACTTTGCAAACTGTCATCACTTCCACCATGCCCGGTACCGGTTTATTCATTCCTTTTTGTTTTTCAAACTTCTTGCCTCTCTCTTGTTTCAGCATCTCATCAGTTCCATCCAGCCATGCCTTTCTCAGCCTCCTCCCTCTCGACCCATTCGTTCTTCATACATTTAGTCTGTGATTTGCTCCTAATAATTCTCTCCGTACGGCCAAACGGCATCAGCGTATTTCTCATGTGGTGGTTTACGTTTGTATTTAGTCTGCATTCATTTTTGACCATCTCTCAGGGGAGTCCACGGGGCAATTGACGAAGTCCAAGTGACGGGTGCCACTGGCAGTTTAAGCCCTGTTCCTTTTTATAAGTGTGCAACACATATTACATGGGGATGGGACTTCAATTGCCCAGGCATGCCTGCCACTTTGACACCTTTGTCCTTGTAAAAACCTGGCTCTCGCTTCTGATTCTATCATGCACACTTCTTAAATGCCCCCTTCCCACTCCATTCAACTTAGTTTTATGTTTCTCCTAACCTTCACCACTCTCACTTCCATGTAGCCACAAACCACACTCTTCTACGCAGCCATTCTTACTTCTTTCACTAGACATCCGCTCCTGACCACAGACAACATATTGCCTTCTCCCAGCATTTGCACATCATAAAGTTTCTCTATCCATTTCCACATCTTTGGTTAATATTCCACAAAAGTACACAAATCATGTACTTGCTCTAGGTTTTTTTTATTATATAACCTGCAATTGTTCATTCTGTTTTCCCTGTCAAACACAACTACTTTGGTTTTGATACATTGGTTTTCAGAACCATATTTCTCACTGCATTCGGTAAATCAACAAGCACACATTTTCCATCTCACATTCATACATTTCTCAATGAGCTGCTGAAGAGCAAAAATCTGCACTGCACTACGCTTCCCAAATGTTGCTAATTATCACCTACCTTTTTGATCAGAGTTCTGCTAAGCAACTTCCTTGGCACGTTTAACAAATGAATTTCCCTGTAGTTTTTGCATTCACTCTTGCTATTTTTCCCTATGCAGGGGAACAATGACAGCATTCTTCCAGTTATCAGGAATAGATGTTCTCCACATTTGTTCAATAAGTCACATGGCTATTTCGTGATCAAACTACATCCATGTCTTAACATTTTTCCATTTACACCATCTACACCGGCAGCGTTAGTATTTTTCAACATTCTCACAACATTGATGACTTTCTTTTCATCATTTTTTCCCTTGGAACTAACAGTTATAGCCCTGATATACAGCAGAAAGCACATTTTCCCTCTCCTGTCTTTGAAACATTGCTGAAGTGGTGTCATTTTGAGCTACCTCCTAAGAGAGGATGTTGGATAGAAGCCCAGGGGCCACCACTAAGGAGTCTCTGTCTTTAGTTTAGCCATAATGTAGCCTTTAGTCTATCAGTTTAGCCTGTGACAGGAAAAAAAAAACAGATTATCAGATATTTAAACAAACCAAGCTCATATGAACTCAGTCACCTTTGATTTCAAGTTGTTTAAGGCTTTGATCAACTGTTGCACCCAACATCCATAGCAACCAATCTGAACATTACATATGTAATGGTGCCTACTGCAAACTTGGAAATAGGTTAATTATTTTCATATAACAAACAAAGCATTACGGAGTTGAATATCAGTAAAATATTATACATTGCATATCCTTCAAAGATCAATTTATTTACATATTATTTTTGCACCCCTGCTGAGTTACAGAATCTTTTAGACTTCTACATTCTGACTTTGTCTGACCCTCATCACTGTCTTGAAATGAACAAAATATATGGATCCAATGTTTCACAGGTAACAGTATTCTTGCTGAAGAGGATCAAATATTTACAACTACTATCCTTTTTATTAATGTTGTCCTTCTTGGCCTGTTTTTCTACTGGTTTAAAAGGTAGAATCTGCCATCTATTTATTTAAAAAAAAAAAACACTTCAGAGTCTCACGGATTCCAATGGGAGACATCTAAGACCATGCACAAGAATACTGGGACTTTTAAAAATATTTCACAGTGAATCATGCCCATCTTTTATATTGATGTTCACAATTTATATTGGCTGGTGAAACTCTAGCAGTTCTCCTCAAGGAAAGCAACCACGAGAAAAGGTTAAGCAGCACTTATATAAAAAGAGGCTCAGTTGAATACATTGTGGGAATACGTAGCTGTACCATCTTGGAGAGAGATTTTGTCAAGGTTATGTTCTGCTAACTGATCGCAACCAAGAAACACCCTCTCTAAATCAAATCTCCCCACTGGTTTGTCTAGGACAGTGTTGTCCAAACTTGGCCACTTTAAGATGAGTGGACTTCAACTCCCAGAATGGCTGGCTGGGGAATTCTGGGAGTTGAAGTCCACTCATCTTAAAGTGGCCAAGTTTGGACAACACTGGTCTAGGATGTCTGAGCCCTGGTCAAAAAGCTGCCATTTTTCATCCTGGCAAACTAGCCGTTTGCCCTGTTGGTGAAGCAAAATGGCGGGCAAGGATCCGATGATATTCTTTCCTTTTCGTTGCCTCAAAATGTAAAACTACAACTCCTTCTTTGTCTTATCAACCCATTTTGCATTTCACAATGTAGCTAGCATACATTCAATAGCAATATGCCAGGGAAGAGCAGAACAGAGCAGAAAGCCCCTTCTTCAGTGGTTCCCTTTGAATTTCTTTGTGTGCTGAAATTATGTTAGCTGCCTCTTTGTTTCTGTGCCAGAAAAAAAGTGGAGCTTATTAAAATGAAAAATAAATACACAGCTTGATTCAGCTTACGTGTTGATAACGCTTGCTATTATTGCTTTCCTTCTTAAAAATGGCATTTCTTTTTCAAACCCTATGGGCCTGCCCCAGGAGGAATCTATAACTTTTTTAATGGTTTTAAAGAGGGAAAACGTAAATGAAAATTGAGAAATGGCAATTCTGTCTGAGGTTTTCTTAATCGCAATGGATTACCCTAGCCTCACCAAAAGTTGAGGCTAGGGGAATCCATTGATGGTATTCTCTAGCTGCAAGAGGCACAGCTTTTTACATTATTTTTACAATGTGCTACAGCTTAAGGATGTAGCACACTGGTTATTCAAGTTGATACACTGGTTTCCAAGGGACAAAGTGGGAGCCACTGACTGGCTGACTAACTGATAGATGGAAATAACCTGATAACATTGGAGAGATGAGAAAAGATAGAAAAAGAAGAGGCTCCATTTTTATCAAGGACGAACCAAATGCAAGCAGAAAACAGATTGCCTTGGACTTTCAAAGCACCCTTGGGCATGTGTGCTTCTTCTACTCACTCATGATTTGCTCAAAAATCAATCAGCTCTGAAAGGGATCTTACTCAACGGTGATGCCGCAAAGTATTTATACACGGATCCCCTTCTAGAGGAGGCACGAAAGCTTGGTTCGATCTGCTTCTTTTGGGTCTGATCATTGTAAGCATTGGGAAAAAGTATTTCCCTTGAGAAGTTTTAAAATCCCCATCATTATAACCGCAAGCATTTTTTTTTTTAAATGACATCGTGCAATGGAGGGCAACTCACTGTCTGCAGCCGTTTCTGCTTTGTGCCCTCTAGAGAGGCTGTAGCCCTCAGAACCTTTTTTAAAAATGTGCCAAATGCAGTAAAGTTGCCTTGCTCTGGAATAATGGATGAACAGCTCCCCAGAGGGCTTTTCCCCCCGGGAACAATGAATCCTTTAGAAATACAGAGGAACGAGGGAGGTTGATTTTTGGCATTTATGGACACCTGTGTATGGTGGTGATCAGGACCTCATGCTACTTTTTACTTCATTTTCTTTGGCGGATGCAAAAATGGTGCTTAGTATTTATGGAGCACCCACTCACTATAGTCAAGTGCGAAATGGTGCATGAGCTTTCAACAGGCAGGAGCCTAAGCACACAAGGAAACAGCTACCTTCAAACATTTAATCATAGGCCTGTGCAGATGTGATGAAATGTGGGTTTGACCCAGGGAAGGGGAGAAGAACACTGAGCTATTACAAAAAGATATCGAAGTCCTGGGAAAGTAGAAAGTGTGATAAAGAAACTCAAAACAACTTTCCCTTGATTGTGTTCAGTATAAGTTGAAGTATAGATGGGCTTTGACAAGCTTTCAAGATGCTGTTATAATTCCCTAACCACATTAGAGTACATTCCATGACTCCTAGCGACTATTTTTTTTTATCTTGCTTATGCAGCATAATTTAGTTTTGCTTGCAGAAATTATTTGTGCCATGGAAGTGACATAACTCACTTTACCAAATGGAAGAGACCACCCAATTTGCCCAAAGTTTTTTTGGATCAGTTCTGTGAGAGAAGATTCCTCTTAGTTTTCTCCCCCAGCACAGGTCAACATGCTGCCAGGTAGGATGGCTTTAGGATCGCTCACAGCATGCACTGAAGCAACCAGGCCTGGATGACTTCCAGGGCATGCCAAGATGCCAGGCTAGGTGGCTTTTGAGTGCTGAAGGATTGCCTGCAGTGCCCATCAGAATCATGCAGCCTGGAAGCCCTTCAGCCAACCCTGCAGAAGAAGACTCTTCTCAGCCTTTTTCTGTAGCCTGAGCTCTGTGTCATTGCACAATCTGGTGGGATCACATTGCTTCCCAGAGTAGTTTTGAGGAGGAGCTTCATTCAAACATTCATCAAAGTGAAGCACCCCTTTGAATCTTCACACAACTCTACTGATTAGAGATGTGACTTCTGTTGATGTATGAGTCATGAATATTAACAAGCAAGAATACGTGGATCGTAATAGGCTGCAGTTTCAGCCTGTGATCCAGTAGGCCCCTTGTTTCCATGTACTCATGGATTCCTGTTGCTGCTGCTGCTGCTGCTACTGCTACTACTAGGGCTACCAAACTTCAAGGTCCAAATAAGAGGACACACATTGGCCTATTAATTTGCATTACATTTTTAGTCACTTGGCCCCAACCATTTCAGCTTGTATCTTTGATTATGTTTTGCTATTTCTTGTTTTCAATTATGTGCAATACTTGTTTTTAAAACAAAACCCCAGTGTTGATCTAATAATACAAATACAACACCAGTTTCACTACGTAAAGTCCTAAAGTCCATAATACAGTTGCAACTTCAGATGTGTAGCCAAAGTTCATCAGATTAGCCAAGTAGGAAAGCACGGTTCTGACAAGTTCATTCAATTGTTCCTTAAATTGTTTTCTGCACCCAGCCACTTAAAACCAATTAACAAACTACTGAAAACATTAATCTAACTCTGTGTTGCTTGTAAATATTTTATTTTTTTATCCTTAAATACCTTATTTATTGACTATGTTTCATTTTTATTTATTTCCCCCTCCCTGTTTCACTTTCCTAGCAGCTCCTGATAAGCCCTGAAGGGGATTGGTTAAATAGAATATATTGCTGGGGAAGGTAAAACTGAAGAGAACAGCTCTACACTTCACAATGAAATGTTGGTTGACTTTCATTGGTTTTCACTGGCCTGGTTAGCTTTCTCAGAACTTTACTGAATAGATTTCATTGTTTGACTTCCATCTATTTTTGGGTGAAGGGATGCTAGTTGGTTAGCTGGAGTGGGCTACTGGCTTCTAGTTGGGTGGCTGGAGTGGGCAGTACGGTTTGAGCACAACTCTGGGTGACATGATCTGGGCTGCTCAAGGCTTAGAAGAGCCAGATGATTAAGTTGATCTTGAACTCTCCCTTTCCCCCATTCCATTATTCACAGGAGCTCTGCAGATGCTTTAGGGGAAACTACAAAGTCCCCAACCAAGTCAGGCTTTTCTGAATGCCCGGTAGGCCTTACTACTATTACTACCTCTCCTCTAACATACAATATAATAAATGATATCATGCCTTAAAGAGGTGTGGAAGGAGCTAAAAGTTGCTTCCCATTTCAGCATTGTTAATGCTGACATCATTGCTGCTGGCAGCCGAACACGGCAATCTATGCTCTTCCCATCCTGTCTCCAAGTGCCCCAGCATCAAGGTGTAGGGGTGGCCAGCATGTACATGCAAATCTGCTGGCTGGCCAATGAGGTGCTGGATGGATGACACATTGTGATCTAGAGTGTGAGGCTTAAAAGCTGTCTGTAGTTAAGATCCTTTATTATCCAAAATAGTTTTTGATTTTCAAGAACTGTTTAAATGCTTCAGTCAAGGGTCTTTCTTATCTAGTAAAATCCAGTATTTTATTTCCAAGGTTTGCTTCAGAGTTGAACTTAAGCCGTTTTCTTATTTATTGATTGATTAAGTGTCTTCAAGTCAGTGTTGACTCTTAATGATCACATAGATTTTCTCCAAGACAATCCCAACCAAGTCCTTCAGATCTTCTAATGGCGCACCCATCACCTCTGTAACTGAGTCCATCTACCTTGCTGCTGGTTGTCCTCTTTTTCTCTTTCCTTCCACCTTTCCCAGCATTATAGATTTCTCAAGAGAGCTAGGTCCTCACATAATGGGTCCACCACTTCAATATCTTCCTTGTCAATTTCTTACCTGTAACAACATTTTATTTTCAAAAACTACTTAGCTACTCCAGAACAATATTTTTTATGTCTGGGGCATAAAAGTTTCTAAAAGGTTTTAGAAACAGTTGTTATACAGTGATGACGCTCTAGGTCAATGCATGTGTATTTACCTCCATACATCCCAGATCAATGCATACAGGAAATACAATTTCAGTGAATGGCCACCAATACTGATCTAAGCCATAAAGCAACATTTGCTACATGTAGAAATATATAAAGAGAAGCTTCTTACAAGTTTGAGGAGATTGGCCAAGGACCCATTCTGGGTTGTTGTTGTTTTTTGTTGTTGTTGTTGGGGGTTTTTTGGATATACTTCCACTTTGGGCTTAGGAAAGATTATTCCTACAATGTCAGTCATTCCTTCAGCTCCCTGGAATGTAAGTGGTGGCAGCAGGAACTCTGAAGCTGCTACTTCAAAGCAGGAGGCAAGACCAGATTGTGAAAACCCAGAGGCTTCTGGGAGGGGAGGTTTGGGATTTCCAGTCTTCCACCCTGTGGACCTCAGCAATTCACTGCAAAAATGTTGCAGTCTGCATGTAGCTAGTAACATATATGTTTTGGTTTGGGTATACTGGATGACTACTTCCACATGGGAAACCCTAATTCTGATGTTTCGTTTGGATCTCTCTCTTTTGAGCTTAGGAGACGGAAAGTGTGCTACAGGAGAGGTAAGGATTTCTCATCCTGACATGTTAAAATGTTAAGACAATCAATTTCAGCTATTGCAAAGCTCAAATTACTCCAATATCCTTCAGCTTTAAGGGATACTTCGTGCATGCGCATGGACTAAGACCTGGAAGCAAAGCCTTAGAAATGTCCTTAGATTGCCATTTCTATTTATTTTTATTTATGGCTAGTGCCCTATTTGGCTCTCTGAGAAGGCTTGCTTGGAGGGGCTGAAGATACTATACTGATGGAGCCACTCAACAATCACAGACAGACATAGGCGATTTTATGAATCTTGTCTTGGCGTTTCTTGAACCCAGCGTTTCTCCCTTGCTTGCTCAGTCCACAGTCTTTATTCAGCCTGCCCTGCAAAATCACATTTGCAGCGTGAATGTTCTTTCTGTGCCTGTTGCTTTTTAATCTTCCCCCAGAGGGAAGCAGAACTAAAATACGAGCATGGCTGGCTGGTTGTTGCGGCTGCTGCTGTTGTGCCAGTAAGTCAATGAAGAGCCTGCAGCTTCCCACGCAAGTGACATTCTCTCTTTTAAAGGAGCCAATTTTATTCACTTTTCAAGGAATGGGTTTTCATGCTTTGTGCATTTATTTCCTAATTTTATTATGCCATTTAATTAGATCATGTACATTGGTTTTATTGTTAAAACATGTCCTTGTTTTCTTTTTAACTGGATTTCATGGCACTACAGGGACGTTTAGAAAAATATCACATGAACCACATTCCAGCAACCACTCTAAGAGGGGCCTGAGTTGGAGGGGGGCTGCTGCTGAGCCGTAAATTACAGTAAGGCTACCATTTCCGGGTTGTAAGAGTCCAGATGACCATTTGATGGCGGCAGAGAGATACAGAAAACTCGAACTCCTTGTTGCCATCTATGGTCATCTGGACTTCCTGCAGCCTACAGGATGGTCACAGATGAAAAAAGCAAAATATTATTTGAGCAATTCCAACAAGAGGACTCAGCTACTTGGAGGGAATAGCACTGTGTTCCACTAGATTGGAAAGTGTGATGGGATGTATCTACCAGGAGGAGAGTGATGTGGGAGATCAAGGCCATTAGGAAGGAGGGGGTACATTCCAGGAGGGAAAGGAGACAAAAGGCAACACGGTCCACAGAGCGAGCGTGAGAAGAGTAAGAGATTCAGGATAGCCACTCCCTAGAATCTCCCAGGGTATATCCACTAGTTGCTGTAATATAGATTTAGTTTGGCAAGATTCTGTCTATAAGGTGTAAGCAAATAAAGGAACTGGACTGGACTGGACCATTTCATCGTTGTTCATGGGCTGGGCCTGACAGAAGGACACTAAAAAGCTGTTTACAAGTTTCTACTTCACAGGGTGACAACACTAACCAGGGCTGTGGCACAACATTTCACATGTCTTACAATTCTGCTAAGTTTGTGTTTTTCTCAGTTCAAGGGATCCTTTGAGACCTAATGGGGGGGTGATTAGGAATTCTACTTCTGCCAGGAGAATTTCCCTAGACATTTCATTGCTGAGATCCTAAACTGGAGAGAGACCATCTCACACATTCTGTGCAAAACCAAGAATCTGATGCCAGGTTAAATTAAAAAGCAATCAAAGTTTCGTTGAATCAGGGAGGAATGCAAACTGAAACTGAGGCATTGGTATCCACCAAAATGTTACCAAAAGGGGTTCAAGTTCTTTGTCAATCAAGGTAGTACCAAATACAAGGGGTGGGGAAAAGCAAGAAAGTAAAAAATTAAACTTGCAGCCATCATCTTCATCATCATCATCATCCCCCAGTGCGGCACTACCTTGACGTGGCTGTGGGGCTTGCATGCTCCAAGAAGGATGAGAGCTATGCCAGAGGTTCAACAGGTCTCATCAGAGGAGAGAGACGAAGAGTGTCTCTCTCATAAACGATATGGTGAGATGTAATTTACAGAAACCTATACTGGATTGGTTGTCGCCCAGGTCAACAAGGACCACCCTAGGGGCCAGAGTTCTTGGACATCTGGTGACAAGTTGGCTACAGGACTCAGGACTGTTGGCTGAGCAACCAGGGCCAGCAGCTGCAGAACTACTGGAAGAAAAGTTGTTTACCCATCACAAATACACAGACACTGAAAACAAAGAAATAATGATCTACTATTACAAATCAAGTCCAACGAGAAGAGGATATCTGAAAAGAATGCACCAGTTCTGGAAAGAGCAACATCCAGAATCAGAAATAACAGAAGAGAGGCTAGCAGATCAATGTTGATTTATAATACAAAATAAAGTATTTACAGAAGTAGAATTGGAAGAACTGCAAAGGTCTACCCAGGGCAGAGAAATTGAAGCCTTCTAGATGTGCTTGATGTTGCTGACAACATCAAGCACACTGCAGTCAAGAAGTAGGTTAGTAGTAAATACATCAGAAGAGTGAAGGAGATCTTAAAGTGCAAACTCAGTGGAGGAATACCATTAAGGCGATTAACATCTGGGCAATTCCAGTCATTAGATACATAGCTGGAATAGTGGACTAGACTCAAGCAAAACTAGAAGCCCTGGATAGGAAGACCAGAAAAATAATGACAATGAATCATGCCCTTCATCCACGCAGCAATGCTGACAGACTCTACTTACCAATGAGCATAGGTGGGTGTGAATGTTGCAAGTACACCAGACAGTTGAAGAAGAAAAAAGGGCATTGGAAGAATATCTGAAGGACAGTGAAGAAGATGCACTGAAGCTAGTACACCATGAAGGCTTACTGAATACTGAAGAGACCAAACTGGCCTACAAGAAAGACCAAATGAAGAATAGAAAAGAGACATGGCAAGGCAAAGTATTACATGGCCAGTACATAAAAAAACTAGCAGGCAAAGCAGATAACAAGACCTGGCAATGGCTAAGAGCAGGGAAGTTGAAGAAAGAGACAGAGGGGCTAATTATGGCTGCACAAGACCAAGCCCTAAGAACAAATGCATACAAAGCCAGAATCGAGAAGATAGCAACAGACAGCAAATGCCACCTCTGCAAAGCAGCTGAAGAAACATGGATGAAGAAACTAGTCAGCTGGTGCAAGAAGATCACACAGACTGACTACAAACAACAGCATGACTAAGTAGCAACAATGGTGCACTGGAATATCTGCAAGAAATACTATTTGCCTGCAAGCAAGAACTGGTGGGACCACAGAACAAAGTAATAGAAAATGAAGAAACTAAAGTGCTCTGGGACTTTAGAATTCAAACAGACAAGCACCTGTCACACAACACCCCAATTAACATCTTAACAGCTGTTGATAAGAAATACAAAGAAGTCTGGATAGTGGACATTGCAATACCTGGAGACAGCAGAATAGAAGAGAAAGAACTGGAGAAAATCACAAAATATAAAGACCTGCAAATAGAAGTAGAATGACTGTGGCAAAAGAAAGCAAAGATAGTACCAATAGTAACAGTGCAATCCCAAAACATCTGGAGCACCACGTCAACACTATCAGCATTGACAAAATCACCACTAGTCAATTGGAAAAAGCAGCTTTACTTGGAACAGCTTATATCCTGCGATGATACCTTTAACACCATCAAACAAAAACTTCTACCTATCCCAGGTCCTTAAGAAGGACTTGATAGGTGGAGAAAAATGCCAAATCCAGTTGTCAGAATCCTCGCAAGATTTCATAATAGATTATTATATGGCTAGTTTAAAAAAATGGCTTTTTACATGCTGCGGTTCTGCCATTGTAAAAGGAGGGGGGGGAGTAGAATGAGAAACCATTTAAAGCAGATGGCTCCTTATCACAGGCTCTGGCATGCTCAAGGACATACCAGCAAGGGAATCAGAAGACCAAGAACTAAGGGCGATGAAGTGGGGGAGAAAGTAAGAAAACAGCTTTTGGCGCGCTTTTGCTCAGTCTTAGCAATGCTTTGGATCTGTACACTTATTCTCAATAAATGAATTTTCTTTTGAATCAGTATTGGTTGCAAAGAAAGTTACTGGATTTGAGATCAACAGGTGGCAGCTAGTTACATTTTGCTAAGACTCCCAGTGCAGACTTCCACCAGGGAGATTGCCCTGCGGGGAGTCTAAAGCCTCACGTCGACCGGGACCAACTGAGCAGCAGGATGGCTGACGATGTAATTGAGGAAGAAGAAGAGAGACCGGTCCCTCCTCCATTGGAAGTGAAGGTGATAACCCAGGAGGAGCCGGTGCAATCATCGCGCCAAGCCCGAGCAGGGCTGAAGGCAACGGCGACGAAGGGACGGGGCCCTTCGATGAAAGATCGCATGGGGAAATTGGAAGGGCAAATGGGGTCCCTATCCGATGATATGCGAGCGTTAAGGGCAGCGGTGGATCAACTGCTTGGAGGGGGATTTACGCCTCCCACGCGAGAATCAGCGGCCACACCGGGAGGTATGGAGGCGGCAGAGCAGTTAGCCGAAGGTGAGACCTCCAGCGAGGAGGAGGAGGATCTCACACCTAGCAGAGCCAAGAAGAGCCCGATGCAGCAGCGGGGCATCTCCATGAAATTCAGGGGAGATGCTGAGCAGCTTGCTTGCTTTATCACCCAGGTTCGGATCTACATGGAGGGCTATGGGGGTCTGTTTCGCAGCGAGGAGGAGAAGGTCTCCTATGTGTCCAGTTTTGTTGAAGGTACGGCTGCATAATGGGTGGTTGGCCTGCATAGGGCGAAGGACTGGGCTTTAAGGAGATTAGAGGATTTCATGGCGGCTCTCTGCACGCGCTTTGAAGACCCGTGCGTGGCATTTAAAGCACGACGCGACCTGGAAAGGCTGAAGCAGGGGTCCAAGTCGGTATCAGAGTACGCCTACGAATTTCAGGGGTTGGCTCAAAGGCTGCCTCACGTGCCTGAAGAGCTCCTGATCGAGTTCTTCCAGAGAGGCTTGCAACCCGAATTGTTGCAGCGCGTGGTGTGCCGGGGTTTCCCCAAAACCTTTAATGGATGGGTTGCTATGGCCAGCGAAGTGGAGGAGCAATGGCGCACCATAGAAGCAAGAACCCGACTTCCGCCCTTACCCGGCACAAAGAAGGTGGCGCCCAAGGCAAAGACCAGTGCACCGGAAAGTAGCCGGAGCCGGCGTGTCTGTTTCAACTGCGGGGAGCCGGGGCACTTTGCCGCTGTGTGCCCTAAAGCGAAGACGGAGCAAGGAGGCAAGAAGGCGAAGTGGAAGGGGCCGAAGTCTTCGAAGCCCGGCAAGAAGGAGTCAGCGGCAGTAGGCAGCGAGATGGGGGCCAAAGCGGCAACATGCGGCGGCAGCAAAACCCGGAAGTTGTTAGCTCTGCTCTCTCTCCGACAGGCAGCTGCTCTTCCAGAGAAAGAAAGCAGCTCATGGGAGGACTCGGAGAGCGAAGAGATGGGGGTGAGTCCCATTAAAATTTGGGTGGAACTAAGGGTGGTAAGGACGAATCAGAGGGCAGAGATACGGGCGCTGATAGACTCTGACTGCTCCCGAAATCTGATTAACCCCGCCCTTGCCCGGGGTTTGGGACTGTGCCTAAAGAGACTCAAAACCCCCGTGATTTTTACCCAGCTGGACGGATCCCCAGCGGGGGGAGGGCCGGTGGAATATCGTACTGAAGAGCTTGAGCTAACTATGGGGGACCATAGAGAGACTATTAAATTCCTAGTGACTCCCATGGCATGCAACCCAGTGCTTCTGGGCATGAACTGGTTAAAAAGGAAGAACCCAGAAGTGAACTGGGAGGAAAAGATCTTGCGTTTCCCAAAGGAGGGGGGAGTGGAAGTTGAAGGAATTACCGAAACGTTGTCAGATGGAGAGATGGGCGCTGTGAGTGGGGAAAAGGCAGTGGAGGCTGCAACCCAGATTCCCAAGCAATACCACGACCTGCAGGAGGTGTTTAGCGAAAGGGAGTCAGATCAGCTACCCCCCCATCGTGCCAGTGACTGTGCCATAGAGATTGAGCCAGGGGCTAAATTTCCAAGGAAGAAAATGTATCCAATGACACCCAAAGAGTTGGAAGCATTGCGGGAGTTCATTGATAAGAATCTAAAGAGGGGCTTTATTGTACCTACGCATTCTCAAATTGCTGCACCGGTGCTTTTCAGAGAAAAGAAGGATGGCTCCCTACGTTTGTGCACAGATTATAGAGGGCTAAATGCCATTTCTGCTGACAACCGGTACCCACTCCCCTTGATGAAAGACCTGTTGGCCCATTTATCCAAAGGGAAAATTTTCACGAAGCTGGATTTAAGGGAGGCATACTTCAGGGTGTGAATCTGGGAAGGAGATCAATGGGAATCTGCCTTTAACATGCCCCTGGGGTGCTTCTGTTATGAAATAATGCCGTTCGGATTAAAAGGAGCGGCGGGGGTGTTTATGCAACTTATAAATGAGGTGTTACAAGAGCATTTATACCAGGGGATGTTGGTTTATCTGGACGATATCCTGATTTACACTGAGACCATGGAGCAACATGTACAATTGGTCAGGAAGGTACTAAAAAAGCTACTGGATGCTCAATTGTATGCCAAGCTCTCTAAATGTGAATTTCATAAACAGCAAATTGACTATTTGGGGTATAGAATTTCGCATCAGGGAATTGAAATGGACCCAGTCAAGGTGAGGGACGTCCTGGGTTGGGAGGCTCCCAAAACCAGGCGTCAGCTTCAAAGTTTCCTGGGCTTTGCTAACTTCTATCGGCAATTCATACCTAACTTTGCCCAAGTAGCACTCCCACTCACCGATTTGTTGAAAACCAAGGGCAAGGACAAAGCGAAGGCATCAAACCTGGAGCCCCCTTGGCCTGGACTAAGGAGTACCAGGAAGCTTTTCTAAGTTTAAAGCATCTGTTTACGGCTGAACTGATCTTAAAGCACCCTGATCCAGAACAGCCATTTGTCATACAGGCAGACGCTTCAGATGTGGCAGTGGGAGCTGTGTTGTTACAGAAGGGGGCAGGGGGAGAGCTATTTCCATGTGCATACATATCCCAGAAATTTTCAGAAATTGAGAGACGCTGGTTGGTGTGGGAAAAGGAAGCGTTCACAGTGCGCTGGGTGTTAGTTTGCTGGAGACACTTATTAGAGGGATCACCCCATCCCTTTGAAATTTGGACTGATCACAAAAATCTAGAAGCTTTGACTGCACCGAGGAAGCTGTCACCCAAACAAATGAGATGGGCACAATATTTTCATCGTTTTAACTTCTCCCTGAAGTACATTCCTGGGGGAAAAAAATTTTGGCAGACACCCTGTCTCGATTGCCTCAACACAACAGCAAGCAGGAGGAAATAGTCGCTCCTGTAATTCCATGTACCCAAGCAGCCTTAAGAGTGGTCACTAGAGCTCAGAAAAAAAGGGGTGAAGAACAACCAGAAGGAGAGTTGTTGAAAAAATTAAATGCCCAGATTGCTCAGAATGATTGGTTTAAAAGCAACAGCCAATTGCTAGTGAACAAACAAGGGGCATGGTGGTGGCAAGATAAGCTGTATGTCCCTGCAGATGCTAGAAAGTGGGTCTTGCAAAGAAGTCACAACAGCAGAACAGCTGGGCACTTTGGTTTTGTGAAAACATTACATCTACTCAGGCGTCAATTTTGGTGGCCAACAATGAGAAAAGATGTAGGGGAATATGTAGCTACATGCCCCACGTGTGCAATGGCCAAAAGGAGAGGGGGCAAACCAATGGGGCTTCTACAGACAGTAGCAAACCCTGGAGCTCCTTGGAAGCAAATTTCCATGGACTTTATTGTAGACCTGCCTGAAAGCAACAAAAAGACAGTTATTTGGGTAGTTACAGACCTTTTTTCCAAACAAGCACATTTTGTGGCATGCCAATCCCTTCCATCAGCCCCCAAACTGGCTAAGTTATTTATACAACACATCTACCGAGCTCACCCCTTCATGGATCACTGCCTTGTCGTGGCGAAGGGGCTTGCGTAACTCAGTGAAGCCATGAGCTATACCGTGCAGGGCCACCCAAGACGGACAGGTCATGACAGAGAGTTCTGACAAAATGTGGTCCACTGGAGAAGGAAATGGCAACCCACTCCAGTATCCTTGCCAAGAAAACCCCATGGACAATGTTAAAAGGCTAAAAGATATGACGCCGGAAGATGAGCCCCTCAGGTCGGAAGGTGTCCAATATGCTACTGGGGAAGAGCGGAGGGCAATTCCAAGTAGCTCCAGAAAGAGTGAAGCGGCTGGGCCAAAGCCGAAAGGACGTTCAGCTGTGGATGTATCTGGAAGCGAAAAGAAGGTCCGATGCTGTAAAGAACAATATTGTATAGGTACCTGGAATGTAAGATCTATGAACCAAGGCAAGCTGGATGTGGTCAAACATGAGATGACAAGATTAAACATCGACATCTTGGGAATCAGCGAATTGAAATGGACGGGAATGGGTGAATTTAATTCAGGTGACCATTATATCTACTACTGTGGGCAAGAAACCCTTAGAAGAAATGGAGTTGCACTCATAGTCAATAAGAGAGTGGGAAAGGCAGTAATGGGTTACAACCTCAAAAACGACAGAATGATCTCAGTGCGTATCCAGGGCAAACCATTCAACATCACAGTAATCCAAGTCTATGCCCCAACCACTGATGCCAAAGAAGCTGAAGTTGACCAGTTCTATGAAGACCTACAACACCTTCTAGAACTAGCACCAAAAAAAGATGTCCTTTTCATCATAGGGGATTGGAATGCTAAAGTAGGAAGTCAAGGAGTAATCGGAATAACAGGCAAGTTTGGCCTTGGAGTACAAAATGAAGCAGGGCAAAGGCTAATAGAGTTCTGTCAAGAGAACAAACTAGTCATAGCAAACACTCTTTTCCAACAACACAAGAGACGACTCTACACATGGACATCACCAGACGGTCAATACCGAAACCAGATTGATTATATACTTTGCAGTCAAAGATGGAGAAGCTCTATACAGACAGCAAAAACAAGACCAGGAGCTGACTGTGGCTCAGATCATGAGCTTCTTACTGCAAAATTTAGGCTTAAATTGAAGAACGTAGGGAAAACCACTAGACCACTCAGGTATGACTTAGATCATGTTCCTTATGAGTATACAGTGAAGGTGATGAATAGATTTAGAGGATTAGATTTGGTAGACAGAGTGCCTGAAGAACTATGGACGGAGGTCCGTAACATTGTACAGGAGGCAGCAACTAAAACCATCCCAAAGAAAAAGAAATGCAAGAAAGCAAAATGGCTATCTGATGAGGCTTTACAAATAGCTGTGGAAAGAAGGAATGCGAAAAGCAAGGGTGAAAGGGAAAGATATAAGCAACTGAATGCAGATTTCCAGAGAACAGCAAGAAGAGATAAAAAGGCCTTCTTAAATGAACAATGCAAAGAAATTGAGGAAAACAATAGAATGGGAAAGACTAGAGATCTCTTCAAGAAAATTGGAGATATCAAAGGAACGTTTAGTGCAAAGATGGGCATGATAAAGGACAAAAAAGGCAGGGACCTAACAGAAGCAGAAGAGATTAAAAAGAGGTGGCAAGAATACACAGAAGAACTATACAAGAAAGATCTTAATGTCCCTGATGTCCATACTGGTGTGGTCACTGACCTTGAGCCGGACATCCTAGAGAGTGAAGTCAAATGGGCCTTAGGAAGCATTGCTAACAACAAAGCTAGTGGAGATGACAGTATTCCAGCTGAGTTATTTAAAATACTAAAAGACGATGCTGTTAAAGTGCTGCACTCAATATGCCAGCAAGTTTGGAAAACGCAACAGTGGCCACAGGATTGGAAAAGGTCAGTTTATGTTCCAATTCCAAAGAAGGGCAATGCCAAAGAATGCTCAAACTATCGCACAATTGCACTCATTTCACATGCTAGCAAGGTTATGCTCAAAATCCTACAAGCTAGGCTTCAGCAGTACGTGAACCAAGAACTACCGGATGTACAAGCTGGGTTTCGAAGAGGCAGAGGAACTAGAGATCAAATTGCCAACATTCGCTGGATCATGGAGAAAGCACGAGAGTTCCAGAAAAACATCTACTTCTGCTTCATTGACTATGCAAAAGCCTTTGATTGTGTGGATCACAACAAACTGTGGCAAATTCTTAAAGAGATGGGGGTACCAGACCACCTTACCTGTCTCCTGAGAAATCTGTACGTGGGCCAAGAAGCAACAGTTAGAACCGGTCATGGAACAACCGATTGGTTCAAAATAGGGAAAGGAGTACGACAAGGCTGTATACTGTCACCCTGCTTATTTAACCTATATGCAGAGTACATCATGAGAAATGCCAGGCTGGAAGAATCACAAGCCGGAATAAAGATTGCAGGGAGAAATATCAACAACCTCAGATATGCAGATGATACCACCCTAATGGCAGAAAGTGAAGAAGAACTAAAGAGCCTCTTGATGAGGGTGAAAGAGGAGAGTGCAAAAGCTGGCTTGAAACTCAACATTAAAAAAACTAAGATCATGGCATCTGGGCCCATCAATTCCTGGCAAATAGAAGGGGTAGAAATGGAAGCAGTAACAGACTTCATTTATTTGGGCTCGAAGATCACCGCAGATGGACACTGCAGCCATGAAATTAAGAGACGCTTGCTCCTTGGGAGGAAAGCTATGGCAAACCTAGATAGCATATTAAAAAGCAGAGATGTCACCTTGCCGACAAAGATCCGCATAGTCAAAGCTATGGTTTTTCCAGTAGTAATGTATGGCTGTGAGAGCTGGACCATAAAGAAGGCTGAGCGCCGAAGAATTGATGCCTTTGAACTGTGGTGCTGGAGAAGACTCTTAAGAGTCCCCTGGACTGCTAGGAGGTCAAACCAGTCAATCTTAAAGGAAATCAACCCTGATTGCTCATTGGAAGGATTGATAATGAAGCTCAAGCTCAGATACTTTGGTCACCTAATGCGAAGAGAGGACTCTTTGGAAAAGACCCTGATGCTGGGAAAGATTGAAGGCAAAAGGAGAAGAGGACGGCAGAGGATGAGATGGTTAGATAGCATCACTGAAGCAATGAGCATGAAATTGAGCAAACTCAGGGAGGCAGTGAAGGACAGGAAGGCCTGGCGCAATATGGTTCATGGGGTCACGAAGAGTCGGACACGACTTAACGACTGAACAACAACAACCGAGCTCATGGTGTACCAGAACGAATAATTTCGGATCGCGGGGTCCAGTTTACTGCCAAGTTCTGGAGGGTGTTCCTAAAACTACTGGGAGCATCGCAAGGCTTGAGTTTGGGGTACCACCCCCAGATGGCGGGATCATGTGAACGTCTGAACTCAGTGTTAGAACAATATTTGAGATGCTTCATTAACTACCAACAAGACAATTGGGATGAACTGTTACCGTTTGCTGAAGTAGCTTATAATAATGCAGTGCACCAAAGCACTGGCCTCACCCCTTTTAAAATAGCTACAGGACAGGACTTTGTACCCATCCCAGAACTACCTAAACAATCCACTCAAGTCACTTCAGTTGATGAATGGGTCCAACAAATGACACAAGTGTGGCCTCAGATTGCTGTGTCGTTAAAGGAGGCCAGAGCAACGTACAAGAAATTTGCAGATGCTAAGAGAACCCCAGAAAAAGACTGGAAAGTAGGAGATAAGGTTCTTTTATCTACCAAGCATCATAATCATTACAACCTTCCAGAAAGCTCGCTCCAAGATTCATAGGGCCTTTTGTTATAGATAAAGTAATTAATCCAGTTTCACTACGATTACAGATGCCTGCTACTTTTAAAAGAATCCATCCAGTGTTCCACTGTGACCTGCTTAAACCCTATAAAGAGTCATCTCAATGGCATCCCTCCCCAGTACCTCCTAAACCAATGATGGTTGAAGGAGAACAACATTTTGAAGTTAAAGAGATAGTATTGGACAGTAGAAAGCATGGGAGGGGGGGTTCAATTTTTAATTCAGTGAAAACATTTTCCCAAATCAATGGCTGAATGGGTTGACAAGAAACATGTAAAGGCTCCACATTTAGTTAAAAAATTTTATGATGTTTATCCTACAAAGCCTTAACAATTAGAATGGTTATTGTATTATGTTTTTCTTTGTTTTTTCTTTTTTAGAGTGAAGAAGAGGAATCATCTGACTGACATCCTCTTTTGTGGAGGGGCAGCATGTCAGAATCCTTGCAAGATTTCATAATAGATTATTATATGGCTAGTTTAAAAAAATGGCTTTTTACATGCTGCGGTTCTGCCATTGTAAAAGGAGGGGGGGGAGTAGAATGAGAAACCATTTAAAGCAGATGGCTCCTTATCACAGGCTCTGGCATGCTCAAGGACATACCAGCAAGGGAATCAGAAGACCAAGAACTAAGGGCGATGAAGTGGGGGAGAAAGTAAGAAAACAGCTTTTGGCGTGCTTTTGCTCAGTCTTAGCAATGCTTTGGATCTGTACACTTATTCTCAATAAATGAACTTTCTTTTGAATCAATATTGGTTGCAAGGAAAGTTACTGGATTTGGGATCAACAGGTGGCAGCTAGTTACACCAGTCTAAACAACTGCCTGTTGTGCAACCAACAATACTAATAATTTATTAAATGTATATGCCTCCTGATTCCCAGCAACTCTGGGCAGTTTACAGTTTTAAATGTTACAAAACATTTAAAAAACAAAGAACAATACAGAAAATGTAAAAACAGCAGAAGACAATGGGACGATGGCAGAGGGCAACAGAAAGGAAGAAAGGGGCATCAATTGTCCTCTCCAAAGGCCTGGGAAAAGATCCAGGTCTCTAAGGCCCTTTGAAATCCCAGTACGGTGGGAGCCATTCAGATCTCAGGGGAAACCTCACTCCAGAGGACAGGCACTGCTACAGAGAAGGTGCCCTTCTGGGATCCCGATAGGTGGCATTGTTTAATCGATGGAACTCAGAGCACACCAACCCTGCCAGATTGACTTAGTTGGGCAGATACTATGGGAAACAGGTGGTCCTTCACGTAACCAGGCCCTATGCCATGTAGGGCATTATAGGTAATGACCAGCACCTTGAATTGCACCTGAAAGCAAACTGGTAACCAGTGCAGCTTGCGAAGCAGAGGTGTTACATGGGCATACCTCTGACAAAGGAGGCGGTGGGCTCACTGCACACTCCAAATGGGGAAATCTTAACGGATGACCAGGAGAAGGCAGAGGAACTCAACTCCTATTTCGCCTCTGTCTTTACATCCAAAGGAAATAGTGATCAGAGTAGCATAGGCTGGGAACAAACACAACAGGGAGGGTACAGGTCAGTAAGCATGAGGTAAAGGAACTTCTAACTAATTTGAATGCCTTCAAGTCCCCAGGTCCTGATGAATTACACCCTAGAATACTGAAGGAACTGGCGGATGAGCTGGAGGGACCTCTGTCAGTTATCTTTGAGGAGTCGTGGAGAACGGGGGAGGTACCAGGGGACTGGAGAAGAGCAAATGTGGTCCCCCTCTTCAAGAAGGGGAAAAAAGAGGACCCCAGTAATTATCGACCAGTGAGCCTAACATCAATACCTGGAAAGATGTTAGAGCAGATAATAAAGCGGACCATTTGTAAGCATCTGGAAGACAATGCTGTGATGGCTAAGAGCCAGCATGGCTTTGTCAAAAACAGGTCATGCCAAACAAATCTCGTCTCCTTCTTTGACAATGTAACGACTTTAGTGGACAAGGGGAATGCAGTGGATATAATCTACCTTGATTTCAGCAAAGCTTTTGACAAGGTTCCACATGGCATTCTCATTGACAAGCTGTTAAAGATTTGGGTTTAGGGTGGCCCTACAGTAAGGTGGGTCCACAATTGGCTATCTAACCGCACACAGAGAGTCAGCATTGACGTGTCAACATCGAGTTGGAGAGCAGTAACCAGTGGCATCCCACAGGGATCGGTCTTGGGGCCGGTATTATTCAACATTTTTATTAATGATCTGGATAATGGGGTTGATGGGCTACTCATCAAATTTGCAGATGACACAAAATTGGGAGGTCTGGCAAACACCCAGGATGAAAGAATGACATTGCAATCTAACCTGGACAGGTTGGAAGACTGGGCTGAAAGGAACAAGACGTCCTTCAACAGGGAGAAATGTAAGGTAGTACATTTGGGGAAGAAAAATGTAGGGCACACATACAGGATGGGGGACTCATGGCTTGGAAGCTCTACATCGGAGAAAGACTTGGGTGTGGTCATAGACAACAAGCTGAACATGAGCCAGCAGTGTGAGACAGCTGCTAGGAGGGCTAATGCAGTTTTGGGCTGCATTAGGAAAAGCATTATATCAAAGACGCGGGAAGTCATTATTCCCCTCTACTCTGCGCTGGTGAGACCACACCTGGAGTACTGTGTACAATTCTGGGCACCACATTTCCAGAAGGATATTGACAGGTTAGAACAGGTTCAGAGGAGGGCAACAAAGATGATACAGGGACTTCAGGACTTGTCCTATGAGGACAGGCTGAAGGAACTAGGGCTGTTCAGTCTGGAGAAAAGAAGACTGAGGGGAGACATGATAGCTGAGTTCAGGTACATAAAGGGTTGCCATAGGGAAGATGGTCAGGAACTCTTTTCCATGGCCACAGAAACTAGGACCAGAAATAATGGGTACAAACTGCAGCTACCTAGATTTCACTTAAATATAAGGAAAAACTTCCTGACGGTTAGATCTGTACAACAGTGGAACAGTCTACCTACGGAGGTTGTGAGTTCTCCATCTCTGGAGGTTTTTAAGAAGAGGCTGGACAGTCACCTCTTGGGGATGGTTTAATTGGTTTCCTGCATATTGCAGGGGGTTGGACTAGATGATCCATGTGGTCCCTTCCAACTCCAAAATTCTATGATTCTATGATTCTATACCAAAGCATGCCCATCACTGCCCACACTGCTGCATTCTGGACCAGCTGAAGCTTCCAGCTGGTCCTCAAGGGCAGCCCCATATAAAGCATGCTGTAATAGTCAAGCCATGAGGTGACCAGGGCATGAGCGATTGTCTGAAGGGCCCCTGATCTAGGAAAGGGTGCAACTGGTGCACCAGGTGGTTGGACAAAAGCTTTCCTGGCCATAGCTGCCACCTGCTCATTGAGCAGGAGCTGTGAGTCCAGGAAGACCCCCAAATTGCAGACCATCCTTGAATGGGGAAGTGCAACCCCATCCAAGGTCAAAGTTGGAATATCCCCAGATCTGGGCAGTTCAAACACTCACAGCCACTTGGTCTTGGTAGGATTGAGTCGGAGACAGTTTCTCCCCATCCAAACCTGCACAGCCTCCAGGCACTGGGACAGAACCTTGATAGCCTTATTTGGACAACCCAGAGTCAGAAGATATAATTGGGTATCATCAGCATACTGATTTTTTTTAATCCATTCAATTGTGTCCGATTCTGGGAGACTGCTTGGACAAGTCCCTGCAGTTTTCTTGGCAAGGTTTTTCAGAAGTGATTTGCCACTGCCTCCTTCTTAGAGTTAAGAGAAAGTGACTGGCCCAAGGTCACCCAGCTGGCATTGTGCTTAGGCAGGACTAGAACTCACAGTCTCCCAGTTTCTATGGTACTGATGATACCGAATTCCAAAGTGGTGGGTGACCTCACCCAGCAGTTTCACACAGATATTGAAAAGGAGAGGAGAGAGAATAGAACCCTGCAGCACCCCACAGATGAGGGGCCTAGGAGAACTATCTCTCCCTGCCAACCAGCACCGAGTGGAACTGGCCCCCCAAAAAGGAAGAGAACTACCATAAAATGGTGCCCCCAATCTCCAACCCACAGAGCTAGCTCAGAAGGATATCGTGGTCGACAGTGTCAAAAGCTACTGAGAGATCAAGGAGCACAAGGATGGATGCACCACCACCATCTTGACTCTGCCACAAGTCATCAACAAGCGCAACCAAAGTGTTTCAGTACTAAATCCCGGCCTGAAACCTGATTGAAATGAGTCTACATAATCCATTTCTTACAGGGTTCTCCTCAGTTGCAGACTGGCCACCTTCTCAACAACCTTCCCCAAGAAGGGAAGGTTGGAGACTGATCAATAGTTATCAAAAAACGTTGGGTCCAAGGACGGCCTCTTGACTGCAGTCAGTTCTAAAATGGAAATTATGAGCCAAATGCATTTGTTAGGAGTTATAGAAAACATTCAGGGACAAATAAATGATTGCTCTCCTGTCAGCCTTACTAGGTAGACCAGACAAGAAACATAGCCAGATGAGCTAAGTCTACTTTATTGTAAGGTTACATTAACAGAATCTTGCAAGTCTGAAAGTACATCTCTCTCCCGTCACCTTTGCAGCCCAAGAAACTGGGGAGGGTCCCTTCTGAGCTGCTTGCCCTGTCCACATTCCTGCTGCAGGCTAAGTTGCCTTTTATCTGACCGTTCCCTTGGCTGCATCTCTTTGCCTTATCTCCCAAGGTCATTCCCACATACCATTACATCACCCCACCATTGGTTTCTTCCCAAAGGATCAGACTAACAACCTTTTTAAGGCATGAGTTCTTGGACTCAACAACAGAGGGGATTGGTGTGATATGTTGAAAAAGGTAGGAAGGATTGGAAGAGACACAACTCCATTTGTGACATTTTTTAATTACAGTATTATTATTTGTGCCTTCAGGTCAGTTTTTGACTCCTGCAATTGCCTAGACTAGTCCCTGCAGTTTTCTTGGCAAAGTTTTTTGAAAGTGGTTTGCCTTTGCCTCCTTCCTAGACCTAAGAGAGAGGGACTGGCCCAAGGTCACCCAGCTGGCTTCATGCCTAAAGCAGGACCAGAACTCTCAGTCTCCCAGTTTCTAGCTCAGTGACTTTAACCACTACACGAAACTGTCTCTCTTCATTTGTGACATTAGGGTTTCTGATCTCTTTCTGCTGGGCTAGGGCAAGGAACCACAAATATTTGCTTCTTGGATGATTTCAGGAAAAGTGAGGCTTGCAGCTGCAGAACTGAGCTTACTTTTACTCAGGTAAGGGATTCTGACAGGGAATCTGAAAAGTTCAGTACCTGATCTAATTAGTGATGGTTGAACAGCGGGCAGAGGCAGTGGGGCTTAGAGGTTGCTTGGAACAGCTTGAAAAAGTGATTAGATACAATATAAATTAGAAGGCAAAGTCTCCCTTGACCACTAGCGACTTCATGGACACCTGTGCAGTCTTCTTGGCAGCAATGCAAAAGACATTGCCTTGGATGAGTTAGAGAACACAGTCAGGAAACTCCAAGGAAGAACCACTGATTAGCTAACAGAAAATCAGAGTAGGATTAATCCTTTACCAGGGATAGAGAATTTTTGACGAGTGAGGATGGCACTTCATATTTATGGGGGAAGGCCAAGGTCTGCAGAGGGTAGGGCAAAGCCACAAAATAGGCAAGGATTTTCCTTTTTTTTTTTTTTCTCCTAATTTTTGGGGAGGGGACGTTAGGATTTATGTTTATCTTTATGTTCCCTGCCTTTAATTTTCAGCCACAGAATCTTCAAAATTCAGAGGTGTGACCAAAGAAAGCTCTGCCCTAGACTGATTTATTCCAGCTAAACAGAGAAATCTGTATACCTTTTGTCGTGAGCATGGCGGAAATTCTTATCACAGATTTCCTTTCCCTGGGAGGGAGGGGCGGGGGCAGAAGAAGGAAGCAAGCAACGAAGATGGGATATCGTATCGACAGTTATTCGTATCATGAAGAATATGTTGAACCAATCCACTGATGTCTATTGTCTCAGCAGTCCATATATCCATGCTGTAAGTTAGATGGACATTACTGTCTCCAGATTGTGCCTGGGAGGGAAGGATTTCTTGCAGAGAAGCAGGGTCTTTTCTAGAAATGCACTATTTTGACAAGTTTTGAGACAGAGATCTTGCTTACCTTTAATGGCTACACTACACAAAATTCACATGGGCTGAATTCAGAGGGATCTGCAAGACCTCACCCTTTTGCATGCAATCGGCCATGGTTGCCATCGCTGGACAAAGAGCAATGAGCTCCACTAGGGGGCTCACGTGCCACTTACATAGGACACCACTCCTTCTGTTTTTATATTAAACTAGACCGTTTGGAATGTAAATAGTGATTTTTCTCCCGAAACACTTATGAATCAGGGGACATCTGGTGGCCCCTGAAATTGCACTGCATTCTTACACAAGCAGTCGTAAGACCCCCTCTTGCAATGTGATGCACTGAACCCCGCTGCAGAAATTCCCAACTTTTCATGTCTTAAGTCCCCTCAATCGCTCTGTCAAAGAATAAGGGTTTCTTCATGCTCAGAAACCAAAAGCCCCCTGTTTTCAAGAGGGATGTGTTTAGTTATTTTATTTGTGGATAAGATTTATAAACTGCCTCACTCCAAGGGCTCTGGGCGGTATACAGTCAAGCACAGTATAACAAACAATATAATTAAAAACAATGAAATGATAGCCATAACCGGCAATAATGGCACAGATCTTCCTCTAGCTGCTAATTACCAAAGGCCCTTGGGAAAAGTGAGGAAGCCCATAAGGGAGGGAGGGCATTCTTGCCTAGGGACAAGCTGTTCCAAAGGAGGGAAACAGCCACCAAGAATGCCCACCTTCCAGACCTCTCCCATCTTGCCTCCTGTTAGAAGGAACCTTTAGCAGATGCTCCTTAGTCCCCCAAGTCAGGCAGGCAGAGCTTACCTGAAATAAGCAGTCTCTAAGTCACCCAGGCTCAAAACCATATATATATAAAACCAGCACCTTAAATTGCACTTGGAAACTTACCAGTAAGCAATGCAGCTCCCATCACTGCAGTATTATGTGCAATACCATGATTGTCCAGTAAAACACCCAGGCAGGTGCATTTAGCACTAGTTGGGTAATCTCCAAGAGCATCTCAGGGCAAATTGCAAAAATCCAGGCAAGTCTACAGACATTCTGTTGATATATTCATCATTCATGCTAAGTTTCAAAGAATTAACTTTCATGATTTATCCTGGGTTCTACCTAGACTGCTTCCGAGTGTTACTTGTGGTCCACATATCATTAGTTGAGACTCACTGTTTTGCTGCACCTGCATTCAACTCTGTAGTCCTAGACCTTCCTCTAAGAAAGAAATATGTCTGACTTCAAGGTGGCCGACTCCCAGTTCATAGTGCCTTGCAATCTAAGTCCAAGGCATGTGTTGATCTTTAAAAACCCTAAATGGCTGACTATTTGAAGGTCTGCTTCTCCCATTACCAACCTGCTTGACTTGTAAGAGCTACAGGAGAGGATTTTTTTATGATGCTCCTGCTTTCAAAGACCCATCAGTTGGATATATGGCAGAAGGTTTTCTCCCGCATCACCCTCAGCCAATGGAATATCCTCTCCAGTTGTTACCTTTGGTTTCTGCTCTCCAAGACAGAACTCTTTAGCCAGTCCTTTCAACATCAGTGATTTTATTACTCATGTTTGAATGTACTCATTTTATTTTAAGCATTCTATATTTTATGTGCTGTTTTAAGTTACCGTAAGTGTTCATTCTGATCAGAAAGATGGTATATAAATAAATTATTATATAATCAAGGGAGAACGTGCCAGCATTTTTCATCACAATCCCCTAATTGGATAAGATTGCATATTTGAATAATCTGTAATTATCAAATCACTTATTACCAGAAAACCTAATATATGCAATAGATCTTCTCTGGAGGCAAGCTGGTTTTTAATTGAACTGCCATTGGAATTTATGAAACGATGGGCTCTTCCTCACAGCCATATTAACATGCCTTCCCTTCATCCTTGAGTCAGCAGAAAAAGTATTTCAGCATAAATTGCACTGCCCTCATGACTGAGCTTTAATGATACTTGGCAATAAAGTTGGTGAGTGGTGCTGTTCCTAAACATATGATGTAGAAACATTTCAGGGCAGTGATTTGTGGATATTCCAATTTCCTTTTCCCTCCCATCCCACGTAACCTCCAATTAAAAAACAAGCACCACCAACTGCTCCCTATCATGTAAGGTCTGGAGCTGGGGGACTTTGGGAGTCTGCTTTAGGGTTTAACCACCTTTCAAGTTGCCCAATGGGGCTCTCAGGGTTCTTCACACAGTTATGCTAATCTTCCAGAAGGCTGGCATTTCCACGTCCAAGTGTATGACTTGGCTGAGAGACCGGTGGAGTGGAGGAGGCTATGGAATAGAGTGGGAGGGAGCTTGCAGACATATCAAGGTAGCTCCTTCCTACACTTCAGTGACCTGCCAGCCAGAATATGTTTGTTTGTTTGTCTGTTGATTCATCTGACACAAAAATGATGGTCTCCCAGAAGACTGTTAGACCCATGTTTAGAAAACAACGGATAGAAAAGGAGAAACAGGAGGAAGACTTGTCCATCGCACCTTGCTCCCAGAAATGTTGCATGGGGATTGCAGCACAGTCCAGCACGGCAAAACGGATCCCATGCAGTGCACAAATTGCACCGGAGTAGGCAAAAGTACAGCTACATGGAAGTCCTTGTCAGCAAAGCATCTGCAAATCTATAATGTGCTCATCACAGATTTTCAGACTGCTGAAAGGACTAGACTCTCTTTTTTAAGTCAAAAAGACTGGAGCACCATAGATTTTTTTCCCCATAGGACTATTACACAAGTATTTACAAAAGGTGTTTACCACTCTTGGAAATAAGGGGCCCGTAGAATGCCTAACTGGTACTTTCCGAAGTACAGGTGAGGCAATAGGTTGGCAGGCATTAACCTAACGCCCCACCTGTCAAGCCAGCGTTTACTCTTATTTGTACCTCAAGTCAAGACGGTCATAGAAATCTATGACTGTGAGGGAGGGGTGTACCTAGATGAGCTTTAAGTGGCCAATAAGAGTTGGGCAATTTCTAGTCCTGACCACATCAACACCATTACTTTTTTTTTAATAAGAACTTTATTATATTATATTAAGAATACAATTAAAAACAAAAAAGAGAATACAGTAAAGATAGAAAATAGAACTAAAAGAAAAAAAACTAAAACTAAAATAGTTAAGATAGAATAGAACGGAAAGCGACTTCCGACTATCTCCCATACAGATATAAATACAAATTAAAAAAAAATTAATCTCTTACCACTAGTTAATCCAAATTCACATTATTTCTATCAACACAAACCACTTAATTATTAAAACCCACAATCAACACTTTCATTTTTCCCCCACATCAACACCATCACTGAAGCCTTCTGAAGTGGGTGGCTAATAATAATAATAATAACTGGAACTTTAAAAAAAGAAACAGCGCTTGATTTTGGCTGCTCAAGAGCAAGCTATTCGAACTAATGCAATCAAGGCCAGAATTGAAAAATCATCAAATGATTCAAAATGGAGATTGTGCAAAGAAGCAGAAGAAACAGCAGATCATATACTCAGCTCATGCAAGAAGATCGCACAAACTGATTATAAACAATGACATAACATAGTCGCCAAAATGATTCCCTGGAACATCTGTAAAAATTATCATGCACCAGTAATGAAAAACTGTTGGGAACGTATAGTTGAAAAAGTAGTCAAAAATGAGCAGGTTAAAATTTCCTAATACAAACTGATAACATCTAGGTGTGTAATACACCAGATTTAACTGGGGTTGAAAAGAAGAAGGTGTGGATAATTGATGTGGCAATACCAGGAGATAGTAGAATAGAAGACAAAGAATTGGAGAAAATCACAAAGTATCAAGATCTGAAAATTGAAGTTGAAAAATTATGGCATAAACCAGCTGTGGTGGTCCCAGTGGTTATCAGCACACTGGGTGCCATACCAAAAAGCCTTGGATGGCACTTAGAAAATCTGCACATTGACAACATTTCCATCTGTCAGTTACAAAAGGCCACACTGCTTAGATCTGCACATATACTATGACGATACATTACAACATCCTAGGTTCTTGGGAAGAACTCGATGTGAATGAAGACCTACACCAGCTAAAGATCTGGCAGCTGTGATTTCACGTTGATATATATATATGGTAACAACATCTGCCCATCCCAGGTCCTTGGGAAGGACTCAATAGGTGGATAAAAATGCCAAATCCAGTCTAAACATCTGGCTGACTGTGCGACTACCACCACCAATAATATGTATGTATGTATGTATGTATGTATATATTAGTACAGCAAGATTTGTGTCAGAAGAGGGAAAACACCTGAACAGTGGAGCAACTAAATAAAACTTCTGCTGTTTCCAGAGTAAACTGGGGCAAGAAGTGGTGTCATGAGAAAATTTCCCTTAAAATGGTTCGCAAGGTGTCTTTGTACCATAGTTAGAGAGATGAGAGCATGAACCCTATGTCATTCCACATCTGAGTAGACTGTTACTTAGCTGGAGTTGACTGTGGATGGGAATGTTTCTTCAGGACGTGTCTTATCAATGCCAAGGAAAGCTTTCCATCTTATAGACTTGCTAGATATGATGGTCTATCTTCAAGACTCTTTGGATATATGTTTGACGGATGTAAAAAACAGAGATTATGTTGGATGACGATAAGAGCAGGGGTCCTGTGGGACGATAAGGGCCCTTATTTGAAATAGTTTCCCAAGAGAAGCTCTCCTCACTCCTGTTGCTTCCCACAGCAAAGAAAGTACTGGTTGACTGGAACTTTGTTTGGGGGGCGTGGGGGGTGCTGGTTTGACTAGGATTTGACTTCTACTGCTTCTGAACTTTGATAGCCCTGTTTAGATTTTTTTTTTAAATAATCTGTTTAGGATTATTTTATTGTACGTTTGTGATTTGTGATTTGTTGTTGCTTTGTTACTACTAGTTTTGTTTGTATGTTTATAGGGAAATGGAATATAAAGAAACATAAAGAATGAATGAAGAGCCTGGGGAACCATTCCAGTCCCAAATTCCAAGGGTGAGTCCTACAAAGCTTATCTCTTTGTACACCAGGAGTTAAAATTCCAAAGTCATTTCAATTCTCATCTCAGCTGCATAAATATCCAGCAGAATTCCTACAATTCTCCCCCATGCCTAATTTCTAGAGAAGCCTGTATGCCTGCAAACATTTAGCCCAAGCTTTCTCTGTAATGAGATGAGGCTTACTCGGGGAGATTTATATCTCCTTATTAGCTACTAAATTTGGCCCACTCAAAGCATTGGAGGGGTTACCTCTTACATTCCACCAGCTGTTGTTTGTCTCAGAGGTGTGTGTCCAAGCTGTGAAACAACCAATCTTTTCCATCTTTCTAATCATTCTATGAAAGTGTCTTTGATTTTTTTAAAAAAGACCCTTCCACTGAATCTTTAGGACTTGCTGAGTCTATAGGTTTCTTGTCATGCAAAGAGCACATTCCAATTGAAACAGCCTTCCACTTGTGCAGCTAATATTCTGCAGGTACAACTGCTTTGGGCCCCATTCCTAGATGGTCCTGTTGGCCCTCTCCAAATTATCCAAACTCAACAAGAGAATTAAAATTCTAAGATGTTGGCAATCACTTGCCAAGATCTTGCTCAAGATCATCCAAATCTTCCAAGATGGACAAACTTATAAGACTTCAATAGCTAGGTGCCTGCAGATGCCATGTTCATCTACATGTGTGGCTGCATTACATACCACTGTACTTAATCCGGATCAGGAATCATGGCTGGTTCCTGATAAATGACCCTGCAAGTCAATCCCAGACGTAACATTTTCATTTCATTTCATTATTATAGGGTGACAGGAAAGAGAAGAAGAGGATGAACAGGAGCAAGACAGATTGACTCAGGTACAGTGGCGACGGGTGCTTTGCTGGAAGACCTAAAGAACCAAGTTGGGGACAGATTGTCATGGAGAAAATCTATCTATGTGGTTGCGAAGAGTCAACACCCACTGGATGGCACGTAATCAATCAGTCAGATTGGCCCAGAGAAAAGGAGGGGGAGACGGAGAAATTTGCCCGACTGTCTGAAGTGCAGTCTCCAGCCTGAAAAGGCTGCAAGAGGAGGCAGAATGAAGTGGGAGAACTGGGGAGGGCCAACTGCCAGTTATATTCCTGTGTGATATCAAAGTTTATTGCTGACCATGGTGGCAGACACTTCCATCTCCAAGCATCAACTTTATGCTGTCCGTCAACTTTTCATTACGCCAGTACAATATAGCTAGCCCTTTCCTTCGGTGAAAGATCAGTCCATATACTTCCTGCATCCTCCTGATGTAGAGTACAAATCTTTTCCCGTGTTTTGTTTAAACATACAGCATGTTTTCTAATTTCAGAGATAACTTATAAGACATCTTTCTGATATCTGACTTATGAAAGTCACACAGCCTCTATCTTATCCCACCCTAAGATACTTCATTCTCTACTTGTTTTATATGGAAAAGCACCAAAGATAATGCTTCCGCAGAATGGAAATAATGACTGCAAAGGAAAAAATGTTTGGGTTCTTTTTTTCCCCTTTCCCTCTCTTCCCCCCCCCCCCCCCCCCACAAAACAGCATCTATCCAGCCTCCTACCTGGACCCCCACAGCACTCTGTGGCATTCCAGTCGTTGCCATAGAAACTATAATATCACCGACAGTGGATTATGACTTGGAGTAGGAAGGGGGGAACAGCAGGAGATAGGTTTCATGCAAATATCCCTAGCAATAAAAAGAGAGAGAGAGAGAAAGAGAGAAAGAGAGTTGCATATATATGCTGAGGAAAGTGATGGTTAGCAAATGAGAAAAGCCTGCAAGGAAAGGCTTTTGAATGAGGAGAGTCTTGATCGTGACCCAGTGGTTTTGAGTAGTGTCCTTGATCTGTGGCCCCTTAATTTGTTTGTTGCACAAACGGATCGTGAGTGCTTTGCAGAGAGTCTCTTTTCATTCAGCAATTCGGTGTTAATTCCTTTCAAAGCAAATGAATGGGGATTAATGAGAACCCCAGATGCTTGCTGTGTGAGTCTTGCCTTAGAAGAGCAATTATAACAGGGGCACTTTGATGCAGTTTCCTAAGTATTAGTTGTACCCTGCCTTGCATCCTGTGGTCAAGAGGAAGATGGAAGGAAGCTGAAGGCTCTGATTCAGGGCCATAAAGGTTGGCTCTCTGGCAGTGCATTTCAGAAACCGAATACATCTATCAGCCATGCTTACGGCCAATTCCTTGCTACTCTTGGGCACGACTAGCCAAGGCCAATCATAATTAATAATGTTGCTGAACTTCCGTTTAGAGGACAATTACCAAGATGACACCCCCAGCCCAGCAGTGTAAGTCAGCCTGATCATAGCAATGGGAAAAAATAGACAGGGGGCAGGTGTATGCAGAGACGCCCCACGAACACCGAAAAAATACAGGCCTCCTCTTCCTCAGGCGCTTTTCTTAAGGGCAGATTTCCGGCCCTCGCTCCTATAAAGGTATACTTTGAACCTGACAATTCTTGGCAATCCAAAAAGATTTAGAACAGTTTTCAGGGAGAATTGTGCCTTTATGCCCTTTGCAGCCCAATTCTCTGAATATAAGAAAATGGATGGGTGGATGGATGGAGTTAGAAAGTTGAACAGACAGACACAGAGTTGGACAGATAGATAAAGTGTTCCACATTTCTGCAAGAAATGAACAGTCTAATGATAGCATTGCAGAGTTTATTTTCTTTGGTGAGAGCGCACGGGAGATTTATAGTGCCTTTGCAGTATCTGTTTTATTTAGAAATGTATGACAGAACATACTGCAATGAAATACTCCGTTAGGAGGCAGAAAATATGCTGGTCCTTCACCAACTTCCCTGACAGACACCATTTTAGTGTACCAGGAATTGATTCCATATTTTGATAATTCCAGCAAACTTTTCACTATTGCCTGCTTCACCATAAAAAATTCAGAACTGCGAATCTGTAGAAAATATTGCCTTTTCCAGAACAGATTACACATTTCCAGCAACCGTTTCTTAACATCTGGAATAATATCACATTTCTAATTTCTCAGTAAGATTCTTTTAGTCATCCCTCATGCTCAGTGCAGCCCTAATTCCTGATAAACAATCAGATTCCGAAGCTTTAGTATATAGTTCAACATCACATTAACATTTTTAATTTTTAAAGGCTTTCCCATAAAACTACTTATATACGTGAATACACTATTGCAAAAAGTTATCAAATAATCACATGACCATATCATATGGGTCAATGAACCCTCAAATGTTTTGTACCTCAAATCTGATGTCCATCCTTTCAAATACATTCTTTGGGGAGCCTCATACTCCCTAAATCGATTTTTTGATGAACCAACTTTAATCTCAGATCTGTTGACATCATTGTAACATTTTTAAGGACATGAATCCATTGACGGGACATTATCAGAGATTTCAGTTCTTTAGTTCATGTTTGAAATATCCCAGAAATATCCCCTGTAAAAACATTCTTAAGCTTTTGATAGAGATAGGTTTTAATTCTATCATGGATTCCATCAAGTAAGAAAGCCTTACTTTCTTCATGCAATAAAATGGTGTTCCCTCCAAAGAAGAGTCAGACCGAGCAAGATTTTTAAACACAGAATATTTAAACCATTTTGAACTGATCAGGTTCAAAATTATAACACATTCCTCCTTGCAGCTTAGTCTATTTCCATATATGGTAAAACCTTTACTACAGATGTCAACTTCCTCTGCTCTTTAATATGTACAGGCATCCACAAACAGCCTTACTGGTGCTTTTCCCTTACTACTTCCTCAAGCTTTCTTGGGTTCATAGGTTCGAAACATGGCTGCTGGCCAGCTGTACCAAGCCTAATTCCCATTCGTCCCTTACCCATATACTGGTGAGCAGGGCTGTACAAAAGCAACACCAAGAGCGAATCATATTGCCTGTTCTTTTTCTAACATTGCTTTTCTTTTCCCCTGCTGGTGCCCTTTAGCTGGATTGGTTTTTGGCCCCCAGAGCCTTGTAGGAGCAGGGCCAGTAGCTGTGCAGGCTGAGAGGTGTTGAGGGCCAATGCATTTGCTGACCTGCAGAAGCAAGGACAGCACAGTTAGAGGAGCAAGGAGATGAAACACAGAAGCCTGACCACGTGCAATGAAGCCCGGATTCTGGACCTACCAAGCACATCTGGTCTTCGACTGTAACAAAGATTTGTTGTTGCTGTTCTGATTTGTCCTGAAGTTTGGAATGGCTTGAAAAAGTTGGCGTGCAAGGAGAAGCTATGAACTTCCTGAGCAATTCACTGGACTGTGGGGTACTCATGGCTCTGCAATAGCAGTGCTGGTTGCCTACATACCCCGTTCTCCTCTTTGCTCAATTGCAAATGTAGGTTGCTTTGCCCTTCGCTGGCAAGCACCAGAAAAACTGCCTGTGTCCACCTTTATTCCAGGCATTTGCACTGGCAAGGAAAGGCCAGTGCGTTGCAGTATGAGCATAAACGCTTTTTCCCTTATTGTTTTGTTTTTAACAAGAAATCATCTCTTTGGGCAGTAATAACAGCCGTGGAACCACAGCTGAAGCACAAAATGGAGAAACGTGGGGAATTAGGAAGAGAGAGAAGTCAAGTCAATATCTCTTGGCTTTGAGCCAGCGGTTTCTTGGTAGGTACGGCTAATCTATCTCCCGATTGCTACATAGACAATGGCTACCCTGCTAGGAACCCAAGAATTTCATATCACTAAACAGAAGTGTAGTCAATGCTTCTTTGAATGGCTAACACAAACTACCAACAGGGAAGTGTGGTTAAGGGTTAAGTTTTAAAATACAAGGATGCTGAGTGAATATGTCCTGAATACTATCTAGGAGCTCCAGCTTTTGGGGTTTTGCTTTTTATGAAAACAGATCACAGTTAGGGATACCTATCTTGTAGTACTATTGTGATCAACCAGATGAAATGTGCGTGCGTGCGTGTGTGTATACTGAGCTGTACATTGCACTGTGATATAATGCATCAGTGCAAATCTGTGAGTTACAATTATGCATTATATCTTACATTATGTGCAATCCTATGATGGTATTGTCATAATACATTCTAATATGGCAGCACTTGCTGCAACTCCCATAACTTTGGAACATATTCACGTTCTCTTTAGCTAGGAAAGATTTTAAGCAAGCAAATGTTTAAAGCAAAGTTTCATTACTGTATTAACTTTTTCTTTGAACACTTATTACTGCAATGACATACTAATGATTGCAAAATAATGTTCAACAGTTAAGTACTGTGTACTCCCAAAGTCTTCCATGAGATTATAACAGCCACAATGGATGTGACCAGTTTCAGAAGTAGCATTTTCTAGTTCTAATTACCATGGCAACCTTCCCTGACTTGGCATGTATGCACACATGTGTGCGTGTGCACACACACACAATGTATTAGGCTAAACAATTCCCTCAGTTGGGCCACCCAGGGAGAAAGGGTACCATATTCAGTCTATTTATATGGAGAAGGGTAGAGAAGTGGTGGCCCTCCAGGAATATTAAATTATGAGTCGTACCATCCCTTACTATGGGCTAAGGTAGCTATGGCTTCTGGGAATTGTAGTTTGGCAATACCAAAAGGGCCATAGGTTCCTCACCTCTGATACACATCACCTCTGTGATGGTGTCCCCTTTTCCTGAATAGCATGAGTAATTGTCCTAGATATGGAAAGACCTGAGAGACAGACTGCTGTTTCTAAGGAGGGCATTTCACAATTTAGAAAATATGATACCTCCCTCTCCTCCTTCAATTTATAGGCAGACACCTACTGGATTACTATATGCAGAAGCACTTGGAACAAAGCCTCTAGCATAAATTTCAGGACATGGGAAAGAACTTGATATCCATATATCCCATATGTAAAGTCATGGTAGAATGTATGCTCCTGTGGTTGTCCTGCTTATACATTTTGTACGAGAAATACTCGGTGCTTTTGTAAAGAAGTGCCATGTTTATCTTCAGCTCATGTAATGTCAATAAAAGTAATAATGTTCTTTTAAGATTAAGGAGAAGTATGCAGATCAGCATAAAACTGTTCCATATTAATTGTCTGTGTCGATGAGTCCCCATGGGTTTTTAATGGATTAAAAAAAAAAATCTGTAACAAAACTTTCTCTCTCTTCGTCATTCACAACTTTTCTGGTAGTAGTTTTTGTTACAACTTTTACCTAATATGCAAGTATTGAATATAAATTTCTCTTTTTACTCTTATATAGGTATATGTGCCTATGTAAGTGTGTATGTATGTGTGTGTGTGTAAAAGAAAGAAATATTAATACAGATTTTTTCCCCAGATGATGGATGGACTCTACTACAGTTCCTGTGTCATAAAAGAATAAATTTTTGATGGGTTCTGCTTATTAATTTCCATATAAAACTGTGTTAGATTGCTTTTTGATTCCTAATTTTTTTTTCTTTCTTTTCTGTAATATAAATGGGGGGCTATCATTCCTTAGATTGTCTCTGTTGGAAGAGTAGTCATCTAATTCCTATATATTATAGAATCATTCATTTTAAGCACCAAAACAGAGCAATCCATAGTGTCTTTTGCCTGGGCATAGAACGTGAACTAGTTGAAGTGAAAGCCACCTGCATTGATGGCTGTCTCAGTAGTACTAATTTTAATTTGGACATAGGGAATCCTTTCATGGTCCAGCAAGCCATGTTCCATACTTTGTTTGTTTCTTAGATTTATACCCCACCTTTCTTAAAGTAGCGCACATGGTACTACAATTTTTCCCTCCAACAACAACTCTGTGACATAGGTTGGGCTGAGAGAGAAAGACTGGCCCAAAATCACCCGGTGAGCATTGAACACTCTTGACTCACCAACTTTTGTTTGATAGATAATATGAAAAAAGCAAGATGGTCACTGCATAAATCAATGCAATCACATTATTAGGTCTGCACATTTATGACTGTAGAGAATCAATGGTAATAAAAAATGCATGACATTGAGTAATCTAAGATATTTGTAAACATAGTCATGAAATTTTCTATAGACACAATTTTATTTTGTTCATTCATTAGAATGTTGGGGCAATTTGGACTTCCAACAAGCCATCATGGCGAACTGACGTTCCTCTAGAATAGAAGAACACATTGCGGCCAAAAATGGTGCTTGAATGCAGGATTTGGGCTGCCAACATCTCTCCAGAGGAAGGAGAGATTGCAAGATTACCCATATGTACTCCATACAGCTGTTTTTTTGTTTTGTTGTTGTTGTTGTTGAGAGCAGATGGCAGGAACTGCATTTTTTGCAGTCAGCGTGCAATTGGCTGGGAGCCACAGGATTTCATCATGCTTATACCCACTAAAGTCACTTATTGTCAGGTTCATCCCAAAGAACTCCACAAGACAGTATAGATACAGTTCTATTGCATTTATGAGCTTCCACCTACAAGACAGAATCTCACCAGACTGAATCTAAACTTCCCAAGCCAGCAAGCAAACACTGTGAATTCCTTAGGGTGCTGCCAGTCTCATCCTCTTCACCTTCCCATGCTCACTCTGGCGGCTAAGGAAATGCTTATCTCCCCGAGCGCGGCCTTCACCAAACCATTCCATCACACCTATATGGATTTAAGTTAGACTGAGGCTCATCTCTTAATCACTTTAGATTTACTTTTTTTCTTTGGCTTTTTTTTTTTTAAAGATTGAGAACCTTCAAACTGGCACGTTTTATTGAAATCACTGGGTGAGTCATCTTCAATCCTTTAAAAAGTTTAACTACAAGTTTAAAGATTTGTAACCAAAAAAATATTGTTTTTGTTTGGAATATACAGCAAAAGGATGATTATTGTTGGCTTTAGAAAGTTTTAAACAGATTAAGGGCTCAGATGAACTTGAGTTAAGACTTTGAAGTTAATTGAAAGTATCCTTTCTCTGGGAAAATGTTCTTGTTTTTCTTCTTGTTGAAACTGATAAGAAGACTTTGAAGGTTGGACACTAGAGGGTACCAGATGACTACCTTAAAAGAAATGTTTGATGAGTGGGGTGCAGGAAGTCTTTTTGCTATTTAACTCTATAGTAGAACCAGAAGGTGTTACTGAGGAGGATCAAGTCCCTTTGAATAAAACTGAAATTGACTTACAGATGGATTTAAAAATTACAATCTACAAGAAAGAGATGGAAATAATGGATTTACAAATGAAATTCGATGATGATTTAAAAATTATTAAAAATATACAAATAATAAATCAGAAGGGTGATGTGGATTATTTTCTTATATTGGATTCACAAAAGGGATTTGCTGGAGTTGCCACACTGGAATTGCAAAAGGGATCTGACAAAGATGACAAGAACTTTGAGAGAAAAGACAAAGAGAATATGAGAAAACAGATGTTAGAATTTTCTTCAAGAAATTTGAAGATTGTTGGGAAAAAGAAAAAAATGCAAAATTGATTTATTTGATCAAGGTTAAAATAATGGCTTGCTATTTCTGGTAATGTTTACTGGTCTTTTGATTGGAATTGGATGATGATGATTTTTTTTGTAATATTTATTTGTTTTTTGACTGGGAATGGACTTTGACTATTTTAAGAGAGGAGATGGGGGGATCTGTTTAAATAGAAATGGAAATATAAATATAAAAGAAAGGATTCATATTGGGTGTAATATAGTTTTGTAATATTTATGTTATTTTTGATAACCCTTACTGGACTTTTGCTGATTAATATGGAGAGATAAGGGTTCAGAGATGTGTTTATTGAGAATAGGGTGAGGTGTGGAATGAAGAAGTGTTTGGTTGCAGTTTAAGAGATAAACTGTTAATGTTGATTATACTTGCTGAAGATGGAGGAGGAGGTTTCTTTTTCTATCTTCCCCCCCCTTTTTTTCTTTTTCTGAACTTTTTTAAATTTAATTTTTTAATGTATCTCTGTATTATGTAGTTGTACTACTTTTATCTATATAATATACTGTATTTTTCCGTCAATAAGACGCCCCCATGTACAAGACGACCCCCACTTTTCTAACCCAAAATTAAGAAATCAATATTTCAAAGATAGTGCAGAACACATTTTTATTTATTAATTAGTTAACATTGACCTGATACACTCAGTGGGAGGAGGTCCAAACCATCTCTCTGCAGCTCTATTTCCATGCTCTTTTGCATATCTGATTACATTCAATCATGAGTGAAACTGCCGATAGCTTGTCTCTGCAAACAGACTTCCTCCAATTGTTCAGCATCAGCTGACGTCAGTTACATAAGGCTTGTGACTGGAGGAAGTCTGTTTGCAGAGACAGTATGGGCAGTTTCACTCGTGATTGGAGGCTCACGATTGGAGGAAGCCTGTTTGGAGAGTCAAGCTATTTCACTCGTGATTGGAGGCTAGCAATAGGAGGAAGCCTGTTTGCAGAGACAAAGTATGGGCAGTTTTGCAACCGCGCGGTTCTCTCCTCAGCTGACTTCCTTGAATAAGACACCCTTCAATTTTTAGCATAAGGATTTTAGAAAAAAGTATCGTCTTATAGTCAGAAAAATACGGTAATCTTTAATAAAATTATTGGGAAAGAATATTGGGGTAATTTGGTGGTCTCATGATGTTTTGGATTTCATCTCTCTTTAGCTCCAATCAACATGATCATTGGTAGAGATTCATAATCTCTTGTAGCATAAAATATCTGAGGGTCCTAGAGTAACTTATGTCTACTCTAATAGATCCCATTAAACTCATCAACTCAGTTTGGCTAATACCTTTATTGATTATGTGCTATCAAGTCAATGCCAGCTCTTAGCAACCACATAAATAGATCTTCTCTGGGTGTTTCCAACCTGGTACTTTAGGTCTTCCAATGGTGTACTGATCCCTGCTGTAATTGGGTCCATCTACCTTACTACTAGTTGTCCTCTTGTTCTTCCTTTCACTTTTTCCAGACTCCTCAAAAAGAACCAGGTCTTCACATAATGAATTAGAATTCTGGATTGATTTGTTCTATGGTCCATTTGTTTTCTTGGCTATCCATGGTATTCTCAAGAGTCTTCTCCAACATCAGAGTTCAAAAGTATCAATATCTTTTCTATCCTGCTTCTTCTTTTTTAAAATAGTAATTTTATTAAAAGTTACAACTACAATGATAAAAAGCTAATACTAACTAAAAAAAGCATAAAAAGAATAGAAAGTGCAGAAAAATAGAAAAAATAGAAAAAAATAAGAATATACTAAAGAAAAAGAAAAGAAATATATAAAGAAATGACTTCCCCCTTTATCACAAGTATAAACAATTTTAGTAATTTATCATCTTCTCTTAAAATACAACAAATTATCTCTTCTTCCCATCTCCCATCTCTTATCTATAAACAAGCCCTTAAAACCTTGCCAGTTCAGTCCTGATCAGCAAAAGCCCATTAAGGATTAAAAGAGATAACAACATATATATTTTAACCTTGATCAAATAAACCAACTTTATATTCCTTCCTTTTACTTTTAACAATCTTTAGTCCCTTCAAATAATGTCCTAGAACTTGATTTCATTTTTTCTTTGTCCTTTCTCACAAACTTCTTCAAAGCTTTAACAATCCTCTTTTGTAAATCCAATATAGGAAAATTATCTAGGTCAGTTTCTTGGTTTGTTATTTGTATATCCTTTTAATTATTAAGACATCTGCCAGTTTCTTTTGTATGTCCAGTGTTTTCCATATCATTCTTGTAGCCTGTCATTTTTAAATCCACTTTCAGATCAGTCTCAATCTTGTCAGGTAAAACTTGTTCCTCTTCCATAACATATTTTAAACACAGTCTGTCTATACAGGCAGACACTCTTAAAATTAACTCCTGGGTCCATTGTTCAAAAATATCCTTCAATATTAAAATATTTGGCTCCATTCTGTATTAGTAAGTCAAATTTAACTGTTCTTCTCCTTTAATGGTAATCTTTAATTCCTTCTAGTTCCCTCTAGTGTCCAACCTTCAAAGTCCCATCCTATCATGTTTTTTAAAAAGAATTCAAAACAAAAACATTTCCCATGGGAAGGATTCTTATAATTAATTCCAAAAACTTATTTCAGATCCATCTGGACCCTTAGTCCATTTGTAACTTTCCAAAAAAGTTGTAATCACCCTTTTGCTACTTATTCAAAAAAAAAAAAATTTTTTTTAAATATTTAAATTTGTATTTAAAACTTCTTTCGCTAAGGCTTGAAGGAAATTCACCTGGTATTTTCAGACTTGTCTGAAGGTCGATCCAAAGGTTCCTAATAGCTGAAAAGCAGTTAACAAGCAATTTCCTAAAGGGATTAGAAAAGAAAATATGCAAGCCCAGTGTCCTTTTAAAGGTGCTGACCATGGTTTCAGCAAGATGGCTATTCCCTTGTCTCCCGTAGCTCTAAACCTGCCAGAGATCACTGTCTTGTGGTCTCCTTGCAAAGAGCAATTGTCTGGAGCATTTGTGGGCAATCTCAAGTCCTCTCCTTGTCAAGGGAGGAATTATGAAGAGCCAGGCTACTCGCCAGCTCTTCATTCCACCACAATCATCAGCTACATCTTCAGTTCGCCATTTCTTTCCTGGAAGTCCTATCCTGCTTCTTCAAAGACCAATTTTCACTTCCATAGAGTGTAACAGGGAAAACCATTACGTGTAAAATTCTAATTGTTGTAGGCACATCATGGCATCTGAGTATCTTTTCAAAGGCCTTCATTTCTACCCTACCACATACATATTTCTTGACTGCTGGATCCTTTACTGTTAATAGTCAATTCTAAATTGCAGAAGCTATCCACCATTTCAATACCTCCATGTCAGGATTGCTGAAGAAAAACAAAATGGCACCTTTGGGTGGGAAGCAGTCAGGAGCTGGAACTGGAAGTTAAAACCAAAGATTCATCAGGAAGGTTCTGTTGGGTTCATTTCCTACTACCCAAACATCTGCTAAGCCTCAACAAGAACAGAATTCCAGGTCTAATCCACTATAACCTTTCTTATATTCTTACATGCATAGATTCCTCTTCTCCTACTGCAAGCTGTGGGATTATTTGTGGGACTGCTGCACGTGCATAATTGTTGGTTATATCCATCAGATCCTAACTACATGAGTTCCCTCCTCTCACACATGCTTCCAGGGTCCCTGGTGACCATATCAATCAATTTTTCTATCAATTTCATTTACAGCCAAAAGGCCCAAAAGCAAGTTACAAATATAATCTGAACTTGGCATATGCTCTGGGCACTCAGTGGCTGGGGTAGGCCATGTTATCACAGTTCAGTAGTTCAAGCTTAGCTTTGGTAAAACTGGGAAACAGCTGTTTACTTCATACAGTAGCTGTGAAGGGAAATACAAGACATCCTATACAATATTTTCCAACGTAGTGTTGGCTGTACATTCAAACATCAAAACCATTTGGAGCAGTTTCTTTTTGAATAATAGAAAAGTGACCACAATACATTGGTAATACAGCTCAACATTTTGTTCCATTCAACTCTGTCATTAAGTGGGGGACACGGATCCATGGTTCACAGAACCTGAGGCTTTTTAAAGCTTTACCTTTCTATTAAAAAAAAAAAAAAGCGAAGTTGTACAACTGCATTAAGTGTTTCTTAATGGACAAGAAAGGGCATGCAATTAACTCTGCATCATTTATCTCTCTGCATAAATCCAGACAGAGTTCTTTTGTACCTGGACCACATTGACATGCCTCAGTATCTCCTTGCTAACTAATTCAGAAAGAGTATGTGGGGGGTATGAGTGTGAGTGTATGTGTGTGTGCGTATACACAATATATTTCCCGTGACAGTTTGAGCAGCTAGTTACGGCACTATATAATTATTGTCATAGGCAAGGGATGATGTATTTCTGACAGTTATCACCTTTTCAAAACAACAGCATTAACATTTACATGGCTTGGAAAGCTGTCTTTCTGTTGAGAAAGAAGGGCGGAGAGGGGGTTGCCTTGATGCCCCCTCTCTCATTTACCCCCAAGCACGTTTGTTGGGAGAAACTGGAAACTGTATCCATTTGCTGAAGGGCAAAAGCCTCCACTTTGTGTTCCGATGACAAGATCTGTGCTCGTCGACCTACCTTCCAAACCCAAAATCTGATTTTAATAAGTCTTTGTTGCCTTCTGCAGGGAAAAGAATGTGCTGGTTTATTTCCACACCTACCCAGTGCCCAACTTACACACCCTGAAATGTCTGATTATGGCTTATGGAGCCAAAGGATCTCAGGTAACCAGATGTGCTAGACAGACTCAGACGGGGGAGAAGAGGAAAAAGCAGGACCTTTTTTTGCAGAAGAGTTGAGCTATGCTGCTTGTTGTGGCAAGGTTTCCCTCTCCCCCTCTTCTAGAAGCCATTTTAATAATTGCTTTGACATTGCTCCTAGGGAGGGAAGGGCTGCCCTGAGACAATCAACATTCAAGCTATTTGCCAGCAATTTCTCTCTTCCAAGAACGTGCTCCTCCAGATTAACAAATGTGCTATTGTTCTGAGTAGTATTCTCTCTCTGGTTGAACCATTTAAACAAATCAAAACAAAACAAGGCTTTGCCAGTCTTCCAAACTCCTAAAGTGTGTTTAACAGCACACCTGCTTCCCAGCTTCTCAAAACGGCAAGGTGTTTCCTCCTGTCTCTGTTTCTCCCTCTTCATTTTTGTTTCCTGAATCTGTAAGAAAAGTAATAAATAAACAATGTTTATCCCATAAGACAATACAAAGGTACTGAATTAAAATTACCTTTTTGAAAAACATTTCATGAATTTCCTAGAACTGCAAACAGTCACTAAACTAGGCCTTTGCTAAATGAGTAAATATTCTCCAGAACATGCCAAAGCCAGATTATACGTAACATCTGAAATCTATGATAGAATCTTCCACATTTTATGGAGTGCCAGGCTCCAAACCGAGATGGAATCAGCTAACCTAATCACATTCCTCCAGGAATTCATGGAGCTTAATTTCATCATCTGCTAAGAAATAGAATATTGGACATCGGACAACATATCCAGAATCCTAACATTGCATGCTGGACCATGTTATCCATAGTGACCCATTGGGCATTCGTTCACACACAAAATATTAAACAATATTTAAATTTGTTTATTTTTAATAATAATTTTTATTAAAGTTTAAAAACACAAACTAATAAAAATATAAAAAGAAAAAGTACAGAGAAAAAGAAAAGAAACAATATACAGTGGTACCTCACGTTACGAACTTAATCCGTTCTGTGACTCTGATCGCAACTCGAGTTGGTCGCAACGTAAGGTAAATTTTCCCATAAGGTTCAGTGTAAATACGGTTAATCCGTTCCGCCCTCCGAATCTGGTCGCACCACGAGGCAAATTTCCCCATAAGGTTCAATGTAAATACGACTAATCCGCCCTCCGAATTTGGTCGCACCACGAGGCAAATTTCCCCATAAGGTTCAATGTAAATACATACGGTTAAACAGTTCTGAAACATTTTCTTTGGAGCCATGCTGACAAGCACACCAAAAACCTTCCAAATGCCACAAAACACACCACAAGCCTCGCCGAACGTCTCCTTGCTACCGCGATCTCGACCACAGGAAGCCGCGACCGCGTGGCAGCAGGGCAAATGGCCGCAGATCCGGTTCATAGCTCGAGGCGGAGCTCGCATGTCGAGGTAAATTTTTGGGGCTGGAGCTGCTCGTATCTCGAAAAATTCATAAGGAGGGGCATTCGTAACCCGAGGTACCACTGTATAAAGAAATGGCTCCCCCCTTCATCAATGCAAGTACAAGCAATTTCAGTAACTTATCACCTTCTCTAACATTTCAACCAAGGATCTCTTCTTCCCATATCTCATCTCTTATCTATAAGCAAATTATAAAGCCTCGTCATTCAGTCCTAATAAGCAAAAGTCCATTAAGTGTTACCAGAAATAATAACATATACAGTATATTTTAATCAATCAGTTACATATTCCTTTCCTTTTACTTTTAACACATTAACTTAAGTAACTTGCATTTTACTTTTCTGTAAAATGCAACAAAAAAACTCTTCTTCCCATATCATCTATCTATAAACAAATCTTTAAAGCCTCATCATTTGAACCTAGTCAAGAAAAATTCATCCAGAGCTACCAGCAACAACAACATATTAACAACATATTGATCTTACATAATGTCTAATAAAAAAAGATTTGACCTTTTTTCCCATGCCAAATTGACTTTATGGGGAAACCCAACTTTAAAAATTGGGAAAAAGGATGGTGATATCAAAAAACTGGATGGAAGCGGGGATACTGACTTTAGACCAACTGATAGATGATGAAGATGAATGTCAAACATACTCTGTGTTAAGAGATGAATATCATCTATCAGATGTAGCCCAATGGCAATATTTACAGTTACAACATTTGTGAACAACATTATTTGGACCAGCAGCATTTTCAGCTTCTGAGACATCTGAGATATTAGAACAACTTGTTAAATCCTTTAAAAGTAAAAAATCTACTGTTAGTTTGTATAGATATGTGTTATCAATAAATCAATTTGATAGGCAGATGTTAAGGGATGAGTGGAATAAAGAATTAGAGGTTTCTATATTACCTAGACAATGGGAGAGTATCTTATCTTCTATAGCAAGAGTGTTGATGGACCTTAAACTATGACTTATACAACAAAAAATATTTAGAATATATTGGACTCCACTACATCTGTATAGAAAAGGATTGTCAAAAACAGCATTTGTTGGAATTATAATAAGGACAATACCTCTTTAAAGCATATGTTTTTACAATGTCCTATACTTACTAAGTTTGGGGATAAAGTAGTGGACGATATAAATATGATTGTGTGACAAAAGCTAAAATTTTCAGGGGATAATATTCTTTTGAATTATACCTAGTAAATGGAATTTGACATCTGGACAACATAAATGGATTCTCCGTGCCCTTACTATTGCCAAAAGACTGATAGTGCAGCATTGGACAGATGAATGTACTGTATGGCCCCTTTCATTGAATGGATTGAAGACGTGATTGCACTTGCCACTTATGAGCGGATTGCCTATAGACGTAGACTTTGTATGGACAAATAAAATGAAATATGGGACTCATTTATACAAAATACAGTAGATTAAAAAAAAGGCATGATAGTCATATAAATCTATTAGAAATATATATGTACTTGAATAATATTTGAATTAGATAAGCATATATAGAATTGTAATTGTTTATTGTTATAATGATATATTAACATTTTTTTCTCTTTGCTGTATTTCTTTCACTTTTTTGTTAAAGCACTTTTTAACCCACAAGTTAATTTCTTATCATTTTCTCTTTCTTTCCTCTCAGAAACTCCTTCACAAGTTTAACAAATACCAGAAATAACATCTATATTTTAACCTTAACCAAATAAGCCAATTTTGTAATCCTTTCCTTTCCATACCATAGCTTATCACTTTCTCTGAAAATACAGCAAAAAATCCCTTCTTCCCATATCTTTTCTATAAACAAATCTTTAAAGTCTGGTCAAGAAAAACCCATTAAAAGCTACTAGAAAGAACATCATATACAGTACTGTGCAAAAGTTTTAGGCAGGTATGAAAAAATGCTGTAAAGTAAGAATGCTTTCAAAAATATATATTGTAACTGTTTATGTTTATCAATTTATAAAATGCAAAGTGAGCGAACAGAAGAGAAATCTAAGTCAAATCAATATTTGGTGTGACTACCCTTTGGCTTCAAACCAGCATCAATTCTAACACTTGCACAAAGTCAGGGATCTTGTAGGATTAGAGTTAGGTGTATGACTAACCAATTATACCAAGCAGGTGCTAACAATCATCAATTTCATATGTACCTTGAAACACAGTCATTAACTGAAACAGAAGCAGCTGTGTAGGAGGCTTAAAATTGGGGAGGAACAGCCAAACTCTGCTGCTCAGGTGAGGATGTGGAAGACAGTTTCATGTCACAGGTCATACACCATGGCAAGACTGAGCACAGCAACAAGACACAAGGTAGTTAGACTGCATCAGCAGGGTCTCTCCCAGGCAAAAATTTCAAAGCAGACTGGGGTTTCAAGATGTGCTGTTCAAGCTCTTTTGAAGAAGCACAAAGAAATGGGCAACATTGAGGACCGTAGACGCAGTGGTCAGCCAAGGAAATTTAATGCAGCAGATGGAAGACACATCATGCTTACTTCCCTTTGACATCGGAAGATGTCCAGCAGTGCCATCAGCACAGCACTGGCAGAAACCAGTGGGACCCAGGTACACCCATCTACTGTCCAGAGAAGTCTGGCCAGAAGTGATCTTCATTGGAAGAATTGTGGCCAAAAAGCCATCCCTCCAATGTGGAAACAAGGCTAAGTGACTCAACTATGCATGAAACATAGGAACTGGGGTGCAGAAAAATGGCAGCAGGTGCTCTGGACTGATGAGTTGAAATTTGAAATATTTGGCTGTAGCAGGAGGCAGTTTATTCGCCGAAGGGCTGGAGAGCAGTACAAGAATGAGTGTCTGCAGGCAACAGTGAAGCATGGTGGAGGTTCCTTGCAAGTTTGGGGCTGCATTTCTGCAAATGGAGTTGGAGATTTGGTCAGGATCAATGGTGTCCTCAATGCTGAGAAATACAGGCAAATATTATCCATCATGCCATAACATCAGGGAGGCATGTGATTGGCCCCAAATTTATTCTGCAGCAGGACAACGACCCCAAACATACAGCCAATGTCATTAAGAACTATCTTCAGTGTAAAGAACAAGGAGTCCTGGAAGTGATGGTTTGGCCCCCACAGAGCCCTGATCTCAACATCATGGAGTCTGTCTGGGATTACATAAAGAGACAGAAAGATTTGAGGCAGCCTACATCCACAGGAGATCTGTGGTTAGTTCTCCAAGATGTTTGGAACAACCTACCTGCTGAGTTCCTTCAAAAACTGTCTGCAAGTGTACCTAGAAGAATTGATGCTGTTTTGAAGGCAAAGGGTGGTCACACCAAATTTTGATTTAGATTTTCTTCTGTTTGCTCACTTTGCATTTTGTAAATTGATAAACATAAACAATTACAATATATATTTTTGAAAGCATTCTTACTTTACAGCATTTTTTCACACCTGCCTAAAACTTTTGCATAGTACTGTATATTTTAACCTTGGTCAAATAAGCCAACTTTGTATTCCTTTTTTTCTTTTTTTGTACTTTTAAAAACCTTGATGTTTATTCCCTTTAAATAGTGTCCCAAAAGCTGATTTCTTTTCATTTTCTCTTTGTCTTTTCTCAGGATTTCCTTCATAAGCATAACACATCTCTTTTGTAAGACCAAGATAAGGGAGTTATCTAAGTCACTCTCCTGATTTATTATTTGCGTGTCCCTTTCAGTTATTAAGACATCAGCCAGTTTCATTTGTAAATCCAGTGTAACATCTTTTTCCACATCATTCTTGTAACCTGTCATTTTTAAATCCAAGTCCAAAACAGCCTGATTCTCAGGTGTATCCTCTTTTATCTCCTCTTTTAAACCCATTTTTATGGCAGCAGACAGTCTTAAAAGAAATTTCTGAGAGCATTGTTGCCAAATATTCTTGAATTCTTCCAAAGTTATCCTTGAATTCTTTCAAAGTTAAAATACTTTTCTCCATTCTGTATTCGTGGGTCTCTTCTCCTTTAATTATACTCTTTACTTCTTTCTGATTGCCTCTAGCATTGTGATGGAAGGCATGAGCAAGGAGGATCGTGGCACGGAGATCCAAGGTCATAGGGGGGGAGAGGCATTCCAAGCATGCCCTCAGCCAGAGCATGTGAAAGTGAAGAGAAGGAGACTGGCACCTCCCTAAGGAATTCAGGGTGTTTAGTTGCTGTTGTTGGGGGTTAGAGTTAGTCTGGCGAGATTCTGTCTAATAGGTGTAAGCTAATAAAGTAACTGAACTGTTCCTGGATTGTCTTGCTGAGTTTCTTGGGCTGAATCTGACAAGCATCCAGCCTTCAAAGTCTCCTCTTATCTGGTTCTTCTCTAACCCGCAACATTTTCCCAGAGGAAGATTTCTTACACTTAGATTCAAAACCTTCATATATTTTAATAGGATTTTAAACAACCCACAGGAAGGATTCTTATAATTAATTTCAAAATCTTGTTTCCAATCCATCTGCTTTTATTTTGTTAACAAGAAAGTGATACAGAGAAGGTCATCATTTGCATTTTCCATATGATTAACATGGGATAGATTATTAGAACTTAAAGTGGATGGATATCCATAGATACACTGCAGGTGTCCATGGAAATGCAACAAGGAATTAATCATGGATTAACAGACTGTTGCTTCAGAGATCTCCTGCACATGCCTGAGCACCTCTGGCTTTTGGTAACTGTGGACAGATCCAGCATTATTTCTTCTGCGCATGCCTCTGTGTCACTGGTTTTGGTGTTCTCAGTGGACTCTGACTTTGGAATTTTCAGATTCATCAGCATTCTCGGAATGGCTCTGATTTTTGCATGGCTCTGATGAGCTCTGGCTTCAAAGGACCCATTTCTAGTTTTACACAACCTGCTCATTAAAGGAAAAAAGGATATCTCCATCACTACACCATTCATAACCTATGAAGATTGTCATGAAAGTCCACAAAATCATATTCCAAAAATGCATAAGTAGATGCAGCTAACTTCTTAACTACCAGGCACAAACCCGAGGTAAGCTTTGTGTGTCAAACTGACAGTGCTATGAAGCATCTAGTCAAGATAAATGATAAAGAATAGCTTTCAATCTCAAAACCTCAACTGGATTTTCCTTCGGCTGATGAAAGAACAGACTTCATTAAAACAAGAATAATTGTCACTCAGTGTATGTTTTATTCACACAGTTGATCTTGAAAATGTTACTTAAGAGGAACTTTTTGATTTTGCAGCACTAAATGAATTGAATGCTACCACCACTGTCAGTACAAATATTGATGAATGCATATAATTTGATTTACATCTAGAAAAATTACCTGACCAAATGGGTTCTTCTACCATGGCAAGAAAAGAAAGTGGTGTACAAAGTAAAATAGAGTTGCTATCTCATTGCTGCTTTTGTTCATTATACAGCACATCAACTCAATCTGGTTATGACTGAGTTGAATACTATAGCTAAGAAATGGAGTTCAACAGGTACAAAGTTATCATCAGATTTTTTCTACGGGAGTACAAAAACAAGATACCTCATTCCAACTGTGGCATTACTTTGTGAATCCCTTGAGGCTGCTATGTATAAAAGTATCCAATTTTTTTCCAGCAACTTTAAAAGATTTCTGGTCAATTAAGCCTATTGACCACTACAGCTTCAGGTGAAACATGCTGAGATATACATCAGTTACGAGCTGTTTAAAGCATTCCATCTCTTGTCTTCTGATTGATTATAATTTCAGCCTAGTCAATGAAGTTGGCAAGCTGTTTAACTTGTTATAAAGAAAATGCATGATCACATTCTAGAACTCCTAAGTGTTTTTTTGTGGCCACAGAGAAAAAGCAGAGGAGTATTTCAAGGAAATTGTTTCTGAATTCCAAGAACTAGCAGACAATATTGACTTATGCATTCCCAATTGGTATGACTTGCAGAATTACATAAAAACTAAGGAGGGTTAGCTATGGAAGACTATTTCCATCAATCCATCTATATATAATACTTGGACTCAGTAATCCATAGGCTAAACAGTGCACTTTCAAACACATCACTAGACTGCCACTTCTATGATTTTTATTTTTAAGAATGCTTCCAGGGTTTATGCAGGACCCAGAAAAGTTCCTGGAAATAAAGTTTTGCTTGAGTCCAGCGCTTCTGTCTATAACAGGCTAGCTTTCCATTTTTTTTTTTAATTAAAATATTTTAAATAAAATATCAAAGAATCAAGTAGGTTGTGGGGCTTGGCAAGTACTAATGAAAAAGCCTGTGAATACACTGGTACTCACAAGCACTGTGTTAGGCAGCGAGAGCCTATCTGGTCCAGATTTCTGTTCACACTGTAGATGCCATTCGGAAACCCACAAGCAGAATACAAAAATAATAACTTCTTGCTCACAGTCTTTGTTCAGTATACTGAGAGGTACTGCTTCCAATACTATAAGTAGACATTGTTAGTCTTCTCCTCCATAAACTTGTTAATTGCCTTGTTACTGTCCATCGCTACATCTCTGCAATGAATCTATGGGAATTGGCACAATTCTCCTGATAGGTGCATGTGTGAGTGTATGTGTACATATGCATATAAGTATATATCTGCATCTATATGGATATAGATATAGGATATGTAGACCACCTTTGATTCAATTCATTAGATGATTGGGTTGACTTGATTCAAATTGCCTCTTTGATTCAGAAAATCAATTAAATTTAACATTCCAGATCAAACCATTGAAATGGGACAATTCAAGCTGATTGGAAGAAAAAGGCATTTGGCATGCAAAAATTGTTGAATCCCTTTAGAAGCATCTAATTCTATTTGACAATTCACTCTGAATCATCAAATAAAAAATTAGTTTGATTTAGAGAGTTAAACAAGTCACCTTTGAAATGAATCTAGGATTGGAATTTCACCAGCCCTTGAATTTATGCTTTTTGCTATCTCAATCCTGCCTGAATCTTTTCTTTCTTTTTCTTTCTTCTTCTTTTTTCTTTTCTTCCCCTTCCTTCCTTCCTGAAGCTAAAAATAAAAAGTATAGGTACTCATCTAAAGCATTACCAGTACTAACTCTGAAGCAATGCAAATTATTGTTTGTGCTCCTTTTTCAGAGCAAGGCCAGATAAAAGCAAAGCATCCTTAGCAGCTTTGCAAATATATAAAAACAGAAAGGGCAGACTCTTTAACTGAAGCATCAGTCACATTAGAGATGTAAAAACTGATGGCAGAGAAGTAAATCTTTATTAGACAGTCTATCTGTCTGTTGCCTACCTACCTACCTACCTCTTTCCTTGGAGAAAAAGTTGGAAACATTTAAATAGCAGCTGTGAAGCAGAAATACTGGGTACAACTAACAAATCCTAATAATTAATCTTAATTAATTAAAATACTGGTGGATATAAAATATTAGCAGATGGCAGGTCCACATGCCAAATATGCAGTAAATAATATCAGGAAATATTCAGCATTAGTATTTGCAAGACCACTGGGATGTGGAGGGGGGGCAGGGGGTTCATTTTATATCTGATCCAAACACCATCAGCTGAATAGACATTGATTTTTGCCCATGTGTTATATGGACATTGCATCACATGCTGTAACTGACATCAAATCAAGGCTTAGAGCTAGCTAAAATAACAGTGATATTCATACTGAAATTGATCATGTTTGTTATAATTCCAATTTTTTACTTTTTTGTTTCAGATAAAAACATTGGTTATTATGGTGAACTGGAAATATGCAGAAATGGAAAATTTTTCAGTAGCTGGTTTCTTTCTTCAATATTTATACTATCTCAATCTCATTTGGGAGTAAATTCGATTGAAGGCAGTTCAGTATTCACTAGAGGAAGTTTTAGGTTTTGCTAGGGTTGATACATGTACAAATGATTTACTAAAGAATACAGTAGTACCTCGGTTCACAAACTTAATTCGTTCCGCGACTCTGGTCGCGAACCGAATTGGTCGTGAACCGAATCAAATTTTCCTATAAGGTTCAATGTAAATATGGTTAATCCGTTCTGACCCCTATGAATTTGGTTGCCAACTGATTTTTGATCGCATCCCGAATCAAATTTCCCTATAAGGTTCAATGTAATTACGGTTAATCCGTTCTGAACCATATGTTGTTTTTTTTTAAACCGCAAAAATATGACACAAAGTACAGTACGAAGAGAGAGAAAGCTAACCTAGCTCGACACGACTTCTGGCGTGGAGGACAGGAAGGCGGGTGGGGAGGCGGTTACTGCTTGGAGGGAGAGTCCCCCTCCCTACAGGAAGCCGCAACCACGTGTCATGGGAGGGAAAATGGCCGCGGATCCTGTTCGTAACCCGATCCGGCGTTCGCGAATGGAGGCAAAATTTTGCTACCGGAGCTGTTCGTGAACCGAATTGTTCATGAACAGAAGCGTTCGTGAACTGAGGTACCACTGTATTATTCAAATTCTGTAATGGAAAATATTGCAGATACATGAGTGACATTAATTTTAAAAATGTAGATTAATTTCCAAATGGGAATCTTGGCTTCAGTCCTGATTCCTCTAAAGTCAATAGTCAAAAGGACATGAATTGATTGGACTTGGAGTTAATAATTTAAAGTGAAAAGCAAGGCATTATGATGAACTGGTTGTTTAATAGACTGTGATGGGTCTACAGTTTAGAAAAAGCTTGAAGAGTCATAAATAAATGATCATATGAGAATATAAGAAACTGTCTCTTCCAAGAACAGTCTTCCTGTTGGAAGATGGCTGAAGAATTCTAATAGTGGCATTCCAGCACATCTGTCATGAGCTTCATTGGGGAAGGCCACCCTTACCACCCCAAGCTTTATCCCATTGTTGAACTGAAATACCCTCCATTCATCCTTGAATCAGCAATTTGCTGACCACACTGCCAATGTCTATCCTATTATCTCTATTCCCAGTCACTGCACTCATCTGATTTCTCTTCAAAATAAATAATGAAAAAGCATAGTCGATTTTCTACCCCTGCCTTGGAGAATGTCAGAATACTGCTTTAACATCCAACTTAAGCCTGTATCACTCATGGGTTGGGGACAACGGAAGGAAATGTCATGGGCACAAGGCAGAATCCCACATTCAGAACTTTCTATCATCCTGATATCCTTCCTTTTTTTTTTCAATCATGCTTTGAAATTTATCATGTGTACATATAAATAGACGTATGCCCAACTGATGTATTTGAAACAAACCTTTTCCTAAGGAAAAGAATAGTGATTGCTCACTAAACAGTCACTATTCTTATTCTTTCTTGGGTTTCCCTAATCTTCATCATCATCATCATCATCATCATCATCATCATCAAACAACATCTGCCTATCCCAGGTCCTTGGGAAGGACACAACAGGTGGATAAAAATGCCAAATCCAATCTAAACATCCAGCTGACTGTGCAACCAACCATAATTATTATTATTATTATTATTATTATTATTATTATTATTATTATTATTATTTATTAAACTTGTATGCCGCCTGACACTCAACGACTCTGGGTGGTTCACAACCATCAATGAAATTACAATAAATTACAATAAAATCAATAAAAAATAAAGATAAAAGATGGCAAGCATGATGAAGTGAGGGGTTTCACTCTCCCTCACCAAAAACCTGGGTGAAGAGCCAGGTCTTCATGGCTCTTCTAAACAACAGCAGAATGGGAGCCATCCAGATCTCAGGGGGAACCTCATTCCAGAGGGCAGGCGCTGCTACAGAGAAGGCACCCTTCCGGGGTCCTGAGAGATGGCAATGTTTAATCAAAGGAACCCAGAGCACACCAACCCTGCAGGATCGAATCAGCTGGGCAGATGTTATGGGAGACAGGTGTAACCAGGCCCTGTGCCATAAAGGACTTTATAGATAACAATCAGCACTTTGAATTGCACCTGGAAGGAAACCAGCAACCCCTGAAGTTCGTAAAGCAGAGATGTTATATGGACATACTAAGGCATGTCTATATCAGCCTTGCAAGGTAGTCTGGACTAGAAGTACACCTAGGAGTACTAGCTCTATCTTTATTGTAAGGTTACATTAACAGAATCTTGCAAGTCTGAAAGTACCCCTCCTTTTTGTCACTTTTACTCTCCTGAAAACAAGGGAGGGTCCCTTCTGAGATGTTTTCGCCCCCACTCCTCCTTATGACTCAAATTTTATTTATCAGACCGTTGTCTAGGCTGCGGATTTTCCTCCTGTCTCCCAAGGTCATTCCCACAGACCATTACAGGCCATTACAGCTCACGCCACCACATTCTGGACCAGCTGACGTTTCTGGGCAGTCTTCAAGGGCAGCCCGATATACAGAGCGCTTTTCCTGTACCCTCTCATCTCATTCCTAATCTGTGCAAATCACTTAACTGCATAAATCTACCCCAGAATGCATTCAGAATATGGCACAATTTCTCCCCCAACCCGTCTGTTTCTTCTAGTACCACAATTCACAGGAGTGTAATATGCAGCAATGACTGGTCTATGGATTACTACTTTCATTCTCATCCACAACAGGCCAGATGACACCAGCTCACACTTTTAGCCCTTTCATCCATAATTAACCCTACACTTTCACTTCCCTGCATGTATTTACTCACTCCATTCCAAAAGTTGAGATCTCTTGCACTCAGATGTTACATCCCATCCCATTTCTTCTACAGGGTTCTTCCTTCCTGTGTGAAAGTGCTTTCCTCCAGTCCTTAAGCCCACAGAAAAGCCCACCAGCATAAACTGCAACTGCAAAAATATTCATTGTTGTGGATCCACTTGTTGTGGATCAAGTTAAAAAAAGATATTGATGGGTTCCTCCAGCTCCCTTTCTCTTTTTATTAAATATGGCTTGATGATGGGAAAACAATCATGAATCAGACTCCCTAATGAGGAGTGCTTAGAATAGCATGTTTCAGCACTTGTCAAGTTGCCTAACAGAAGGCAGGTGTGGAAGGGTGCACAGGTTGAAGTGACAGGGAGCACCCACATCATTACTCTTGACAACCACTTCCCTGTGCCTATGACCCATCATTCAAGTTATTTCTGAACATGGGTTAGTGCTCTGGGGAAAGAGCACTAAATCTATATACAAGGGTAGCCTAGTTGACAGGTGGCAGGTATGTAGAGGATTATGAGCACTGGGAGGAATAATTCTCATTTGGAGCAGAAGGATGAAAGCAGCATCATAGTATTGCTTCATAATTGCTGCCCCCCTCCCAAAGACGCAGGGTGCATGTCACAACATGCAGAAAAGGAGCAGGTTTTGCAGCAAGACACCACGGTGCTACTTTCATCAGTCTGGCCCCTCTTACTGCCCCGGGGACTCTAGTTCATATCATGAACAGATGATTCATTTGTTCATAAATGCTTTAGATCCAATTGGAAGTATATTGGATGTATTCCAACTGATCACATAACCTAATATTTTACCAAACTGTTGAATAAGATCCACAAATTTAGATACCCTGATAAGTATCAGTGAGACTCAAAATATCATTGACGTATAATAACAATTTCTATTCAACCCCTATCATCTTTATATTTGAAATACCGTTTGTCTCCCTAATCAAGTAGGCTAATAATTTCAAAGTCAACTTAAAATGAGAGGAGATAAAGAACATTCTTGACACGTTTCATGAAACATCTTAATGAGGGAAGGGATAGCTCCATTTTTAATAGCTCTATCTGAGGGCCTGAAAAGATGTTTCATTCTATAAAATAAAGACCAAAGGGAATTCATTCTGTTGACAAAACATGTTCTAAAAATTGGACTTGTATTCAACAAAGCCATCACTGACAATTCCAGTTTCTCCTATTGCATTTCTAAGATAGTAATTAAAAAACTAATACATTTTAACCTTGATTATGTGCCATCACGTCAGTGTCAATTCTTGGCTACCACATAGACAGACCTTCTTCAGGATGATATATTTCCAACATGGCCCTTTAGATCTTCCAACAGTGCACCGTTTGCTATTGTAATTACTCCATCCACCTTTTTGCTGGTTGTTCTCTTCTCCTCTGTCTTTTTACCTTTCCCAGGATTATGAACTTCTCAAGAGAGCTAGGTCTTTGCATAATGTATCCAAAACATGATAATTTAAGCATACTAACTTGCACCTTGAATAAGAACTCTGAACTGGTTTGTTCTATGATCAATTTGTTTGTTTTTGGGCTGTCCAATGATCTGGAATCTCAGATGATTTGACAAATGCGGTGGATGTATTTTAGTTGCCCATGCAGCCAATTAGTCTCTGGGTTTGATGGTCACCTGAACGCCAAAGGTGCATTTCCAAATGGTGAAAGGTGCTTTTTCACCACTCTTTCTCTACAACTCTTGTATGTATGGATATGGTGGACTAGGGAGGTGAAATAGAACAAACAAACAACTGTTTTGTTTTGGGTTTTTTGGGTTTTTTTTAAGTTCAGGTGGCTTGGCTTACTGGGAGAAAGTATTTTAATCCCAAGAAGATAGGAGCTACATTTAGCATCAATCTCCCCCAGTCCTGTGACCTAATTAAGCATGTTGTACTGAGCAGGCCAATCTGACATTTCAAACTGAGTTTTGAGCCCTTATTCTTCTCTTGGAAATTTCATCTCAGAATTCGAAAACCCTGAATACTGACTGATAAAGGAGCCTTGACATGAAACCCAGAGTGCATCCCCAGTGGCCATAGCATGAGTCCTCCTCAGTTGAATCAAAAATCCATGCTCATATTAAGCATATATGTGCAATGTAGCTGGGAAATTCCACATGCTTTGGATTTCAATTCCCACCTCCCACTGGCAAGCATGGTGAGAGATTAGATCCAAATATCTGGAGGGTAGCAGTTAGCATACTATATCCCAAACAGTCTGGCCTGGGTTAATTAGCTCTACCATAAATAGCACAATATTAGTTCCATGTTTAATGTAATAGATTCAGCTTAATTGATCTATAATACACCTGTCAGGCAAAATTCATCATATGTCATCCAGAAGTCATCCCTTCAACCTGTTCTCTTCAACCAAAGATCTGGAAGCAGCTATTTTGCTAGTTGCTTCAAATCACACAATCCCATCTGTTTCCCAATTTTCCACAGGACCTTTTTGGCTGACCCAGGCCCTGCAATAAAAAAGCAGTTCAGCCAATCATCGTCACAAAGATTTCATCACCTGTTTTTGTGCATTGTACTTGGAGATTGTCTTCACATTTGGCAACAAGCAATCATGAGCAGAGCATCAAATGATGAGAAACAATTTATGCCTTTATGTCCAGGCATGTGTGAAACCGTCTGTTGATGTTTCCACAAATGCTTGTCCAACAAGCAAACAAGGAAGCACGATTAGACTGAGACTCGGTGAAAGATAAGATTAATGGGAGAAAATGTAATGAACATCCTTGGCATGTTAAGGGCCCATTATGGGTCTGAATGACAGCAGCCGCAAGAGTTCAGGGATACTCCAAAAACAATGGTGACATATGTGCTCTGTAGATCCACAGCACCATCTCCCACAGCTTGGGGCACAATGCCTCCTTTATCAGCAGTATGGAAGCCAAGAGGAAAGTCCTTGGGTGGTAAAGCCACGTATTTATAGCTTTGGAGTCTTGCTGGAATGACAGCTGCTGTGGTTTCTCTCCTGCTCCTCTGGGGCCAGCTTTGGATGAGATAAACAAAAGCACAGCAACTAATAATATATTTGGTACAGTATCCAATGAAGACAAGGACAAGTCCCTGCAGAAGAGTTTGCCTGACCTGGCTCACCTAGTTATTTACTAGTTTGCACTTCATAAATGTCAGGGCCTTGGTTCACACAGATCAGTGCACACCGTGCCACAAAAGTGCTGCTACTTAATAGGCTCATTGCTAGTATGAAACCCTGAACTTCTATTCCCACCCCATAAATTCTTAGCAACAATGGCAATTCCACCAAGATTGCTGATTGTGGCTGTTCTTAAAATGCTAAACAGGATTAGGGCCTGGTCAGTCCTTGGATGGGAGACTACTCAGGGCTGTAGCTATACTAAACAGTCAAGAAGATTGCCAGAAGAAGGCAATGGCAAATCATTTCTATCATGTTGCCTAAAAACCGACATTGAGATGAAGTTGAGCTGAACTGAAAGGAGATATTAGTTTACTTAGTACGGAATCTCTGGAGATAAAAAACAGACGTGGGACTTTAGTCTCCATCCATGTTACACTAGTTGGCTTGGTAGCCTAGCCCAGAACAGGGGCTCAGCCCTGGAGGGGCATGAATCCTTCCAGAACATAAGCTCCCTCCTCTGTTCATTCCAACACACACACACACACACACACACACACACTTAATGATTTGTCAGATGAGAGTGCTCAAAACCAGAGAAAACAGAAAGTCAACAGACCTGCTAAAAAAACACAAACTTTTCCCAGAGCTACAGCTAGGGAAGCTATGATGAAACGACACAGCTACGCGTTCTAAAGCAAGCAAAAGTAACCTGCAGCTGTCTAGATGTTGATAAACTAGAAATCCCAGCTGTCTTCACCATTGGTTTTCCAAGTTGGAGCTGCTGGAAATTGTGACAGATTCAGCAACATCTGGAGAGCCCTGTTCTAAGGATATGTCATACCTGTTTCTTGAATCCATTCTTTTTCTTTTTGATCTACTACTGCTATCTGATCCCACGCAAACTAACAACACCCTGTAATTATCATGTGAAACGCAGAAGCTGTATCCTGCCCCTCTACTTTCTAAGAATTCCATTTAGTCCCTCATATCCATTGCAAAGATTCACTGAAATATAGTATTTGTTTTACACTATTATTTCACCTACGTTCATTTCATTAATATATATACCATCCAAACACTTCCCCCCCCCCCATGATTTTTTCATGTTCACTCCATCCCATCTTTTCATACATCAGAATACAACAAACAACACACACACAGAGACACACAAGCCCCTTCCAGGATTTGAAGGAATTCCAGGGTGTAGGAAGCTCACTTTGATATCATCATCCTCTCTTTCCCAGACCTAATATTCTATCCTCTTTTATACTTTTATAGTCTCTCTTTCATCATCTGATTCATCAGAATCCATCAATAACTATTACTGCTAAATGCTTCTCCCCGGCATTAAGGCAATCCTTAAATAGCTATCCAGCAGCCCAGATAGAATTTGCCTAAATATGAAATTATGGCTTGGTAAAGAATCCCAGGATAATCCACCATCCATGTATTATACCCCATCTGAAATAGGAAAGGAGACGAAATAGGAAATAAAATTTATTTATCAAAAAATAAATAAAACTCCATCTGATGAACTCCAGGACAGCTTCAAGATCTTTTCCATTTACTCATTCAAACAGTCAAGGACCCTCACATTCTTCCCACTGAGGCATGAAGATGCTTCACTAACCTCTTTTAAAGGGCCACTGCCCCATCACTTTATTTTAAGCTACTGTTATATATGGGTTTAGAGCTGTTCCGAAAAGAATAATGCTATTCCAGAATAGCACTATGTCTGTGCCTACCCATTTTGGTCCTGTGCAAAACATTTGTGCAAAACCAGTGCTAGGTTTGATACATAGCTCAACCTGGCAGTCTAGCCATCTGACAGAACTTGCTTCCTTCCAGATCCAGTTTTACTCCACATTAAGGAGAGCAATTGTTGGGTGTTTCTCCCATTGGCTGGTGGTATTTGGTGGGAGGACAAAGGCACCAATCCTTTTGCTTAATTTGTCCTCCCTTAAAACTGTAAGGACAACACCTCGGCCTTGCAGTTGAGGCAGAATAGGGCTCAGTGATACAATTTATGCCAGCAAATCTTCTGAATGGGAGAATGGGAGAAATACATGGTCACGTGGCTGTCAGGAACAGCCCTTTTAAAGCCGTGTCTGTGTGCCACTGTCATCCTAAAAGAGTAATGAAGGGATTATGGGGATGAGCTTGTTACAGCACGATCCAACCAGAGCCAGAATAGCAATCATGGTGTTGTAACTTCTTGTCGGTAGGAATCTGTGGAATTCTTGGCTGTTATTTCATAGCCACTTTCTGGGGAGAGGGGAGCAAGCACCATTTAACTCAATGAAAGGTAAACATGCTAGTATCCTGCAGTAAAAGCAACAGAGTTTTGCCATATCTAAACACTGACATATTTATCATCACAAAACTCCTATGGATCATAGACTCTCAGACCAAGTGGACTCTGTTCCTTGAAAGCTGAATGAAAATTAATTTGTTTATCTTTAAGGTGCCACGTTGACATTTTCATTCCTCCTCATTTCTCAGCAGACATATTATTGCACTGTTAAGGTGCCAGATTTTGCTCAGAATCAGCCCCTGAAGCTGAATCCTGTGCAAGCTTCAGTGATGTTCAATAGACCTTTCTTCCTAGGATGTGCATACGCAGCAGGGGGAAGCAACTTTCTAGGCACAGTGGACACATTTGGATTGTTCAAAGCATGGCCAGCCACGGAAGATCAACTGCAGGAAAGCAAACCCATGAGGCAGCTGCATTTTCTGCCTGCCTCCCTTCAGGGTGCTTCTGCCACACCCAGCTTGCTTCTGTTTTGTTTCATAGCAGGCGAGTCAACTTACAGAAGAAGCACTTGGCTTCAACATTTTTATAATCTAAGGGTAACTATGGGTCCAGGGGGGCACATGACTTCATGTATGTCATTGTGCAAGTAAGAATTATGTAACTTGTGCAATGAAGTCACAACACATGTGACATCATCATGGCTTATGCTTATGGTGACCGTATTTCTTGGAAAAAATAAAGGATGAACCTGAAAAAGGGGCAAATTTGAAAGAGGTATATATATATATATATATATATATATATATATATATATATATATATATATATATTATATATATATATATATATGTTAATATGTTTATGTTAATGTTTATAACTTTGCTTTAAAAAGGAAAATTTAAGAGCAAAACCAAGAAAAACTTTTTAAGAATGTATATTCTAATAAAAATATTTAAAATCAAACAGTATATGCAAATTTACTTTAAAAAGACAATTCGGTTTCCATATTTTTCACATGAATGTGAAAGACTGTGCATTAAGTGGTACCATTTGTATAGTAAAAGTTAAATGACCAAAATAAAGGGCAAAAGTGAGTTTTTAAGAAATAAATAAATGTAAGGACAGCTTTCTGAAATAAAGGACTGTCTTTTATAATAAAGGACGTATGGTCACTGTACTTACTGTATACTAGATGTCTATGTATGGAGTCTAGGAGGGCCCAGAAACATTCATGCTTAGCAAGATGGCTGCATCACATTTATTTTTGTTATTTATTTTTTAAAATAACACTAGAGGAGGGAGATTTCCGGTGAGGCCATGGAGAGCTACACATCCCTATCTGAGTGGGACAGTGTTTATGGCAGAGATTGCAGCCGGATGCTGGATCATGGCCAGCGAAAACTCTCCAGAGAAAGAAGAGAGCATGAGATAGCCCATGTACACTCTGGACAGCCTCTTCTCCTGAGTAGACCACAGGAACCAAAGTGTTTGCAGTCGCCTTATGAGTCAAGCAGTTGAAGGATTCCATCTAAACTAACAGTCGTCAAGCAGTCTTTACAGACAAAAAGTTCGACCAAGCCTCATTTCTTAATCAACTTTGGAATTACTTTTTACTGCTTTGGAAATATTAAGAGCCTTCAGAATGGCAAGTTTTTATTACATTCACTGAGTGAGTTTCCTTCTCCTTTGCAAAGGAAGCTTTAAGTATGAGTTTAAGGATTTAGAAAAATATCATTTTTTGGAATAAACAGCAAAAGGATGTTTAGAGTGTTGAGTTTGGAAAGTTAAAAATGGACTAAGGGTCCAGATGGATTTGAAATGAGAATGTGTAATTAAATATAAGACTCCTTCCCATGGAAAACTGTGGTTGTTTTGGTTTTTTGGAAAAGTAACATGATAAAATGGGACCAGTAAAACTTTTTTTTACTGGGTTTAGAAAAGAGATCTTGAAGGATTTGCTGAGAGGAGACAAAGAGAAGATGAAAAGAAATCAAGTTCAAAGGAATTATTGGAAGGGATTAAAAGCTAAGATTGTTAAAAGTACAGGGAAGGAATATAGAGTTGGCTTATTTGATCAAGGTTAAAATAATGATGTAGTTATCTCTGGTAGCCCTTAATGGACTTTTGCTGCCTAGGACTGAACTGACAAGGTTTTAAGGGTTTGTTTATGGTAAGAGATGAGATATGGGGACACGGTGGTGTAGGGCTTAATGACACTGGAGTTTGCCAGTCAGAAACAGTCGGCACTCCAGCGGTTCAGGCCCAGCTCCACATGACAGGGTAAGCTCCCATCACTTGTCCCAGCTTCTGCCAACCTAGCAGTTCGAAAGCAATTCCATCTGCGAGTAGATAAATAGGTACTCCCATTTCAGTGGGAGGAACCGGTGGCGCTGCGCGGGGAGCAGAAACCAGTGTGAGACCCGACCTAATGCTGGATGCGACCAACGTGATTGGCGGGAAAAAGACCTACAAAGAAGGAAAAAGCCCGGATGTGCTATGACTCCCTAGCGACCGACCGCTGCTGGCTGGATAGTATAGCCATTAAATTGTTAGATAGAATTAAAATTGCTTCATTGTACAGTGGTACCTTGGGTTACGAACGCCCCTCCTTACGAATTTTTTGAGATACGAGCAGCTCCGGCCCCAAAAATTTACCTCGACATGCGAACTCCGCCTCGAGCCACGAACCGGATCCGCGGCCATTTGCCCTGCTGCCATGTGGTTGTAGCTTCCTGTGGGTGAGATCGCGGTAGCAAGGAGATGTTCAGCGAGGCTTGTGGTGTGTTTTGTGGCGTTTGGAAGGTTTTTGGTGTGCTTGTCAGCATGGCTCCAAAGAAAATGTTTCAGAACTGTTTAACCATATGTATTTACATTGAACCTTATGGGGAAATTTGCCTCGTGGTGCGACCAAATTCAGAGGGCAGATTAGCCGTATTTACATTGAACCTTATGGGGAAATTTGCCTCGTGGTGCAACCAAATTCGGAGGGCGGAACAGATTAACCGTATTTACATTGAACCTTATGGGAAAATTTACCTCGCGTTGCGACCAACTCGAGTTGCAATCAGAGTCACGGAACGGATAAAGTTCGTAACCCGAAGTACCACTGTATATGTTGTACTTTGTGAGCCACCCAGAGTTCCCCATTGGGGGGAGATGGGTGGAGAATAAATCCAATGTATAAATAATATCAGTAAAAATAAATATGGGAAGAAGAGATCATTCGTTGTATTTTAAGAGAAGGTCATAAGTTAGCAGAATTGTTTGCACTTGTTGTGATGAAGGGGGAAATTATTTTTTCTTTTTCTTTTTTCTCTATTTTTATTTCTTCTTCTGCACTTTCTATTTTTCTTTTTTATTCTTATATATATATATTTGTAGTTTGTATTAGTTTTTACTTTTTCTAATTGTAATCTTTAATGAAAAAATTATTTGGGAAAAAAAATAACACCAGAGGTCTCTGTGAGCATGCCGGTATCTGTGGACCCCATGGCCAAATATAGCTGGATGGGGCTGTTAAACTGCAATTAAAGCCATCTTATTGGAAATCCTGGGATTTACTCCCATAAAATTGAGCTATTGGCCTGGAAAGTGGACCAGCCCAACTTTCTTGTCATTGTTGTTGTTTTAAATGAAATAAAAAGAAAGGAAGATTTTTTTAAAAAATTGGTTAGGAAGCATTTGATGAGGAACTGAATAATAGCAGAGAGAAAAAAAATCACTTGACTTGACATTTGTCCTGATGAGCCTTGTGATACTATCTTGAAAGTAGAACAGATTTTTCCCCCTCATGCCAACTGAGGAACAGAACAATAGTGCCCTTCAAAGACACTGGATAATATTCCCAATTACCTGCAGCCAGACATTTGGAGACATTTCTCCACTACAGTTTAATGCACCATCTATACCTCCTTATGCCTCTAGACCAAATTGTGCAAATATGCCAATAAACCTGCTTTTCAATTCCTTCCCCTTTGGCAGTGTCTCTCAACCTTGGCCACTTGAAGATGTGTGGACTTCAACTCCCCATGTTGGCTGGGGAATTCTGGGAGTTGAAGTCCACACATCTTCAAGTGGCCAAGGTTGAGAAACACTGCTCTTTGGTATTTTCACCCTTCTCTTTTGTTAGTATCACCTGATGGTGGCAAATATGCACTTATGAGGGTAAGAATGGGACTGCTGCATCTATATTGACCATTATTTTAGATTGGCATCATTTCACCATTTCACCGTGAGGCCCTTGCACCCTTGTACCTCTTCACCATCTGGAGATGTTTTTCTCCCTTCCTTTCTGGATTTCTCAAGTCTAGACCTTGCCATGCTGAAAAAGCATCCCTTTTCTGGGGTGCCTTGCAGTGGGTTGTGTTTGTGTAACGAGGGGGGTGCTGGAGAAAGAGAAGTGAATTGTGAGAAGCTACAGGGCTTATATACAGCTAAATATCCTAACTTTTAGTGGAGAGGGGAAAGAAGAGAAAGTATTTTGTACCTGAAAGGACAAAAGGCCAGAAGAGAAATGGGGGAGAATGCTGGCCAGCGAGTTCACATGACATGCTACGCCCAAATAGCTAAACCATATGATGCTTAATCTATTGGCCTAGTTTACACAACATGCTAAAATTCCCAGAGCAGATGAATCACAAACTATCTAACCCCAGTTTAGCCTAGTCCAGCAATTTGCTTATTTCCAGAGGGCATTTTGTTGCTTGTCCCTTTTGCAGCTGGATTCTGCTGTATCCTTTTCCCAACTTTTCTTCCTTCTGTGCAGTTCTTTTCCTACTGATGTGTATTCTGTGACCATCGCTCCCTGCATAATTGGAAGAAAGGCTCTTTAATTGCAGTAGAATTACTTTCAAATAAACATGATTTATAGGTAGCGTATCATAGAAAGATTTGGGGATGTCTTCCTCAACTTAGTGCCCTCTGGAAGTTTTGGATCATAACTCATAACTCCTAGTCACTGTGACCAATGGTCAACCATGGTACTAATTTATAATCCAACATGTTTGGAAGACAGCAGTTTAACCCTTTAACCCCCCATCTGTGTCATGGAAGAATAATCCAGGTCTGCCTTAAAGGGTTACAGCAATTACTTTCATAACACATGTAGAGCTTTATATTCACTATCTTGGCAATTGTCTCACTCTAAGCACTATACTGGGATGAGTGTTAGAGCAAACTGCTACTGTTGTTCATACTATATCTGTTATTAATAACAGCAGACACTTTGAATAATAACACATTCCTATGCCCTAAGATAGGGGTAGAAGGAGACTGGATTTTACTGAGAGATCCCTAGATGATTTGCAGCAGACCAGCAAGGATTTCTAACATCTAATAATTTAATAAAAAGAAACAATTCCTCCAACACACTCAAAATTGTCCTGCAGAAGTGAAGAAATTTTGGGATGAGCAGTAGTGGATTTCTATATTGGAAAATTAGGAGTTCAGTTCTGGTACTGGAAGGAAATTGTCTTTAATTCTATAATATGATGATATAATAATTTGCATTGGATGCATTTTGATGAGCCTTGAGATTCCAAAAAGAAAAAAAAAATAAGATTCTGTCATATCTGAAATCTCCCCAGCTTTCATATACAGTGCATTCAGAAAGTATTCAGACCCCTTTCACTTTTTCCAATTTTGTTATGTTGCAGCCTGATACTACAATCATTCAAATTCATTTTTTTTTCTCATTAAACTACACTCAGTACCCCATAATGACAAAGTGAAAACAGAATTTTAGAAATGTCTGTAAATTTATTAAAAAGGAAAAACTGAAATATCACATTGACATAAGTATTCAGACCCTTTGCAACAACACTTGAAATTTAGCTCAGGTGCCTCCCATTTCTCTTGATTGTTGCTGAGCTGTTTCTACACCTTGACTGGAGTCCACCTGTGGTAAATTAAATTGATTGGGCATGATTTGGAAAGGCACACACCTCTCTATAGAAGGCCTCACAGCTGACAATGTATACTGTATCAGAGCAAAAGCCATGAGGTCAAAGGAACTGCCTGCAGAGGTCAGAGACAGGATTATTGCAAGGCACAGATCTGGGGAAGGCTACAAAAACTTTTCTGCTGCACTGAAGGTTCCCAAGAGCACAGTGGCCTCCATAATTCTCAAATGGAAGAAGTTTGGCACAACCAGGGCTCTTCCAAGAGCTGGTTGCCCGGCCAAACAATTGGGGGAGAAGAGCCATAGTAAGAGAGATGACCAAGAACCCGATGGTTACTCTGACTGAGCTCCAGAGGTCCTGTGTGGAGATGGGACAAAATTCCAGAAGGACAACCATCACTGCAGCCCTCCACTGATCTGGGCTTTATGGCAGAGTGGCTAGATGGAAGCCTCTCCTCAGTGCAAAACACATGAAAGCCCGCTTGGAGTTTGCAAAAAAGCACCTGAAGGACTCTCAGACTGTGAGGAACAAGATTCTCTGGTCTGATGAAGCCAAGATTGAACTGTTTGACCTCAATTCCTGACCTCAACATTATGTCTGGAGGAAACCAGGCACCACTCATCACCTGCCCAATACCATCCCAAGAGTGAAGCATGGTGGTGGCAGCATCATGCTGTGGGGGTGTTTTTCAGCAGCAGGGACTGGGAGACTGGTCGGGGTTGAGGGAAAGCTGAATGGAGCAAAGGACAGAGATATCCTCAATGAAAACCTGTTCCACAATGCTCAGGATCTCAGACTGGGCCGAAGGTTCACCTTCCAACATGACAACAATCCTAAGCACACAGCCAAGACAACACAGGAATGGCTTAGGGACAACTGTGTGAATGTCCTCGAGCGACCCAGCCAGAGCGCTGACTTGAACTTTATTGAACATCTCTGGAGAAACCTGAAAATGGCTGTCCACCAACGGTCCCCATCCAACCTGACTGAGCTTGAGAGGATTTACAAAGAAGAATGGCAGAAAATCCCCCAATCCAGGTGTGCAAAGCTTGTTGCGTCATACCGAAAAAGACTCAAGGCTGTAATTGCTGCCAAAGGTGCTTCAACAAAGTACTGAGTAAAGCGTCTGAATACTTATGCCAATGTGATATTTCAGTTTTTCCTTTTTAATAAATTTACAGATATTTCTAAAATTCTGTTTTCACTTTGTCATTATGGGGTACTGAGTGTAGATTCATGAGAAAAAAATGAATTTGAACGATTGTAGTATCAGGCTGCAACATAACAAAATTGGAAAAAGTGAAGGGGGTCTGAATACTTTCCGAATGCACTGTATGTACTATATCTACCCAGAAGTAAGCCCTGTTGAATTTGGGAGAAAGCCGTTTCTTTATGACATCACAGTGCAATATGACAGTAAGGAAGACAAGCTTTCCATCACTACAGGGGGGGACTCGGTGATGCTGTAAATCACTGGTGAGGAAAAGGTTTCACTCCTATATGGGTCGTAAGGGAGTGACACACAGGGACTGTTCGAACGGGAAAGAAGGAATGGACTCTGCACCTGGAGGAAATCTTATGCCATAATAAATGTAGCGTGCCTGAGTCTTTGGGCTAGATTAAAAAGTCGCAAATATCCCAGAAGAAAGAAATGAAGGCCACTTCCCTTGCTGCCAAAAAACAAACCAACCAACCCCAGACAAGAGTATGTCCATAATGTCACCCGGAGTCTAGATCCTTAAAGTTTAGAACAGTGGTTCTCAACCCTGGCAACTTTAAGATATGAGGACTTCAACTCCCAGAATTCCCCACACACCTTCGCCAAGGTTAAGAAACCCTGCTGTAGAAAAGAAGAGAATCAGTAGCCCGTGCTCACACCTGATCAACTGGCATAATCTGAGGAAAAAGCAGAGCTGGGGAGGGAGAGGGAAACGCGGGCGGGGAGACGGGGATTCCCTGTTTGCCCTTTTTCCAAAGTGTTGATTCATTCAAGATCGCTCGTGTCAATCGAAGCCGGCGGCGTTCCCCGGATAAACCTCTCAATCGATCGCCTTGCTTTTTATTCCCGGCTACTTTCCCAAGCATTGGGAACAGGTCTATTTTCCTTCAGGACTAGCTACTTGGGATAGTTTACAATCCGGATCGAACGAAACCTGTTTGCTCAGAAGTAAGAGGTCACGTTTCAGCAGGAGTCACTCCCCCCCGCCCCCTCCAATGCGTTGAGACTGCTGTCCTAAGTACCTTTTCTAGGAGAACGTCCCCTGGAAACCTCTGGGGCTTGCTTCAAAAGTAGAGATGGATTGCCTCCGCAGGCAGAGTTTCCACGTGTCTCCCCGCCTCCCGAAATAAGTGTATTGCAGAAAGGCGGCAGATCAGTTGAAAAAACGAATAAATAGAGCCACCGAAAACTTAGAAAACAGAGGCTGGGGGTACTTTTTGCTGGAAAGAGCGCGTTTCATTTCTGAGCGGAGTGACATTGCCCCAGAGCCAAACGCGATCTGATTTCATTTAAACTGTATTAATATTAAACGAATGAGAGACACGGACACGGTGACTCTCCGTCTTTGTTTCTCTTCCGTCGCACTGATTATGTGGCATCAAATCGTTTTCGACTCCTATATATTGCATAAAAGTGTGCGTGTATACACAAATACATTGCATCTTTTGAAAGGCCAGGGGCCATACCCCAGGGTTTTTTTGGTCGTGGTGCGGGCGACACACCCATTCAGCACACACACGTGCCAGGGAAATCAGTGCGCCTGCTTTCCTACTATGCCAGAATAGTTTCTGGTATACTTACTTACTTGCTATTTTGCATTTCATACCAATGATCCTATGCATGGCACCTAGGAATAGTCGATGTTTCCAGTCAAGGATGTGTTTAATTGCTCCTTGCAATTAATCTCTGAATAAATCAACCAATATGGGAATAAATGCAGAAGGCAATATTAACCACTCTCTCCATACTTTTCCCCACAGGGGTTGGCAATGCCTCTGTAAATTTAGTTATATGCCACCATAACAGCACAATTGGTGATCATTTTGGAGCTTTAAAAATACATTAAAATTTTAATTTATGAAGAGGCACTACTTATTTTTAAAACATCCAGTAAATTAAGCTTTTAGAAGTTTTGCCCTTTTTGTCTCCTTTTTACAGGCAATCAAAAACCTGATTTTTATGATTGCCTGTAAAAATGATTGCACTGATTTTAAAATGATTTTATGATTGCACTGATGAAGTTACCTCATTGGGTAATGAAACATCTGCAAGCAAGCAACGAAGCTCAGAGAGCACCAAGGACTCCACAGTTCAACCCTGAGCTACAGATATTCTCTTCTATTGGAATCATAAAAATGATTTTCACAATGGAAAATCGAGAGAGCAGTTTGGTACATAGGGACAAGCTCTATAGCACTGAATAAAACTTACTTCTATTATAAAACAGTAATTGCAATACAGCAAATTTCCAAAAATACCCCTTATCTGAAGAACTGATAATAAAAATTTGAAGAAGTAAATCAAGCAAGAAGGAGCAGAAAAAAACTTCAAATAAAAAAGCTGGTACGGAACAGATATTCATTAAAGATTTCTTAGAACTTCACATTGCTCGCTATTGTTTTACGATGGTGAAATATATCCCAAATATATTGCAGTTATTCCTGCTAATTATTTTAATTCACTTTTTAGTCCTCTTTGTTTCTGGTATTTATGCGGTTTTGCCTGTTTTAATTGATTTGCACATCACTCAAAGCACCGCAAGTATTATCGAACATTCCCGTTTCCAAATACTACACCTTCCCCCTTCCAAGAAAACTCATTACAATTAAAAAGATATAAAGGGAAGGAGAAAAATTACAAAAGAGAGAGGGACTATATTTCTGCAAAGGGAATAATATAGACAAAACAGAATATATATAGAAGGGAAATAAAGGGAGTCTCCCAGAAAATTGGATACTTTTTAATTCTATGGGTTTCAGTGCCTGTGGTTCACACACCACAGGTATAGACACGCACACCTTGGTTGGATCGTTGCCCCGATCTCCGCCTGCCCGCCCACCTCCTCTTAAGTGGCGGTTTTTATAGGGCTGGGTGAATCTGCAATTTCCTTGAGCGCCTCGGCAATGGGAGCCCGACAGAAAGTCTCTCTAGTATGGCGTCCCCCGCCCTCCTCCTCAGCCTTAAGAATGGTAAAACTGGGGCAGGGACCTCTTGATTTTGTCTGGGCTAAACTTGGGAGCGGAGGAGGAGGAGGAGGAAGGCTTTTCCCCTTCCCTGCGGTTAGTGAGAGAGGAGAGTTGCCCTGAGTCCAGTAAGGTTGGAGAGAAGCTCCCCAAACCAACCAACCCCAGCCAGTTTGCAATTCGTCTTTTGCGCCAGACAGACCCGTCTCGACCCTTTGGAGCGGGACAGGGCCTCGCACGTTCGTTCATTTCTGCTTTGAGTATGGATGACGATAACCCGGCCCTATTTTTGCCTACTCAGAAGTAAGTCCCCGTATTTTCAATGGAGCTTGGACTGACTCCTGCGGTGAATTCGGCCCTAACAGGCTGGCGTATAGCGCAGCCATGCATAAGATTGCACCTCGAGTAGTTTCTTTTTGCCCGCAAAGATAAGATCAAGAGCGCGGGATCAATCGCGCGCTGATTTCTTCCGTAGATTTATGGATGATCCTTTGAATTCCACCCTTATCTTTTCTAGCGCTATCGCATTGCAATCTCGAGCACCCTAAAACCTCTTTTTCACAGATACGAAGATATTGTCTGTCTGGGTATACAGTAGGACCAAGACTGTATCTACCCAGTCAGAAACAGAATAAATCGGATGACGGAAAGGCCTCTCAGCCTACTATCCATAAGTAGATCCTGTCCAGGTGAACCGCTCCAAAGCCTGCGAAAGGGGCTGTGGCTAAAAAGAGACAAGTCGCGAGTGGTTGGGTTGTCATTACTACTTCGCGGAATTTCCGACTTCTCACCCCAGGCTGCAGTGTAGAACTTCCCGGTTCTTCTCTAGCACTTTCCAGATCGGACTCTGGTTAGATTTTTTTTTTTTTTGGTAATCAGCGCGAAACTGCTGGTTGCTACCAGGAAACCTAGACCTGGCCGCTAAAAGCCTTTCCAAAACAGTCCTGAAATCCTTTCCAGACTGGTCTTTGGAGACCTCCAAGAAATGGGGGGAGGGGGTTTCTTTACCGCTGCTAATATATGGGTGGAGAAAAGTTGAAGGATCCTGTCGTTCTCTACAGCAGGGTTCCTCAAGCTTGGCAACTTTAAGACGGGTGGACTTCAACTCCCAGAATTCTGGGAGTTGAAGTCCACCCGTCTTAAAGTTGCCAAGCTTGAGGAATCCTGCTCTACAGTACTTTACAGGTTTTGGCACTACACTGCTCTTCATCCCCAGTGACTTTAAAAGGTGCTCTTCATTCGGTGGACTGGCATGTAGATTGACCTATTTGAGGATTTCAGAAGATACTCCAGTTTTTAAAGAGAACAGATTTAGAATATGGTGCAACAATATTTACCTAGAAGTCTCACTGTGTAGCTCAATTCACTCCTTACTCTGACTCTGTAGTTCTCAAAGTATGAAATGCCCATTCAATATCCTAAAGATCATTTTGGATGTCTGAGGGCCAGTCACACTTTCTCAGCTTAGACCAGGGGTACCTAAACTTTCTGCCATTATATCTCTCTTTAGCGTAATCTTAATGTACACACCTCACCTAAAAATCCAAACACCAGGTAGATGAGGAGGGCTTGATCTAGCCCAAGAGAAGTTTATAAGTTTGATTTCAACTTTCTGAAAATTGAAAATGAAATTGGAATTTCTATTTCACTCTCAATTTTCAAGAAAGTGAAATCAAGCTTATGAACTTCTCTTGGGCTGGATCAAGCCCTCATCGTCTACCTGAATCCTCATCTCTAGAGGAATGAAAAATCAGGCTTCACCTCCCCTTAAATTGAACAATTGTTTGGATTTAAATGTGGGTGATTTTAAACCCAATGGAATATTTAATTAGTCTTTCAATTTGGAAAATTAGCATTGCAATCTGGAACCATTAACTAAGGGATAAGTTGAATAAGGCTCTGCTCTTTTGGTTTAGGCAATTCCAAAACAGCAGCAACACTACCCTATCACCTATATTCCAGTTAAATAAAATATAACCATATTCCACTTTATTCAGCATAGGTCAAGCCCAATACCTGGCTTTTGATGTAGAGTTCTACACTGAACAATATTTTGTTTCTGTATACCTTCCCCCTCAGCCCCCCCCCCCCCGAATAAGCACACAGATAAACTGCAGGAAACTCAAATGTCAACTGATTTAAGTTAGCCCTATTGCAACAGCCATTGCCAAAACAGTTCAGCAAAATCCCTATATTAAGATGGGCTTTTTCTTCATTTTTTAAAAAATAAATGTCCTCTTGCCTGTACATGCTGAACCAGCTGAAGGCTGTTCTTATCCCAACTTGCCTAATTGATACCTTGAATCCAAGGTGTTATTAAGATTTTTGGATTATAGTTGCCAGTACTGAAAAACTGATTAATGTTCCTAAAATTATGTTGCTGGTAAGCTTCATCCCAATTAGATCTGGACAGGGACAATCTTCTGACAAAGCAACTCCTCTATGTTCACATGGAATAAATATTTCTGTGCTCCAAAATCTCCTTCCTTGCCCTGCTCCCTCCCTTCCCACTCCAGCATCCACAAGCTTGTTGCATGAACAAGTGCCAACTTATATTTGAATCAGCTTGGTTTTATTAGCATCAGACACACATCAGTCTTGCAAGTACATGTGTTCTACTGACATGGGAGAATCTTTGAAGATAATTTACTGGGAGAGAGAGAGTGCCTCTAGTCTATAATTGTCCTTTTAGAAACTCACTCACAGACTTTCGGTACATCCAAGCTAAACAGCAAAAAAAAAAAATAATAATAAGTGGCTCTACCAGGCAGTTCTATATTTTGTGCAGTTTATGTTCTGTTGGAGCCTTTGTGCTGCACTGGTTTTTCTGAAAGTAGCAAAGCATAGTTTGTACTGAGGCCTGCAGGATATCTTCCCCCTCTAGAAATTCTCCTCCTGCAGACTGATTCATAGGGAGCATTCCTGCAGATTTCCTACTGCAGGAGACTTCAGACAATTGGGATACTGTGCTTACTTTGCTCTTGAGTTTCTCACATGTCAGTTTGTCAATCTGGTCTTCTCATCCTCTAAACATCTCCTGTGTTGTCCCAGGCCATTTTCTCCCTGGTAATTTCTTATGTGGTGGAGCATCACCCAACTAACATTGTGGTGCTATAAAGCCAGTCTTCATTACAGTTACATTAACACAAGTATGGTGGAATGATGGTAGAAGAGAGTATAAATAAACCTCAAGTATGGAAACAACCCCCATCTCTTCTCCCCCCACTCCATCTTTCTTCTTCTCTGGAAGGGAGGGAGGGAGGGAGGGAGGGAGGGAGGGAGGACTCATATTCAATCTAAGGGTGACTGTTTATTGATCACTATCTGCTATGGATGAGTCCTTCATGGTCTTGTGTTTGCACATCTACCCAGTATACCCTTTAATATCATGCATCTTCAAGGCCAGTCCCATAATTATAAGCTACCACCTTACCAAAAGTTATGTAGTAGTTCATAAAAATGAAGCACCAAACAAAAAGTAATTATTATATTACTATAAAATTCAGTATTAAACAATGAGAAGTTTAGTGCAGTGGCTAAGGTGCAGGGCTAGAAGCCAGCTGTGGGACTTTGGGCCAGTCACTTTCTCTCAGCCCAGCCCATCTCACAGGATTGTTGTTGTGGGGAAAATAGGAGATGGGAACATTAAGGATGTATGCTGCCTTGAGTCAACTAAAAATGTAGGTGGGATAAAAATCTAATAAGAAATAAATAAACACACCAACAAACAAACAAATTCCTCTTCTATATAGTTTAGGCCAGTGTTTCTCAACCTTGGAAACTTTAAGATGTATGGACTTCAACTCCCAGAATTCCCCAGCCAGCCACAATGATAGTTGGGTGATGCTCCACCACATAAGAAATTACCAGGGAGAAAATGGCCTGGGACAACACAGGAGATGTTTAGAGGGTGAGAAGACCAGATTGACAAACTGACATGTGAGAAACTCAAGAGCAAAGTAAGCACAGTATCCCAATTGTCTGAAGACTCCTGCAGTAGGAAATTTGCAGGAATGCTCCCTATGAATCAGTCTTACCAGGTTGAAAAACACTGGTTTAGACTGTAGAATCTGTAACACAGACTATCCTGGGTGATTAAAAACAGCTAAACTGTGGTTTGTTAGTCTGAAAAGCCATCTTTTCTTTTAATCTGACCCTGTGACTATGATTCTAAGAGACATTAATTGGTGAAGCTGCTTATATCCATGTCACGAAAGCTTTACCGGCTGTTTCTAAAGTATCAAGCTAGCTATTTAAAGCAGGGATACATAACCTCTGGCCTCTGGGTCCCAAAGACCTGCCCTCAAAGCTGTGGGTGCAGCTTCTGAGCAATTAAAATTTTGCCTCCAAATTGCAACTTTTAATCTGACAGAAAGGGAAGATGGTTAAATAGATGGGAGCAATCCTATTAACTATATTTAATTAATTGCATTTCAACTAATTGCATTTAAATTCAATTAGAAATAATGTATGCTCTCCGAGCGTAGTCCTTGATCTATTGCTTAAAGGCCACGTTTGAAAAGACTGCACATCCCTGTATTAAACACTGAAGAATAGAAAACTGAGTTTTTAATTTTTAATTTAATCTTGCAAGATTCTGTTATTAGAGCTAAAGAAAATGAGAAATTCTGATAATAACTTGAAAGTCAGTGTTAAGAAGTCACATTTTGCCCTGATGCATATTGCATTTGCTCTTATTTGCCTGTGACTGCTCATCTGCATACATATATTCCATTCTGCTTGAACTATGAGAAAAGTGGCATACAGATTAGTGAAACACATCTTGCCTCACTCACAATATACTGAAACCTGTCAGTTTTCTATGATCGCTTCTCTCCACTCTAAGATTTCAGCTAACATTTCCCACACCCTTCCAACTGTATCTTTGGCACCATGAGGACTAGAAACTTCTTTTAAAAAGAAAGAAAGAGGAATAAACAACACAAACACTTATCGGACAGAACTATAGTCAGGAAATACCACATTCCACACATTTCTGGGCTCCTATAGAATCAAAGCACATGCCTAGACCTGATTTCTCCAGCCTAGTAGATTGTCAGCACTAGTTGTCCCAGTTTGCAAGAAGACAGGATGGGAATTCTGGGAGCTGTGGTCTGTACACATTGAGGAGTTGTACCGCAGCTATACATAATACAGTCTACTCTGAAAATGCAGCAATTAAACACTGTAAAAGTACAGATGTTATGAAGATGGAGAAACGGAAATTTTCAAGGCTACTGAAGCTGGGTTAATATGGGTATGCAAATCCATCAGATTTGGATTTCCCATGATCTCTGTAGCATCAAGGTAACAGATCCCATTCCATACAGAATTTTTCTATGGAGAATGAATATCATACTGATATCTAGTAATTGCTGCATTGTTTCCTATGTACTTATAGATCAACCACTGAATTATCTGCTCTAACATCTTCCCAGGTAGCAACGGCAGACCCATTGGTCTGCAGTCCCCCGGAATCCTCCTTTGTTCCCTTTTTAAAAATTGGACCTGGATTTGTCCTCCTCCTCTCGTCTGATACCTCACCCATCCTCCAGGTGATCTCAAAAGACAGAAGTTGCCAGACTATCAGCCAATTCCTTCAGGTCCTGGAAATTTGGGCTGATTCAATGAAAGTAGGTATTCCTTGTAGTTGTTTCTAGGAAGTTCAAGCTAGAGTCCTCCTTCTTCAATCAGCTCTTTATAATTGCCTGGTAGAATATATATTCTTTTCTCAGAGAAGACCAAACAAAACTACTTCTGCCTTGTATCACTTATCTATGATTCTGTTATCAACTTTCCTGAGCAGGTAATGTACTGTTTTTTTCCTCTCTCTTTTTTTCCGAGCATATCTAAAGGGGTCCTTTTTGTTATTTTTAATATTCTTTCTCAATTTCAGCTCATTCTGTTGTTTAGCTCTCTTGATACCCTTTCTACAATACAATGCTCCCACCCCCTCTTTCCACCTCCTATATGTGTCCTTTCTGACTTTCAATTTTTCACTAACCTTTTCTTGTGTAGCCACATTGGCTAATTCTCTAGTCCCTCTCTCTCCCCACTCCCGTTTTTCCTTTTCCCAACCAGTCTCCTGCCACACAATCTTATTTATCATTGTTCTGAGTTTCATTAAAATCTCATTAGATTATTCTAAGTGTTTGACTATGCCCTGCTTTCTTTTCTCTTAATCTTAAACACTAAAGCATTACGCAGTCATTTCTCCCCAACCTTCTCCACTTTGTCTATTAATTTTCCCTATTGGCTATAGGATCAAGTCAAGGATTGTTGATCCCTTGTAACTTCCTCCACTCAATGAAGGAGGAAGTTATCAGGAGGACAAATCAGGACTTTCCTGGTCAGATCTTGCTTGGCAGAGTTTGTACTCTTTGTGTTTCAAGGATCTGTGCTCCGAACACTTGGAAGGCACTGGATTGCCCTCTTTTGCAACAAGGAATGTGATCGCCCTTCTCTCCCCTTACATTTAAGCTAGCGCATTAACTTTTTGTTCTGAGTTTCCTTCTTTCCAAGATTCCAAGAAGCCCCCGTTCTTCTGAAACTTCCCGTCCCTCATAGATCGGGCATCTAATCTTTACCTCTTATTTCTTTCCAACCATAAGTAACATGTTGATAATTTCAAGGCCACTTACAACAGCATATAAATTAGTAAATCCAATATAAAACCAACAACCATTTAAATTGCTCATACAAACAACATAATCATAAAAATAATAGATCAGCTGCAGAACAAAATAAAAAAGAGAACTATTGGCAGATTTCCTTCTTCTGCCGACAGGTGAAAATTGCTTTAATGTGTACAGAAACTTTCCTCAACTACTGATACTGAAGAACGGAAAAATGGGAGGGGGGAGTATTATATACGCTGCCTTGAACTCCTGGAGGAAAGATGGGATTTATATCTAATAAAGAAATATAAATATATAAGGAAATAAATAGTTCCTGTTCCTTGGCATCTGCCTAGTACGCCAGCCTTATTTGAGGCGTTTAACAAACTATTTTGTGTTCATGATATTGCCTACAGTTTTCCAAGTCAGACTTGGACAGCACTTCTATTGAAACAGAAGAAAAATTGGTCACATAGTAAGGGCAACAACAGGTCAGACTGAGGCAGTATTACAAACCAATGCTAGGACGTTGTATCAATTTCACATCCTAAAACAAACACACCCAAACTGCAGCCCCCCAAATCTTCAGGTACCAGAAGATGCCAGCCCAAACCTTTGCCAGCTTAGTCATGTGAGGGAATGACAAAATTACTGAAATCTGGAGAGCAATGAATCAGGTTTTAGTTAATTAATGCCATTTTAATTATGCTTACCTTCAATTCAATTTAATATTTATTCTGGCATGCCACTCCAAGGTCAACTGTAGCTTTCAACCCCAAATCTGATCTTTCTGAAAGCTTCACGTTCCTAGTGAAGCTGCCTCTGATTTCAAGAATGTTTGCTTGAAAAGGCAGAACTCTGATGCTTATTTGTGCAATGAGATGCATTTCTATCCTATTATTTTCTCCAAACAGGTACATCCTCTACTTTAACATTAATTTCACAGAAACTCCCAGAGCAATATAGATGTAAGGATGGGAAAACGTACCTATGAAATGGTGCAATACGCTTCCTTTTACACTGCTCTTTTGGTATTTTAAAAAAGTTTGGAGACAAGTTGCTGGCAGTAGGGTGTCTATGCTGTTTTAATACTGTTTTCATACATTTTTTCAGAAGTCTTATATGTTGCTTTGCAACCCAGAGTTCTCATTCGAGGCACAAATGACCAGGCTCATATTATCCTACTTCGGGCACATTACGTGAAGGCTCTAATGCTGAGATCGGAAGGATCAGGTTGAAGACAGTTCATCATGGAAAAAATCTATGTGGTTGCTAAGAGTCACCACTGACTTGATGGCAGATAATCAATCGGTATGTTGTTTTGGAGCCATTTGTGGAAAAGTAGAGCAGAAATGTAAGAAATGAATATATTCATGGTATGGCCAAGTCAGGTTTTCAGGCTAGGTCTCCTTGTTTCCAGCTTGTTGTGCAAAACGTCTACAGTACAGTGACACACACCCTTGCATAGGCATAACTACCATTTATAACTTTGATCCATCTAGCCCAATACGTATTGTCAAAAGGGAGAAAGCACTGAATATGTCCTGATTTTCCCCACCCTCCTCCCAGTTTTGTGTGTGGATTAACCACTGGCAGAACATTTTTAAACCCAGAAAGTCACAAGAGCAGCCACAGGAAATTAGAATGATTTTTTTCTCATTTCCTCTCCCAAAATGCATTCGTTTATGCATATCTGCTGGGGAGCTGTATTTACCGTGTGCTATCCTTCTGAGAATAAATGGTCTTCAGCCTACAGGATTAAGGGTTTTTTTTATTATTATTATTATTATTGGCGGACATTGACTTGTGAGACCATATCATGGGTCCCACAAGAATGACTTCCATGGGAGAAGGGACTTCCTGATTCACAAAGTAGCTTCCACAGAGGGCGTAATCACTTATAAACCACCTATTTACCAGAAGGCAAACTTGTACATTTGTTCTCTCCACTCCCTCTAACCTCCTATAACGCTCCCCATCATCTCACCTTAGCCTTTGCAATTTTTTCTGGACATGAGGCACCCTTCCAAACAAGCAAGATCCAGCCACCAACGAGTTGCATTTTCTAAGAAGGCCTATGGTGCAGTCAGCTCTTTGAGGCAGACCAGGTCAGGAAACAGACACGACATGAAATACTAGAACTCTACTGATATAGGATACAGTAACAAAATCTTGAAAACCTGGCAGCATTTCCCCATCCTTCCACATATAGCGTTTCCAAAGAAAATCCTTGAGAGAGCAGAAAAGCATGCACTGCCCCACCTAATGCCTCAGGAACAGGAACAGGAAGTGATGTTGTCCATACTGTTTAATGGAAGCATGTTAAGGAAAGTGTTTTGTGGAGTCCCCTGGCTCCATTTCCCTCCCACCAAGCATCACCTGTGGCAGGAAAAATTATAACTATTTTCTCTTCTTAAATTATGGTGGGCCAAGGATGAAGGAGTATAGATAGATGCTTAGGACCTTTCAAATTGCCAGTTGAAAAATCACAGGCATGGAGGTGCCGCACAGCTTTTCTGAACATGAGTTCTAGTGCTCATTCAAAAGTGCACCAGACCCACAATTGAAATATCCAAATTGCCAGGTGATAGGCATCAAGGAGGGGTTGCAAGAACCATCAGTGTTTCTTCCTGCTTCACCCCATGCCCTACCTCTGCATCAGGGACTGTCAGTCAGGCTAACAGACACAGAGGAGGGTGTGAGGTGTTGCAGGAAGGAGCAATCAATAATGAGCAAACATCCAGAAGTAGTTCAGAAGAAGCAGTAGAAAGCTTGTTACATACTCGTTGTGACAGAAGAAACAACACACAGCTGGGAGAACCAGAATTGACCTTCTGTACAGCAGGGACTTAACCTTCTCGTAAGAGAACATCATTCTTGATTTGAAATGCAAATCTAGTGTTTTTTTCAGAAGACCATTAAACCCATGTATAAGGAGCCCATGTAAGAAGGTGTCAGTCAAGCACTTTGCAGGCAATTGCTTCTGCAGAAGCCAATTATCTAGGCTCTCTTGCAGTTCAAGTCAAAATGGCCATGGAGGGCGGTCGCCAGCATTCCCAGGGAAGGGGGAATGCCCACAGTAGCCGAAAGTGGCCCGTAAGTACTGAGCAAATCTCAGCCCCTGACGGTGTCATCAAGCACATAATCAGGAAAGTATTCTACATTACATTCATGACAAAATGTGTTGGGAGAAGAGGAAGAGCATTACTTTAAAACTGGAGCAGCTGAACATTACTTTAAGTTGCCTCAGTTATGGGCTGAGGATGAAACAAAGGCAACATCATGACAGCATTTCATATAAAAGCATTATTAAAGCAGCCATTAATACATAACATAAAGTATACCTCGTGGAGGAAATGAAAGCTTATGAAATAGTTTTTTAAATTATGTTTAAAAATAATAGAGAGGGTAAAGACAATATAAGGGATGGAATTTCTGGGGCTGGCGCATGGAAGACTCTGACCCTAGTTGATTCCAGCCAAGTCTCCCTGGTGCCCTCAGCATAGCTTGAGTTGATGAACAGAGCTCCAGTCAGTGACACAATATGGGAGTCATACCTTTAGGTAGGCAGATCCCAAGCTACAAAGGGAATTGCAAGTTAAAACAAGCACTTTGAATTTTAGCTTGGTAAAACAAGTAGCCAATGAAACTGAGCCAGGACTAATGCCATGTAGCCCCAGTGAGGAACACCCAACAGAAGCTTGGCCGCTGCCTTCTGGACCTACTGTAGCTTCTGAGTTTCTTTCAAAGGCATCTCATATGAAGTGCATTACAATCATTTATTTGGGAGGTAGCCATAGTATGGATTACAAAGGCTGGGTCGGCCCTATCTAAGAAGAGGAGAAGCTGGTAAATTAAACCTAGCTGATAGAAGACAGCTATAGCCACCATACTCACCTCAGCGCTCAGGGCATCAAGGAGCATCCCCAGACAGCTAGTCTTCATTTTAAGGGGAAATGCAACCTTTCCCAGGACAGGTTGAACTATTCATTCAGCAGCCTCTGAGAGTCAGTAAATAATGATGGTAGAGGGAGAGAGACAGCTGACAAGGATAAATTCAGTGTTACCGTTTTCAGAGGTTTCATGTTTAGCCTTTCTCCTCTTAATCACCTACAATCTTCATTGATCTTTCTTGCTTGGGCACATTCTTCTATTGCATTCGTGAATAATTTATAGCACCCTGAGTCCTCAAGCATGATTTAAAATACCTGTTGAAACATTTTGACTTTTTAAAAAATCCTGTTCCAAGGTGCTGTGAAACCCAGTCTTTTGTTACTTTTTCATTTTGGTGTGCAAATGTTAGTGGGCATGCAGAGGGCAGGAGGAGACAGGATACCTACTGCTGAAACCTTTTCTAAGCTTCATCTGAATTTGCAAAACTCAGGTGTAGAGAACTATCAGAGATTCCCTGAAATCTTTGAAAACAACTGTGTATGAAGAGATCCATTTGATGGGTTCTTGCATGAACAGAACATCTGAGCTATAACAGAAAAGGCACCCACCTAGTTGCTGTTATAGTATTTTCCCCTCTGTATTCTACAAGATACATGCTTTTATTTTGTATAGGAATGGTGAATGGATGCAACTTCCCCCCTCAAACAGAGTCTTAGAACATAGTTCTAAGCTCACCTTTGCCAAACTGATGACCTCTAGATATATTTGGCATTGTAGCTCACTGGGCATCTCTATATCCGAAAGATACCAGGCTGGATAAAGCTACCTTAGATAGGGGTAGCATATATGATCACTAGATGGTAGCAAAGGGATACAGAAACACTATTTGCTACCATTTAGTAGTTATCTGGATCTTTACAGCCCATCTCCGAGACCTCTTAGGCTTTTCCAAACTTGCACTCAACTATGACACAACCACGCCCTAACAACCTCTTTTTTCCTGCCATTTTATCTCATCCTCAGCCTATGTGTGACACAGGTTTCAGTTGTCCTTAGCTGGATTGCTGCTGGAGCAGCCTTTCCATCCTTGTTCTGATACTGCCCAAGAGTGGGCTCTAGGTGAATGATGTTTGTTAGGCTCTGACAGCTTGAGATACATTCTGATACCCTGGAGAGAGGTCAGGGGACTGGTAATGACTTGAATCAGAGCAATAGACACAGGATAGGGATCTGCCATAGGAATAGCCAATGTAATGCCAGCATAATTTTCTGCTGATGCAAAGATGGGTGGAGAGCACTTTAAATTCAGTGGTGAGGACAAGTTCCTTGAGTAACACTGATTTTATCAGTGCTGGATAAAACCCAAAGGAGTTTTGTACCCATTGCCAAAAAACAGACAGCTCATTCCATAAGACAACACAAAGGGAGCACAGATGTCCATAACATCAGTTAATTGATATACTGTAGATAGATAAATACTATATTAATTTAAATAAGGGAATAGGTATCTCTTCCCAGTGAAGAAGACTAAGTAACAGATGTCCTTAAATTGCTGTCCAGAAACTACCTACAGATGAGTACTTTCAAAGCCCCTGCTCTCTTTTTATTTAATCTTTAAACGGGCCTTGGACAGGACAGCCTTTCAAACAGCTTCCTCTGGTAAGATAAGAAGCCATCCTACCTCTCATGACTCTGGTACATACTCCTTGTTCTCCTCCTCCTTGATCTGTCAAGGAAGTTCTGCTTCTGAATTCAAAATGGATATTTCACTCCTGGAGAAAATAACTTTTTCCAGGGGAACTTCCTGCTGAAGGATCCCCAACACTCCAGCCATTTAGGAAGTCCTGCAAACTGTTTCTTTTGTTGACCCAGGCATTTGATTAGCTTGTATCTGAATTTATGAATCTTTAGGATAGATTGTTTTATAGGCTTTTATAATGCAAATAGTATATATATGATAGTTAACTTTATTTTAGAATAAATATCTTTATGTCAGAATTCCATGTTTTATTGGCAGCATTATTATCTCTAATTAGTAAAAGCAATGGTAGTGGCATTAAGTCTTCAAGACTTACAACTCTCATGGCCCTATGCTCTCTCTTCTTTTCTGTCATCATATGAAATGTAATATATTTCTTCTTCTGCCAGATAACCCTTAAACTCTCTTCCTGTCCCCATATGGTTTACCAGTTTTCCACCATGTTCTGAAACAAAGAGGTAAGAGATAAGAGATGAGCCACATAGCTTGGATCCCAAGCATTATTTGTTTGATTACATGTTGTCAAGACAGTGTCAACTCTTAGCGACCACATCATGATGGTCTGTTCCTAACCTGGTCTTTCAGGTCTTCTAACAGTGTACACATTGCCCAAAGCATTATACAGAATGTAGATTCCAACATTCTAGAACACCTCCAACTATCCTGTTCCAGACTATTCTAAATAAAGGCTGACTAGCATCTTTATGATGTAAGAGAAGACTGGTCTGGGGCAACTAAAAGAGCTGTGCCAAAACCACAGGGTCACGGTGAAAGGATTCTTTCACCGTGACCCTTATTAGTTTTGAAAGGCAAACTTAAGTCTGATCAGGCAGGTGGGGAGGGGGTAGATCATGGGATCATGGGCATCCATGCAGGGATTGGAATGCTTGGGTTGTCCATCTCTGAAGACAAAAGAAGAAGAAAATCCTGTGATAAAGACTTCATAAACTGGAGAAAATGTGACCAAATTTGTAGCTTTCAGTGTAGATGGGTATCTGTTTAAACACAGCTCAAAAGCTTCCAATGGCCCATTTTTTAAATTCTATCTTATTTAGTCCTTCTTTGTATCACAAGTCATGGTAATTAATTCGTGGACTTTTGAAATGGTATTTGGATGTTCTCAGCATGAATGGAAAGGGCAAAATTCTGATCTCTTAAAAGTGACTGGACATTTGCCATTGACATTCGTGCTTTCTATATTGTGCCCACAGGGTTAGTGGTATTTTATATTACAGTAATTTATTGTGTCTGTGCATTATACTGATCTGTATGTCATACATATTTCAACATGGCTATATTAAACATTCTCACAAATATATAAACCTCATACCAGTAAACCAGCAACAATCATAATAAAAGGGACAATAACAATATAGAACTTCCAATCCAGTTAATGTGTGTGCCACTTTATATAAAAGCAATAAAATCAAATGTAACAGATCTATATTAAAGTGCACACTGAACCCCACTGTTAAAGGAAAAAAGAAAAGAAGGGGAACCATATGTAAGAAAGATCAATCATAAATATTTCAGGAAAACTAGGAGCATAGCTAGGGAATAGACAGGTGTATCAGTACAAATTCTATGCCATACTAAAAATAATTTTACCCAATTTTATGCTGGAAACCCACAAAAAATGACATTTCTGGAAGTTACAACCCCAACATGTATGGAGGGCATCATGTTAAGGAAAGTTGCCATAAGGTAGGGAGAAGAGCAAATGGTCTTACTGTTTACTAACCTATAAATTGTGGGAATCTCAAACAGTGACTGGGTATAAACCACAGTGCAGGCATGCACAACTTCTGTTAGCTTGAGTGCTGCACCAGCATCAAGGCCACATTCCAAAAGCTGGCAGGACCAAAGTCCGCTCAACTTCCAAAATTTCAAAACAAGGCCCCATCAACTCTGGGGCTACGTAAGGACTACTGCCCTCCCACAATTGTGGCACCTTTGCCATAGTGTCATGGTTATACAATACAGTAAGCAGTAAATTTGGTGTATTGTTATAAACCTCTGTGGCTGGATTCACCCACCATGCTAAGCCAAAGCCAAGCCAACCATTTTATGCCTTTGTATGTTAACCCAGCAAAGGGAGGGTTCCAGGCCTGGGCTAGAATGCATCATTACTGCTATAGAGTCCTAGAAAGAACTGGGTTTCCTGGGCAGAAGTTCATCATTTCTTTGAGAAGGCATTAACCATGGGTGTTTCATATACAATGGAATGTTTCTCATTGTTCCTGTGATGGGTACAAATGAAGTTTATGAAATTATCATTTGTTCTCATACTTTGTCCTAATTTATTAGGATGATATTTTTAAATTAGCAAGCCTTTTCTTACGTCTAGTCTCTCCCTCTTTCTCTCTCTCTCTCTGGTCTTTTTTTTTCAATCCTTCTTCTCAACTTGCAATTTGTCTGCAAAGCAGCATCTTTTCAATCATCATTCCCTAACATCCATGTACAGGCTGATAGGGATGGTAGTTAAATGCATTGAGTTTTTGATTTATGGATTCCAACCATGATTTATGATCCTTTAAGAAAGGCCTGGTAAGTCACCAAGTGTGAGCATGTGTAAGTGCATATTCATGCATGCACACACACACTCACATGTGCAATTCCTGTTCTGCTTGTAGAAACTGTACATGTGCTACAGTTTCAGATTATCTGGCCCATCAAACTCCAGCTGCAATCAGCACCACTATAATTATCCAACCTGTAATCAAGACACTGAACATTAAGAAATAATAAGAGCTTTCGGTGCCTTGGATAATATCTGGGGCTGCTGATGTGAAAATTTGGGAGAGACCCATATAATATACATTGCTAGCACATCCTTGAATTCCTGGAGGCACTGCACAATTCTTGTTCACAAATCAGCAGCTGTTTGAATTTGGGGAAGGATGAGGGGGAGAACAGGGGGGAAGAGGCTGATGGATTTATGGAACCTGCAACTGTTTCATGAATGAAGAGGTATTACTTTGTCTTCCCTTCATGCTAATCTTATGTCATGTGCTCATAGCCAACCCATCTTCTAAGGTTCTAGGTAGTGAGAGGTTTTATCACATGAATCACTCTTGCATAACTGTAATAATAAAAAATAAAAAAAAAAACTGGCAGAGGGGTGCTTGAATGGGATCTTAACATGTAGACTCTTAACCCTTTCTGCCCATTGTTGTCCTGATAAATTGCCCCCTCCCTGTGCACCTCCCGTTCACTTTCAGAAGAAGCTGCTACTGTATTGGTATTAAAGGAACGTGCAATTTGGCCCTGAATGCAGATCCTCGAGTATTTTAAAACCCAACAGCTCTGATCAGACAGAAGACAGAAGCAAGCAGAAGCTAAAAACAAAAGTTTAGAGCAGCACCAAAAAGAATACTAGGGAGAGGGGGTGAAAGAGTCCAGTAAGGACTAAATATTCTCAGGGGATACACAACGCTAATGGTTTATTTGAGAGGGCAGTGTAGCTATCAGGACAGAAAGGAATGGACAGGAGAACCCAAATGCACCAAGGCTGCCTTGCTACACTGTAAGTGAAGTTATATAAGCTTTTCCATGGAAAGAGCCACCATCACCACTACAGATGGTTAAATCAGGCGTATGAGATTATTTCACTATACGAGTGGGAATGGCAGAATAGATTGGATCATCCTATAAGGGCTGCCAGCTTAGAGCTCTGAAAGGAGGGCTCCACTCCCTTCAGATCCTGTGGGATCTGTGCACCTTAGAACAAAGCATTAAGCACATGCACTTAATCCAATAAACTGGCAATTATTTTCTTCAGGCCTGTAGTAGAGGAGAGCTGGGCAGGGGGCATCCTCCCTGCATTTTATCTGCCGCCAAATCATTTAATTGGTCTTTAAAAGACAACAGAAGCACCTCCCCACCTTTGGGGAGTATCCCTCCTTCTGAATGTTTAGGCTGACTAGAGTTCTTATTTTCTGCCAAATCTCAGACACAGAGCTTTTTCCAATATCCAGAATTTCTCTATGTATGCAAAGCATATTTTCCAACAATAAGCTATGATCCTTCAATTTAAGTGGAATTTTATCTAACATGCATGCATGGAGGAAAATGTCCAAGACGACATTTTCAAAGAAAATTGCATGCTCCAATATTATCCTCACTTGAGGACATCCAACTTCCTAAGTTTCCTTTTCCACTTCTTGTCCTTAGAGCAACATTTCATGTAGGTAAATTCCATTATAGGGCACAATATTCAACCATCTGCAAATGAAAGTGAGAACTCTTTTAAATACAAAAGAAGGTAGCATGTACTCTATTGCCTCTCCTAATAGCTGTTGGACAAGTTGTGCATCTACACGTGTTGGAGAAAGATAGAAAACAGATTTTATAGCTCCTCCCAATTGTGGTATACCCAATTCCAAAGACATTGAATTTCTGCCATCAGGACTGAGTTGCTAAACCTGTCCAGGCCTTCCTCCCCACTCCTACCCCATAAAGTTGTTTTCCAAACAAACAATCATTGCCCTTAGGAAATACCACTTCACTTCCTTTTGAAAGTCAGCCACCCACTTGCTTTTTCTGTAGAGACCAGATTCTGGGTGCTGAGGAACAATACATGTCTTTGAATTATCAAAGCCTATGAGAGATGTTCTTCTTGAGAAAGATAACCTGCTCCAGAGGAAAGAGATTGCCACCTTTTGCTGAGGAGCATCTGAATAGCTGTGTTTCGCATTGACAAAGGAGAACATAACCTGACGTTTCCAGAATTGAAGCCATCCCCCATTATATATTTTTCTGGTCTCACTACTCATTGCAAAAGGATTCCTGGCATGCCACTCAAAAGTAAAATACAGCTCTCTACCTGGAGAAAACACAACTTTGTGTTCTGCACACTGTACTAAAGGATGATTATAGGTAGCACAAGTTAGGCAAGGAGCTGGAAATACGCCTTCCAAGATTCCCCTCCCAATAGCTGAGGTCCAAAAATGGTGGCATGTCATGGTGAATACAAGACAAGACAAATTAAGGAAGGCAAGTCAATACAAGCCACCAACAAATTATTTATTAAATTCAGTGAGTCTGTCTGTCCAGTTCCATCTATTCAAGTAAGAGTTCAGCTGAATTCTTCCTGAGCGCTGATATGTGTGATCTATATTTTATGTTAAGCTAATAAAATATATAAAAAATCAAGATTTCACTTGTAAATGATGAAGATTTAATAAAAATGCTAAAATGTTTGTCTGACAGTAGACTAGGGCCAGGAAATATAAAACACTCCAGTTGATGCTGCGTGACAATGCTGGGCAGTCCTCAATCATGTTGGCTGGGACTGCTTGGAGTTGTAGTTCAGCAGCTTCCAAGGCTGTAGGTCCCCAATTCTGAGTTAGGCTATTATATCTTGCAAGTCAAACTACCAGTACAGATATCACATTCTCAGATGTTTAGTCTGAAATACTTTTCCTGGCCTGAGCAAAGAGAAGAACCAGAAGTTCACTAATAAGCCAGCTTACAATCAATGGAGCCAGGTTGAACAAGCAGCAGACTAAACCACCACAAAGTAAGAACAGGGAACAGCAGAATTAGCCTATCTGCTTTCTTCAGCATCAGAAGTGCCTGGAGCAGCTATCTTTGAAACTAGAGAATATTGCAATAGATTTAAATAGTGCCCTTCCAATTCTTTGAACCAACTCCCATCTGCCCCAATGGCAAAGACTGGACTGTAGGAAGGCAGCTGTTTGCCTACCCCTGCAGCAAATGAAGGATTGATTCTCCTCAATTTCACTCCCCCAAAGGTCCTTGCAAACAATAGCTGTAGCCTAGTGTGGGACGCTGTAGTTCCCTATCCAGCCTGTGGTCCTGGTATCCTCACTGAATGTAGTTGGTGGCCTGGAGAACTTCCAGCTCAAGTCCTGAGTGCCATTTCTCTTCCAGGCAGATCTAGGCCAATAGAAGAGAATATCTGTAGCTTGGGGTTGAACTGTGGAGTCCTCGGTGTTCTCTGAGCTTGGTTGTTTTCTTGCAGACATTTCATTACCTCTCTAGGTAACATCTTCAGGGCATTTAGATCTAGGCCAGAAGCTGCTCTGCCAGGAACTCCCTTATGCTGCCCTATATAGGACCTATTCTGGGACTCGATGCTGATGCTGAGACTGATCTACAGATCTTCTGGTATTTGGGCAGAAACTGTAAATAACACGGAAATCACTTTACATGTAAACCTTCTAATTTGTTTTGCTGTCACATTTATTCTACTATAAAGCACTGGTTGTACCTCTAATATTGCTGTTTCTAAGTATCTGCTACACTGGATATTTTAAACTGCATTTTGTTGGTGCTGGTTTCACTTGAAATGGTTGGTAATGGATATTATTTTATCATGCTTTCAGGATTGATTTTATGCTCAAAGCTGCCTTAGAAAGGATGTGATCTTGAAAGCTGGTTAAAAATGAATTGAACAAATATGTATTTGCTTGAAAGAGTCAGTACTAAGACCGTCACTCCAATGTTATGTGAAACAAAACTTCTGTTCAAGCAAAAACAACTACCCCTTCATTTCCAGGTTTCAAAATAAGGACCAAAGGAACAGAGTGTTCTTAAAGGATCTCAGTAATGTGCTTAATGTGGTTGGTCATATGAAAGGAGCAAACCTACCAGAAGAAGTGGGGACAAGAGGAAAAGTGAACTTGCTTGTTTTCCACATCCTCTGACTGAGTTGTTTTTCCTCAGCAATAATTGTTGGTTTCTTCTCATAATTTTCCATGGATGCAGTTCCATGAGCATTTATGAGTGAAATGTTGTTAAATCTAACATATCAAAAGAAAAAGAATCGCAGGGATCATCATGTTTTGCATTTCAGTATTGCTTTTCATCCTATGGATACATACAAGATTTCTTCCCTAGAACAATTACCATAAAACCTTATCATCCTTGAACAGAAACTCTTATCAGGGATACACCGTATTTGTAGGAATGTTTCTCATGCATGCACACTTCTATGGATATTTTGGTTAGTGGGTAATCATTTTTCTGCCAAGAACTGAATTTCTGAGAAGTAATTTAGTAGGGGCCAATAGATTTTGCCCCAGATCACCACCCATGATTGCAAAAATATATATATAAGAAATAAAAAGACTCACATGTCTGGTACCACCCATTTGGGGCAGCCAAAAAACTGAAGTTGATGGGCCACAAGGGAGCCTGGACCGAACTTTTGGTGCCCCTTTTTTGGCACCTGCTCTTGAAAAAGAAATGAGTCTCTGCTAGTAGTTTGGAATTGCATGTAATAAAGTTTAAGACATGATCAAAGTAATATGCCCCAATTCATATTACTAATTAAGATGTTAAATTATGTCCTGAAACTTTGGAATCTGTTTTTGAAGAGTTATGGTTGTATCGGGTCTGGGGTATTGCTGAGAGAATTATTATGAGAAAGGATTTTACGAGGTTTTGTAATGTTAGAGAATTATGAATTTTACTTTCTGAATCTAAAGTAAATTTAGAAATATTTTTGACATTTGATTAATATATTAAATAGTTTCCCCCTTTTCTGATTTGTGTGTGCGCGCGCATGTATGTGTGAAATTAGGTACCTGTATTTTTGCAGTTTTTAAATATATTTGGGGTGGGGGTTGCATTTTGTATTTTTTCTATTTCTTTCAGTAAAACTTAAGATAAATAATTTTTTTTAAAAAAAAATTCAAAACAACATCATCTGAAAGAGCTATTCTTGGCTATCACAGCAGTATGGCACACCAAGTTACAAATATATGAACTATGCATTGCAACATTGCCCTGCTGCCACAAAGTAGGGATTTGAAAGCAGTTGATTCATGCTAAAAATGGATTCAACCATCTTGTATCAGCTCTTTGTGTGAAAGCTTTTGGCGACCACTTGCTTGCTGCACTCCTCCTCAAGCCTGTGGTCCTCCAAAACACTGAAGCTAAGCAGACCAGACCTCGTGTGACTACAGAGAAGAAGGCCCAGATTGGGGGCAGATGGAAAAATGGGGAGGGGGCATTTTTCCATTTCTCCTCAAGGCATTCTTTGTATTGTTTTAATGAGGAAAAGATTTGTGAAACTTCTTAAAAAATATTTTCATTCTAAATTATTCATAAAATGATTAATATGGGAAAGAAATTGGTGAGGCTTCCGGGTGAGGAGCAATGGTGGACGAGACATCCCTGAAGGAGCGGGGACGGCACTGCGATGGAGATTGGCAACCAGACAACAAATTCTGGCCAGCACTGTCTTTTCGGATAGATTGTGAGATCACCCACTTGCACTCCGGACAGCTGCTCCTCATGAGTAGACTGCAGGAATGGAGGTTTTTGCAGTCAACTTGTGAGTTGAGCAGCTGAGAGTCAAGAGATTTCAACCAAGCTCACAGCCGTAATGCAGCCTATATGGACTCAAGGTTCGCATAAGCATCACTTTCTTAAACACTTTTGGATGTAATTAATTCACAGCTAAAGAGGTTTTCTGAGCAGCAGGATAAGAGATTTCCACTTGGTGAATCAACATTCTTTCTGGACTAAAAAGAAAAAAAAAAGTTTTTAAAGATTTGCGAGGGAATGAAGTTGGGATTGCTGTCTGCACTTGGGAAAAGCAGTTGCATCCAGGCAGAAGCACTTCCCATCCCGCTTCCCTCATGCATTCATTTATTCACTCACAACTTTACTCACAAGCATCCATGCCAGTGTTCCAGCTGCCTGTAATAATTGAGCCGTACCCTGGCATGTTCAAGGACGTGCTGACATCCTCACCCCATCCAGGCCCTTAGCTTATAAAAGAAAATGCTAAGACAGAGAGGGTGTGTATACAGGAAAACAGGAGATAAGAAAACAACAAGCAGACAGGGAAGTGGAGGTGACGTCTGGAGACCGGCAGCTATTCCAGGCAGGCAAGAGGACCGTCAGTCAACTGCCAGGACCACAAGCTACAATGAGCAGCATATCTTGCCTGGAGCTTAGAGCTTTGCCAGGAGCTCGACAGCAACCAGAAAAGGAGCAATCACACTGAGGCAGCACCTTATCCCAACTAATGTAAGAACTTTTGGAAGAAGGCAAATGTTGTTTGCCACTTTACAGACTTTGGGACTTTTGTCTGGACTAAATATTAAGTATTAAAGGACTGAGTATTAAAGACATATTTACATGGCCACATTACCTTGCAAGTCCTAGAAGGGTGGAGAGCAATAGTCTGTTGTTGGGGAAGGTGTGTGCTGCAATAAAGCATTGTGTACAGATCTGTTACGCTGTGGTGTGCCCAGTCCTTGGAAAGCAAAGAACCCTCACAAGATTTAAATTTTTTTGGCAAAAAGCTTATCAAGGAGTGGATGTAAGAAAGTTTAAAACAGATAAAGGGGATAGTTATTTTGAAAGATTATTTTTTTGGTGAAAGTGCTTTTGAATAAATTGGAATTAAAATAGACAAATGGACCAGTTTTTTGTTTACTATTAAAGAGTGCAGACAATTGGTGGATTTTACAAAACAACAGATAAAGGTAATATGAGCCAGGCTGTGATGCTGACTGCAGCTATGGACTGCTATTTGAGACAAAAGTATTAAGGCCACAGGATGACAAAACAGGAAAAAAAAGAGGGGGAAAGCTTGCCTTTTACTCTTTCCCTTGCAACTGAGATGCTTTCATTTTTGGATTACAATATTACAATGGCAATCACCAGTAAGGTGGCCAAAATAACAGAGGAGAGGAACACTAGAGCAACCTACAGAGAGAAAAATTACACCAGGTTTATTTCAGAAAATGTTTGAGGAATTGGGCAATAAGTTAGCTGAATCACTGGATACTAAATTGACAGCTTTTGAAAAAAGAATGGATGAAAGACTTGTAAAAATGAAAGAAAAGATTAAAGTCAAGAAGATGGAAAGCTCTGTAAAATAAGTGTCTGGAGATGTAAAACAAATTAATGACAAAGTGGAAATTCTGGAGAGTAAAATAAAAGTTTTAAACAGAGAGCTGGAAAGAGACTTAGATAACTTGACATTACTGGAACTGAGAGAAAGAAGAAATTTTGTTTGAAATTTAGAGCAGTTCCAGAAGATTCTGGTGAAGATATTAGAGAAAAGGTTATTAAAGCTTTAGCAAATTTTTGGGATTGGGAAGAAGAGGATACAGAGGCAGAAACTGATAAGGTACATAGAATAAATACAAGATTTGTGAGAATAAGAAATGTTCCAAGGGATATCTTGGTACACTTTTTCAGGAAGAAGACAAGAGATCAAGTTTTACAGCAGCATTTTAATACAAGAGTGAAGATTGATGATTCAGATGTAATTGTTCTTAAAGAAATTCCTATTAGACTCTTGTATAAGAGAAAAGAGTATTCTTTTTTGACTGCATTAAAACAAAAAAGGATTCCATTTTGATGGGATAAATTGGAAGGTGTAATTTTTACTTTTAAACAGCAGAGGTTTCAACTGAATTCTGTCCAGAAGGTGAGGAAATTTCTAGAAAAATTTAAAGAAGAATTGGAGAAGTTTCAAACAAGGTGTCAGATGAGACTATACAAAAACTTCAACAGATGCAGTGGGAAACTGAAAGGGATGTTACTGAACTAGGTGCTACAGGTAGCAATTTTTCTCAATTTTGGGCTTGATTATGGATTACAAATGCTTAACGTGGAATATAAATGGAGCAAATTCTCCTCAAAAGAAAAAAAAATATTTCACTTTTTGAAAAAAATTAAAATAAGACATAATTTGCCAAAAGCAACACCTATTAGAAAAAAGGACATAAACTACTTGATTTATAAAAATGTATGTGAAGAATTTATTTCTTCAGGAATTAAAAAAAGAAATGGAGTTGTTTTGTATATAAATCCCCAACTAAATGCAGAACTAGTATTGACTGATGACCATGGTAGATTTGTTGGGGTGGAAGTTAATTTGCATGGGACTAAGACTTTGATGAGGATAAAATACTATTCTATAAAGGACTTATGGAGAGACTAATACGTTTCTCTTATGAAAATTGGTGTTTGATGGGGGATTGGAATGGAGTGATCTCCCCACAACTGGATAGAACTTCTGAGAAAAACATTAAAATCACTCAAGGCAAATTACCAAAAATTTTCTTTGATTTGATGGACAATTTAGGGCTTCTGGACATATGGAGACAGATAAATGGCAATTCAAGAGAGTACGCCCATTTTTCTGAAAGACAAAGATCTTTTTCAAGAATAGATATGACATGGATTTCAAAGAATTTGGCTACTAAGGTCTCTAAAACAGGGATATTATCAAATACTTTTTCAGATCATAATCCTGTGAATTTGGTTTATAAAAGAAATCCAATTCTTTTAGACAGAGACTAAATAAAATGTTACAGAAAGAAGCAATAGTGGAGGATTGTAAAAAGAAATTAAAAGAAATTTTTGAAAATAATTTAGAGAAAGGTACTGATTTAGGAATGGTTTGGGATGCAAGTAAAGCTTTTATCTGAGGTTATTTCATACAACATAATAGTGAACTCAGAAAGAAGACGCAAGAGAAAACACAAGCTATTTTGGATGAGATAAAGAGAAAAGAAGACGGATAAAGAAATTTCCAGAGAAAATAAATATTTCACAACAAATTAAGCTTTTGCAACAACAGTTATCTATGTTAACAGTAAGAGAAATGGAAATAAAGATGAACTATTTAAAGCAAAAAAACTGAGTTTTCAGACAAACCAGGAAAATGGTTGGCATATAAATTACAAAAAGAAAAAGAAAAGAAAATGATATTGAAACTACAAGAGGGAGATTCTGTATTAATGGATAGCATGGCCATGCAAAAAGCATTTCATAAACATTATTCTAACTTGTATAAAACAAGTGACATCTCTCTGGAGAAACTAGATGAATAGCTAAAGAAACAAAATGTACTGAGAATTACACAGGAACAGAGACGGATTATGAATGGACCTATAACAATAAAGGAAGTTTCTGAAGCTATAAAAAGATTAAACCAGGAAAGGTGCCTGGACCAAATGGATTATCAGATTCTTACTATAAACATTCTGAGGATGAACTTTTACAACCTTTATAAAACAAGAACTCTTTCTTACAGGGAGGAAAGATGCCAGAGAGTTGGAAGGAGGCCAATATAGCACTAATACCTAAAGAGGGACAAAATTTGACTTTAACGAGAAACTACAGCCCAATATCATTATTGAATAATGACTACAAGTTGTTTACAATGATTCTGGCTGATAGACTGAAAATAATTTTGCAACAATTTATTCATGAGGATCAGTGTGGGTTTTTACCTAAAAGACAGTTAAAGGACAATCTTAGAAATGTGTTGGACACTTTGGAATATTTGGAGCAACATAATGAAAAACAAGACGCACTGATTTTCTTAGATGCGGAGAAGGCCTTTGACAATCTGAACTGGGCTTTCCTGTTTAAAGTTTTGGAAGATATGAACTTCGGAGATAACTTGATAAAATGGGTAAGATTGGTTTATACTTCACGGAAAGCACAAATAATTGTTAATGGATTTAACAAAGCCTTGTGAGACACAAAAAGGAACAAGACAGGGTTGCCTACTATCTCCTCTCTTGTTTATTCTGGTTTTTGAAATATTGGACAGAGATATAAGACAAGGTGAGAGAATTGTGGGAGTAAAGATTTAAAAAAGAAATGTATAAGTTAAGGGCTTTTGCAGACGACTTGGTATTGGTACTGGAAGATCCTTTAAAGGGAATAGAAATATTAATGTGAAAACTAAAAGAATGTGGTGCATCAGCAGGTTTTAAGATCAACAAACAGAAGACAAAGATGTTAACAAAAATATGAAAACAGAAGACCAATCAGAATTGATGAATAAAACAGGTTTTAAGATTAAGAAGAAAGTAAAATATTTGGGTATCAATATGACAAATGTGAATTGCATGTTATTTCAAAATAACTATGTTAAGACATGGAATGAAGTTAAAGAAGACATGTTAAGACAGGAGAAATTACAACTGTCATTGCTGGGGAGAATTTCTGTGATAAAAATGAATGCCCTGCTTAGAATGATGTTTTTGCTTCAGACAATACCTGTTTTGACAACTGATGCACCATTTAAGCAGTGGCAGATGGATGTATCTAAATTTGTGCGTCAGGGGAAAAACCCATGAGTTAAATATAAGGTGTTACAGGAGGCAAAAGAAAGAGGACAACTGAGTTTACCTGATTTGAAATTGTATTTTGCAGCTTGCTGTTTGGTTTGGATGAAAGAGTGGGTGATGCTGAGAAATAGAAGGTTCTTGGAGGTAGAAGGACACAACCAAACATTTGGGTGGCATGGGTATTTGTGGTACGACAAAATCAAGGTTAATGTGGATTTTAAAAATCATTATGTTAGATGTGCCATATTGAGAAAATAGAATAGATACAAATCCAGGTTGTGCCCAAAAACACCTTTGTAGCTCTCAGCACAAGAAGCATTTTATAGACAAGAAATAATAGGCAAACACAAATGGCTAGCTTATCGTGAGATACTAGAATTTTGTCAAGGGGAAAACAAAATAAAATCAAGAGAAGAACTGGTGGAAGAGGGACATAGTTGCCAATGATTTTCTTATTTATTTATTAAAAAGATTTAAAGTAGACAAAAGAGTTTCTGGTTCTGAAAATTGTAAGATTGGATTTGAAATGGAATTATGTACAAATGATGAACATACAATTGCTAAAATGTATAAACTTCAATTGAAATTTGAAATGGAAGAAGAACAAGTAAAAGAACATATAATAAAGTGGACTAAAATTCTGGTTATAATATACAGATGGAACAATGGGAAATATGTGATTGAAAGGATTGAAATTTACACTGTGTTATAATCTTAAAGACAATTTTTATAAAATGATGTACTGTTGGTATATGACACCTGACAAATTGTCTAGAATGTATAAAGTCTCTTCAAATTCATGTTGGAAATGTGAACAAGAAGAAGGGATATTTTATCATGCTTGGTGGATGTGTAAAAAAGCTAGAAAAGTTTGGATTCAAATATGCTGATTCAGAGGATTTAAAAGATTAATATACAATTGAGACCAGAGGTCTTTCTTTTGGGACTGATGGAAAAACAGTTGGAAAAAATGTCATGGAACTTTGTTTTTGTATATGATACCTGCAGTGAGATTATTGTATGCACAAAGATGGAAAGATCTGGCATTACCCACAATGGAGGAATGGTTGGTAAAGATGATGGAACTCACTGAGATGGCCAAATTGACATTTTAATCAGAGAAAAGACAACATCTACGTTTATTGCTGACTGAAAACCCCTTATAGACTTTTTGCAGAAAACAGAAAAAAATGAATTTATGATTTATGGTTTTGATGATTAGACAGGATAGATTATAGAAAGAAGAGAGATATGTTGTAATTTAGAGAAAGAGGTAAATTTATAATTGTACTTATAACTGCTGTAAAGGAGATCAGAAGCCACTTTTTTCCTTTTTTCTTTTCTTGCACTTTAAGCTTTCTCCTTGATTTATTTTTCTTTTTTCTTCCTTACTTTATCTTAGCTTGTACTAGTTTCAATCTTCCTTTTTAAAAATTTTAATAAAATTGTATTTTAAAAAAAGGAAATTGGTCTATGTTTATAAATACATCAAATAAAGATATAAGCTAACACATAGAAAAACAGAGTTGCTTATTACAATATAGGCATATCTTCAGTTTCCAAAAATCCATGAAAAATTATACAAATTAAGAAACAGGAGTAAAAAATATTAATAGTTAACCGTTTAATAAAATGAGACTAATTAGAAAAAGTTTTATATGATTAAACGTGTATTTTAGCCTTATTTCCCCACTATTACCACTATTTCTATTTTTCCTTAAAATCAGTGTTTTCTGTATCTGATTAAGACAAAATCCAAAATATACAGGTGAAACTCGAAAAATTAGAATATCGTGCAAATGTTCATTTATGTCAGTATGGCAACTCAAAAGGTGAAACCAATATATGAGATAGACGCATTACATGCAAAGCGAGAAATGTCAAGCCTTACTTTGGTATAATTGTGATGATTATGGCGTACAGCTTATGAAAACCCCAAATTCACAATCTCAGAAAATTAGAATATTACATGACATCAATAACACAAGGATTGGAAATAGAACAATATCGGACCTCTGCAAAGTACAAGCATGCATATGTACTCAGTACTTGGATTGGGCCCCTTTTGCAGCAATGACTGCCGCAATGCGGCGTGGCATGGATGCTATCAGCCTGTAGCACCGCTGAGGTGTTATGGAAGACCAGGATGCTTCAATAGCAGCCTTCAGCTCCGCTGCATTGTTCGGTCTCATGTCCCTCATCTTTCTCTTGGCAATGCCCCATAGATTCTCTATGGGGTTCAGGTCAGGCGACTTTGCTGGCCAATCAAGCACAGTAATCCCATGGTCATTGAACCAGGTTTTGGTACTTTTGGCAGTGTGGGCAGGTACCAAGTCTTACTGGAAAATGAAGTCAGCATCCCCATAAAGCTCGTCTGCGGAAAGAAGCATGAAGTGCTCCAAAATCTCCTGGTAGACGGCTGCGTTGACCCTGGACTTAATGACGCAGAGTGGACCAACACCAGCAGATGACATGGCTCCCCAAATCAACACAGACTGTGGAAACTTCACACTGGACTTCAAGCATCGTGCATTGTGTGCCTCTCCATTCTTCCTCCAGACTCTGGGTCCTTGGTTCCCAAATGAGATGCAAAAGTTGCTGTCATCAGAAAAGAGGACTTTGGACCACTGGGCAACAGACCAGTTCTTTTTTTTTTTTCTGTAGCCCAGGTAAGACGCTTCTGGCGTTTGTTGTTCAGGAGCGGCTTGACAAGAGGAATACGACATTTGAAGCCCATGTCCAGGATCCGTCTGTGTGTGGTGGCTCTTGATGCACTAACTCCAGCCTCAGTCCACTCCTTGTGAAAGTCCCCAACGCTTTTGAATGGCCTTTTCCTGACAATCCTCTCCAGGCTGCACTCATCCCTGCTGCTTGTGCACCTTTTTCTACCACACTTTTCCCTTCCACATAACCTTCTATTGATGTGCTTTGATACAGCACTTTGGGAACATCCAACTTCTTTTGCAATGACCTTTTGGGGCTTTCCCTCCTTATGGAGGGTGTCAATGATGGTTTTCTGCACAACTGTCAGGTCAGCAGTCTTTCCCATGCTTGTGATTCCTACTGAACCAGCCTGAGAGACCACTGAAAGGCTCAGGAACCCTTTGCAGGTGTTATGGATTCATTAGCTGCTTAGAGTGGGACACTTTGAGCCTAGAATATTGAACCTTTTCACACTATTCTAATTTTCTGAGATTGTGAATTTGGGGTTTTCATAAGCTGTACGCCATAATCATCACAATTATACCAAAGTAAGGCTTGACATATCTCGCTTTGCATGTAATGCGTCTATCTCATATATTGGTTTCACCTTTTGAGTTGCCATACTGACATAAATGAACATTTGCACGATATTCTAATTTTTCGAGTTTCACCTGTAGAATTTTGTTTTGCTACGTTCTTTCAATATTAGCTTTTTGCATGCCTTCTTTTTGTAAGCTGACAAAAGTGATCTACCCTCCACAGAGATCAGCACTTTGTAGCTTTATTTGTAACACACATGAGAAACATTTTAAAGGGGAATTCAATAAAGAACTTTATAACTGTTGTCTGGATAAATTATAATTTTAGTTTTAATACCTTAAGCATACCAAGTGCACCCAGTTCTGCATAATAAAATTTATAAATTACCAAAGCAATTTTATATCTCTAAAGGTTGTTAAATGTTCACAAGTGGCAGTACCAACTCATCTCAAAACAGCTAAGCAAGTTGGTCCTTGGACTGGAAATCCCAGGTCTGTAACCTAGATTGGGAATTTGGGGGGAAAAATCCCAGAAGAAAATTGTGAACCAAGAGACCCTCTGATTTGACTTCTGGTTCTCAACATGTTATTCTTTATTCTCCTTGTTCCAAACTCAGACTTCAGTTTTGATGAAACACTCCCTCTTTGTTCTCCTTGAAAACCAGCAGTCCCTCACATGTGTGCCTCTAAAATCTTGGTTTCCACTGAATCCTTAAACTGCTCCAGTTAGTTCAAAGTTGCTGTCTGCCTGAAATGAAGCTCTGTGTCAACTGACTGAAGCTACAGATCATGCAAAAGATCTGTCAGATGCTTGTCCCCAACTTTAGAACTGGCTCCAGGGCGGAGGAAGCCTCAACAGACTAAGATTTTTGTATGTGATAAAAATCAAGCTTTGACCAATTTGTTGAAAACAATGCAAACTTTATTTAAATCTCATTGCCTTATAAAAATCCAGAACTGATGTTTTTTTCATAATCATAAAACCAGTCAATGAAAAGGTTATGATTCGGCTTTCATAGCATCCATAGAGCCAGCCTGGTGTAGTGGCTTGAATTTTGGAGCCAGGACTGGAGAGACCCAGACTCAAATAAAGCCATGAAATTTGCTGGGTGGTTTTGGACATAGCAGTATTTCTTATCTTAAACAATCTCAGCTATTTTATCTTTGTTTCTCTATTTTAAATTCCTCTCTTCTACTACTTAGCCAGCAGGTGAACTCTGGAGAGCATTGGGCATGAGGAATTGTTTAAAACATCTGGAAGCCTGAGAGAGAGAACGAGAGAAGGAGACTTGAAATCCTGCTGATAAAAGCTTTTTTTGCACCGTGAAAGCAATGCAGTTCCTCCCTGTATTCCATGAGGGTTAGTCCCACTGACTGCATAGGACTACAGTTCTAAGGTTACATCACGCAAGCAGCATAGAAACATTTGTAGTTGATAAATAGAACTGAATAGTGGACACGTTTTTATTCCATGTATATAAAACGTATTCCATTTAAAAAAAAAAAAAAAAAGGGCTCTCCAAGCAAGATGATCACATTTCAGTGTAGTCGTCTGACAGTTTTGTTTCAATGAAATTTTAAAGAAAGCAACATTAGCCATGCCAGCTGTGAGTTATGGAAACTGAAGCCCAGAACATAATCTGGAGGGCACCAGCTTGAAGGATGATTTCTAGCCTGACTTTCTCACTAAACTCCCAAGATTACTGACAATAAAATATATAATAACACACAGTAAGATCTTTTAAAAAGCAGCACTGGAAGGCTCATAAAGACTTTTTGCAAGAGAGCACTGGAAGGAAATATCCACTCCCAAGAACTTTGAATTCAAAGCAATCATCTCCAACCTGCCACACTGATCTTAGCCGTTACCATCGTAGCGTCTTTGTGTGGCTGCTTCAACTAGAGCAGGTAACGCTTGCATACTCCACAGATGGAGAAGAGGCACTCTGTTTTCCACTTCCCAAGGACACAAGCAATTGTGTCCTTGGCATAAGGACACAATTCTGAGTAACAGCTGGATTTTATAGTTTCAAAAATAGGAGACTATGCATTGTTTATTTCTCCATCCCCATACTCCTAGGAAAGAGTCCTAGGGGCAATCTGCAATCACATCAGCACCTGGCTGCATCTACTTTGAAGGTTTGCTACCTGCTACCAGATTTCATATAAAAACCGGGATAATAGCAATTTCCATGGCTTCAGTATCTTCCTTCTCATCTCCTTCTCTTGTTTGGTTACATGCTTTATTTATCATTACAGATGATCAGATCTGGAGAATCAAATGTTTGCATATTCTTCTGATTTTCGCATTGGCCCCAAAAAGCTTTTGCATTGTATGGAATGTGATATTTCTATGGCCAAAACAACCTTGTTCTTTTCAGCATGGGTACATGAAAGTATTTCAGGGGTGCAGACAACTGACTGCCCTTTGGTAGGGTGAGGGGTCTTCAGAATAATCCTGCCCTGGGAAAGTTAATGGTTTTAGCACATATACTGTAGACGTCACGGCAGTAGAAGAGGATTCTTTGTATCTCCTCCATGTAAGTGAAGACGTATGTGGGATAAACATATAGGAGACAGTCAAGGTGTGAAGAACAGAAATGATCATTTGCCAATTCACAATAGTGTGTGTGTATGTTTGTGTATATGTGTGTGTGTGTGTGTGTGTGTGTATATGTATGTATATTATACACACACACAGAGAGTATATATATCATCTGTACTGTTTTCTTCTTTTGAGAAAAAAACCCTTACCTACTTTAACAACAGATTAGAAATGCAGGGAAATAAGGCTTTCTGTTCAAATCATGTAGCTATATGTACAGTTTGGTGGATTAGGACTTGATCTATATCTGGAGGAGAATGAGGAGGCAGGATCTTGAGACAGTAGAGCTATTATTATTAAGTGTTATTATCCCAGCCATTCAACAAATAAACTGGATTATTTAAATGTTGTCTTACCTCATTTTTATCTTTAGTGTAATCTATGGTTCCAACAACAGACTGGCAAAATGTCAGTTTCAAATAATCTTTACACAAAATAAGCAATGACTTGTTGGCATAGGAGGAAAAAAAATCTAAGAATCCTAATTGGACAGATACCCTTAATAACAAGGATGCACAATTTTTGCTGCATCAGGGACTGTATCAACCTTCAAATGCCATGTCAGGATTTGTACTGCAAAATGAATAGGCACATAAAGTGTTTAAAAGTGGATTAAGAGTAAAAAAATTAAAACTTTATTTGAATGAATACAATTATTTCTCTGTTAAATTTTAATGCACACACACACACACAGACATTTAAAGTGACCCCAGCTCTGATTGTCATGAAAACTGCCCCTCTAATACCTAAACATGGCCCACCCTATGTTAAGAAGAGGGATTGGTGGATATTTTTCCCCACTGGCAAGTGTCACAATGGGAGGAGAACTAAAGCTCTGGGGAACCTGCCCTTCCCTTAACTTGGCCCACAATTAATAAGAAAGAACTGCTTGATTCACTGATTCATTATGGATCATCAATGAGGATGGCAATAATTATGCTCATTTACTTTACTGCCAGATCGAGGATTGGCAGATAACATTAACTGAGCTTTGCAAATGCAGCATCAGAGGCTCAAGCCAGCCTTTTAAAAGCTCTAACTTTAAACCAATCTGAATGACAAATTAAACTGCCACTCTCCCTCATGCTGTATCCAGTAGCAGATTGATCTTGTTTTAAAAGGGGGAAAATCCTACATAGATGCATGACTACCATTCTTTTCACAACACAGCTTGCTAAATGAAAATTCACTGAAATTATTAAACTACTATATGCCTTGCTCTTGATGTGATCTTGGTTGATCAACCACTCCTGGGGAGGATAACAATGGTGTTGAATTGCCTCTATTTGTACACAATCTGCCTGACAGCGGACTGGCAAAGTCCAAACTCTTTTGTAACCTTTTCCAGCCTGGTGAGCATCAACAACTGTTTTTCAGAGATCCTCAGAAATCTCCTTTGCTCAAGCCATGACACACTTCCACATACCTGTGTTGTGAAGATCAGACTTTAATAGTGAATACCAAGAATTCTGTTCTTGAAATAAGGCAGGACCTCCCACACTCACACATCATTATCATCCCATTGAATGAAGCACCTGGCTCTTTCCCCTTCAAATAAACTGATAATCTTAGAGCAGTGTTTCTCAAACTTGGCAACTCTAAGATGTGTGGACTTCAACTCCCAGAATTCTGGGAGTTGAAGTCCACACATATTAGAGTTGCCAAGATTGAGAAACACTGTCCTAGAGGTTCACATACTTTTGCCACACACAAATATGTAGCTTTAGGTCATCTTCCTCAATGAATAAATGAACAAATACCATGTTTTGACTCATTTGTTTAATTGGGTTCTCTTTATCTAGTTTTAGGACTTGTAAGTCACATTTATGCAGAAATACTAAAAATCCAAAACAGTTCACAAACTTTTAAGCATCACTGTAGATATAACAAAAGAAAAGAGTCAACATATATGTGCAGGTCTCTCTTGCAATGAATGTAGCAAACATGGCTGCACTGTGCCTTTATTTACTTATTCCTACCACATCTCTATGTATGAATAGTTAATCATACATAATTATTTTATGGAGAGGGATATATATACAAAATTTCAGAGCTGAACACAAGATGGAATGAGATCTCCTCTCCTTTCTGAATTACATATATATTGGAAGAAAGGTTACTCAGTCTTTTCCAACTCACTATCTCAACAGGAACTTTATGCGTGATCTTAAAATACAGACCTAGAGGTCTCCACAAGGATGTTCACGGGTAACATAGGAAAATCTTAGGGCACATTACCACATTCTTATCCAGCTTCTCTGCTTCACCAAATGGGCTGTCTTCCCTTCCTTTTCCGCAAAGGCCCTTGTATCCCTGGTTTCTTGGGATGGCTTTTCCAGGCAATTTATAAGGTAAAAAAGCAAGAGAAAAAAACCTGGTGATTCTGGGGTCAGGGGGAGAACTTATGTGAATTCTGAGAAGTGGCCAAAACGTATAGCACTCTATCCCTCCCACACCCATTTGTAAAAATATATATTCTGATTGCTTTTTGATCAGTAACAGAAGAGAAAAAGAAAGCAATAACCAAGTACAATAATAAATGATAATACAGAGAACAAAACTAAACAAACCAGAAAATAAGTAAACTGTAAAAATAAAGTTAACCCATATTAGAACAATGAAACATATGACAGTACTCAAGTCTTAAAACAATGAACTGAATCTTCTCTACAATCATACTGATTACATTTCTCACAGCTTTGGTCAAAAGTACTTCCATATGTAAACAGTGTAGATGTATCTTTCATCCAGGATTTTAAGGCAGGAATACTACAGTCTTTCCACTGGAGTAAAACAATCTTCTTAGCTGCCCACATAAAGGCAGATTTCTTCACACCTCAGTAAGTTTGAAATTTTTGGAATGTACAGTAATTCAACATCACTTTTGCATCTTTGACCCTTCTAAAATATTAAACCAAAATGGTGCCAAAATAGGACAGGCCCCAAATGCATACATGAGCGTACTTTCTGCCGTGTTGCCCTTTCAACATAAAGAGATTGAAATATCCCCACTTATATTTAGAACTATGAATGCCAACATCCAGCCAGCATGGTGAATGGTCATAAACAATGGGGACTGAAATCTGAAATATATGGAAGACAGGAAGTTGGGTAGGGGTAGGTTGCTGTCCATTGTTAGAAGGTGTCTGTCAATTGAGGGAAATCTGTCTTAAATTTAAAAGGTGCTGAGTACGTGTATGGAATATTCTGCGAAAGGTAACCTTGTTAACCACCCTGTCTACCCCTCCCTTCTTCCCCCACCTCATCTCAGAGTTATTTTAAGATGGGTGGCTATATAAATGTTTTAAATAAATAATAAATAAATAAATTTAAATCCTACATCAGTTTAGCCACTTCATGCCTCTGATGAAGTGCTCTGCAGTTCACAAAAGCTTGTGTCTTTTAATAATATTTTTTTTGGTCTGAAAAGTGTCTACCAGACTCCTGATTGAAAGCAACTAAAATTCTGTGGCACCTTAAAAATTAATCACTATTACTGCCTAAGCTTTCCTAGTTCACAAGTGCCCTGCATTAGGTCCATGGAACTGAATCCTGAGTGAGAATTCTTCTTTATATCTACAGAATGGAAGGGTGAATAGTGAATAGTGAAAGGAGTGCAATAGGCAGAATGGGTAGTGGCCATTAAAAAAGTGGCCATTACAGTTAGGAGTATTTCTGAAATTTGGGAATTGGACTGAAATTTGGCCTGGGAGATTTTCTCCCACAGCAAAAGCAACTCCAGTACAGAATAAGAAACAAATAAAGAGCAAGAGAGAATAGAAGAGCCCTCCCCACACCCATACGGGATCAGAGCAGGCTGTTTCCATCATGGCTAAATCAACCCTCCAAGCAAGCCGAGGACCAACCCAAGACTTCTGCTTGTGTTCCCCAAGAACTAGGTTAAGAGGCCAACAGCCTCTGACACCTGGCATAATATATTGTTCTTGCAGCTAGTAGCCATCACCAACCTTGACCATTCTTTGGTTGTCAAATCCCCTCTAAAAATCATCCAAGTGATTGTCCATCTGCATCACTTATTCTTGTGGAAGTGAATTCCACTCAATCAACTTGTGAAAAACTGCTTCCTTTTCATCCAATCCACAGCATCATTGGATCCCCCTAGCTTCTACTATAATACAAAGCTTGTACCATAAAAAATCAGAAAAACTATAAATAAGCAAAACATGTACTGTAAGAAGCAAGAAGTACTGTAAGAAATAAGCCAGAATTGCTTGAAGAGGCCAGGTTTCTATTGGAACCTAAGAATATTCTTTGGTGATAGCATGGCATACCCAACAACTTATGTACCATAAATCAATGTGGATCTCTGAGTTATAGGTAACTGCATAGGCGCCATTAAAATGGCAGGTCATACTCCTAAGCCAAATTGTGAGACCTTGCAAATCTCTGTATTTTAAGCATCTCAGTGATATGAAATGCTTTTATATTCTCTAGATAATATATTTACTCTTTATACTCCTCTTGTTCTCTAAATTCTCCACATGTATATTATATGCTCTGAGCCGGGCTTATCAAAAGGGGAAAAAGCGAAGAAGGATAAAAGATCTGATGAATGCAATCTATTAACAGTCAACTGATACTATTAAGAACTAATAAATGGAAACTAACTAAAGGAAACATTCATCTATCTAGGCATGGCCAATACTAATAAGCAAGGCCTTCCTTGAGGAAAAAACTGAAAACACCAAATAGAAGAAAATGTTTGAGGTTGGAAAAAATCTGGGAACTAATACAACCTGCAAAGCAGTATAGATACGAGGACATACATACTGAGAGAAATATAAAAGTTCAAAAGCTATTAAAAAGAGTTAAACTGATGAAAAAAGATTAAAAGGAAAGGGAAAAAAAGACATTCTGCCGCTGATGCAACCTTCAGGTGAAGAAAGGCCTATTGCCTTTAGTCACTGCATTTAGGAAGCAAGGACCCAGTTAGTCCAGAGGACGGCCAATTTGCCATTTGCTAAATCTACTATCTCCTCTTTATACCATCTCCAGTTTCACCAGGTGGAAAACAGCTGCTGCTGCTGCTGCTGCTGCTGCTGCTGTTGTTGTTATTATTATTATTATTATTTATATGCATCCCAACTCCTGGTGAGTCTGGGTAGTTTGAGAAGATGGAAAAAGGAAGTGCCTAGGGAACAAGAGTGCCTCTGGGCACACGCTGAACCCAGGAATCCGCTTTTGCACCAAAACTGATCTTTTAATCTTTCACAGGCAGACCCACTCCTGCTTTCCCCCGAGATGGCCTTCCACAACCAGGAGACTTCCAGATATGGGACTACAAAGTTTACCCGGCTTTGTCATCTGGCCACATCTGGCCACACGCTCCGGATCAGCAAGGCTGCCCTAAGTGTCCGCATTTCAGCAGCTTAAGCGGGATGGGGGGCGGAGAGGGAGACCCTAATCGCACGTCTGTGTCTCTGAACTAGGGACCCCTTGACTCTCCTGCCGCAAGTCACCCACAGGTCTGCCAGTGCCCGAGCTACGTTCGCCCACCCATGAATTACCCCAGACGCCCCCTCCATCTTTCCATCATTCTCTCTGGGTCTCTCTCGACTTTCCCTGCCGTCGGGCCGAGCTGAATGCGGGCAGGCGGCGCGCCACCGAAGCTGCCTGCCCGCCCGCCTGCCTGCCCACCTGCGTGCCAGCCCGCCGGCCTTCGGAATCTTCGCAGGCGCAGCAGCAGCAGCAGCAGCAGCCGCCTCCGGCGCGCAAGCCGCAACTCAGTTCCGATCCCGGTGGCTCCGCGGCCCCCTTTTCAACATGACTCATCAGGCAGGCTCCAGACGCTTTATGATTGATAACATCGGGTCCTGCCAAGCCATCAATTTTAACACCCCCCCCCCCCACCCGCGCCTGCCTGCCTGCCTGCCTGCCTTCTCCCTTGCTCTCTTCCGAGCCAGCAGGGAGCCCGTTCCGTCTCCCTGTCTCTCTCAAATGGATGGCCTTCCCCGGCTCATAATCCACGGCCTGGTCTGATAGGCAGGTCCGTTACTCACCCGGCGTGACTCGGAGACTCCCTACTGACACGTTTATGGGGGATTTACGTGGGGACTTCAAATTTGGCGGGAAAAGTCAGCTCCCGGGAAAGCGGGGAGCGGTGGGGGCAACGAGAAAGAAGGGAGAGGTTCGGGGAGAGAATTGGAGCACATTCTCCGAATCTGCGTCATTCCCAGCACTGGCCAAGGTCAATAAAGGAAAAAATCGTACATAAATAAAGCCTTGCCCGTGACCTCTTCGCCCCCACCCCACCCCCCCGTCCAGCAATACGGCCGCATTTTCAAAACGAGAAGAGAAAAATATTTATGAAGACAGTTTGGGCACCTTGAATAGAAAGGGTAACCAGAAAAGTAAACTCAGACTCTTCGTTCTGTGATATAATTCATTCCAAGGTTTCGTCTACAGTCCGCATCCAAAAGCAATTAAACTATCCTCATTAAAGTTATTTATTGAACCGCCTGCTCTAGACAGAAGGGGGGGGAACGAGAAGGGGGAGGATGATATTGGGCTAAACTAGCGCCATTTCCCAGCAGGAGAAGGAATAAAAAGATACTTAAAAATTAATTAGAGTTTAAACTAAGAATAAAATAAAAGGAGAGAACTGCTGGGGGAAGGGAAAGACATGTACCAAGGGAGAAGTTGAAAAAAATGAAAACATAAAACTATGAAATATACTTGGCCCCGAAATTCTTAAAACAGCCATCAGATCCAAAAGGAGAAGCAAAAGTTGGTTTGATATTGCGCCCCCAAACCTATTCGTGCTTCAGCTAAGGCTACCCAATCTGGGTTGCCCAAATTCAGTCAACTACAAGATGGCAGCAAAGAGATACAGACACCCCTAACTCTCTGCTGCCATCTAGTGGTGCTCTGGCTTCCTGCCACCCAGATCGGGTAGTCCTACTTAAGCCCCGTGATGTTCAGTGAGGTCCACCTTCAAAGTATGCTGCCCTGGGAATGCAAAATAAATATTCCCCTTATCAGTGAACATTTTATACCTATTGAAGAAAGCACAGGTTGGTTCCAAGTCAGTTGTGTAGTTTGAAAGCCTACACCTGATTTTTTGGGGGGAGGGGTCCACATTGTACCTAATGTTTCTTTGAGATATGCTAAGATGGAACTGCATCATGGAAAGAGCTTAGAAAAGCAAAGATTGGAGAAAAACCTCTTCTTTAACTACTGAACACCCTTCTCTCAAAATGCCTGTAGAATTTGAGGTGTCCCAACGAAACGAGCAACATATTAAAATAGAGCAAGCATTTAGTAATGTGTTTCAACGCGGTCCTTTCCCCTCTATGAGTTGTGCTGGCCTGCCTTAGTGCACAGTAGGGGTGTGTGTGTATGTGTGTGTGTGTGTGCATGCGTGCGTGCCTTTGAGTCATTACACTCCTGGTGACTGCCTGGACAAGTCCCTGCAGTTTTCTTGGCAAGGTTTTTCAGAAGTAGTTTGCCATTGCCTGCTTCCTACGGCTGAGAGAGATTGACTGGCCCAAGGTCACCCAGCTGGCTTTGTGCCTAAGGTGGGACTAGAACTCATGGTCTCCTGGTTTCCAGCCTGGTGCCTTAACCACTAACCAAAGTGGCTCTCTTATAGTAGGGCTACCCTACCTGGAAAACCACTAGACAGCAGCAAAGAGTGAGAATATCTCTTTGGCTGCCATCTAGTGGACATCTGGAGTTGTGCACCCCAAATATGGTAGCTCCAATGGATGGTAGTAGGCTGGCATGAAATCACTGTGTCTCAAAGAAAACATGACCACTTCTAAAGGACGAAGTCCATTTCACTAATCAAAGTGTTTACTGTTTAAATTGACTGGTATGGGGATTTGGATGGGGACACTAGGCCTCCAAAATCTGCAGGATCATGCCATTTCCTGACCAGGTTGGCTGAGACCATAAAGATTTGGAGTCCATCAATATCAGGAAGAACAGTTTCCTAATCTTCTTGCTAGATACTCCTCTTGAGCTGACTCTCATCCAAATAAGTCATTTCTTCATTAAAAATTGAGGCATCTATTCACTGCATGTTTGTAGCCATGTTCCTCAATTGGTGTGTTATTACGCTGTTTTCATACTGAATCAGTTCAACATCTAACAAGCAGTCATCAGCTATGGCCATCAATCAGGTACAGAGAAATTAAGTGTTCTGCAGACATGTCTAGATCTGCCCCAATGACTCTGAATGTGAGATGAACAATTTCAAAACACTATGGCTGAGAAAAGTGAATGTTCAGTTTTCAACCTGTGTTCACTCAAAACCATAACTTGATGTTACCATGCTTAAGAGAAACCTTGACACTGAACATTCTGTCAGCTTAAAACATTAAGCTAATATCATAAGCTACTCTGTTCATTTCCAGAAAGTTGGTAGAACACATCTCATTGTATAAACCTTGTTCAGGGGGGTAAAACAAAAATAAACCATGAAAATATATTTCTAATCATCTCCTACTCTTTACAGGAATCTATGTATTAAATTGGGAGTTTCTCTTCACTGAGATACCTTGAGTTTTCATAGCAGAGTACATAAGCGTAACAAATATTTCTTCCAGTAAGTTGGAAAGAAGAGACAGCGAGAAGATTATTTATGTGACTACCTCTACAAGTCTTAGAATTTTCACAGTGAAATTGTAATAACCATCAATAATACATGATTCACCTGAAACAGATCCCAGAAGGAAAGTCTTATTCATGATAGCAAAAGATCCAAAGAGAAAAGAGTCTCTCAACACTTTATTGGGGTGGGCAGAATGTAAGTTATTTGTAGTAATTTCCAATTCTTTTGGAGGAGGAGAACTCCAGTAAGTGCACACAGCTGCCTTACTAGGTGTTGGGGAGGGGCAATAAACCTAGTTCCCTCTCCTCATTGTACTGAACTATGGCCAAGTCCACACTAATGATTTATATACTCTTAGAGCATCCGCTGGGCATTTTCTGCACCATTATAAAACTTGTCTTCACCAGTGACGCATGGCTGGATGACATTATAACACGCTCCAAATTCCTAGTATGGAAATGGCCTAAGATATTCTAAGGTGGCTCCCCTATTGCAGTTAATATTGTGGTTGGTATATTTACTCTCTCTGTGCTTTGTGGTTTGTATACTCTTTTAAATAATATTTTAATTTTCAATAATGATTGTCTATAGTTTTATAATGATTGTTTTTATATATTGCTTTATTTGATTGTTGTACACCGCCGAGTCACTTCTTGTGAGATGGGCAGCTATATAAATTTGATAGATAGATAGATAGATAGATAGATAGATAGATAGATAGACAGACAGACAGACAGACAGACAGACAGAAGAAAGATAGATAGATAGATAGATAGATAGATAGATAGATAGATAGATAGATCAGGCTCTTTTAGGACTTACAGGTGAAACTCGAAAAATTAGAATATTGTGCAAATGTTCATTTATGTCAGTATGGCAACTCAAAAGGTGAAACCAATATATGAGATAGACGCATTACATGCAAAGCGAGATATGTCAAGCCTTACTTTGGTATAATTGTGATGATTATGGCGTACAGCTTATGAAAACCCCAAATTCACAATCTCAGAAAATTAGAATAGTGTGAAAAGGTTCAATATTCTAGGCTCAAAGTGTCCCACTCTAAGCAGCTAATGAATCCATAACACCTGCAAAGGGTTCCGGAGCCTTTAAATGGTCTCTCGAGCTGGTTCAGTAGGAATCACAAGCATGGGAAAGACTGCTGACCTGACAGTTGTGCAGAAAACCATCACTGACACCCTGCATAAGGAGGGAAAGCCCCAAAAGGTCATTGCAAAAGAAGTTGGATGTTCCCAAAGTGCTGTATCAAAGCACATCAATAGAAGGTTATGTGGAAGGGAAAAGTGTGGTAGAAAAAGGTGCACAAGCAGCAGGGATGACCGCAGCCTGGAGAGGATTGTCAGGAAAAGGCCATTCAAAAGTGTTGGGGACTTTCACAAGGAGTGGACTGAGGCTGGAGTTAGTGCATCAAGAGCCACCACACACAGACGGATCCTGGACATGGGCTTCAAATGTCGTATTCCTCTTGTCAAGCCGCTCCTGAACAACAAACAACGTCAGAAGTGTCCTACCTGGGCTACAGAAAAAAAAAAGGGTCCAAAGTCCTCTTTTCTGATGAGAGTAACTTTTGCATCTCATTTGGGAACCAAGGACCCAGAGTCTGGAGGAAGAATGGAGAGGCACACAATGCACGATGCTTGAATCCAGTGTGAAGTTTCCACAGTCTGTGTTGATTTGGGGAGCCATGTCATCTGCTGGTGCTGGTCCACTGTGCTTCATTAAATCCAGGGTCAATGCAGCCATCTACCAGTAGGTTTTGGAGCACTTCATGCTTCCTTCCGCAGACGAGCTTTATGGGGATGCTGACTTCATTTTCCAGCAGGACTTGGCACCTGCCCACACTGCCAAAAGTACCAAAACCTGGTTCAATGACCATGGGATTACTGTGCTTGATTGGCCAGCAAAGTCGCCTGACCTGAACCCCATAGAGAATCTATGGGGCATTGCCAAGAGAAAGATGAGGGACATGAGACTGAACAATGCAGCGGAGCTGAAGGCCGCTATTGAAACATCCTGGTCTTCCATAACACCTCAGCAGTGCCACAGGCTGAGAGCATCCATGCCACGCTGCATTGCAGCAGTCATTGCTGCAAAAGGGGCCCAAACCAAGTACTGAGTACATATGCATGCTTATACTTTGCAGAGGTCCGATATTGTTCTATTTCCAATCCTTGTGTTATTGATGTCATGTAATATTCTAATTTTCTGAGATTGTGAATTTGGGGTTTTCATAAGCTGTACGCCATAATCATCACAATTATACCAAAGTAAGGCTTGACATTTCTCGCTTTGCATGTAATGCATCTATCTCATATATTGGTTTCACCTTTTGAGTTGCCATACTGACACAAATGAACATTTGCACGATATTCTAATTTTTCGAGTTTCACCTGTACATGGATGTTGCCTGCCTCAAAATGGGGGAAATAGTGCCAGGGATTTTTGGCAATTGAGATCTGGGGAAAAAGAGAGAAAGAGGGAGAGAAAAGGGGACTGGTGGTAGTTATCAGGGCAGCATGTAGCTCTAAAACGTCAGATTATTCTCCCACCCTCCTTACCACTCTATACTTTGGTGGACTAGAACCCATTTCACCAGACCAGACCAGACCAGACCAGACCAGACCAACGTTCTCTTGAGGTGACACATTTCAGAGAAGAAGGGATAAACAGAGTCACAATGCCTTTTCCCTTAGATGTTTCTATTTGTTCTTTCTCCTTTCATAGAGAGAAATCCAGTGAGCAATCTGCCAAATGAGGATAACGCATGATGCACATAATGCAATGGACTATAGTCCATTAATATTTTTGCTGCCATCAATCTGTCTTTATGGCACTTTGAGACCATTTTTATCTCCACACTAACCCTCAGTAGCAATGGGCTCCATCCTGTTGATGGCATTTCATTGCCATAAATTTTGGTGATTGTTCCAAGCTCTCATCTAATAACACTCGCAATTAAAACATTACACTCCAAAGCCTTCAACAAACTATGTCTGAGAAGAAATCCTATCCTATTTGAGGGATTAAATTAGGACATTAGCAGAACTTGATATTTCTTCAGTATATTTATTATATCGATTGGTTGTATTACTGCTACGCTGGAAAGCCTTTATGCTTTTATATATTTGGCATCCATGTATAACATAAGCAAGTAGTATTTATAGTAGCCCATTAAATGATTTACTCTATTACTTTCCAGTGTTATTCATAGAAAGACCATGATTTCTACTTTCTGGCAGACAAACATATGCACGGATTGCTTATGATAATAGATAGACTGGGAGTTAACGGCTTATGCGTTTTCAGACAGGGGGAAGCAACAATTGTTTTGCCCCTGGACACCAAACACTGACTCTGCATTCATTTTGTAACCACCATCTTGGGCTGATTTTGAATGTTAGATTTCCCAGCTAAAGTATTTGGCTGAATTTTTGCATCTTCTTATTCTTTATTTCCTCACCCAGTGAAAATTTTGGGAAATGTTTTCGCTTCATTTTGGTTGGGTCTAATACACGTATTTCCCAGCTATGAGTTTTTAATTCTTAATATTAAAACCAATCTCATAATATGTTGGGAATCTTTCTTTTGTAATCAGAACTAACTCTCTGAAGCAGTTCGGCCTGTGGACAATCTTTTTCTTGTCTAATATTAGAAGCCCACATACTGATAAGTTTTGCACCAGAAAAGAGGGACACTGAATTAGTTCTTCACTATTTTTTCTTTGCTTCCAGAGTGAATGCATGCAGTTTATGGGATGTATGATGTCTTCACTAACTACAGCTGGGTGGCACCTTGATTTGATCACTCAACGGATCACAAAAGAGCGAGCAAGCTCTCCCTGGGATTGTGGGAAAGATGATTTGAGTAACATCAAATCTGATGAAAAGGAACTCACAAGATGCAAATATTTGCTCATTGTTTTGGGCAATATGTTGAGTGATTCAAATCAGGCTGTTGCCCAGTTTTGGACTTCTTTTTTTGTTTTTGAACCAACACAGCTTCCTTTCATTACCTTAATTATTATAGAATTCATCACAGCTGCATAGTATGGTGGCTGTCTTGTTAGAATGCTTGAAAGAAGTGGGGAAGCCATGGGTCTCCAGATGTTATTAAAGTACAACTCGTACTAGCGTTCCTCACTATAGCTGGGACTCCTGAGAACTGCAGATCACCAACTTCTATAGAGCCACAGATTTCCCAGCCCCTGTTTACCAACAAATGTTTAACCAGGACCTAATTTAATTTCCCCTCTTTAGCACCAGGTATCTCATAACGGAAGCTAAAACATACTAGAAGTCATGTGAGCTCCTAGAGAACTCTGCCTAGGAAAAGTGCAATATTATTTTAATCAGATCCAGTCGGTAAAGCAATTTATATTGCCTTATGGAATTCCAAATACTTGTACCTGATAAAGTCAGAGCTGGAGGTCAGTCATCAGGCTGGGGAAGACTCGTTATCCCATACATGGTTCAGTTACCAGTTGGAATCCATTGATAATCTGGATTTTGAAGGGGATAGTATTACTTTTAGACTTAACATTGTTAAGATTTCCTCTTACTGAAGAATTTTTGGAAAATTCCAGATGATATTCAAAATGAGATTGAAATGTACTTTGCACTATGTGCTTCAAAAAAAACACAGCAGCTTGTGGGAGGGCAGAAGGGAACTCAGGAAGTTCTACAATACTAAACCTATACAAGTAGATTCAGCCATAGGTCCCGGGAGTTTACCGTATTCCAAAAGGAATACGCTGCGGTTTATGACAACTTCAAAACTGAGATTTTCAGTTATTTCCTGAGCAGCAACTATTAAGTGTAGAAAATCCCAACTTTAATCCTTCCCATCACTCTCCAAGCAGGGATAAAAAAAGTCCCATCTCTGACCTGGAGAGCTGCTGTCACCCACAGCAGACAATATTGGGTCAGGTGGACCAATACTACACCAACTTAATCGTGCTTCCTGTGTTTCTGTATGAAGAAATCCATCTTTTGTCCAGTGATTCCGCCAGATTACATCTAGGTAAGTAATGTTCTTGAATACTTCCTAAGATTCAGACCAGAAGTGTATAAGCAAATTAAGCTGCAATCTTAGATATAGATGCAGAGGATAAGGGTCATTGAACTCTGTGGAGTGTACTTCTAAGCAGTGTGGGGTTGTGCTATCCCTGCTTTAACTTGAATAAGCCTTCAAAGAATAAAGTTCAAACTCCCCTAATGTATGATGTAAGGCTTCTTTTTTAAAAATGGGGGGAGGGGACAGGCCAAGTACGTCCTTTTGAACCCTGGTACACTTAAAACAAAGTGAGATCTGGGGAAATTTCCCTGTCAGATTATTGAAGGGTTCCCTCCCCCCCCCGAAAAGCACCTTTAAATTTTCATGACACATTTTGTGCAATGTGTAAATCATGTTCAGGCATATCTCATTTTACTGCGCTTCACAGATATTGCTTTTTTTTTTTTTTTACAAATTGAAGGCTTGTGGCAACCCTGCGTGGAGCAAGTCTATCAGATGGTGATTAGCATTTTTTAGCAATAAACTATTTTTTTAATTAAGGTATGTACATTGTTTTTTTAGACATAATGCTGTTGCACACTTAATAGACAACAGTATAGTGTATACTTTTTGCATATAACTTTTATATGCACTAGGAAACCAAAAAATTTGTGTGACTCGCTTTATTGTGATATTCACTTTATTGTGGCAGTGAAACCCTATGGAAAAAGTGCCGGACTGAATCTGAATTGAGGAGAGTCAAAAACTCTCAAATTTAGCTAACAGTGGTCTGGAACCAAACCCACAATATATCTGAGGCATGCCTGTATAAACTCCTGTGAAATATAAAGGAATCAGAGAGGTTACTTTCTAGTTAATGTACTACCCATAGTGAAGGTGAGCTGAAAGGCAAGCCTAACCATGATTACTAGAAAACAAATTTGGGCTTTCCCCCCACTACGGGATTATATGAAAAAGTAAAATCTTTAGTGGTTTCATGGACACAACAGGGTAGTTTTCATGTCAACCGCATGGAAATTGTTGACCACTGGATTTCTTCTAGGATTTGGCCTCAACTTTAGCCTATAGCTGTAGGATTTCAGGATGGTCTTACATTCAAAATGTATATCAAGAGAAAATAAAGTTTAGAAACACCAGAGAGAGAGAAAATAACAGCACCATAGTAGAAACTCAAAAGAAACCAAAAGATTTATGATAGTAAAAAAATTAATGACAGTATTTCCCCCTATGAGAGCCAGTTTGGGGTAGGGGTTAAGGCACCAGGTTAGAACCCCAGGAGACTTGAGTTCTAGTCCCGCCTGAGGCACAAAGCCAGCTGGGTGACCTTGGGCCAGGCCCTCTCTCTCCACCTAGGAAGAAAGCAATGGCAAGCCACTTCCAAAAAACCTTGCCAAGAAAACTGCAGGGACTTGTCCAGGCAGTCACCAGGAGTCAGATGATTTGAAGGCGCACACACCATTTGCCCTATAATGGTAATATCTCCTCAAGCTGAGTTTGACTACTGGTGATTTCACAAAAACATCCAGGTAGTTCTTGGGGCAACATATAGAAGTGCTTTATTCTCTTCCAGATTTTTTTGTTTTAACCTACCAGTGAAGCCCACCCCCCAGGAGATTCTTGGTAGCCTCCCATCCAACTAACTAGCTTTGCCCTCCTTGGCATTTCTGAGATCAGCCAATGTTAAATAGGTGTTATATCTGGTAGCAAGCCTAGACAGATCTCCTATAGATCAAAGATCACCAGACAAGAGGGGATCTTTAGGGCCCCCTCCCTTATACTGATGATCTCCAGATATTTTGCATTACAGTTCCTCAAAGGGCCAACAATTATCAGGTCCTCCTGGGGAAAAAAGAACCTAAATGATTGTATGTCCACAAAGAGGGTTTGAGAGGATAGCAGGAGAAATCTCCTTACCCATTTGCCTGCCACATTTTCTGAAAGGAAAGTACAATGTTTCTTTGATGTCTGCAGGAAGAAAATCTTTTTGAAGCAATTAATACTACATTGCAATAGAGTAGCCTTCCCCCTCCCCCCAATTATGTCCAGAGAGGGACTCCTAAAATTTTTAATTTCAGAATCTAAAGCAAAGTATCTTCATTGGCTCTCAGGACCTTAACGTTAACAGCAAGTTTCACACTGACACTTTTTGATTTGGTTCTGCTTCATTTATCACCCAGTCCTGCCCCTTGGCAGAGAAATTATTCCCCATAATTCTTGTTTGAAGGTTACCTAAATTAAAATTTTCTTAAGCTAGATGGAGATGTCATCTACATCAATCCTGGATGGCTTGGCCCTAAAAATGAGGATGGGAATGCCTGTGTCTTATGAATGGACAAGTGTTAGATTTCCCCTGAGCTGGCATTATGAAGAAAAGAGTCATCGATATAAGGTTACTGGAGGAACACACAGGGCTTTTTTCAATTATTGCAATGATTTCCTTCTTGTACTTCACACACTAAATTTCTTGACTGAAAACATTACAAGAGGGCACCCACCTTTTTCTAAAATGAGAGTGGTAGGCATGGCAAACTCCTGAGGAATCTAAAAAATGGCCACTATTCCCCTCTTCCTCCTTCTAACAGACTGTTTCCCGTAACTTAGGACATTCTGGGCCATTTTCTGGAAAGTCATAAAACAAGGAACAAAAGCTAGGATACATTTCTGAAATAAGAGACATTGATCATGGAAAGTGTTCTTAGCCAATTCCAAAAGCCTGAACTATTTAAGATTTCTTTAACTGACTTTTTAAAATGCAGTGTGTGTTTCTCAATCATATATTTAAAAGGTGTCAGATAAGGGAGGCTGAAGAGCGGTGCTGCATGAAAACACTTACATATCTGAAACTCACTTTCAGTGGGTGGGTGGAGTGGTGGGGGCACTGGAATTCCCTGCCCAGATCTTGCAACAGCCTATGCTATTCCCCCCCACCCCACTCTCAGGGCAACCCTTTCAGTTCTCTTACCTGAGAAACAGGCCACTAGGGTTTTATTAGCCACCAATCCCTTCTTTTCAAAAACATTCAGAATCAGGTATTTATTTGTATGTTGGCTTTACACTGAATTTAGCACTACTTCATCAACTATATCCGCTAGAGAAATCCTGTTCTCTTAGATGCCAGCCTCCACTTTCCATAAAGCAGGAGAGATCCCTCAGACAGAATCCCTTTGGGGGGGGGGGGAACAATGGGTCCATTGTTCCGAGACCAACCCACACATAAAGGGGGACTCGTTCCAATATGGTTCCTCTGAAGTGTTCAGAGAGATTGATACTTTCATTCGTTTTAACTATAATCCCAAGCGCCATTTCGATCTTGGGAGTCTTATCCACGTTCTCTTGTGTACTCGGCCAGTGACATCAAGAGGAAAGCTGTGGGGGGGGGGGGGAGCAACCCCATTGATAGAGAAAAAGAAGAGGGTGGGGGAAGCTTGCACTTTCTGCCCCCACCCAGCTTAAAAAGGCCCCGCCCTGCAATGGATGGACACATTGGAGAGAAAGGAATTCTAACACCAATTTGACCACTCATTCTATCACTCATTTGACCGCTCACTCATTCTACCTCCCCAAAACGTTTCTAGTTCTAGTTCTAGTTTATTCAGGGGAATAGGATAGAGACCCATCAGTTTGTACACCTCGGGTAAAACATGTCCATGTTCTTGTTCTTACCAGCCAGAATTGCTGAGAGTCGGGCAACATGTAAATTGAATAATAATAATAATAATAATAATAATAATAATAATAATAATACAGCTCTTTGGTGAACTGAAGCCAGTTAACTCGATAGTCCCAGCCTCCCTTACCACAGCACGACCGCGTCCTTAATCCCACGCACCCTTGACCCTTCCGTGTTGTCGGCACCCATCTCTTGATCGAGGTTATAACCTGATCTTTTTTCAGTCGTAGGACCTTTAAAACCCACAGATTCTCATTGATAGGCATTGTGGGAGGGGTGTGTTTCTTGTAATTCCTAGGACGGCACCAGTTTGGAGAAAGCAGCCCTACGCACTCATCCGAGGAGCTACACTGTGGTAGCCTAAGTCTTCGTAAGAAATAGGCACAATAATGGGAGTCAGCCGATAACTCACAGGAGCCCGCAAGTGTTAGGGATACATTTATTAATCTAGTTCACCCCCTCGCCTCTCTGCTTCTGAAGCAAAGGGGAATTGTGTTAGTTAATCTTCTCAGAAGTAAGCGGTGGTGGTTTTAAACAAGCCACCAAGCACTTATTTCACTCTGGAAAAATGTCCTAAGAAGGAAATGTCCCCTTGATTTTAAATGAGGCTCAAAGCTTAGAGCAGTGGTTCTCAAACTCTACTCTGGAGGTCCCTGAGATCCTTTCAGGGGGTCTACGAAGTCAAATAAATAAATATTTTAACAATTCTCAGTTTTAATTTCCAATATAATAAATATCAATAGAGATAACCCACATAAACCAAAGCTTTTTGGGATCCGCAACCATTTTTAAGAGCATAAAAGGGTCCTGAGACCAACCGCTGGTCCTGAGAGCTTTCTCATCAGAACCAAAAGCATTTTTAATGCCTAACCATAATCTTCATGGAGTGTATTTTTTCCCAAATGAACTTAGCCACCTGAAAAAAATCCTGTATTCATATACTATATCGAGTGTGTGTGTGTGTGTGGAGGGGGGAGATTTTATTGCACACTGGAATCCAAATTCCAAATTAAGAATATTGCTCTCACTGACCCAGTACATCAATCCTTGCACCCCACTTGAATTTAATATGCATGTTATTTTGCTCAGTTCTATCAAGTAACATGGGGGAGGGGTACAATAAAATAATTTAGATTGATTCTGAATAATTTTGTATGGGGGGGGTAAGAACAGGTAAGCATGCTTGGTCTGCTTCACAGATAAATGTTTTCTCTTTTGGTAATTATTGTTTTAAATCGAAAGAAGAAAAAAAAAAAACCCTCCCCTCATGCCGCTGTTCCTCATACCAGTAAAATATTACATGCATTAAATCTATTGTAAAATAGGACCAAAACTAGTCATTTGTTTTAATTTATTTTCTGAGCGTCCATTTTTGTCCAAAAGGAAGGAAAATGAAATGGGTGTTATTTCATCAAAAAATATTATTAAAAAAACAACACCGTCCATTGCTTGACTGAACTGAATTCTGTGAAACAATCTTTTTTTTTTTTAATGCAAAAGCTTGGCATTCAGTTCAATGGGAATTCCATTTTTGGAATTTATAGGTTGGAAAATATTCCAAAAGTATGTTTAAAAACTGGGCAAGGGAGAAGCTACAGCATAAACCCCAAAATGTGAATTGGACTAAGTTGAAATGCTTAGCTTACTCTCTATTTCCTGATGATATACCTAGTACATTATACAGTAGCTGTGATTTTATTATACATGCTCTTTTTTCTTATTTTAAGAAATACAGAACTATAGTGAAATTTCCCCTCTCCCTTTCTCCTTTTTTAGTACATTTCAAATATTTCAAGCAACATTCAGTGCTCTTAAAAAAACACACACACACAGTCCCAAGAGTATTTTTTAAATATGAAACATTAGGGCACAGTTTAGACAAAGTTAAGGTGCAATATTGGTACTTAACTTTTAGCCATTATTATTTGCTAGAGGGTGAGAGAAGCAGTGCTATGCCCAAGACCTAGAGAAATCCGATGTGTGAAAGGGGATTTGCTGTTCATGTGTAATGCCTTGAGAATTAGTAATTCCCACACTTTTGATATATGGAATTGGTTCGTAAAGAGCATTTAAATAAAAATATTGCAGGCAGCTAAGCACAAATATTAATCATTAATTAGGTATAATTGTTACCTTTCTACCTAGCAGTAGAAATGCAGGCAAAGCTGTAAAAGGAGGCACAGTTAAAGATGGAAATATCAATATTAAATATAATTAACATTGTTTTCTTGCTAGGACAAGACTAACGTATTTCCTAAGAAGTTCGCGTCACAGCAGGAAGTAGCTCCTCTCTGATTTTAGCTGGTCTTAAAAAGGCTAGGCAGAGTCTGACCTGGCCAGTACTTGGATGGAAGACCACCAGGATACAATACCCAAAGTTGTAGATGAGATTAGGAAGTCAAATAGAAACTTGATGAAAGAAGGCAAAAGTAAATTACTTGGGGACAAAACCAGGATGGACTGTCCATGTATGACAATAATCAAGAGAGGCTTTAGCTCTTTGATGCCTAAAATAACCTTGTATCTTACAAGTAAATCTGACACAGATTTTAACTCAGTTCAGAAACTATTTCTAGATTACAATTTTATATATAGATTTGGACATTAGGTTTCTCTTTATGCAAAGTCTTAATATTCAGTTCTATAATATTTCTTAAATCAGACCAGACTTTTAGCAGAATTTATAATCATTTACAGTCTCAGTTTATAATCTTAGTTTATTATTTATACTGTACTGACTACTCTTTCTGACATTTATATTCTGTTTAGAGTTTAATAGCATTTTCTGTTTTTAAATAATACACTTACTTACAATCAGATAATGAATTATTGAAAAACTTTAATGTCTGTGATACTTGTAAATTCCCTGATTATTCACTTGTAATCTATTTTTAAACCTTATTTCCCTCCTTTTCGTTTACTTATTCCTTCTTTAAAACAGATAAACCTCACGTTTAAAAGACACCTGAACTGTTGAGCGACAAGTTTGAACTAACGCATCTTTGATTTGTATGGCTCCATTTTAAATCACTGTGATTTGCTTCTGAGTTACTGTGTTTGGGGGGGAAAAATCAAAGAAGACGTTTATTTTAATTTCCATAATTGTCCTTACTAAGCAGAGTTACCTAAAATGTGTCAGCGGTGCTTCTCCAACTGGGGCCAACAGACCTTTCAAAGAGATACAACTAACAGAGGATCCTTTGGGTGTCCTCATAAGTCCAAATAGGTTCAGTAGGGCCATTCCAAGTAAGTGGATATTACAAGCCCAAGAAAATAACCCTTACAGTTACTTGGAGGTAACCCTCATTGTGTTATTACTGAATAACCACGAGTACCTTTGGGCTTGAAAAGGGAGACTGTCCACGCGGAGAAGATCAGGAAAGCAATGCTTCTCTAAATTTGGAAAAATTAAACACATCAGTTTGGAGAATAGATGTATTGCTTTGATGATGATTTTTAGTCTAACTTTATTCATTTCACGGGGTGGATTGTAGCGGGCAAAAATCGCAGCGAGCCAGGTCTAGAAGCCAGAGAAGAGGAAGAAGCCGTGGGAGAGGAAAGAAGGAACGTATGAAGGAGGAACAGTCACTGCTCGGGCTTTCCAAGGCTAATGCGCTTTGGGGTGCGGGGGGGGGGGGGGGGGACTGGAAATTTCAAATACCGGGTTCTTTAAACCATCCGTCTAATAAAGGAAGCGGCCTCCCCATTCCTTTTCGTCCCCGCCTGTCCCACACAAATACTGTTTGGCTGACTTACCGGAGAGTCTGGCGGGCAGCCGAGGGGGCGGCCAGGAGAGGCGCAGGCCGTCTGAAGCCGAGCAGCCCCTCTCCTTCGCGGAGAAGAAACGTGGCAGCGCGGCTCAGATTTTGGAAAGGACCGTCGGAGCTCAGCCTCATGCTTCGAGTCCTCCTCTCCGCAAATCCTCTTCCCCAAACCCGGATCGGCCCTACCACCCGTGTGGAGAAGCCTTTATCGCCCTGATGCGTGGCTGCCTTTTCACACAAGACGTTCTTTCTCACAGAGGTGCTCTCCGGGTTTTCGGACCCCGCGGGGTCCGGGTCCCTCCCCGCCGCATCTTATTCCCCGGGGGGCAGAAAAGCAATTGTTGGAAGTCCTGCCCGGAGGGGAAATGTGAATGTCGGCATTCTGGCTATAAAGCACGCGGCATCCCTTGCCGATCTGTTTCGATCCGGTTTAGAGTACTTTGGATTTATTTTCATTAAAAACAGTCGCAATGCAATAAAACACACTTACTTTATCAGGGGAACAAAATATAAGCTTTTTTTATTGTAAGCAGTTTTTAAATTTGACTTTAGTTAATCTTAGTTTAACTGGAAGACCTTAGGGTAAAAGGCTGAGCTCTTTTAAAATGGATCTGCTTACCTTTTGGTGGAGGGAAACACGCACATAAATAATTGTCCTGCCTTATTGAGTAGTGTGCGTGGTGCTTTAGGAAGAATATCCCGTAGGCTGAAAATGAGTGTTCTCCCCTGGTAAGTATGGTAACAAGGAAGAAGTAAAGAAAAATATCAAAAAATACCAATACTGGTTTGAACGCATCATGCCGCTCACTGATTAAAATTTGCTTTTTGCAATTTACAGTAAACTAGCTCGCTTAATCCATTTAACTTTGGGTGGACTTCCAGTATGATCCTATACACATACTATACTCAGAAATATGGCCTATACATTTCAATGGGAATTATGCTCCAATATTTGTATATAGGATTGCAGCTAATGACTGGCCAAATCAGGTTTGCAGTTCTGAACAGGAAAATAACATGCTAAAAAAATTAATCAAAACCATATGGAAAAAGTGTGCCAAGCCCTATTCAGAGTCAGCATATAGTATAGAAATTATATTTGGGATATTGAGACAATAGATTTTCTTAATCTTCCATCATCTTCTTGAATCATCTTCTGTTGTGACATATCCCAACTTACAATTCAAAATAATTATGCTTCAATTATTATCTTTTTGCCTAGGATAATGATGATGATAATAATATAAAAGTGGGGTTTTATATACAAATTTGTGTATAGATCTGTAATATTTAGATTCAGTGGGATGATGGTGAATGGAACATTAAGATAAAACATTAGCAGGCTATAAGATATATTCCAGAATATCAAAGACGAACAAAAATGAATGAAGATGGTAAATAAGGAAGAAAAGACTAGAAATTAGAAAATTGAAACCTCATATTGAAAATTTATTTTCTCAGTCAATATGGAGAAACCTGAGTGAAATTAGATTTGATATTATGGTGAACTCAAAAAGTTGGGTTTTTTTTAATCTATCATGGAACGGCAAGATAAATCCAAAACAAGGGATTTGCACATACTGTTTTGCTTCCTGTATTTGGGTTTCTTAAACTGCCCAGCTTCCTTCGTTCCTTCCTTCCTTCCTTCCTTCTCCTTCCTTCCTTCCTTCCTCTGTGTCAGGTCTGATACCTGCTTTTCTGCATTATATTCCACTGGTGGACAATTAAAATGGGCTATTCTGATGATGATCAAGTATCTGGTTCTCAGTTATTCAGTCTGTTGCTTAGCCTGTAGATACTGCTGGCTGAGAAATTTGTGTTGATTGGATTTTATATAGGGAAATTATATTTTTAATAATATAGAGAGGACATTCTCATGTAATAAATTAAAAATTAAAGTAATTAAATGGCAACTTATGCTCAAGTATAAATGTATGATTTTATTTAAATAAATGGAAATTTCCATGTGTTAAGGACTACTTCTAGACTGAGCCTTAAGTCAGCAGAGGAAGAATATATTTAGTTGTTCTGCCACCAAAATAACATCCATTAGTTTGAGCAACGCTGCATAGAAAGATTATATCATGTCGCTCTGACTGATTAATGCTATGAGATCTTTTTTGTTCTTCCTTGATATTCTGATTACAGGTTTCAATCCTTATGAAATCATATTCTATTCCTATAGATCCTAAGGTGCCATCTTTGTGGGGGGAAAAAACCTTTAGTACTTGAGAAATCCTGGGATATGGGTCATGTGCCAGATGATTAGAAGAGGAGAGCTGTGGTCATCTTCAAAATAGAGGACACCGAGCAAAAACTATAAACCAGCCATTCTGGCACTGACTGCTGAGAAGTCTCTAGAGCAGATTATAAAGAGATTGTGTACATTAGACCCATGGCCTGTATGTACCTTGAAAACAATGCAGTGATTGCCAGAAGTCAATACTGAGTTGTCAAGAACAAGTCTCTTGTCAGACTAATCCCCCCCCCCTCTCTCTCTCATTGTTTCTACCCATCCCATCTAGCCAGGCAGGAGGGGCACGCTCTGGGTAGTCTGGCAGGGAGCAGGAAGAAAGCCTTTAGTGCCATAGCACCCATCCTCTGGAACATTATCGCTCCAGAGATCAGATTGGCCCTGACCCAGCTTGCCTTCCATAAGGCCTTGAAGACTTGGTTCTGTGCGTGAGCCTGGGGCCCTGGGTATGTGAATGGAGCACATTTCCTGGTTGTGCTGATCAATGTTGTGTAATTTCTCTTGGCTGCTATGTTGGTTTTTTGTATGTTTTTACTATTTTTAACATTGTTAGACACCCAGAGTCATGTATATGAGACAGGCAGCCTTTTAAATCAAACAAATAAATGAAATCTCATTTAATGATCAAGGAGCTCTATAATATACTATGCTTTGGTTTCAGCCATAGATCTGATGAAGACATTAACAAACAAGTGGTCAAGGAGTGCTCATCAGAGGTTTACCATCAAACGTGAGAGCCAGTTGGGTCTAGTGGTGAAGGCTCCAGGCTAGAAAGCAGGAGGTGGTGAGTTCTAGTCCTGCCTTAGGCAAGAAAGCCGGCTGGGTGACCCTGGGCCAGTCACTCTCTCTCAGCCCAGCTCACCTTACGGGGTTGTGGTTGTGGGGGAAATAGGAGGAGGGAATATTAGGTATGTTCACCATCTTGAGTTATTTATAAAAATAATAAAGGCAGGATAGAAAATCTAAAAAAAAAAACTGGACTGAAGTACCAAGTGGGATGCCATGGGTCTAATGTACCCAATCCCGATGCAACATCTCCAATGGATGGACTTTTTTTTTTCAGAAGAAATGACTTGCTAATAGAGAATTATATTGTAGAGAATGCAAAAGTGAGAGCAGCCTTGTGCCCCTGCTGTCTTTAGAAGGCTGAGAGCTAAGTTAAGCTTCCAGCTCTGTTGGTAGGACCAGCAGGGAACTCATTAGTGCAAGGAAGAGCAAAGTTAAAGCATACGGCTGACCACATTAAAGAAGCTGAAAGCTGAGAAAGTGAACATAGCCCAAATGAATCTTCACCTTGCCACTCCCCAAAGTTCTCTGATAGGCAGAGTTTAATGAAACATTAAAACTCATTGGCTGGCTACTCACTGGCCATCAATATCAGAAAGCTGATCATACAATTCAGCACTTCCTTAGCATTCTCCATATATGGAACTGAAGATGCAACATTTGATATGATCTGTAATGAACCCAGAAGCGGTAGAAAAGCCATGGAATTTGCAAAGCACTTTAAAAGGCTATGAACTGTTTGGAAACCACCTGATACAATTTGCTGCTTTAAAGCAGCTATCCAGTTCAGTTCACAAAGCTGATGGGATTAACTCACCATAGCTTGAATGAATTTGCCACCTTCAAAGCTTTGTAGAGCCCTAGAAATTATTTCCTATGATCATCTAGAACTTTCTGGAGAATAAGCAAGCTATAAACTATAAATATTTGAAATGAGCTACCATGCTGCATGTTTGAGTTATAGAAGAACAATTAATTGTTCCTGGCACGATATGGTTCATGGGGTCATGAAGAGTCGGACACAACTTAATGACTGAACAACAACAATTTATTGTAAATTAATTATTGATGTAGTATTGTAAGGTAATGATTGTGATGCTGTGTTGTGTGCATATTTTAATTTAAGGATGAATGGCCAGTGGACTGATGATGCTCTTTTCCATTTTTCTCAGAGCACAGTTTTTGAGAAATGATTGGAAAATCTAAAAATGTTCATTCCCAGATGAAGATTAAATGCTTCTTCTGACCTAACAGAACAAGGATGATAATAAAACTAGCATTGTTAATTACAAGACAAATATCGATCTTCTGGCATATTTAGGCACTGCACACTACTTAATATGGAGAACATCAATATCTAAATGGTTCCTCCAAATTCAGAGGGAATGTATCTTGACTAATTGCTGGAGAAGAACAACGAGAGGTGGTTAATGTTGTTTGCTCACATTCCTTATCCCATTTTCATTAGTCACTTTTCAAACCAGGATGCTAGACTAGGTAAGCCTTTATCTGGACTTAGCTGGACTCTTTCAATGTTCTTAAAAATGGGCTACTGAATATCCAGCCATGGCTGTTTTAAATAATTCACAGTGAATTACTGCATTGTCATGCAAAGTTGCATGGCACTCTTGAAATCATCTCCCTTTCCAATTACAGATGATTCATCTGTTCAGGAAAGGGGTGGTTCATGCTCAGAACTCAATCAGTTTTTAGAATGAGCTGTACTCTTCCAATTCTGTGCTGCTTATAGGTACAACTTGGGCTCTGAAAGTCAGGTAGCTTTGGGATTCAGGCTCCCTTTTATCATCTGAGATGAGTGCACCTTGAGATAAAATTACTCATGCTCTGTACCCTTGGGGTAAGACTGTGTAACACGTTGTACATTGAGTTGCCTTTGGAAACCGCTTGAAAGCTGTAGATTCACTAAAGCATACAGAAGCTACTCAGCTGTTTCCTTGGGCCACCCATTGGGACCAACCACCCCTTCCCAATGCTAAAATGGCAGCCTAGGGGACCTCCAAGTAATCTCCCATCCAAGCACTGCTTCATCAGTATCAGCTTAAATCCAGCAGGTTTCTGCATCATATGCCTCCCTATGATGGCAAAGTGTGAATGTCCAAGTGGTGAATGTTGCCAGTCCTAGACGCATTCTGTTCAAATATTCAGACAGAAGAGCAACCAATGATAGCCTCAAAAGAACTGTCAGCAGTCCGTGGTGGATGCTGCAGAAATGACAAAATGCCTATTTTCAGGGATGCACAACATGATTCTAGGATTGTTGACATTTGCATGAGATTTTATTAAATGGTTTGGGCATTCATTATAATGTATAGACAATCTGCGTTTTCAAATGTGCATCTTCTGAAAAACATTTTTCCTTACTGTCTCATATATTAATTCATATATTCACACAATAAAGACTTAGAATTCGTAAAGAAGCAATGGCGCTCCTTCTGGGAAACGGGGGAGTCCAGACAAGAAGCTCAACAATGAGTCCTAGCTCTATCTTTATTGTAAGGTTATATTAACAGAATCTTGCAAGACTAAAAGTGTTTCTCTCCTCCTCTCCTTTCAGTGTCTGGAAAACTAGGGAGAGTCTCTTCTGAAATGCTTCCCACACCTCCTGTCCTTCTGTCGGCTGAGATACCTTCTACATGCCAGTTGTCCAGTCTGTGGTTCTCCCTCTTGTCTCCCAAGGTTGTTCCCACACACCATTACATCTAGCTGCCTCTTATCTGACCATTGCCTAGTCTGTGGCTGTTCCTTCTGCTCCCAAGGTCATTCCCACATACCATTACATCTAACTGCTTCTTATGTAACCATTGCCTAGTCCAGTGTTTCTCAACCTTGGCAACTTGAGGATGTATGGACCTCAACTCCCAGAATTCTCCAGGAAGCAAGGCTGGCTGGGGAATTCTGGGAGTTGAAGTCCATACATCTTCAAGCTGCCAAGGTTGAGAAACACTGGACTAGTCTGTGGCTGTTCCTCCTGTCTCCCAAGGTCATTCCCACATACCATTACAGATAACCTTTAGCACGTGCCTTTCCATCAGGTCAAGCTACCAAAGGAAGGGGACTGCCACGTTCATGCTCCCTGGTAAATTAGTGGCAGAGAGGGTCTTTTCTGGAATGAAGTGGCTGGGGTAGCATACAGTATCTAATTGGCTTTTCTCAAAAGTTGCAAGGAGGGTACAACAGGGTTGTGGGGACAGCATGTATACATCCCTCATGGGAATCAGCAGGGAGAGGCAAGCCAGCATGTCTCATGGTTTAACTCTTTTGCAAATCATTAAGGGCTAAAGTGGATGTGAGATCATCAGAAACCTGTGGACTGTTAAAGAGCACCAAAAGTATATACAGTAGTGCATATCTCAGCCTTCCCCAAGCAGCTTGCACACCAGCTGCCTTGGATTTCAGCTCCCATAACTCTCAACTGTCTGGGAATTATGGGATTTGAAATGGGACATGGATTTTGAAAAACTGCACTATTGTATCAGATTGGTAATGCGGGCCATGAAAGTATGGAATACTTTTTTCAAAGTGTGGCATTATACAGGGCTGAATTTGATAATGTAATGGATCAGCTGCCATTTGTAATACAATTCGTTCATGTGTTTTGAAACTGATTGTCATAGTAACTGTGAGCTGGGATAAAAATTAAATGTGGCCATTTATTGTGAAGAAAGTATCTTAGGGCTCATTTCTACCACTCTTTCTAGAACGGAATCTACTTATATCCCAGGTAAAGTTAATGTCAAAAGTTAAACTCTTACAATTTCAGACTACTGTTGCTGATCACATTCATGGCTAGCTGCCTCCTTCTACTGCACCAAGTCTTGACTCCTGACAGCCATGTGGACAAATCCCTGCAGTTCAGCAACATTTTCAGAAGTGGTTTGTCACTGCTTTCTTCCTAGTGCTGAAAGAGCGACTGGCCCAAAGTCATCCAGCTGGTTTCGTGCCTAAGGTGGGACTAGAACTCAGTCTCCCACTTTCTAGCCCAGTGGCTTAAACCACTACAACATACTAGCTCTCAGTCCTCTATTAGCCAAGCAAGTAAATCCTTATGAGGGACAGCAATTTCCCTTTTCCACTTGATGGTCTAGTCCTGTAAACCGAAGACATCCCCAGACACACCTTTGCTAAAACCCTATCTGAATCCACATCCCAGGCTGATTTTTTAATTCTCCTGTCTTATGTTAAACCATACAGTATTAATCAGAGCATCTGAGCAAGTCATCTAACTGTTTGTTGCAATCCCTAGAAAACCCCCTGTTGGGTGAACTTGCTTTGCCTTGAAGAGGCAAAGGTGCTCTCCAGTTGCTGTGGAGCCCAGGAAACTGCCCTGTAAGTATCCTCAAAGGTTACTTATCTACTAAACTTATCTTAGCTAAGTCTGATAAGTTTTATTTAGCAACATCTATGTTGGTTCTATTTTAAACTGCAACTGATCATTTCTGCTTCATTGTTTGATGAATGCACCAAATTGGAAACTGGAGGTGATTTAGTTTGTGCCTACTGATGTTCTAGACTGCTAGGTGTATATGTAACAGAAGAAGAAAGGCCAGCTTTGGGGAAATGGTGTGTCCTTCACTAGAATTGCAGTCTCCTGTCTTACCTACAGGAGCTGAAGGTCACCAAAGGTGAGCTATGTAGCACTCCAGCCTCTACTTTTATCCTCACAGCAATACTGGAAGTAGGTTGAGCTAAAAGAGAGAGACTGATCCAAACTTACTCAATGAGTTTCTATGGCTGATGGTAGACTTGGACTTGAGACTCTCTGGGACAAGTCCAACACCTTAACCACAGGTACAATTCTAGTTCCAGGTTGTCACCTTTAAAGCTCTGCTTGGGTTAGGACCTGAATGTCTATAGAACCACCTTATCCCAGAAGCTTCTGCCTATTAAGATCAGGAAGGGTGGGCTCTCTCTAGGTCCCCTTTCTTAAGGAGTGTCATCTTCAGGGACCACAGTGACAAGCCTTCTCAGTCACTGCCCCTCTTTTTTGGAACAGTTCCTCCCAAGTTTAGATTAGCTTCCACCGTACAGGTCTTTCAGAAAGCCATTAAAAGATGAATTTTCCAGAGAGGCAGTATGAGGACAGCAAATGTCATGCTGGTCTAGTTTTCAGGCAACTCAAGGGTGACCAGATAGCACCAACTATGTAGTGAGAAAAGGCCCCAATTTACTCTGATTTTATTGCCAGAATTACATATGTAATCAGGGACTGTTATGCTATGTATAATTCTGCTCATCTGGTCTGATCATCTAGGAAGGGCCTTCTAAGTTCCACCCCTGTGTGAGGTCAGAAGGATTGGGAACAGAAGGCAGGACTTCTTGGTAGTACTTACTGGCCTCCACATTGTGGACCATGCTGTCCTCAGAGGGCAGTTGCTACCTTCCCTCCTCTCATTCAGGAAGGTCCTTAAAAACCATCTTGACTGAATGGGCATTCAGATTCCAGGTGATTGGTAGGCAATTATAATCATCTTTATTGTTGCCATTGTTGTTGCAGTCATTTTTATTTTTTATTTTTTTGCTTTGTTTTTGCACTTCTTTATTTATTCAGTTTATTTATAAGTGCAAAAGAATAGAAAAAAAGGGGAAATTGTGGCTGAGAGAGAAGCTCTTTCAAGAAGATTGCTAGAATCTTATCCTGCCTTAAACTGGGCTGAATTGGATTTGATTTTGTCTTTGATTCTTGATATCCAACTAGAACTGACTATGTATCCTATGTAAAGACTCCCTCGACTCAAACTCTACTCCTGGTGATTTCATGGATGTGTGCTATTGGGGGAGGTGAGGTGGAGGATATGGCAATAATACAAAATTATTTACAATTGCCTTGTTCCAGAATGTTTTTCAATTCCAGTCTAGCCTACAACCCTGGGATTGGTGGTCTCCCACTGAAATAATAAGCAGTTCCAGCATTAGGATCTTTAATTCCCTAACCCTTACATCATTTTGATTTTAGTGAGGAAAAAGATGAACTGGTGTTCAATTCTCTTCTTTGAGATTGATAAGAATATTTAAATAAGGAATTTCATGTGGGACCCGCTGGAAAAGCACCTCAGAGCATCAGTGAGTCTCAGATTCATGGCATTCTTTTGATTACTTCCCTCTGAATCATTCTATGTTGCCTGGCCAAGCAAAGTATTTCTGAAGCAGAGATCTAACAACAAAGTCTCTGGCCCATCATGAAAGTTTATGCCCTTAAGTGTTCTCACCAAGCATGAGACGACAATCTTTCTTTGGGGTTATAAAGTAGGATGCAATAGAAGGTAAAACAAGCAAGCAAAAACCTAGCCATCCTCATGCATGGATTCCATGTTTCATTCCCTAAAGCTATAAACAGACTTCCTTGGAGAATTGTCAAAATCTATGGAGTACTCCCAGGTAATGTAGGTTTAGGAGACTGGTAGAGTTTTCTTTTTTTCTTGCTTTGCTTATTTTCTTGCTTTGCTGGAAGATCAAACATAGTTTATAGCTGTTTTCTGACACCCATTGCCCTTTAAATCTGATGGACTATCATGTCCATATTGTCCAATCAATGTTTGCCTGGACATCATGGGTGTTTTAGACTCCATAACTAGAAGGCATCAGGTTGGGAAGGGTTTTCGATGACATATTTTGGAGAGAAAGGGTAAAAAATCAGAATGAAACAGGATAATTATCAGAAGCCAATTTTATTGCTCAGTCTGGAGAGGTTTTTGGGGTTTTTTTTAATGTTTTCCATGTAAGTTCCTTGGAGTCTGTGATGGTGCCTTTTTCCTTGGTTCAGACTTCTTTTTAAGATAAAGACTCCAGTTTTGCTGCAGATATCACAGGGTTTTCTTAAGGGAGAGGAAAGGGGAAAAGGAAGAGATCATCTGCTGAAAGCAATACTCCCTCTTTTCCGGAAAGGGTTGTAAATGTGCGTATAGTGATCTCATTTGTGCATAGAAATATCTCCACTCAGCTTATTAGGACTTGTTCATAGTAAAAATTCATAGAACTGCTACCAAATTCTTTAGTTTCCCAAATATCTCTCTCTCTCTCTCTCTCTCTCTCTCTCTGAGTTGAAATTGCCTTTCCATTTATTTTTAATTGTTTCAAAACATGAGCAACTTTCAGTGGTAAAATAGCATCATCCTAAGAGAGAGTAGCTAAAAACAAATAAAAATAAGTAGTGTCATATTAAATATTTTCTTGAGCCCAAGTTTGCAGACCCTATGAAAACATTGGGATATCTTAAGCAATGTAGTTACCATTAACTTCCAAACAATTTTAAAATAATTTCAGCCTTTTAAGCCTTGATTTCATTTGGGGTGCTTAAGCTATGGTTATAACATGCATCTTCTCTCTAGCTTAAATTGCAAAAAAGGCATTTCAGGGCTTGTGGGGGAGTTTTCGTCTTTTCCTGGTATTATGGGTCTTTACAGAACTTGTTGCTTCCCTAATGTCTGGCTCACTACTGGATTAGAAGAGCTTGGGAAATATTCAACACCCTTATGCCAAAGTAGACAGGCGCACAAGACCGTTTTTGTGACCAGAAGATATCACGAAAGAGTGTGCAAGCTTTCCAGTTCTTGCGTGTATTTTATTGGTTGGCCCAATAAAGATGCCGTGCAGTGGATGTTGGTTTTCCCCCACCCCCAGATCAATAGAACTCTATTTTGGGAAAATACAGTATTATAAATACCTTTGTAATTTTTACTCAAGCTGTCCAAATTCCTCCACACTGAAAGACTTTTTAGAAACCAGGTGAGAAAATATCAGAGGTAGGGATGGGAAGATAGGGGAGGAAAAAGTGGGTTTATTTAGCACAAAGGGGAGAGGAAGAGAAAGTGGGTGAGAGAGAGACAGATATAAGGTGGAGCTATATGACAATACAAGGTAGAAGAATAAGAAAACATCACAAAGCAGCACTTCCAGTCCTCTACTCCAAGGTAACTTTTCAAGAGTAAAAAATTCTAGAACTTGCTCAGTGATAATATCCAGACAACTCTTTAACAGATAAATCATTGTCCTTTAATGCATATCACTAAATACATATGCATGGGAGTATATATTGATAGAGACACCATCTATTTCAGCATGCATTATGTGATTGAAAAGGAGCTGTTTGTATGGGGGGGGGGGGGTTGCCTCTACTGATCCAAGTCTGAATATTTATTTATTTGAATAATATATATGCTGCTTAGTTCCATTGTAGCTCTAGGAGGCTTACAAGATATAGCACAAACATCACTAGCGTCCATTAAAAATTAGCAGCAACAACAGATACAAAACACAACATTTTGGAATTAAAAGGCCTGGAAAAATAACTGTGTTCTAAGTCTCCCCCTAAACTGTAGTAAGCAGGATGCTTGTCGCAACTCTGGTGTCAATTTATTCCACATTATGAGGCCTTCCATGGAGAAAGCTGACCTAGTCATTACTGTCAAAAGTATCCAAGGTGGTTCTACAAAATGTGCTCCACTGATGACCTCAAGGGAGGTAGCAGTTCTGTAAGTTACCCCTAAGTTTAGTAAGATTTTAAATACAATTTCAAAGACTTGAATTGCAAGCAACTAGCAACCAATGAAACTGTTTCAACATAGGGTACTATGGAACCCACATTGTGTTGCTCCATTTCTGATCCATCTTCAGGGGGGAATACATTGCAGTAAACCAACCTTGAGACTACTAGCATATGAGTCACCAGCCAGAACTCACTCCTCTGGATAGGGATATACCTATTTGTCACCCAAATCTGATAAGGACCTCTTCACAAAACAATACTATGTGGCAGTATATATACAGTAACTTGCCCTGCCAGTGCTGACGGGGGTGTGGTTTCTCCTTGGTAGTTCCTTGATTAGGATATTGTTTTCTGCCTGATTGTTTGTCTGGGGTTAATCCCTGCTTATCTGGGAGTAGGCTGCTGGAGAGGATGTGTTCTGGTCTTTCTGTTTCCTTCTTAGCTTTCTTATTGTCTCTTTTGAACAGTGTGTAAATGTGGTTTATCTCTATGTGTCTATTGATTGCTGATTTGTCTGTATGCCAAACATCTAAGAATTCCCTAGCATTTTTGGATTTAGCTTGGTCTAGGATGCTCACAGTTTCCAAGTTGAAACTATGGTTGAGTCTGTCCATACATTGTGAGATTAAGGAGTTTTCATCATGTCTTCTGATTGCTAGTTGGTGTTCATGGATGCGCTCTGCTAGTCTTCTGCCTGTCTCTGCTACATAGTTGCTGTTACAGTCCTTACACTGTATGTTGTAGATGACTCCTGTTTTTTCTTCTTGGGCTACTGGGTCTTTTGGTTTACTTAAGATGTTTTGGAGGGCTTTAGTTGGTTTGTGTGCTACAGTGATGCGTTATGGTTGCAATAGTCTGTGTGTTGTTTCTGAGATGTTTTTGATATATGGTAGTGTTATCCTTTTCATAACTTGTGTTGGTTGTGCTGTAGTGAGTTGAGTGGTCAGGCACTTTTTGATAAAGTTGCATGAGTATCCATTTTGTTGGAAAATGTTGTATAGGCGGTCTGTTTCCTTTTTCTAGTGTTCTGGGTTGCTGCAGTGCGTTTATACTTATCTGAATAATGTTCTTACATAGCTCCTCTTGTGGGAGGTTGGGTTGTTACTTTGGTAATGGACCACTTGGTTAGTGTGGGTTGTTTTTCAATAGGGAATTCCTGGAAGCTTGGCATTCAGACAAATCAGCCATCAATAGACACATAAAGATAAACCACATTTACACACTGTTCAAAAGAGACAATAAAAGAGCTAAGAAAGAAACAAAAAGACCAGAACACATCCTCTCCAGCAGCCAACACCCAGATAAGCAGGGATTAACCCCAGACAAACAATACCCTAATCAAGGAACTACCAAGGAGAAAACCACACACCCCTCAACACTGGCAGGGCAAGCTACTGTATATAAACAGGGAGCAAAGCCCACACTCACTAGCACTGGTGATGTTACCTAGTTGGGTAATGAAATGTCTGCAAGCAAACAGTCAAGTTCAGAGAGCACCAAAGATTCCACAGTTCAACCCTGAGCTACATATATTTTCTTCTATTGGGATCCTCTATTTGCAAACCTGTTTCTTCAGGGAGAGTGCAAACCCTTCTAGAACAGGCATATGTCTTGAATCCTGAAGTACCATCCTCAGGATCAGCTATAACTCCATCTGTCTTCATCTTATTTTCTCACATCCAGTTCTTTAAGCTTGGAGACACATGCAGGTTCTAATAATATCGATCCTCAAATCCACATGAAAGAATCTGAGCATCATCAGCAGAGTCTAGACAACTACCCCCAAACCTGAGAATGATTTTTTCCAGAAGCCTCCATGTAAATATTAAATGACTTGGGAGACAAAATGGAGCCTTGCAAGAGCCCCAGGAAAGTTCCCATGGGCCAAACAGGACTCTAACAATTACTCTTTGATTGCCCCAGGAGAAATAGGAGACAACGATCAAATAATAGCACATCTAACCTTCTCCTTTCACCTTCCCTAACTGCTCCAGCAAGAGGCTGTTCATTTACTTATTAAAAGCCATTTAATCGTCTAAGGGTTGTAACCAAGTCATACGTTCCTGTTTCCTTCTGGGTAAATATTTGTTGGAAATGAAGGGGCTCCCTCTTTGCTTCAAGGCTGTCTCTGGCAGACACACACGCGCGCGCGTGCACACACTTTCTTTTTCTGTGTCTGAACTTTATGAGGAGGAGGAATGTACATGATTCTTGCACCAGGGCAAAGGAAGCAATATTTGAAGCCTGTCTTTCTGTGAGCCAGATATTAAGAAGAATCCTTCAAGCCTTCAACATCTAACACATGTAGTGCTTGTTGAAAGGCACACTATAAATAATTTATATCTCTACTGGTGTGCATTACAAACCAGAATTCCTGTTGCCCACTACAGAGTATGGAGAGGGGATGGGACGTAAGTGTGTGTGTGTGTGTGTGTGTTGCGGGGAGAGGGAGAGGGAGAGATGAGATCCATTTTGGCAGCTGGTAAGGTTTTTAAGCCCTGCACTCAAAACAAGAACACCTTGATCAAGTTTATGTGCAAAGGAATTCACCAATCTATTAATACTGAGATTCCTAGTTAATCTATAATTTGGAAAAGCTAGCTAAAGAAGGATTGGTAATCCATTAGTCCATTGCATGTTCAGGGCAAATTGGTTTTATTCCAAGCAAGCTGAAGATTAAGAGGGCTTTCTTTTGAGTAAATGTGGTTAGGATCTGGTTAAAACATGATTCTCTCTCTCTCTCTCTCTCTCTCTCTCTCTCTCTCTCTCTCTCTCACACACACACACACACACACACACACACACACACACTCACATGTACCGGGAATGATGGGGAAGAGAGAAAGATTTCTCTTATATTCTCATTTCAGTATTTCAAGTAATTCTCCAAGGATGCAATTTCTGCTCTCTTGCAGTCAATGTGAAGATTCAGCCCCTGGCATTTTTATTTATTTTAACTCAAAAATAGAATGCTTCTGCAACTGTGTAAAATGGAGGAGTGTCTGTTCCTTATGAAAAAGAGAAAGGCTTAGTTTATAAATCTCCTAAGATACCCAAAAGTTGCACTGATGTATTATTATCTCCATGTTCAATCTGGCGAAATGCCAGGTTCCTTTGTCTTGCTCCCTAGTTTTAGGGGCCTCTTTCTGTTCCCTGGGATGAAACAGAGTTATGCTAGTAGGATGACCTAAACTGAGCCCAGAGGCATGTGCCTTGGAGGTGAGAAGTATAAACTTATTTTAATGCTCTGCTGTAGCAAAACCCGCTCACAAGTGCACAGAGAGCTCACAGGGGAAAACTTTAGCAGACTTTTCACATCAGCTTTGCAAAAGGGTTTAAAATTAATATGTCCATTATAGATAATTGAGAGGCAAAGTCTCTGTTCCACTGCTCCCTTAAGAGGCATGGTGGAAACTATTTTATCATAGAACAAATAGGCAGAGAAAGGAAATACACATCCCTTCACACATAAGGGAGAGAGAACCTGCACCCCTGAAGGTAAAAGGTAACAAGTGATAGGCATGTATTAATATCTAATGTACTTGGGAAAGAAAATCTTTCTGTCCTGAAAGATTCCCTTCCCCAAAACAGCTGGATTTCTTGCCCGTCCGTGATTGAAACCTATACCTCCCATCAGGACAAGAATTTCCAGAAGATGGAAAAAGAATACTAAACATATGAAAAACAAATGGAGACAGAGAAACCAAAGCAGTAGTTTGCAGCAGAGCAAGCCTCAGTGGGGGTAAAGAGAATGCACATTAGATGTGCAAACAGGACAATCAAACAGGACAAGTCTATAAGTGTATCGTAGAAATTCCAAGAACCTGATTCCTACTTAGTCCTACTTGTGTGTCTGTATGTGTGCATACAGAGAGACTGCATTGACAAAGAGAGTTCAACGTAGAACGTGTGTGTTTTGTGTATACAATAGATATCTACTGGACCACCTACTCCCAATATTATCTGCCCATCCAATAAGATGATGTAGAGCGGGCCTTGCTCACCAGGATCCCTGGAAACCAGACTTCTTAATCACTGCACCCTTCTATGGAACAGCATACCCCACCTGGCCCCTTCTCTACTGGTTTTCCTTAGGAACACAAGCAGTGTCCTGCTGGATTGGACCCATGGTCTATTTAGTCTAGCAGTCTGTTCTCACAGTGGCCAACCAACTGCACAAAGAAGCCCACTAGTTATTCCATCAGGCTTTGGGCAATGGAATGCCGTGTGAGTTCTCTGGCATGAAAATATTTCTTTGGGGGTTTCAGTGAATTGATTAATTTAATGAATGTTCCCAGGGATAGATAGATATATGTATATGCAGATTTTTGTGTATGTGTGTGTACACCTATACATACATGTTTTATTAATATTATTAATACACTTTCTTTTTACTGTACTGTATTTAACCCAACTTATACAGGTTGGGATGTATGGTACTCATAGCTGTTCACCTAAAGGCCCAGTAAATTAATTAATTAATCCCTCTTCCAGTTTAAGCAATTGCATAACTTCTTCAACTTTTACTCTTGTAGCTCACCACTAGCTTTGTACCCAATCCTATACTCTGCACCCCTTTCTCTGGATGTAAGCTCCGTGCTGATTGGGAGGTCTATATGGCTCTGTGGAGGACTGCACATTCAATGGAAAGGAGCTAACTGACAAAATTCACCATCCAATTATTTGGTCTGAGTCCATAGATTTTCAGCTGAAGTAGGACCCCAAGTAAGGCACATAAGGTCAAGCCTTCAAGCATCAGCACCTTCCACATAGATAGGCAGAGAATGAATATAGAGTGCAGTTTTAAAAAGAGAAGCAGAAAAAAACACAGAAAAATGGAAAAAGGAGCTATTACATACCTGGGACATTCTTCCTTTTTGAATTTCATTGGATACCATTTTCTGCAATCCGGGAAATTATCTCCTGCTAATAGCCTCCTGGTGATATCCCTTTTCCAAGACATCAGCATGAAGGAATGAAAGGAGAGAGTTTATCCAATGGCTAAACTTCTCTGCTTTAGCAAAACATGCTTTGAAAAAATGAGAACACATAAAATAGAAAATGAATTACTCAAGAGAGAAATGAGAACATGAATGCTCACTTGCTTCCATCAGTGGTCCTGCATAACACTCAGGTCTGGGGCGTTCAATACCTTTGGAGGTATCGATTTGTTGACACAAACAATAAGGCCAAACAATTCCTCCCCCCTTCCAATTGTGGCTTGAAAATGGAGCCCACCGCTTCTTTTAACTTGGAAATGAACTTGGACTTCCGACCAGACAGGGCACTAAACAGGAAGAGATAGTTTTATTTGTCTGCTTCTGAATCATAGCCTAAGGGGTAAGTGCAGTATTAACAAAAGAGAGAGAGAGTGTGGGAGTGCATGTGTAAAGTCATCATGGAGAGGAGCCATTGGAACTAAACATATTTAAAAGGGGCACACGCCTGCGTGCACACACACGCGTGCACACACACACACACAAACACACAAGCAAATTCCCTTTCTCAGGAACCAGTTTCCCATTTTCTCACAGTCTTTTGTCAACGCTCTATGGAGGGGAGGGTAGATGGCGGGAGAGAGGACTCTTAACGGGCTGGGGAGGAGATGCCGAAGCTCTTTTAAGAAGGAAGGTGGGGGGACACAGTTGAATGAAGAACCCCAGACCGCCTGTATTCCACGGTCAGAAGGCCTCCTTCCCGCCACTCCAGAGAATCACTTCGGGCTACCAGCCGGCAGGAGCCTTCATTATGCTAGGACAGGTCAGAGTCTATAACAAAAAAAGTTATGCATGTATGTATTGATTTTTTAAAAATTTATTTATAACCCTTGAATATCTATCCTTGCTCTCAAATTAGAGGAAGCGAATGGAAGGAGCGGGCGAAGCAGCGCCATATCTGTGGGTTTATGGGAACGCGGAGTTGAAATGAAAAGAAAGCTGAATTTTAAAAAGAGGTCCTTTTTGGGAGGGGGTGACAACGCTAAGTCACCTTGAATTGCTCTTTTGCAAGTGGAATACTTTAAAATGCCAAGCTATGTGGGAGTTGCGGTAAAACCAGAAAAAACGAAGAGAAAAATGCAAAAGAAGTTATCCTTGTTATCATTATCATCATTATTATAATTCATCATCTTTGGACTTATTCTTACAAAAATTTTGGTGCCCAAGCACGGCACAGAGGGAAAACGAGGAACCAGTGATGTAGAGGTTCTAAGCTTCTTCATGTCTCCAGGATGTGGCACGTTGCAAGCAGAGAGCAAAACACAAAATCCTTCTCGAAGCATGGCCCAGCAGGATCCCCACCATTTCTCAAGGCAACTCCACCCCTGAAGGCCTCTTAGGCCCAGCGCAGGCAGGAAGGAGGAAAATGCTGCACGGATGTCTAGAACCACGTCTCTGGGCAGGGGTGCCAGCTTCCCAATGGAATGTAGATACTCTGAGATCATCCAGTATCAATCAAGCACAGAAAACTAAGTTTTGTGGTGAATTAGGAAAACAAATGGAAGCCGGAGTGTAGTGGATCCTTCGCCTGTTGTCTCCCCTTCCGTGGGCTATGAATATGCAAAGACGAGCCATTTCTATGGGCAATTTTTTCAAGGGTTTTTGGGAGTGTATTTACAAAGTCCTGTGATTTTTTTCATGCAGTGGGGAGGATCCAAAAATCTTGAGACAATTATACTGATTCAACTCTCCAGTGAAGAAAAGGGGCTATTGATTCCCCCCAAATGAAATGGGAAAGTTTGCAAAGCTTTGACCTTATAATGGACGAATTTGAGCAAAACAGGAAGAATCCTTTAAAAAAAGTTCACGGCTCCAGCCAAGGAAAAGCTTTGATAAAAGAACCCATATGAGGCAGAGAATGATGATTTCTTGGCTAACTTCACATTCCAGTAATGAAAAGTACACTCTAAATTGTAAACACCTCTCATGCAGGGGTGGGTTTGGGGTTTGGGGTTTTGGTTTTCTTTTCCAAGTGCGAGTGCTTGAAAATCTTCCTTGTTTGGCACGTTGATGGAGTTTTCCTGCTTTCAGCCTCGTGTTTATATATTACCAGGATCTGAGTGGCAACTGGTGAGGCACACTACCTTGAGCGGATTTGCCTGCAGGTGAGAGAGAGAGAAAGATTAAGACTGAGTCTTATTCTGCCAAGGGTCTCCACAGTGATCTAGGGAGAAATTACCTTGAAAAGCCAAAATTCCATTCTATGTGTGAAACATATTTCCAAAAGCGAAATGGACTGGAAGATATTCAAATAGATTGCCTCAGTAAATGCCTGTCGTAGGAGGATGGGGAACATCTCGCTGCCTGGCTGTGTGTGTTTTCAAAAGTTCCCTTAACCTTTAAAACAATGGTGGTTCTCCTTTTCAAAGGTTGTTCTCCTTTTTAATTGTTCGTTTTGCCAGGGGGGCATACTTAGGATGTTATAAAGGCTGTTCTTCTGCAACTCCAAATGAAATGTTAGCTGTCTCCTTTTTGCTCTTGAAATAGTAGTGGATACTCTTCAGTAATTTCTGGCAGGCTTACTATGATTGCCCCAAGAGGGTTGATTTACTTGTGGGTTTAATCATTTTATACATCTCTTACTACCTCAGACTAACCCCAGACAGTGCTGTTTGGGTGACAAGCTCTGCCCGAAAGCATGATTTTCATGCCTCTACTGTGGTGAGCCTACACAATGTACAATTTTAAAAACAAGGTGCATCTGGATTCATATATTAAGGTTGTAATCTTGTGAACACTAACTGGGGAGTAAACCCCATTAAACTCAGTGGGACTTACTTCTGGGTTGCCAAGCACTGGATTATGGTAAGGCTAAAGTATTTTAGAGAGTATGTAGAGTGTGTGCATAACTCTGATGATGGACTGGGGTTGTTGGGGCGGAAATAGATGAAACTGCAAGCTTGCCTCTTTACATAGAAATAAATTAGAAATAAAAGAAAGCAGATTTCTATCTTTGGTGGAGCATCACTTCAGGCTGGCTTACACAGATACCCTTTTATCCTTACAATTTTCAGTAATTTGTTCTTTACAATATGGGGGGGGGGGGGGGAGAGACCTTAGAGACTTTCCTTGTCTGCCCTCTACAATATACCAGAGTTAACTAAGTATTAAAGTTCCAGAAGATGGGTCGGTAGGCTGTGTTCTTGGCAATTAATCACTAACGGCAATTAAGGACTTTTATCTAATTCTTAGAGCACATCCCTCATTTCCATAATCAGATCAGAGACATTGCAATTAAAGCAAGGAAGAACTAGGCTGTTGCTTTCCAAATGAGATCCTTCTTTCTCGTGTTCCTACTCCTTTTCCTCTGCAGAAAGCCCCAATTTACTGCTTATTGCACATGCTAAACATATTTACACCTTAACAGCGCAATCCGGTCATAACCAGCAGGAAGTAGAATCGTTCAGTTCCCTGGGTCTCCTCATCATGACAGGCTGCTTTCCTAGACAAAAGTTTTAGAGAGCAGGGTGGGTCTCACTTTTGAGTAAACCTTGGGGTTGTCCTGTGTTTTTGTGTTTAAGATTTCTCACTTTATCTGACTCAAGGTCTTTCTATTTTTCTTGGGGGGGGGGGTGCATGTGTGTGCATGTGTGGAAAGGGATGCGAAATGAATGTGATCTCAGGATCCTACTTTCCTTCCTCCTTTCTTCTCTTTTTCTCTCTCTCTTTCTTAATATATTACATTACTACAATCATAGCAAAGCTGCACGTTCTTCTTTTCCCAAAGATACAAGCCTCGGTGTGCATTTTTAAGTTAATTAGCCTGCTAAAATTGATTTCTGCTATCAGCCCACAGCTCCATATCTTAGTCAGATCAGCCCCTTTAAATGAGATACTGCTGAACAATTTATGAAATGAAAAGCTGCTTAAGACAAGGCAAATAAATAAAGAGGTCTTACAACCCAGGAATAAACTACTGTTTACAAAAATATGTTTTTGCCACTAATGATGAAGAAAGAAAGAAAGAAAGAAAGAAAGAAAGAAAGAAAGAAAGAAAGAAAGAAAGAAAGAAAGAAAGAGATGCATTGCAGCATTTAAGAAAAGTTTTAAAATGAATTTTATTTCTCAGAGCATGAAATGTGCAAATTCTTCACTCAGTTTTCTTCATTGTAGTTTTTCTGTTTCCTTTTGAGATGTGCTAACATAAATGAAACTGTAAAACTCAACTGCTAATTAGAACTATATTTCATTGAAATGGGAATTGTAAATGATCTTACATAATCAGGAAAAAGATCAAAGTAATCTTTTAATTAACTATTTTTGTCCCATTTACACAGAAAGCAGACTTTTAAAACAACTCACACAGTTCATTATTTCTGGACATAATTTTAAACCAAGAGTACTGTCTCATTTATATATAACCTCTTATGCCTTTTACATGTACTATCAAGTGTGTGTTGTTCTTTTGTTCAGTTTATTCTGCTGATTGATGCATGCATTGGTTTTATAAAATCAATTGCCAAAACAATTGAGAGCATATCTCCTGTGTTATATGTGCTAAAATGTATATGAACTCTTGAAAGCATTCAGATTGTATTTTTAAAAAATGATCTCCACGTTCAGTGGTTTCTGTATTTCTTAAAGAAAAATTAAATCAGCTCTTTTGAAATAAGACGCGTTGGTTTTCTCCATTCCTAGCAATAGCCTGCCCATTGAACACCAGGGGCTCTTAGCCACTTTGATTTCACAAGTAAAGTTCATTTAGATTGTGGTGGAGGAGACTGATTGGGAGCCAATCTGTCTATTTCGCCTTGACCTTGGACTTTGGCTGGTTTGGTTGCTGTATGTGGAAAAGTGTAAGCATGAGTTCCATGTGAATCCTGAATATCTCTTTTGAAGACAATGCATTTTCAGCAGAAACTTCAGATGATTCCTTGGGTGGAATTTTAGATTTTCCAGTTTCCATTCACACCAGGGTGTTTTACTGATAGCAAGCAGTAGTTATCTTGGAGGTGCAAAAAGAGTAACTATTTATTCCTGCATTTATTGATAATTCTCCTTGAATTCTGGCAGTCAGACTCCAATCTAATGTGCAACTACTGTTTCTTAATATAGGAAAATATTGATTAAACATATATGCGGGTACCGCGAAGCCTGGATGTTCAATCTTTCTAGCTGTACAGCTCCAATTATATTAGGTCGGATATTAATTCATTTATTGGCTTCTATATTTATTTGGGTAGACTCTTCTTGAAAAGTAAGTGAACTTTGTTGACTGTAGTGGCATGGAAGCAATAGCCCTACCCACCTTTGTTTGAAATAGAAGGCACTGAATTCAGTGGGACCTACTTTTGAGTAAACCTACATGATTTATAAATAGCTATAGGCAAAGTTTGGCCACTATTTTTTCTCCACTCCACCTTCCTTTCTCAGAAAGATACTTTCCCACACACCTCCAAAAGCCTAATATCTTCCTAATGTTCACTCATTTGCCAGAATTATTCTTTATAAAGTGAGGAGGAAGAGAGGGAAATGGAAGATCCCAGCTCCACTTGATATTTTTAAGCTAAATTTCCCATGGTTTCAAACACATCCATCTACATCAAAATAAGGAGAATTTTTAAAATGGGAGACATGTCTCTGAGAAGTAAATAAATAAATAAACTGATCCCATCAGCCAGTACTGCCTGCAAAGTGTTGGGGGCCAGCATTCATTTTAGCCATCAATCTTAGGAAGAGTATCTTGCAATTCTTCCATTTCATTATAAGCCATCCATCTCAGATTCAGTTTATATTGTATACAGTCAGTTGCATTTATTGTCTTTTACACACACACAATGCATGCACGTACTACTCAGAGTTGAGACTATATATGTAGTATACACAATTCAATGGAAAGGACCATTGTTGCACTGTTCACTACGTCAATATTAAATGTTAATAACAATCTCACAATATAATCACAGCCAGGCTCTTTGAAATCACCGGTTAATTGATCACAAAATACTCAACATCATTAGGCTGGACTCATAGAAGGAACAAGCCTATAGAAAAAGTTGGAGTGCTTTGAAAGCATCTAAGATGTTCTTGGTGAGTCCTTTCTATTTTTCCTATTGCATCTTTTTTATTTCTTTATGGCTCAGGAACAGTTTGGTTGAAAAGTAAAATCGAACAAAAAGAAAAAAAAGTGGGGAAAACTAGCAAGCAAGATTTCAAATAACCCCCTCAGTGGAAAATAAGTTACGGTGTTGTTTTTCGTTTTTAATACTAATACAATTATATTAGACACTTCTTTGAAGCAAACGAAGGGTTAAGGTTTTTAAAGAGTTTCTCCTTCGAAAAATAAGATACTTAAAAAAATAAAAAGCAGTTGTACTGCGCAAATCTATCAGCTGATACACATGTGAAAGCGAGCAAATATTCTCCCCACTCACTCTGGAGACTGAGAAGAGAACATCAATTTCCGGAGCGATAAATGTCCAGATTCCTTAGTTCCCGTAAGATCCAAGAGTTGATTCCCAGAAACGGGGGGGGGGGGGGGGGGGAGGTAAAGCACCACAACCGCACCTAAGCGCTACAATAAGATTTACCCTCCTCCGGTTTTTTTAGCAGGTCCTTTTGTCCTAATACTCCGCAGCTCTCGTTTTCCTTGTCAGATTATTACGTCGCTGCTCCGACCCTCACCCTAGATTTTCCTTCCCAGCGTTTTCCCTATTATGACAATTAGTAGATTTTCCTCTCGGTTCATCCCCCAGGTACCTCTGTCCACCGTTCCCTGATATATGAGCAAATAGCTTTCTGATCAATACTCTATAATGAGAGAGGAAAACGCAGACAAGGAGCTAGCTAATTCCAATCACCATTTTTATATTTATCGCTAAGGGGTGTGTGTTTTTTTTTTCCCCCAAGGCAAGAAGGCTTTCGCAGGACAAATCGCGAGCTCTTTGTGTCGGCCAAACATAGACCACCATCCCCCCTCCCCTTATTTATCTCCTCTCTCTCTCTCTCTCTCTCTTTACAATCAATGGGTGACTCACTTTGCCTTTAAAGATTTCTGCCTCTGTCTCAAGGCAGCAGCCAATCGGGGGCCTCCAGAGGTCACGTGGCCCGGCAGATTTCTTAATGAAGCAGACCCATCCCGCCGCCTCTGCGCATGCTCCTCGGTAAACAATATGTTGGGGACTTGTCTCTCTCTCTCTCTCTCTCTCTCTTTCGGAAGTCGAGTTTTAAAAAGCTCGGGCAGACCATGATATGACGACTTCACTGATTTTGCATCCACGCTGGGCGGACACTTTCATGTACGTGTATGAGGAGAACCCGAATGAAAATAATCAGACTAAAATCCCAGCCATGGAAGGGCTCAGTGGGAACTGTCCAGCCAGCCACTGCAGAGATTTAATCCCTCACCCCGTACTGAGTCGTCATTCCAGCACCATTGGGACTCACCAGGGTTCCGTTTACACGGAGATACCTGCTCCGGATGCAGCCCGGCAGTGTCCCGCGCCGCCCGCCTCTTCTAACGCCACCTTGGGCTACGGCTACCCCTTTGGAGGCAGCTACTACGGATGCCGGCTGTCCCATTCCCACAACGTGAACTTGCAACAGAAGCCTTGCGCCTACCACCCGGCTGAAAAATACCCCGAGCCCAGCGGCTCCCTCCCCAGCGAAGAACTATCCTCCCGGGCCAAAGAGTTTGCTTTTTACCCGAGCTTTGCCAGCTCCTACCAGGCGGTCCCTGGCTATTTGGACGTGTCGGTGGTTCCCGGTATCAGCGGGCACCCCGAGCCAAGACACGACGCGCTGCTCCCCATGGAGGGGTACCAGCACTGGGCTCTTTCCAACGGCTGGGACGGGCAGGTTTACTGCGCGAAGGAGCAGTCGCAGTCCGCCCACCTCTGGAAGTCACCTTTCCCAGGTAAGGCGCTCTCGGTCGACCTCTGCTCCGCCACGCTTGCGGATTTAGGCTGGGTAAACCTAGCTCGGGTGAACTTGGTTGGGAGCGCTTCCTTGGGCGCGTAGGGTGGGGCGAACGGGACCCGAGAGAGAGACTTCGAGCCTCCGCCTTGGAACCCTTTCGCGCTCCGTCTGGCAGCCGCGGAAGGTGCGCGCACGCGCCTGCTTTTATCCCTCTCCGCGTGGGCTCCCGGTCGGGTTTTTCCTTTTTGCCTTTAATTTTGTTGGAATGCTTTAAATCAAGATTCTGAACCCAGGAAAGCAGGAGTATCTCTTCTCCCCTGTCTGTCCCACCCCCTGCCCCCCTCGGAAAGGCTGGGCTTTTCAGAAGGATCCAGTCAATCGTGCTGGGCTGCGATCACAGAAGCAGCTGTCAAGTGGCAGGCATCTTAGGGATGCGTCTTGTAAAGCTCGGGGAATGAGTGAGAAGGAAGCGGGGCAATGCTTTCGGCTCTGGTTAGAAATCTGGAGTGAACGAGAGTCCACGAATCGCCCCGAAAGCAGAAGCGCCTCGGAATGACTGCCTCTCATTTAGAGAAGGTGATGAGAGACGAAAGATCGGCGAATGTCTTCTGCATTCGTGGGGTCCCCATCTTGCCATCGTCTCGGAATTGGCCAAAGGGATGGGTTGGAGCCCCCAAAGAGGAGTAAATAAGGTAGGAATCAGACACTGATCTTGGCAAGACGGGGGAGGGATGTCCCCTCGGATCGGGCGCAGCTCGCCAGCGATGCCTCTACAAAGCGTTGCATGCTGGGGTTCCCTTCCGAGAGGAACAGGAATTAGAGCTTAGCGAGGTGGAAGGAAGGGAAGGCCTATCTGGATCTTACTGATGTCAGCCGCCGGCGGGAGCAACCCTCCTCCCGCGCCCCCCCCCCCCCGCACGCCGCCGCTTTTTTATGCTAGAGAGAGAAGAGATATCTACTTCTGTAATAAGTAGTTTTCCTCATCAGTGTTTTTTTTCCCCCCTCTCTCTCCCCTATGGGTGAGATCTGAATCGCTGCTTCAAATATCTCCACTCTATTATCCTCAGTCCATTTTCGTGAAGCCCTGATAGGCTCTTCTCCTAGATGTATTTCCTTCCAATTCCCTTCCTTATACCCCTGTCATTCAAAGTCTGTCCCACTACCCTACTTTACTGAATCTTAAGGCCTTAATAAAAATCCCCAGGAAAGATTATCCATAGAGAGATTGCCGCTTCTCCTTCTTAGAGTTCTAAAAATATGATTGGAGAAAGTTATAACCTGTAAATGATGGGGAAAATATTCGGGAAATATTTCTTTCTTACCAGTTATGAACGAAGACAGGTTGGAATAATTATTTGTAGAGGTGTTCTATTTTCTTCCACTGGGATTCATTTCATTGTTATTATTATTACTATTGTGCACATTTTTTTTTAAATCAAGTAGCTAGTTTGGTTTTTCAACCTCTGCCTCAGGAAGCCTTTGGGGTAGTAGCGAGATAAGTATGGGGGGACTGATCCGTGAGTGATTATAGTTAGTCATGAAGAATTGGCGATGGGGCACCATGGTATAAGTAACCATTACAACAAAGACTGAATGCCTTGATGAGAATTCATGGCCTCTCCAGCACGTTCTACAGTAGTGTAGGAAAATAACAGGGCTTAACAGCTGCTAGATACCTTCAAGGAAGCAGAAATTCCCAAGCAGTTATCTCAGTAGGTGAATATGTTTAGCACTTATCATAAGTAATGGAGGACTTGAAGAGAGTAACTCTGATGGAGCCAAAATGGGGATGGTCTTTATGTTCCCTAGATCATCTGGGGGGGGGGGGGGGGAGGAGGCTTCCAAGCAACCTGCCTACATACGTAGGGTTGCTTTTTCAGGAAGGCTATAGCCTCGCTGTTGTGCTGATTCCACAACCCTGCTGAGTTAAAGAGATCAACTAGGCTAGAGAAGAATCTGTATCTGAAACCCATCTGTTAATGTCACTGGATGCTTAGAAAGGAGGTGTGGAAAGTTAGATTCTCTTTCCAGTTTTATGAATGTTGGAGTTCCCGTTAGACTGCCCCGTTCACCAGGGTCCTTATCTGTGACTTGATGCTCCTTTGCAACTGCTGTGGACAAGTCTCCCTTGAAATAAACCAAATGCATGGATTCATCTCTTGCTCAGCCTGCACCCCATTTCCCAGACACACTTCTCATATTCTGCACCCACTCCCCCCTGCACTCCCAAATTCACCCCCTCCTCTCAGATCTCATTTTCGTGCTCTCTCACTTCCTATCCCACTGGTGTGCTACTTTTCTGCCTATCCCCTACCTAATGTCTGGAAGAGGCATCCTCCAGCCAGTTGCAAGACGCTGTTTAACCGTCTTCTTTCTCGCTCTCGCTCTTCCTCCCCTCTCGCTTCTCCACCCCTTTCCTCTCCTCTGTTCTCCTCATCTTCACAGATGTGGTACCTCTTCAGCCAGAAGTGAACAGCTACCGTAGGGGCCGGAAGAAAAGGGTCCCTTACACGAAAATCCAGCTGAAAGAATTAGAAAAGGAGTACGCGGCCAGCAAGTTCATTACCAAAGAGAAGAGAAGGAGGATTTCTGCCACCACCAACCTTTCCGAGCGCCAGGTCACAATCTGGTTTCAGAATCGCAGAGTGAAAGAAAAAAAGGTTGTTAGTAAATCTAAGACACCCCACCTACATGCTACCTGACATAGAAATCTTTCAGGAGGGGAGACAAAATAAAAATAAAAAGTGGGGGGGGGGGAGGCAAGAGAAACAAATACAAATATTTATCTGGTAAATTTGTATAAATAAAAAATGCATTGAATTTGATTATTTAAACACAGGCACACACTCCAAGGAGCGGTGAAGAATAAAGCTACCATCTTTGGGTTATTCTTCTGTCCATTTATTGCTGTCTCTTAACTGTGAAGCTGACTGCCCATCTTAAAATCCATTTTTCAGTGTTTTTAAATGTGCATGCTTATTTTTTTAAAAAGGGGAGACAGCAGGGGGAAATTCTCTCTCCTTCCCTACTCCCTTCCTCCCTCTCTCACATACACATACAGTATATATACATAGTTTTGCTATGTTGGGATTCTGAGTGATTTTGTTATTTCTTCCTTTTCCTTCTTTCTTTTCTAGGTCTGTATTATAGTCCAGCACTTTCCCTTTGCCATATTTCCCATGTATTTGGCTGTTTTTGTCTTTTATGTTTCAGAAACAAAAAGCAAAAACTATAAACGTTACATATGAAGAATTATTCACTTTTTTTTTTTTTAAGTTAGACCTAAAATATAAAATGAAAAAAATAAGGCTGCTACTCAAAACTGCTGAGGGGGTTCTTTTTGTCTGTGTTCCTTAAAACATGCGGTTGTTATGTGCAACTAACTTTATGTTGTCCCTGAATGCGAAGTCACTGACTGTGGAATAATTAGGGTTGGGTCTGACAAAAACAGCCACTCCATGATTTCAATAAAGATGGGGAAAAATAGATTAGACTTCCCTATTGGCATAGACGGGACTGAAAACTCTGGCAGGATCATGCCCTTAATAATAATTACTGTTTTGATTTTCTAGATTATGGTCTCATTACAGCTGATTTATTATTATTGTGTGTTGGTTTTACTACGATAAAACAGGAATGTTATCAATTATATGGAAAGGTGCACGATAAGGTACTATGGCTGGATGTTTCCTTTTGTTTTTCTGATTTCTGTTGTTAAAATGACTCACTTTTTAAAACCAACAAATGTCCTGTATATGTATATAATGTTTTGTCCGAATGATATGTACCGAATATTGAGTGCAGAATACATTTCTTAAAAATAAATTGCTCTCTTTCTTTTGCCGCTACCCCCCCCCCACCCCGCCCCTTTCCCTGCCTTGAAAACAAAAAGTCTAGCTTATTGATCTGATATTTCCCTTGATATTAGGATGGAGGGGCTTAAAGTCCGGTCTGGTGCAAATGTGGGGTTATTCACAATCGAATCCGAGTTGTGAGAAAGGGAAAGCTTCTTCTCATTCCTAAAAGTCTTTTTGTGGAGCAGTTCCATTGGAATCTCTAGGACTCCTCCAGAAGGGAATTGCCGATCGGTTTCAACCCAGGTGGGGGGGTTGCTTTGTTTTGGAGTTTATGGGAGGATTCCCGGAGCTTCACCTGCAGGTTGAGGCGATCGAGTTGGGGAGACTAAAAATGGAGAGGAGGAAGTTTGTCCCCGGACGGAGTAGCAGAAAGCAGAGAAAGGCAAAAGTAAAGTGAAAGCCCCGTCTCTCTTCTTAAGAGATACTGACTAGCAAGTGGACTAAGCAGCATTTAGGAAGATGGCTTTAAAAGAAAATTTGTTTGCTAACTATCTTAACCAGTGATGTTTATTTCGGTGAGGACTTTGATTGCATTACCTTTGTTCTGTTTTATGCCTTACGTTTCTTTTTTTAATTGTTGAAAGCCACCGTGAGTGTTGAAACGAACCGAAAAAGGGGTGGGGTGGGTAGAACCTCAGTTACAAATACACTAATGGGGCCCTTCCAGTGAAAACGCGGCAGAGGTGGAGAAGGGGGTGCCAGAGGAAGGTGGGCTCTGGCCCGAGTGCAGAGTCGCGGGCCTTGCGCTAGCGCAGGGAATCCCCACTTAGTTTCCCCTCCTGATGCTAAGGACCTGTTGCCCTTTTCATCGGAGCGTAAGCTCGCCTTATCACTTCGCCCAAAGAAACCAGAACCGCCCTGCTCAGCAACACCGCTATTTCCAAACGCCCTTCAGAATAATTCCACCAGAACCCGGAGGGCCATTTCTCAGTCGGGAGACGCGCATTGGACCGGGCTGAAAGAACCTCGGCGGCCAAGTCTTGCAGGCAAATTCATGCACGACAAGAAGCGAGGCCCCGCGCGGAGGCCAAGTTTCCTTTGGATCGCCCGATCCCTCGACCTCTTGCAGGAGATCTGTTTCCTAAAGCAAGAGTTCCCCTCTCTAATATTTACTCCAATTAATTACGTTGTTAGATGGTCCGGAGCAAGCCCTTCGAAAGCGCTGCAAACCAAGCCAGTGTTAGTTTTCCCTTCAAGAAGGGCCGAGGAGGGAGTTCTGCACGAGTCATCCTGAGAACTTCCGTTCTTAGCCAAGCAAAGGTGGGCGAAGAGGCAGGTAACAAGCAACAGATAGGCTCGGGTACTTGGCGAAGTTGGTGTGTGTGTGCCCCTGTCCTCCCCCTGGCTACAGTTCAGCATGCTATTCCCTTTCCTGGAAATCTACGGGGACAAACTTAAAAATGACATAATTCTGCTGGATTCTGACTGGCGGAAATTATTGTACAAGAGAAGCTTCACCTGCCTGCAAAAATGCAAATAATTCTCTATATATGTGTACACCCACATACACAAGGACTGTTGCACTCTACTCCTATATTTTCCCCCTTCCAAGCAAAGAATTGGGGTCTTCTGACTGCATAGTGTTCCAGAAATAAGGGCCAATAATCAGAACCAGCAGTGATCTAAACTTGTACACGAACAACGGCTTATGCTCTGCAAATACAGACCATCAGCTGCTGCTTTTAGAATTTTCCCTACAAATGATCTGGAGAACACAGAGCTCAGATACCCGCTTCTCCTCTCTCACTGCACAACACCCAGTGTTTTCAGTTAGCTCTGGTATTCAGTATGTTTCTATATTTTATAAAGGTTTACATTCTTAAAGAAGACTCAGCTTACCATCATTCTTGGTAAATCATGCTGAAAGGCTTGTGTATCTTCCTGGCATAAAGTCAAGGCTTTGAGATAGATAGATAGATTAGATGATAGATAGATAGATAGATAGATAGATAGATAGATAGATAGATAGATAGATAGGATAGATAGATATCCATCTACTTTTTAATGTTGTTAACCTAAGTAGATGGCGAAAAATATATCTGCACATTTGCTCACCTCAGTTGAGATTTCTAGCATCACAGTGACAATAATTTAAAAACCTATGTATTTCGGGCAGCCATACTGAGTTTGAGAGATATAAAGACATTGCTGTAAACTGTCCGATTCAACTAGAAATCCATCTCTCTCTCTCCTGATGGAATTCAGTCTCTATATGACCCACCTTAGTCAATCATAAAAGGGCCTTTCTTTGGGATAATGTGGGTGGGCATTTACATGGTAGATGGCATTTTCTGAAAGTTCCTGACTTCCCCTTTCCAAAACCCTGGTTACAATTTGAATTCATGGATGGAGAAGTCCCACTTTAGGCCAAGACTGTCATGTGGTGTCCCCACTTCCCGGAATAAACTTGTTTTGAAAATTCATGGCAATGAGTTTGGGATAGTTAAATCACAAATAAGTCAAAGTCTTAAGGCCAGCAGCAACATTTTGGCTATTTCCACATTTATGGCTTGTAGCATCTTATGGCATTACTCAGCCATCACGGTGCAATAAAAAGCCTATCTTAACTTCTGATGTACTGCCATAGTGATGGCTAGATGCTGCTGTAGGAGGTAGGACTCATTCATGCAGAAAAAGCCAACTTCCATTATTATTAATTTAAGGAAATCTGCTTGAATCTAAGGATTCCTGTTGAAACAAAATGGTGTGCAGCGGATTGCTCCTTCTCTTTAGGAGGAATATTGCTGGCTTGTTTTGATGCCGGATATGAAATGAGATGGTAGGCCATTAGAGGGGAATATCTGTAACTGAAAAAGGGAGAAGGATTAGTCCAAAATACAAATATACTAAGCAGACAAAACATTTATGAGTAAGATGTTGCAATTTCTCCAGGTTCCTAAAAGAGAAGTCTCTGTTCAATAGTTCAGTAGGAATATTTCCCTCTCTCTTTTGAAGTTAATAGGAAAAACCAGGCTAATACAGCAGGCTCTGTTTGCCTACAGTTCAGCAAAACCAGAACTCCTGTGAGCAGATTAAGATTGCGATCGTACACTCCTTTACCTTGGAGTAAGGCCCAGTATATCTGTAGAACCTGTTTCTAACTGTACATGCATTAGGTATTGCTGTAATTGTAAGGAACTGGCTTGGCCTCATTCTATAAACAGGGCTTATGCCCCAGTGCTGTTCAAGTGGGTATTTAGGTTCCATTGATGAAATACACAACTTGATTTCATGAATATTTACTCAAATGCAATTCCATTCAAACTACAATGTTAAGCTCAACAATAGTGCACCCCAATGGGGAAGAAAGGCCCATCGATGTCAAATGGATCTCACTTCCAAAAAGTATTTTCCAATTAAGGCATGACTGACAGATTTAGCAGGGTGATAGAGTCAAATGGACCTTGAGATAAGTGGAAAAGACCACAGAAAAACATGTGAGATCTGGCCCTGGGCAATGGAACTGCATTGCAACTCCTTCAGTGCAGGAGGCAACTTCGGGTATCTTCCTGTTTGTTCAATATGATATCTTTCATATGAATCTAGCTTTCCTTTGGCTATATTGGTACTCTTACCTTCATGTTTACTGAACTTTTGCAAACACATTCCGAATCAAACGCTTGACTTCATCTACACTTTATTGATTGGATTTCTTGAATGAAAAATGGGACTCACCTACCTCTTAGAGTCCTGTCTTTTTGTTGTCTGCTGAGACATAAGCCATATTAAAATTTAGTCATAAATAAAGGTACATGGGATTACAGGCTTAGATAGTTACCACTAGGTGTCTTCTAAACTGGTCTCCAGAAGGCCTACCTCTCAATGTATCCATTAGTCTTTGAGAGGGCAAAGCCTTCTCTGTTTCTGTAATTATATTGAAATGATATTTACTCATGACTGCAGTAAAGATCATATGTTGAAGAACAATGTTATATTGGGCAACAAAGTTGATTCCAGAGACAGATGACACTGGAATATATTTACTACTAATGTTAATGGCAGATTAGACCTTGATTTCAGTGGGATGTTGATGTCTGATGGACAAGTCAGCTTTGGAGGAATGAAGAAACTCTCATAACCTGAACCATGTTTCTAAGGATATGGCTATTACATGAGATACATCATGTACAGTTTTTTATGTGTTCCCAACAGAAGGCACAGTCAAGACCACAGGTCTCCAATATCTTAAGGTATAGTCTTCAAGCTCATTCATGTTTACCTTTCCCACTGCTAAATAAAGTTTGTTGTTGAATTACGCTACACTCTTATTCCCCCTCCTCTTTATTAACATTCCAACAAGCACTTGTGATCGTAGTGAAGGAAAATGCTCTTCAGGGTCTTCAGGGTCTTATGGGAGACAGAATAGGTAAGGAAGAAGTAAAGCAGGGAAAATGTATTTTAAGTAGTTGGTAGCTGCAGGGCCTTACCTAAGGCAGACAGTCAACTGGCCAACTGGCTTTTGTTTGCAATGTTATGAACTTATCTCATATTAAAATTCTGCATACTTGACACAGAGCTGGCAGGAGTGACATGGAGCAATAGTTTTTTCTCTCAGTCCCTTTCTGATCCAGGAGGGATATCCTATTCCTGCCAATGGACCTTCTTCTGAGGGCTGGATGCAGACTGGCACCTGGGTGAGAGAGCTGTGACATCACTGTAGGGCTAGCCTTGACCATGACTATGCAGCCCATTTGACCTTGGCATCACCAGCTTTGGGTGTAATCATCAAGAAGGCAAAACCCTTGATCTTCTGGCAACCAGTACTGATCCTCCTAAGTGTCTTTTGGCTCCATTTATAGATAAACAAGGTGTCATTTCCAGTCTAGACAGGCAGCCTAATGACCAACAATAAAGGCATGAAAAGGAAGCACCACAAGTTTAGCCTTTTCTTTCCTTTGTATCAAGTGCTTTGAATAAGGTTTTAACTATGGCCTTTTTATAGGTAAAGGCCCCTCTCTCCAATTTCCGCCATTTCCCAGTTATGTATCACTTGCACTTGGAAGTTAGTTGTTTTAGAGGTTTCAAAGTCCTCCTTTTATGGAACGAGGAGAATGTGCGTCTTCTCTCATTAGGATGTAAGGCTGAAGAAACAGGGAAAATCCTTTGCGTACACATCTCTATCCCAAAATAAGGACTCCTGAGTTCAATGGGATGAATTTCCAGGTAAGTGTGCATATGTGTGTTTATGTGCATGTATATGCATGATTGGAACTTTGGTTGCTCAATTGCTGTATTAGTTTTACTTCTTCCCTGTCTCTCCCTTTAAATCCATAGAATAGTTTTTGCAATAACTTATTAGTAAAAGTCTGGGAAGGGGCAACTGGTACACCATGCTACTGAAATAAGAGGACTAGATTTCATCTGTATGAAGACCCAAGGTACCATCGTGGGCAGAGTTTGTAGCCACAAAACTTTCCATGAGAACATCTTATCACAGGAATCAAGTAGGTTTAAAAGGGTTGCAAATGTGATTGCTCCTTATTAAAGAGGATTGTATGGTTACAAAGGAGATATCTCAAATCTGACAATGATGGTTGGATAGATAGTTTTCATGTGTATCAATTTTTTTGTGGAACCCCTAAGATAAGTCTGAAAAAAACTGTTTAAAGATGGTGATCCAGTGCATGAGGCTAGGAAGTAAGACCCATTGAAATCAATGAGACCAATTTCCACAAATTTAGAATGACACTGATTCTCCTAAAAAAAAATCAAACAATGAAAGGAAGAACACACAAATACACACAAACAGAATTATTATTATTTTGTCTTCTTCTTGGTCTTACATCCCTGAAGACATAGTGAACTGGTTTACATATAAATCCAGCAGGAGATGGATAGCCTCTGCTGGCAGCGCTGGGGAAAATGTAGCTGCATCATAAGCATTTAACTCTTAAGAGCACACTGGGAGGATCTTTAGGCAGAATTGCTGAATTTTAAACTGCCTTCTTACTAGAATCCAGGAAGGAGAAGGAGAAGGAGAAGGAGAAGGAGAAGGAGAAGGAGGAGGAGGAGGAGGAGGAGGAGGAGGAGGAGGAGGAGGAGAAGAAGAAGAAGAAGAAGAAGAAGAAGAAGAAGAAGAAGAAGAAGAAGAAGAAGAAGAATGGTCCAAAGTATTTATGCATTCCCTGCATTTCTTTTGTTTTATACAATCCATAATGTTCTTCCTCTTTCATCTCTTTTTCATCCACAGTTTGTATGAACTATTCAATTTGCATTATTCAGCCTTCTTGCTGATTTAGTTTAAATGGGATCATTTTCATATCTTTTACTGCTCATATCCACACGTGGCCACTTGTTCATAAATATATTCTGGTATCCTCAGAGATTTTCCAAGGAAGCTGACAAAAATTTTGCATAGTGCCAATACTGTAGATCTCAGAGCTACTCTTTTTATTTTGGTATGCCTGTCATTAAATTAAATTAGGAGGACAGCGATTTGGGTAGTGATTTGAGGGTTGTTATCTCTTTCCTTATTTTTTTCTGGTAAGATATTGCAAACCAGAATTGGACTACATATTAAAAAGGGGGCGGGGGGGGGAATCTAGAACTCAGAATTCTTTTAGAAGTATACTTATCCACTGGAAGGTTAAGTTTTCTTATACTTTTTGGAAGTGAATTACCTGTTTTTCCACATACACATACTTTTAAAGTTAGTATGTTGATCACTTGATGGGAAGTAATCTAGGAAGTAACATTATTCCAGGCTGAGTTCCACCCCTTCTTCTTCCCCCGAAAGCCTAGTTTAGGAGATGGTGAAACACCAGGGGATACGAGAGCTACATTAAGGCAAGAATCTGGAGACCAGAGAGCACTGCCAAAGAGTAGAGTGATCTGCCAGCCAAAAACTGGACTATTTAGAACCGCTGAGAGTGATCTCGAACAAAGCTCCAGAAAGCGCAGAGGTGGGGGGAGAGCTCTTTTCTCTCTTGCAAGAGCTGGGGTGTCCTTTCAAGACCCTCATTTGCATATGATGAAGAAGCCATTTCATACCCTAGACAGTGACCTTGAACTGGCCAAAGCGCCCTCCGATTTCAAGACTTTCTCAAGTTCCTTTTCTCTCCATCCTACCCCGAAATGCTTTTGTGAACAATGGCTCGGCAGAAAGAATCGAATTTCTTTAAAAAGCCCAAAGTCGATCTTCCTCTAGGGTGGAGGTGAGAGTTTGGAAGCAGCTGCTCTTCCTTTTGGGACGTATTTGTGCCGGCCTAGCTGAGTTTTCTTTTGTTTTATTTCTCAACGAAAGCTATTGTGAGTGTTGGGGGGGAGGAGAGGAATGGTAAAAACTTGGCTTTAGCTGTTTAAACTCGAAGAGAGAAATCAGATGTGCAAGGGATAAACGCATGGGAGGGAAGATCGTTCACCTTGTCCTACTTAAGAAAAAAAAGGGGGTAAGTTCTTCCACCTTCTTTAAATTGGTGATATTACAGTAAAGTCACAGCTTTAGCCTCCAGAATATGTTATTTTTAGAAACTGTAGTAATTATATTGTTTTGCATCTGAAAGTGGGATACATGTGCCACTCCCTGCCCCCCACCCTTCCTTCCTTCCTTTTCTTTCTTTCTGCTTCAGCACAACTTGGATTAGAAAGTTGAACAAACCCTACTCAGTCCAGTGAATTTTCTCTCTAGAAAGAGCTCTAGGATTCAAATCTTGCAGACGTTGCTGTCAGCAAGTCTCATGCTCATCAACTCATATGGGTTTACTCAGAAGTAATTTTTCATGAAGTTAAAGGGACTTACTCCCTCAGAGTAGGTAGGATCGCAAACCTCAGATTTACACCAAAAAGGCAGGCTGGTTCTTCTTTTAGGTTTCTTTTCTTTTCTTCGCAATAGATCATCCTAGGAGTTTTGAAATAACATCACCGCCATGCATTTTTTCCCCGATCAAGTTTGGGGAGCTGCCAGATCAGTCAGCTCCACAACAAAGGATGTAAATGTGGAAATTAGTATTAAGAAGGAGCAAAAATATCAGGTTGTTTCTCCTTTAATAGAACGGAAAAATAGTCGTGGTGATTTGATTAGCACGTGCCGATTATCCTATTATTAACGTCTGGACTGAATCAGATCAACAGCTGATGCTCCACCTTGCCTATCTATCTCGGAAGAATGTCCCTGGCGGTACAGACTAGCGCCTTGTGAACAGTTAAGCAGCTTAACTGTTCCCACTGAGGTCAATGAGATCGCGAAGGTGTAACGGTGGGTAGGAGTGAAATCACAGGCGTCTATGCGGTAAATCAACTTGAAAACGTTTGGAGCTTCGCTGCTAGCAAGAGCTAAGTCCAGGGGCTTTTGGCGGGTGTGGGGGTGTTTGAAAAAGAGATCTGCTCTGGTAGTATAAAGGGATGGGACGGGACCTCCGCCCGTTATGTGCACAATTCTTGTCCTCCTGTTGTAAGAGCCCTAATGCGGATGGAAGGGTTTCTTGGACTGCCTGGAGGCTGGCGTTTCTCTGTCATCCTTAGCAAGAGAACAAAGCCATGCGGGCTCACAGGGAATGCAACAGAGATCGCACCAAGGGACAAACCAACAAGCCCAAATGTAGGAGCAATCTGGCTTGCCTACTTGTTAGGTTGCCCAACAGTTTCTGCAGAGGAGCGAATAGACAAGAAAGGGGCTTCCACTGAACTCGGGTACTGTGGAAGAGCTGCTCTGCTGCATCTGGAGAGGTTAAAAATTGAGGGAATCCTCCCTAAGGATGCTTCAACTGGGTTTAGCCGGATACCGAGTCCTCACATCAAGACATGTGCTGGAAAGAAGAACCAGATACACAGACCTGCATGAAGGGAGGCGTGCTGAAAGGAAATGTGGAAGGTCAGGGAGCTGCCCCTTTAATAGGATTAAGAAATAAAAGTGCTTATTTGATTAGCACGTCATTCTGGCTAGCATTCCCGCTGTTGGCCATCCTCCCAACATAGCTGGGGAAGAGGGAATAGCTCTTAATGTGGAGGAAGCCCGCTGTTAATCCTCCTGGATTTTAAGGCCCCAGAGTAGCGCTTTGAATGAAAGGGCTTCTATTTCTTGGTTTGCTTCGATTATCTGGGGGTGGGAGAGCAGAAGTCTTTAAGAAGCCTTCCCGCAAATGGAAAGCTACCTATATTGGGGTGTTTACGGTAATTGAGCCGTCGGTTCTTGGAAATGGTGTCTACAGTACAAATTCCTTCTTTCTGGAAGGGGGAGGAAGAGAAGCATAGCCTTCCCACAAACTAAACATCTCTTTCCTTCGTATTCAGAAGGGTTGAGGTTGGATTTCTCCTGAATTCGGATGGCTTTTGAAGGGTCTCCGAGATAGTCTGCTTTCTCAGAAGAACCCCCGCCTGCAGCAGTTGCCCTTCCAACAGCGCTCTTCCGAGGGACAATCTACCACATCTCTCCTGTAAAGCAGGACGTGATTAAAAACCCGACTCCTCTTTGAACTGGAATTAAAGATCTAGAAACTGTTCCTCGCAGTTAGGACAGGTGAGATCGAGGAGAGAGGAAAGTCTCCGACCCCCTTCGTTCAGTGGATCTCATCACAAAAGAGGATCCCCGGGCAAGGTCGCCGACAGGAATCGGCGCGCTTCCTGTAGTTCCTTTCTCTTCTCTTCTTCTAGACAGAAAGAAAACGCATCCCCGAAATGCAAACGCTGCTTCTGCTGTTGCAAAATAAATACATAAATAGGATTTTAGAAAAGGAGAAAGGGGAAGAATTTTCTCCTAAATGCAGAGAGAGATTTTTTTGAAACTCCGCCCGTTATCTCTAAATGCAAGCCTGTTGCGGTTAGATTCATTCCTCTTCTTAAAGAGCCTGTACACTTTATATGACACAATATCTAATAGGAATGTATTGGGGAGATACTGTAAATTTCAAGGGATTAATTAATAGAGGAGCTAATTAATGAAAACACGACTTAATGTTTGCCAGCTGCTTAAAAGAACTCAACGTGCTAGGGAGAAAGAGGTGTCATTCCTTTATGGAAAAAGAATTGATATGCATATTTTCTTTACAACACTTCTGATTTCTCAAGGCAGTGCTTAATGCACGTATTATTTTAAAAGATGTGTGTGTGTGTGTGTGTGTGTGCGCAAGACCCCGACAGGCAGAACTTCGCGTTGTGTTTCGTCTCAGATTGCGAGAGGTGGGTGGCACCCTTTCTTAATGCAAGTTGGCGCTCACGTGACCCCTCCGGACCAATCGGGTGGACCTTTAGGTTTAACTATGTTTAATGTCAGATAGCAATAAACTAGAAGCTCTCGGTCAGGCCCGCGGAAATGGGCGAACATAATCTCCTTAATCCTGGGTTTGTGGGACCGTTGGTGAACATCCATACGGGAGACACCTTCTACTTTCCCAATTTCCGAGCCTCCGGAGGACAACTACCCGGCTTGCCGTCTCTCTCCTACCCAAGACGGGACAATGTCTGTTCTTTGCCCTGGGCATCCTCAGAGCCCTGCAACGGATATCCCCAGCCCTACCTCAGCAGCCCCGTGTCCATTAACCCTTCCTTCAGCCGAGCCTGCGACCTAGCTAGAGTGGAAGAGAGCAAGTGCTACTATAGGGAGGCGTGCTCCGAGAACGCGCCCCTCAAAAGGGAAGAGAGAGTTAGGGATGCTGCCTTGATGCCCCTCGAGTCGGGCATCCCCAATGGAATGAGCGGCAATTTCGGCAAATTTGATTATCCGGCTCCCGAGGCGGCGGTGTCTCACGACCCCCCTTCTTGCCAGTCCTTGGAGTCAGACTCCAGCAGCTCCTTGCTCAATGAAGGGAACAAGGGCGCAACCAACGAGCCGTCCGCACTGGTCTCCCCTCTCAACCAAGGAAGCAATCTGTCCGCTGGGGGTAAGATCCTGCGCCTGGGAGGAAAAGAATCGGCTCTTCATAATCAAAGCAAAACGGATTTATGCAACGCCTTCTGCTTCCCTTCCCTCCTTCTCCCTTCCCTACCTCTCCCTCCGGCTGGGAAAGTCTGCTCGAAATTCCAGGAAATTAGCAGCTGGGCTGCGCCCGCCCGCCTGCCGATTTGTGCCAAGCCACTAGGGGTAGTCCTCAGATGCCTCGCGCTTTATTAGGAGGTGCTTCTTTTAAAAGAAAAAGGCCTATAAACATGTAAATATCCCATAAAAGGGGATCGCGAGGGCCCAGGCAGACAGACAGGAAGGCGATTTCCTTTGCCTTTTTCTCCCTACCCCTTCCCAATCTCTAAGCAGCCTGGCCGTCTCCGGAGCGATCGAGCGGGGTGGCGGTGGTCGGGATGACACTTTCTCGATTTATTAAAAGTTCGCAGGCGTTCTTCCTTAGTCCAGGGGGAAAGTCCCCACCAGGGGCGGTTGTTTTGTGGGTTATTTGTTAACTCTGGTAAAGTGGGCTATTCCAGACCACAACCTGGACCGGTTCCTTCTGGAAGAAGGGGACCAAGTTCTTCCCAGAACTTGGTTCTCAACGCTTCGTTCTCTCCTCACGACACTGTCCAGCGCTTCCCATGCAAAACCGGGGAGGTGCTCGTCCTGAATAAAGAGACACCATGAACAACAATAATAGCACTTTCTCCTGTTAGATGCTCGCTTCTCCCATCGGAAACTCTTCCGGAACAGGGATCGGTTCGGTCTTCCTTTCTTGCGGAGCGGCAGCGGGTAAAATCTGGTCCTTCCCTCTCTGGCTTTAGGGCTCTGTACTCCCTCCTCCCTCAAGTTCTCTCAAACTGGCTTCCGAAACTGTACCAGCCCGTGGGGCACCTAAACTCCTTGCCTATCAAGGTATGGAAGCTCTTATTCTGCTGGTGGCCTTGTTCTGCTGGGGATCCTTTGCTTCTTAATATCCCTTCCCAAACAACAACTCTAGGCAATGTCTCTGCCTCCCTCCCTCCCTCCCTCTCTCTCTGTAAGAGAAAATGTTAGCTAGCTGTTAACCTCTGAATGTTTTTCCAGATCCTAGCAGTTTTGAGAACTTTCTTTTCTTTTCCTTAAGGGACGGTGCTGCGTATGGCGTAACTTCCCTAGAATTTGGCATTAAAGAAGTAAAGGGGGGGGTCTGTCTGTCTGTCTGAGAAGTGGAAGACCTGAGTAAAAGGAGAGAAGGATCGCTTCTGAGATATGCGCCTTCTCTCCCTTGCTCTCGCGCTCTTTCTCCGTGTATTAAATCTCCTTTCAATCACCCTGTTCTTAGGTGCTCCCTGGTATCCGATGCACACGAGGTCCCGCAAAAAGCGAAAACCCTATTCGAAGCTGCAGCTAGCGGAGCTGGAGGGTGAGTTTATGGTCAATGAATTCATTACCCGCCAAAGAAGGAGAGAGCTTTCAGATCGGCTAAACCTGAGTGACCAGCAGGTGAAGATCTGGTTCCAGAACCGGCGGATGAAAAAGAAAAGACTCCTGCTCAGAGAGCAAGCGCTTTCTTTCTTTTAGAGTTCCTCAGACAGATCCACGGTGGGGAACCACCGAGACTCTTCTAGTCTTCGTGGTAGCTGATGGTCCCGGGACTCTTAGCGGATATGGTTGAGATTTTATTTTCCTTGAATAATAATGTTATTAATATTAATCAGTATCCTTTTCAAAAAGCCCAGCAGTAGGCGTGTGGGTGTGCGTGTGTGAGAGAGAATATGAGAAAATGTTTCTCTTCCGCTCTTAAATCTGTTGGGAAGCGCTTAGAATGTGAATGCGCAGATACCAGGGACCGCCTCCCGCAGTCCGCATGGGTTCCTACAGCTAAAAAAGACTTGCCAGCCAGGGTCGGGAGCGCTTCGCGAATGCAATTTCAACTGGATCCTTCTCGGCTTAGGCAAGCCGCCATAGTGCGCTTTCCCGAACACCTCCCTCACTTTGTTTTCGCCTGACACTGGTGGTCGGGTTAGGTAGCTCGTCTGCAGGGAGAGGCAGAGAAGAAAGGTGGTTGAAAACGGAGTCGCGCCCCCGTAGCCACTGCTCGGCGGGGTCCTGTTGGGATTTGTTATTCGCCGGAGAAAAAGCACAAGGGGATGTGACCTTCGTCTGAAATCACTTGGGACGGTTCTTCTGGCGGCTGGCGAGCCAGTTTTACAGGTTGGCCAGAGTTGGCTTTCAAGGCGAGATTCAGGAGGAGGCGACTGTGGTACCCAGGTGAGCTGAATATCTCCATCTCTAACGACGCAGATGGTACAGATCATCTACCCAGCTGTCTGTCTACCCCTTCCGGGTGCTTAGGAAATCGGAGCATCCTGGTGCTACTCGGAAGTTATTTTCCTGAAAGTCACTGCGGCAGGAGAGTGGGACCGCTCACTCACGCCTCCACCGATATGCAGGGCGGTTCACAGGCTACAGTTATCTATACGTACGTGTGTGTGTGTGTGTGGGGGGGTGTCTTTAATTAGTGAGATTCCCTTCCATAGGATTGCAAAAGTTTTTAAAAATCGGAAAATTCTTAAGGAAGTTACCTCATTTATTGTATGTATTTCTTTTATTCATGAACTGAGCCTTTTGGAGCCTGCCTCCCGCGTAAGCCGGCTGGCTTCTTTGCAATCTCCCCACCGTACCCCTCCCGCCGCGCTTTCTGCTCCCTGCCTGTCTCCCTCCCCTGATGGAATGCTTAACAATAATTTCAATTTGTGCTTAATAATAGCTCCGTTGAAGGAGAGGTTGTGCTGTTTATTATGCTGTTCTATTTATTGACGATTAAGATGGTGGTGAGAAGCGGGGGAGGGCCCCTTTTTATACATTAACCACAGCGGCGGCCCCTTGGAACTAATTAAGCTATTAATAGCATTCCCCGCTTGGCTGAAAGATGCCTTCTAATATTAGTGCATTTATCCATGATTTCTGTTTTTAAATGAACAAGAAGGGATGTTCCCCCATCTCCTGTCACCGCCCTCTTTTAATAAGTCTCATATTTAGACTTTGAAGTAAAGAATCAAAAGAAAAACGACTGTTCTCCCTCAAGAATCAAGGCGATTTCTGTGTGCGCACGTGCGTGCCTTTTTCTCGGATCTGTGTACACACATGCGCACGCGCGCGCACACTTTATTTTCATTCCCGATTTGCCATAGGTAGCAGCTGCCAAGTGTGAACATTTATGGAGTGTGTCGCTTTATTTCGCTCCTTTTCCGACCCGCCCGCGCGCGCACAGGGCTCGCACCTCAGCCTGCTTGCGCGGATGGAGGGTGGTTCCCACCCAGCACTTCAAGTCCGCCACCGACTCCCCATCTTCCATCTGCACTTTTCCTTACCACCTAGAGCAGGACAGGAGAGAGAAGGAAAGCACCAGAGTGGGTAATAGTGGTTCCTTTGTCGGTCATCTGTGTTATTCGCGGCTGGGTTATCATTTCCTAAAGAAACTGGTAATTTATTTTTCTAAGAGCTGCCAGGCTTGGACGTTTCTTCCGCGTGAAAGGAGCAGCGCTCCTCTCTCCCCACCCCCACCCCAGTTCTGCTGCTTTCCTAACTACACTCTGATCATCACCACCAGTACTGAGCTAGCCGAGAGTCTGGCTACCAATGCGGCTTCCGGGCAGGGGCGTTCACGGTCATGGCCGGTAGCAGGATCTCCCCGCCTTTACGATCTGCGGAGGCTTCTGGCTAGTCTTTCAAAGGCCTCTGGCCGCCGCCCCCTTCTCGGGAAGCCTTTTCTTTCGGTCTGTTCTTCAGGCCTGTGTCGTTACTCTTTCTCCTCATCCGTCCCCCGGCCGCCGCCTCGCCGTTCTGCAGAGGACTGGACCCCCCCTCCAGGACCCTCCTTTCTTCAGGAGGGCACACCTTCTGCAGGCTTCACACACTCACCGGCAAAGGAGAGGAAGTTCCTGTCCGGCCGTGACTTGAAAGCAAGAGAGATCCCCGAACAGTGGTGTGCAATAAATGTACACGTGTTTATGCCTATTTCCCCGCCACTATGCAATGAACGAGGAAGGGAGGTGCTCCGAGGGAACGATGGGAAGACGTGGGGAGTCCTGCGTATTTCTCCACGAGGTCCCCCTGAGGACTGCAAAGCCAAGGGCTTCTCTCCCCTTTCCTTCAGCGGCGGCTGGCCGGAGAATCTCTTCTACCCTGATCCGGCTTCCTTGTCGGTCCTGAAAGGCGTGCGCCTGTGGTTTGTATGGATTGTGCGCGGGCTTAAAGCAGGAGTAGCATTTCGATCGAGAGAGAGGGAGATGCCCTTGAGCGCTGCAGTGTAATGTGATATAGGTATTGTATAAATGCGATCAGGTAGCCTTGGCTGGGGGGAGGTGGGGGATGGGGGCTAGTGCGTGGGAACTGTTCAAGGCACCGGACTTATCAATACCGCCCTAGATTTATTGTCTCGAAGAAGCCGCCGTGGCAATCTTTGCCATCCCAGGTCTCCCGCCCCGCTCGCGACGCCTTGCAACCCGGGGCTTATGTTAACCCGCCGCCGGGAGGCATTTGCAAGTGGGCGGCTTTACCAGGCGCGCTCGCGTTGCTGGGGCAGTCAGTGTCAGAAGGCAAGGTGGGGTGAAATCCTATCATCTGGGGAGGGAGGCGAGGAAGGAGGCCGTGCCCAAAGGGGGACTGGTGGCCTTGTTCATATTTCACGGCCCCAGCGCAGTTGCGCTCTCCGGAGAGAAGAGGCACTTCTGCGCTTGGGAATCTCAGACACCAGCAAGAAAGTTAAACCCAGACTGTCCTCCTGCGGACCCGAGGCAATGGCTACTCCAATATTTAAAGGAGAAGAAGGAGGGGGAGGGAGGGAGGGAGGGGCCGATCCACTAAAAATGAAGACGCTGAAATATATGCAATTTTCTCTTTCTGACTGAACTCAAGTATTCTTCTGTGTCGATTCTGTTCGTCTTGTGTTCGTCGCCGGTGTGTGTGGCCGATGTCCCCCTTGTTCTTCCCTGGCTAGTGAGTTTCTCGCTGTTGTTACATAGCCAACGCTCGCGGTAGAGTCCAAATGTAAATTGTTTCTTACCTCAAGCTATTATACGTAGGGCCTATGCAAATGCCTGTCATAGCACGTTTCCCCGGCTTTATATAGTCATGTATTCTTTTTCTTTCATAATAATGATGAGGATGACGATAAATTGAATGTATTATTATGTGATTTCTGATAATAAATAAAATGGCTCAAATCTCCAGTTGGTGATTTATTACCGAATGAGGAGGAATCAACAAGGTTAGTACAGTAGTGTTTTTTTTTTTTTTAAGACAATGAAACCTTTGGAGGCATATATAGAGAACCTATTTTCCTTGAAAAAAATATTAATAATAGATATATGTTGTAAAATAGAGGGGCTGCTTTGGGAGTATCGTTTAAAAAAAAAAATCCAAGAAGATACGCAGAGGAAATGTATCTCGGATGTTAAGAGTTTTAATGAGAATATATTTGGGGAGTGGGGAGGGAGGCTGAAATTCTTGCATGTCATGTTCTTGGAAAGAGATATTTTGGGAAACATGTTTTGTTCCTGGCCAGTCTGAAAAGAGCCCTCATTCGGTGGGGAGGGGGCGGGGGGGGGGAGTAACAAAACATATGCCATAATTGAAATCTACCAGCCATTGATGTCTCTAAATGCAGATGAACATCAGATAAAACTGCTGCAGCCTGGCTTGCTAAGAGCGCTGTGTTACATAAATATGTGAAATAAATAAATACAGATAGGATTTGATCAACAGTCCTATATATCATTCTCTTTCATTAGCCTGGCATGCCGTTTATTCCCACTGCTTCTATGCTGAATTAGGAGCTTAGTGGAATGCCATTGCCCAGCTTTTACGTCTTTGGGACCATCCACAAGGTTTAGGGGGGAGGGAACCAATGCACCCCTTGAATGTGCACAGCACCTGCACACACACAGATACACAGAGAGAGAGAGAGAGACCGAAGGTGGACTGGGGAGGGGGAGGGGGGTTTCCTTAAAGGAAATCGAAAACAGCAATTCCTCCTAGGGGATTCTTCCTCTGTTTGACCTCCTGATCCCTGTATGGGTCTCTATGCTCACTTTTTCCACAGTTTCCTTCCATGCCGATAATAGGAAAGGTGCTTTCTTGAAAAAACAGGTCTGGGTTCATTGGGAATGAAGGTGGCTGTACCAGACAAAATGCTAAAGTCTGGCAATTGATTTGGGGAGGTCCCCTCTTCCTCACCCACCGACCCAATCCCTTTCTGATCTGACCTGATGTCAATGCCTGGAAAACCAGGGAGGTTACCTGGCTCTATGGAAAGGGAATTTTAGGAGTCACTAGGGCCTAGAAAGTTAAGGAGAGCTTTGGGCTTCCAAGAAAAATTGCATCCATAACGTTTTGATTTTACTGGCTGAAATGTTAATTGATAAAATATCCCTTGGGCAAATGGTACCTTAAGTGGTGTGCGCAAGATCCTTCTGCCAGCATCTGCTCGCTTACTCTAAGAGCATTTTAATCAGTACCCACAACCAGGAGCAGTGTGAAAACAGCCTCCTCCAACAGCTGGGAGGACTATTTCAGAATTCTCAGCCACCCCTGCAGGGAAACGTACTTTAAACTATAGGACGAGGTTGCAACCATATGTGTGTGTAAAATTAATAGGAATCACTACAGGAGTTGGAAGGAGAGGTGAATCAACAGTTTAAAATATTAAATAAACATAGAGGTAAAACATTATGTCCTTGCTCAGAGCTCTCTAGTGCCTTTTTAAGGTAAAGATCTGCTTCCGCACCTTGACAGCTTGGTAGGGTTCAGCCCATTCCATTGAGAAAAGTAACAGCCCTTGATTCTCAAGGGAAAGCCTCCCTGCAGCTCAGCCCTAAATAAGACTCGGGGTAAGTCACACAAAATCTGGAGAACTTGATTTTCAGCACAACAAGGTTCTGGTCCTGTAAACATTGGCAGGAAAAGAAGTCCAACAGTCTTGATTACCGTACTTAAGAATTGGGGTAGGACTGAAACGGGCTGGTGCCTTAAATTTTAGGCCAGGCCAGTTTAGAGGCCCTCTTCTTTTTTCTTGCCATTACCTTAACCCGATATGTTTATTTGGAGCAAGTTTTGCAAATGGCAAATTCTTTGTGAAAAGCTTGCCACAGAGCATCAGCTCAAGAAGAGGCCTAGGGCCAGCTACTCTACCTCAGCCTCTGGTCCTGACCTGTGGTAGAGAGAGATGTGATCATCTTCTCCTGCAGGGCTCTTGCTAGATTTGCTGAGTTAATGTTCACTGAGCACTTTGAACCTCCACAAGAGTTGTGCCTTATCATAACAAATTTTTTAATTGTCATGATCATCACCTGCAGATTCATACGGCAAACTTAGGAATAGGTCTCATAGAATTCTGGATGAGTTACTTTCAAGTAAACATACCACCACGGGGCTTTCTTTCAAGTTTCTCACTGGGATATGAGCAGGCATCACTCTGAATGATCCGCCAGGAGCTCTTATTCAGAGTCACGAAAATCAGCTGGAGACTGGGCTGTCCATTTTAATTCACCCCCATGATGGGGATGAAGTTACCACCCAAACATTGCTTCCTCCCAGTTTCACTTTGAGGTGTGTGGCAGCCAAGGACAGGGAGGGGAGGGCTCAGAGAATAGCAAGACTGCTAAAGGCTGTGCAGAAATCAGTAGGACCCTGGACCCTGGCCAACGCATCTGAACTGTATATAGTGGCATAAATTGTGTAGAAAATTGTGTGTTGGTTCACCTTGAAGTGGGAATGCTTGGTTTCAAAGATGCTTAAGTGTTCATCCAAATAGATAAAACTTATTTATTACCAGTGAGTGGTTGGACAAATTGTTGCTAGCAGTAAAAATGCGTATTGTTCCTGAGCTTGCTGGCTGCTGCTTCTTTTTATGTAGGGGTGTATTTCATAGCTACAGCTTTAAAATGAATTCATTAAGAAGCGGAAAGTATATCTCTCGGTGCCCACCCCGCCCACCCTATCTCTAGAATTGCTAGGAATAATTCTGCTTTCCAGGGAAGAAAAAAAGACAGGGTGCTCATTAAGTCACATTTTGCTGGGGCACAGAATTCCCAGGTGAAGGGAAGGGGGGGGGGGTAAAAGTTCATGTTCTTGCTCTCTCAAGAGGAGTCCTCACATTCACATTCTTAATAGAAATGTTCTCCAAAGTGGGCAAAGGGGAGAAATATTTGGGACAAAACATCTGCCTAAACGTGGTTTAAGACTAATGGGCACATAGTGTAGACTCTGAGGGGCTGTGCCCATTAGGTCAAGAGCATTCTTGTGCTTGCTTTTTAGGTGTTTTGCAGTCCTGGGAATGATACATCACTTGGAACAGTGTTGTCCAAACTTGGCCACTTTAAGATGAGTGGACTTTAACTCCCAGAATTCCTCAGCCAGCATGGGGAATCATGCTGGCTGGGGGAACCATCAATCAGAAGAGGCTCAATTACAGAGACAGCTATTGCAATCCTCCCCATGGCTGGCTGGGGAATTCTGGGAGTTGAAGTCCACTCATCTTAAAGTGGCCAAGTTTGGACAACACTGACTTAGAAGAATCACAGTCCTCTTTAAAAAATAAGATTCTCCTTTCTCCTCATATTACATCTTAGCACGCTTGTAATGGTTTCCATGTGACTTTCATCTAAACAGAATCCTATCTTTGGTGACCCCAAGTACAGAAATAGAAACAGATGGCAACTTCTGCTGGGATGACAGGCAAAAATAATTTTAAAAAACACCACCACCACCTATGCAAACCAAAGAAGGAAAATTTATTTTAATTTCGATCCCTAAAACACCAGCTCCTCTTTGGAAGTGCCAGCATGGAATGTATACTGTTTGCCCTGCCATGAATATGTCTTGTTTCCTATCTGTCCCCCTTGCAACTGGCATTACCCAACTTATTGTAGATGTCTAGAGCTAGGGAAGAAATGGAAGAAGCAGTCCATCAATCAGAAGAGGCTCAATTACAGAGACAGCTATTGCAATCCTCCCATCTTTGTACTTTGGCAATCCTAAATTGAGTTCCACAGGTCTAACTGCTGAGAATCTGTCATTTGTGCTCTTTTGAAGCCAGTGCGGAAAATAAAATTGAAATACTGTTTAGGGTACTTCTGAAGTGCAGGGGTGTCTTCATTACTGAGGAATGGTCTTTTGTTTGGAGTTGGCAAGTCTTGAATATGAACTTCTTGGAAGACCTGGGACCTAGCTGCTTCAGCCTTTAATCCAGTGGTCACATTAAAAGAACAGTGCAAGGAGCCTCCTTCTGCCCCTTTGGTATTTTGGAAACAACCGAAAGCCTGTGGAGGAAACCGAAAATACAATGAAGTGACACTGAAGCTGCTACAAAAAGAATACCATTATTTCAGACTAATTCGCTCAAGCAGCAATGGCTAAAGCCATTTGTTATATACAAACATACCTATTTCAAAAGAGAGGACAGGAATAGGGTACAACTAAGGGTGGACTGTATGTGTATAAAGGTGATGATAATGATGAAATTACTCTTAAAGGGACATGTGAATGCGTGCAAATGTTGAATGACTCTCTTTGACCACATGAGAGGTAAATAATTATATAAAAATTAAAATAGCAGTAGTATTGTTAATTGCAATAACCAACACCAACCAACTACAGTTTTGAAAACATTAAACATTAGCTATCATCCCACTTTAATGGAACTTAATCCTGTATGCATTATGGACACTGCTAGAAAGGAAGAAGAGAAGATGGTAGTGGTGGTTAGAGGAAGAGTTGAGCATTTCTCAATTCTGTATTTATAATAACATGAAACAATTATTGGTATGCTGCTTTGGGATGACTACATGGGAAGCAGTATAAAGTATCTATGAAATAAATGTTTATTTCAAAGAATTAAACGTATGGCTTTGGGATGACTACATGGGAAGCGGTATAAAGTATCTATGAAATAAATGTTTATTTCAAAGAATTAAACGTATGGCTTTGGGATGACTACATGGGAAGCGGTATAAAGTATCTATGAAATAAATGTTTATTTCAAAGAATTAAACATATGGCTTTGGGATGACTACATGGGAAGCGGTATAAAGTATCTATGAAATAAATGTTTATTTCAAAGAGTTAAACGTATGGCTTTAACTTGCCCATCAAATTTGACATATGCTAAGTTTTGTCTGCATTCTTCCAAACTTGCTGGGGTGGGGGGGAAGGAGATAAAAAAAGTCATCTTGGGCACCTACTTTCTCATTTTGCTATTAGCCTTAGCCCATAGCAAAAGACAGACTTTGGGATAAAAGAAAGACCTAAATCCACTCTGTTTCATTGGGCTGCCAACTGAATCTATGCAATCCTGTAAGCACCTGCTCAGAAGCAAAATCCATTTAGTTTAAGGAGATCTGCTCTTAGCTCAACCATGCAATCTGGGCATATCACTCAGAAAGCAGCCCCACTCAGTTCAGTGGGACAACACGGTTATAGTATAAGGTTTTTTAAAGTCAGTGGGGCTTTCTCCCTGATTACTCTACATAGGATTGCAGTGATAGACACAGTACTTCTAGACGCTCATACTCAGCCTGAAAGGCCCTAAAAGAAGAGTTCTTTCTACTCACACCCAGGGACCATTATGTGGAAAGAAGACCTGAATCATAATTAAGGGCAAGCACCTTGACTCACAGATGTCAGACAGTAGACCTTGAGTACCACCATCCTAACCAGAAGTAACTCACATGAAGTTCACTGGGGTGATCCCAGCAGTATTGCTTAACAGAGATTTGGAAAAAGTCAAGGTGAACCCCCATAGAATACCACCATATACTTTCTGTTGCATCAGGCATACCTGTGTTAAATTTTAGCTCAGCGATTATCACCTGAAGAACCAGGAGACTGTGAGTTCCAGTTTGGCCTTAGGCACGAAGCCAGCTGGGGGACCTTGGGCCAGTCCCTCTCTCTCAGCCCTGGGAAGCAGGCAAGGGCAAGCCACTTTTGAAATACCTTGCCAAGAAAACTGCAGGGACTGGTCCAGGCAGTCGCCAGGAGTCAAGACTGACTGGAAGGCACACGTGCACACAACACTCACTTCAGTAAGAAAGAAGTGAAAATAAACTTTTGGCCTCATCGCTATCCTCTTCTTTCTCTTCTCTTCATCTCCAGGTTTTGGATGAACCTAGTATTTTATTCCAAAGTGGACATCTGTCAAACAAAACAAAACTCCCTTTGAAATCTTCACATGGTGCTCTACACCCAGTGATCTTCTGCTCTTTAAGTGACACGTGCCATAACCATCAATATGCCAGCCCAACTTTTACAGAGTATTTTCTCCCCTTTTATAAGGGTGGCTTCATAAATACACCATAAAGACAGAGTGGGAATAATAGCAGTGTTTACCAACATATGCCACCCACACCACCACTGAATCCTTCTGATACTTTGGGACTGGGAAATAAATAGAATACGAGTAATTAGTTTTAAAGCAAAGCATTTGAAACGGAAAACTTATAGGTAAAGCCTAATGAACTGCAGAAGAGGTTTAAAAAATCTAATTTTTATATGACTTGGTAGATAGCAGAGGGAGACACAGCAATATTTTACTGCTGAGAGAATAAATTAATTAATATGTCTGTAGCAACCAACTGCAGTGGCTCCATGGTTGACTGCATTTAAACGAGATATATGTATCAAGCCTCGCTGGTGTTGTTAACAAGAGTGATAATAAAGATGAAAAGGATAGGAAAGATAAAAAGATGGGCCCGTTTGTATTCCTTGCAGGAGCCATAAGAGCCTGCTTAGACTTTCTAAGCAAGCCTTGTTTTGTGTGATTACATTAACCAGCTGAGTTCATGAATCAAGGCTGCTCTTACTTAGAACAGCTCCAATCAGAATATGTATATACATCTGTCTGTCAAGATTGCTGCGTTTGTCTGTACATTTATGCAATTACTTTATGTGAATCTACATAAAGTTTACCCACAGAGACCACATTCTCTTTCTCACACACAATATGTTTTGTAATTTGAGAGGAATGAGGTGGTCCTTTAGTGTCTGATTTCAGTTGGATCGTTGTTAACTCCACAAACCATTTATACTTACTTTGAAGCATAATGAATTCACTGAGGCAAGACCACTGATTTCCAGGTAGGACTGTAAACTGAAACAGGTGTTTAAATCTCTCCTCCTGAAATCAGTGAGATATTGCAGTCCCATTGGTTCCATTAACTCAGAAGTAGGTTAATATTTAAATAGTAATATTTAGGTTAATAACGCCGCCTAGAGTCACTCGTATAGTGAGATGGGAGGCATATATAAATTTGAAAAATAAATAAATATTTGAAATGCAGTTGCCCAAGCCCTCTGCTTAAAAAAAATAAAGCCACACTCCTGTATCTGGGAGTAGGCCTGCTTGAATTCAAGGATAATTTACTTCTGAGTAGTTGTATGCAGGATGCTGCCTCAAGAGCTTTTCCATAATTAAGTATTCTTAAAAGAATTCTCCTTTAACAGCATGCTCAGAAGACAGAAAATCTTAATGCCTTTCTAGGTTTTAAATAAAACTACAATTTCAATTTCTCTTTGGCTGGGACACTGATTGTAATATGCCAGAGCAAATTATCTGCTAAAAAAAATTCTCCTTCTTCCCTGGCCCCACATTTAATAGAGTGATTGGGACTCCTTTGTTGTTGTTACACAATATTTAAAGATCTTTAAGAATCACAACCACAAAATCAAAGGAGGAGGCAGAACAGTTTTAGCAGTGGTATCCAAGTCTTCCCTTTATCTTCTCCAAGACACATGTTCATTGGAGATGAGTGTATAATTTACAGGGCATGTGGAAATTCATTTCATTGTGATGAAGAACAATTAATCTATTATGAGGTTTGCGAACAGAATGATTATCATGCATCATTAGCATGATTTCATGAAAGAGGACAAGGGGAAATGAAATACTAATATTAAATAATGGTTCCAAATGCAGGCATCGATTATTATTATTAGCATCAGAATCTCTTTAGGAGGTTATTGCCTTGTGCATCTTTTTTCCCCCCAAGGTGAAACAGTCAGCAAATCTCAGCTTCTCAGCTGCTACCCTGGCATTCCTTCAAGATTCTCAAAGAGCCAAAATATCTTGATTCTGTTCAAGGAGGAGATATTCCCACACTGAGCACTTGTAAGGCTTCTTATGGTGGTAGTGACCCTAGTTTTCTTGCATGCCTCACTCAGCCTTAGGAACAATCAGAAGAAGGAATACTGTTTTTCTGAATACTTGTTGCACACCAGAATGCAGGCATTTGGGTGCACTCTTTCCAATAGTTATTAAGCATAATTAAAAGAAATCCAATTATTATTGTTTAAAAAAATAAAACTACTGCTGAATCCAAAGGAGCCAGCAGGTTTGAAAGAAAGGCAGCAACTAGAATGTCAGGACTGAATCCCTAACTATTCCCATAGTTTCCAACATAACCACCATGCACGCAATAGGTTCCACACCTCTGTAAAATGAATGTGTCCGTGTGTGTGTGGATAGTCAGAGACCCACATTGGCTAGAGACGGGGAGACAGATGACAAACACAAATAAAAATATTTATAAATCCATACAAATCTATCCATCATTCATCACGTACCTATTGGTCTACCTTGTCAGGATGCAAGCGTACTACACCCCCACTCGTACCATTCTGTGGGCTGCCACCACGTCAGCGTGCCTGAGCCAACAAAGTAAAGGGCAAACAAAGTACATTCAAGTCCCATAGCATCAGAGCGCAAATCTCTGTACACTGAATGAGACTGAAGTTACTGTTTTTTCGTGGGCTGCCCCTCCCTAAGTTCCCTTCCTGAAATCAGGGGCAGAAATCCCACTAATTTTAAATATTTGGGATAGCATCACTTCACATAGACCAAGAAACAGATCTCCCTACCTGTCCTACTCATTGAAACAGAGGAAAGTGTCTTTAAAATGTTAGACTTGCATACCAATAAATCTAACATCTCCCCTGTGTCCCCTTTCCTTCTCTCTAATGGGAGACAGCATTTCTCTCTGTCTGGATGTCTGGCATATGTTTGTGTGTGTGTGTAAGTGTGTGCGTGTCAGACGTTCAGAGATAGATAGATAATGTCTATGCTTCTTTCTCACACACACAAACGTGGCACAGCCCCCATTGCTGAACCACTTCCACAGGCCAAATTCAATGTGTAATAAAGTGACCATCTTATTTTCTGATCAATTGCAAACTTTAACCACAGTTATGAAGTGACTGAGGAAAGAAGAAAGGAAAACATTTTCTTTGTTTTGATATCAGTTTGACTTACATTCACAAAAACGTCTGTTGGTTATTACATGAACACAGAAACTTTTTTTTTTCTTAACGGCCTCCAGCGCTGACACCGGTATGAACCCTTCCCACTCCCGATGAAGGGACGCCCAACTATTAGAAACAGGACTAAGAGAAGAAGTGATCCCCCTCCTTGCAACTCAACCTCAGTTCCCTCAACAACAGCCCCCTACACACGCTACTTCAAGGCCACAGTCAACAACAAGGGTCCCTGGGGGTTGAATCAACCAGGCCATGTACTGGAGAGCCCTTCTGAATGGCCTTTTAATAAAGAAGCACACTGCCTTCATAAAGAAGATCACCAGAGGCGGACCTTTTCTCTCCCCCCACCCCTCCAGCATTCATCTTCCCCTGTTGGAGTTTAGAGAAAATGTTACCCCACTTGCTGCAGCTTACAAATCATCAAAGATCTGGGCAATTTTGTGCGGGCGCGCCTGCCTGCCTGCCTCGCTCTTCTTTCTCTTTCGCTGGAGGGCTTCTGTTTACAACTGTCTGTCTCAGTGGGCGGGGGCCGCCATTACAAAGTGAAGGTCAAGTTAGCATCCTACCTTATATGGTATACGGCTGTCCTCCATTTTCAGGGATTTGTCACAACTGCCCCTTGCATTTCCTACTCGAGTAAACACATGGCTCCCTCTCGCTCGCGCCCCTTTCCTCCTACCCTTTCTTTCTCTTTCTTTCCTTCTTTCTCTCTTTTTTCTTTCTTTCTTTCTGACCCTCGAGCGGCTCCCCCAACGCAGCGCGCAAGAGGAAAGCGGGGAGGGGGGACCTCCTGGGGGCCGGGACCCGGGATCTCTTCGGGAGGACGGCGGCTCCGAAAGTTTCTCCCCTCCCCTTGCCCCGTCCTTCTTGGATTGCAGACTGCTTTCACCGAGACGCGAGCCCCTCTGCCTGCCTGGGAGGAAATTCAGCCTCGTAAAGAAGAGCCCAGGGAGGGTTTAACGCCTCCCCGTTGGCGTTTCTTCCAGAAAGCGAGGACGGTCGCTCGGTAAGCCGAGGGACAAACGCAAGAGACGGGGAAGGGGGTGAGTCAGTCGGGGAGCTAGGATTTCCTTCTTGCAAGAGTCCAAGGCACGGCGGAGGACGGGGGAGAGGCGGGAGGCTATGAAGCGGCGGGGGGGGGGGTTCCCTGAAGTTTGGACGGTGCGTGTGCGCGTGCTCACCCGCAGTGCCCTCACCCAAGACTTCCTGTAAGCGCGCGCGTGTGGACACACGGTGCACACATACACGAACTTCTACTTCCCCAAGACAAAGGCGTCCTCCAAACGTTTAGGAGCTCTGCCAAGGATTCGGGGTCGCGAAGGAAGGGGCGGGCGGGCTTTTTACTACATTGGCTGAACTGGGAAGGGAATAGCAGGACTGGGGTACGGAGGGCGGGGCGGGGGGCTGGCAGGGAGAAGGAGAGGGGAGAGAGCGGCAGCGACGGGAGCAGAGAGTAAGTTGCGTGAGTGAGCAAGCTGCCTTTTTTCCCAAAGAGCGCTGCCCCCCCCCGCCATTGCCCCCCCTCCCTTCCCAGTGGCGAGCTGTTCTCCGCGAGTGAAAGATAACTTGGGTTTACCTTCCTCTCGAGGAAACAATATGACCCTTTATGAAATATTGGCAGCAGCCACTTGGCCAACAAAAGAGGGTCGATTTAATCTATTACATCCCGGAGGCCATCCCATAATTTAGATTCTTCCTCTGCTCCTTCCTTCTCTACGGTCTTAGTTTCGAGAAGCAGCAAGCATTATAGTTACTCACACAATTGCTTGAGTACCCTTATGGTGCCAATGATAACTTGTCAATAATAATAACAACAACAACAACAATTCCAAACCCCAGAGCACGTATAAATTCCCTTAAACGTTGAAGCTCCGTATGCCCTATTTCCTCAAATCCAAAGTTGAGAAAGTCCTTTTTTGCAACACGCCAAACTCCCAGAAAAGAACGAACAAGCTTTTGTGGCCATTTTAATGAAGGGCTTGGCCTGCTTGGGATTTCTGGTGAGTCAGCCCATCTTTTTTTAAATTGAATTTTATTTAGCCACAAGTTCAGTATGCCCTATTTGTACTATAAAAAGAGAAGAAAAAGTTTGGATCATTTGGTTCACTAGAAACATCCGAGCCTGGATAAGGATTGATATCTGATGTTTGTCTAGTCTATTTTCTTGTGTATGGATATTATTTTCAGGATGAGCGAGGAAAAATCACAACAAACCACACCAGTTCAGTGAGTGACAGCTTCCAAAGGCACGTTTAATCTCTGCAATGTGTGTGTTTCTGGGCGTCTTGCTCAGATTCAGGCCAGATGTGCATGGCAAGTTTCATCAACCCCCCACTTCTTCCCATTTTGAGCTTCCAGTTTCAGCTTGGTTGGTTTGGAGGCACCTCGCACAGCAAGGTTTTTTTTTTCTTTTTAGTCCTGTCAAGCAGATGAGAAAAGAGGGAAAGGAAAAAAGGAGGGTAGATCTTGGCTAAAATAGGTAGGTAGGTAGGTAGGTAGGTAGGTTTAAAAAAATTAAAAATTCCTTTTTCTCTCATCCTCCATTGTTCTGACCTGACTTCTCTTCAGTTGTTGTCACCTCTATGCTGTCTAACCAAGTTAACACAAAGACCTAAACTCCGTGGGCCTTACTTTTTGAGAGTTTTGAATTCAGACTGCTAGCATTTAAAGGTGGGTCTTAGGAAAGCAAAAGAGAACAGAAAAAAGAAAAGAAAAGGCATATATAGATAGTTATCACTCCTCAGTAATTACATGGAAGATCATGTGGTTTTGTACATTTGCAAATTTCTGTATTAATAAACTCCATCCTTCAAAAATATTGTCCATATGCAAAGATAGAAAAATAAGCTTGAAGAAGTTGCCCCACTGGTGTGGGTGTATAGCTAATTATTGAAAGGGGTATAGGAATTCACCAAGATAGATTGATAGGTGACAGTATTTAAAATAGAGTGCATAAATTAAGACATTAAGTCCTAGTACAAATAAATAACCAACACTGCTGTCCTTAAAAAAAAAAAAAAAAAAAACCTCAGCCTTACTTCCATCCTTAACATTTGCAAAATCATTGTTGATGCTCTGAAATACTGGCTGGGTGGAGTGGTTTGGTCTGTCATCAACTTAAGGAATCAGCATGTGGAAAAATATGCTTAAGCTCCTTTTTTCTCCCCAGTATTGTTTTACACTGCTAAAATCAATTTAGGATTTCTTTCTTGGAGGGTTTTGTGATATTTTCCAAGATATATGAATCATTAAATGATTAACTGGATTACTACAGTCCCCCTTTCTCTCTCATGCATATACCCATAGACCTATGCCTACACCTATTAAAGAATAATATTTGGTAGGGTAGTTTAGAACTGTCAACCTTTAGAAGGCATGTTAGAAGTCAAATTATGTCCCACTAAACATTAAACAATCCCACACATAAAAATGCTTAAAACTCTGAAAAAAGGAAACCGTTTAATTTGACCTGAAGTTGTCCTCCATGGAAATTTCCCACCTTCACCTGACACCCAGAGCAATAGTCCTGACAATTCAGTCCAAGGGTCTGCGTGTGCACAGATTGAGGGATATGCACACTTCAGGAGAAAGAGAGAGTACACTGCTGTGCGCACGCGCACACGGTCCCATGCAAACAAAGAGACTGTTATTTTGTAGGAATGAAATAATGTATAATTCTCTGAACTGGTTTCTGGGTTTGCAGAATGTCACCACTTCACTCTTTTAGGCATTCTGTTTCATTAAGTTCTAATAAATGTGGAGTGTGAGTTGATTCCAACACCACTGACCTACATTGTGCATGCATGTCAGTGTGTGTGCACAAGGGGTGGGGGAGAGAGAGAAGCAAGTGGAGGGTTTTAGCATTTCCACCTATAAAAACCCTGAGATTTTACTTTGATCATGTTAAGTCAGACGAAAACAAAGCTGCCTGAGGGCACATATCAAAGAAATATATATGTTAAGGGGCGGGTGGATGTGGATGTGCACGCGTGAGGTATAACTCTATACACACAAAAAGATATAGTGATATATAAAGGCACAGACAAAGGGAGGGATAGATAGTTTTACCACCACACACAACCCAAAAGAATATGTTTCTTATGAAGATTTTGGATAAACTTCATTCATATTAACAGCAGCAGCAACTCTTTTTCACAAACTCTGGCAATGTGTCCTAACAATAAGGTTGCTCAATACAGGATATTTGCTGATAAACTAACTTGAAGGAAGTGAAACATTCTTTCTGTAAAGAGAGCATTTTATACCCCCTCCCCTGCTTTCTTGAGAACCTTGTGGAGACAATAAAGCAATTTGACTATATATGCAAGTCTTTTCTCTCTGTGCGTGTTGTACAAAAAAAGCTGGCTGATTTCGAAGGATTTGCCTAGAACATGCTGGTCAACCCTCTCCCCTAATTTCTTTCTTTCTTTTTCCCATAAACCACTATCCCGATTACTTTTTTTTTAAGTGATGCTCTCTACCCTGAAAATAGATTTCATGGGTGAATGACTAGGTCTCCTTTTACTTGCTTATAAGATGAATTGTTGACAAATTCCAGCGGGTGTGGCTTTGCAGCATCTATATTTGAGCCTGGGTTTGTGTGTATGTGCGGGTGTGTATGTGCCCCTCATATTCACTAGTGCCTTGTCACCTCGGAGCCTGACCTAAGCACTCTTAAAGGAAGAAATCTACACCGTGTAGTTTTACTTCTGAGCAAAGCTGTATCAAACTGGGGTTTTGTGTTACCGTATCTTCACTGGAATCCCCAGAAAAGGAGCAAACCACACACAGGATCTGAGGGGACGAGACAACCCCAGCTTCTCATGCATCCCGGGTTCCCCTTTGCTTTTGACCCGATCACCGCGGTCTGCATGCATTAATAATACAAATGCTAGGTGGGCATCTCCCTTTCCACCCACCCCCTGGTCCCTCGGCTCTGCTCGGTGTGGGCTTTGCGTGTGGCTGAGAAGGAGACTGCTTATCAGCTTTTATCTTTATGGGGTCCACATGATTTTGAACTTGCAATCCAGCCTCTGAAAGATCTCAGCCTCCCTCTCTCCTTCTCTCTTGGAATCGTTTGCAGCTTATGAAGTCATCTTTAGTAGGCTGGCTTCTATCCAATTAAATTTATCTTTGACATTGGGGGACAATAATATTTTCCAACAGCTTCCTTCTTGTAGCTATTGTCTCTGGCCCTTGGTTTCCTGAGCACATAGCCAGTCTCTCCACTTAATACCCGCAAGGTTTGTAGCAACCTTTGATTTAAATACTTGGAGAAATTTTCTTTGCCTTTTTTTTCCTTGGGAAGTAATTACACTGTTGTTGCGCCAAAACTGCAATATAAAAGAAAAGCAATCAAATGCCAGACTGTGATTCCAAACTCATTTATTTGCAAGCCCGTTCCACTGAGACCAATGGGCCTTAGTTCGAGGCGTAACAGTGAGATATATAGTTTATAAAGGCTTCGGAAAATTGGGATTATTTGGCCTAATACAAGGCAGGAGAAAATGGCTGCTTAATGTGTTTGAGTGGTGCCGGTTCCCAAATTATTGCAATGATTATTTTTCTACATAACCATCTGAGTTATCTGAAGCAAAAGGAAGCATGTTAAGAGTAGTATCTTGAATTCCTTAGAAAAAAGCCTGCAAGAAGATAGTTTCTGAATGCTGAAAAGGCAAGCACTATTTTCTTTTCTTTTCTTTTCTTTTCTTTTCTTTTCTTTTCTTTTCTTTTCTTTTCTTTTTTCCCTCTCTACTGATTTCTCCCTTAAAAAGCACTCAGGCTTGCACTGCATGAAAGCCTTTGATTAAAATGCTGGGAGAGGTGGCTGGATCACATTCATTTTAATGGATAACATTTAGGGTACATCCCCCGAAACAGTCTCCATACCACATTTACTGATACGTAGCAAAGAGCTTTGGAGAAAAAGTTATTATCAGATGGGACTAGGGAGTTAATAAAAATATATACAGGAGAACGTGAATTTATTTTTTTTCTCACTATCCTGGAGAGACCCGTTTACTGGCAGCACATGTTTCTAACTCCTACCCAAATTCATCCTCTGTATGCTGTAAGGGTCAGGCTCAACTTCCTTAACGTACACAAACAACCCCAGAACTGGAGTCTGACCATGCTGGTAATTTTAACATTTCCTTGGCCCAGCCAGCTGCAAAGAGAATGGGGCCCAGCTTCTTTGAAGGCTGATATTGGTCACAGAGAGAGAGAGAAGAAAAAAAGTTTCCTAGAATGTCTTGCCCAAACTGAAGTATACCACCCATGTGCCTTTAAAAATAATTTCAAAATAAAAATGCTAGCATGTGTTTAAGCAGGCTCATTGTTAGGTCAGAAAATGAATTGGCAGGAGGGGATGGAAATGTACCGTTGTATTAGCATAGCAATTTCATGCAATGCAGTATTGAAAGAGCCATAAACAACCAGCTGGCTGTAGATGTGTATATCTAATTGCATACATGAAGCCTGGCCTGACAAATGACAGAATTGTTTCCTCTTTCTATTGCAGTTTCCTTCCTTCCTTCCTTCCTTCCTTCCTTCCTTCCTTCCTTCCTTCCTTCCTTCCTTTTTGTAAGAAGCAATCAAATATATTTTCAAGCAACTTTTTGCATCATGCTGTCCTTTATTTCTTAAAAATTAAAAAGTGTCCTAAAATGGTTTGTAAAAAGTTGGATCTGCTACAAAAATGAAATCTCTCAAGGATGAAAGCAGTCAGCGGACCCTGCAGTTTATTTGCCATATATATGTGCATTGGGCCTTTTCTTTCTTTTCTTTTCTTTTCTTTTCTTTTCTTTTCTTTTTTCTTTTCTTTTCCTTTTTTTTAAAGTGGAAACCAAAAGGAATGTGAGACTTCCAGCCTTCATTCTTGTTTTATGGTAGTCAGGGAATTGACTTTGGTGGTTCAAATTCAAGGGCTCCACAGCTGTCTTTTCTGTGTTTCTTCGCAGGAAGCCGACAAATCCTATACTTTAAACTGGGCATTAAAACAGGCAACAGCGCTGGTCTCGTTCAAACTTATATCTACCTATTAAGAGCAGTAAATTATTCACACACCTAGAGGAAAGAGCCTCAGACATTATGCCCCACATACTTTTAGCCACAAGCCTTTAGATCTCTTCTGTTCACCACCAAAGGAGTTGAATAAAATGGGAAGTAATTCTACCCCAAGGACAAAAGTGGGGGGAAAGAAAGGGGCTGGTCAAAGGCAAACACGCTCCCTTTGCATCAGAGGTGGAGTGGAGCAGGCCTCCCAGCCAGGAAATGTCATCACCCACAGGTTTCAGAGCATTGAAGGGGAGGTGGGGTTGAGGGGGGCATGAATGGATGAGGAATAATGACCCTTGTAAACAATACCTTTAGTAGTGTGTTATTAGTTGAATATTACTCTGTAAAAGGCAACTTGAAGGTTCCCTGATATTTTAACTGAAAGCAGGGAGGGACCAAAAGAGGATCCAACTCCTCAAAATAGCACATAGGACAAGGCTTGGAAACTGCAACTTGCATCAGTGCCAACACCCACGATGTCCTTTTCATCCTGGCACAGAGGGGCATCATTTGATAGGGAAACACGGATGAGTTTGGAGGAACGGCAGCACTTTCTTTTGGGCATCACTGGAACGTTACCTATCCAAAGGAAGAGATGCATACAACAGCCCAGCGCTAAAATGGTATCTGGGGTGAGGTCAGCACTGAAGGCAGGCTTAATCCTCTGGCTTAAGAAATGCTATAGAGCTCTCCTGACTTTGCTCCAGTTTATCCTGAAAGGTCCCTAAAAAAGTCTCTGGTAGCACCCTTTCTGACACACATGTTTTATTAAAAGGTGCTATCATACTCCTGATTTTGGCTGCCATAAACTAATATGACTCTCCTACAACATCAATAAAGACTCTAAATTTAAAACACTTCCAGTAGAGCCACCCTGGCTTTAGATGGCATGCTGGGAAGGAGGCTTCACTCTGCATCCTCCCCCCCTACACACACAGAGACCCATAGAGTTTTCCAACCCCTCTAACCACCACTACCACCCCTCACACTAACAAGGTTTTAGTCTTTTATGAGATATGGCCAATCAAACTGATTTTTCCCTTTTTGCAAAATATCTTGCTTGTTAACTGCAGATTCCATTTTAGCTCTGGTAGATGCTGAATCCTTCCCTGAAAATAGTCCTGAAAACCAGATGTACCTGCCAACTAGTCCCTGTCTGTTGGTTTGAAAGTCAAACAAGGTCATCCAAATCAAAATAAATCAATGAAAATAAATTATCAGGGCAAATCAGGTCATCTTAGAGTGGGTCCTTTTTTCTTATTTTCTTATTGGAATTGCATTTTAAAAGATTCATGCCAGCCTTTCTTCCAAAAGGGAAAAATTATTTTGCAAATGGTGCACAAACAACATTCTCAGTGAATTATTGCATACCAGCCAGTACATCTCTGGACTTTCATATTTAGTTATTTGTTTATTTATTCTGCCTTTCTTATTTTTATAAATAACTCAAGGCAGTGAATATACCTAATACTCCTTCCTCCTCCTATTTTCCCCACAACAACAACCCTGTGAGGTCAGTTGGGCTGAGAGAGAGGGACTGGCCCAAAGTCACCCAGCCAGCTTTCATGCCTAAGGCATGAAATATTTATTTCTGTGAATTTAGTTTCCTACAACACATATTGACAGGTCATCACTACTAAAGTCATTTTACTCTCCTGATACTATGTGAATTTTCTTATGGGGCTTTTAAACTGTCCAAAAGTGGAGCCAGTGATGGCAGTTAAGGCGGGAGAATTTTATGTAAACAAAGCAAAGTTGTGGGTAATTCCCCCAACCCACCTCACTGCCCGACGGTGGGACAGACTGATAGAATAGAATGGAGCAAACAGAGCCAGCAAAAAGTAAATTAAAGAAGACAAACATAAAATTTGGGGTGGGGGGGAGGGAGGAAACAACAAAGAGGCAACAGGGTATTAGACAGCTCTGTTATTTCTATTAAACAAAAGTAGGCTGCTGCTTAAAAATAACTAAATATATATTTTTTTGTTTTTTTACTTTAAGCAAATCACTTGAAGTCCATGGTTATTTTTAAAAATCTGTATCTTTTGGATTCTTCTATGGACATATGAGTCATCTCGTCCAGCTGTCCATATATTTTATATATCTTTTATCATGGTTTTCTGAATTAACATTGGAACAAGGCCCTTAAATGGATTGTTGGTTGAAAGTCACTGGAAATGTCAATAACAACCCACCCTTCACAAATATGTCTCCTTCCAGCTTTGAATCTTGGTGAGATACAAATCCAAAGCCAAAAGCCTGGATACAAGGACAAATGACTTTAATAAAACTCCTTAATTTCTACCACGCACCCCTCCCGCAACTTAGCTGGCCAAATAAATTTGCAAGACACTGTGAGCATATATTGATTGACAATAAACGCTTACATTAAATATTCACTCTACCTCTCTTACATGATAAATATTTAACCAAACATTAAAAAAAAGGCTTTTGATCCTTTATCAGTCCTTGCCTTAATTCATTAGCTCTTCATCCTGAGCTAGCCTCTTTCATACCAGGGCTACCCAAGTCATTAATCTAGGCCTCACTAGCCTCCAACTTCGGGTTTCCATCTCTGGAAAAGTTTTAAAGTTTATACCACTGCTCAAACGCTCCGCTGTTGCTCCAGAAGGATATTTTCTCATGGTTTCTGCCTACCTGAGATGAAGCTAGAGCAACCAGGTGATCCCTCAGAGGGTGAGGCCAGTGGCTAACTGCTCCCTCCCTTCTCTCCCTCTCCCCTACCCTCATGGACAAGATACCCAGTGAATGTGGATGTTGGTCGCATTCCCAAATGGAGACCTTGAGAAATATTTGGAAAACTTACGAAGAATCTTTATCCACTCCTCTGAGCTCCTAGTAATTCAATCTCCATTAAATGGGGAAAGGAAAAGCGGGGAGAGAGATAATCTGGCACTTAAAATATGACTAGCATGGGAAAGGAATATACATGCGAGGGGGAGATTACAGTTAAAGTCTTTGGTAGACCCTCCCACGCCCCCACCCCTGAGCTGACTCCCACGCTGCTACCCCACATCGGAATCCCCCCTCACCCGCCCGGCCCGAACCACTGAAAGCAAAATCCAAACGGGAGAGGAAGAGGAAGAGAGAACTTCCTAAGCCATCCCTCGGTGTCTGCTCTGAATGCTGACAAGGGGTGTGCCTGGCAGAAAATGAATACAAATCTGCGATTGATTTTCATAATGTTTCTGCGGTGTTTGAAAACCAATCGTTTGAACCTCTGAGATCTTACCTAAGTGAACCACTCCTACGCTTCCAAGTGCTTCCAAACTGATATATGGCAATATCTACTTTGGATCACGTGTCCCGGAGAGCGCGACTAAGACGGATAGCGCGTCATCTCGCCTTCCCAAATTTTTCCCCCTCTGCACCTCGGATCCCCAACATCTATCTATAGGAGCAAGAAAAGGAGAAAGATGTTTAACTCGGTCAACCTCGGAAACTTCTGCTCCCAGTCGCGCAAGGAGCGAAGCGGCGACTTCGGGGAGCGAGCAGGTTGCGCTTCCAACCTCTACCTCCCCAGCTGCACCTATTACGTCCCCGAATTTTCGACGGTGTCATCCTTCCTGCCCCAGGCCCCGTCGCGCCAGATCTCCTACCCTTACTCCGCCAACCTCTCCCAAGTGCAGCCCGTGCGAGAGGTCTCCTACGGGCTGGACCCCTCGAATAAATGGCACCCTAGAAGCAGTTACGCCTCGTGCTACTCCGCCGAGGAGCTGATGCACCGGGACTGCCTCCCGCCGTCCACCATGACCGAGATGCTGATGAAGAACGAGAGCGCCTACAGCCACCACCACCCGCCCAGCGCCAACCCCCCGGCGCCCACGGGCTTCTACTCCGGCGTGAACAAAAACAGCGTCCTGCCGCAGGGCTTCGACCGCTTCTTCGAGAACGCCTATTGCTCGGCCGAGAACCCGCCGGAGGGCTGCCTGCAGAAGCCCCCGAGCAAGCTGGAGAGCGACGCCGAGCCCGCCGCCCTGTCATCCCGCGGCGAGCAGGGCGTCGACCCGGAAGACGAGGAGGAAAGCACCAACCCGGGGTCCTCAGCCTCTTCGTCCTCGGCCAACAAGGACGCCGGCAAAGCCAGCAGCGCCAGTAGGTAGCGCGGGAGCGGAGCGAGCGAGCGAGCGCCGCCTTAAATGGGAAAGGTGAAGGGGCTAGCCCGCTGTTTTGTCGGCCAGGTTTTATGTGGAGTTTTATAAGCATTCAAAGGGATTTTATGATAAGCTGCAAAGCTCGGTCTTGCAACGGGAAGAGTGTTTACGATGGGAACGGCTCTGGGAGAGAAAGGGAGACGGGAGGCGCAGACCCAGGAGCCCCGAGTCGGGGAAATTTGAAAAGCCCACCGGGGTGACAAATACTCACTTTGATCATGAACTTACACGAGCATTTTAACGGGATTTCGTCCCAGGCTTTTGAGGGTAAAAGGCAATGGGGTAGAACAAGGCTTGGGCTTCCTCTCCTCCCGAGCAGGCACGGAGAGATGCAGGCGGGCAAGGCGACGGGCAGGATGATGATATCATCATCATCATCATCATCATCATCATCATCATCATCATCAAAAATGCATGTGTGCTCTGTGTGTGTGTGTGTGTGTAAAAGTGGGGAAGAGCAACACCTTCATGTCATCAGTACGAGCTTGGTTTGCTTTGCCTGCACGATCGCACTGATCTTTCTCCAAGCCCAGGCGAAGTTCCCTTTTAATTTGTTTATGCAGTTTTACTTTGCTACTAAAAGTACTTTGCTGACATCTGAAATCACACACGCACGCGCGCACACAGAAACACACACAGAACATCTCAGCGACTACACGCGCGCCCCCACCCTCACATAACGCATACATTTATCGTTCCTCTTTGAAAACGTGGGTTGAAGCAATTGATCAGACATGTGTCCTTATGCCATTGATTTTCATTCATAACAACTGAATGGGACGGTAAAATATTGTACGACTGTCTGCGCACGTCCACGTTTTATTTGCCACTCGAGTGCCTGAGGGAACAGTGTTTCCTTTCTCCCCTGTTCTTGGGCGGGGATTCGGTTCAGATCTGTGGCTTTGATTTTCTTTGTGCGTGAAAACGTGTGTGCCGAGGGTCTGCGGAGGGTGGCACTCCAGTTAATCAGAAGCGTATGCAGAGCGCCGTTCTTGGTTCTGCTCCCCCCGAGCGCCTCCCCGAGCGGGGCTGGTGCTGAACAGGGCAAGACCAAGAAGGGGGTCTGCTTCCCGGCAGTTCCAGGACTCCCTTCACCTCCCTGAGAGGCGTCTAAACTTTGGGCTCTCATTCCGAGGGCCGAGCCCAGGGTGGCAAATGATCGCAGGTTTAAAAACTGAGCGGGAAAGACCATCCACATGGTTGAAAATCTGCCGCACATGTTGGCCAGAATGTTGCACACGATGCAGGTTATGTTGGCAGATGTGTGCGTGCGAGCATGAAAGTGGGTGGAAGGATGCGTGTGCATGCGAGCTCTCGTTTGCGGGGGGGGGGGGAGGTTAGGATTTTGCTGGATACTTTGCGTACGTAGCTGGTTTCCTGCCTTCTGGTGGCATTTTCTCTCTCGCCCTCTTTCCCCCTTAAGGTGCCCCCCGCACGAGGAAGAAGCGATGTCCCTATTCGAAATTCCAAATCAGAGAGCTCGAAAGGGAATTTTTCTTCAACGTCTACATCAACAAAGAGAAAAGGCTGCAGCTGTCTCGGATGTTGAATCTCACTGATCGACAGGTTAAAATTTGGTTTCAGAACAGAAGGATGAAAGAAAAAAAACTCAGCAGAGACCGTCTGCAGTATTTCTCGGGAAATCCCTTATTGTGAACTTTCTTTTATTTTATTACCGTTTTGTAAACAAAAATTAAAAATTAAAAAAAATCCTCTGCTCGTTGAAGTATTCTGTGTATGAAGAAGAGACAATATGGCAAGTACGGTTTGACGGTGGAGCCTGCAAACAACCCCCTGAGTTTTAAATCTTTTCCTTCCTTAGATTTGTAAAGAGATTTTGGGAACTGTTTGGAGTATAATTTAAAAAAAAGTCTTGTATAGTCCCTACTACCGTTACCTAAACCTTGAAGAGGACTGAATATTTGTATGAACTTCTAATGAATGTTTAGTCTTGAAGAATGGGAATCGTTGTTGTTATTGTTGTTATTATTATTACTAATATTGTTCTCCTTTCTCAATGCCATCCCTCAAATCCCTCATCTCCTCCATTCTTTGGAAGAACCTACAGAGCTATGTTCAAAAAATGCTATTTGGTGGTCCTTATTTCTGATATGCAGGTTATTGATGTGTAAGTTCCAAAACATTCCGCACCCAAAGATTTCAGTCTTCAGCTGGGAGGAAGGCCCTATATGAGTCTGCGTGAATAAGGGTGTGTGTGTGCATGTGTGTGTGTGTGTAGGTGCCCGAGCGTGTGAGTGTGTAGGTAAGCGTGCATGTGTGTAGGTGCATAGACGATCCCATGTCCCTCCATGCACACACATACTCCACTTCATCAGGGTTCCACTGCTGTTGCTCCTTGAAAACTGATTTAAATCGCCTTTCTGAGAATTGGCATCACTATAATAGTGTAAGTTCCATTGATTCCCTCATAGACATGTGATATATACATACCGAGGCAGCCCCGGGTCGGGTTTTCTCCTCCACCCCGTTTCTGCATCTGGGGTCAGGGTGGGGGTGGGGGTGGATCAGGAGGAAGTGGAATGGACTACAATAAATTTGCAATAACTGTCTCTTAAATAGTGTGTAAATGCATTTCACTCCCTCCCCTGGACATGAGAGACCAGCAAACAGCAGCAAGGACAAGAACAGCTACAGCGACCGGCAACCGCAGTTATAAATAAATCTTGGTGTATGTAAAGAACTGAATCCGGGACAAGTCTGTGAAATTCTATGGCAAATAAAGAGATTTCAAGCTGTTCTATATTATGATTTTATTTGACCATTTTATTAGTATTTCCCTCTTAAAAGACAAACTGCGGTCAGTGCGGTGTGGACTTTCCTGCAGGACTTTAAATGCCAAAACAGTAAAGGTGTGTGGTATGTGTGCGTGGATATCTGGGTGACAGAGAGTTGTGAAAAATAATTCACTGTATGCGTGTGTATACAAACATGGACACATATAACATAGAGAGAGACATCCTGTGTGGGATTGTGTACATACTCACATTAATATGAACCTTCTGTGTTTAACTAGACATTTGTTGTACAGTTCATTGTTTTTTCATCACTGCATTTATAGGCATTTCTTGGCCCAATAATATTGCTCTATGTTTGGCTCCAGATGCCTTCGTCTGTTCCCCCAATGCAGTAATGTTTTTGTTTTTTTATTTTCCCATCTCTTTCCTCCCCACCCCTGCAAGAACGATATATTGCAATATGCTGAAATGGTGGTTGCTGAGCAATATTGCAATATTCCTCCCCCCCATGTCATTATGGTGGTGCTTAACGAGCACATCTCTGTCTGCCCCGACAAAGAAGTCGAAATTCTCTTAACGTCAAGGATAAAGTACCTCACCCCCTCCTTTCCCCCCCCCCTTCCCCTCGTGCAAGGCGCAAATACAAAGTCAAGTACTTAATTCCTTCTCTTAAGCAAAACAAGTTCAACCCCAGGACGTGAGGCAGAAGTGCAATTTTATGTTTGCATGCCAATAAGCCTCCTCCTGCCCTTGCTCGGGGAACCTCAATTTGCTGACCGTGCAAGATAAATAAGAGGAAAATCCCTAAACTGGCTTGATGCATGTTTTAATTATGCAGATGTGGAGGTGTGGGGGTATCATAGAGAGGAAGGAAGGAAGGAAGGAAGGAAGGAAGGAAGGAAGGAAGGAAGGAAGGAAGGAAGGAAGGAAGGAAGGAAGGAAGGAAGGAAGGAAGGAAGGAATCTAATATTTCCCAATGTTCTTCCAGTCTAACATTCACCACTGAATCTTGGTCAGTCCTTGTATAATTTCCCTTCAGTGTCTGAAAGTATGCAGTCTCTGGATAAAGGGACAATCGAAATCAAAATGTGTTATCATACAGCAGCTGATAAGCTTCTTAACACAGATTATATTCATTGAAAATACTTCGAAGGTACATTTTGGGTTTCATTAAGCTATGGGAAAATCCACAATTATATGCTTAGTTCGCAAGTTTAAAGCGGGCAAGAAACTTTAGCTTGCTTGATAAATCCATTTCCAATTTCATCATGAAAGGATTATATGAACAGGAATGTTTTCCATTAGATGAGGTGAGGAATATCTATCTATCTATCTATCTATCTATCTATCTATCTATCTATCCATCCATCCATCCATCCATCCATCCATCCATCCATCCATCCATATCTCTATTTCTCATGAACACAGAAATACTGGATGGGAATTGTTCTGCCTCCCACTGTCTCCATCCTGTTTGGGGTGTCCTTTCCAGCCAACACTTGAGCCTAAAATGCCAAACTTATAACCTTCCTCAAAGATGCAGTAAGTGTGCTCATATGTTTAATATAAAGATGTCTTGTGAGTGATTCTTTAATAAACTAGCCAAAAAATATTGAAAGGCTGGTGAAATCCAGGTTAAACACAAAGAGGAAAGAAAGAAAGAAAGAAAGAAAGAAAGAAAGAAAGAAAGAAAGAAAGAAAGAAAGAAAGAAAGAAAGAAAGAAAGAAAGAAAGAAAGAAAGAAAGAAAGAAAGTAAGTGTTCGGGAACTGAGAAAACAAAATGGCGTGCCACTCCAAGGTGCCCTTCTTCCTTTTCCAAAGCAGCAGCGAAACCTTTCCAAGGTTAGGGAAAACTTCAACCTGGGTGCAATAAGGCGCATCTCGCCCGGTCCCAAAGTCCAGTCATGATACCTTCACAGCGGCAGTTTTGTCTGGACAAAGGAGGCGACTAGTCTAGACATTGTAATAAAGCCTGCAGCCCTAAACAGCTTACTTTTCCTTAATGACCACCGTCTGGCCATAGAAAAAGACTTCCGCAGTAAATAGTAAACAAATAAGGGTGCCTTTGCGGAGCCTTTCTCCAGCTTCCTCCCCCCTCTACTCTGCGCGCACACACACGTTCCCATTCCGATCTCTCCCCTTCCTCCCCTTCGCCCCCCAACCCCCTCCTCTTCCACATCTTTTTGCCAGGGCTGCGACACAATGAAACTGGAGGCCTAGTTCAAAGTTTTCTCCAGCTAAAATGGAATGCCAGTTGTAAAATCCAAGTTTATAGACCATGTGGGACTTTACAAGGGTATTAAGAAGCCGTGCGAGGTAGGACTAACCCGTTAATGCGCTTTTGTGGGGAGGGGAAAGAAAGAAGGAAGGTTGCTCTGGGGCTTCTTTTTCTTACGTGGATCGGGAAGAAGGCCACTGTGGAGGGGCACCCTGTAAGGATGAGTCCTGAGAGGTGGCTCTGCTTTGCCCTCTCTAAAATCAGGGCCGCCAAATATCCTGGTGCACTAAGATTCTACTTGTTGCGGGGGAGGGGGAGAAAACAAGGGGGTGCAAGAAGGAAAAAAAAGTGAATATATGATGTCTTTGAACTTCAAGGGAGTCAAGTCCATCACCTTTAACCCTTTTGTAATAAACCGGAATCAGAAAGGCCTTTAGTCGCTTTTTTCAATGTTCCCGCCTACTGAGTTCAAGTAAGTGGACTGGCTGGGGTGTGCGTGCGCGTGTGTGCTTGTGAGTGCCACCCAAATTTCGAACCCAGCCGTGGTGTTTATGATCCTTAATATTTAACTCAGCTGCTCAGTAGTTTCATGTATCTAGAGAAAAGGTGGGCATTAACACATATCCACCCAGACACCCGTAGCCCCATACGAGGTTTATGATTGTTATAAAACCTTTTAATATCTTAACGCATGGAAAGTTTTTATAACTTTGTTTGGCATAAAAGTTTTACAACCAGGCACCCCCTCCCGACGACCTCTCTTCTTTCCGTCTCTTCCTCTTCCGCCGCCCCCCCTCCCCCCCCCCAGCCATTCCTACCAGCTTTGAGTCTTTGCAGAAAGCAACTTTTATTTTTTCGCTCGGAGAGATCGGAGGAGAAAGGCTTCCTCGTAGGCCGGGGACTGCAGGGAAAAGCCACTTTAATGACCCTCAGGCTAATTGCGGGGGAACTCTCCGTCTGGCTGCCAACACACACGCGCGCGCGCGCGCACGCACGCACGCACGCACCCAGCAGGCCAACCTGTTTCCTGCTCCTGCTAGGAATCCCGCCTGAACTTACTGGACGCTGTTTAGGAGGCGGTCTTGGTTGGGGAGACTAGTGGGAAAGGTGAGGGGGTGGAGGCGAGCTCGGAGTCAGCTCCTGGGAGGACCCACAACTGCCTTTAGGTCGGCTGGAGGGCAGGAAATGTCTCCTCCCGATTTTCTTATCGTGGCTGTAATTTGTTTGCTAACTGCAAGCTTGCCTTCAACACCACTGGCGGGGTGGAATAAATTCGTCCGGGGTGGGTGCAAGAAGATGCCGGTGGGCTTCGGTGAATGTATTTGCGCCTGCTGGGTTCGAGATCCCAGATCTGTGGCGGGCGAGCCGGAGCGCCGCAGTTGAGGAACTTGACTGCGCGAGCAGCCTCGGGCTCCCCAGGACGAGTCCTTATTCGGGAGCATCGTGTAAACCACGCCACCCTTCGGGGAGCAGTCCCGCACAGATCCACAAGATACGCGCCTGGGGCAACGCTTCCGAGCTGACTGCCCGCAGAGTTTCTGTTTAAGCTCGGGAACTTGGCCAACCTGGACCCGCAGAAGCCCGAGGAACCCAGACAGTGGCTTTGGCAAGTGGACTTGAAGCTCGCCTCGTCTTCGCTTGGCTGTGGACTCCGGAGGGGGGGAGGCGGGGGCTGACTTGGTTGATTAGTTTTCAAGGGAACTTTTGCGGGAGGCACCTCTGAGTGGCCGGGAAGAAAACGAGCCCTCTCTTTCTATGTAAATAAAATCCCCTCTTATTCCCACTTTGCTAGAGGAACCTGAGGCTGGTGAAACTTGTAGATCAGCCCCTTTCTCAACAATTAAATGTGCCATTATTTTTGCCTCTTGCTTTCATTTTTTTACACATCTGACAGGCACAAAACCTTTTGACAGAAGAGAGACAGACTCACTGAATGAATGAATGATAGACGATAGATAGATAGATAGATAGATAGATAGATAGATAGATAGATATTCGTGTGCAGCTGATGACTGACATTGATCTGAACAAACGAAAACGGCTTCATTTTCCAGCTTAGATAATATTTCTGGACAAATCTGAACTTTCTCTGAGCGTGCAGGGAAGCCAGGCACAGCTTTAACCTCCTTATTAGAAGAGAGCTAACCCATCCTCCCTCAAGATGGCGACTCATTAAGGCCCTTTTTATACGCTTTTAATAAAGGTGGATCATGTATGGATGGTCAACATATGTTGGACTTAAGCACTGCTTCTCTGCTTTTGATAACTCACAAATCATACCATGAAATCACAAGAATGCAGCTTGAAGCCCAGGAAGGTCTTGGAATCTTTGCTACAGCAAATGAAAATGGATCACGGTTTGATTGAAGCTGCTCAAAAGGTTTCTATGGTTTGTTTTGTTTAGAGTTTTGTTTGTTTTAGAAAAATAAACAGCAAATGTTCTTTATAGAGTAGAAGAAGAGAAGGAAGGAAGGAAGGAAGGAAGGAAGGAAGGAAGGAAGGAAGGAAGGAAGGAAGGAAGGGGGAAGAGGGTTTTCCCCCCAAGATTTTTAATATAAATCTTAAGACTTGGTCCAAATGAACTTTGCAATAATTGGATCCGCAAGTGTCAATTAAATTTTCCACACAAAAAATATTTCAATTTAAAATCTCAAAAGGGGCAGATGGCAGCCAGGTCTAACAGTGTAGTTACACAATATCCAGCTCTCCACCGCCTATGCTGAGATCCACTTGGTTGAATGGAACCCACCACTTACTACCGCTGATCTTTAGAATATAGGGAGGCAGAAGGAAGAATGTAAACACGTAGCTAAGTCTGGTTTTATGTGAACAACAGTCTCTCGCGTTAGGGGAAAGTATCATTAGTTTGAGAACAATGGGAAAGGATGGAAAAAATAGGAAAGAAGAAGAGAATATGTATTTTGAAGTAAATCCATTTTTACGCATTGTCTTGAAGTATACCAACAATCAAGGGCGGTTGGAAAAGAGGTCCCCCCTCTTCTATAATTCATAGTAATCGTTTGGTTCTTCCTTCCAAAATAAACAAATCTTATATATTTTATCACTTTTAATTCTGTGTGTCAGCTTTCTTTCTTTCTTTCTTTCTTTCTTTCTTTCTTTCTTTCTTTCTTTCTTTCTTTCCTTTTCTTGCACAGTCATTTCGTTTTTCATCAGAAGAGATTCGGCACTTATGGAAATATCATTTTAAGGGGAACAGGAAAAATATATCTCCCTCTCTATATTTTCACCTATTAGATAATTTAAAATTTTTGAGCATTACTCCTTAACTTTTTAAAATGCTGATACCAATAACATTAGTATACTAATTAGGCAAAGTGCTTTGCATTTCTATGATATGAAAGCATTAAAAAAGGATTCTTTTCTGTCCCCAGATTAAAGTCATGCTTAACTTCCAAAGTGAAAATGGAATGATATCATATAGCAAATGAGATATATGATTTTCATTTTTCATCCTAAGACAGACCGCGGGCTGCATTGTTCCCCGCCTCCCTCAGTTTGTCTATTTAATTGAAGAATTTGACACTGCATGAATATTTTTGTGTGCATAGCTGCATATATGCAGATATTTATCTATAGACAGACATAAACAGTGTGTGATAAATGTAATGTGATCAGGACCGTGAATACTGTAGGAGGAAATTATTCATGCCAACTTTAATTTCTGAGCTCAAACACAAAGGGAGAATACCTGTGTGTGTGTGTGTTCATTCTATGTTGGGGGTAGGAATAACTAGACCACCATTTTTCAATACCACCTCAAGGCATATAATATCATTCCATAATTCTTCGACTTAAGTTACACCAAAAGAAGGGAAACGGTATAAGAGGGACTGTAAAGTTTGATAGATTTCTTGTGGTGATAGTTTATACTTTCTAAGCCAACTTCTAAAGGCTTGGGTTTTATTTTTGCATCATTGTTATTGTACTCTCATGTACTTTGCCATAAATCAGAATATTTATTTCCTTCACAACACGGGGTATAATAGCAGTCAGAAATACAAATTTAAGATAATCATTAAAATGTTCCTACCAAATACTTCTGAGAAATGAAAATGAATGCTTATCATAAAAAATGCTAAGGGGGGAAGTTGGTTAAGCATGCGGTGGGCGTAAGAGGCACTTTGCAGCATAACTCTTGATTAAATAATTAGGGGGGGAAGGGAATAGGTAAAATATTATGAGAAGTTTGAAGTGGGTGCTTTTGCATGAGTTATGAAACACATGCACACACACTTATATATAATTTTAAGGGAAATGTGCAGCTCTAGGCATGGCTGTGCCAGTGTGGCTGTGTGGCTGTTTGTGTGTGTGTGTGTGTGTGTGTGTGTGTGTTTGCAGTCCACTCCTTCCTTGCAGCCGCGTGCCCTGCGTCTTTGGGGCAGAAGTCTGTTCCAAGGGAAGCAAAGGGGAACTGGTTTCGAGACCCCTTTTTGGGAGTCAGCTGAACTGTCTGCCTTTGGCATTCACAGAAAGGGCAATCAGACACAGCAGACAATAGGAGCCCGTCTGCAGTTTGCTCCATATACTCAGAAAGGCAGAAAACTGGCAGGGCGCACTTTATTCTGCTTCTTTGACTTTTTTTAAATTAATCACTTCCTGGCTTTTACTTCAGTCAGATAATTCCAAATAACTACCAGGCTGAAGATAAATGCATTAATGAATCCAAATCCACTCACAAGCCAACATCAATACTACTTATGTGTAATCCGGCTGACCCTTGGTCAGCCTACAACCCCAATCTTTCTTCTGTGGTTTTTATTTTATTGCTATTGTTTTACCTACTACACACTACATGTTTTATTTCTAAAGAAATGTAAAAACCCAGATCAAGTTGTTAGGATCTTTTTCTGCATGCAGACTTTCTCTCCATTTACGTTTTAATAGCAATTGTTGATATTTATTTTCCACAATTAGAGTAAGGCATTTTCCCAATGGGGGTTCTATTTAAGCTGATGAATTTTATCTCTTTTTCCATTAAGACCCACATTGATCATACTTCTAATTATTTTTAGCTTTAAGTAATATTCGGTCTTCTTTATGCACTCTCTTGCATCGGTTTACAGCAAGATCTCCATATAATGTATATGTTTATATGCACCTACACAAACATATTCTGAATTGAAACTAAGAAGTACATTTCGATCTTTTAAATGAATCTGATGTTCTTGCCATTCCATTATCCGTTATGATCATCTGTTTGTGGAAAGCTTTGACCGTCAACCCAATTTACACTGAAATCTCTTCTATGTGTTTTTATAGATAGATTCAGAGAAACAAATAATCTTTTTTTTTAAATGAAGCAACCAGAATGGCAAAAAGACAATCAATATATAATTTCTATCAACATTCAAAACCCTTCTGTCTTCTCTTCAAGTATATTCAGTCTGATGAAAAGTCCTCAATGCTATATATGTGAAAAAGATCTGAAAAAATAAAATTTGACAGGCTTTATCTTCATGCAGTTTGTGCCTTCTTCTTCCTACTTCCCACTAAGGGAGAAAGGATAGAATGCAACACAGAGAAGAATCCACAGTGAAAAATATGGATATAGAAGACTTTGAAATGTATTGTCATTTCATTTTCATCTAAACAGGCCAATGTTGTTCTCACCAAAAATGCACACATGAAGGGATCTAGAGCTTTGGAGCCAAAAATGATTGAGTTAGCTACATAATCTACAAATATAAAGGGGGGGGGGGCAAGAAGAGAAAGGGAGAAAGCTGTATAATGCCAAACTGTATTGGTCTTTAATTTCTTCACCTATAAATGAAGAAGCATTGGTTCCCATGCTAAAATTTTATTCTTTGCTTATAAATATTATGTGGAATTTTCGTTGGGTATCATAAAACAGAACGATTTCTATCAAACTGTTTTGAAAAAACCTATGCAGATAACGCAAATAGAGGCTATAAAGTCACAAATAGCTTTCCAAAGGAAGCAAACAATGTTTAAAGTGTGGGAGAGCTCTTAGCATGTTGTATTTTGAATTGTGTGTGTGTGTGTGTGTGTGTGTGTGAAGGAGGGCTTGAGACAAATAGAATTATGTGGTTTAAGACTTCCTTGGCCTAAGATATTAAAACTTCTCACCCTTGAAGATTGGGGGGGGGGGGGGAGGTTGAAGGTGGGGGCCCTAGCCTGCAAGTCTTTTCAAAGCAACAGCCAAATTGAATTGTAAAACCAGGTCATAGAAAACTTGTTTTTAAAGCTTGGATGGCTTTAGGCAGCAACAGTGTATTTAAAATCTATAAATATATATTTAACCAAAGCTGGTTAAGTTCCACGTTTCCACATCCCTCAAACACTCCTTTTGAGTAAAATGTTCTCACTCTTCATTTATCTGTTTTTGAAAAGACATTTAATCCACCCCTTGAAAATGACTCTGAACCCTCTAAAGGTTTCAAATCCTTTGTAATGATCTTGAGGTTCCTTCCATTGACTGAATCCTATTCATGCAGTCATTATTGTAAGTATTATCGTGATTTGCCTCTTTATCAAAAATTTAGTTAGATAGCATGTATTTCTTAATATAGTCATTCACACCCACTCACACAGAAAACACACAGACGCACACCCATAAACAGGATTGTCAGTTTGGGATTGTAACATGTTAGTCAATTTAACATACACTAAAGAACAATTTGACTTAATTGCAAGCAGATTTAGAAAATGTCCAATAAAGGGAACAGTCACAAGGAAAACATCTCGTTCAACATATCTTAATCTATGAAATACCATTTATTATTTTGAGACCATTAAGTTCAAGGGGAGACAGGGAGGCGGCAGGGAGAGGGAAAGCATAACAAGTAAATGAACCTAGAACAGGAAAATTAACTAAAGGAAATAAACACATTTTTTTAAAAAATATCTTAGTGTGCAATCAGTGAAAATAAGATCAAATGAAAGTGTGCTTAGGCAGACTCTTTCTGTTAAATAAAAGATCCTTCAAACAACCCACAATTTGATACTTTATTTGATTGTGATAATTTCCTGAAAGAAGTAGATGCCCAAATCTACAGAATCCTATAGAAAAGAATGCTGGTTTTGTTTTGTTGATGTACATTAACAGTTTATTTACAAACCTGTGCATATTTTTAGTTTTCTGAACAAGTGTAAATAGGGCTGATGCTTAATTTAAAATAATGACAGGTTTTTTTATTCAGAAATTGAGGAGGAGGGTTTTTTTCTTTCTTTTTTTCCAAGTGCTAGAAAGAAGGACCCATGAGGATGGAACTCTTAAAATAAAAGGCAAGAATATGCCTTTTGAATGAACTCTGAACCAACTCAAAAGTCAATGACTATGCTGATTCTCAAATGGAAATCCCTGTGTGACTTAACTTGAATGCTTCATATTTGTTTGACTCCAGGCACAGGACGAGGATGAGGATGATGAGGATATTCTAAAGACTTTGGGGAAGTAGACTCAGTGTCCCACGATTAACGATGAATCCACAAGGCACTGAAGAAATCACAAGGTTGCTGAAGAAACACTTTCCGTGTATTTCAAGTTTAGTTGGGAAGAGGTAGAAGTTGGGGAAGAATTCGAAGGTTCCAAAAATTCATTTAGTGCTTGATTATTATTTTTTTTCCTTCCAATGGGTGTGTGTTTTTGTAAAATTTATTTATTTAAGATAAAGGTGGGAAGATAGAAAGATGATGGAAAGACAGAAAGTTAGGACCATCTGCTGACCTCTTAATTTGAATTTGACTTTGCTTCGATTTACGCGTCCGCTTCCTTTATTTCCCCCCACTCCGAGGTAGACACGCGTTCGTTCATTGGTAAACAAACTCGAGGAAAAGCGTGTCGCTCTCCTTTGTTCAACGTGAAGGTCCCGGGTTCCCTACCTTCCAGAAGCGGATAGATGTCGCTGTTGCTCCACGCAGGTTTTCTCCTCTCGCAACAACTTGACCCCGGTGACGTCACCGGCGTCTGAATCATCAAGGCCATTTTCAATCCTCATTGGCCTAGCCGTCACGTGGTTGGGACCAATGCGTGGATAATTATGGTGCTGATATTTTTTTCCCTAAAAAAAAGATGTCAGCCCCTGGCTGTAGTATTCCTCTTTAAAATCCCTCTCTGAAAATGTCATGTCCCAACAATGTGACTCCCAACTCGTTTTTGATGGACTCGTTGCCCAGTACCTGCCGGGGAGAGAACTATTCCTCTAGCCAAGGAATGTACATGCAGCCCGCGAACGACTTCGGCTGTGGAGTGATGAGGAACTGTGGGATCATCCCGGCTCTTTCCAAAAGAGACGAGGTGAACCACGCCGGCGGGCTGTCCCTCAGCACCTACCCACCCTACCTGTCTCAGCTCGACGCCTGGTGTGACCCCAAAAGTACTTACCGAGTCGAGCAACCTGTTGCCAGGCAGCTGCCCTCCTGCTCCTTCCCGACCACTGTCAAGGAAGAAAATGCTTGTTGCATGTACAATGCCGAGAAGAGGGCGAAAAGCGCCCCCGAGGCCACCCTCTACCCCGGGCAGATGCCTGAAGCTTGCCTCGCTGACCAGGAGGTCCCCCTGCCCAGCTACTACCGCGCCACCCCGGGCTATTCCTCCCTGGAGAACGCGCCCAGCGGCGGCAGCCCCGGCGACTTCGAGGCCACTTTTGAACCCAGGGCGGGTCTCAGCCAGCCGAGCGAGCGCCGCGAGCAGCCCCCGGGCCCGCCGCCGCCGCCGCCGCCGCCCGCCGCGCAGCAGCCCCAGCCGCCGCCCGAGCGGCCACCCCCTCCGCCACCGCCGCCACCCGCCTCCCTCGCCCAGCCGGGAGCCCCGGGGAGCTTCCCCGAGAGCGCCAAGCCGGACCCCAGCCCGGCCGGCGGCGTCAAGACGGAGCAGAGTCTCCCCGTGGCCACGCTCAGCCCGTCGCAGACGGAGCACGGCGGGCAGAAGGGCGCCGAGAGCAGCAGTGACAATTCCGACCACGAGGCAAAAGGTAAGGCGAGGGGCTCTTCCGCGGGCTTCCCAGGAGAGGAGCCCCGGGGGAGCGGGCGGCGGTTCCGGCCGGGGCTGTTTGGCGTGGTCGTGACTGTTTCTGTGGTGGTCGTGGCGGCGGCGGTGGTCGTGGTTGTGATTACGCGCGTGGTTCGCGAAGCAGAGCCAGCCTCGGGGGCTCCGCTCAGACTCCATCAACTTTTCTCTCTGGACCTGTGGCGTTAGTTTTTTGCCTCGCTCGGAAGCAGCCGGCCACTAGCCGCGGCCAGGGCGAAACGGCCGCGCTGACAGCGAGAATACTCAACGTAACAGTAACAGCAGCCCCCTCAGGTCGCGTGGAAAAGAAGGCGCCGCAGCCTGGCTCAGGCATCCTGGCCAGAAGTGAAAGCTCCTGGCTGGCGTGCGGTTTTCGTGGGAGCAGCAGCTGGGGCTGACGGGGAAGGGGCAGGCGACGCGGTCTGGTTACGTTGGCGAAGTTGACTTTTGTCTCAGGCAGGATCCCAAGAGGTTCCGGCGCTGAGCGAGCCCCTTCGGAGGGGCGAGGGAGTGGTTCAAGGAGCGGCTGCAACTTCTCGTGCGCGCTCTCTGGAGTTGCTCTCCCCCTGCTCCCCTCTCCTCTCCCCAGCTCTGCAAGCAGGCGTTAAAGTTCTTTGGGATGTCGTGTGGTGGTCGCCCTGAGTAGGGCTTCACTGGCGCGGGCTGGGCTGCGGGCTGGGGGCGAAGGTGGCGGGAGGGGAGGGGAGGAGAGGTGTGCTGGGAACGGTTTGCCAAACACTTCAGTCTGGACTTGATTGTTGAGCTCCATTATCAAAGCTGCATGCTCCCTGAATAACCGAGGTTGCGGCTTCAAGGGTCTTGTTTGCGCAGAAACGAAGCCCTCTCCCACCCACCCCCTCCTCCTCCATTTGCGTGTGTGTAGGGAACCTCTGCTTGAAGTTGAGGTGTTCTAGGGAAGAGCAGCTCGTCGAGGGATGAAGAAGGGGCTTTCACGAAAGATGCTTAAAATTATTCTGCAGGCGAAGCCTAGAGAAGCCAATGGACGGGAGGGTGGGAGAGGGCTTAAATATGTATTATTATTTATTGTTATTTATTAAATTTGTATGCCACCCTTACTCCCAGTGAAGGAAGAGAAGAGATGGGGCGGGGGAAGAGGAAGCATTAAATGAGCGTTTTGTTTTCTGCAAAAGAGAACTTTATGCAGAAAGTTCCCCCACCCCCACCCCCCAAAAAAACTACTGGGAATAGACACATATAAAGAGAATGGCACTCATTACTTTGGCGTGTACGACTCCATAGCCTCACATAGCCCAGCTTGGAATTGGGGAAAAAGCTTAGAGAGCAAGCAAAGAGAGACGTGGCTGTGGCTTATATGGAGCCCTGTAGAAGTGCGTGTACATTTTCTAAGCATACATATTTGTGCTAGTATGCATGATCTCATCAATACCTTCTTCATACGTAGGTTGCCTGAGTTCCACCAATACAGGCATTTCATCCTATTTCTCATCTGATCTCGTGTATATGTATGTGTGTCTGCGTATGTACATGCGTGCATGAGTATGCATGTGTACACATATGTACAGTCTATATCTGAATATCTACATCTGTCTATGTCTCCACCCACATCTTTATATATGCATATAAATAGAGCTAAAATATGATTTTAAAATGGCCTAAAATGGTTTTTCCAATCCTTTTCCGCGCAACCAAGAATAGATGATATTATCCACCAATAAAATAGGAAAATATGCAATGTCAAGGTTATGAAAATCTCTAAAAATCTATCTGCACAAAACGTTTTCTCGCTTACACTTTCTCAAGCGTTCTCAATTCACAGAAGTAAAATGAGTAAAAAGAATAAAATACAATTGGCTTTTGGGATCTGGGAAGAAAGAGAGAGGGGAAGAAAGAAAACCACCTCACGGTCGCTTTTAATCTCAGCGGTCAGTTCTAACGAAGAATTTGAAATGTCCCGACTAGGTTTTTCCAAAGTTTTATTTAATGTTCTTCCTTGAGGAAGAAGAGAGGTATTTGCTGGAAATCCAACACTGTTACGCATTATGCCAGCAGGGGGATGGATTTGGATTATTATGATTATTATGATAATTATTATTACCCTTCCACCTTCTCTTTGTTGTATATGATGTCTTCCTCTCTGTTTCTGTTACATCAAACACGCCCTATGCAAGGTGTGGAAATGGAGTTTAAGATTTGGGGGAAAGGCAGATCCTTAGAAGGAACTTGCAGGGTTCAATGGCAGGAGGCTGGAGGAAAGGCATTTCCAGGCAGGCAAATCGAGGGTCAGTTCTGGAGCAGCTTGCTGAGACTCCTGGAGTTTGGGCAAGAATTTGGACCCTGGGACAGGAAGAATCCAGTATGCAAGGAAAGGCTCCAGGCTTGCTCTCACCTTAAAAGGAGGAGAGCTGATTACCTCTGCCAGAAATCTTCGCAGGTCCAAATTCAAATCTGGGGAGGGGTTTATGAATTTGCAGGCGCGCCTGAAGTGAATAGTTGGAATTGTGCATGCCTGTGTGAAAAAGGGACATCTGGAAAAAGTCGGGGTGTGTATATATATATATATGTGTGTGTGTGTGTGTGTGTGTACAGGCGGATAGGTGGATTAATCATTTTTAATGTGCAAACTAATCTTGGTCGGTTTGTTTTTGTTTTTAAAAGTAATATCGAAACTTTGCCTTCACTCATAATAAAACTATATACTTCACAGAGCTTTCACATCAAAGGAAAATGGAGTCTGGACTATTGGGAACGGAGGGAGGGGGAAGAGAGAGAGCCACCATAGACAGGCAAAATATTTCTCTCTCCCCACCCCTCCATCTCCCACCCCATCTTGTTTTCTTTTGACTAGTTTTGGATATGAAGTGGCAGTTTCAGAGCAGAGTCTGAGCCGAGAGCTTTGTGGCGTGCAAGCAGCAACTAATTGGGGCAATGATTAAACCCCTGGAATTATTTTATTTACATATATATATATATATATATATATATATATATATATATCTCGGAGCCTGAATGGAATTTTGTAACTGTAAGAGTCCTACTGACAGATCTGACATTCGCCCCCCCCCCCCCAAAAAAAACACCAGTCTGTCCCCAGGAAAGTCTTCTTTGCGCTTCCCGTACCCGTTACTTGTAGTAGGCGTAGGGTGTGTTTTTAAAAAATCCAGTTAAGAGCTGGCATGGTATAACTTACGCCCAGGTGAATGTTGTTAAGATAAGACTTCAGTCCCACCTTTCTGAGAGCCCTTGGCCGCTGTTATCTTTCGGAGTGCTTAATTAGACTGTTTAAAATCGCTAAATGCTAAGTAAGAAGGAGCTGGGGGTAAGGACGCCATTTATGTTTAGCAGAGAGATTCTATTAGCAAAAGAAGCTGCAGGAAAAGTAGTCTTGACTCTAGGAAGCTCTCTTTGCTATTCCAATAGATACTTATATAATAATATTATTTTTAACAGAGGATATAAAGGCAGAAAACACTACAGGAAATTGGCTGACAGCAAAGAGCGGAAGAAAGAAAAGATGTCCTTACACTAAGCATCAGACGTTGGAACTGGAGAAGGAATTCTTATTCAATATGTACTTGACCCGTGAGCGCCGCCTGGAGATTAGCAAGAGTATTAATCTAACAGACAGACAAGTCAAAATCTGGTTTCAAAACCGCAGGATGAAACTCAAGAAAATGAACAGAGAGAATCGAATTCGCGAACTGACTTCCAATTTTAATTTCTCTTGAAAGTGTTCAGAGGAGGAAGGGATGGGCTGTATGGGGAGAACCATTGCAAATCTTGTGCAGATTATTATTATTATTATTATTATTATTATTATTATTATTATTATTATTATTATTTTCCCCCTGGATATAACTGCAAGGCACATAGGAGGGAGGATGGGAGAGAGAAAAAAAAAAGACCTCAGGCTAATGTTAAGTTCTATAATTGGGGTATTTACAGTTTATAGAGCAAAGATGCATTCATCGGTATGAGCATGCGAATATATATATTGCATCAGTGTTTCTATATGTAAAATAAAGAATCAGGTGGTTGCTTACTAGCTTTTCAAACAGCTTCTAAGATGTTTTAAGTTATTCAGGAGCAGCACAAAGAAAAGGGAAGGGTGTGTTGGGGGAGGAAGACTGAAGGATCTGTATCTATGCCTTTTTTATGTTTAGGATACTAGGAATGTCTGAAAGTTTGCTTTTCTTATCTTAGTGTAGCCTGCCTATTGTATAATAATAACAGATATAATGACTCCAGTGAAATTATAGGTGTGAGTATGTGGAAGGGGCAGACAGAAATGCTTACTCTGTGTAGTTATACAGTCTCCTTCCACTGAGGTGGTGCTGTCACCCGTTATATTTAAGAAAAGAAAATAATAAAGCAGTACTGCTGTCTTATCATGGGGGTGGGGGAAACGCCTGGGCTTTTCTGTGACTGTTATTTAAATATATCCTGTATGTGGAATCTTTGCATGTATCTTTCTATATGGAGCCAAATAAATTTCTTAGAACCCTAGACAACTGGGTATTTTTCAAAGTGATTCCCCCCACCCGCCAAAAAAGCACGTCTCCCCCCCCCTCTCTGTCTAGGGCATTTTCCCCCCAGTACTCATCCTTTTAAGGCTTGCAGGAGAGTATCTAGCGGGTTTAATATAAGTGAGAGACCATAACGTTGATTTAAATATTATCCAGGTGACCACAATAAGTCAAGGTCATAAAACAGTAATGTCAGGACAGTCTTGGTAAGCGCTGGAGGTGGATTTTATGATCTGCAAATATAATGTGCCGCAGCAGTAAAAGATGCATTTAAAGGTGACTGTGGAGGAGGGAAGCAAGTCAGAAGCAGAACAGCTTTCTTGGGATGCACACTCCTCATGGCCGGGGGTCTTTTTCTGTCTGTCTTTCTTTCCTTTTTAAAGGCAAGGCATGCTCCTTTTATCTCCTCCTCTGGAAGAATTGCTTTATATTATTAAAAGAAAAAGAAGGAATGCACTTTTTTAAAACCACCATTACTCTCAGCCTAGCACAGAGAACGGGGATGTCACGGTGGAAGGCGTGCAAAGGTAAGACAGACGATTTCTTGGCTGAGATACATGGCTGAGGTGCAAGTGGATTTCTGTGTGTGTGTGTGTGTGTGTGTGTGTGTGTGTCTGGGTTTTTCTTTTCCCCCCCTTCCTGCGTCTACTCAAGGTAAAGGCGGCATGGATGTGAACTCCACTTTGAAGCTACCTAGGTTTGATCCAGATGGGGCGTCCGGTCTGGTGTCTTAAGACTTTGTCTTTTTTTGGATCGGGGCTTCCCTGTGCCTGTGTGACAGCTCATTTTCGACCAGAATATGCATGGCTGAAGAATGGTGGTGCATAGATTTCCATGTTGATCCCCTCGGCCACCAACACCCCCCACCCCACTCTCCTCTTCCTCCTCCTCCTCCTCCTCCTCCTCCTCCTCCTCCTCCTCCTCCTCCTCCTCCTCCTCCCTCTTCTTCTTCTTCTTCTTCTTCTTCTTCTTCTTCTTCTTCTTCTTCTTCTTCTTCTTCTTCTTCTCCTCCTCCTCCTCCTCCTCCTCCTCCTCCTCGTCTCTCCTCCTCTCCCTCTTCCTCTTCCTCTTCCTCCTCTTCCTCCTCCTCCTCTTTTCCTCTTTTTTTTTGAACTTACTTCTAGTGAAGTTGTGCTTTCCTTAGAGGTGGACACCACAGAGTCTGAGGTCTTTGGTTCTTGTTTTTGCTGGTCGGCAGAGGACTCTGGCAATCCCCAAACACGTTGTAGTTGGGTATTCCCTGAACGTGCCCTTTCGATTTCAGAGTTTTGGCTGTCATGGGCTCTAAAGACAGGGGAAGGCAAGGACATTTGGTGGCGTTTTGAAATGTTGTGGAACAGAGACACACACGCACGCCCACGCAGAGACGTTCCCTCTTTTCTTTGTGGATATTTCTCCCCCCCCCTTTTTTTTTTCCTCATTCTTCTGTGAGAGAAGCTGCAATAGCAATATGCAATAGAAAATGGATAATGTCAGACCGGAGCCACTTTACCAATGAAGGATAGTGGGTTGTGCTATAATTCAGCATGTACTAGCTGCTCAGTTAAACGTCTCAACCGCAGACACACAGACAACTAGAGAGAGAGTTGAATGCAGATTCTATTAAAGAGGGAGGAGGGGGGAGGGGTGGGGGAGGAGGGGGGAGGAGAGGGGGGATCTTAATGAAGAGACTAAAGATGTTGCCTTAATTTGAAGTATGTTTTCTTAGGGGCATGGTTATTCCTTTGCTTAGCTTCTAACGTGGGGCGAGGAAGGAAACAGGGACACATTCTGAAGCAGAGCCCATGAAGGGACTAAAGATGTTGTCTTCTTTCTTTCTTTCTTTCTTTCTTTCTTTCTTTCTTTCTTTCTTTCTTTCTTTCTTTCTTTCTTCTTCTTCTTCTCCTCCTCTCTCTCTCTCCCTCCATCCCTTTTTGTCTTTCCTTCTTTCTGGCAGAAATGACTGGATCTTTCGCCCTTTCCTGCAGCTGTTCCGTGGTTTAGGTAGTTTCATGTTGTTGGGGTTGGCTTTTAACTCGGCAACAAGAAACTGCCTTAATTACGTCAGTTAGTCTTCATCAAGGGCAACCTTCCTCCCCCCCCCGCTTTTTTTTTTTTTACCCCCTTTCCTTTTCCTTTGCTACTCACACGCAGCCAGACGAGAACCGAGAGACGGGTCTTTAACGAGGGAGCAGGCAAAGCGAACAAATGGTTGTTAGACAGACTTCTCCCCCCACCCGCCCCCCCGGGAAAAAAAATAGCAAGAGGAAGAGAGAGAGAAAGACGGGAGGGCATTTCTGGGGGCAGGGAAGCAGGTTCGCCGAGCATTATAACCCCCTCCAACACACCACACGGCTTCATATACCTTCCCAACAATTCCCCAAGCACTTATGATCGCTTCGTACGGACTTAGATGAATTTCGCTGGTCGCTGTTGTTTCTGGCCGACGGGCTCTCCAGACGGACAAACATGGAGGGGTCCCTCTCTGAAAATTTCTCGGGTGATTAATGCTTCTAAGTTGAGACCGGAATAGTTGTCTGAATTGCAGCCTCGAGGCTTTGGGATTCAGTACCACTCTGCTTTCCTTCTCGTGTCAACCTGGGCTCTTTTGTACCCTGATTTCTGAAACGAGCTGAGTTTTGTGAGAAGTAAATGGTGGCTGTTATGTGTAAAAGACCTCAGTTTATATGAACGCAGGTGCTCGGTAAATGGCCTGGGAAGACTGAAATTACAGCCCCATAACTCCCATGGCAATCTGCTGCTGGTATAACCTGCCCAGGACTCTGAGAATTCACTTAGATAAATTATAGTCTATTATGTTCCTTGAAGGTGGCTTGAAGAACAAAGCGGGAAATGGTACTCCAGGTTCTCAGTGTCTCCTTGAGAATGTGTTCAGGTTTAAAACTGTGCCTCCTAAAAAATCCAGGGTGAGCAATATCAAGAGCTCAAGATTTGCTGTAGTTTTCTGAAGGCAGCCTGGACTACAATCTGCTTCTCCCCCCACCCACCCCCACCCCCACCCCCACCCCCAACCACACTCCCACTGAACTCGAGGGCTGTGAAAGCTAAGTAACTGTTAACGAAGAAAATCCGCCTGCTCAGCTATGTCATTAACAAGTTGTTGCAAGGGTGATTGTTGTTGTTTTGGTGGGACGGAGAGCTGGGCTGAGTTTTAAATGCAGGGCTGTGTGCATATGTTTTCTGGAAAAATCAACGCTGTGAGGATCACAGTGCAAAGAGAGATGTTTGAGCTACTGAGAAAACTACTGCTAAATTATGCCCACCTTTGATTCCTCCAGACGGGCTTCAGGTTTATATTTGAAGAAATCATGGAGACTATTCCACCACCACCCCACCCCCAAAAAAGTGCAAAAGAGGCAACCTAGTATTGGAGGAAGAATTCACCCAATGTTGTGCAGCCCTGAATCAATGAAGGAGGACAGGAAAGGAGAGCAAGAAGGAGCAAGAACAAGAACAAGGGCAAGACCTGGGGCGAGAGGATGAACGCAGAATACTTCTGATAGACAAGAGGTGCATTTCCGCAGCTTAGGTACAGAGAAGTGTTATGGAGCCGATCCTGCCCCTAGTCAAGCAAGGGGACGGTTCCTTTCTAAGTACATTTTTGAATTAGAAATAACGCCTGCCCCCAAAGAGAGGTCTTTCACTGGGGAATGGCTGTTTTGCTACTGCTGTGATTCTCCCTTCCTTTCTGAGCCCTCAAGCTCCTTAGCAAACTTTCAGCAGTCGACTTTGGGAGACCTGAGTCTCTGAGACTCAAGGGTGGGACGGGGGGGGGGCGTATATTCCCTTTCCATAAGGAGTGGGTCAGCCCGGCCTTGACAAGGTACCAGAAACGGGGGGCTGTAAGTTGTCAGGTGTAAGGTGTCTAGGCTGGGGTCCTCCGCCGGTTTTCTCCATTCTTATTGCTGGTGTGAAGACGAAGGCGCCGGTGTGGGGTGCGAGCGAATGCACTGTGAGCGACCTTCTTCGAAATCTCTCGCCTCTAACGCTGAATAATGCCCCCACGCACGCCCTCCGATTTTTAAACATTTTAATAAGCGAACGTGAAGACGGAGAGGCAGAGATGCGCCCATTCGGCTTGCTTACTGTAAATTCACGGTTCTGCAGATAAATGGCTCGTCAAAGGCGTTATAATTATTCGCAGTGGTCCTGAGATAATTGAATGATTTCATTATGTGTTATGGATAGAAAAGTTTTCCCGTCTTCCTATAAATATACCCCCATAGCAGCAGAAAGAAGAATGTGGTTAGGGTACTAAGCTCTGTATCATTCAGCCGGGTGTGGTGCGGCCGTTTACATTTGTGTGTGGCTGTGGGTGTGTTTGTGGTGTGCGTGGGTGTGTGCCCGTGTGTGTGTGTGTGTGTGTGTATCTTGTGTGTTTCCCCCACTTCCCCTCACACTCACATATGGGGGGGGGGGTCTAAAGTAATATATGTTTAATCGACCCAAGTCAAGAAATGTAATAAAAGTTAAATCCTCTCCTACTGTGTTTTTCCCCCTTTAAATGATTCTATTAGAGCTGGGTGCGAGTGAAGAATTTAGAGACTTAAACATTATTGCAGCCTGCTTTTTAATCTCTTATGTCAGAACATATGTAATTAGAAAGATTGCTTGCTGTTTCGTGCATTTCTCTCTCTCGGCAAAATATTGTTTTTCCTTGCTTGCTAGATATGTTTTGTTCTTGGGGGGTGCTGTTGTTATGCCTATAAAATATTAGCAACATCCCAGTGCATTTCCAGTGTGGCTCTATTTTTCTTGTGTGTCTTTATGTTACTGTAATTCTGCATTTCGCAGCAGGTGTTCCTTCAAAAAGCTTCTGTTTTGCTGTCTAGAATTTGGTATGCAGACCTATCTGCGACCCTTCCTTCCAGTTTTATCTAGGTCTGGTTTCCTGAGCATTTATAGAAGATGCTGGTGGGGAACAGAGGCAGCCACACAGGCACACTCAGTATATATTGTGTACAATATAATGTATACAATATAATGTATACGTATTTCTATAAGTTAATCCAGTAACAAAGGTGTGTATGTATCTAAATACACTGAATGCCCGGTGGATGCTCCAGCATAAAGTTTTGTGCATTTATGCTTTTTTTATTTTTATATACTACAATTGTTGTTAAACCTGTATTGTATTGTATTAATGCATGATCTTTCCCTGAATCATGTGGGTATTTTGTGTATTCTATTCTGTGTACAAAATAGACAGATACACGCATCACGTGTACAGACATCTACGTAGGAGTATTTACACCAAGAGAGAGTGAAGAAGAATAATTTTTAAAAGGCTGTTTATAATTGGGGAAGGCAATGATCAGAAATAAACTGCTTTACATTTGGCACAGAGAATTTCTGGTCTCTATAGCACCCTTGTAAGCATGTACTGTTGGTGAAGGTTTCAGCTTCTTTCATTGCTGGGCTTATGTGCGTGCATATAAATAAAAGTTAATTTCAAGAGCGTAGCAGTGAATGAACAGAAGGCATCTCTATCTCTATCTCTATCTCTATCTCTATCTCTATCTCTATCTCTATCTCTATCTCTATCATCTCCATACACACACATACACTCCTTCCTGAGTGCTTTGCTTTGCTTCCCATTTGCCTTCACCTTTGAGGGCAACAGTTCCTGGAAAGTCCAAAGGAACATGCTGAACTGTTTCAGGAAGAAGGCAGCGTGGGCGGTGGGTGGGTGGCTGGCTGGCTGGCTGGCTGGCTGGCAGGCAGCCGCCTGTGCCTGTGTGCTTGTCAAGGAAAGTTCTCCTGACTCAGCTCTAAGAGCTGCTGCCAAGCCGAGGGCAGCAGGTACCATCAATTGAGGACGAGGCCTAGCTGTGGAACTTGGAGGGGCTGAGGAGTGGGGCTAGCATCCCGTCTGCCTTTGGCTGAAACTTGCCCTTGTTTATGCCGTCTCCCCGTTTATGTGAACTAACACCTAGCTGGCTGCAGAGCTCCTTGACAGCAGCAGGCTTCAGCAGACAGCAACCCACGCTGCTTCATCGTGGGCCAGGGCCATAATTCTGACCGGCCTGGATAGAAAGAAAGAGAATCCTGGAGTGGAGGGGGGGGGGGGGGGAGGAACGGTAGAGAAATAGGTGGGGATATTCTCCCCTGATTTTTCTTTTCAGGCTCTTGATTTGGTGAGGTCTGGTGGGCAGTTCTGTACTGTTGTTGTCCTCACTCCCTCACGTTCCCAGTGCATTCTGTTCAGAAATCTATGCATTGTGTTGTTTGTGTTACCACAAAAATGAGATTTGAGATATGGCGCAGAGGACCAACCGTTTTATGTCTTGTTTAAACACTGTTGCCCCTTGATGACTCCCAACTTCATCTTGCGTGTGTGAATTTCCTCCTCCGGCTTCCATCCTCTTCCTCTCCTGCTCCTCTTTTTCTTCTTTTTCGTCCTCCTCCTCCTCTAACCTGAAATGTTCAGGAAAACACCCACAACACAGTGAAATAAATTAGTCCTGAGGTTTAATTGCACTTTGGAATTTATTGTCTTCTATTCCTACCACCAAAGCACTAAAAAGTCTGGAATCCAAAGTCATAACATCTGACAAAATCCTTAGCACAATGAAGAGAGTTTTTAGGGGGAGGGAGAGAGAAGGGCATGAAACAGGTACAGACCCCTGGAGACTAAATTTAATTTAAATGTACATTTTAAGCCTCCTGCTCTCTTTCCTCCTACCTTTTTCCCTTGGATTAAACAGAAAGATCGTGTCCATAGGAAGTAAAGTTCAGTACACAATTTTTCCTATACATTTCTCATACAGAAATAGCTCTGAGCCACTTATTTAAGAAATCAAGATCTTTGCCTAGCAGAAGTGACATTGTTGTTTTCATCACCATCACCATCGTCACCATCATCATCATCATCACCACCACCATCACCACTACTATTACTATCGCTGCTCCTATTGTTCCTATTACAGCAGCAATAGCGTTCCCTTGCACTGCGCATCAAAAATCCACTTGGATAACAGAGAGGAATCTGGTAGCCGAGTTCTTTGCTAACCGCGGTTTATCCATAAAAGCAAGTGAGGCTGGGAAGTGGAAGGGAAGACTGGGAATTCGGGCGATCGAAAGAAGGACCATAAAGCACAGCCCGCCACAAGCCAGGCCAAGCCCCGAGCCTCGCTGCCTGTTCGTGGAAGTTAGTCCTTTTGACTTCACCGCCACCCCCTTCCTCTCAACTCGGGGTGCTTCGGCTCGGGAAGAGGAATAGGGGAGAAAGGCGTCCCCACCCGGGGAAAAAATTAAGCGGGGGGAGGGGCTTTGGGATCGATTAGCTTTCTCTTATGAAGGGCTGTCAACCCCGCGGTGCCTTCAGTTTACAAGCGTGGGGCCTTGCAGGAGAGGCGACAGCGGCTTCGGCAATTCCCCGGAAGAAGAAAAAAGTGGATTTTTTAATCCGAACTTGACGGTGTTTATTGAGACAACTGGGCAACCGGGACCGAAGGAATGCGCCCCAAGGGTCGCGTGCCGCAGGGGGGGCGAGTTAGTCTCCCGGTTCTTTGCGGGGGGGGGGGGGGGCGGCGGCTTTAGCTCCAGAGCTTGTTCAGCCAAACCTTTCGGAGAGGTTCGCCCACGAGTTAGCCGGCGACATCTGTAGAGCTCCGCCGGTTCGCCTCCGCCGCCGCCGCTTCCTAGCCTGAATCCAGCGGCTGTTCAGGAATTCTGGGAGCCCCGCGCGTGGCGGGCGTTGTGGTTGCTCCCACGGATCCCCTAGGCCTGGAGTGGGCATCTAGACCGGGCCGAGAGCTGCTAGAGACAAACGGAAGACCCTTGCACGACCTTCAGTGCTTTTCCTAGAAGAGAAGGACTAAGGTGCTGGTGGCGGTGGCGGCGGCGGCGGCGGCCGAGAGGGGCTACCGAGGTTTCAGACTTTTAGCCCGCCTCTGACATTAGGGGAAACTTTTTTCAGGAGCCCAAAGAAAGAAATGGGGAGCACAGAATTCGGAATGCCCACAATTTATAGGCAGATAACATCGATGCGTGACTGCGTGTGCATCTGTGTCTGTGTGTGGGCTAAAGGAGGGACGCAAGAAGAACTGTGCAACCGTGCATGTGGGTGTGGGCTGGTGTGCAAGTGTGCGCTAGGGGGATATAGGTAGCTGGCTGCTCGCCAAATGTCAGCTTCCCCTACCTAGACAAAAATGGCAGAAATCGCTTAGAAAATAATAATTCTTCAGTGTCATATTTAAATTGAAGATCAATAAAATCTCCAATCGGGGTCACACTCTACTCTTTTTTCCCATGCACGTCACAGATGACAATCTGCTTTTTTTTTTTAATGCAGCTTTTAAAAACGACTCTTCCTTCCTTCCTTCCTTCCTTCCTTCCTTCCTTCCTTCCTTCCTTCCTTCCTTCCTTCCTTCCTTCCTTCCTTCCTTCCTTCCTTCCTTCCTTTCTTCTCCCTTTAAAAACTATTCTCTTCTTTTCACATAGAAAATAACTTGGACATGCCACATTCTTTTAAGGACTTACTGTCTTAGGTAAGATTTTGTCTTGTTAGCTAGTTAGCTTGTTACTTAGAGTCTGGCCAGAGTGTACAGAAATGTAGCCAGTGTGATCAACTTCTGCAGCTGAAAAATCTTGTCCCCAAAGAAGAGCATTCGAAAATATGAAACCCCATTTTGGCAAGGTTAACTCAAAGCTTGTCCCTTTCCAGAGAGGCGTCCATTTCAAAGGTCCCATGTGGCACCTCCTGGTTAGGAATGAGGGATTTTGAGATGATAGATAGATAGATAGATAGATAGATAGATAGATAGATAGATAGATAATATTCTGAATGCAAGGCATGTCTGAATGCAAGGCATGTCTTTCATTTTATTTTATCTGTAGACAACCTCCTTGTGTCTCTCTGATTGTCTTGTTTCGGCATAGCACGACTTCCAGGAGGCACTTGCACCTCTGAACAGAGTTCTTCCCACGAGCCCTACAGGATCACTGCTCCAAGATAACCTGCAGCCTTGGGGGAAATTGCTGTTGTTTTTGTTGTGTTCAGGATAGAAGGATCGCTTGTAAATAAAAGAGGCACTTTTCACCTTTCGGCTGGTGTATGCGCTTCAACTCCAAAATGCTTCTTCCAAGGATATTTTAATGACCTTGCTGGCTTCTGTTAAGGTTACCACCGGCGTTTACTTGCTCACATCCTTCTCTACTTATAATCTGTTATTCTTGATTTGGATCCATATGCTAGACTCTTTTTATGTGTAATGTTATGCTTTTCTATCTGCCCTCTATATAGATGGTGTATATATGTGGGGGGGGGGGGGGAGAGAGAAAGAGGAAAGGAAAAAAAGCGAAAGGAAGCGATCTCCTCACCCATTCAGTCTGTCAATCTGTTGGAAGATTGATTCTTTGCAAAGAAAATTATATTTCTTCAGTGCAGCTAGAGCAAGCGTTTCATCTCCTCCAATGTTTCATATCCTTCCTTTCATCCCTCCACCCACCCACTCACATGCCCCTATATTTCCACCCACGGAAAGCCTCGGGGAAAGATAATCAAAGCAGCCCAAGGTACTAACTTTCCCCCCAAGATTCAGAGGGGAAAGATGAAGTCATTGGAGAATTTTGATTGACAGACAAACTGAACTCCAGACAGGCCAAAGGACATATTAGGTTCCTATAGGACTATTTCTCTTCCAGAAAGTGCAAGGTTGAAAACGGGAGGAGAACTGTGGACAGAAGGTGGTTAGTTCAGAATTTGCAGCAAGACTGTTTTCAAATCTTGGACACACAGACACATGCGTACACGCACACCCAGGGGGGCGCATAAGCACATCCAAACCTTATTTCTATTTCAACCCTGCTCCATATGGAATGAAATACTGTTTCACTACACCCGCCAGGGCAGGCTGGGGCACACTGATCAAGGACTCCTGAGTTAATATGCACTCAGGAATCTTTAATCGGTTCAATCAAACAACTTTTCCAGAGTCTTTTTAAAGGGAGAAGAAAGAGGGGGAGGAGGACAATAACCAGTGAATAAGCATTAACCGAGAGGTCTTCAGGGATATGGCTGTGCCTGCTACTTTCTCCGCCTGCCCAAACGCACCAGCAGATTTCTTCGGCAAGATGCCTGAAAACAAGCCCATTGCCTGCTCCTGTATCTAGAGAAGACCTGAGCCCGCAGCCTCGAGTGTGTCATTAGTGGTTACTCCATCTCTCTGGGGCACACGTCCCCCCCCCCCCGCCTCTCCTTTTCTGCCCTCTGAATGTCTCTTTTCTCTCCTCCCCCCCCCCCCCCCATAGCGTTCACTTTTCTTATGCCTTGCAACCCCCTTCTCTCCGCTTGGTTACAATTGTACCTCGCTTCCGAGCCGCCTCTGCTGTTATTATATTGGAAATCTTGATTCTTCTTTGACAAAAGCACGAAAAGGAAAAACAGGCTAGTAGTAGCTGCCGCTGCTGCTCTTGCTGTGTTCTTATTCTTGAGCTGGTGGTGGTGGTGGGGAGGGAGGGAGGCATCCTTTTGCAGATTTCTTTCCCAGAGCCAGCGACCAAAGCCACCCTTCCAGACCACTAAGGGTAATAAACTATACCAATCACCTTACTCTACCAAGCCAAGGTTATTTTTTTTTAACACACACGCACGCGCGTGCGTGCGCACACACACTCTCACACACATACGTGTATTCGAGTGAAGTTCTGCAAATCGATTTAGTCAACAGAAAGTTTCAAGACATTTTAATGCGCGCACAAACACACACACACACAGAGATACACACATTAATTCAGGAAAACAGAATAAATTGCTCTAAACAAACACACCCTAGCTTTCTGTCTTCAGTTTCAGAAACAAGCTTCCTCACTCCCAGTTATGCCTTATAACTGAAATTTACTCGTACGGTTTTATTTAGTGAACGACACATTCATGAACAATCAAAATGATCCTCGTAAAATTTTTATTGAAGGACATAAAAACATCTACGACTACTTGCCGAATAATGTAGCCTCTCAGGAAGATGAATGCCACTTTTTGGGGGTTCCTGCTATTTTCCAGTCTCTGGGTTTACAAAGTCATCTTCTTCTTCCTCCCAGAAAGTGTCTGTGTGTCTGCGTGTGTGTGTGTGTGTGTGTGTTCACCCACTCCCTCCCTCCATACCTACAAGTGTGTGTGCGTTGTCCAGAAACAGATGGTTTTATCTGGCAAAAAAATGAGTGTGTATATGTATATATGTATGTGTGTGTACACATACATATACATATACATATATGAATATAATTAAAATTCAGGGGCCGGGGCCGGAGAGGCTGTAAACTAGCAGGATCACTCCGTGAGGACCTTCAATCGGCCACCTCCCCTTTTAAAGATCTTCCATGTAATGTATCCATTATCGAATACAAGCTGTAGAAGCAGAACGAGTAGACAGAGACAAATTGCGTCAAGAAATAGTTCCTGTGCTACCTTGCTACACCAGATACCTTACACCCTCATTAACAGCAGGGCTATGGAAAAGCCAGGTCGCCGCGCCAGCCAGCCAGCCAGCCAGCCAGCCAGCCAGCCAGCGAATCGCCTCTCAGCTTACGGCACGTAAGATCCGACCGCTGCTGCTAATAACGGCATTATTTCAAGAGTTTGATGAAAACCCAAGTCGCATAGGCGTTATTTAAAAAAAAAATAGAAAGAGGGAAGAGGGGGGAAAAAAAGACCTGCGGATTGATCTACACTGTATTTTGGGTAAATACAATCACGTGGGACCACGGAGCCAATGGCGAGCTAGGAAAGGCTGAAAAAATAATTACCTGCCCTGATTGTTCTATGAGAAGATAAAAAGTACACATACAGTTCATACAATAATCTTATGAATGTAAAAGAGGGGGGAACAATGTCGGCTTCGGGTCCCATAAGCAACTATTATGTAGATTCTTTGATTAGCCACGAGAGCGACGACTTGCTGGCGTCCCGGTTCCCCGCCACTGGCTCTCATCCTGCCGCAGCCCGACCGTCAGGACTGGTACCGGAGTGTGCAGATTTTCCGTCCTGCAGCTTTGCCCCCAAACCGGCCGTTTTTACCACTTCGTGGGCTCCCGTGCACTCCCAGTCGTCCGTGGTTTACCACCCGTACACCCACCAGCCACACATTGGAACTGACACTCGGTATATGCGCACTTGGCTGGAGCCTATCTCCGGCGCGGTCTCGTTCCCAGGTTTTCCAGCCAGCAGCCGGCACTACGGGCTTAAACCCGACGCCTTCCACGGCCGCAGGGACTGCGGACCGGTGGATGGACGTAGTTACCCGGATTATATGTACGGATCCCCGGGAGATCTCAGGGACAGAACCCCGCAGACTATACCCTCTCCGGAATCTGAGGCCATCGCTTCCAACAAACACAAAGAAGAAAAGACCGAATTGGACCCCAGTAAGTCGAAGTCATTCTTGTTTACAACCGGGAAGGCATTACAGCCTCCTGGCACAGTGCTCAATAAAAAGAAATTACCTTGCTGCTTAGAATTCTTGGCGTCCTTCCCTTGGATCTCCAGCTACAGGGGCTGACAAACCTGGGGAAAGCTGGTTTATTTGATTTGGGAAAGGAGGGCGGCAGGGGGCGAAGAAAGGGGATTTTTTTTTAAACGAGCATTATTATTGTTACGGGTCTCGATGGTTCCTTCGTCCTCTCTCGCTTGCTTTCCTTCGCACTTTGGCTATTTTATTTGCTCATAAACTAGCCATAACCTGCGTTGCCCCCTCTTCCTTGCGTTTAGTCCTTCTGACTTTTCGAGGAAGAAGTCTAGCAAAAGCAATCACGGGTATGTGGGAGGAGAAAGAATATTGGGATGTTGATGTGTATTGAAAAGCAGGGGGGATTGGTGAGAAAGCCTCAGAGAAAACCCACACTCCAGACAACAGTTCATCAGATTTTTGCATCCAGCCAGAAAGGGGATCGGAAAGTTAGGGATGGCAATGGGAGGGAGACAGCAGATAAAGGAAGATGATAAAAAATCAGATAATTGCATTAGGAAAAGTGCAATCGCTATTAGAGTCCAAATGTTTGAAAGGGCAGTTAATAATACACATTATCTCCGCCTCCCTTTTTTAAAAAGAAAAAAGTATTCTACAGTATAACTTACTAGTAAAGGGACTAAAAGAACAAATAACCTTGAACACTGTTAGAACAGCAGAAAGGGTCTCCAAGGGATTTGTGGATTTGCCTTTTTTTTTTTAAAAAGTAATCATTCTTCTGCACAGTGAAATGTTCATTTCCTAGTGGACATCTGCCATTTAAACATGGGAGAATTTTTTTTCCTCGATACAGAAAGCAAAAAAGATGGAATTGAGATTACCCTAGTGCCAAGAAAGGATGCCCACATGTTTATTGATTCACATGCCCTGTGAAGAGATGTGTGTGCATTTTTGTGCCCATCTAGAGATAAACAGAGCTGGTCTCTTCCCCTCCCCTTGTGTTCTATACACATATTCCCATGCCAGGTGTGTAGAATTCCTTTCAGGCCTCACATGCTGGTCAAATACTGGTTTGGTCCTGATAATTTTAATTGTATTTGTGCCACATAGGCAGATATACATGTAAAAGTACATATGGAGAGAAAGAGAGGGAGAGAGGGAAAGAGACACAGATCATGGGCTAAAGGATTTTTCAAGAGCCCAGTGTCAACAGCATATTCATTGCGTTCAAATTTCACCCCAGAAATAATTAGTCTGAAAGATGAGCTAATTCCTCCTGACAAAGTTGTAAAGAGGCTCTGCAGAAGATGGTGTCTCAGTGATCAGAAAGGGGAAGGGATGTTTTTTTTTTGCAACCACTAGGCTTATTCTGGGGCACTCTCTGGATATATATATATATATATATATATATATATATATATATATATTCCTTTTAAAATTGCTGGCAGCTCCATCAGTGGGAAGTTATAGAGAGAGAGCTGGAGAGCAAGAGTTGTAAACAGAGTTTATGGGCCTATGAAATGGTGGGAATTTTGACTTTTCATTATTGTGTTCTTGGATAACCCTTAATGGAGTTGAGGGGCATATTATTATTATTATTATTATTATTATTATTATTATTACAACCTCTTTGCCCTATTTTTATTTTGGAATTACAGTTTGCAGGAGACAGTTGTCACTAAATGAAATAAAATAATTGTCAGAAACAGGGTGCAGAAAAGAAATAGTTAAACTCACTATTAAGTGCCTCTCTGCTTACACACTAATGAACACAGTGCACACTCAGTTCCTATAAAAGAATACATGTGCCCTTAAAAATCCTGAAGGTCATTTCAGGTTTGAGCAGGGAGCTCAAGAGCTCCTTACTTGTCTAAGGAGACTTTAGACAGGAGACTTCAGACAAGTACTAAAATTACAAGTACTGGATATGAATTTAGGACATGCCTAGTTGAAGGTATTGCCATCTATAAATGCAGACCTGGGTATGGGCTGGATGAATAAATAGGGATTGGTAGGTAAATAGACAATTAACAGTAAATTAAATGTCCCCATCTTTATTTTGCAGATAATCCTGTTGCAAATTGGATTCATGCACGTTCTACAAGAAAGAAAAGATGTCCTTATACGAAGTATCAAACGCTGGAACTAGAGAAAGAGTTTTTATTCAATATGTACCTAACACGGGACCGCCGTTATGAAGTGGCCAGGGTTCTTAATCTCACGGAGCGCCAAGTCAAAATCTGGTTTCAGAACAGGAGGATGAAAATGAAGAAAATGAATAAGGAGAAAACCGATAATAAAGAGCAGCAGTGAAACTGGCCCCAGTCCCTCAAGTCAGTGGAGAAATCAAGGCGCTGGTTCTTCCTGAGAAAGAAATTGTTCCTGACTTTCCCCCCCTAATGTTCTGATGACTGTTTAGAAGTAGTTAAACACGGCAAACCTTTCTGGAACAAAAATGAGAGAGACAGAGGCAGAGAGAAAGAGGAACATAAAGAGTGCTTTTCTTTACAAATGCAAAAACACACACACACAAAAATCCCTACCAATTGCAACTAAAAATAAACTTTTTTTCTTTTCAGAAAAACAACAAAGTACTTGAATTTTTGGGTTAGTATTTTATTTTGTAAGTTAAATTTATCCAGTGATATTTTTTTTAATTATTTTATGATGTTGTGGTTGCATATTTTGTACAATGGAAAGAAAAAAAGTGGGGGGGGGGGAAGAAGGAGAAAGGAAAAAAAATGGCGGGGGGAGTGATTGCTCAAAACAATGTTTCTGTCATCGTGTCGAACGTTTCTGGTGTACTTATTTGTGTCTTCTCTGATTGTCACAGAACCGTTCTGTAACGCTGTTATGTTTTGCTATAGTAGAACAGCTTTCTGTAAATATATACCTAACGTCACGCAAAAAAAGGAGGAAAAAAACGTCGGTAATCAAGGTGTCTTTTTTTAAAATTTAAGCTCCTATGGAGGAATAATACCCCCTCCCCCTGAATAAGTTGTAAAAGGAGGAAAGAGCAGGGGGAAGTTTGTTTGGGATTCTTAACGAAACAATCCCGGGGAAAGATGTCCATTTAATTACCACTGATTTCCTTCGGAAAATATTTAGAAGAATAGAATATCTGCTCTCAGGAAGTTGGTAAGGATAGGAAAAGAACAGACCTCCGGCTCCCGATATTTACTATCTTTCTTTCTCTCTCTCTTCCTCCCTCTTAGCTCCTGTCCCTTTCTCTGTCTTTTTCTCTAGATATATCTATATCTGTCTAATGTCAGGTTCATAAAAAAGAGAAGTTTCGGTAAAAGGCGGCAGGGTGCTCTGCATTTTAATTTGGGGTAATTAATTGTACTAATTTATGACCCAGGGCAATCAAAGAATGTGTACGAGATTAAATATGGGCTCTAGTCCGGTTTTGCTTGCAGATAGTCCTTTACTTTTGTGATCGCTCAGAGACGATTCTATTGGGACGCCTTGGGATTATCAATGAAGTGCCAAAAACTTGTTACTGCCTCGCCTGGGGGCCCAAGCAATTACGAATTAGGTTCGTAATGTACCACCACCACCACAGGGGAGGAGAAAAAGAGCAGGGGGGGTGGTGTGTTCCTAATGGTAGGTGTTAGGACTGAATAGTGAGAGAGTATCATCTAAATAATAATAAAAAGCTTAAAATGTTATAAAGCCTAAGGGAGTGGAATTCGGATCGGAAGGTTCCCCGCCCCCGCGCCCCCTCGCCTCGCCTCGGCCCCCTTTAAAGCCGCTTTGAGGACAAGGCGCTTTCCTGGTCTTTCTCGGGCAGGCAGAAGGAGAATCTAAGAGTGTTAAAACTCCGAGGGCTGCACTGTTAAGGAACGACTTAAGCGACACGAGGCCGGCGGGAAAGGTGGCAGCGCGAGGCGGGAGCTCTGTGATGGCTGGGAGTCCAGGGCTTCTCATGCTCCATAGTTCATTTTAAAATCTTTCCTACAAAGGCAGGTCTCCCTGTTGCCAGGGCCGGTTGGATGAAAGTGAAAGGATTAAAAGAAGGAGCGGCCGGCGAGAGGCTTCATCGCAACAACTTGTTATCAAGTGCTCCTTGCCTTTAAAGAAAGAAGCCAAATACCGTTTCCATTTTTCTAATAGTAAACAGATCAAGGCTAACCGCGGTTTGGGATTCGCCCGCCGGATCCAGGCCTCCATAGAAACAAACAACAAATAAATATGTTTTTAAAAAATATCTGGAAGCCTTGGCCCCGCCGATGTCCTCAAATAATTACTTCGTAAAGTTTTGTCTGCCTTTTCGTTCCAACAAAATAAGTTTGGAATCATCTAGGTTGCATAAGGCAGGAGAGGTGGAACTTGGGAGCAGAAGAACGGTATCCGAGTCAACAAAAACCTAAGAGCAAAGCTTAGCCTTCTGCAGTGTTTTTCCAGAGGATCCGAGCACCCAGCAATGCGGAGGGGCAGGAAGGGTTGAAAAGTCTCATCCAAAGGTGGAATAAATAAATACGTGTAATTCCCCTCCCCATTTTTCTTTTGTCTGCTGTAATAGGCAGGAATGGTGGCGGTGGCGGTGATGAGCTATCAACAAATAGTAGTTATAACCCTGTATCCAAAGTGCTTTTGGAAAGATAAAACAAAAAAGAATATCTGTCTTTAAAATCCCTCCCTCCTTCCTTCCTTCCTTCCCTCCTTCCTTCCTTCCTTCCTTCCTTCCCTCCTTCCTTCCCCATCTCTCTGACAGACCGGTGCCCACCCTGAGGCTCTTTTATTAACTTGGAGCTTTCCCCATGCTTGAAGATCCTTCCAGTTCCACCAGACCTCATTTTCAAGATGACTAAAGATGCAGCCTCTTTCACCTTTCTCTCTCTCCCCACCCCTCCTCCCCCCTCACCCAATAGTCTTCAGCAGGGCTGAGCTCCCATTGGAGGTAATGGAGAAGAAAAGAATGTAAGTTATGCTTCCTTTGTTTCCCTAAGACTGTTGTTCTCTCTCTCCCCCTCCCTCCTCCTCCTCCTCCTCCTCCTCCTCCTCCTCCCTCCCTCCCTCCTTCTTTCTAGCTTGCTTTGTTTTATGGAGGAATACAGTGTCAGTTCCTGTACAAGTTTTCCGCATAAAATGCAGGGCATCTCCTTACACAGATGTAATTTAACCGCAGGCACGTATGTGTGGATCTGTGTGTGTGTATGTACATATTCCCAGAAGTAACTCGGGAATAACTTACTCAAGGTATAAATATGCATATCAGGACTGCATCTTCAAGCATCTTCACTAAACGGGATTGCACTCGAGCAAGCAACCTTGCACTCGCGGGTCAACCCTGCCCCTCGCCTCAGCAGATTCTTTTTGCTTTCTTTTGTTTCTAAATTAAAAATCCCGGTAACAGCCCTCCGGTTCTCAGCTTCTCGGTGATGATGCTTGTGTGGACGCTCTATGGGGGCGGGGGTGGGGTGGGGATACGTTTTGAGGAAGGAAGGAAGGAGGAAGGAAGGAGAGAGAGAGAGAAAGGGAGAAAGAAAGAAAGAAAGAAAGAAAGAAAGAAAGAAAGAAAGAAAGAAAGAAAGAAAGAAAGAAAAAGAAAAGCGGGCCTCTCATCTTGCCCTTAAAACAAAAACAAAACCCCAAACAGAACCCTTTTGTAGTCGATACAAAAAAGACAGGATACAGCAGCTTTGAAAGCAACCCAGAGGTACATTTCCGCAGCCCAAAAATGCCAGCTTTATAACTTTGATTGTCTCCATGCTGAATAGAATTGTACAAAACAGGACCACGGAACCGGCTAGACGTCTGGCCTTAATCGTTTTATGGTTTAAATAAGGTGGGGTGCTCTTCCCTTTGAAACCGGATTATTGGAATGTTTTGTCTACCAGCAACGAACAACAGACGCGCATTTCACCCCCTCCCCCTCGCCCACCTTCTGTCCCCCCACCTCTTCTAAAGCTTGGCAGAGGAGGAAGCCCTATTTTTGAAAAGGTTGTGAACCGGGGAGGGGGTGAGGTTGACAGGAGAGGTGAGGGAAGCGGCTGCATTTCGCTCGGGCAGTGGTGTAAGGGTGTGAGTGTGCGCCCGCGCGCGAGCGTGTGCGTGTGGGTTATTGTTCTGATAATAGGCGGTTAGTTGGGGCAGGGGATAAGAAGGGCCAGAAGAGACCCGAGCGAAGACTGCGCCCTTGTGTGTGCGTGCCCGCGCGCCTAAAACAATCAAAACCTAATTTTTGTTAAACCCTTCAGAATATGTTGTTGATCGAGTAATGCCAGATGTTCTAATTCTTTCCCATTTTTTTAAAATCAGATTTTGTACGGCTTTTGTTTCCTTTGGGACCTAACAGTATGCAAGTAGTGGGAATGCGGGGGGGGGGGGGGGAGGAAGAGAAGGGTGGAGAAAAAAGAAGGTGGTGCCGGGAGATCTTTCTCTATTTTCGACCGCCCGAAAGGGGCTCTTCTTCCCACCCCACCCCGTTTGACTAGTTCCGCAGGCGCGTGCCTTGGGGAAAAACCGGCGCAAGATGGCGCTATTGCTCAATCTTAGACGCGAGTGGCCGCTTTATTTACAGAGCTGTGGCTTACCTCAAGGCCTGTCAGGACGATTGCAGGAAAAGCCGAGTCCCAGAACCAGGGCAGAACGTGTGTCTGTCGGCGATGACTTGCAAAACAACGTCAAAGTTAGGTTGGAGCACAAGCCCGGGTTTGACGGCGTACCGCTGGGTCGTGTATGTAAAAAGGAGGGTTCGCGCAGCCCCACTTGCAGTACCCTTCAGGCACATGAATTATGCAATGAGAAAATCATCTTCTCTACTTCCTTGGCTAGTAGATACACACACCTTTTGCACAAAATAGACTTCATGTCTTTACCTTTATTTAAACCAAGGCAAAATACAGATCTGTGTAATAATGAAGGGGAGCAGTTCCATTTTATATCGGGACCCACACACAACAGAATCCAGTTAGTCCAATCTTTTAAAATGACGGCATATTACATTTTTGGTTATGTAGTTTATATATTGTATTTCACCAATATTTATACACTTTTTTAACAACCCAGCAGAAATAAACGTGATGTTCTGTATGAGCATTAAAGAATAAAATGATGCTGCCTTTACAATAAAACAACGCTTTGGTTGAATTTTATTAAAAGTTTTCTGTACTTCTCTGTCTTTTTGATGCATTCCCTCTCATACAGCTTTGCCTCCTAGTAAGACAAGCACACTGTATTCCCTCCCCTCTTTTCCTAATTTATTAAGGTTAATCCTTTTTTTAAAAAGATCAAATAAAAGTCCGCATGACTGAGTGAGTGGAAAATACATATTGACCAACTTTCTACCATCACAGAACTTCCTAATAACAATACACAAGAACATATGTATCACAAGAACAAAACACATATACTCATACCACAACACTGAATATATTGGACTACAATAATAATAAGAGAACCCTTCCAAAATTTTAAAATTCATAAATGCATTGCTCTCCAGCTTTGGTAAATTTTCTGATTGATGGCTCTGAGCTTTAATCTGCCAGTTAAGTCTAAAACCCCAAAAGTGTTATGCTATTTCAGAGCTGCTGAGTTTGGCTTCAGGATTCTCTTATATAAGATCTGGTAGGTTTTTCTTGCCTCCAGTGTAGAAATAAATGTAGGTGACTTTTATTATTACAGTCATATTTGATACAGTGTGCTGACTAGAAGAAAAATTGAACTAGTCTTGGTACTTTGTGGGAGGAAAAAGTTCAGGGATCCATTTCACCCCAATTTCTAGCACCATTCAGACCATTTATTGTATTGAAGAATAGTTGACTAAGGTTTAGTTAAGTCTCCTCCTCTTTTTGTGTCTGGGAGGGATTTGAGAAAAAATACAACCAAGCCACAGATTGTGTGGTAGTTGATCCTCCGCTTTCAAAGGACTTAAGAACCAGGGCTCTTTGATTAACTAAAAGAAAAGAGCATGTGAGGGATGAAGTGTGCTCATAGATTGACTCCACATCATGCTTTCCTCTTCTGCACACTGCCTAACAGTTTCGATTTCCTCCCCCCTCCCTTCTGAAATTTACTTAGTTGCCCTTTTCTGGGGCAAGAGAAGGAGAAAAGAGAAACACTATAAAGATTTTGAGGGTGGAGGGATAGAAGGAAGATTGCTCTGATGAGTTTAATGAAAGGGCCTAGAGGACAGTTAATTTATTCAAGTTGCTTTGATTTTTTTTTCCTTTTCATTTTTAAGAAGGGCTTTAAAAAGCACAGGAAATATTAATTTGCAAACTTTAGAAAGAGAGAAGGTTGCTGATTTTTATGCTTCTGTTTAATGGCCTGAGCTCTTTAATGCAGCCATAAAAAAAGGAAATCTCCCAACTGAATGCTTTCAGCCAATGGTCACTGTGGAGTGGAAAAAGTATGGGAGGGGGAACTGTTGTGTGGGAGAGGTTTGCAAGGCTACATGTTGGAAACATACCACATGCATAAGATATGTGAACCATTCCCCAACGTTTGGTAACAGAGAGGAGGTAAGTCGTGGCCTCTGTTACCCAAGCTGCTTCACCCTCCCCAGGAGTACCTTTTTACAAATGTCTGTACCCCTTTCCCCCTATACAGCTCTTTCCATTACTCAGGCGAGACATTTCCCATAGACCCAATATTCTGTTTTCCTTCAAGTGATGCCTTGAAGACCACTTCAGAGGGGAGCCCAGTCCCCCAATAAATGCTTAAAAAATAACCATCCCTGCCCTCTTTATTTGGGGGGGGGGACAAACTTGTATGTAATGAACTGAGGAAAACCAATCCTGTTGGTGGCTGTTGTTCCTCTAAAGAGGGAATTGTACCCCTCTCCTGGATTCTGACTCGCCCCCTCCCTAAGTAGAGACACTTTCATTCCTAGAATTGGAAAGGGGGTGAATTTTGAAGGGGGGGCTTGTTTGAGCATGTCCTTCGGCCTGCTCAGTTTATCTGGATTTCTTTCTGCTACCACTCCCCGCAGCAAAAATGACCTGGGTTGGAGTTTTCTACCTATTACCTGTTGAAGTAACCTAAATTGACCTCGCCGCGCATGTATTTGCTCAGATCAGTGAAGAGGCTCCGTAGCACAGGGAGGGGGGAGCGAGGGAGAGAGCGAGCAAGCGAGCGAGCGAGCACCTAAGGGGATTACTGCGCACCTTTCATAACCCTGTTCCATTCACTCGATATGAGGGTGTCTGATTCCCCCCTCTTTCCTCCATCTGAAGGGCTGCTTCCTTCACCTCCCCGTCACCTCGCCACGAACCCCGCGATTTCCCCTTGTCAGTTTCTTTCTAGCCTGTCTTGGCGGGGTGGATTGATGAATCCAGATCGCGTGTGAGAGAGAGCCTCACCACCGGGAGTTTGAGGAATTTGCCTCTGGTGTTAAGGGGAAGGGAACAAGTAAGAGAAACTGGGAGAGAGCTCTACCTATCGACGGATATAAGAGAAGTCAAGAGCGTTAGCCATAAGCAGCCGTACCCACTCAGGCACTATGAAACGTCTTTGAGAGAGCGCATTAAAAAAAAAAAAAAAAACACCAGCAGCCACTAACCAGGACTTTGCGGAGTCCAGGGAGAGGGGAGAACAAGAGTCCTTAGCACTGATCTCTCATAGAATTAAAGACTTTTTTTTTAAGGTTGGCTTCTTTCTTTCTTTTCATGCAAGAGCTATCATGAGCTCCTACTTTGTAAATCCTCTTTTCTCCAAGTACAAAGGCGGCGAGTCCCTGGAACCAACTTACTACGACTGCAGATTTCCACAAAGTGTGAGCAGAAGCCATGCGCTCGTGTACGGTCCGGGCACCACGGCTCCCAGCTTCCAACACCCTTCACACCACGTCCAGGAGTTCTTTCACCACGGAACCTCCAGTATCTCGAACTCTGGATACCAGCAAAATCCCTGCGCCCTGGCGTGCCACGGAGACGCGTCTAAATTCTATGGATACGAAGCCCTACCAAGACAGCCGCTTTATGGTGCCCAGCAAGAGACGGCCGTGGTTCAATATCCTGACTGTAAATCCTCCTCCAACAGTAACTCTAGCGAGGGACAAGGGCATTTAAATCAAAATTCTTCTCCCAGTCTCATGTTCCCATGGATGAGACCGCACGGTTAGGATCTTTTTTTCCTCTCCTTCCTCCTTAAACGTGGTTTTGTTCTGTTTTCTCCTTCCTCCCTATTTAAGCAGAGAAAGAAAGAAAGAAAGAAAGAAAGAAAGAAAGAAAGAAAGAAAGAAAGAAAGAAAGAAAGAAAGAAAGAAAGAAAGAAAGAAAGAAAGGAAGGAAAGGCGGGGAGGGGGGGGTGTCATCTGTGTTTTGAAGAGACAGGGGAAGGCAGATAGAGAAACAGAGGGGTCGGTTATAATCCTGCTTCTTCTTCCTGTTTGGGCAATGGCGGGGAGGGGGGTTGCTTTCTTGTGAAAAAGTAGAAGGGCTGCAGTTGTCTTAAAAAGCCAGGAAGGTGATTTCTGGGTTTAAATCACAATAAAGTAAAACTTTTTTTTTATGGCTTGCCGCGAGGAGAGCAGTAAGAAACAGCTCCCACGAGGTTATTAGCATGTTCATAATACGCTGCTTTTTCTAAAATGTCATATAGCTTTGCTTAACCGCTTGACGCCTTGGGCTAAAAGGTGAGCTTTACAAAAAAAGGTACTGCTTGAGAACATGCGGCTATTTCGAAGGGGGTTTGCAATTAAAAGTTAAAACCTTTGAAGGGCAGCGGTGCTCCGATTTCAGATTTCATTTATGGAGGAATTTTTAGAGTAATCTGTAGTACTACTGCTAATTCCTCTACATATTGTTAGATGTAAGAATTACACCCAGATGCACCACAGAATTCTAGAATACTTACCTAGGGCCAGTTTCGCTTTTGTAGCGTGTTATTTAGAAGGCTTATTAATGTAAAACACACGGAGTCTTGATTGTTTCAAAGAGGGAAATTAAAGGACAGCAGCAGTCAAAATATCCCTGCTTCTTTAAAACCCAGTTGTTTTGTTAAGATTACTAGAACGGGGCCCAGAAAGATCTAGGATCAAACGCGTAGGGTGAAATAAAAGATCAAAAGTTATTGTTGTGATTGAGGGTTTTGACTTCTGAGCAAACCTCTCGTGGGGCACTTAGAAGAATGGGGTAAATACATCCTAGCGTGTACGGCATTAGATATCATAGATTATGGAGAGCCAATACACACAGAGCCGAGTATTTTGACTGTAATCTATAATCGTTGCGATTGCATTTTCAACGCCTCAGTTGCCACAGCCATGCATATGGATGCATCGGGAAGACACTCCCACAGACAAGCAGAAGAACAGGAAAACAAAAAGGAAGAGGGAGCGAAACGCCTATCCTGGGGGTTTGATCAGCAAAGATGGAGAAACGAGGAGGCTGCGTTGTGTACTAGAAAGTCAGAAAAGTCCTTGTTTGCTACACCGAAGGGGCGATGGAGGGGAGTGAAAGACGCAAGCTTGCCCGGGGAGTCTGGCTAGGAATCTGGCTCTGTTTGAAGACAGGGCTTGTCGTGTGCACGTCGAAATGCAAGCGGAGCAATAGGAGTCTGGCGAGAAGGGAAGGAAGGAAGGAAGGAAGGAAGGAAGGAAGGAAGGAAGGAAGGAAGGAAGGAAGGAAGGAAGGAAGGAAGGAAGGAAGGAAGGAAGGAAGGAAGGAAGGTCTAACACATGATATTTGTTGTTGCTATTAATATTAATTTTGTATTATTATTATTATTATTATTATTATTATTATTATTATTATTGGTGTCACACAGCTCCCGGAAGGCGCAGTGGCAGGCAGACTTACAGCCGATATCAAACCTTGGAGCTAGAGAAGGAATTCCTCTTCAACCCCTATTTGACACGGAAGCGGCGCATTGAGGTCTCTCACGCCCTCGGACTGACAGAGAGACAAGTCAAGATCTGGTTCCAGAACCGGAGAATGAAATGGAAGAAAGAAAACAACAAGGATAAGCTACCGGGAGCAAGGGATGAGGAGAAGACAGAGGAGGAAACCAACGAGGAAGAGGAAAAAGAAGATGAGGAAAAAGAAGAAAGCAAGGACTGACGTCTCCTTGAAGTCCTCGTTTTATGGCAGATGATAAATCGAGATGTTTACGACAACGGTCATTCGCTTTTATAGGGTATAGAATGGAGAGACTCACACACAACAGTAACTACCTGTCAAACAGTTGTAGCCCCCCTTTTTTTATTGTCATAGTACTTCCCTTACTCTTCCCGCCCCCCCATAGCAGCGGATATTTCTTTATTTTATTATTCACTCTAATTTTTCTTCCAATAAAATAAGTATAGAACTGGATTGATCGCAGCCACATTGAAACCCAGTGTTAGCTCTTTGAGTACCATTTACCCCCAACCCCCACCCCAGTAGCACCAGCATCACCCCCAACCCCCCACCCCAGTAGCACCAGCATCACCCCCACCCCCAACTCCTTTCAATTTTTCCTGTTCTAAGAACAAATACGTGCATCATCTATATTTCTTTCGAATGCCTCTTGCTGCCTCCCTCCCCAGCTCCAATGCTCTAAAGGGGGTTGTGGGGAGGACAGAGAGCATGACAGTCATTTATGTTTAAGCTCAATTTTAAAGGAAAGCAACAACAACAGCAAGCTAATCTACTCATCTCCTCTTCCATGCTAAGGTACATTTATGATTTCACTTTTAGCTGCCAGCCACTACCACCTGAAGGACAATTGTTATTATTTTGCTGTTGATGTTGCCCATTTCAGAAAGGCGGAGGCTTGGCAGATTCCTGAAGACAAACATTTCATGCTTACTCGGTTTCTGTGACTATAAAGAGAGTTTACCTACAGGCGCCCTCTGAGTTGCAGGACGCGGTGTACCCCTAAACACCTTGACACGGAAGGAAGCCCTACTCAGATTCATGAGTAAATACGCTTAGGATGCCCGTGAAAGAGAGGGAGCTAGGTAAAGATTTCTAGGGAGATGGGGTTATTTGCTAGATCCCTTGTGTGAGCACTCGACATTCTTCATGTACTACCTAATGGGGAACCTGCAATAATCTTCTATTAGCAACAAGATGGGGGCTTACACGCAGTACGATAAAATAATAAAGAACTGCAAAAACCACAGCATCATAATCAGTTTAAGAAGAGTTGTGTATTGCCCTAATGCAAGCTACTAAGTAGCAGAAAATTATAATAATAATATTAATAATAATTAATAAGATCAAAACCATTGTAATGTATCTTATCACTACCTATAGAAGGAGTCATGCTTTGAAAGTATTTGTAACGCGGTTTTGTTGTCGTATGTTGCTGCTTATGTTCTTGGAAAAAAAAATTCCCAACAACTGAAACTGCCTAGTTAAGGACGCACAGTATTGTATTATTTTATTGTGCTTATAATGTAGTTAGGACTTAATTGCACTGAATGTATAGTTATCTATTTGTCTTGACTTATCTGTTAATGCAAGATGCTCGAAGTACACCCACACAGAAATGTCATCTGTTTTATGTCAACCATAGTCTTCTACGTGTTCAAAACTCTGAATGTAGCAATTTCGGCCAGAAATGCAATTCTGGCTGCCGTGGATTTGTATTGTATACGTGAGATATTACGTAAATAAACAATAAAATTTGAGGGGGAATAACTGGATTGAGCCTTTTTAATAGCTGAGAAATTCTTTAGATCCACCCACCTCTATAAACTCACCTGCTAGTTACTGGTGGGCAAGTGCTACCTTCAAATTACTAACAGCCCAAAACCAAGATCCAGCTTTCGGTGCAAAGAAAGGTGGTATGAGGTTCGAATATCTGCATCCTGGATTAAGATGAACCTGTGAAATGTGGGAGCAACACTCTGTGTACTATATAGATCATAGCTGAGTAAGCCAAAAGGGGTGTTGTGGGTGAATCCCCTCATATTTTGATCAATGTTTTGCTGGTGGAATTAAGGGTTCATAGGAGAAGTGTTCTTAGGTTGCAATCACTTAACACACCTACTAGAGAGGATACAATGGAATTTAGCCTCCAGAAAATATGCGTAAGTTTGCACTCCACGTTAACACAAACAAATCCTGAATCTACACGTGGGTCCAGGAATTGTCACCTCCTCCTCCTCCTCCTCCTCCTCCTAAGGACTGAGGGACAACGCCCCCTGCCCAAACCTAAACTTAGCTCTGTGTTTGGCTGCCAGCTTCCCAATTACTTGTCTTCGCAATACCACTCGGTTTCTTTGTTATAAATATATGTCCTTCACCAGGACCTTCTTACCCATTCGTTTCATATATACAGCAAAGGTATTTCATTGGAAATCTCGCTGTTGCATTGCGTTCTGGTTTGGGTGATCTTATTCATATTCGTATGTATTCTTACTCTTAGGCAAAGAGGAAAATAAGGTGGAAGGAACTGGCGTTTCTGAGCTCCTTGTCAAGAGAATTAAACAAGCAGAATAAGATTTTAGCAGTAGTTTGTGATGTAATGTATTTATATATAAGGCAGTAGGAGCCAGCTGAAGGAATAATGTACATGTGCTTGTATACACACACTTTACTTGACAAAATACATTTAAAGTAGTAAGTATATGTGAGTTATCTGTGGGTGACCAGGCATACTCATGCATACATGCACGTCTGGTCACACACAATTATGCGCTTTCTCTGTGCTCTTCTCTCCTCCTCCTATCGCCCCTCCCCCCCCACATATAGATGTGTATATATGTATGCATAAGGAAGGCATTTTGCTTCTATAGGATATTCTTATATCTTATCTGCTGAGAAATGGATTATATCTTACTTCAGTACTTGGTATGAAAGTAGACAGGTTGTTTACACTGATACTCCAGATGAGACCCTGCGAGATTCCTAAGATGCATCTTGGCTTAGTGTGCTGAATCTGGAAAAGATACAGGCAGGGTTGGGAACATCCTTCACTTTCCAACCCTTCAGGCCTTACATGTGAGGGAGTGCGCACAGGAGTAATCCCATGTGTCTGGGCAGTGTTGGACATAGCAGAAGGGGCTCGGGACGTGGGGGCAGAGAAAGAAAGACCAGATGATCGTCAGCATGTCTATTCTGCACGGTTACATCCATAGATCTGTGCTTTGGGTTGGGTTTGTTATCCATCCAGATGTGTGCTTACCTTTGCGCTTGGGGATCGGGAAGCGAATATGATTGCATTCCAATATTCATCGATACTCTGAAAGTCAATGCTTAGGTGCCCCCAGGAACTCAGGAACCTGCAAAACGTAACAGAAGCAGGGTCCAGGTTGCCTGTAGGGGCAAAGGCGACTCCCAAAGGCACCAGAAACACCCCTCCTTCTTGACTAATGTACGCTCCCACGAGCCTGGCCTTGGGTGACTCTGCGCCTTTTCCATATTTTGACGACTGGAAGGTGGGGGGAGAACACCCGGCCGTCTTAAGGCCTGCTTCTGCACTGCCCTCCCGCTCCCCGCACCCCAAAGGCAGACTTGGGTCCCGGCAGTTATAAATCCGAACCCACTGCCTGGAGTTCTTGCCCCGCTAGAGCACACGCCCTGTCGTTAAAGGGCATAGCCTTGAGTGGACATCCTGGTGTCCATACACCCATTCGCCTGCTCTTTGCAAGGGGTCGACCATAAAGCTTTGCCTCTGTAGACTTTAGGAGGCCGCAGAGTGAAAAGGTAAGCCATTTTATTACTCCTCAAAACTCTGAGAAAACAGGCCTTTCCTAAACTTTGTGTCTGTCTGCCTGAGTGTGTGTGTGTGAGACAGGGAGAGGGAGAAATTGTGTACGCGCGCGTGTGTGTATATGCATTCCGAACGTATTCATCTCACTGGCCCTCACCTTCCGCTGGTTATCCCCTGCAGCGAATGAGCCAAATACAGACCCTCACCTTTCAAAGCCGATCATAGAACATCATCGTCTTCATTAACTCCCGCGTAAAAAAGTAACCCTTTTCCTTTGTGAGCCACCTCTTTTTTCCTTTCTTCCACCTTATTCCCCAAAGTTTAAGAAAGTCACTCGGCTATACAGTCTCACCATGTGTGTGTGTGTGTTTTTTTAATCCCTGCAAGAAGAGGAGAGTTAATTTAGTTAATTCCAAATAGGGGATCTGAAAAAGCGAGGGCAGAAGAAGAAAGGGGAAAAAAAGCAGGGAGAGGAAAAAAAGCTGGATCTGCGCTTTATCCATCATATTTAAGTCTACATTCTTGAGTGGCTGGATTTGAAGGCATCTCCCGAATGAGACTTATCTATCATAAGGGTAGAAGTTAAATTATTGAAACTGCAAGGAAAAGCTGTTACATTGGGGGACGGAAATGTTTATAGCTTATAAACATGAACCAAGTCGCATCGTTAGACAATATGCATTTATTTTTTAGGGGGTGGGATAATCACTTCGCTATTTGAAGAGGAAAGGAGAAAAGAACGAGAGGGGATGGCCATTTTTATTGTTCGAAGTAATTTGAAACAAGATAAGCTTTTCAGAAAGTAGCTGATTTGGAAATGATCATTACTTCAGTATTCCTGAAATGAGGCTCACCCACCCGCCCGGAGTAAGAAATACCATCCTATTCTGCACTTTTCTTTTTATTAGCCAATCAAAATTCCTTTGAATCTCCATTTGTGATTTGTGAAAAATACAATTTCTCGAAAAACTGCACTGGAGCATATTGCTAATTTTCTCTTAATTTATTATTCTCATCACACCAGCCGTTAGACGGTGATGCTTCCATTAAGGGGGGGGGGGGGGACTTCGACTAGGCTCAGTTCTGTACTTGGAGATGTACACAAATGATATACCTCACACGCCTAGACAAAAGTTTGGAGACTCGGTTTTTCTGACCTAGCTTGGAAGAAGTTTCTTGGGAAAAATCTGGGGAAATTGAACGTTCCTCCTTCCCACCCAGAGCTTTCTTGTTTGTTCACTTCTTGGTTTGATATACGCAATTTATTTTGTCCTCTCGCAAAAGCAAAGGGGGATTTCATTCCAGCACCACCAGATGCAGAGTGATTTTCTCATCACCCAAAGGAGAAGGACGCGCCACCCTGCCTGAGGTGGGTTGGCTTCGGTGGGATGACTCTCCGGGACAAATACACTGGATGTGACGGGAGGGAGCCAGGCAGGTTCCGCTGCTTCTGGACCTCCTTTTGCCGTAGAAAATGGGGAGTCCATTGTCCCTCCAAGCCTCCGTTGTGACCGTTCCTTCCTCATCGTAACTTTTAACTACCTGTTATAAAATTTATTGTCGGTTTGTAAAGTGGAAAAAAAAGTAATTTCCCTCTCATCCGGTTGGACTATTACCCATAATGTGAATTTCAGACAGACACATATTCACACACAGACTGAGAAATGCAGCCTTCTTTCCCCTATGCAGGATCTGGGCGTCCATGAGGAAAGCGACCAAAGGGGATCTATCAGAGAGTTATCAGGCCTGCTCAACTCCGCTGAGATGCGATAAAGCCGGCAAATATTTGATCACACACTTGACTTTCTCTTCCACTCTCCCCTCACTACAGTTTCTACCCCACCCATTTTGGGGGGCTGCCTATGAGTTGTGCAATCTTAGTATTTCCAAGAGACCCTTTTTAAAATAAATATCTATGCCGCAATCAACATTGGCACAGCTGCAGGTTGGGAACTAAAGAGCTGAAATGCCATTCCCCCCTTGCCATGTCTAGGTGCATGGAAAGCAAAAGAGGGTGGTGCCCCACTTCAGCGGGCCGTGGCCCTGTGCCCTCAGAAAGGCGCTCGCCTTTAAGGTGCCACCCCCAGCCCCTTCCTGGCTCTGCTGCGACGGAGCGACATGGCTGTAGAAATGATCACCTGGAATCAAATCCACAGCTCTAGCAATGTCCCCCCACTTCCAGTGTCACTATATTAATGCCCCGGGAAGGCCTGTCGAAGAGTGAAATCTTAGGCTAAAAGAAAATGAAAAGGGCGCCGAAGACTCTGTGATTGAACCCGGAGAAATTCTGCGGGCAGAGAAAGTTCCTTCTTCTGCGACCTCGCAGGGAGGCACTTTTGAAAAGCCGGTTTGGGAGACCCGTATTTTGGACTTGAAAGCCCGAGGTAGACCAGGGGACCTGGTTTGGATCTTGCGGTGGGTTGCTTTGTTTTGCACACTTGTATGAAGAAGGACAGGTTATTTGGATCCGTTAAAAACCAACTGGGGTCCTAACTGATGAAGTCGAAATCTTCTTGGGATCCCAGGTTTGGTATTTAACAGAAATATTATTTCATTGTTGGTGATAGCAGGAATCTAGAACAGTGAAAATGTGGAACCTGTGTATGTGTGTGTGTGTGTATGTATGTGTGTGTGTATATATATATGTATATGTATATGTGTATATATATATATATATATATATATATGCATGTATGTATTCCATATTGTGTGTGCGCGCGTATATATACACACACATATATTCCATAGTGTGTGTGTGTGTGTGTGTGTGTGTGTGTGTGTGTAATTAGCAAAGAACAAAGGGGAGGTCGCATTCCGTAATTATGTAAAAGATTGTTTGGAGGGGAAAAATCTGCTAGAAGCTTCATTCAGATATTGGGAGGGAGGGCACACAGGCTGGATAACTAAATCCTTGAGAAGACGGTTTGTGTGCGTCCATAGGTGTGCTCAGCTTACTCCCCATTTTCCTTTTGGATCTCCCTGCCTCTTTGTCCACCAGTTCATTTGCTTGATTAAAGAGGCAAGTCGGAAAATGAGTTGGGAGCGTGGCCAGGCGGCTTCTGCTGCCACTGGAGTAAACAAATGGGAGCTAGGTTGGAAATAATAAGCGAATTAGCAGCTATAATAGGAAGAATGATAGTGCTGCATGATGGACGCCAACATCCATTCTCCTCAGTCCTGCCCCCTCAGCATATTAGCTGGATTTCGAACATGAATAAATAAAGGCGTTGGATTTTTAAAAGTAGAGGAAGGAAGGAAGGAAGGAAGGAAGGAAGGAAGGAAGGAAGGAAGGAAGGAAGGAAGGAAGGAAGGGGGAAGCTTCTCTCTCAGGCTTCTTTCAAATTTATCTGTATTAATATCTTGTAGTGAGGGAGGGTCTGGATGAGAAAAAGATTTCAAAAGCCAAATGCGTGTGAGTGCATGTGTGTCTCTCTCTATACGCATGAACCTCTACACACATGTAGATACATAGAAAGGAGACTTCTATTAACATGGCGACAGAGAAGAGCATTTGCACTCGTCACAAAAAAAAATGCAACGCATTCTTGGTTGTTTGCAGAAAATTTACAGCTGAGCAATAAAAGTTTACGACTGAATCACAAGTTGGATTGGCCACAGGAAGTCATGTGGACTCCATCCATGAACGTGAACTTTTTATTGTGGTTTCTCTTATGACTCTTTCGCAGTAGTCCTTCCTTTAACAGTGCAAGCAGTGCCAGTGAAACGGGGGTACGATGGTATCTGTATTTTTTTCCCTTTATTATTAAGCTCTTTTTTTTGGTGGGGTGGATGGAAAGGTTGGGAGAAATCTCGTAATGTCTCTGTTCTATTCTGGTGTTTTGTGGTGGCTTTCTTCTTTTTCTTTTTTTCCTTTTTTTCCTTTTTTTCTTTTCCTCAGGGTTGAAATTGTTGGTTGTTCTGGGCATTTTAGGAATAATAAGTTTACTGCAGCGGCTGGCTGCCTCCTCCTCCTCCTCCTCCTCCTCCTCCTCCTCCTCCTCCTCCTCCTCCTCGCATTCCCCACCCCTAGGGGAAAAACGCAACACATTTCCTCCGGAGGATGCAATAACGAGGGGGAACAAGGATTTGTAAATACCTTTAAAAAAAGGGGGGGGGGAGAAAGATGCTAGCCCCGTCGTCTTCTGTTACCCCCATGCCATGTTCAAAAAGAAAAGGATTATTTTTACGTGTGGGTTTGCTTTCTTGCTTTTTCCTTTTGTTCTTTTTGGTTTTTTTTTTCTTTTTTAAAAAAAAAAAAAATATATATGTATATATTTCTGCGGAGCTGAACTCAGCATCAGCGGGACAGGAAAAGAGGCAGAAAAGAAAGAGAGAGAGGGGCAAAGAGAGAGAGAGAGAATGAGAGAGAAAAGAAAGGGAGAATCTGGTAAGTGTTCCCTTATTGGCTAAAATGTGTAACTAATGATCCATGGAGATGGGTGTTAAAGATAATGATGCCTCGTTTTCGCGAAATAGAGGAAAAGAGGGGTGTTGCCTGGTTATGACAGAATATGATCAGGAAGGGTCGGCGGCGCAAATGTGGTTAATTCGGGGGCGGGGGAGAGCGGGTTGCGGGTGGTGATGTCACCGCGGTCTGGTTTGCTGGAGACGGAGGAAGCCGCTGCAGTCGGCCGCCCCTTCGCGCGGGTTCAGTGTTTACTTGGGGAGGGGGGCGGGGGCGGGGGCGGGGAGGAAGCGCGCCGAGCGGGGGCGGCTGGGCGGGGGGCGGAGGCGAGAAAGGGTCTGTGACAGTGCAGTCCATTGGTTAAAGTCAAGGAGAACCCCGGATAGAGCTTAAGATCGGGCCAGGCACAGAAGCCAATGAATGGTAAAAAGAGTGCTCTTTTTCAAAAATGCCGGGGCGGGGGGCAGCTTTCCATAAGGGCGACTGGAGGCGGTGGGTGCTTCAGGCACATGCGCAGTGCACCTCCTCATCCTGGCAACTGTAACCCCCCCTCCCCCCCGCGTACCACAAGGAGGCAAACAGGAGTGCCATTTTTAATTAGCAATTACGGGTTGGTTCTATTTGTTTTGCATCAGGAGGTTCTTCTCGGACTGGCTGTTGATTTCTCCTCCCCCTGTTCGCCCGCCGCCACCTGGTTTGTCTTAGCTCTGCTCGAGACGTCTTCTTTGAGGGGAGAAAGCGAATTTATTCTTAGGAGTTGATTCTCCCACATCTTTAGGGTGTCCGTGCTGGGTCCCCCTCGCCTCGCCTCACCTGCCCACCCCACCCCACCCCACCCCCTTTGTGGGAAAAGTGCTATTCAGCGTAACGGTGTACAAGCATCCGGCCGGGCTTCAGTGATCTCCTGCTATGATTTGCTACCTGTTTGTGAAATGTTTCTATGATATATCCTGCTCTGTTTGGGTTTGTTCATTCCCCATATTGTCCCAGTGGCGATGTCTGGTCTGTTTGCAATCGGTGGCAGCAGCTCACTTTAGGGATCTTGACTTGGCTTGTTGGATTTATAATTCTGAGTAAGAGGGGCTCCTTCCGGCATTGTAGCGAAAGTTGGTGAGATGCTTGCTTTCTACACTCTTCCAATATAGTTCTCTATCAAAAACCATACACTGACCGAACCAAAGCTGCAGAAAATATTATCACCCCTATTTTTCTTTTGCCTAGCTGGCTAGGTTCCCCTACATCCATCTAAAGCTCCTACCCCTCCTTTTAGATTCTTTTAGACCTTTTTTAAAATATATACTTTGTTTTACTGCATATTTTTTAAAATATCTTCTAGCTTTTTATATATATTTTAGACTCTGATGTATCTTTTATGCTTTTTAATGGACTGTACCCCATCCTCCGTATGCTGGTCTATGACCGTAATAAAGATTTGATTTGATTTGATTTGATTTGATTTGATTTGATTTGATATGCTCCAAACGGGCCACATTCCATTTGTAACGGAGTGATCCGAATCAAAGGATAACACGACCCCCGCGGCTGAGGCCACTGGGCTTAAGACAGAAAAGGGTGGGGGAGGGGAACAATGACCAAGGTCCCCTTTCTGGAGTTTTATTATGAATAGCTCCCCCTTGTCATTATGAATACAATAGGTGGAAATGCAAGCCTTTGGGAATGGCACCCTCCTGTTCGTCTGTGCATCTTTAGGGCCTTCGGTCTGACTCCTTAATGAAATATTGAACGCGTTCTGCCACCCGGGTTTATAAAGGCCTGGCCGCGGTTGAAGGCGCCCCCGAGCAGCCTGCGCGAGGCTTTGCGGAGGGGGTCCCCGGGAGACGAGGGGCTCTCCCCTGGGCCGCGGCGCGCCCGGCAGAGACGCTGATAAAGGTGGCAAACGCAAGTGCTTCTTTCTCCCCACCCCCACCCCCACCCCGTGGGTTGGCATTAAGAACTGATCGGATCCAGGGCATCCGGTTTTGCCAGCCATCTTATCCGTAGAGAAAACAACCACCGAAGCCAGCGGACCGCCAGCACCACCAGCACCACCAGCACCAAATCCGCTGTTAGGTCCGGGGGTTCATACGAGGAGGAAAAACGCAGCAACGGTGAGTCGAGGGGCCTCTCTGCGGCGGCGGCAGCATGTCCGTCTGCGAAGGAGAGGCGGCCTGAGCCCCGGGTCCCCAGAGCCAGAGAGGTCTGACTCGGTTTTCCTGGCCGGGGCGTGGCGTGGCGTGCGTGGCGTGGGGCTGCTTGGGAATCCCTTGGCTCGGCAGCGCGGGCAGCGCGTCTCCTCTGGAGTAAGGGAGCCCGGGGGGCAGGGGCTCCTGGAGCGGAAGAGGCCCCGCTCTTTCTTGCCAAGGCTCGGGCTGGGGTGTGTCTTGGTCGTTTGGTGAGCGCGCTTCGTTGGGGGATGTTGGAAGGAAAAAAAAAAAAAAATCCGGGGCTTTCCTTGCAAGGCTGAAGTCGCCCTGAGCCGCCCTTCCTTCCCAGGCGTGTGAGAAATCTGCGGTTGGTGCTCCGGGGGTGGCATAAAGAGATTGGAATAAAAGCCCTTTTAATGATCGAAGGACAAGGCGCAGGACCGCTGAGTTGACCATCCTGGCGCTTCGCTTTCTCTTCCTGTTTCCCAGGAGTACTGTTTTCTCACGTGGAGCTCTACTGGTTGGGATCAATGCACCTCTTTCATATTTCTTCGTTACACACTGTCATTTATTGTGTCTTTTTCTCCGGCCAACAAGCCTTCCTCTCTGTTACGGCTGTGCTGGATGATCTGTACAAAACACATTTTAATGTATTGATTCGGTCTTTAAATTGACCTATTGCCGTTGTTCATAAACTTAGGACATTTGGGTAGATATAAAAGGGTGAAGCTGATTTATTTCCTCAGCATTTTACAGACGGTAAGGGAAGGAAATGAATGGCGTCTTTTATCCACATCATCGCCATAGACAAGGGATGGAGTGAAAAAGAGTCCCAACTATTATTGACATGTAGGTTCAGTAAAGAGAATGAATAGATTCCTGGCAATCATTAAGTCCAAAATCCAATGGTAGGAAAGTGTCGTTGACTCCTGACCTAACTTTCAATGGCTTTTAATCGCCATAAACAGCATCATGAATGTGAAAATTGAAAACCACGAATTTGTCATGGTAATAAGGTTAATCTACCAATCCACACTGGGCTAGAGTGGTAGATTATGGCTCAAAACCTTCAATGAAGAAGCCTTCATTCTGCAGTGGATTGATTCAGACTGATAACAACAATAACTGTCATGAAAATAATGCAAAAGACTTTACTGTTGTATCACCACCACTAAAAAAACCCACACACATTTTGTAACAATCGCAAAAGCAACGCTGGGGAAAATACTACTACCAGCACCACCGCTATAACTAATAACCATAACAATATTTTCCAAATGATGCTGTACTGTATAGCTATTTTTCAGCTCAGAGACAGAGAGAGAAGAAAGGGTCTGGCTGGGAGCTGGAAAACTGGCTGAGAGAGACGATAAAGTGCAAAGCTTTGTAAAATGACAATTGCAATAACAAGAGTCATCATGCACTTTGAAGAGGGTGTCATATACCGATTTACATTCCATTCCATAGATAGAGAGGGCGTGAGAGCTGAGTGCTGTGCACATGAGCAGTCTGGGTTTGGGGACTAGGATACCATGATTAAATCCGTGGCCTCTAAAATAACAACAAAACATGGATCAGAAGAGAGACGTACTGGCTGAAAAGCAGTCTCAGCTATCTCCAAAGTCATAAGGGCTCATTTTTCCTAAAGAGTATCGTGGGAAGGGCCAGGAGAAGAGGCAAAAAGAAGAAATCTTTCACTTTTCTTTGTGTGGCACAACAGTGGGGTGCTATGTGTGGGTGCCTTTGTGAGTGTGCATCCGTGCCTATGGCTCACGCATTCGGGACTTAGATTCTTTCTTTCTTCGTTGGAATTGGTTCTGTGTATTTTTGGCTCTGGGAATATAAATATTTGGGCACGTTTCCTTCTGTGATGCAGCATATTTATTAGCCACCATTAATTTCAATGCAAGTTTATTTCAGAAGGCTATTCTCTCTTTCTTTGAACTCAATGGGAGTTAAAATGTTCATTAAATTTCTCAAGATGTGTCCAGAGGTTTTAGAGTGGAATCGAATTAAGAAAACCAAGCAAAACTTAACAACAGAGGTCAGAAAGAAAACTCGGTAAAAGATTAATCAGAAAAGGAAATAAGGAACTCTCTGTGTATATCTATATGTGTGCATGAATAACATGCCGAAGGCATATATGATCTAATAACTTCATTATTCAATGTATATGTATGCATGTTCATGTGAGTGTGTGGTATATGCTACATATTACACATATGGTGTGGGAGAGAGAGAAAATGACCCCACATGTACATAGGAGAGATCAGATTATGTGTGCGTCTACCCATTTTAGTAGGTAGTCCTTTTAGTAGGTAGTCCATTTCCTTCGATGTCTTACTTGGAACAGCTGTGCAGGGTTAAATAAGAGTTTCAACCTGGTATGGATTTTACAGTTCTTTCTCCTTCATTATTGGGCTCACTGGGAATGGATGGACCTGCCGGTTGTCCTTCTGAGGACTATTCATTGCCACTGCCTGGAAACATCTTCTTGGTGTGGGAGTTCAGGAACGGATTAGATTATTCCTTTTCCTTCTCTGTTGTTCTGGTCGTGGTTGTGTCTCAGAGAGGGGGAATCTGACAGCTCGCTGGATAGAAAGAGATTAAAAGATACCAAATACCAGAAGTCATGGGCCAAGTTGCCGACATCGCCCCTGGTTTGGCTGAAACCTTCCTTCCTTCCTTCCTTCCTTCCTTCCTTCCTTCCTTCCTTCCTTCCTTCCTTCCTTCCTTCCTTCCTTCCTTCCTTCCTTCCTTCCTTCCTTCCTTCCTTCCTTCCTTCCTTCCTTCCTTCCTTTGTTGTACGTTCCCCATCTTCTTAGAAATAAAGCACCAGCTGTAGGGATTGTGATTGCGTTACCTCCTGGGCATATAAGGGAAGGACCCACTACTCCACAGCAATGAGGTGCAGTTTATTTCCATGTAGACCTACTCGGTTCCTCCGGCTGATCTCCATGAGATTTATGCAACGGTTATTCCCGGCTCTTGGCCCCATCACCCAGCTTTCCAGGGGCATAATTCTCTGGTTAGGCCATACGGTAGTCGATTCCCTTGGTGAATGTTCCTGCTCTTCATAGTTTAAGACTGCCGAGTCTATATTCAAGCGTAAACTGAGGCTGCTGCTGTCTTCCTCAACGTATCACTGGGAAGCCAAGTTTCGCCGTGTGAATTGGGAGTTTGAGTCCAGTTAAGGGTTGCTTCTCACCTTTCCATTTGAGAATAATTTAGTTGGTGGCCATTGGATCTCTGTTGGATCAGTCTGGATCAGACCAGGGTTGTTTGGGCATTATTTTAGACATTGTCCTTGATTTAAATAATCATGGAGGTTGTGTGTAAGAGGCAGACAACTTGAGCATGTGCAAACCTGTTCTCCGACACATAGATATTTTTTATGCCAAGAGAATGTTAATTAATCCAGGTGGTAACTTCTGCTTTTTCCCCTCTTTTTTTCCCCTTTCTTTTGATCACCGCTTTCTTTTTGTTTACTTGTTTTGTATACTGCCACCAAGTGACTGAAAGCTGACAAGCCAACACTTTTCCAATTCGGACTCTCTTCTCTCTCTTCCCCCCCACCCCCGATGAACGTTCTTTCCGAAGATAGGTTGAGATGGGGGGGGGGGGTTGAAACCCAAAATAATCTTATTCACAAATGAAAAGTTCAACTGCTTGAGGGAAGGTCTGCCATAAAGGCCAAATCTGCAGTGGTTTTTACTTCTTTCAAGCCAGGACAGACCCTATTGCTGAATTTTCAACAGCCCCTTAGTAAGGTCTTGGATGAACAGTTACTACTTTAGAAAAGTTTGAACTCTCAAAGCTATGGGGAAGTTGGCTGTTTGAGATGGTATGTGTTCAGTGCAAGTTCCTTGGTCGGCTGCTGTTCAAAATCTCGACAGGACCCCGCACGCGCTCTCCTCTGGCTCTAGAACACGATGTTTTAAATCCCTGCCGCCCCCAGATCAGGGCATTCATAAAAATAGATAAGGCGCGTCAGCTCCGAGACACCATTTTTTCTCTTCCCACCCCCTATCACTATCCTGGCAAAAAGAAAGAAAGAGAGAGAGAGAGAGAAAGAAAGAAAGAGAAACAAACAAACAAACAAACAAAATGAATGTATTTAAGCAGTTCTAAAATGCGAGACTGCCGTTCCGTTAGAAGGCAATGTAAACTGACTATGTGCAAAAAAAAAAAAGTTTTCTAGATATATAGTTCAATTCTGTCTAAGTGATTATCTCTTTTAAAAACCCTTCCATCCTTCCTTCCTTCCTTCCTTCCTTCCTTCCTTCCTTCCTTCCTTCCTTCCTTCCTTCCTTCCTTCCTTCTTTTCTTTTTCTCTCTCTCTTTTACTTTCTCCTTCCTCCCTCCCTCCCTCCCTCTTTTTTCTCCTCTCCTTTCCTTTTTTGTTGCCTCCAGAGATTAATTCTTCCCTCTCCATGTGCAAACAATAAAATAAAATAAGAGCTCATAGATAATGGCAACCATTTCTCATTGCTGAATTATTCTTCCTGAACGTATTAAAATCATATTCTTCTTTGTTTAATTTGTTCACAGGCATAAGTAGTTGCTTATATCCATATTTTATGTGGCTTTATAATATCATGCTTTATAATTTTAAGACAGTAACTATTGTCCGTGACAGCACAGTGTGACGTCATTGCCCCAACTCCTTTAAATGTCAAAAGGAAGGAGGGGAAGCATTGGATGGAACACTTCCATGCAATAAAATGAAGTAATCGAAGTGAGCCATAAAGTTTTCTAACCTGAACATCCTTTGGTGAAATGTGCAATGTTTTTGGATTGCAATGGACATTATACAGAAGTAGTCAACTAAAAATTCAACTTTTTTTAAAGTTCATTTCTCTTTCCTCCCCCACTATCAGCATACACATTTCATATTATTTCAAAATGATCTTAAATTAAATTAATTATAATAATAAAAATATTGCCAGTAATGTGTGTTAAGTAAACAAAGTAAAATCCCTAGTTTGAGTTGCTTATAGAAGACATGCCTTTAATTGATCAAGATTTAACTCAAAAGAGCTACCAGTGGTGGGGTGGGGGAGGTAAATATTGGAGACAATGGGTTGTGTTGTTACTTGATATGGTTCAAGGTGAACTTCCTTTGTGAACCTGGGAGGTTTCAGATGTTGGGAAGCAAGAAGATCTGAAAAAAAAGAGAAACAGATCAATGGATAAATCCATGCCATTAACGTGTTTAAACATTGGTTGGGGAAGAGTGTAGGAAATCTGCAGAAATACTTAAGAAAATCAGAAAAGAATCTGAAATCTGGTGAAGAAAGGAAAATACATTTATTTCCAACCCGATTAAAAATAATGCATTTTGTCTCCCCTTCCCTCACGTCCAGTCACTGTTGTTTTGACCATTGCAGAGTTTTGCTAATCCCCAGATTTCCCATCCTCCAAAATACAAGCAATATTTAGCTATTGCGTCTCCCACACATTGCCTCTGTTCCCCCCTCCTCCCCTCCATAGCTTCCATTTTAAACCACTTGGTTATCTTCCCAGTGTGTGTGTGTGTGTGTGTGTGTGTGTGTGTGTGTGTATTTACCAATATTCACCTAATACTGGGTAGCTGTGCATATGTGAATGTGTTTGTCCCATAGTGGGAATAGCTGCAAAGCAAATTGTCTAAAAACAGAAGTTACAGCCTGTCTTTTCATTAGTTATGTAACACCACAAAACCATAAGCAAAGCAGGACTTTGTCTTAACTGTACGGTATTTGTATTCTGTTTATTTTTAAGCTGCATGCTTTGATTCTTTTTCCTTACATGAAAACAATTGAATTACAAAATGTATAAATGGGATTTGTGTGATAGAAGGAACCAAGAGGCAGTGCTCTGGGGAGAATGAGAAACACAAATATAACAAGGCAAATACAGGAAAAGACACGAAAGCCCTCATTTGCCATGCTTACTGATTATTGATTTAGATATATTTACCAACAAGAATAATTTTGATGGTCTTCAACCTCACTGCTCCAGATTGGTTTTGTCAGTGACACTGGAATAAACATTTCAGTCCCGGCATGACAGACGTGGGAAGGGGATCAGACTAAATGAAACGAATAGTCTATGTATTTTAAATAATCAAGATGTAATTACTGTAATACAAGGGACAGTTCAAAACAAGGCAAACAACTCCATCAGGCATAATTGGTTTGTGGTGTTTATGTGCCATGTATTCTGGGCTAGCTTTTAAAAATTATTATTATTATTATTATTATTATTATTATTATTATTATTATTGTTGTTATTATTATTTAGTTATTTATGGGCAGAGCCAAGATTTGATTAAGAAGCTCATTTTGTAGGAGCAATGAAACTTCAGTGCAATCTTTCTAAATAAATAATTGCAAGGCAAGAATCTCTGTCTGTAATAAATGTCAAGTCTAAAATGGCCGAGATTACATATATAAGGTGAGATCAGCTCAAATGAAAAGGACGGCTTAAGCTGCCATGAGCATTTCACACAGAACACCTTAAAATACACGTTTCTCGCATTTAAACCTATGACCTCATGCTCTGTGCTTGTATGGTCTTCTGATTATCTATCGATCTCCTGTTTTCGAGAGATGCATACATAATGTCTTCCTTTCGGGCTGTGCTTTTTTCTGATGTTTCTGCAACGTGGCTGCGTGTGACTGCCTGACTTATGAAATGGATTCATGACGTGTAAAACATGCATGGATGCGGACAGGGTTTTACAGCACTGGTGAAATCACATGGATATATAGGCCTGGATCTGGTTACCACACTAATTTGTCTCATCAGCCTATAAAAGGAACACCAGTAGGTGCATAACTGTACACACTGATTTCTATAAATAGACAAGAGTAAAGACTCATACACTGTGTGTATCTGTGCCTCATCAGTGCGCGTGGTGTGTGTTTAGGGGAGGAGTGAAGGATTCTAATCCATCTATCAGGGATAATAACACACGTTTTCTACACAAGAGTGCAGCCTCATCCTGTATATGTGAACAGTCAACAAACGCGTTTGACCTAGGGCAACTTTGGATGCATATTTAAGTCCAACCGGGCAAAAACTGCGTTTATGAATAATCGGTTCTCTACATGCAGAGCACAGACTAGGTGGGAATGTGTGGACCTTTTTCCCCCTGACCGCCCTTGCGTGAGCAGACTCAGCTGATCGCCCCGTCATTAACGTCCAACAAAATGCACCCCTCCCTCTCCCCTCCTTCCTCCACAAACAGACAAGTAAACAAACGCGTCTGGATTTCCATTCAAGATCACATAACAAAATCAGAGTCTGGCAAGAGAGAAAGAGAGAACGAAAAGCTCAAGGATAACTCTTGTTTCCTTTCAGACATTATTCCGGACAGAAAACATGTGTTGAGTGTGCATTTTTGAAGTTTTCCTCTAAATCAGTTCATCAGTTCACTAATTACTGCTGAGAGGGAATTCTAAGGAGGCATATTTTTCTCCTTTAGCATCGGGAGAGAGGTAAAATCTGGGGGAAAAATGGGGGGAAAAAAGGAAAAATAGCTGATGAGTCAGAGATGTTATTACAGCTTTCTTTGGGCACTTTAGCTCCAGGGGGTGGGGAGGGAGAAACCCAACTGCTATTCAAGAACTGTTCCAGGACTTGCACATATTTTCACTGCTGTGTAGCAGTTTTAATAAAACATCTGTTCTTGCTTCTGCTGATGAGTTTACATAATTGTTTGCAGACTAATTTATACAGAAAGAGACCTATATAGGTTTACAGGAAAGGTGAGAAGGAAGGACTATTGCCTTTGATGAGATGCATCCTAGACTTCTGCACACAAAGATACTCAGACACACACAGACACACACACTTACGCACAGGCAAAATTTCAGGCCAGTAAGTTATAATTTGCACTAAAATACTAGGCTGACAAATGTGCATTTTGGAATGCTGAACTTTGTGTGTGTGTGTGTGTGTGTGTGTGTGTGTGAGCATCTTCTAACCCATCTAACCAAGTGTTAAGGAAGGGTTTTGTGACAAATTTCTTTGTGTCTGCTGATTTCTTTTCCTCATAATACAACCAAACTTTGAGGTTTTCTCTCATCTTTAGAAAAGTAATAAACCCAAATCCCTTTATCCTTTCCCAAGTCTCTCCAAAACAGCTCTTTAGGACCTATATAGCCACTATACACCCCCTCCCTCCGACCATAAACCCTTTTAACATCACATAATCTCATCTGTTTAAGCCAAGATTAGGAGTATTACAACACTTTTAAAAAGAAGTCTTTTTAGTGACTCTTACTTACCAGGAACAAATAAGGGAGTGGGGAGAGATATGGAGGCTTCCTTACTTTTAATGGATTCCTGATTTATACAAGAACATTTTCTTTTAAAGGACCACCATTCTAAATATAAATACAGAGATTCACACACTGAAGAGTCTTCCCAGGAGAACTCTCCTTAAAGAAGTGGGAAGGAACTTACTTCTATCAGTTCAGGGGGGTTGTGTGCCTAGAACATTGATATATTTTATAGTCAATCTCATAACTTTTCAAATAATCTGGACTAAAATGAGCTTCACTAAATTCCATCAGCTTATTTGTTTTTCTGCTTACCCATCCTGGTCCATGCCTGCTTATATTAGATGCTTTTCTATGCATACCTCCAAGTAGGTGGATGGATCTCGGAAAAGGGTAATCTTGACCCCTCTTCCCCCCCACCTTTTCTTACAAGAATATATCGTAGTCTGTAATGTAAAGTTTTGATGGCTACTATTGCAGGGTGGGGAAAGTGAAAAATGTACTGGGCATGCTGGAAGTCTCTTCCTATTTTGAACATTCTCTTCCTTTTTTAATGCCCCCAGTGTTTCCATACAAGAAGCGTACTATTATTTAAAAAAAAAAAAAATCCTGGCCCTCCAGAAACGCTTAATGCTGGACAAGATGAATACTTCAGCTCTCTTTTTTGTCTGTTGTGGTCCGGTTTATGGCTTTACTACTGCCTCTGATTACTTTGCTTTGTTGAACAGAGGAAAAAGATCATAAACTCTTGGCATCCGGGTTCCTGTTGGAGCCGAGGGGTGATTACAGGAGGAGGGATTTGCTCCCCTTCTTTCTCAGCCCACCAACTAGAGATCCTTCATCCCAACAAGGAATGTTCAAAGTACTGATTTGTTGGAAGCAAATGTAAAGATATTCATTCGGAGGTGGGTCTGGTTTCCTTTTATGGACCATTCCACATACACTCTCCCTTTAATGCAGCTAAACAAAAGCCCCTAAGATGTCCATGGAAATCAGGCCCAGGTTTCCTAGCCCTAATTGAATTTTTAAAGAGCAAACCAAAGGCATGATGAAGGGACCTTGCTTCGTTTACAGATCAGCAGGTATATTTTACATTTAAGGGACAATTTATGGCCCTGGATTGAAATTAAAATGAGATTAGCTGTCTTCATTTCAATTAGTGTGTCGGGGTAAATCCACCAGAGGAGTGGAATATAGTCCACTCTCTAATCTAACTAAATATTTCAAGGGGAAGTTTTCTAATCAGCTACAGATATCTGAAGCCATAAATTCTGCCCCCCTTCCCTCCTCTTTTTTTTATTTTTGCGAATGTAAACATGAGGTGCTCTTTCTAACCCACACCACTCCCTAGAGAAAGGGAAGGTAGTGAAAGACTGGGGGTGCTACAAACCTAAACAGGACTCTAACAATGACAAACTCATCTTCTTCTTCTTCCTTTTTTTATTTTTCTTAACGCAAAGCAAATGTTGGGTTAAAGTACGTTAGACGAAAAGATATAAAGGCGAGCTCTGAATTGTGAGGCAAGAAGGAATTAAAGGAGAAGCTTGCAAAGTTCTTCACATTCCAAAGTCCAGGAATATTCTCCAAGATACCGTCTCTGTCCAACTGTCACTTCTTTCCCTGCCTGTCTTTTCAAGATTGTTTTTTAGAAAACACAAGCATTTGATTCCACGTTTATTGACTGACAGTAAATTAGTGGAGGGAAAGAGGATTTATGGTTTAATATTTTATGCACACTTAAGATTTATGGCTATAATTTCTGTGCTATTTGGTTGTTAGAGATATTAAGCAAGCATTTTCAAAAGAATAAATATCCTGATTCCTGCTCTCGGTGACTCTTTCCCTTTCCCGTCCCTTTTAATTAATATTTTTAAGGCAACGCTTTCTCTGGACTGTGATTTTCTTTTCCTTTTCTTCCTTTCCTCCTTTGCCCCTCCTTCTTCAATGCTCACCCACCTTCCCCCCCATCATACTTACTCTTTTCCCCCTCTTATTCTAAACCGTCTTTATATTTAGAATTTCGAGACTTACTTTCAATGCATACTTAGTTTCAACTGGGGAATCAACACAAGCAAAAGCCATTTTTTCCGTGTCTTGACGTCTAGCTTCCTATTGGCTCACCGCGGGTCAGCTGACTTTGTCATTTTGTCTGTCCTGGAGTGGAGCCGTCCCTATAACAATCTAGTTCAGACTACAAACTGGAGACAGAAATAAATATTAAAGAAATCATACAAGCCAGGTACAGGGGGGAAGATATGAATTCCTATTTCACAAACCCGTCGCTCTCTTGCCACCTCACCAGTGGCCAAGAGGTCCTGCCCAGCGTGCCGCTCAATTCCACTGCCTATGACCCTGTAAGGCATTTTTCAACTTATGGAGCAGCCGTTGCTCAAAACAGGATCTATTCATCTCCTTTTTATTCACCGCAAGATAATGTTGTGTTTAGCTCCAGTCGGGGACCATATGATTACGGATCGAATGCCTTTTATCAAGAGAAAGACGTGCTCTCTAGCTGCAGGCAAAATTCTATGGGACACAATACACAAACTTCTGTTGCACAGGATTTTGCAAGTGACCAAAACAGGAGCACGTCCCAGGAACAGAAAGCTAGCATTCAGATATACCCGTGGATGCAGCGCATGAACTCCCACAGTGGTAAGTTTTACAGCTTGCAGAGATAAATTAAATAAACTGAACCATCTTTACGGCCGTCTCCCCAGCAGAACAGGCTCAGCTACTTTTTATGGCCCCATAAAAACAATCATATAGCTTCCTCACAGTTGCCGCTACAGGCCCTTTATTTGTTAAGTTGTTGCAAGCAAATATGGCTTGTTATGCTCTTTCTAATTAAAAGACTTCGGAAGTGTAAAATATCCATAATAAAGTGCAATCAGCTCTGATCCCCCCCCCCCCCAGCAGTGGGGATTGGGGGGAATAAGGTGTAGAAAATACAGCTGGGGCAATCTTTTTTTTTTTAATTGAAGTTTCCCTGATAGGTGAGAAAGGGCATTTTTAGTGCTGGGGTGGGGGGTGAGATGCAAAGTGTCTTGTCCAATAATAGGTTGAGAGCTGGGGTTTTATGAAGTAGCTTGACTTCAGAACGTATGGAAGGAGTGTCTATTCCTAGTAATTAAAACAGCATTGGAGTAAGATCTAATTAGATTTTTTTAAGTTTGCAGAAATAATTAAAGCAACACATTCTGAATCTTTGCAAATAAGAAAGGAGCATGCTTTCAATTAGGTGCTCCCCTCTTCTTGTTCTCCCTCCCTCCATGTGTGCTGCAAGATTTTAATGAATAGCCAGCCTAAGGAGCAGAATTAAATTGGAATGGGTGGGGGAGACGATGAAGACGGGGCTTGGAGGGTGGGGTTGCTTGATGGCTTCCTTTCGGGTTTTTTTTTTTTCCTTAAATATTATTTGTGTTTTATTTATTTTCTGTGGACTTATAGACACGTTGGCCGAACCCGTAGCTAATCGTTTTTAGTTTGTTTGGTTTCCGAATCCCTAGGAGTCGGCTACGGAGCAGATCGGAGGAGGGGGCGTCAGATCTACTCGCGCTACCAGACCCTGGAACTGGAGAAGGAGTTCCATTTTAACCGCTACTTGACGCGGCGGCGGCGGATTGAGATCGCCAACGCGCTGTGCCTAACTGAACGCCAGATCAAGATCTGGTTCCAAAACAGGAGGATGAAATGGAAAAAGGAGAGCAATCTGAGTTCCACCCTGTCTGGGGGAGGTGGCGCTGGAACAGCTGCCGAGAGCTTGGGTGCAAAGGAAGAGAAGAGAGAAGAGACACAGGAGGAAAAATCGAAGGAATGAACGGGACGGCTCCGCCAGCAATTTCCTTCCCCTCCCCACGAGTCTCACCCACGAGCACACCACACAGAAGGTCCTCTTTCTTTCCTCCTGCCACCCAGCTTTCTCTTGCCTTCCTTTCCATTCTCATTACCGCAGGCACAATTGCTACATTGGGTTAAATTAAAAGAAAAGTGGGGGAGGGGGGAGAGAGAGAGAGAAATCCCCTTCCTCCGCCTTCAGCTTCCAGCGTTCAGGTCCGAGACCCCTGACTCCCAAGTCTCCTTTACTTTCCCTTTTAGAAGCTCCTATCCCCGTCCTCCTGGCCTCCTTGCCCGGTGACCCAGCTTTGCCTAAAACACACGCACACACACACGCGCACACACGCACACACACAGAAACTCCCCTGCCATTCCTTCTTTGCCCTCCCTAGACAGAACCTCGCTTGCAAAAGGAGAAGGATTCTGTAGGACTGCCTTTGGGTAGTGCTGGGTTCAACCAGGTCCAGATGAACTCTGGGCAGTTTCACTTTCCTAATAATAAGGAAGGAGCTGCTGCTGGTGGTGATGAGGATCGCGGAAAGGAAGCTGGGTTTAAAAAAGAAAACATAACACAGATCACTGGCTCACCTAGCCCCATGAAAATAATTTCCCTCCATACATCCATTTCGAAGCTACATCCACCTAAATATAGCGCTTTCTTTCCAGAGTAAACTCATTGTATTGAAAACACTACCTGGGGTCATGATGCATACGACAAACTGTGACAGTTCCTGTGTGAATATTTTTAGCTGTATTTGTGGTCTCTGTATTTATATTTATGTTTAGCACTGTAATGGTCAAACAGTAAAGTGAATGACATTCTATAGCGAGTAGGAGAAAAGAAAACCTTGTGTTACGCTTCCTAGCATCATGTATAAAAAAAAAAAGAGTCATGTCCAAAGGACTATGGTTGAGTATTTAATAAAAACTGGATATTATTTTTAAAAACTACTGGATGTTTTTTTGACGTTCCATGGGGGACAATTTCGCGTCGAAGCGTTTTGCACACCGACTTACACGCGTTCCTTCCTTTCCGTAGCGATCGAACCTCGTTTATTTCCGCAGCAAGCAAGGTGATAGGCAGAAATAATTTATTTCCTATTCAATAGGCTGAGGATGACTTTAACACTTTTCTCTCTCTTCCCCCTTGCCTAACAATATATACGTTCGGGCATAGACATAGTTAGACATATGAAACCTGATTCCAGATCGGCAAATTCCTTGGCCCACAATTCCAACTTTTAAAAATGGTGTGCTTTCGGAGGCCAGTTTAAGTCCAAAGGCATTGATTTCCTTATCAAATGGAAGGGCCGATGAGCAAGGGGCTCTTTTCTAAATTTATTTCAAGGTTAAGAACAGGTGGGTGGAAATTATTGGGGGGGAGGGGAAGAAAGGTAGAGATTGAGAAAGCGCGATGGACAAGTCCCTGATATGCCACACACCCATCAACCTTACTTTGCGGCGGAGGGCTCAATAGTGGCTTGGGTTTAGGTCAAAGGCATCCTTGTACCAGATACCAGAGCGAAGTCCTGGCCTCTGGATGTCTCGATAGCCTTAGCTGCGCTTTCACGTGTTCTCTTCCACCATCCGGTTCCAGCTGAGTAAAACAAAAGACCAGAACTACTCCTGAAATCCCACCATTAGTTGATTTCGCGGTTGCCCACCTCTGTGTGCCCCTACGCGCCTGAAACCGAGACTGGAGTTATCCCTTTCTCGAAGTCACAACAAGGAGCCTCAAAAACTCCCCAAGATCTGCTCGATTTTTAAAAGTCAGTATTTCACATGTCCTGGAGAGGAGAGGAATTGACTCAACAACATTTCATAAACCTAAGCTGAAACTTTCCAGGTTTCCTTACCGATTGTTCCTTAATACAAACAATAAACAAACACACAAACAAACAAATAGGCTAACTAATTAAGAGGTGAAAGATGACCCTGTAAGGACGATTAAAAAAAAAAAAGATAAAATCAGTGCTTTTCCAGTCATGAAGGATGGTAGGAAGAGGGCAGAAGCCAGGTTAGGAGGAGGGCAAATGAGTTCTTTGTAACTCCACCCCAAAGAAACCAAATAAATTTAAGGCGATGCCTAGTAAAGGAGGAAAGGCACCCCAACATCTTCCCTGAACACCCAGGAAAAGTAGGCTTTATTTTTCAAGAGAACTCCTCAGAGCCGCCCAGCATGTTAGCAAGCAGTCAGTTGTAATGAGGAGGGAAAGGCGGGCACATACCTTTACCTATAGGATTCCCCCCCACACACACACACACATACACACATTTCTCACACGCCCTTTTCCACGCAAACATGGAAAGAATGAAAAACGGAGTGGATCATCCATTTATCCATTCACCCCAAACAGGAGGATTTATTGCGAGGCCATGTTTCTTGCCACCATCAAGGGAAGCAAACCCGTGCAAAGTCTTCTCCACTCGGAAGGAGCCTCCAAGTGAGATCTTCAGAGGCAGATTCAAAAAAGGGGAGATGAATCTAGGCTTCCAGTTCCAAAGACTGTTGCTGATGCCTGGGCAGAATAGCCGATCCGTAGGACTTTGGAGAGGCATCCGTGTGCACAAGGCGGTAGCTGGATGCCCGGATCTATATATGTGATTGGAAAAAAGCATCTGGAAGATGCTGAGTTTCTTGCCTGCCACATGTCTCGTGTAAGGATTCTTGGATACACCAAGGCTAATCCTGGAGAACGTAAGCCTTGCCCTGTGCGCTCAGCTGCCATGCACTGAGGCTAAGCGTCTGGCAGGAAAGGAACCTAATCGTTCACACGAGGCTGTTCTCTTCGCGGGCACACAACCGGGCAACACAACCAGACACCCACCAGCGAGCCTGATGGCACACTCGGGAAAGCAGGTTTACGGATCGCAAGGCCGTATTTCATGTCAACCCACACATCAGCCCGAATCTAAGGCAAACTTTCCCCAGGCCTCGCCGGGTCGGAAAATTCGCGCTTGCCTTCGATCACCTCGAAGACTTCAGAGGGTTTGTGCGTGTTGTTTCACACCCCGAAGCCTCGAACGTTCGAACAGGGGTAGAATTCGAATCAGACGTCATACCCCGAACTCAGCACCAGGTGACGCTCTAGACTCATTGTCTCGGTGTTTTGAGTGTGGGGCCTTTTTTTTCTCCCCAGGATTTCGTTATGCCAACATATCACATACGTTGCACGGGCTTCCATCAATAACCTCCTGGGGTCATCAAGCCAAATTTATGACTGGCCAACACCGTCACGTGATTCTCTTTAAACATCCCATATTTGGGCAGCGCACATAGAATAAAGAAAAGAAGAATCCCCACCTATAAATTCTGCACTTTAGAGAACAAAAAACCCTGAACTTCAAAAGGGCCACAAATCAAGTCTAATCAAAGGGGTGTAAGAGAGAGAGCGAGAGCGAGGGAGAGAGGGAGAGAGAAGCTGGGTGGGGGGGAATATAATTCCTGACATGAGTTCCTACGTAGCCAATTCTTTCTATAAGCAAAATCAAAATGTTCCTGCGTATTCCATGCAAAGTTATGGGAATTATGGATCAGTGCCTGAGGTTCAGCCCTCCAGGTGCTGCTACACTGGGCTGGATCTGAGCATTACATTCCCTTCATCTGGGGCTTCCAACTCTCTGAACGGTGTGGACGTGTCTTCAACCCCCAGATCTAACCCCGACCGGCCTTCCTGTACTGTCATGGGATCTTCAGGGCACACTTTAGGCAGAGACGACCAGGCTTCTCTAAACCCAGGAATTTACAGTCAGAAGGCTGGTGGGACCAACAACCCCACGCCGTTGGAAGATAGATCTAAGACCAGTGGGGAAATCAAGAGTGAACCGGTGCAAGCAGCCCAGCCCAGCGGCCAGCCTGTTCAGCAGCCGCCGCAGCCGCCACCACAAATCTATCCGTGGATGACCAAACTACACATGAGCCACGGTAAACTTTCGCTTCTCGATTTTGTTTCACAGGATTTGCCTTGGTTTTATAGGCCATACGGGGCAAATAACAAGGGGGAAAAAAACCTGGGGTCGTAAATTTTACGACTAAGGCATCAATTGCTCGTAAAACTGTCCACTAAAAGGCTTAGAGGCTATATACGCCCAAATTTATGACGGCATAATTGGATCATAGAAACAAAACGGGTATAAAGGCAATATTCCATGGGGGGGGGGGGGGCCCGAAAGGGAAGTAGGGAGGAAGAAAGATTTTAAGGGAAAGAAATAACTTGAAATCGCGCGCACTCTTTCTGGGGAAGAAAATGAGCTTATGGTTATTTAGAGCGTCCCACCCCCCACCCCAAAAAATCCTTTGCGCATCCCCTAAGCCATGCATTTCCCTTCTTTCGAGTCTGGGAACTACACCACTGAATGTAATACTCATACTTAGTTACACTTTCTCGGGTTTTAAACAGTAAGCACTCCCTGCGTGATTCGCTTTAGACGGAATCCAAAGCTCTGAGAAAGTGTTGAGAATCGGGACCTCTGTTCACCAGTAAATATAATACATGTTCTGGGGAGAGCCACCCCACCCTCTTTTTCTCCCTCTTGTTTCTTTAGCACATTTGGTTACTGGCTCCCTTGAAATTACTGCTCTCATTAATACGCCTCTTTCCCCGCTCGTCCTTATCCGGTGTCTGTTCTTTTCCAGAAGCAGATGGCAAACGTTCTAGGACCAGCTACACTCGCTATCAAACTCTGGAGCTAGAAAAAGAATTCCACTTTAACCGATATCTCACCCGCCGGAGGCGCATAGAGATCGCCAACAACCTGTGTTTGAACGAGAGGCAAATCAAAATCTGGTTTCAAAATCGGAGGATGAAATGGAAGAAAGATTCCAAACTGAAAAGCAAGGAGTCTGTCTAGGTAGAAGGTCGGGGTGGGGCGGGGCGGGAAAGTCAGCTCGTCTGGACGAGAGCCGTTGTTGTACCTTGAGAAAACTTTTCTTTGGGAGGTGGGGAGAGGGAAAGGGCGGAGGGAGGGTAGCAGCCTGGGATAGACTACGTACTCTTGCAAATCTGGCAGACAAAGGCGTCCTCTGATTAGTATGCAAACAGACCCGGGTCTTTAGCTTCAAACAGAATTCAGGGTTAAGCCTTCTGGAGTTGCCACCGGCCCCTTGCTCTCTAACCTGGGTCCCGCTGATCCGGGAAGGAAACGACTTGCTCCCTCTCAAAGTCCGCCCTCGAGTCAAGGGGCGACGTTTCCCCAGTGCTAACATAGCAAGGACACACTTTAGGAAATAAAAGTGAAGCTCAAGTTATGCATAAGAGGGGTGAGTGCGATCATCGCTACTTTTATTTTCATTTTTCGGAAAGTCCTATGGTCTCGGCTCTCCATGCAAGACTTGGAAATTTCAGGTCTGTTGAAATGCCTAATCCTTTGCGTCGAAGTCGGATTGCGCCTGAAGCGACCACGCGATACGAGCACTTCTTCGCGGCTCCAGTCCCACCGATGGCCAAGGGGCACCTCCTCGCGAGTAAATGCGCCTCCTAGGATCGGGCTGCGCGAGCTAGTTGTCTTGAGACAATATTGACGTCTCGCGTGGAATGAAAATTGCCGCATGAAGTCGTTTCCTAGATGCACTTAACCGGAAAAAACTGGGAAATATGTTTGCTCCAGGATGTGTTCTTCCGTGCTGGGGACATTTTCTGTAATTATTCGACTCCCCCCCCCCCCCCGCCCATTTACTTATTTTTGTATTATTGGCCTATGAAAGAAAGTGAACGGACTACGAGCAAAACTGTTTCAGCATCTCTCCTGGGAGATACTTGTGCAAAAGAGTAAAGCACTGTGGAGGAATGGAGTGAGGGGGCTAGTGGAAAAGAGTGTGAATTCACTTGGCTTAAATATTCCCGTGTATTTATTTGTGGCGCAAATATATATATATATATATTCTCCCTTATACAAATTACACTTTTTTGTTTACATATAGCCCATTTTAATCTCTTCCCCCTTTCTTCTTCCTGTTGTTGTAATGCCTATATTTATTGGTTGTAATATCATATATGAAAGACCATGGAGTGAATGAATGAATCACTGTGTGTGTGTGTGTGTGTGTGTGTGTGTGTACAAGAATAAACTCTAAAGAATACTTCAACAATTAAGGCCAAGCTTGGAATGGGTGGAGATGAAGGAAATCATAAAGCATTTTTTCCTGAGTACTGCCTAACACCAAGTCTAATATATTCCTGGTTCCTTAGCTTGATTTTTTAAAAGTATTTTGCTTACTGCAACAAAATACATCAAATTTGAGGCAGGGTACATTCATTTTAGCATACCAAACAGTTTTCCATGGAAGAGAAGCTTCACTTGCTTTCATTGAAATCTAGGATATTTCAGAACACTCCATTTTAAATGAATTGGGTTCCTGGGTGTTAGATTTAAAGGCCTGCTCAGATCAGTGGAACTTCAGACCTCTGTCCTGAGAGCAAAAATGGAAAGTCTGCTCTGCAGGGTATGCAGTGGAAATCAGTTTAGAGCCCAATTACTTTACTTCAGAATGGGCTCTTACCTACTTCTTGCCCCTGCCTTTTTTGCAGTAAAATAATTTGGGGTAAGGTAAGTTCAATTGCAGATGACCTATTCGCTCACTTTTCTAAATGAAGGAATTTGTTTGTTCTTTTCCTGGACAGTTTGACAACTTTTAACTTTTCCTATTTACACAACATAGCTTTGGCGTCTTCGAAACTTGTCCAGATCACTTCTCAGATTTTTATTCCTATTGTACCTTATGAGAACAGTTCAAACAAGATCCCGCTTCTAAAGAATTTGACCGTATACTTTTTTTCCCTATCCAGCAAAGCTGGAAGAAAGGCTCTCCCTTTCCCCCTTGCCTCTCAGTTCACTTCCCATGAACTCATAGTGAAAGCTGTGCAGAAAGAAACTGGGCTATTGGTGACAATGTCTGAACTTTCTGTGTGTGTGATTATTAAAGTGAGTTGAAATAAGAATGGCAGGTTTTCACTTTACTCTCAGTGACATGGACTAAAAGGCAAAGCAAAGATCTAGGGGGACATTTCTATGTATTAGGTTTAAGATAAAATGTTGAAAACTTATGTTCACACGCATCTATATTTTTGGCTTATTTATTTGGTTTGCTTATTGGTAGTATTACTGGACCCAGTTAGGCAGAAGTTTGATTTGAATAGGATAGGTGCAGGCCTCTGGAAACGTGGGAGGCAGAACTCTGTGCATAGATGTTTCATGTGTATCTATGTAGATCCAAATATGTGTTTTATCGAATTGCATGTATCAATGTGAGTCTGGGGAATGCAATTGTCAAATTCTCTCTCGAACACACGCAAGCACACACAAACTAGTGCTCACGCCTGACGTGTCTTTGGAGCTATTTACAGTAGAAACGCATGCTTGGGAATGAGTGGAAATGACCTCAATAGCACAGTAAACCTTTATACTGTTTCCTCTACACCATCTCAAACAATGGAGCAATTTCCTGAACCCTGAAACAAAAGTTACTTTTTAGGATGATGGAAGCTTTTGAAGATACTCCTAAAACTCATAGCTTTACCTCTACCCCTCTGACCTCAAAGTATCTGTTCTGTTCCTATACGTTCATTGATATTTTTAGCGTTCTCTTTTTATTATTGACAAGATAAAATAATAAGGTGACTAAGGCATTGGCAATTGTTTTATTTGCAATTTTCTGTCTACTTGAAATCTTTTTTCCTTCCTCCTTTCTGGCTCTTATCTGTAGCTTGGTTTTATTTTGTTTTTCTGCCACTAACAGTCAAATTTTGCAAACATAGATCAAAGCTCTGGGTTTTTTTCCATTTCATTCCTTTGTGATGCAAGTTGTCTTTATAAAGGATATGAGATTTCCAAACAGGAGCAGTTTTTTTTTTTTTAACAAATACACACATACAGAGGGGGGAGGGGGAGGAGAGTGAGAGTGCGTGTAGATGTTTGAAAAGCATAGACTCTCTGTGTAAATCTAAGGAGTGTTTATTAAGGCATTGAAGAAATGTGGACATGTTTGGAAAACTGTTCTCTACCCTTAAGCCAAGGTTTGCTGTTTTACATCTGTCTCATTATTCTGGTTTGCCTTGCATTCCCTCCCCCCAGCTCCACAAACGAGGGCATTCCCTTTTCATTTGATCGGAAATGTGCCAAGGAATAACTGAGCTTGACAAGTTAGGGTTAACAAAATCAGATGTACTTTTGTTTTATCGTAAGGGGAGTGGGGGAGAGAGAGAATCTGTAAGCTCACAGCACCAGTTCCAACTTTTCCATTACCGTAAGGCGAACCAGCCGGAGATACACCGCCTTATGATTAATTATTGGTTTATCCAGCGAGCAACGTGGGTCTATTTTGGCCACATTCCTGTCTTTTTAAAAAGTAATTTTTCAGGACTGATTAATATTTGGTGGTTGGGCTTGTCGTTGACTTTTGCTGTGCAAGACCTCCCCCCCACCCTCCAGTCCTGTCTGCTTTTCACTCAGCCCTTTTCCTAAAGAATTCTTGAAAAGCCGAGAAGGAAATGAAACATCGCTTACCTTTCATTGTCATCCGTGTCAACACAGTGGGAACTTTTAAAAAGCCTCCAAACAAGAAAGGGAGGGAAAAAATGACAGACATCAAGTTCCAAATCTGTGCATGTGCGCGGGTGAGCTTTCCGGGGGGTGGGGTGGGGGGGTGGGAAGAGGAGAAAATAACAAGAACAATAATAATCCAGGATTCTTTTTTCAGCCAAAGCTTTTACTTTCCCTGAGAACATTAGCAGAAATACCAATGGCTTCTGACTGAATTTAGCAGTTTAAAACTTTTGAAGGTTATTTATGTGGATTGCCCAAAGCAAAAGCCCTGAATGGCTCTCGGAGAGCACGTGATGTCATTAAACTAAGTTTTATGGTTTGGGGGAGCTGACATACCCACAATATATTTACATCATATATAATCTTAACTGTCCACCATCGCAGCTGCTAGAGCTGTTTAACGCTGGGACAGAGGGACCAAGGCAGTTAGTGCGATTACGACGTCTCGGGCTGCGGTTTGGGAAGGTACATCTTCCCAAATGGATCCCTGGCGAGATCCGTAAGTGCGCTGTTTTCTCTCTCCCCTCCTTGCGCCTCTTCCCCTCCAGATCCTCCCTGCTTCTCACACGGGGCGTCGAGCTGCGGTGGTGCTGGTGGCTTTTTTCGGGAATGGAAGGAGATTTCGCCCGCACCTTTTCTGCGGAGTGGTGGGAGGGCTGGAAGCGCTGGTTTTTCTCTGGCTCTCCCTCCCCGCGGGGAAGGCTTTGACGGGGCGTCAGACTGCGGGGATCTAGACTTGGTCTCTACCCTGCCTCCCCCCACCTCCCGCTCCCTTTACTTCCTCGGGTCTAAGGAGAAATTAGATAAGGTCCTGAAGCTTATTCCAGGAATTCAGCAGAGGTTATTTCTCTCTCCTGCTTTCTCAGTTGCTCCCTAGGCCAGCTGATTGTTGAGGGTGGGGGGAAATAGGAGAGAGAAAGGTTCCCTCCAAAGAGAAACTCAGTTAAGAAGTTTTGAGTCTTGCCCGCTGTTCTTTCGATGATTCATAACCATGACCTACTGAGGAGGAGAAGGAGGAGGAGGAGGAAGAAGAGGAAGAGGAAGAGGAAGAATGGAGTGCATAGTGCCTGAGTCTTGCAGTTGGGCTCATACAGGGCAGTCCTTTTCTTCTCAGAGGGGTTGGCAGGTGGAATACAGTCAGCTCAGAAAGGCTGGAGGTAGGCCGAAAACACCACATCTTTGTGGTCAGGAAAGAAGATTTAAAAAAACCCACATCATTGGAAGTCAAGTGCCAGGGCAATGCAATGTCCCTTTGTTTATGTTGCCTAAGTCAGCTTTCATCTGCTTGCTTCTTTTTTGCCTTGAGCACACATCCTTGCATCTTGCCTTGCCTGAAGGGTTAAGCTGAGCAGAGCTTTCCCATGGATGTCATGGCCCCAAGGCAGCTCCTTTGTAACCCTGGGTCCCAGGAACTTTAATTGGTGGTGAATCCGCTAGGAAACAGGATCTGGCCTTTGCACACCTCAGACAAGAAGGGCCCTACTTTGCACCCTATGTGGACTCTGGCAAAGAATTTGCCTGCATTCTCCATGTACCAAATGTGCTATACTAATATGTTTACTCCCTTTTTCTTTTCCAATTGCCTTATGCACTAACCCAAGTGACCCAGAAAACAGGCTGAGGAACCAGAAATGTTTGTTATAATAAATCAGGTTCAGGGCAATCCTAGAAAGGCCTAATTTACTCCCAGGTAAGTTCTAAGACAGCACCTTCATCTGTCTTTAGGATTTCCCTCCACTCTGTTCCATTCCTCCTCCTCCTATTATGGGTTAGTGCCTTTCCCATAATTTTCCATAGATTGAGCAGCTCAAGCATGGGGATGCCTTTATACATATATTGGCTGAGAAATTGCTTATTTACCTTGCTGGAATGACAGTCATGAACAATTCACCTAGACTAGACAAAGAGAATGAGAGTAGATCCAGTGGATCCTACCATCTTAGCTAGAAATTTAATGACAATCAGCTCATGTTGATCTCATCTTGTTTTCCTTCTATCTCTGTTGAAAATTCAGAAGAGAAAGTATGATAGGACCTTCTCATGCAAAACCCTTATTCCCTAGGCCCTGCCCAACTAGCTAGCACAGGACTAGTATTTTAAAGGCATGCATTGATGGAAGGCCTGCATCTAGTGCTTACAATTCTGTTTTGCTCTGTTCTTTCCTACATTGCACTGGCTGAGTCCCAATGAAAGAAAATAGCTATCTCAAAAATAGTCGAAAAGCCATCCTTCCTTCCTTTCCTAAGAGCAAGCAATGGTGAAACTCTCCCATGAAAGCTGAGACAAGAGGCTGCAAGAGGGCATCTGTGAGATATGGGAAAATAAAAGTGCCATATTATCACAAGTGGAAGCTAATAAACTTGATTGGAGCTTGCAAAAAAGGGGGGAACCAAATTGCTTCCCACTCTAGGCAGCTCTCGGTAGGGCAGGGATCCCTCACAATAGCCTGTAGTGGAAATTTTGAAGGCCATCACCTCCAGCTCCTCCTCCATTGCCTTTCCATAAGACCTCCAATGGTCAACATCGAGCATATGGAAGTTAATCAACAAAGAACATTATTCCTCTTCCCCTTCCTCCTTTCCTACTTTTCTGTGAAAACAACAGAAGTTGCTGCTATATCTCTGATGGAGGGGAAGAGCCCCTAGTGGACATTATCTCCCTCCTCATTACTCTCTCTTGCCGTAAGACAGTGTGAAAATCAAATGACACTTAAGTAGGTTTCCAATGGGCTGATGCAGAAGCTTGTGCTCAGGAGAATATTTAGATCTGTCACATGTCTACGTGTGGACTTCTGCAAGAAGATTAGGACATGGGAGCTTCAAGGGAATAGATCCTATTTTCTAGAGGTGTGACAAATTGTTCTTTTCTGATTTAAGCATCTCAGAGTCCTTTCTTAAAGGGCAAGGTTCTATGATAGATGTCTTTGCATTCTTGATGGTTCTCCTAACCAGGCTTTCCCCCTACCTGATCCTCTACAGATGCATGGACTACAATATCCATCACCCTTTCACTGGAGAAATGGGAGTCTGTAGTCCAATACATCTGGAGGGCACCAGTTTGGGAAAGGCTGACCAAATATAGCCCTGTACGATTATTTCTTCATCCTACCCCTCACTTTCAGTGTTGACTGTGTGTTTCCTGTCTAAATAGTCTAATTGGTAGGAATCACAAGAGAAAAATCACTGTAATTGTGTGTAAAAACACATACATTGCTGAATTCCCATATCCTCCTGCCACTGGCAGTACTCTTAAACCTAAATGTCATTATACAGTTTGAGGTGCACCTAGCCCCAGCTCTCCCATTACACATATTCTCTGAGAAAGAAGAGTGGAAAAAGTCTCCTCAGTACTGTGGATTTTTGGCCCTCTGTATTTCAGCAGAAGATTGCACATTTCAGCAAAGTAGATGTTAAGACTTGTGGAAATTAGTAAGATGGAGTTCCAAGCAAACATGTGATTTGATTGGGCTGCACAAATGTTTAAAAGCCACCCTTTACATTCAAAAGGTTATGGTCTGGGCTTAGTAGTGAATTTATAGTAATGTGCACAAGTGGCGCCATGCTCCAGACGAAGAACTGGCAGTGGCATCATCTCCCTCCACTTTCCCACTCCAGCTTTTCCTCAGTACAGGACAGCACCAGATTCTTTCTCTGCCCATCGCCCTCCTCCTCTCTCTCCACCTGTCTCACGTGCACTCACACTGACACAAAAAAATCGGCCCTGACACCAAACCAACTGCAGTTCCACCTGAAGACTTTCTCCCTTCCTTTCATGCCCACACACCTCTCTGAGGTTTACATTGCATTCCTGCTTCTACTGGCTTTGATTTGCAGTGATTAGATCCAGACAAGGAAAGATACACTTACCCAGAGGACACCCAACCTTCAGCCTGGAGGAGGCTTACACCTCTTTGGGGATGGAAACCCTGGGAACCAGAATGGAAATTCATAGATGGTTGTACTGGTACATAAGGCTTTTCTAAGGTGGCCAAAGACCTTTGGCTCCATTGTGGCCTTCGTTGCTTTCTTGGGAGATTCTTTCACAAAATCTTTCTTTATGGGTGGATGTGTTGCTATCTTGCGTAGACACTGAATGTCCTCAATCTTCAGCTATGTCAAAGATATAGTGTAATCTAGACAGAAGCTTCTATGAGCCAGACATTTCCTAAGAAAAGGCCTGGGATATTTACCTGTCTATCTATCCATCAAATAATCTTTATGCAGTCTCTCTCTCTCTTTCCCACACACATATTTGTATTTTTACATCCTATCTGTGTCTGCATCTCTATAGACATGCATATGAACAAACATGCACAATGTTTATGTTTTGCAAACTGCATTCAGTTGCATTCAGACAGCACTCAATCAGGCTTAGGGTGGGGGCAGTGGCTTCTACTGCCTTGGTTTATTAAGAGCTGCAACTACTAAAACTTCATAAGCCATCACCCCATTGGGAGGAAGCACACAAGCACCTACCTGTATAGGTCTATTTTCAGCACCAATACAGTACTATTTTAACTAAAACAAATCTGGATTCCTGAAGACAGTCTAAACCTGCTTCAAGAAGGCCTCCATAGCTTCAAGGAAGAAAAAGGAGGACAGATCAGTCCTCTCTTTCAAGAATTTGGGATGGGAGAAGTTTAAGGTGCTCAGGCATTTCTGGTCCTCTCCGCCACTTTAGGCTTATTGGCCACTCAGCATAATCTACACCCCCCCCACCCCCTTCCCTTTTGGAAGTTGCCTAGTCAGACCCGTCCAAGGTGAACTCTTTAGGTAAGGAAAGAGGAGGAGTTTCATTGTCTTCCAAGTCTGTATAAGGTAGCACCTATCTAGCAGCAGAATCTCAGGCTCCTTTATGGGAGGGCGGTGGGGGGGAGGGGAGAATTCAACTGTAGAAGTTGTGTACATTTTAGTCTATACCAACCTCAGCATCCATCTCAGGGGAACCTCTTGAAAATAACACAAGCCAACAAAGAATTGAGACAATCTTTCAAACACATGCAGTGGAAGGCCCACAGTGTTGCTCCTGTTTATTGTGCACTGGAGTGAAGAAAGTCCAGTATTGCCCTGAGGAGTTGAACTGGGCATCTCTTCTCTTGGATCTGAGGCTGCAAAGTTGCCTGCTTCTCTTGAAATTGAATACAAAATATCAGTGCTGCTGGTATCCTGGACACTAAGATCCATCTCTGTGGAAAAGTCATCCTACTGTTGGGGGTCATCTCAGCCCCTGGGTCTTCAACAGGGATTTTTCCCAAGCGGCACATATCTGGTCAAGTCCATCCAGGAGAGAAAGGACATGCACAGTTTCCACTTGATAGGAAGATTGGGATGGATAGAAGAGTAGATAAAGAGGAGAAATCAGGGCTATAGCTTAGCTTGACTCAGTGGTTTTACCATTGTTTATCTTCTGGTGGCTTTGAAGTGCATCAGCCTTGGGCATTTGCTTGGGAAAAAATTCTGGATCCAAGAAACCAGAGACTATACAATCAGGTTTGGATTCTCATTTGATTCTTGGGCAAGGTTGTGGAATTCCCAAAAGTTTATTTCTAGATTTTTGTAGCATCAGCCTGTGTGAATTGCACTTCAGCTCCTTCTACAGCCCTATAACGATAGACCTTTCAGTATTAGAGGTTGGAGGACATTCAGTAGGGCCCTGACTTTGTCTGCTGAACCTTGCTGGAAACAGGATGGTAGACCAGAAGGATAGGGTTTGATTAAGCCAGTGTTCAGAACAGGCATTTCCTAGGCCTGTTGACCTCCAGCTATTATTTTCCCAAATCTTCCTGCAAATGTTGGGAGTTCCATTCTAAAGCATGTTTAAGGCACTAGGCTGACAGACTCTGGTTTATGATATGATAGATAGATAGGAAAGTAGATAATTCCTTTTGATATTTATAATCAGAGGTTTTCCATTGGAATTCCAATCCATATCAGTTCCTACTTCAGTATACACAGGACTTTGCCAAAGCAGAGTGAGAAAAGAGGGCAAGAAGGGATGGAAACTCATCCTCAAATATTTTATCCTCTAAGGCACGATGAGTCCAGGAAGTGCTGAGTCACCCGCTCCTAGCCTTTCTTTTCTGGATGTTGTTTCCTTTTCCAAGAATGGGTCCACTTTGGATGGGCATGTTCTAAACTGCCCCTTTCTACTAACTGAAAGATGGAAAGGGAGGTAGAAGATTTGCGTCCCTTGGTGAAATCGAAACTATTCCAAGATGATAAGGAGCTTGGCTGGAATCGGATCACAGGATTGGTACTCTTTCCTTGAGGCATTGGTCAAGGATGTTTGTCAAAGCCCAACCAGAGGAAAGCCGGTTGAGGTCAAAACAGGGGACGTGGAGTTGCCACAAGCGTGCCACTTTCTCCTCCCCTCTTTGCCTCTCCCTTTCCCTCAATGCCACCACTACCTCTAATAATTCAGCCAAACTTCATTAATCCCTCACTTTGCTCGATGTGTTATTTTGCCTGAATGTTGTGCGACTGGAGGAACTTTCCTTTTTTTTTAAAAAAAAAAATGAACCGTAAATATAATTTCTGCCACAGGTAGAGAAAATAGATCACAAGGCTTAACTCTTAATCTTGTGCGCTGTTATTTGGAAATATTCATCATTCATGGATATTCACCTTAAAATGATTATTATTTTTAGTGATTTGAATGAAGATTGGACTCCATAAAAAACGATCTCAGTTTTTAAAACAATCACTTCAGCTTGGTAATGCATGCATTATAGAAAGGGAAATGTGGTTGACAAAATAGCAGCTTCCTATATTCCCAAACCCCAAATGCTTTCTTGAAAAAAAACCAGACCAGGGTCAATTTATCTGTCTGCCTATTAGGAGCGTCAGCTGGTATCTCTCTTGCTACCTCTCTTTTTTTAAAGGAAGAAATATGGGAGTGAAAATGTAAAACTAAACTTTTGTTCACAGCATTATAAGTATCCCCCATATCCCGCTGACTTTAGCCTTGTAATGTCTCAAGTAGGAGGGTGGACTGGAGGCTTCTTGTAAACTGGCTTGTAGAACTACACCATCCCACAGCAAGTTGCTAGTGGCACCATTGCTAAACTGTAAGATGATCTCATTGAATAGAATTACTCTGTGGAAGAAACCAGGCAAAAGAGCAAACAGAAAGACAATTGCATGCCTCTTTCGACCGGCCATATTTGATGCGCTTTGCAAGGAAGTAAGAGGAGAAGGAAGATAGCCAAGCGGAGGTTGTTTGGAAAGAGAATGGGTCCCTTTTGAGCAAGAAGCACAATTCTCTTACACCCACGTAGACTTGGCAGGGTGCACTTTATTCTGCAGACGCAGAAAGAGCAGGAAGGCAGAAAGGAGAAGTTATTTCTCAGGGCAGCTGGATTTCCAATAGACCCATGCTTTAGCAAGCAGGTGGGAGCCAAAGTTCTGATGTTGCTTGGAGTTTGATTTATTTGTTTGCTGGTTTTAAAACTTGGGATTTGGACTGTCAGCAGATCTTGTGCAAATATTTGGGCGGAGCAAAGTTGTTTGGTTATTTTCGATCTCTAACAGCGCATGAATGAATACACCCCAAAAACCCTGCACACCATCTCATGTCCCCCTTCTTTTTGGTTCGTCGGGAGAGCTGGACCCGCACTTTTAGCCACTGAAAGAACTTTTATGCATTTCCTTTTAACATCTATCCCCCTCCAAAGGTATATTAGGCTCTATAGGTATCTCTTTCCCACTCTCCTGCCAAGCCTTTAGAATTAATCTAATCTTATGGCATCTAAATGTTAGCCTAGAATTCATTTGCTCCAGTTCTGATTTTCTCAAAATCTGTATATTTGGGGGGGGGGGGTGTATCAGGGGAAGGAAATGTTGAAGATATTATATTTTGTGTCTCCTCCTCATTTTAAAAAGAGGGAAAGCAAAAAAAAAAAAAAAAAAATCTATACCAATGTCAGGGATTGACTGAGTTGTTCCTTGTATTGATTTATGATTTGGTTCAGAAAGAGCGCCCCTATCAAATGGCGTTTCTATTCGGTCAAGAATTGAATTCCCAGTTATCGATTATGGGCAGGGGCGGGTGTGTGCCTGTTTGGGATCTGCTGGCCTTCCCATTCTTGCCTTTCTTGCCAGTGGTGCCCATAAATTCCGCTCCAGGTCATTCCCTGCCAGGGTGGCCAATGCTGTGTCCTGTGGCTGTTATTGTTAGGTTACTTCAACTTCAGGGTGTGAATCCCTTTCTTTGCAAATGCGATCCATAACCCGATGTTTATGGAGTAGTCTCATTCCATAAGCAAAAGACAAGAGTCATATTTTAGAAAAAGGAAGAAAGGAAGGCAGTGACAGGGAAGCTCTTAAACTTATTTGTCCACCGAACCATACGCCTATCTAATATCCCGGCTTGATTTTTGAAGCCTAGAAAATGGAAAAGAGTAATTCCAGGAGGCAAAAACTAACAAGCAATATCCAGCTCATTACACTCTTCTTCTGCAGTGTCTGTCACGCTCAGCCATCCCTTTGCCTCTGCAATCCGTTGCACAATGGTGTGCTAGTTCCTACCTCCATATCTACCTGTGTATATCAAAAGTGCAGATATACGAGGCAGTACATCCCCACGTGCCATGTTGTGAAGAGTTTGGGTTTCTTCTTATCCCTCATCCGAGAATGGCATGTGGTGGAGAAAGCGAAGGAGGGAGGAAATGAATAAATGAATAAATGAATAAATGCCATTTCCCTTCCTATTCCTATTCTGACCAAGGCAGGATTACAGCTGGCTTGAATTGAAATAGAAACAAGTCACTGTCACCTGAATGGCAGTGTAGTTTATGCACATTTGTAGAAGATTGTGAAGTCTCCTAAGCAGCATGCCTGTGGTCAGAGGGAAGGGAAGGGAAGGGAAGGGAAGGGAAATGTCATCTTCTGCAACGCCGTTTTTCAAGGCAGAAGAGAGAGAGGGAGAGAGAGAGTCAGTGAGTGTTACTTGGGTTAACCAGAGAGCACGAGGGCCCAATAGTAGGAGAAATCCTCTTTAACAGTGCGAGTTCCTCTCACCGTCCCCACTTCTAGCATTGTGTCCCCCCACCTTGCCCCCGCCCCACCGGGTGACCTATAACAATATATCCACTCCCCGCTTCTCTCGAATCAAATGGGAGGGTACTGTAGACTTTTATTATCGGAGCCTCTTCCAGTCAGGAAAGGAAGGGGGGGGGGGGGTGTCGTAAACGCAGGCAGGTGTCCGGTTTGATCTGTCTAATCACAGGAAGTGGCTTGGGGGAGCGCCGGGCTGACTTCGGGGCTGTAAATACCACAGGTCTGCCGGCCCTTTGCTTTCTCTTCCTTCCCAAAAGTGCCTATGAAAAGATAGAACAAGCAGAAAGCGCTGGGGGAGGGAGGCGCAAGGGCACGACTGGGACGGTGTGCGTGGCTGTGCGTGTGAGTTGGGGGGCAGTGAGTCCGCGTTTTGGACGTTGCTGCCCGTCCCAAGGAGGGCCTCCTCAGCCCCGTTTCAGCGGCGCTGCTTTCTCCCGTCTGAGAGGCGCTGACCGGCGCTGGGGCGCTCCGTCCTGAGGGGGCGCGAAGAAGGATCCGCCGGGGAGTTCTGGGGCCGGGCGAGAGGTTGCGGGCGGGAGCGAGGCTTCCTCCGAGGAGGCAGGGCCGCTCGCAGGACTGACAAGGGGGCTCAGTCGCCTTGGGCGGCGAGCGGGCGAGCAGGGCCTCCTTCTCCCCCTCCTGGCTCCCGTTTCTCTTCCGGGCGCCGAAGCCCACCGCACCCCGGGACGGCAAGGGCCGAGAAAGTGAGAGGGAGCCTCAGAAGTGGGGCCACTTTCGTCCTTGACCAAACGGTTTTGAACCGTGCTTGAAATCCATCCGGATCGCTGCCCTCGAGAGAGAAATCGCTCCTTTGTGTCAGAAACACAAACGCCCGCGCACAGTCGGGGAGGCAAATCAGCTTTGGTGGAAAGAGCGTCGCCTGTAAACGTCGGGCTATTAACCATCGAAATCACAATGCTCCAAAGGAGAACAGGAAAATATCAAAAGTCAAACAATCTCTGACAAGGTCGGGGGTGGGGGTGGGGAGCGGACTGCAGCCCGTGGACAGCATGGGAGACACGGCCCATTCTCCCTCCGTGAATACTGGCTGCCATCTAGTTAGCTAATTTTCAAGCATCCATCTATCTATCTATCTATCTATCTATCTATCTATCTATCCATCCATCCATCCATCCATCCATCCATCCATCCATCCATCTGTCCGTCCAACACAATTTAGCAGAAACAAGTTATTCTATTCCTTTCTGGAACTGACCAGGAAACATTGGGATATATGTATGTGCTTTTTTGCTGCGATTAACAGCTTTTGAAGAGGCCCTAACTTCCGGTGGCCTCTTTAGTCATAGGACAGAAGGAAACTCAAAGGGTCTTTCCAGGGAAGAGGAAATAAAAAAGGTGGTACTGCTTGTTCAGGTTGCCTCGTTCCCCACACACTGAGAAGACCTGCCGTGGTCAAGAGATGGAAATGTATTTTCCCGGCACATTGCATTGGTGCGGCTTTGTGACATGCTGAGTGTTGAAATGAATCCATGAGATTGCTGTGGAGAAGTTGGGACCAGGGAGGGATCTGAGGCCACACATGGAGTTGCTGGGTCATATATAAGCAGAGAAATTGAGAATAAACAATTCCATCTCTGAAACTGGATTCCACGCGGCAGATTGCAGACCCAGGGATGGAGGTGAGAGAGACAGAGAGAGAGAAGGGTTGGTGTCATGAAGGAGGAACCATCAGTCTCTTCTGTAGCCCTTCCACATAACTGTCTCTTCTGCCTTCTAACTCTAACCCTAACAGTTTCCAGTTATTGACTCAAAAGAGGACTGCTTTGATAGGTTCACTACCTCTCTTTCCCAGAATTTTCCATCTCCATCTTTAGGGGGTATGATCACATTAGATGCATTCCCCTCCTATCCCTCAATAAAGGGGTCGTCTTTCTTTCTCCCCTCCCTTCTCTTTAAAACAGGCTCCAGCTGATGCATCAGAGAGTTCCTTCTGTATATCATTCCTGAAATGTTTCTTGTCCAGCCCTGCAGCTTCTTTGGCTTCTGTAGGCTTGACTAATGGCAGCTGCAATTGACAAAGCCTGCAGAATTATAACCGCTAAGCTCAGATGGGAGATAATATAGACCCTCCTACATTTATTTAACAACAAAACCTCCCCCTGCCACCACATCGGCCCAACTTTCTGTTAAGTTCCGCCTGCTGCACTGTACTTACAGTTTACAGCTTTCCCTGAATCGCAGGAACTAATAAACGTTTTATTAAAAGGTTTTGATGGATTCACCTTTGGGATTAACTAAGATAATAGTTTATTACACTGTGAAAGATTAAATTGAGTACCCTGGTGGGGAAAAAATAAACATTACAGATAACAAAGCTCCTGTTTAAGCATAATGCACTATTGTTCTTAGACTCTAAACATAAGTCACTGGATTTTTTTTAAATGAATTCCCATTCACATGTGAGATTAAAAGGCAATTAGAAGAATCTTCCTAGCAGATCTATCTATCTATCTATCTATCTATCTATCTATCTATCTATCTATCTATCCATCCATCCATCCATCCATCCATCCATCCATCCATCCATCCATATTTCTTTCTTTCTCTTTCTTTGGGATTTTTTTTTTTTATGGGGAAGAGGAAAGCACCCGACTGATCACAAGTTCAAATTAAGTAGGAAGAATCCGAAACGAGCATTCTCTACAGAGCAATGCCAAGGTTAATGGTGCTAAAAGGATCCCAAGGTGATCTTTTTATAAATGGAACCACTCCTTTTCTTGCAAAATATCCTCTAAATATTAGTCCTCTCCTAGGTAAGGGGTGATTCCCTGCTCAGAACAGCAGCCTAATTCTTCTCTAGTAAGGCTCCTTCACATTTACACAACAACCCCCTCCTTCCACTGTGATCAATTCAGTCAGAAATAAGCAGAAAGAAAGTCAACACAACTATTTTTTTTTCAGAGCTGAGGTGAGACAGGGAAATGTTTACATATGCCCGCATCGCAATGTCTGTAGCTTTTTGTTGTTGCTGTTTTACAAGCAACAAATAATGTTTATTCACAAAACCCGTACAAGCCTTAGTATAGGTGTGTGTTACATAATGCAGTCTCCTTAAATCTCTGATTCTTTGCAGTGTGTGTATATTTGCAGAGGGAAAAGAAGAAACAAGCAGCAAGATTGCTTGTGTGAGTGAGTGTGTTCCTGCACCTATAGCTGTATCCTATCCCAATTGTGTGTATCTTTCATATGGCACATATGCTTATGCATAACATCATAGGAAACAATATATATATCCCATTACTCAGTATTACTTTGAAGGCAGAAATGAACTTTTCAGCTAAAAGGAGCACTCATTTAAAGAATCCAAATGATATGTTTGTTTACTTCATTTCTGGTATGGTGATCCAATCCCTCAATAGCGTAGGAGAAGGCAGAAGACTGGTTGTGCATCTATTTACACAGCTGATCTTTCCTTGAGGGAAAGACATAGCGCAGATTGTCTCTTATCCCATTGCTGCATGACACAACCCACCATTGTTAGCTCACCTTACACTACTCTAAAGAATTTTGGTGGCTGTTTAGTTCCTAACATTTCAGTACTGCTCTAATCTGCAGGCGCTTAGCCTACTACTTTCCTAAGAGTGTTCCCTGTTGAACTCAAAAGGTCTTGCTTGTAAACAGAAATGGAAACTGGGGTTCTGTAAGTTGAACCTATGCTCCAGTTTCTTAACTGACAGTAGCAGAGATGTATCATGTTTCTAAATGTGATGTACAGTATAAACCTGTGCATTAACCATGTTGAATGTTAGGCTATATTTTAAATCAGGACACTCAATCTGGTGCCCACGGGCTGTTTTGGACTAAAACTCCTAGGTTCCACAGCCAACATGACCAACATTCAAGGATTGTGGGCGCAACTATTCAGGCCATCTAAGAAGCACCAGTTAGTCTGCTCCCAATTGAAATAATCAAAGAAGCAAATTATCACCACATTGCTTATTCTAGACATTTCTGCTCTCTGAAGATAATGTTTATATTAGAAGATCAGCTCTTCTGGGAGAGTCAGAAGTAGAGCAGAGTAATTAAAAGGAGAGCAGAGGCCATTGCAAAACTGACTGTATATTCCAGACACAGAAATCAAACTGTACCAGAATCTGAGAGCAGTGAATGTTCTGAAATTACCACCGATAATCCAGGACTAGGGGATTATCCTTTTGGAGAATCAATCCATTACCAGAGGACTACAACATCAAGTGACATTGTGAGCAAACTATTTTGCATTAAATGCCTTGGAAAGGTCTTTCATATCAATTGCCAGTGCCTTCACTTAAAATGGAGCATGTTTGTCCCTACAAACAAATATAACTATTGTTGCAAGATGAAGCAGAACACAATGTACATGTAGATGTGTCTCCAGACACATACGAAAGGAACCTTATATTCCATTTCCCAGCAGCCTCTACTCTGATGGGAACAAGCTATTTCTGTTTTGCTCCTCTTCCTGGGATCACACCCCACCATTTGCACCATGATTAGCTGTTCATTGAGTGCTAGCACCTGGGAGGTTTCCTTTAATGGAGCAAACTTTTGGATTTACGAGCAAGAAGAGGTACGGCCAGCCTCTGGACTGTTAAACCAGGTCCTTCATCCTCCCCATCACCACCACCCTCCAAATGACAGAAGATGTTCTGAGTCATGATAGACTAATTTATTCAGCAAGCTTTTCACTGTGGTCTAGGCAGCAGGAACAATCTGAAATAGGTCTCTGTTTCTAAAGGGAAGTCAGTTTCTTTCAGATACTTCCTATTAGACAACTCCAAAATTGTGTGTCTGTGTGTCTTTTCCAAGAGCCCTTTGTTGTTATAGGCCTCTCTGCAAATTCTGCCACAGGGTGATAAGATAGGCATCAGAGGTATTTATGGGGGGAATGGGAGAAATCCCCGTGCTTTTGCCTCTGCAAGGTCTTGAAGTCTTTATCTCAGTGAGCATTTTTATTTTTTTTTAAAATGAAAGACAGAATCTTACCAACTTTTCATCCTCCAATTATCGCTAGTCCAAACACTAGCAACTACAAATGATGGATCGGCAGAGTTGGAAAAGAAAGCAAATACATTTTCACCTTTCCAAGTAAAGGGCCAAATATTTCCACATCAAGTCACAGAGAGTTCCTAGTGAAGGAGAGTTGGTTTAATGACTAGCTTAACCAATTGCAGCAATATATTCAAAGCAGGAAAACTAAATCTACTACCCATCTACCCTTACTAGGGAGCAAATTCCACTGAGCTCAAATAGGGCTTCCTTCCCAGAATTGCTCTGCAAAGTCAAAGAAACTTGCTTTGCTCAATGCCTGCCCTTTTCTCTCAAAATGTTTGCATTAATATAACAGATGTGATGATTCACCGCCCTTATATTTAAAATATGAGAGAGAAATAAAACAAGGAAGCAAGCAAGGAAGGAAGGGTCTTATTAGTTACAGTGCTATCAATTTTGTACATTTCCACTCAGACATAAGTCCTGGCAAGTTGGCAGAGTTTAGCCCTATCCTTAGTTACATTAAATCTATGGTTAGCTATGCTTCAAAAGAATTAAGGACAAATGGAAGCAAGCATCATGCCTACTCAGCGGCGTAGATCTGCTCTGAAGAGTTCATGAACCGAGGCATCTCAATTAGTCCCCCTTTCAAACCATAAATAAATATATAAATGAAAGCCTGAAATATAGATTTGAATCTGATTGATAAGTGAAAGAGAGAGAGAGAAGGGGAGGAAGATGATTTTTTTGGCCAAGCAGACTGTTGTTGTAACTGTTGTTTTGAAGGGGGGGGGGAGTGGGGATGAGTTGGTTAGAGGGTTAGGAAAGGGAAAAGAAAAACCAACAATTTCTCCAGCATAAAAATGAAACATCATATTAGTTTGCCTTTGGGCTTCATTTTTTCCCTTCTACATTATAACTAGTTATTGAACTCGCTAGAAGATCTAAAGGCCATTTGCGAGGAGACAAATTTCAATGGAGGTTCCCCATCAATAACTCCTTGGCAGTGACCTATTGGATCAAGTCAAACAGGGGAGGTGAAATTCAGGTCACGCTGTCTAAGCAATATTAAAATGCGCCCACTTTTTAAAAAGCCACTTTCAACGAGATTTGAAGAAAATTGAATTCCTGGGAGAGGGAGGGAGAGAGGGAGGGGTGGACGCAGCGGGGATGGGGTGCTGGTGGAAGAGAGGAAGAGAAAATGGTTTGCATAAATATGCTTCCCCCCCTTCCCCCCTTCCCCCCTCCCGCCCGCCTTCCTTCCTTCCTTCCTTCCTTCCTTCCTTCCTTCCTTCCTTCCTTCCTTCCTTCCTTTTCTTTTTCTTTCAGAAATAGGAAGAATTTGACTTGAATGTTTTAAAAGTAGGATAAATATTTACCCAATTCGAGACTGAAATAGGGGTGAAAAGATGGGGGTTATGTGAGTGTTACCTCTAGTGACATGCTCTGGTTATTCAAATCGTTTTACTCCAACTCATTTTTTTTTGTGACAACAGATTTAAGGAAAAAAAATCAATTAAACATTTGCATATTTCTTTGCATAAATTAGATCTATCTCTTGGCATTGTGGAGGACAAGGGAGGGGGGAGGCGAAGGGACAATACTGAATGATTGTGTGGCTTTTCATGACTACAAGTTTGTAGTTATTATTATTTTTTAAATGAAAGCATAATCATTTATTTGATATTCCAGAGTGTCATAAAGAACTCAGCTCTGTAAAACTGGTCTTCCTCTCCCCACCTCCCAAAAACATTTTTATCCCCCATACCCACGCACATGCACACATATCTTCCCATCTAGTCAGCGGATGGATTACTTGATCTTTTGATCCAAAAAGAGTCCAACTCACTGATCAGTGATGAAATGTCCTGTTCATTTAGGAGAAAAGTCATTTCAGGTGTGGGGGAGGGGGAAGCATGCAATCTGGAAGTTGGGGTGGGGGGAGGAATTATTTTCTCGGATCTATTCGCGATATCTCCCAAACAACAGCTTTGAAGGGCATTTTTTAAAAACCTTCTGTGTGTGTGTGTGTGTGTGTGTGTGTGCGCGCGCCCTATTCGGCTAGGGAATGGCCATGGTTATGCTTAACATTAAAGGGTATATGACTCACATGACAAAGCTTTGTGCGATGGGGTTTATTCATTTTGTATTTGTTGGGATCGCTAAACAGGGAAATAACAAACCCTCGGTGGCTCGGCACTACATTTGGGGGTGGGGGACGTTTTCTTTATTTATTTATTTGCGGGGCGGGGGTGGTGGATCCAAGATGCACAGATTGTAAACGGCCAGAGGTGTGGGTTATCAAGCGGTCAGTATGGTAATAGCTCGCACAATGAATCCGCAGGGACAATGGGTACTTATTTTTCTTCCGTACTGTCAAAGGGACGCTTTGTACTCAGAAATAGTCCTGGAAATGGGCAGCAAAGAGATACATGTTTTCCAGCCCGATTCCCTGGTTTGGATGGGAATTAAGGGCCAGGAATGATTTCCCTTAGAAGTTCTGCTTCTCTTCGCGATGGCCGGTCGAAAGAGGAATCCTTACAGAAATCGTGTGTCGCCGACGTTGCTTTGCCGGTTGGGAGAAAGTGAGGCTAAGGAGAGAAGGATGCGAAATAGAAACAAAAGAGGCTTGTGCCCCACTATGGTTTTGTTTTTTCCCACACGTTTTTGGAGCCTTGTTTGATAGGGACAATAAGAGGAGAAGTTCCCCAACCCTGAAGGGAACAAGCTAAGCAGACACACAAAGGCTTTTATGGGGGAAAATATTAAGCCACGAGAGAAAAAAATCACTTCTTAAAAAGAATGCAGGTTAGTTAAAATATAAACAGGGTAGGGGATAAATGGACACAAATAAGGAAACCAAGCAATCATAATTTGATTGCAAGATAAATAAATTTGGGGAAAAAAACAAAAAACAAACCAAGTGGTTGGCTCAACTGGGGAGTAAATTCACTCACTCCCTAAGGAGTAAATTCGGCTTGGCTTTGTACTTCTGAGCAGTCCTGCAGAACTGGGTGATATCGTGCCACTGAATCTTCTATATAGTTAAAAAGCTCATCTAAGTTCCAAGAGGTTTACATAGATTTGCCTTCTTGATTTTCTCTACGTTATACCTCTGCTGCCCAAGGGTGCCTCTGGCCCTCTGGGAACAAAGCTACACTAGAAAAACAGTGTGCCTTGATTCCCATGGCGTTGCCTTCTGGAATGGCGCATTCCCCTTTCCAGAAGTAATGGTCAATATTTTTGAGCGGGATAGATGCTTATTTAGATGATCCTCACAGGGCAGACATCTGGATGTACCTGAGCAGAGGTCTGGGCCATATGTCTAACATAATCTTGAAGCGCCTGCCAGACAGGTCCATTCAAGAGTGATTTCTTAGCCCAGGAAAAGGTGAACAGCCCTGAGGTTCTTGAAGGCTTAGTATGGAGCCAGTGTGCTTAAGACTCAAACGTCTCCTTTTCTCCCTTCTACTGGCATCACAGGAATCCTACTAACATTCATAAAAAGGACACAATCCAAGCCATTTCCTTGAACTGATCTCCCTGAATGCAGTGGGACAGACTGCACTAGCTAGATGCCTGTGATAGAGTCCTGAGATATGCAAAGCTCAGAGGAAACAGCTGTAATGCTAATTGCTGCAGCTGGTAGTAATGCCACAGCTAGAAGTAGCAATGCCACCACCACCAGCAGCAAGAATACCAGGGATGTTCCCATTCATAATTCCCACTTTTCCTGAAAGGAGGGTGCCACAAACTCACCAGCTGAAGAAAAGATCCATAACACTCTGATAACATAGCCAGACCTTAGAGTAGCATTAATAGTAGTTGCAGAAGCAGAAATATTTGCCTGTCATTTTTCCAGTTGACATGTACTTAGTCTACCTGTGCCATTATTTTAAGGCAAAACAGGGAACCCCCCCCTTTCTTCTCTTTCTTTTTCTCACACACAGCGACAGATATTTTAGACAGAATTGTTCCTGCTAAGCATGTATCAGAATTCCTTTCCTATGGACAATTAGCTGAATCCATAGGATTAGGTGCACTGTCCAGTTAATCTCACAATATGTCTCTCTTACCTCTTACACTCCACTTACATATGTTGGACTACATCACTCATACTCCGCAGCCAGCCATCAACTAATCTGGAGGATTCCAGGCTGAGGAAGGCTGGTGTATAATAAGCTTGATTCTAGACTAATACATTTTCAACAATGAAATATGTACTGAGAATGGAATGGAATGGAATGGAATAAATACATACTGTATACAATAATAAATAATTTTCTCCCTATGGAATATAAGGTCAGCCTCAACCTCCTTTTCTTCTTCCAGAGTTAATCAGTAAGCAAGAATGCAAATGAAGGATTAGATATCCATAGATGGCTAGAACCCCACCCTAGAATATACTTTTCTCTTTAAGACTGCACATGAGAAACATTCAGTGAAGGAACAAGGATGGGTGGACTTGACTAATTACTTCACAGAGGCACTCTTTTTTAATGCCCAAATGCAATAAATAATAAGCAGTCATCAAATTAGAAATCACATTCTTAGGCCTTATTACCAAAGTGAAGGTAGAATGGGTTCCATCTTGCTAAAATCTGCCAGAAATATGCATGACTAGAAACAGCTTAACTTATGAAAAAAGGCTTTTTTGGAACTCTGGACAGCTGTTTTCAGAAAGAGAGAAAGAAAGAAGGAAAGAGAGAAAGAAAACATCATTGGGAAAGGGGAGGAATACATTTCCCAGGTTTTCCTAGTCCTATAAAGGCCAAATTCATCCATCGTTTATATATACCCTGTAGAACCGAATTTGTGTGAGCACCTCTATTGCAAATTCGTCTCTAGGGGGATATGTGGATGATGCAAAAGGCTTGCTAATGTTCTGCTTTCTTTGATTTCCTCTTACTTGCAGATGTAATTAAACATCTCAGATGCTTGGGGTGGTGATGCATGTGTATACTTGTGTGTGTGTGTGTAATTTTGATAGATCCAATGGAGTCTCCTAATTAGATCTTGAACAAATAGTTAAAATAAGAAGAAAGGTAAACAGTGCTCCTGATAATAAAAGCCACCATTATTACTTTTTTCTTGGAAAGAAGAAACAGCCACCCTTGCAAACACAGGCTTGCACAAGCCCTTGTCAGAGAGAGAACATGCATGAGAGGAAAAGGAAGAGAGGGAGAGAGAGAGAGAGACCTAACCATTTCAAGTGACTGATTTATGGCGTTTTACAGCCCCATAAAAACTGCTACAACCAGCCCAGAGCCTCCGACACCGCTGGCACATTTAGTCTAATAAATAAAACATAAACAGTTAACTTTATGTGTCACTTTTATTGTTATCAAGTAAAATATTGCAATGCCCTGCAAGCTATGATTTTCAACTATAATTGTTATCAAGCAATACAAGGGATTAATCCGACTCTCGGTGCCCCCTTCTCCTTCATGTAGGCTATAGATAAAGCCCTTAACTGCAATAAATGAACACTTTAAAATGTTTGCTTCACATCAACTTCTTTAGCCTACCCAGGGGTCTGTTTATACTGGCATCTGGGTATATATTCTGTCCACCCCTACCTCCATAAGGAAACCAGATGTTCTGAATTAAGGCCCTACACTTTTCCATTACTTCTGGGGGGGGGGCTGGGGGGGCTCATGCCTACCTCTTCTATGGGAACGGAGTATTATATCTCATCCTTCTGTCTTACATTCAGACCAGATGGGTGTAGCAAGTGCACGTGTCCTTTTCCATAATTACAGAAAAGCAGGACCTTTGATTGAATGAAGTCCAGGGGAAATGAACAGAATCCTTGTTATGTGCTTTTCCCTGCCATCACCTTCTCGTCCCCCTTCCCTCCCCTCGGAAGGGTGACGGCCTTGCCGAATGCCGGTCTAGAACTTCCTCTGCTTCAGCTGCCAGCCTTCAGCTCTTCTTATAACTCCTCAGATCGCCCTTAAGCAAAGGTTGATGAGCATTCCTAGAACACTCCAAATGACGCAAAGGTGATTTGCATATGCCCCTGCTCCTCTCCCCCCCTCCGCCCTCTCAGGTAAGCTGACTTCTTTGTCTTTTCCCCTTGCTCTTGCCTACCAGTCACTGGGATACAAATCTTGAACTTCTTCCTACTTTTCGGTCTGTGCGTATCGAAGGGGGCTCGTGGGTCTTTGGTGCGGGGGAGAGAGGGCGCTTCTGCAGACCATTATACTAACTGGGTTCTGGGGAAGGGGGGAGGGAGGCGGAGGCAACTCCCCCCACAGCTTTTCTTTAAGGTGAAACAAGCGCTGTGGAGCGCGCTTCCCCTCTCCGCAGTGCAAAAAGATCTTGGGTGTTTCTCCTAAGCGAGGTTCACTTCATTCTCGGTTGTGTACAAGAAAGGGCTTGCTGGGTACCTGAAAGAGGGGGGCGCGAGGGTGGGGGCGGGGAAAACCTAATGCGAAGAAGCTTCTCCTACATTCCCATCTCTCTGCCAAATGATTGAGTTTATTCCTATCATCTTCCTGTCCTTGAAGTGATCCTTTAAAAAAAAGGAAAGGAAAAGAAAGGAAAGGAAAAGAAAAGAAGAGCCATTTTTGGTTGCCTGCGTTCTCCCCTTCCCCCCAACTCCCTTCTTTTGCTCGGAGTTGGGGGGACCACCGACCAACCAAGAAGATCACACGCACACGCACACGCACACGCACACACACTCGCGCGCGCACACAAATTGGATACACTTTGAATAAGCTTTTGGTTCCTTATCCGGGGACTAGCGCGGCTGGCGTGATTGGCGCAACGAGTCACATGGTGAAACTAACTTTACGGGGTCGCCAGCTAGTAGGAGGGTTTTATGGAGCAGAAAAACGACAAAGCGAGAAAAATTATTTTCCACTCCAGAAATTAATGATCATGAGCTCGTATTTGATGGACTCTAACTACATCGATCCGAAATTTCCTCCATGCGAAGAATATTCGCAAAATAATTACATCCCAGACCACAGTCCGGAATACTACAGCCGGACTAGGGAGTCCAGTTTCCAGCATCATCACCAGGAATTGTACCCTCCACCTCCACCACCTCCTCCTCCTCCTCCTCCACAGCGACCCAGCTACCCCGAGCGCCAGTACAGCTGTGCCAGCCTCCAAGGTCCCGGCAACCCCTCCGCGCATCCACGGGGCCATGGACAGCCGCCCGGAGGCCACCATCTCCCCGAGAAAGCGCAGCAGCTCTGTGACCAAACGGCTCTCTCCAGCACGGCTACCTCTCCATCCCCAGCCCCTCCAGCTTGCAACCAGCAAACCCCCGAGCACTCCAGCAGCGCGGCCTCTAAGCAGCCCATAGTCTACCCATGGATGAAAAAAATCCACGTCAGTACTGGTAGGCAACTTTTCCTCCTCTGCTCCTTTTTTCTCAGATGTGTGTGTGTGCGTGTGAGTGCGTGTGTGTGTGTGTGTGTGCGCCCCCCCCCTTCCCACCAAGCTCTCAGGCTCCATCTCCCTCCCTCTCTCCCCTTTCCCCCCGTCTCCTCCTCTGCCTTCGACGAGAGTCTTTGGGTTAGCACAATTGAGCTGGATTTACGACTCCGAGCGGGTAATTACACCCACCATAAATTTTATAGCCGAGCTAGTCTGGGCAGCCCCAGCCATGTGGTTCGTTCTGTTATGTATGTGTGAAACTCCAAAGGCTTGGAGAGGGGTGCATAAATAATTCAGGCTCTTTCCAAGCCAAGGAAACCCCTTCTTCTTAGGAGCAAAAAGTCTTGGGTTCTTTATAACCCAGTAGGCGGATGGCTTTCTCTCTCCCCCCCCCCCCCCCCCCGATCTCGCTCTTCCTCTCTCTCTTTCGGCGCCCTGAGCCACCGGAGATCTCGCTGGCTCCCCCCCTCCCCCGCTTCCTTGCACCCATGCGAATCTTTGGTTTGGTTTGGCTTGTTTGTTTGTTTTCTCCAGTGAACCCCAATTACAATGGAGGCGAGCCTAAGCGGTCCCGGACTGCCTACACCCGTCAGCAGGTCTTGGAATTAGAAAAAGAGTTCCACTATAACAGATACCTGACGAGGCGGAGGCGCATCGAGATCGCCCACTCCTTGTGTCTCTCGGAGAGGCAGATCAAGATCTGGTTTCAGAACCGGCGGATGAAATGGAAGAAAGACCACCGGCTGCCCAATACCAAAGTGAGATCCACGGCCCCGGCCAATTCCTCGGCCGGCTCCCTGCCGGCTTCTTCCAGCGCGGTAGCCGGCGAGGAGCATTCGCAGAGCTCAGCTCAGGAGCCACGAGCAGAGGATATCACAAGGTTATAAGCCAAGCAACCAACAAAAAACGCCCCGTGCAAACTGACTCTGATTATTTATAGAATCTAATATATATCTATATATTTTGGTTCTTTTTTCTTCCTCGTAGTTTTCCCGTGCGTATATATATTAAGGAGAGAGAGAGAGAGAGATTGAGGAAACACGAACGTGCACATACACAAAAGAATGAGGTCTACTGGAGATCTCAAGCTTTAGGTGCATGTATGATTAGCGTGAGAGGCCAGGTGGCATACCTGTTGGGGGGTTTTTTAATCGCCATTTTCAGGGTTTTATTTATTTTTTAAAAAGGAAGGAAAGAATGGAAGGGTGGGCTGTGTCTGCGGATGTGTCTGCGTGTGGATGGATGTATGGATGGATGCAAGCGTGCGTGTTGGGGTGGGGAACTAAATGTTCTGTTTTAGATGAAAATTCGGGGCATATGCTAATAATTATACAGGCAAGGAAAGAATGTAATTATTTTGCTCTCTGAGTTTACACATGGAGAACAAAAAAAAAAAAGGAGCATTGAAGGCTTCCCTCCCCCTCCTCCTTTTCCTTCTTCTTGTATAAATGTGGAGAAAGATTTTTTTTCTTTACAAAAAAGGGGGGGATGGCACACGAGCTAGTAGAAACTAATAAACGTCTGGTCAGTTCAATGTGAGCAGCAAAAGATAAGGAGAGCAAGCAGGGCAGCGAGACGAAGGGAGAAATCAGTGGGTAGAATGTTTTTTTTTTTGTTTTGGTTTGGCTTTTTGTCGTGGTTCTTGTGTTTTTGGACTAATTTTACATGATCATTGTAAACCTGCAATAAATGAGTTTTAGTGTATATGTGAAAGTCCCCTTGTTCAATAAAACAACAAAACAAAACAGTGAGTGTGACACAGACTGACTCTGGGATGTTTGGTGAGTTATTTTGCTGCTTTGCCTCCTCCTAAAGAAGAAAATGCTGGGAGAATAGGCATGACCGGAATTACCTGAGTAATGGTTGTTTCTCAGTTAAGTGTAAAGCACTTTCCATAGTTAGGTGTGTTTTTGGAAAGCCTTCTAGTGCCATGGGAGCTAATTGTCAATCTGCCATTGATTTTAGGAATTGTGACTTGCACCCTTTCTACCCTGTGACATCACAAGATGGGCACTGTCTTTGAACTCACAATCTACCAGGCAATCTTTGCCCTGGAGGTGTACACGTGTGTTTGATAAGAAATAGATTCAGCTGATTCAGGATGTGTTTGTGCATTACTGTTTTTTAAAAATGTATCTTTTTACATTTTATCTGTACATGAGCCTCCTTCCTTTGACCTAGTAACATTATCAAGTTTATTGCTTTCTTTCGCTGTCTGTAAACAACTTTAGTTGAAATATACCCCTGTTATTGTACTTTAAATAAGTTTCTAACACAATTATATTGTAGATACCAGAGAGAGAGTAGCACTGTAGAGAATCTGAAGATGTTTACTTTCCGAGGGAAGCAGAAGGGGTGATTGGGAAAAATGTAGCACAGATGTGTTTGTACAAGGAATACTTCTACTGTGATTGTAGATAGATAGATAGATAGATAGATAGATACTTTAGCAAGTGCCTTTTTAAATACACTGATTACTCTATTGATCAGCAGGGCCTGAAAATGGAAAACTAACTAGGTGATCAAATTATGCTTTTCAACTCTTCTTTTAGGTGGTAGTTCCATGACCTTTACTTATATTGGGTAAATCTTTATCAACCTGAAAGCAGAAACTAGTTATGTTGCAAGAGCAGGAGAATCAATTTATTTGTATATATTACTGTTACTTTTAAATAGTATGTGCAAAATTGTGTGTTGATCTATAGCATTAATAGTCAATCAGACAACAATATATGCATTTCAGATGAAGCAGGAGTTTGAAAGATTAGAGCAAAGTGGAAGAGGGTTTGAAGGAGAGTTTTTTTTAAGGGCATGTTGCTATATCCTTCTCCTGATCATTAAATCAGTTTAGCACCCAGGGCCTATGGAACACCCAGGAAGTGACTGACAGACAGATTCAGATTATTCAGCCATTCCATTCAGGTTAATGTAGAACTTTTGTGGCTTTTAAACAAGATAGAATTAAACCTAGCAGTAGTTATCATCCAGATTCATTTACAAACCACTTAACAAAGAAACATGAGGTCCAGCTGAACAGGATGACAGTTCAGCCTGTTAGTTGTTCAGTCCATCTGATGTAAGTTGAGATGATTGACAGAGCAGCCAGGCATAAACCTATGACATTATTTCCACAATTCCACTGAAGGAATACAGACTTCAGTGTATGGGAATTATAAATTAAAATGTTTCCTTATCACACTGCCAGGCCTGCTCGTCCACCTTATTTTATTACATCAAGAGGGGAAAATAGGTAATCATTCAGATTGCAGTCCTGTGCCCACAAACTTTTGAGGAGCGCCACTGAACACAGCGAGATTTACTTCTTACTAAGCATGCATACGACCTCAGCTACATATTTAATATATCAAGTATGTATGTTTATCAACTTCCCAGTTAAAAAAGAATAATTTATCCAAACATATTCTTTTTGGTCTACTGCTGTAAGAAGACAAACACAATCAGTTTTTCCCAAAGGTTTTACAAACACCTCACACATCTCACATACATACCCTCTGTGAAATAAAGGTTGAAGAGAACAAAGTGTTGAAAGGTCCAAAGTTCTAAATAGTTTTTGGTGCTAAAAATGGAATGGTCATAATCTGCAAAAACTCTGACACTCTCACCCCCCCCATTGATATTCCACACTTAAACTAATAAGGGTTCTGACTATATGAACATGCCTGTATTGCACTAAATTTTTGTTTGTTTTAACATTCCTCTTTCTCACACACATACATACAACACTTTGATAAATTGTAACCAGGAGTATCTGTGAGAGAATCAGTCTCTGAATGTGCTGGGAGTTTGTATTGGGGGCATTCTCTGTGTCTGCCTAGGAAGCCAAGGGGGGAAAAAAGGAGGGTTCATCAATCACATTTGCAACTCTATAGTCTGCATATTCAATTTTTTTTTTTTACCTTTTCAGTTAACCTCTTATTTAAATATATGGCTAAATAATATTTACAGTGCTCTATCCCCTCCCCCAGACCCCTTGTACATATACACTATTTTATTTATTTTCCTCTTGAAGTTCACTTCAGTGTTTATCTTCTGTCATCTGTGGTCTTATGTGATTCTTTTTTTTTTTTTTTAATAGTATTATTGTTGATCTTCTAATTTAGCCTTTAGACTTGGCCATGACACAATTTTTCCAGGGAACAGAGATTATGATTAAAGGAAAGCGGGGGGGGGGGGGGGGGGGGGGGAGGGGAGAAGAGACTGTTACGAGATACATACCACTATCCCTTCATCTTTCCCACCTCCCTCTTCTCTCTCCCCCCCCCCCCCCCCCCACTTTCTGTCTCAGCTTTTTGACGCCTCCATGTTGAGAGCCTGAAAGGTACTTTATTGAAGTTCGGAGAAAAGGGGGAAAAAAGTGGGTTCATTCAGAGGACAACTTTTCTAGGCCAGCAGTTTTATTCTAGCCCCTCAGGCTGACCTCCGAGCCCCCAGTGACCTGAGTGAAGTCTCTCAACGTGTACGTTCTGTGCGCCTTACACAAACTTAAAGGCATCGCCCCTGTTTCGGCTCTTTGTAAAGAAATTTTCCATCGTAGTAGAGCCGGGTGGGTGGGGAGGCGCGCGGGGAGGGGAGGCAAGCAGGGAGAGTTGGGCTCGGGCAGATTCAATGCATGTTATCGCCTGGTGCTGTCACCAAAATAACTCCAGAGAAAAGAAGGCAGGGTGAAGTCTCGGCCAAGCCTCGCTACTAAGCCTTGCTACTTCGTTTCCCGCCTTCCCATTACTTGGAAGGTTTCCTAGCGAAGAGCAAAGTTTCCAACGTCAAGTAAGTCGCTTGCATTTTTGGGACTTAACAAAACAAGCAGCTTCATCATTCATACTTATGTTTTACTGAGAGAAAAGAAAAGAAAAAAGAAAAGAGAAGAGAAGAGAAGATCTTTTAACGCCAAGAGGCAAGGCGGAGAAATCCGTTACATTGGTAAGGTGCGTCAAGACGCGTTGGGGTTTCTGCTGCACGCAGACAGAGGCAGCTCCCTCCTTTGGAAGAAGGCAACCAGAACAGGGAATCCATGGTCTTCTAAGCTGGTCTAGGTTTCCCTGTGGCAGATCGAGGTCAGGCGGAAAGGGGACCTCCCTAAACAATCCGGACTGGAAGCCTCTGGCCATCAGCTGCCAGTGAGGGAGCCCTTGGAGGCTCAGGGCCAGCGGTTCGCTTGATGCCAGCGCTTCTGGGGCTCCAGCTCCGTGGTGTTGGCGAGGTCGCCTTCCCAGTGTGGCGGGACGGTTCTCCCCTGGATCTGAACGCTTCGGTTTTCCTGCCTGGGCACCCGTGGGTACGGCACCCAAGGCTCTCCTTCCTGTCTCCTGGTAGGTAGACCAGGTTGCCCACAGCTCTTTCCCCACTTCCTTTTCTTTTTTTGAGTTAAAAGGCAGGAGCCCGCTAGAAATATTTCTGGAGGTTTCAGGAACATCTGAAACTCAGTGACTTCTTTGCCAGCCTCTGGGTGCCCAGCTTGTGTGGCAACCCTTTCCAGGTCAGCTCCCTTCATTCCTTTGTAAGGTCTGCATAAGAGGCTTGGGGGAGAAGCCAAGTGGGGAACCCCACCCTGGGAAAGCAGGCGCTGGGAGAATCCTCTTCTTTCCCTGGAGGCGATCAAAAGGGCTCAAAGAAACTTCCTACTGAGAATGCGCCTTCGGGATTCCTTGGGACCTCCGAATTCCATCCTCTTCGGCGGAGGCTGTTTGGGAAGAGAACTCTTTCAAGAGGAGTGGCTAAGGAGCTGAAGGGGGCTTAGCTTCTGCTTTTGAGAGAAAAAGAAAACAACTGCCCCCCTTTTTTGTCATCCCACCCCAACTCCAGGCCGTGTGGTAAAATAGCGTGGCTTACCTTCTTAAGCAAAGGAGTTTGGTCCCCCCCCCCCGCCCCCTGGCCGCTCTAGACCCTTGCTTCGCCCGTCGGCTCTCCCCCCCCCTCGCTTCTTTATCCTCGTGCAGTTCGGGGGGGGGGGGGAGGAAAAAAAATGTTCAAGTGCGCTGTTTAATTGTAATTAAAAGACAAACATTCCGCCAGGGTTAAATGAATGAGTTACGGGTTTCCAACCATAACTGCCAGCAGCTTCAACATGTAACTTATATTTATTGTGGTCTCGTATATCATTATCTAGAGATATAGTTTTATGTACTTCCTAATCTGTCGCCTTGATTTATTTTGATGGGCAAGGTACCAAACCAAACATTTTGGGACTTTACTGAAAGAGTAGTATTTCCTAGCAAACAGCCAATAGCTTTTATGTTGATGGCAATAATGATTTCTGGCAAAATTGTTGCCCTCGTTGTTTTGTGTCTTCTGTTTATGTATGTATGTATGAGTGTGTATGTTTGTGTGTGTATATGTGTGTGTGGAAAAATTGGCACACAAGCACACAAGCACTTCAGTTGATACAGATTACTTTTTGGATGGAAAACTATCTTCAGCCTCTGTTCTATGAAGAAAGGGCTGTGGCAATATTAGATCCAATGCAGCTGTAACCAAAACTGAGTGAAACATTTCCTTTTATAAGCCCCTTCATGCATTCATACATGCCTAGATGCATACCTATTTCTGTAGCATATGGGAGTGGCTGTGTACATATACACCCACAGAGGAGTTGTTGTTGTTGTTGTTGTTATTATTATTATTATTATTATTATTATTGACAGGCTAAGTTTCTCAGTTTCCCCTTTCTTGTTTATTTACTACAGAAGGGTATTAATGCACCCAAAAGTAAAAGGAGAAAAGGAACAGTTGCTGTTTGATGTTCAAAACCAATACTTGCTCCACAATAATGTCTTTTTTCTTTTAAATGACCAGGGATAAAGAGACTTGTGATTTAGTTCCCAGGAAAGTCAAGGAGAAAACATTGCTAGACTGCAATAGTGTGCATTACACCCAATCCTTGGTCCTAAAGAGATATACGTATGTAAGGATTGGGGCACAACCTGTAGTGCAAGGTTTGATCCCTAGTGCCTGTAGGATCAGAGGGGGCAACGGAACTCTTCATCTTGAAAGGATCAAGGTGAGCCAGTGCAATGACATCCTTGCTCAGACATCTAACCCAAATTTATCTCAGACAAAGGCACCTACAATTCGCAAGCCAAGCAGATCCTCCAGGCTAATATGAAAGGGATGTTTGGGGATGAAATATGTTGTTTTGTTTCCATTCCAAGCATGCCTCACCCTGAGATAGACAATTTCTGAACATGGAGGTTTAATAGGTCAATAGCTCTTGCTAAATACAATATCTCCATGGATTTGGCTCCTCCCTTTCGAGGGTCTTCTAAACTAGTGACCCTCACTGAGCTCCGTAAAGTAATCATAACCCACCACATGTGACTATTTTCTGAAACTATCATGGAACCACTTCATTGGGTGACTCCAAGTCCCAGGATTACCAGAGAAAGGGAATAATTTATCTGTCTCTGTCCTCTGGACACTCGTTCATAAATGTTAGAAGCCTGTAAATTATGAACAGCATGAGATTTTCTTCTCTTGCTCCTGCCACATGGCAACAAGGCAACCTGGAGGAGGGGAAGGGTAAGAAGCCTCTGGACTTGGATGTGTCTTTCTTTAGCCCACCTTGGGAAGGAAACGTGGCATTCCCAAATACCATCCTTTCCTTCAAACTGTAGAATTGCTTCTTCAGCCTCAGGCCTTCCAATTATATGGTGGACAACATCTTTACAACTCCCAGCCAGCCCAGCCCAAAGGTGGGCTTCCTGAGAATTACGAGACCTGAAGCCCACCATGGCTGCAGGGCACCAGGATGGGAATGGCTGTCCTGAAGCTTTCCCAAATGGGCTGGTCTACTTTTAAGGCTCAGTTGCCTTCCACATCTAGAGTTCTCTCCCCGCCACTGCCCCTGCCCTGCCTCAGATATAGTCAATGGCCAGGGTCTTCTGGACTGATGAGAACTGTTGACCAGTAAGCTATGTGGAGGATGCCAAACTGGGGAAGGGGGGTATTGGGAACCCAACCATGGTAGCCTGGCAGTAGTAGCAATACAGCAGTAATAATGACCGTCATCACAAAGGTCTTCTGGTCCTGACTTAATGGTCAAATGGGGGAATGCGGAGGAGTGCTATTGCCCCATCGACTGGGTTGAACTGAGATTCCCGCCCTTTCCGCAGAATATTAGTCCCGGTCGCGCGTTGGTTTTATAGCTGTCCTTCTGCCTCTTCCGAAAGTTGTATCCTTCCTGACTGGCCAGCGTTTCCCCGGAAGGCTGAAGCGGGGCCATTGTTTGTCCTGGAGCTGCCTGACGCTCTCTGGAAGGGAGGCCATCGCCCTTCGGTCTGGCTTAGAAGGCTCCAGAGGTGCTGAAGTGGTCGCCGGCGGAAGCCACACGCCAGGTTGAGTGAGTCAGCCGCTGCGTCCCATTTGATGGCGAATTCTGATTTTGGACCGTAGCCGGGAATTGCTGGAGCAAGTCTTTGGCTTTGTGCGAGGGAATTCGGCAGCCACGTCGCCTTCCGCCCTGCGGCGGAGCGGCTCTGAAAGGCACCCCGGTCGGTAGCTTCAGAAGGGCCCTGGGCTGGACGCGGTTGCTTACACGCTGACGAAATTCTTGACCCAAACAAGACGATCATTGATCTCAGAGACAAGCCCCGCCGGGGGATGTCGTACGTAGATTAAAGAAAAAGGATAGAGAGCGGTGGATAAAACGCTGGATTAAGCACCTCGTGAGCTACAGGAGCCGAAGATTAAAAATACGGGATTCCCCCTCTACTGGCCATTACCACCCAAATATTACCTCAGTTACAGGCAAGGCACAGCTCACCCCTTTCCTCTTTGTTCTTTCCCCGGTCTGTTCCTAAGCCTGCAGGCTTTTTTCCCTACCTTTTAGGCTGGCGCCGACCACCTCCGCCATCTGGGCAAGGACTCCCTGACTCCAGCGGTCCTTCTCTCGCGCCCGGTTCCAAATGCCCTCGTCTCTTACCCATCTATTCTAGGTCAGGCCTGGAGGGGGGACCCGCTCTGCCTTTTCCCTGTCTGCCTAACATTAAATCAGCGCCCAGCTTTCCAGAAAATCGCAGCGTGCTTAGGCAGTAAAGAGCAGAACCACAAAGCTCTTTCCCATTCCAGCAATACTTCAGGCCTGGCGTGTTTGTGGCAAGAGGGAAGGAGGAGGGAAGACTGGCGCTGAGGACGCCAACAGTCCTTCTGAAAAGTTAGTTGCAGATCCGGGGAGCAGTTAATGAGAGAAAATGTTTTTCTAAGAGCGATTTGCATAATAGGAAGAGGAACCCTGCACGGAAGCACATTCGGGCGCGGGTATGCACTGTATACTGCGAGTGTGTGTGCACCAAAAGTTAGAGCGATCCCCGCTTGAAGAAGGGACGTTGCTTCCTTCCGTACAAGGCCTTGCAAAATAAGAAAGGACGGAGGAGTCTTGCAACACTGTCGATCTGACTCTCCCTCCGCGCCGGGCCTTGGCCCATAAAAGCATCTCTATAAACCACGATTCCCTCTCCACCCTCCGCCGAACTCACAGAAGCCGAGTTGTCATCCTGCAAGCGCCCCCCGCGTGTCATACATGTGGTCAAGGAGTCTTTTTTCGGAGCTTTCGCTTCGCTTCCTCTTAACCCCCCACACCCAATCGCCTTGGCTGTCGGCACACCTCTGTTTGCAATATTTAAAGGAGCCCCGCGAAAACCTGTTTACTTGCTCAGCTCAGCTCAGCTCCGCTCCGCTCCGAGCTCGGTCACGACCCCAAATTTGGACAGCAGAACAAAGGGAGGGTTGCTTTGAAAGCTGGTTGTTGACATCTTCTTGGAGCGACTGTTCTCTGGAGCAGCAGGTTAATGCAATTGCTGGGCAGAAGCTCACAAGTCTAGAAGCAGAACTTTAAGGCCGGGTCTGCCGCGAAGGGGGAAGCCAGTAATCCTTCTTCTGGTCCGGAATATGCCTAATATTGCTAATGTGTTTGTATGTGGATAGGCAGAGAGGAAGGGAGTGAGTTTCACAGCCCTTGTTGCAGTCCGGGTACCTGTCGAAACCTCCTCCACCTCAAGGTCACACTTCTAAGGGCGTCCCTTCTGAATCTTTATCACAAAGTCAGATTCCCCGGCGGAAACCACGTCTGTGGTGCTCCAAAATGTAGATTTCGGAGAAGAAACTTTCCTCCTGTGTAAACTAGAGCTAGGCTGGTGATGCACATATTGCTCCGAACAAGTCAGAACTGATTCAGCTGGCATCAAGGAGGTGCCCAAGTAGGAAAATGTGGCCATCTGAGAGGTTACCTGAGTCTTTTAGAATAGGGTGGCCCCCAAACTTTGCTGTTTATCCAGTTTGGATTTTCTCTCATAGATGTATTTGGAAGGGTGTGGTTTACAGACCCTTGTAGCATTCAAGACTACCTAGCAGCCAAATTTGGAGCACATCCTATATTCTCCCCTTGACCTCTATAGCTGTGCACTACATCCTACCTACAGCTCAAGAGGATGCTGTGAGCTTAAAGCTGCAAGGTTTACTCATTCCTACCTGGGAATAAGAGTGATTCCTACCTGGGAATAAGCTCCTTTCCTTGGAGCTTTCTCTCCAGAGAAATCTGGCCTTGGGATTTAGGTTGACCGCATACGGAGAAATTGTTCCTTGTATGAATGCCTGAGATTGATATCCTAAAGAAGATTGATCTCAGACTATTCCAGATGTCTAGTTCTTAGGTAGAGTTAGATTAGGCTCTGTTCATCTGAAGTGATCTTTGAAGAGTGCAATTCAAAACCCTCTGACTTGGGACTCCTTGAACAAATGAGGATTTGGAGCCGCACAGTCGCACTTAGAATCCTTCTACAGAGCACCCAGAATACATAAGAGAAATGGGTGACCTTGGTGTGAAGCACTTGCATTTATTGAAAATAATGCCTGCATGGCTCCTAACAAAATACCCCTATTGTGATACGTCTAGATTGGCCACTCCCAGCTGAAAACCCCAAGAAAAGACACTCACCGACCACTGCACACCAGTGAAAAAGGAAGGAATGTCCTGGCATCGTGAGTGCCCCGGTACTGTTTTAAGGCGTCATTTGGCGTTTGCTACTGCCCTCCAAACTGTCAGAGTGTCCACTTAGTCCCTTTAACTCTGCAGGGGGGCTGGGCACTGTCTAGCTTCTCCCCCAGCCTTTCTCGAAACTGGTCTTTGCGCATAAGAGGGACAAGAGTTGCCCTGCGTCTTGCCCGGCGAGGACAGGGCAGGGGCTGCTGCCTGGGGAGAAGGAAGAGGCTGAAGGCAGGGAGTGTGTCAGGCCCTGAGATTGAAGAGCAAGGCTTGGCAGGTTTCATGACTGCCAGGGTTGGTCTCCAGGAGTACAGATGATCAGTGGCATGAAAGAGAGGACTGGAGAGTAAATGCCGATCAGGGTCCCATTCCAGCACAGAAGGTTGCTCCGTAAATCAGGGGCAACATGAAGTGTTTTGAAGGCTTTGATTCCTCAGACTCTTCCCTGAAAGTCCACCCCCACCGTACTCCATGCAACGCGCTTCTAAAGGGTCATCCTCTGGGTCGTCCCCACAACATATGGGGCACGATCCCGCCAAAGGAGGAGCCTGAGGGTTGGATACCACTCCCCACCCATAGTTGTTTCTTCCAGTGCAGTTAGAGAGCTGTCCCTCTAGAAAGGCCACCTATTGAACTCAATACGGTTAACACACTCACATGCACACCCTGATAATTACTACCATGTTCACATTAAAAATTTAGCCAGAGAATTAAATACCAGGAGGTCTTAAAGGTGGCTTGGTTGTGTTCTTGAGATTTAAAGTAGGGTGGCCAGATTTGTTTTGTTTTTAAAAGAAAAAAGAAAATGCCTAGTAAACTGATACACAATCTGATATAGCCCAAACGTGCAACACTCTTTTCACCCGCCCTGCCCCACCTTATAGATCTCAGCCTGATACACATTTGAGCTGGTGACCAGATAATGCAAAAGTTGACGGTGCACTTCTGTATGTTTACTCAGAAGTAAAAGGATACTGTACTGAGTTCAGGGGGCTTACTCTCAGCCACGCGTGTCTGCACGCTTCATTGTAAGGTTTAAGTTAATCGTAGATCGTCTGGGTTGTAATATAGTGATGTAAAACACCAACACGGTCGTTCGCCACGCCAGTTTTTGGAACTGGAGGAGATGGCTTTCACCATGCTTTTGCCCTCCGCTGAGTAAGCGTGACTTTGTTTCTATTACAGACAGACAGCAATATTCTGAATTGCCCCCCCGCCCCCCGCTCCGCACAGAGAGAGAAAAAGATGGATGAGAAGCGGGCGATCAAGTCCAGAAGGACCTCACAGGTCACTCTAAATGGAAAGAACCCCCTTTACAAGCCTCTGGTTTAAGATGGCGCCAGGCTTGGCTTCTTCCTTCCAGCCCTCTCATCAGACTTGCCCCAACCACGCCCAAAGACCTACTGCGGGGCCGAGGAGGAGTATGGTCGTTCCCGCAGGGCGAAGAAGACAGGGAGGTAGAAACCGTTCTCTTCTCCTTGGAAACCTTCGAGCTGGGCTCGGGGCTTCTTTACTAACCTGGGTCGGGGGAAACAAACAAACAAACAAACAAATAACACATAAATAACTCGCTCAGGGAATCGGCACCCGGGAAGCTCTCCAGACGATAGGTCGCCCAAAGGTTTGGGTCCTGGCGAGGCCCTGGGTGTGGGTGTGTGCATGCGCCTATCCCTGTCCCTGGAAGATGTTGAACCCGCCAACCCACAGCAGTGAAGGGGCTTGGTGACTTTGTCCGCCCCCAGCTTCCGGACAGGTTCCTCGCCCGTGAGCCCCGTTTTTTCACGGTCTCACGGCCAAGCACTCCCACCCTGATGGGGTAGAGCGCGAGCGGGCTGCTGTGGCCCTCGGCTTTGGAAAATTCGCCCCGGCGAATTTCCTGACGTGGAAACCGATGAAGGTCGGTGGTCCTGGGCCGAGCAGCAAGCGCTTCGGTTGGGCCGCTGAACTGGCTCGGCGGATCGGCCCCCGAATCTTGGAGGCTTCTGCTGGGCGACGCCTTTGCCGGGCCGCAAGAGAAGAGCCGTTCGCGCCTTTACGGAGGACCCGTTTCCCGTAGCAGGGACGCCGCCGCCTTAAAATGCCTGGCACGATATACTCATTATTGGGGTGTGTGTGCGCGCGCGCGTGCGGTGCGTCCGTCTGCTCTTGATTGTTAGCAAGAAAGTTAGGAATGAAGACGACCCCTCAAATAATAGCCGTGCGTTAAGCCGTGCGCTAAGCCTGGGGGTCCCTCAGCTGCCCCAAAACTAGACTTGCTATTTTGTTATAACGGATTAAACATCACCACTTCTAACGTTAAGGACTTTTAAATACCTTAAGATATTGTAGTTATTGTTGTTATTAATGCTACAATGGTTGTCTCTGCAAATTACAGAAGATGGAGTTAGATGATGATGATGATGATAATATAATTTGTCTGCTTGCATCCAAGAATTTTTGTTAAATTCGATAGATCTTTAACTCCTTATTGCTGTATGGTGTTACATCATCATCATCATCATCATCATCATTATTATTATTATTACTATTACTATTATTATTTTGTATATCTGTATGGACAGCATATCTCTGCACAGTTGTTTATACACACATATGCCTCCCCCCCCTCCAAAGTATTGGTTCATAGAATTGTGGCTCAGTAACGTGCACCCACACTGGTGATGTCTCTATAGGATAGAAGTATCCATTTGTAAAAGGTTATTTATACAGGTCTGTGACTGAGTGTGCAACAGAGCTCAGGTGCAACTGACTTCCAGAGGGTGATGAAGGAAGGCCCTAACCTGTGAGTGCTGTGTCAGCATTTTGAGATGTGCTGGCAGAGAGATCTGCCTTAGCTTCATCACTCCAGTCCATTTGGGATGTGCCTGTTTGTCATACATGTGCCTGTCAGAAGTAGTGGGCAACCTGTCATTCCTCAGATGTTCTTGGACCACCACTCCTATTATCTTAACCACTGGATTTGCTGGTTGGTCTGATTAGGAATTAGAATCCAACCTCACTGGTTAATCATTAATGGGGAACTCTTGGCCCTCCAGAGTTGCTGCTCCACTACAAATTCCATAACCCTTGGCCATTAGGAATGGCATCTATGGAAGACCACAGATCTGTGCTACTTAGCTATGATCATGATTCTAACCAGTGGCAGGGAACCAATTCAGTATAGTATTTAAGGTGCGGGACTAAAAACCAGGAGAAAGCGAGCTGTAGTCTTCCCTTAGGCATGAAAGCTGGCTTTGGGCCAGTCAGTCTCTCTAGCCCAGTCCACCTCACAGGGTTGTGAGGAGAAGAGAAGGCAGGAGCATTACATACACCACCTTGACTTGTACAAAATAAATAAAAATAAGCCTATATAAATAAATTAAAGTCTAATAAATAAATTAAATAAATAAAAATCCTAAACAGCCCACTTGGCAATATTAACATCCAAAGATGTTGCTTTCCACTCTGATTCTAAATAAAGTAATCATATGGGGCTGATTCCTCTGCAGAAGCTTACTATCATTTAGAGTCCTTTGGAAGTAGAAAAGCCAGATTAACAATTTTAACTCAATAATGAATATACTTATTTTAAAGAATGACAGCTAAATGGAGAAGAGGAAAAGTTCTTCCTGTGGTGGTAGAGCTGTGATGCCCCTTCCTAGCATATTGGGGCTGGGGGCATCATTGGATGATGTGGTCTTTTGCAAAGAGAAAGAGAATTCCCATAAACTGTGCATAAGATACTTTGCTGCCTTTTTCCCATGATATGTGGATCTACTTGTGTCATTGCTCTCTAAACACCCTCCAGAACAAAAGTCTGATAGGTGTCAATGGACCAAGACTCTTCCTTAAAGGAGATCAAAGAAGGACCTTCCATTAGAACCAAAGGGCTTCCCACAGGCTCACAGCGTCATCCTCCCATAGGTGAGCCTTCAGTCCAAGTGTCTGAAATGGGCAGTCCTCTAACCACTTACTCTCAAGGAGTCTTATGGATTTCAAGAGGAATTACAGTTTGTAGAAAAACCCATTTCCAGCTTGGAGGTTATGTGTTGAATGGATCTCCTGGAGTCACCGGCTGGTCTGGCTTAAATTCCTGGGAGATGTGGGGAACATTTCTTCTACAAGAATTTCTTTAGAATCAAGTTCCACAAAAGGAGCCAATAGTTGCAGGAACCTGGTAACCGAGGCTATGGAGGGTCAGCCCCTCTCCTCATGTTGACCTTTACCAAGTACATTGCCAGGGCTGTGATCTTATGGCCAGGCGCAGGCTTTCTTCTCTCTTTTATGGTTGATTTAAGTTCCTCTGCCTCTCCCTCTCTGCATGCGTGTATATGTGTAGGACTGAGAGAATGAAAGAAAGAGAGGAAGCAGATTGAACAGGAGGGCCCAACTGCAGAAAGGCCAGGAACCCAGAAAATCTATTCCAATATCTCCATGGGCCACTATTTAGGAGCACAGTGCAGAGGCTCCAGCTTAAAGAACATGCCTTTTCAGAGCAGGCTTCTTGAAGAAAGAACTCCTTCTGGATACCCCCTCTCCTTTCCACGGTCTTCTCTTCATTCCTAAAAATATCCATTCCTTTCTCTGGGTCTAGTTGCATGCCTGAAGCTTATTAAGGGACCAGCTTGTCTATGTTCCTCCTAGATTATTCAAAAGCCATTCTCAGTGTTCTGATCTTGCTCTCACTTGTAAGCTTTGCCTTTCTTCTGGCGTGCAGCATGCATGGATGCGGAAAATAATAGCTGCTAACTTTGTGATACCTTTGCAACTGAATGGGGTCTGGCTGGAGATAGCCAGTGTCCTTCCCACCGCCCAGTGGCTGCTAATGCACACAGGGATCGCGTCTGTGGACTCATTCTCACTTTAATCCTGCTTCCTCTTTGGTCTCTTTTTGACTTAGCTTTTGCTTTCCTCTTTTAAGCAGGCAACTTGCTGCTGATAGCTGGTGTCAGTTCTCCCAAAGGCCCTGCCAAATAGGTTTACCAACACTAGCCCCACTTTGATTTTGGCTGGAAAGGGCAGCTCTGGTGAAAACTGATGCTCTGCAGGTTTTGGGGTAAACTTCTGACTCCTAGTCATCTTTTTAGCTAATAGCCATAAACTAAGAGAAAGAGCTCTTCCCATTCTTTGCTGCACCCATACCTTAAAATTGACATCCCTTCTACCAGCTTGAAAGGTGGTAACACTGGCATTTCACTGATGGCAGATTTGCATATTCTAGGGTTTAGGCATAGAATTAAGGAGTGGCCTTCAGAGAGAAAGGCAGAATTAGTATTTCACTGATTTATCCCACTGCTTAAATGGTTTTTCAGGAACGAACAGTACTGGTGGAAGTAAATCCTAGAAAGGGAATTAAGTTGCAGAGGAAGTCCTATTGAATTTAACAGGACTGGTCTCCAATGCATTCCTACTTCCTCATCATCTTCAGCATCACAGTCTTGTATCAGAAACAAAGGTGGACTTGCCTTGACTAAATTAATCTAAAGATTGACATGGGGTGAAAGCATGGGAGGTTGGGGTGGAGGGAAGCAACCTTGGATTGTGCATACATACGCCATGTAAATAAGTCATGTGGGGACATGGTATTTTAAACCCATTGAAGGAGATCCAGACCAAATTTAGCCATGCAGAATTGAAATCCCCTTGAAACTAGATGTAAATTGATGCACCATCTTTCATACATGGGAAAAAACACCTGGTTGAAATCAGAGCATCTGGTGTGTCAGTAAAATAACTATGGCTGCTAGTAGTCTCACATGATTTAGGTGTGATTTTAGTGCTTCAAATAGATTCCACCCCACCCCACCCCACCCCTTGCTTGTGTCCTAAACATACAGGAGAATAAATCCAGAAAAAAGCAGTTAAATCATTTTTTAAAACAACAACCATTTTCAGTGGAAGAGACGGATGTGCTAAACTGAAATGAAGGAGATTTAAGAGCTCTTTGGTAAATTCAGAAGGATCGCAGCACCTTAAATCTGACACTAAGCAGAGCCCCTGTAAATACCTGGACACTTGCTTCCAGGTGAATCTGAATGATATTCTGTGGCTTCACAGCCGAGGCCAAGTCATTCGATGCTTAACACTCATTCAGAGAATTGGTCCACTTCCATAACCAATTTTAAACAGCTTGAAAGTGATTTAATGATCAATGTTTCCCCAAGAACCCCTAGATACTGTAGTGGAGTGGTTGCCATAAATTCTTTGTTAGAGATAATTAGCTGCTACAAAGAGCATCAGTTCCAAGGTCCCTTAAGTTTGAGGTATTGGGCTGGAAAGCTGTTTAAATCTGCAATGTAAATATACTTGACCCCATTCAAATTAATCCTCCCTCCCATTGATCGTAAGAGCTCATCCAGTGATATGGTTCAGCTTCAGACAACGCATGTACCCCCACCCCCATACCTGCCAGCTGTTTTCATCTCCCTCCTGAATGTTGTCCAAGTGCCATGTGGGGCGCAGTCCTTGGTGCACCTACTTGAAAGTAAGGCCTCTTAGATTCACTAGGCTTGCTTCTGACTCCCCTGTTAAACTAAAGTCTGGGCTTAATCTTGGCCATCAGTTGGTTTTTATCTGGCAGAGAGAAACAAGCAGTTTTGTTTACGGTTTCCACATGGGTAAAAGGATGGAGCAGTGGTTAAGTCAAGGCTGCCCATGCCGAACAACACAGCATCTCTTCAAATCTGGACCAAAGAAAACCGGCTTAATTCCAGGCAGCTTAAATTTTCCCTGATCTCCCCCCTCCAAGTTTTAAATCATCTTAATTATCAATGGTTTACATGTAACTTCTCTTAAGATAATTTGTTCTGCCTCCCTCACTCCCATGAGCCTTTCAACTGGTTAGAGGCCTGATTAACACTCAGATAACCCTGAGAAAGACTGGCCAGCAGCACATTTCTTTAAAACCCGCTGCAGCCAGGGTGAAGCAAACAAACAGAACCGCTGCTTCGTAGGTTGCACTAATCTATTGGACTGAGACTGCCAATCGATTTCTATGAAGGGTCATACGAAGGGCAAATTACATCTAACAGGGAGTTGGAGATTGGTCTCAGGACAAGGAAGGTCGCATGGGGCAGTCAAAAGACAATTGCTTCACTAGTATTGCACAAGGGCCCTTCTAGATTATGACACCAGTGTTTGGATAGCTCCTACCAAAAAGTCCAGAGCAACGCCAGATGTAAATTTAGCCTGTGGAGTTTAATCTGGAGCATTTTATCATCTCCCATGACATCACTCTTCTCAATTTATGAAACAGAAGCCAAGTCAGAGTGTTTGGCTTATAACAAACTGAATTTCAATATCCAGGCAGACAGGAAGGCTCTGGAGGGGGCTTCACACAGCTCTTCCTCTTTAATCTATCTTTTAATAAATAGATTAATGAAGGGCAGAGGTCCAGCTGCTTGCTTGGTCTCCACCTTATTTACCTATTTGTAGCTCTAAAAAAACAGGAGTCATAAAGGTGGTGGCTGCATGGGGAATTGATCCCAAACCCTTTCTCCCTTTTTCTAAAGAATTTCCCAATGATTGTGGTCAGAGATTGCTATTTGTAATTCCATTGTTTTAGAAACCAAATAGGTTGGAAAAGACAGTGGTGCAGCCCAAATTTTGCTGGAGTAATAACAGTAAACTTTTGTTTAGGAAAAAAAAAACCCAAAGTGAAAGAATGTATATTGGAATGGTATGGCTTATATTAGAATCTATAAGCCATATATTTCTATATTATAATGTTGATGACTGTAAAGATTTGCTTGGAGAAGCAAAGGGTAGGATATATTTTCATTGCCCTCTTCTATCTCATTGAAAAATAGAAAAAGAAAACAAAAGGGGAGGCAGATGCCAGAAATCAGTGTTGGTTCTCCCCTCCTTTTTTAAATTGAATTCACAATTAAACATGATTTTAATTGAATTTACAATTAAACATAATATGAACAAAAAAACCAGTTTCTAGGGTCAATTTTTTGTCTTACTCCCAGATCACAAGCAGATGACAGCATTCCATTATTATTATCATCATCATCATCATCATCAGATCCGTGGTCTGAGTTATTAATTTTAAGTTACCTGCCCTCCCACCAGTGATCATATTTATAAAGCCATAAATCTTTTACTATTTTAGATGTCAACAATAAGGAAAGTATAGCTTAGCAAAGAAGCTTTTTATAAGCTAAATCAACTAAAGAAGCAAGCTAAAGCAGTGATGGCTAATGTGAAGGAAACCAAAACCGAAATCCAGCTCAGTACCGCTATTTAATCAGCAGAAGGTTTCCAAAGTGATGTGCAAATTTTTGGATTTCTAAAAATTCTTCATCAGTCGGAATGGTACACATACTCCTCCAAAAAAAAGAAAAGCAGCTTATGTGAGGAGAGATTAAAAGTGGGGAATGAAAATGAAGGGGGTAATAATTCATGACCAAGTTTCAGACATTGTTTTTTTTCCCTAACCCATTGACATCAGGAATGGTGGAGGGAGCTGTGGCATTCTTTGAAGATGGTCTTATGAATTGCACTTTAAGGAATACAGATGCACAACTTGAGATACATTGGAGATAGATCCAAGAATACTCAAATTATTTGAAGATTGCCTAGTGATGATTGTTTGATTGAGTGCCATCAAGTCATTGTTGACTCTTAGCAACCACATAGATAAATTTTCTCCATGATAATATGTCCCTAACTTAGTCCTTCAGCTCTTCCAATGGTGCACTCATTGCTACTGTAACTGAATCTGTCTACATTGCTGCTGGTTCTCTTCTTCTCTTTCTTTCCATGTTTCCCTGCATCAGAGACTTCTCCAGAGAGCTGGGTCTTCGTATAATGTCTCCGAAGTAGGATAATTTCAGCCTGGTCACTTGTGCCTTGAGTGAGAACTCTGGGTTGATTTGTTCGATGATCCATTTCTTTGTTTTCTTGGCTGTCCATGGTATTCTCAGGAGTCTTCTCCAAGCCTAGTGATGGCACTGCCCTATTTAAAATGCAAGGATTCATTGGAAGGGTTGCTATTAACTATAGTCCCTCAGGTCAGACTTTTGGACTACACTAAGCAGAACAAGGTGGAGGATCCCCAAATACAGCTGGATAGCCTACCACATTTCATGGTAAGTGAAGTAGCACCTTAACTTAGAAGATGGGTAGTTGGGAGGCCATGAAATCCAAAGTCCAAAATTGATAAAACTGTATGATTGCAGTGAGCCATTTCCCATAATAGAACTGAGTCCCGAAGAGGTGAGAATTCAACCTCTTTGGGACTCAGTCCTAAAAATCAAAGTCGTAAAAATCAAAGAAGGATAGTTGTCAAAGTATGTGCAAAGGAGTGTGTTTTCTGCGGCTGGGTTTCCGATAGCATTTCTGCACAAACGTGTGAAGAGAAAAGGCAGCTTCCAGCAAGATCCTGAGGCTGACACTTTTCATTTGCAAGAAGGAGAGACAAATCCTCTTGGATAGTTCCAGTCTGTTGAGATTATGGCTCTGGCTACTCAGCCCCAGAAGCAGCTCCTTCTCCACAGGTCCTTTTAAGACTGAGAGAGAGAGGGGCTGACAGTCTGGTTTCACCTGGGGGCAGCGTTCCAGACTGATGGATTCTCATCTGGACAGGCTGCTTTTTCTTTCTTCAGCTCCTTTTGGCCTGCATGTGCAAGGGCGAGAGGATGCCAAGGACTTCCCCTCCACGCCGCCTATGGTACCTCAGTGGAGCTTTATGAGTTATTGCATTTAAATTGGGGGCATCAGAAGAGATGCATATTTCAGGAGGAAGGCAAGGAGGACATTCCCACAACTGGGAATCTCCTCTTGAATGTGTCCAGTTCAACCTCACTTCCTCAAATGCAAGACTCTGCATGATTCTTCGTTATTTCTGCTGCAACAGAGTGATACAACCCTCTCTCTCTCTCACACACACACACCCCCACACACACACACACATGCTTCCTTCTTTCAGGGCCTCATTTCAAACCGTGCAAAAGGTTATTCTTCAAACGCACAAGGCTGTAGCAGAAAAAATAAAGCATGGAGTTTGTATGTGTCGGTATTTGATAAATAATCTTAGGGGTGATTTGAAATGAATCCCACAGAGAAAGAAGGGGTGTGTGCGTTGGGGGGGAGAGAGAGCTTTCCTTAAATGGCGCCTGTGCTTGCCATTCTTCTGCGTTGAACATGTTGTCAATCGGCATTTGATTGGTAAGGTCTGCAGCATTGTGGTAGGACAAAGGTTGGGAATGAAGGCTGCCTCTGAGCAAGGCCAGCCAGAGAACAAAGTTCTGATTTTGCTCCTTCAGGGAAGGCATATTTGCAAAAAACATTTCTTCTTTAGCTTAAGTTCCAGCTAGACTCCGGTCTCTCCTTCCCCCACCCCACGCCACCCCATCTGCCTTGGCCTTTCTGTACTGAAAGCCCTAGTCAGCTTCCCTGGGAGTTATTCTGTGGGGCGAGAGATGCTGCAATCATAGTTCTCTCCCCCTCCCATTCCCAAGTCTGTGGCTTTGTCTCTCTGAATTCGTTAAGTGAGGGCACTCGGAGGTCACTGGCTAGTGGAGCAGCTTCTCCCCCCTCCCTCTTTTCCCTACCCCTTACAACGTTGCCCCCCTGAGCAGTTCGGTTTTCAGCAGTGGGAACGCTCAAACCCTTCATTATGGCTTGATCTTGCCCCCAGGCTGCTACGCATCTCCATAGCCTGGGACCCACCCAGGAAGTGGAAAGACTTACCAAGTCTGGCCTATACTTAGGCCCGGAGTGGACCGAAGGAAATCCAGCAGCCTTGTGAGGTTCTTGTGGCAGGATTCATCTGAATAACCCAAACTTGTAACAGGTTGCGCAATAAGCATCTGTGTTTCTTGGAGGAGCTGCAGAATGTGTTATTTTCATGCCATTCTCTGTGGCTGAATTTATGCAAGCAAAAGGGAGAACTCACGGTTTAACGTTCAGTATGGCTTCCCCACCCAGCCTCCGGGAGTTGTGGTTTTGGGAGGTTGCTTCAAAGGATTTGTCTGGGAGCCTCAGCCTTTCTGTCAGAGCTGGAGGGAATGGCCACTGCTAAATCTGCCTCGTGCACATCCCTCCTTTCCTCTTCCACGTAGAAGGATCCCAAGTTCAGATACCTGAGATGGAACCTTGTACTTTGAAGAGCATCAGACAAAGCGAGAGGAGACTGGTTGTGATTTATTTCCTCTTGCTCCAATCTAGGACACTCCAGATGTGTTGGACTTCTCCCTGAATTCCCATGGGTAACCTAGCTTGAAATGGAGGGAGCTGAAACTTATTTGGAGGGCACCAGGACAGGAAACCTAGTTAGGACACTACTGCTAATCAGAAAAAGGACTCACCAAAGATTGTCCTTTGCTTGGAAATTTTGTAGGCACAAAAGTCACTTCTAGATCAACATGTGGAAGTAGGGAATACTTGTGAGAATTGGACTAATATAAAGCTACTATATTTACCACATTTGAATTGCAAAATACTGAATGACCACTAGATGGCAACACATAATTTGTGTGTTGGTATCTCTTTACTGCCCTCAAGTGGTTATTTGGATTTTTGTAGCCCAGATATAGTACCACTAGCCTAAAAGGACTGCTTCTTTATTTTTTCACCTTATACATTTTATATATTAAAACATATATTAAATAAATCATTAATTATTATTCCTTCCCCGGGACAGTCTAATAAACATTTTAAACTTATAAATTAAATGTTCAAAGTGAAAGAATGGCTAAAATATACAGTAGAAGCAAAGAGAGTCAGATTATATTGAATTGTGATGCTACTTTTCTAGCACTAGGGTGAACATAAAATAGATCTGTATCTCCTGGGAGATCTCTGATCAATCACAGTAGATTGAACAAGACAATTATTTAAAAAATAGCAGGATGAATTTTCCCATCTTAAGCTGTACTGCTGAAATAAACAAGGCAGGGAAAGTCTGCAGCCTCTAATCCGTGTCATGCACCTGAGAAAGGGGCTAAGCATGGAGGCGCTGGCAACACTGAGCCACTACCCAAGTACTATTCCCAAAGAGATACATTGGGGGAGTTGTTTTTCTGGATTATTTTTCTCTGCGGCTCGCAGCCTGATCCGGCTAATTTTCCAACTCAATCTTTTTTTTCTTTTGCCAGCTTCTTCCCCCCACACTAAATGTGGTCCTGTTGCTCATGGACAATCAGAGTCCGAAGCCCTTTTTATGTTATTTGTTTTCCAACGTTACATTGGGTTGGAATTTTTCTTTTTTAAATGCGACAGAGTGGATTTTTGTACGGAACTTCTGTGACCTTTGTTCAGCGCCTAGTATTAAAAATAAAAAATCCTAGACTATAAGTGATGCTATTTTGCATCAGGCTCTGAATGATAGATTTTAGTGGATTTGTCATAAGAAGCAGAGTAGATTTCTCAAACTTGGCATTCCCACCTTTCCCATCTCATAATAATCAAATGCCTTCTTTTACAGTGTCAACTCATCTGTCTTACTCCTGCTTACTTTCTTTCTTCATTTGGCTTTAGCTTGGTTCACACAAGCACATTATACCTTAATTAATTCATTATTTGACTTTTTCAGTGTCCAGAGGCTGAATGTGTACATTGTGACATTTTGAAAGTGATGCACGATTCAAACATGCACAAGATCACTTTGGATGGTAATTTCCAACTAACAGGCATACCCGTGAAAATCCTTCTCTTTCGTATCTTGCTTCTTCTTCACGCACTTCTGATATTCTGCTTCTGGGTTTCTGTGTTCGCATCTGCTCCCAAGCTTCCCCCTCTCTACTCTTTTGCTGCCACGTAACGTCAACATCTCTACCCATAAATCTGCACAGCTTGTGATTGCACTGAGGATGATACAGTCCTTTTAAAAAAGTTGACTTTGGAAGAGATCTGCCTGCAGAAAATGTGCACATTTGTTTTGTCACTCATTTGGCAAAGAGTAAAATCCTTTCCATGCAAGAAATGGAGTTGTACATCATAGGCGTGACAGGTGGGGAGCACCGTGAGGCAGGGGCAACTTGGGGGGAGTTGTCAAAGTCAAGGCAACAAGCACAAACATGCAGTCAAAGTCCTGTCCATTTTGCATGTGGTTTCAGTCATGTGGTTGCATTTTTGGACCCCACCTCTGAATGCCCCTGCTGTAAGAGGCTGTCAAACTTTTATTTGGGTGACTTCAAGTCCGCGTTGACTCCTGGCGACTGCCTGGACAAGTCCCTGCAGTTTTCTTTGCAAGATTTTGGAAGTGGTTTGCCCTTGCCTCTTTCCTAGGGCTGAGAGAGAGGGACTGGCCCAAGGTCACCCAGCTGGCTTCGTGCTTAAGGCGGGACTAGAACTTACAGCCTCCCAGTTTCTAGCCTGGTGCTTTAACTACTACACCAAATTGGCTCCTGCTATGAGACATACTTTCAGGTAAATAGGTCTATGTTATAAGTGTGAAAATAACAAAGATCATTTTAGCTTCTTACCTTCTTAAGAATAGCATTTTTAATATGGCATAGATACAGCGGCACCCAATTACCACATTCCTGAAAGATGACCTTGACTCCTGCTTCCTCCTCCCCTGAGTGAGAGTGACTGGCCCAAAGTTACGCAGTGAGTTTTGGTAGCTGAGTGTGGACTTGAACCTCTGTTTTCCTAGCTGTGATTAAAATCTTCAATGGCACTGCTACATGGCTCTGAATTTGGGATGAAAATGAATATTCAGCATTGTCACACATAATTATTATTATATGTGATTATTATTAATAATTTATTAATTAATGATTAATAATATACATTATCCATAATATTAATTATTAATAATTTTAATGGTGGTTATTAATTAGTTGTTGTTGTTGTTGTTGTTGTCCCTGTGGTTATTGGCACACGGGGTGCCATACCAAAAAGTCCTGGACGGCACTTAGAAAATCTGTGCATTGACAAAATTTCCATCTGTCAGTTACAAAAGGCCACACTGCTTGGATCTGCATAGATACTACGCCGATACATTACGACATCTTAGATTCTTGGGAAGAACTCGATGCGAATGAAAACCAACACCAGCTAAAGGACTGACAACTGTGATTTCACATTGTTAGGAATAATAATAATAATAATAATAATAATAATAATAATAATAATAATAATAATCAGCCACCCGATTCCCACTTTTGTTGCCTATGCCTTTCATCCCTACTAAACTCCCAGTACATTCTCTATGGGATTGCTCATAAATAGTTACAGAAGCAGCAGCTTGTGCACAATTCAGCCACTCATCAGTTGCTAGGATGAAGGGTGAGGGTTAATTCAAGAGTGCAGGTTGTTTAATAGCTTTGGGATCAAATACTAGTTTAACAGTTTGTGTCTGGTGTATGCAGGAAAGGGACTTTCTTGGGGGTTCAGATCCAAAGGTAAAGCAGTGCATAGCATTCTGGCAAATAAGATGGCATTTATTCTTCAGGGCCTGCTCTGTAATTGCGTCTATATTCTTCATAGGTGAGGACTCTACGGAGGTGACTGTAGCATCCAGATGAGAGTGTTCATGTATCGCATATGCGGGTATCATACCAGAGGTTTGCTCACCTTTATTGGAGGCTGGCTGCTGAACTGATGATTGCATTTGGAAATTGTGTATAAATGCTTCTGTTGTTCGTTGCATTTATTTTCAGTGCCGATATATTTTTAGCAATTCTGAGTGCCTTTGGTGGCAGCAAATGCAATGCTGAAGTATTATGTTAATAGTTAAACAAGAAGAGGTTTGACAGTGATGTTTTACCTGCATGGATATGCAATAAGAAATACTTTGTTTAATTTTTGTCTGGAATGAGATTATTTTGAGCCCTGATAGGGGAAAATTAACATTCCCCACCCCCCATGATTTTGAAATATGGTGATATGAAGAAGATAATGTTAATTAATTACTTGTTAGTGGAGAGCGTACATCAGAAAAATACAATTCAAAATTTGACTCAGTTTAGAAAACGGATGGGATTCAGTTCAGATGTCCAAATCAAATAGTCAAATTGGTTGATTGGAGTCAGGTTTCTGAATTGATTTTGGGGGGGGGGGGAACCAAGTTTCTGCATATGCACAAAAGTGTGAATCAGTGAAATCAGTTGGGAAGTATCTAATACCATATTCAAATAGACGTTGAGATTCAGTTCAGAAAGCCAATAGAATTTGGAGATTCAGCTAGATCTCCCTCAAATCAAAACTCTGAACTGAACACCTGTATAGTCTGCCCCACCGCTGCAATTTCTAAAGAGGTTATAGATTTCCATAAAATCTACATGTGTTAATTTAGAAGTATATTTACAAACTTGACAAGACTGTGGTCAAGGGACTTGTGCAATTGCCCACTCTGTTGTCCAAGTGTTCACAGTGGACAGGGATCTTGATGGCCCCTCCCTCCTTTTCCTTCTTTCTTTCTCTTTAAAGTAGACCTGGAAGTGATAGCCTGCCAAACTGAAAATGCCTTCAAACAGAGGACTGACAGCCGGTCAAATAAAGGACTGTTTGCATTAGTTCGTTTACATAAGCATGAAACCCACGTATGAACTTGTACAAGAAGTTGGTGTCAGTGGAACAGGTTGTTTCATAAGAGCATGACCTTTGTGAAGAACAGCAGCGAGGGAGTTACTATTAAATTAAAGATACTAAGATAGATCCCAGCCAGAGACCCTGTTGCAGTCTTCTACTCTCTAGATTAGAAGTATCTCTATTGTCTAGATTTAAAAAAAAGAGAATTAGCCTGTTGCATATGGCAGACAAACAATGGCTAGAAATGCCAGAAAGAACTTATATTTCAGAATGTGATGCGTTCTTTTTAATTCTACGACAGGTTGGAGAAAGGTTCTAACTTTGGCTAACATTTGCCCAGCTGGCTTCTTTGTGCTTCTGTGAGTCTAGGGCAGAGTCAAGGGTGTGGCATGTGGTTTATAGTCAGGAGTTGCCCTAAAGAGTCTGGTTCAGGTGAGGGTCAACCAAGCTGTCCCAATTCAAATGAATAGTAGCTCCCAAGGAAGTCTGTGCAGAGGTGACAAGACGTTTGCTACAGTCTATTTCAGAGAGTCCGAGAGAGTAACGCTGATTTGTATACTGTTTGCAGGCTTGTATATGGAGGCGTTTATAATCACAACAGTTTTTAAAGTTTTCACCTTCTTATTCTCATTTTAAGTTTTCTTATGAACCACCACCTATCAGGTAGCAGAGGGCTGGGAGTACACACCCAGTTTGCACAAAGAGAAGCATTGCCACATATGATCTGATAGTGCACCCATACCCACCTTTCCCTCAGGCTGGGTGGTTTGCAAGAGAAAGTAGTAGACCTGTTGCCTTTTTCTTCTCCTTACTGAATTTTACATAGAAGAATTTTGAATCAGTGTGTGAGGAACCTGGTTGGACAATATCTGGCCTGGGGAAGGCTGATCTCAAAAACAAGATGGTGAAGGAGAAAGAACATGCAATTGTTTGAACTTGTCTGCTAAAATAGGAAACAAAAGATGCAAAGAAGTAGCTTCAGAAGCAGGCATCGGTTTGGTTTAGCTGTCTGCCTACGTTTTCTCAAAGTTCACTGAGTCAGTAGTTTTTGATCACATCTCAAGAGGATGTGGCATTTACAAGTATTAGAGAGGTGGCCTTCCTGTACGCTTTAGGTCATCTTTCTCCAATTTAGTATCCTCCAGATATGCAGTGGTACCTCAGTTCACGAACGCTTCTGTTCACGAACAATTTGGTTCACAAACAGCTCCGGTCGCAAAATTTTGCCTCCATTCGCGAACTCCGCATCGGGTTACGAACAGGATCCGCGGCCATTTTCCCTCCCGTGACACATGGTCGCGGCTTCCTGTAGGGAGGGGGACTCTCCCTCCAAGCAGTAACCGCCTCCCCACCTGCCTTCCTGTCCTCCACGCCAGAAGTCGCGTCGAGCAAGGTTAGCTTTCTCTCTCTTCGTACTGTACTTTGTGTCATATTTTTGCAGTTTAAAAAAAAACAACCATATGGTTCAGAATGGATTAACCGTAATTACATTGAACCTTATAGGGAAATTTGATTCGGGACACGATCAAAAATCGGTTGGCGACCAAATTCGTAGGAGTCAGAACGGATTAACTGTATTTACATTGAACCTTATGGGAAAATTTGATTCTGTTCACGACCAATTCGGTTCGCGACCAGAGTCGCGGAACGAATTAAGTTCGTGAACCGAGGTACCACTGTATTAGGAATACAACTTCCAAAATCCGCATAGCTGTTTTTCATGCAGATTGAGGTTTAAGGGAATTTTAGTTCTAGTTATCTGGACTGTAGTAGGTTAGAAAAGCCTGTTTTAGGTGTAAGAGCAGTGGAAGCACACTCATTGTCACTCACTGGACAAGCTTACTTGTCCAAGTTAGAACAGCTTTACCCAGCTTTCTCCCCCCGATTGCATATATGTTGGATACAGCTCTGATCATCCATTCTTAGCAAACCAGTGGAGGAAACTTGTTTGGATATGGCTGTATTTGTATATAGTACAGAGACAAGCAATTTAGTATCTTCCAAATGTTTGGACTAGAAATCTATACTGTATGTATTAGTCAGCATGGATGATGGCCAGGCGCTCTGGGATTTCATAATCCAAAATAGGCAAACACCCCAGACGCCCTACTCCTAAAGTAGTGAATTCGTGTGGCATGCAGTTTTGAGAATAGGGCCCTGTATATTTTTGAGGCAGGGACCGGTAACACAAAAAAAGTATGGCAAAAAGTTAGTAATTTCAAAAAGAATCTGAGCTTTATTGTAAAAAATATTCAGCTGTATAATTACTGAGCTGAAAATACCATTCAAATGTATCTTTCTTTTCCTAATACAGTAGTGCATTGGCTGCAGTCAGATGTGATGCTTCCCAATAATATTGAACCCAGGGTAACTTACTTTTCCAAAAGTATGTAGGATTGAGCTGTGAGTTAGGAACCAAGAGGCCCCATGGAATATGTCCCTCCCATGGTGGCTTTCTAGAAAACCTATTATTGCTCTGATTCAACCCTCCATCCTAGTTTGTTTCCAGTGGTGCCATCAAGGCAGGACATTGAGGCAGAAGGTAGGACTCCATTCATTAGAAAGATGAGAAGGTTTTCCATATATATCAGAGCCGGTTTACCACACATTGAATTCAATAACAATAATTGTATTGCACTTAAAAATGAAGCACAGAACAGAAACAATGGAATATCAATTTAATATAAAAATAAATGTATTACAAACCTAGGCAGCTAGGTTCTAAGGAAATAGAGCAGAATACCAAGCAGGTATTTAGAATAAAAAGAGTAGATAAACAAGACTATATAAAACCTGCTAACTATATACAGTACATAACTAATTAAGTAAAATTGAACAATACCTAACATAAAAGCCAGGGAAGCCTATTCCCAAAACCAATCCAGAAACCACCAATCCCCAATTTCAGGAGCACCCCCATTTCTCAGAAACAAACAAAATAGTTTAAAATTCATATTTACAAACAAAAAAGTTGCCTATCATCTGAAGGGTAAGGGCAGCTGAGTCCAAAGCAACGGGACCAGGTCTCGAAAGATGCTAAAGTCGAATTTGTTGTTAGAGTAGTGGAACCAGCCCAAAATGCCAAGGAGGCCGAGCAAGATTTTTGAGGAGGTACCTGCTCAACAACAAGGCTATCTAAGGAGGGGTTCCACACCACAGTACCTGAAAGTCCAGAATTAAGATTTTATAGTGCCGTAAGTTGGGAGCCAGTGCAGGACTCTGTGGGATATAGAAAAATGAGTGACAAGGGGAAGATTACCTACTTGGATTGCAGGATCTTGAACCCAGGCCAGCAGAGCAAGCAAGAATAGAAGAAGGAAGGCCTGCCCGTAGAATGTGGCAATATTCTGAATGTGATGCAACTGTAGCGTGAATGGGAAGCTGGACTGCATCAGGTGTCAAGAAGTGGCAAATACGCAAAAGTTATGCAGATGGAAATGGCCGGCTCTTCCAGTAGCAGCGGTGAATGACTGTGAGGACAATCTCTTAATCACCCACATGCCTAAATCCTTGGCAGCCTGGGAAAGGGTTCTTTCAATTCAGAGATTACATTTCCCAAACTGCAGTACTACTGAATGCAGCCTGTGAATAAGATGAGCAAGAAGCTTCACACAGGTTTGTTATATGGATTCCTGGAATTACGTTTGTGAAGAGCTTTCACCCTTTCAAGTCTAAAACACTAGATAAATATGAAATATGCCCTATTATGTTACATTGCTTACTTTGGATAAGAGAGTTGGGACGATATCCATTTTCTCTTCCGCAGATGATTAAAATAACCCAGACAATGATAACATATATTAACAGAGAACTAAAACTAAACGCCAAACCATTTTGATAACTCTTTGTAATTCTTTTGTCCTTTTTGGCGGAAGCGCAGAATCTGCTTCTGGGTATCATCTTCTGACAGAGTTGCAAATGTTTGATTCTATTTTCCATAGCAGCAGCTTGAAAGCTACTACTCTGAAAACAGCATCAGAGTTTAATGTGCTGTAAGAGTTGTTCACATAAACGGAATGGATCACTGAACTCACTTGGCCTGATTGTTAAGATAGGATGAGCCGTTCAGTAGCTTATAGTTGTTATTCACAGATCAGGGAATGGGATTGCACTATAGTGTGGTAGTTGAACATACACAGTTCGTGCGGAAAGTTCAGCTTCAATTTCCAGAGTTAAGTAAGGGAAGTAAATTTAAAAACGCTGTAAGCATGCTCCCAATCAGAATTGGCTATATTAAAATAAAATATTATGATGTCATAACTGGGCAAAAGGTGGCTTCCCATATTCCTAAATTGGATCAAAACTCATATCAAAAATTACTTGTCTTGCTTTTGTCTTGAATGGTGTGAAAGAGTCTAGTTCTATGGATCCAGTGATTGAATTGTTTTATTGGGATGTATCTATGGTATCTGTTAAAGTTCCATTTTTGTGTTTGAAGGATCAAACATCTTAAATCTTAGGGGATTCTTGCAATTTGGTATAAGTAACAGGGAATCTCAGTTTCCTTTGGAACTCTTCAGGAAGCACTGATGGTTGGTGGTGGTGGTGGTGATGTTATCTGAATACAATCCAATCTGGTTTCATATTTGGTTTGAGGACAAAAAACAGCTTTGGTTTCATTGGTGTATAAGATGTTGAACAAGGGAAATAGAACTCTATTGGTTCTCTTGGACTTTCAGTGGACCTTTTGGTGCCATCTGCCACCCAGGTATCTTTCTGAATCATCTGTCCAGGTTGGACATTATTACAATTATTACATTTCATTCCTTACTGGAGAACTGATCTCACAAGTGGTGCTTGGGGATTAGAACTCTACTCCTGCTAATAGATTAATGGATGCCACAAAGTTATCTCCTATGGTTTTTAATACCTACATAGAACCACTAGAGAAATCATCTGTAAGTTTACTTTCATTTACCAATGATTCCCAGCACTAACTTCCACCTCTGGGGGCTTATCCCAGGGAGGCTGTGGAACTTTTGAACTGGTGATCTGAAGTAGTATGGGGTTGGTTAAGGGCAAGCATGCTGAAATTTAATCTATGCAACAAATAGGTACCATGAGTAGGGAAATCAACTACTGTGGATGAACCAGTTGGACTTTGCTTAAAATACCAGGTATATGGTCTGGGAGTTCTCCTCAACTCAGTTCAAAATGGGATATTCAAGTAGCATTAGTGATCAGGTGTGCTTCTTACTTGCTTGGGCTGATATCCCAACTGCAATCTTATGAGACTTTGCTTCAGTCATCCATGTTCTTTGACATCCAGGAAGTGTTTCTATACAGCAGTACATGCCAGGCTATCTTTAAGGACAGGACAGACACTTTTGCTAGTACATTTTGTTAGCAACTGCTCAGGTCAATGGCTGTATGCTCATAACACAATTAGGTCAGGCAAAGATGACCAGCAAGTGCATTTGTATAACACGTTAGCCTTGGTTAGTTCTTTTGTGGCATAACATTTGTGTGAAGCTAACCCATTTAGTTCATTTATGGTTCAGTGCATTGTGTGAACCCCAAATATTGGTCATTTCAGTAATCAGATTAAGCAATTGCATACATGAAGCCGTAGAGGGTCCTGGGCTGTCATATCATTCAAACCAGCTGCACTGGTTGCCAGTACATTTCCAGATCTAATTGAAAGTGATGGGTTTGGACTTTAAAAGCTCTAAACAGTTGGAGTCTACATCACTTGAAGGATTGCCCTCACTCATTCTAACTTCCCTATACTCTGAAGTCAGTATCTCAAATTATTTATGTGCCTGGCTGTAGGAATAATTACATGAGGCAATATGAAAGATAGGGGGATACTGATAGCAACTCTTGCTTGTAGACTCTGACCTGATACCTACTAGCTCCATTGCTAGACAGTTTGAAGCAGGGCCCAGAGACATATTTATTTACCTTAGCCTATCTTGGAAGGAGGCAATGGCAAGTCAATTTCTGTTGCCAAGAAAATGTGTCTATGAAGTCACCCTAATATTATCTTTATAATGGAGTTGGGCTAGACATAGCAAGTGGCAGTAACTGTCTGCCTTTGGCTGATCTTGATTAAACTAAGCTGGGTTGGATCTGGTTAGTACTTCCGTGGGACACCACCAGGAAACCCAAGGGTTATAAATTAGACTGGGAAGCTGAAAAAACACCACAGAAGAAGGCAATGGTAAATCATTTAAGAGTTTGCCCTCAAACATGCCATATAAATCTTTTCAATAAATAATTTAATAGAAAAACATGAGTTATTGGGCTGGAGCCAGACAGAGTATTCCATGAATGAAAAAGTCCCTCCTATTCACAGATGTCACCAAGAGCCAGTGACTGCATCCTACTAGAAGAATCAGGGATCTTTGCCAGTTGTAGCCCACTGCATCATCTCTGAAGGAGCTTTGGGGGCTCCTTGAGAGAGTTCAAAACACCAAGGTGGGAAAAACATAAGAATCCTCTCCCTACCCCTTCCAAGGCAAGCAGAACTCTCCTAATCTTGATCTAACCCATTAGTTAGTGAGCTGGTGTAGAAACTATGAGACTAAAATGTTTATTTATTACATTTATATGGCTGCCCAACTCAACCACAATACATACATCAACTAACAACCATTATGAAAGAAGAAAATCCTCAGTTTATATGTTAGCCGTGCTATGTTTAGCCTTAGATAAAACACACTACCTCAACTCCCTGCATCTAAAATATGGGGGTGTTTAATACAGGTCTAACCAAACAACCCCTGAGATAATAGATTTTGAAACTGATATGCCAGTTCCACACCTTGCAATTGCTACAATAAGTTGAGGCTGATGGAAACAAAGGTCACATTGAACTATTTATACAGTGACCCTAAACATGTTTACTCACAATTCACTGTAACCTGGGTCATAGGGTGCTTAACTGGAAACCTGGACATAGAATTAGACTTTCTAAAAATAATGTATTAGTTTTTTTAGCCCATTCCAGAAGTCCTGAAATGAGGACTACATGAACTAGCTAGCTGGCAGAAAATGGGAGTCCCCATTCAATTCATTGAAGTAGAGTAAGAACATTAGAACTTATAAGCCATCTCTTTGTGTTGATGGAAACCATGCACAGTTTTGAAGTGGTTCATCTTTGTGACAAAGAAATTCCATCCATGTTCCATCCTGTGAAAACCGTTTACCAGGACAAATCTATCTCTTTCATAGATCACTCTCTCCATGGACTTGAGTGTGTTTGTGAATATTTATTGTATTACCTGTTGGCTGCAAAATTAACTGAAGATGTGCATATAACAGCTTACCCATTCACTATGAATAATGAAGGAATCTTCCTGTTGAGAGGCGATGTGATACATGGACAGGTGAAATCATGGGTAAACTCTGATGACATGGTTAGAGGGGACTGGGGAGGGTGGCTGCAAAAAAGGATTTGGTACTCTGGAGCAAATCGACAGCCAGCTTGGTGTAATGGTTAAGGCATCAAGCTAGAAACCGGGAGACCATGAGTTCTAGTCCCACCTTAGGCACAAAGCCAGTTGGGTGACCTTGGGCCAGTCCCTCTGTCTCAGCCCTAGGAAGGAGGAAATGGCAAACCACTTCTGGAAAACCTTGCCAAGAAAACTGCAGGGACTAGTCCAGGCAGTCACCAGGAGTCAACACTGACTCGGAAGTATCAAAAACTAACTCTGGAGTAACAGAAAGCAAACTTGCTCTGCCAGTGATGTCACACCCTTTCAAATATTTGATGATATACACAATTTATCTTCTGTTGCTTCAGGATGAGAGTCAAACAAGTAGACAGAAATTACAAGTAAAAAACATTCAACTAAATCTTAAGGTAAACAGTGAAATGTGCTGGACCAATTCGCACATAGTGTAGAGTTATGCAGAGTTAAGTATACTTTATACTTTAAGTATAAAACACAAATACCTTGGATATTGTGCAGATGCCCTTGACATGGAGTTGATAAGGGCTGCAGCTGTCTGCTAGGCATGTGCTCAGTGGCAGGCCCACATATGCTGCCCCATAATGTGCTAAATGGTCCACAGGGATGGAGGAATGCAATCTTGCATTAAGGTTAGTTTCCTGGAAGTCAGAGTTCTCCAATAGGCAGGCAGTATTTTCCTAGAGCAAGTCAGAATGTGAAGTTTAATCAGGCAAAAGATGGAAGGGAAGAAGAGACTCCAGAGAAGCGAAATGAGTAAGGCTCTCCTCTGAAATGAATACAAAGCAATTCTCTCAAATCCATGATCAAGTAGTTTCTTTGCCTTCAGTTCAGGAAAAGTACTTAAGCATCCATAGATGGAAATAAGAAATCCTATCTAAAGTCATCAAAACATTAGAGCACCTGCTTAAGTCCCACTGGTTCTCAGTGACATTTAATCACTTGATCAAAGTTAAGCACGTGATTAAGAGTGCTTTGTTGGGGGGGAGGGAGGTGAATTTGAGCAGGTGCTTAAAGACCACTCTCTTGGTGATGAACTATAATGGAATATAATTGGGAAGGAGGAGGGGGGAACTGGGAGAGAAGAAAGCGGATGGGGAAGGAACTTTCTGGCACGAGATTTTTAAGCACCTGATATCTCTCCCAGCAGACTTACATTCTGTTTTTAAAATAGACAGTAGAAAGATAATGGAAGAAAAACCAACCTGGAATCCATGTAATAGATGGAGTGCTCGTCCCCATTACTCTATTGTATTCCTTTTCTCTCAATGTGAAGCAAACAGAAAACCTGCCCTAAACCCATACCTTTCAGTTGTTCTGGCCAACAGTACCTGATCATTGGATATGCTGGCTAGTGCTGTCAGGACCTGAAGTCTAAAACATCTAGAAGGCACCATTTTGCCTAATCCTAATTTGGATAGATAGAAAATCAGATGGTGGATTGCACTGATGTTTTACTGGTAGGTTCCTGGGATCTCCAACTGGATCATGATAAAATTTCTAATTTTGAAAGAGAGAGAGAGAGAAATATGAGGCCCTATCTTCATATATTGACTTTGTGGCAGCTCCATGAAATGTTGAGGCTTTTCTTAGAGATCATTAGTCCCTACCTTTCTGAGAGTTTCTAGCTTCCATGAGGAGAGAGGGGAGGGTGATTGCGGCATAGCTGTAACATCTGCCTCCTAAGTGCTCCCCAGATGTTGGGACTACAAACCCCAGAATGCTAAACCAGCATTCTGGCCAAGCTAGGACTTTATGACAAAGAATTCTAGGATTTGTCCACTCTGAATATTCTTACTGAAGATGGTATAAACTTCCACCAAAAGAGAAAATAAGTATGAAATGAATCAGTAATATTGGTGTACTCAGAAAGGGATTACTAGAAAGTTGAATACACAGGATTAAAAAGTGGGTACTGTTTTAAATTGTGGTTATGGGTAAGACTTCTTCCACTTGGGTATGCTTGGCAGTTCTCATTATAGTCCAGGTGCCACAGCCAATGATGATGGGAAGTTGTTTGCATGGGAACGTGATTGGGAAAACTGTTATGAATGACAGAACTGTGGTTTCATGGGCACAATATAAACTTCCACTTAGTTAACATAGTCATGCACCAATTTGGTGTCATGGTCAGAAAGTCAGTGTAACATTAGCAAATCCTAGATTAAAATCTCTGTTAATTTTGAAGTTGTTACAGTGTGACCTTGGATAATCTCTCTTTCGCTCCCCCATCCCCCCCAGTTTAATCTACTTTCTGGGGTATTTGTGAGTTGTTCAAGGAACACTATATGCTGCTGTAGAACAAATACATGAAGACTCTCCACAGACATTCAGCAGAGAAATGTACCGTATCTATGCAGGATGCACAATTCCCACTGGATAAGTTGAAGAGTCCTGCCAAGTATCCTGCCTTCCTGTATACTACTATGGGTTGATAACATTAAAACACAGCATATCTGATCCTGCAAATTACAGCCATCTGTGCACAACATGTATCTGCTAATGTTAACATGCTCTTACGTAATGGATTCTCAAGTTCTAAACAACAAGTTGTTACTAAGAGCACATTGGATTGTGGGATGAACAGAAAGTCCTATAACAAAGCTGATTCAGTTAGCTTCAGCAGAATATAATAGGATCAATACAGAATTGACACATTCCATGTTGATAGATAAACATGGGAAGGCTGAAAACTGCTGGTGGAAATGATGGTACAGTGAAAAACAGGGTACCACCATCAACCCAGTAGTGACCATCTCATCATTAAATAAATGCAAGAACTCTACACTCTGCCCCTGAGAACTTAAGATAAGGTCTTCTCCTTTGAAATAACATTTAAAAATATTTTTTCTATCACCAAATCAAATGGGAAGTGGCAGGAAAAATGCTTTTTCCCCCCCTGCATAGCACTATTTTATGTCTCTAATTCAGACAAGGTCAGCATTCAGGTAGGAATTTACCCATCGTCACTACCTGGCACCAGCTATGTTTCTGATGTCAGCAAATACCAGCATGCTAATCAGTTGCAAAGTTTAGTACTACAGAGCATGCACTTTAGCTGAACAGCTGTTGTACACACATGAGGTCTAATTGACTTGTGAGTATCATGCTGAGCCCATGTGTTAGCCAAACACAGGCACACAGCTGAAGCATAAACAGCCTTCAGGTTGATCCTAGGGCAGAGTAAGATATAATCAAAGCCTGGGGTGATATAGAGTAAAATGTAACTCTCTCTTTCTCAGAAGTTAGCATTCCTGTTGATCTGAAATAATCTGAATCATGTCAATTGCTTGGAATCTTATTGCCTAAGGAGGTAATAGAGCTTTATCAGTTCAGCAGTGCTGTCGATGTCTTCATGTACTGTCCCAAATCCAGTAGCTATGACTTTAACGTGCAAAGGATGGGAAGGGCAGAAGTAAGGAGAGAGACACACATCTCGGGATGAGTGGCTGAATCACTTTCATGCCAATTTCCTTTCACTTTTCTTTGACAGAGTAGGCCTTTAAAAGCTCTACACCTTGGCCAGCTTTTTAAGAGGTAAGCTCTTTCACGATCAGCCCTCAATGAATTTGTTTTGCCATCAAAAACTAAATCAGAATTAGTATGGGCTCTTTCCCCGTGCTTCCCCTCCCTGGTCTCTCCCGGGCTTTCCATGGCTCCTTCATAGTTTGCTGGAGGGACTGATGTATAGTTCTAGCAAGCTAGCCAATAAACACGCTGCTCTTAAGCAAGTGCTGCCCTTTATAAAGTTGCCAGGTATAGGTGCCTTGCAAAGGGGCAGATTATAGATGATCCTGGACTTGTTAAATGTCCTTGGTTGGCTTTATCCAACCTGGAAAATATTTACTCTCCCTGCAATTCTTTAAACGCTGCTACCAAAAGAAGGTAGTATTTTACCCTTGGGTGTGATACGAGAAAGCCTCAGTGCCCTTTGATTAAAAGTAACTTCAGTTGAACAGAATATGTTGATCCTTAGAAATTGGTTCATGACATTTTCTAGCCTCGGTGGAATGTGATCAATACAGTTATGTATTACCAGTTCTGCAGTTTTTCACATTGGTGTCTACAGTACATTTTCTAAATGCCTAGGATGTCAAAGATACAGGGACATCTGGGTTAGCTTGTCTGGTTTATTTGTATGTGGAAATTAGTGTCAAGATGGCTTTTACCTGTGGACCGCAGGTATATGAGTAGAGGTTCATCCCAGATCACTTAGTGGATTAGATATCTCCCAACACTTAAACTCAGCTTTTTTTGGTTCTGTTTAAGTGTTGACAAATACTCTTTAGTGTGTGATTATTTGATTAGCATATTCAGTGTGAAGGCAGTTCAGTCAAATCTCTGAACTGAGTCCGCTTTCTGACTCAAATCACTGAGCAGAATTGGATGCCTTCAAATTGACTTGATGGGCATCTGCTTTCTTACTGAGTTAAATCAACAATCCATATGGAATTAATATTCCAAATCAGCGATCAGAACTGGATCGGACCCTTTTCACACAAGGCTAACATTCTCTCCCTCTCTGCTTTTTCAGTGCTAACAGCTAGGTAAGAGTTGGCATCTCACAAGAAATTATGGGAATCCAGCATGGAACTGTTCATCATCCATAAACCTAAGGCAAAATAATAAGTGAAAGCATTAAGTCAATGTTGTATTATGTCCCACTAGTAATTGTGTTGGTGAAACTGAATACTTATCTGTTTATGCTGTTCACAGAAATATGGCCAGTGTAGGAGAGCACCTTCTGAAAAGGCATTCCATGGCTTACTTCCCTGGATCCTTGGCCTAAATAAAAGAGGATTGGGATTATAAAAAGTACTTGTCACTTTGAAGACTGCCCAGGAAACTGAACTTCAGAACTGACCTCCTGCATAGGAGAAATGGGGTTGAAGATGTTGACTATCTCTCATATTATATGTTCTAGTCATTATACTAGGAAATGAAGCAGAAGTTTCCAGATCAAATATCAGTCCATCAATTTGAAATTCACATTTCTGTGCAATGGTTAACACATTTCTTCTCTAGTTAATGCGTCCACTTCCATACATTTGGCTGCCAAAAACAAAGAGGATTTTGTAAAAGCTGATGTCATCTTCTGCCCAATGGACAGAATCCTAGTTGCATTTGAGCAATAAAGTCTTCAATTTCTTTCCCCGTCTCCTGCCTCTTTTTTTCTCTGTTATGCCATTGTTCCTTGGGTTATGTTGTTGTTATGGCAACAGCTAAGATAATAAACTTGTAATAAACTTGGCATCAAATTTATCACCTTGTTAGATTTGAAAAACTGTAGGCTAAACAGCAAGATCTCAGCACCAGTCTGCATGAGCACTTCCACGGGTGGTATGGTTTTGGTGATGGAGGCGATGCATTTTGGAGCAACTGAACAACTGTCTTCTGCATGTGGTATCTTAAGTATGCCCTCTTCCCATTAACATCATTGATGTCCGCCTGTGGGAGGTGTGATCGTTTTTGGATTTTCTTCCTTTCTTCCTTTCTTTCTCTCCCCCCCCCCCCCCCCATACACACACACAACCTGTGCACGTGGAAGGGGATGTTCATTTGGCTCTTTGGTTTAGCTGGGGAAATAATGAAAGACTGGTGCTATGTGCAGAGGATGCAGAACTCTCTCAGCATGTATTCATTCAAATTGACTTGGCTCAACACTCATCAGCCCACCACAGGAAAGGACTACACCCTGGGCTGAATGGTTTGGGGCTGGCTAGTGAAATTCATTCTCCTGAATGAGAGTGATTGCTCTGAAGTGCTTACATGACAGAATAAGTCTTCAATCTACTGTATGTGTGAAAGCTCCTCTGCATTTTAAATATGGTTGCAGTTCTCTCTTGAGGTACATGAGTTATTTGCATGGCTCGAGCAATTTGATGTTCAGTCGCATCCAGGTGAAATCTGTGGCAACATTTGCATTATTTTTAATGACTCTGGGACATTTTCTAGGGTTGGTCTTCCTTTCAGAGCAGCAGATGGTATTGCTGCCACTTCCAAGAGTTATCCATTAGTTTGCTTGTCTGATATCTTTGCTGCACGCACATACTATTCACATACACCACCGGAAAGTGCTTCACCTTTAAAAAGCAGGGAGATGATCTTTGCCTTTCTCTGTGTTCTTGGATTCACATTCTTGTTCCTATTTCTGCCAAAAGAAGGATCTCATGATAGGATGCTTGAAAATATGCAGCCAATTTCAGCCACAGAATATGGGGCAGGGATCTTTGTACATTGGATCATCCTCTCATGATTAATATTTTACTCCATACATCATAGAATAGGGTAGCAGCAAATTTACAGGGATATGGGAAACTATCTAGTTCATTGAAATATATCCTTCACCTGCTCTGACCCAACCATTTTGAACTGGAAATTTAACTATCCTATCTATAGATTTATGCATCTGATTTTCATTTGTATCAAATACTAAATTAGCAAAGCAATTCATTGTATAAAAGTCTGCCTTTGCAGTTGCTAAATGGACATTTTAAGTTAAAGCACTTGTTTTAATCTCTGATCAAATAAGCAGTTACTATTGTCTTCTATTGTCTTGCATACTGTAATGCTTCCAACTTTTCCTGTGCTCTTTCATCCCAAATTGGGAAACCAATGCTCAGCAAACTATGGGAACAGTAGACCCCTTGCTGGTTTCTGACCTTCTGATTTCTTTAGTCTTTTCATTTGAATATAGAGAATGGTACAAAGATGTAGTACTAGATGATTTCCATACAAATAAATATTGGATGAATCTAATTTTTATTGTGCAACTGGGTAACCTATAAAATTAAAATAAAAAAATATATAAGGAAGGCTTAGAGTGATTCTTTCCCTTCCTGTTTATTACTATCTCTATACCAAAATACATGTTTTCAAGCAAACCTTATGACTATCTAGGAAAAGCAAAGCATATTTTCATTCAACATGTACAAGAAACATATTAGCCTGATTTCCAGTTAGTATATATATATATAGTGCAATTGAAATCTGCAGTTCTAAAGCAGGATGGCTAAGTTTTACTTCAAAGGTTGCCAGTAATATAGTTGGAAACAATTCATTAAAAAGACATAATACCTAGGAGGTTAAAGAAATTCATGCCCATTCCTACTTGCAATTCTCACCGAGATTATGACAGTGTTCGCCAAGAAACCATTCAGTTTTGCAAATCTTAGAAAACAGTTTTGGAATTTCAGCTATAAATAAGCGTACCTTAAGAAATGTCTCAGCACTGTGAGATTTATTTCCTAGTAAAAATGCACATTTAAATTTTGAACATAATTTTCTACAGCAAAACACTATTTATGCAATACTGTATCTTGACTTTAAGGAGCTCAAGACAGTTTATATTGGTTCACACGAACACCTTTCCCCAATTTATCCTTGCACAGTCATTTAAAGTGGTTAGTTGTACATCACCTACTAAGTTCCATGGCTGAGCAGGATCTTGTCCTTGGGACTCCCCCAGTCCCAACCCAATACTCTGATTCTTAACATCTCTGATTTCCATTATGGTCTAGAACAGCAATTAAAAGTTTTCTGAAAAAGTTCTTTAACCATAGTAGAGGTAAAGCATTGTTGTTGCTGTCAAGAGGTGTTTTCTGAAGAGACACATAAAATAACTGGCTCAATCAAGAAACCCTGAAAAAGTTTCCTTCCAAGCACTGTTGCAAACAAAGTTGGAGAAGGTCTCTCCTGGCCTCTCTCTCTCTCTTTTTTTTTTTTATGGATACTAAGACTCCTGGAGACTAAGTTAAAACTGTACTAGACAGATCTTGAAAATGTCCAGAGTAGGGAGAGAGGGAAAGAAAGAGAAGGAAGGAAGGAAGGAAGGAAGGAAGGAAGGAAGGAAGGAAGGAAGGAAGGAAGGAAAAGATTAAAGGCACTCCAGACAATTGCTCATTCTGTAATGAGTTATTACTTCAAAGGTCATTAGAAAGGATAAGGGCAGCCATAAAAGCAGCCTGGCTAGCATACTTTCCCTATTGAGATGATCATTATTGGCTTATTAATCTGCAATAATGTTGAATTATACACAGCAATAAATAGGAAAAAGGTTGACTTGGAGTTTTAAGCATGCTATGGATCTCCAAGTGAACATTGTGAAGCAGCAAGACTCCTTTGGAGTGAGTGGCACATCCTCCAACCCATTTTATATCATTCTGTTTCAACTTGTCCCCCCCCCCCCCCCCCCACACACACACAAAAGTAGTTTTGTTCAGTTCTGGCATTCTTGTTATATTCTCCCATTCTCCAAGGAAGAGTATATTTGTGAGCTGGATTGCCCTGATCAACTGTTAAAGAAAAAAGTAAACAAAATGAGTTACTGGAATATCCTAAAATTCTGAGAAGAATAGCAGCACGTGTGTGTCAGCCTTTGTAAAAGCCTCGTTGTTTTCCTCTGCCTCTTTGCTTTCCTCTGTGTAAATCTAAAATGAAGCATTTTAGATTTACACAATAAGAATGTATGGGCTGGAAAGTTAAAATGCTAAAGCACATCTAATCTGCCCTGAGTGATCCAAAATACAGACATCCTTGCTAGGTCAGTTTAAAAAATCTTGGCAGCGTGGGTGTACTTAGGATCACACACCTGTGCTAAGGAAATGCAACGAGCCATTGTAGGTGTTAGGAGGTCCTGAGAAATTAGCCAACAGGACTTTCAGGATTGTCTTCCTGTTGTTGTAAAACTTACTTTCAGCTTCATTTTTTTCCAGTCAAGGCAGAGTGTGTTTACCAGCCTCCTTTAAAACAAAGAACCCCCCCCCCCGCCCAGTGTATTTTATTTTATCGTTATTTGAGATCCAGTGCATTGCATTTTAAAGAAAGTTGTGTTTTATTTTGAAAGTAATACCCAATTTGTTCGTCTTCGAAGTATAGAAGCAAAAATACCAGCAACAATAGAGGCACACATTCTTGAGAGTAAGAGCTATTGAAATCATTAGGGCTTCCTTCCAACTAAAGATGGGTAGGCTGGGGGTACAGAGTACTTCCTTCCTCTCCCCCCCCCCCCCCAATTTATGCTTACTTTAGAGCTGCAGTTTTGCTCATCCAACGCGGCATAATTTCAGCGCCTAAACCTAATTCTTGTAAGCTAATCTTGAGGCCGAGGGGCTCCTCCGAAAACGAATCCCCCGCTATCTTTCGACTCCTTAAAAAAAAGATAGATGGATGGATGGATGGGTAAATAGATAGATAGATGGAAGATAGAGATTTTCCACCTAGAACGATTATAATGATAAAGACGCCGCAGCCGGATGACCACAACCAGGTTTGCGTCGCTCAGGCCGATGACAGAAACGGTACTACCAAGCGCCCCCAACTTTAAAACGCGTGAGCAAATACCCCCGTTCTTGTCTGATGTCTCTGTCCCACATCTGCAGCTCTTTTGGAAGTGGGGCGGAGGCAGAGGGAAGGAAGGGAGAGTCAAGAATCGCAAAGGGAAGGTGCAACTAAATCTGCGTTTAAATTCAAGCCACAAGGGCCGGACGTACCAGCTGATCAGAAGGATTAATTTCCTCCCGCTTCTGCCGCCAGTCAGCGAAACCTACCGCTTTGTTACAGGGCTCGGGCAGCAGAACGGCACCGTCGCGGTGCTCTGCAAAGGCTGCGGGCGTCCCCATCCCTGGACGGAGAACGGTGCTGCTCAGGAGCCTCCAGACGCGCGCAGAAGGCATCCTACCCTAGCCCTCCTTTTTTTCTCTTGGAGGCGCCTTAAGAGCCCACCTTCTCTCCTCTTCCCCGGCCCTTCCCTCCTGGAAACAACCTTACTTAGAAAAAGGAGAGGTGCAAACGCCACACCTCCATGCGCGTATCCAGTTGTGAATCATTCTATCCAGTTTACCAGGTCAGGTTAAAACCCCATCCACGTGTTCTTCCTTGGGCTATATGCTTCCTTCTTCTCATTTAATCAACCGCAACAGCCGTTTTCTCCGAAAAATCAGGATGGCTTTGGATCCGTCAAAGAACTCCGGAGAAATAAAATCTACAAGGAAAGATGGGGCGCGGGGGGGGGGGTGTTATTAAGAAAAACCATACATAGTTAAATGCTTAGCGCTCTCTTCTTCTCCACCCCTGTCCCAAGCTTAAGTGTTCCTTCTGAAGGAGCTGGCACAGCCGGGTTGCTGTGGTCGGAGCGCGTGTTTTCCACGCGGACAGAGAGGGCAAATTTCTAGCCGGCCCTCCTTGGTTCCCCACCCGCACCGCCCAGTTCCCCGATCCCCACTAATTCTTCCCCTTCCTCCCGGAGGAGGCGAAACGCCTCGGCCCCGAGCTTTTATCATCTCTCGTTAGGCCTTTGAAGCGGCGGTCGGCCCGCGGGAAGCAAGGGCGAAGGAAGACCCATTCCGAAGCCCAGCAGAGCAGCGCTTTAGGGAGAGTTGCGGACTTCATCAAAACTCCCTCCTACATCTTGGAGTATTTCTTCCTCGCCCGCTTTCCCTCCAAGGGGGGCGGGGGGGGGGGAGGGGGAATAAAGCTGAAGAAAGGGCTCTTAAGCGGCATGAAAGAGCAGCAAAGCTGGGATTTCTTTCCCCTGTTTTCCTCTCCTTGTTTACAGCTACCGAAGGCAAAAGAGAGCCATAAATCTTAAGGCAGCCTACAGAGACAAGTGCATTCGTATGCATCGTTAGAACTGGCTAATACCTAAACCCATTAGCGAGCCATGTAGAATTCCAGTTTCCGGTGTCCATTAACTGACAGTTAAATTCTAGAGGAAAGGCCAGGGCGATTAACATAAGCTATATCCATCATATTTTTTGTCATAATAGATTAGTCAACGATGGATGTGCGTGCGTGAAACTTTCTCTTTTCTTTTCTTCCCATCCTCCGAGCCGGGTTAATTTCCCAACAAGGACCCGCGATCGTTCGGCCAGCCCCTCCCACGCATCCGAGTCTCGGCGCTTCAGAGGCAGCGGGAGAACGAGCATCAGCTGCGCGCCTGCAGCAGGGCGGCCGGGCGGGCTGCTTCCGAGAGCGGGCGTAGGAAGAGGGGCGGAAGTCGTTCCTCAGGGGAAACCCAGAGCGAGGGTGGGGAAGCAACGCAAACAAACCCCAGGGACGCGTGCATATCAGAGAGAATTGTGTGGGTCGGTTGGGAGAGCCAGAGGGAGAATCCGGCTGCCCAGGGGCCGATCCGTGTGTTGGCCACCGGAGGAGCCCGCGAGGTCGCCGTCCGTGGGAGGTCACCGGCCTTACTCCAAGGCAAGAGCGCGCGGGCTTGCGTCTTTTTCAGACGCGTCGCCCCTCTGGTTCCCAGGCGGTTCCGGACTTGATTTGATTTGGTTTTACTTAAAGGGGCAGGGGCAGCAAGGGATCCCCCGCCCCAGGATTAACGTCTGCTGTCTGGTTTCTTTTTCCCTTAATGGGCCCTCTCCTCCCTTTCTCCGCGTCGCTCCCCGTCCCTGGCCGGCTTTCTTGTCCCTGGTCTTTGTTGAATGACGTTGGCTTACGTGTCCCGCGTCTCCCTCCCCGGCACCAGCCCTCCCTCCCTCCCAGCCCTCGCCCACCACTCCTAAGAACCACCACTCCAGGAGCCGAGCCCGTTCGTAGGAAGGCGCAGGCACTCCCCCCTCCCCCCTGAGCTGCATCCCTCCCCCTCCCCGTTTGGGCTGCGCAAAGATATGTGAACTTTTGTAGCTCTGCTTTTCCGTCTTCGCCCGCGAAAGCGTTAAAGGTAAGGGTCTGGAACTCGTAGGCAGCAGCCGGCTTTTGTAGCGGTGATTTATGGCTTCAATCTTGGTTCACCCAGAGTTCACATGGATTTGCTGCTTCTGAGAGCTAAAAGATGGTCTCGCTTGACAAGTGTGACTATTCGAAATGCCTCCCTCTCCCTCTCTCTTTCCTTCTCTCTCTCCCCTCCCCCTCCTCTCTGGTTAGTGCAAAATCGTTTAAAATTGAACCTAAACCCTCGGATTTGCTTTTAGAAGGGGCAGCAATCCCGATTTTAGGGATGCAACTGATTGCATAAAGACATTTTATAGCAGATCCCTTTTAGGGGGTGGGGTGTGTGTAGGGGTGTGCGCACCAAATATATAATAGATGCGAGTTATAATGTATGGTAGGTACCTAGAATACATACAATACAATATCATAATATAATACAGAGAGTGACACAGGAATCTTTAGACCAAATGAGGTGAGAGTCTAGAGGGGACTAGGTCGGATCCCAGCCCACCTTCCCCCCCCTCCACGCCCTTTTTTCTCCCCATTTCTTTGTTGCCACTCTGGATTGAGGAGGGGGAAGGAGAATTGCGAGGCGAGGAGGAAGGGAGCCATTTGAAGCTGGCCTCCTGTTAAGGCTCAGAGAAATGAGGACGCCTCTCTCTCGGAGAGGGAGAGGAGCAGAGAGCGACCCTGCATTATTCGTTGTTGTTTTTTCCTGTCTCGCTCTTCCACCTTAAGTGTTATTAAAATAAGCTTTCCCCGCAAGACGTTGGTTAAATATATAAGCAATTGGGGATTAAAAAGAGAGAGAGGGAGAGAGAGAGGGAGGATGCTACAGCATCATCAAGTCCAGGTTTGCATAACGTGACCTGCCTGCCAAAAGCTAGCCTAGAGCTTTCTCTGGAATCGAACAACTCGAAATAGCGAAAAAAGAAATAAATGGGCGAGAAATTTCGTTCGCACGATTTGAAACAACCATAGTACTGTAGGTGGATATGAGACCTGGGACTGAGAGCATCATGCAAAGGTCTCGGAGGTCAAAGGGGTTTCTCTAGCGTCTACTTTATATTTCAGAAAACCCGGGAAGCTGGACCTATTATCCATCTGGCAATGGTACAGAGGCACACCGAGAGATTCAATTTCACTATCCAGCCGCCTCTTTCCTATGGCCGACCGAATTCGTTTCTAGGTGGAGTCAGCCCTTACACCTTTCCCGTCTTAATCCTTCCAACCCGTTGGGGACCGGAAGGTCCCTTAACTAGCTGACCCTTCTTAGGGTGCTCAGCCAGGTGGGGTGACCCTCAATCGATTCTGGTGGGCCCTGATTTTAGGCCAGTCGCCTAAAATCGCCTAGCTTGATCGGGACGGACCAGTCATCCAAAAAGCCCTTGCGCCTGCCATTTCTATCTTGCTGGCACAGCTGAATTAAGCCCGAGTGGAATGAGGCTTTGCCCTGATCCAAAGCACTTTGGCTTGCAAGAAGTCCCCCGATTCCCAGGGAACTTTGTCGGCGGGGCACTGCAACCGCGATTTCCCGGCCCTGTGCCTCCCCAAAGAAACGGCCCTAACTTGAGCCTACTTCCCGGATCCTTTCGTGGGCCTGGGTCTGCGCCATCCTCAACTGCGTTCCCTGCAACTGCGTCGGCCAGCCGTACTTTCGGTTCCCTCGCCCGCAAAACGAACTCTTAGGACACGCAGCACCCCTTGTCCGGCTCAGAGGCCCCGAGAACCTTCCGGAAGTGATGGGTCTGGTTCCGCGCGCTTCGGGTGGGGTCTCACCGGCCGAGTTTTGTCGGCTTTGGAAAGAAGGCCAGGGTGGATCGCTGGCGGTTACTTGGCCTTAGATAAGGAGAAAAATATGCGCCAACCCTCTTTTCCCCTATCCAAAGACCTTTGCTACGGAAAGTATTTTGCCCTGAAGATTGGTTGGTCTTCCTCGCAAGTTTCAGCTGCCCCGTGTGCGCACATACAGACGGCTTATAGAAAGCCTATAGCGGCTGGGAATGCATAAATCCATATAAATAACAGGGAACAGCGGAGACGTTCTGTTAATGCAATTCAAAGCTATCCATCGTCCTCCCAAATGCTTGTCAGGTCGCTGGCAAAATTCTAGAACTAAATGTTAAAAAAAGAAGAAAAAGAAGCCGTGGGAGGTGGAGATAGAAAACAAATCTTCCGTTAAAAGCAGACGATGGATTCCCGCCCGTTACAATTAGCTCAAGTGGGGGTTAGTGTAGGAAGAAGCCGCGCAAGCGAGATGGGATGAATTCCAGGTCGAATATGTCTAAGGGAGGGAAAAAAGTGAGGAAGTTCAGAGAATAAAAATAAGGCCGAAAATCGGATTTGGGTCGGTTGGCTGACGGGCGACGCGACCTGGGAGCGTCCTCTTTAAAATATTTTTGTCTTAAATTCTCATGTCCCTGGCCGGACTTGGGGTGGCCCACAAAACCTCTCAGAAACCCTGCGGAAGCGTTTGTACAAAACGAGTGTCCCTCTGCTGAAACGGTTTCCTCGGGAGAACCAAAACGAAGCAATCTTTTTAAATCAGCGGTCTGCCTCCGTCAAACTGCTATAAATCACCATCCCTTAGCAGATCTGTAAATGTGTCACCAAAGTTTCTCTGTTCGTTTGTCTGTTTTCTCTCTCCCCCCCCCCCCCCCCCCGTCCCCTCTCTGGTTCTCTGTTCTGACTCCAAGGGGTTTCGGATCATTTCATAGGAAATTTCATTCAGGCATGTAAGGGGGAGTCAAAATGTTGTAGGTGAATGGATCTAAGTCCTCTTCACTACAAGGTTAGATACGGTATTTTCTGCCACGGACAATATGATGCAATTTAACCCAGAAAAGTTTTAGAAAGAGCTAGGAAAATTCATGGAGGATAGGTCTGCCTATACAGTAACTATTAGCTTGAAACACTGAATAGAACATCCATCTACAGAGGCACTCTGTCTGTGACTCTCCGTTGCCAAGGCTCATACAGGAAGAGTCAGGTCTTTCCCGCAGGCTCTCCTGCTTGGAATTACCAAAACATCTGGAAATCGGATGCAGGATCCAGCAAAGCTGTTCTCATCTCTCTCCCTTTTTTAAAGGCTGCAAATGCATTAAGGCAAATTAGTAGTGATTTCTATCTGTATCTACTCAAAAGTTAGTCCCTTTGATATTAATGGCATTTACTCCTAGGAAAGTGGACCCGGGACTGCAGCTTTAATTACTTTTAATAATTGCATTAAACGGCGGTATAACTAAAGTCTTAACTTTAATCTTAATATGTAAACCTGTAGACATTATCTATTGTTGCTATCATCATCATTATCATCATTGCCATTATACGTGCATGAGAGATCCTTAACAGCTACTGATGTTTTGCTATCTCACACACACACACACAGAATATTCTGTCAGTTTGAGTGAATAACCACACTGTGGATATACATACATACACACACACAGAAATGTATACAAACGGCAGCCATTGTGCAATACAGCAAAAGTTAGTCATAGTTGACCCATTGAAATCAATGCAACCCAAGTTAGCTATTGCTTTTTCAACCTCACACTCACGATGAAGAAAAGTTGCTGATTTGCGCCCAACATACATCAGCCGTCTGCTCCCATCAATCAGTCTCATATTCTCAGCTTTTGTACCTCAAATGTAGTGGTAATAGTCAAGAGGCAAGTTAACCATCCGCACCTCCATTGAGCCTGCGCAGTTTTAAAAGTCTAAATTGTCACGTGCTGCTGGCGAATACGACACAGGAAGGATAAGTAAGTGCTCGTGCATTTACTGCATTCAGATGCTTTTCATTTATGTTTCAGTCTTCTACACCATCCTGTTCCTGTACATAAGAAAATATATTTTCTTGTGGTCTGCAAGAATGTAGTATCAAAGGAGTGCAAAATTCTGTCTGGTCACTTAAACAAAGTTTTAAAAATGAAAGAGCTTTGTCTGATGAAAGTGGTGTGAATCAAATTCCTAGTGACACGAGCATCAGGGTTACAAAGTTCCTTGGGCAAATCCTTTGTTTAAATCAGCAGAGTGAGTGAGTGAGTGAGTGAGTGAGTAAATAAATAAATAAGGTATGTTTCAATCATACAGTTGCTTGGAAAGAGCTTCTACCCCAAGTATGCAGCATACCCAGCTATTTTGCCTATAAATTTATCTCAGAAAATCCTGACTCGTTCCTTTCCATCAGTACAGTTAGAGTTTCTCGCATAGCTTAGCCACCAGCCTAATATTTTTAGTTCCTAGTGTGTTCACTAAATCTAACCCCCCTTTATGAGATTCTTTGTGTCATCACTCGTAGGAACCAATGATTTCCCTGATAGGGCCAGCTGCCCCTTTGAGAATATTGCTTTATTCTAAGTATCAACACCACCACCACCAGTATCACCATCCCTATCCCACTTAATGATTTATATCAGTATTTATCCTGGATGGGTGCTAGGTGGAGGGATAGTGCTAGAAACTAGCTCTTAGTTTCATCCACTCAAAGCCAGCCAATTTACTATAAATAGACACTGTACTGACTGCAGGGCTTTTATTTCGCAAATGATTTCAATATTTACATGAAACAAGCCATTACTTCCAACATAGGCATCAATAGTAGTTATGAAATACTGATTTCTCCGTCGCATGCTCACTGTTGTTTTTGCTAGACAGAAGCTCATCTCTTGGCTATAGGACATATACAGCCTGTTGCTTTTGCACAATCCATCTTTTGGCACTTCCACATTCCCCTCTTCATCCACAGAAAGCAAAAGAGGTCTTTCCTGATCATGAACACAGGATGTGCCTCTCAAGACTGGTTGGTGCATTACTTTGCCTGTGGGCAGGGACCACACCATTTTAAATGATGCATTAAAAAATGTAAACAGTGAACATAGGAAACAGGTTTGCAAACATGCCTTACTCTCCAATAAGCTTCTCCAGCTTAATGCCTTCCAGATCAAATTCTCATTGCACCTGTCTAAAGGTTACATGAAAGGATTACAGACCTCACCTTATTGGGAGGGCACCAGTTTAGGGAAGGTGTCATAGAGCTAGATTTGCTAGGGAGACTAGATGGATGTGCTTCCCTTTCAACATATGGGTTAAAAGGTTTGTAGGGATACAGAACCTGTGGCTCTTTAGATGTTGCTAAAGTATACCTCCCAGCAACCTCCGCTAGTAATCACGCAGTCTGTAGTTGTATGGAGCTGAAGTTCAGCAAAATTGAGATAGCTACAGGTTTCTTGTCCCCAGAGAGACCTCCCATTTGCTGAAATAAAATACAGATCTTTTCTGGTTAAGGAATAATGGAGTTGATGGCTGGGTTCCTGTGTGACCATTACAATTTATTCTTCCCTTTCTTTCCTTTCCTTTCCGCCCCATACCATACACCCCGCCCCCCAAAGGCAAGCAGTTTCCAGAAAGATCACTGAGAATAATTGAGAGAAATTAGTGCCTGATGTCCAAGGGCTTATCTTATTTTTAAATGCAGGTTTTTATTTTACTGATGCGGTTTTTCTTTTTCTTTTACATAACACAGCTTACAATGAAATGCATGGCTTGCTTGATCAAAAATAAATTTTACTGAGCTCTGCAAGGCTTACTTTATAGGACATGTCTTAGAATGGCAATACTGGTGAAGTTCCAGTGATTCTTTTTTCCTGTTCCACATTCATTTTAAATTTCTCTGTGCCAGCCAGTACGCAGCTTCTCACCCTATCCCAGCACAATACTGCTGGCTAGTGCATTATAGGAAAAATGAGCTGTCCGGTCCCCAGCAGCAGGCTTGGCATTGTATCTCCTTCACACTTTAGAGATGTGATCTACTAAATGAGGAAGATACTTTTTTTTTTTTTACTTAGCAAGAAGTTGCAGAGTTATGTGCACGCACACATATATACACACACAAAGTGCCTGTTTTTTGCTGGATAGAGAAAAATTATTGGTGCAACATTTTGGGAGTTCTCCATATTACATAGCATCTTTTAGCAACTATAATCTCCTTGTTATCAACAAAGATGAGATGAACACTGGAATGAATCTTCCAAAGGGGTCAAAATGCCAGGGCCCTATTTTGCTATTCAGGTTCTGCGTGTGCAACTTTTCCCACAGAACTTGAGAACTTTAGACTTAGGAACATCACTGGGTCCTTTTGATCCTGGCAGGAATCCAGAATAAATCGTAACATAATTTCAGCAGTCAACCTTATGAAGTGTACTTAAGGAGTCCATCCTACAAGCGTCACAGCCTTACGTAGCCAAAAACAACCAAGAACCCTTCAACTACATTTATTTATTTACTTGTTTATGCAATTTCTCAAGCTGAGCAGACACTAGGCAGTTTACAGATATATTAAAAAAAATACAACCATAATAACAATAAATAAGACAAAGTGTCTTTAATACATTAATATACTAATCTTGGCACTGGTGGGTCTCCACAGCTAATCCCCAAAGGTTCTCCAGTAGAGCCAGATTTTTACCAGCTTCCAAAACTCCATGAGAAGTTTTTGTTTTAAAAAAAGGGAGGAAAAAAAAAACCTGTGGAGAAAGAAGGAAGGAAGGAAGGAAGGGTGCTTTCCTTTTTTTCCTTTTTAAAAATAGCAGCTAATAAGATCTGAGCAGAATTCTGAGTATCTGTCGGAGTGGGAGGAGATCCAAGAGGAGGGGATATGGAACTGATTATTGTTAGCTATTATACCAAATAACAAAGCATTATTCTAACTGCCAGAACATCACGTTTTGAATATTACCGCAAGTCAGTGTTCAGAGCCCCACATAGCAAGGGTATCCTTGCTGGTCGGTATTGAATCTTGCCCTGTCAAATGCTAAATAATAAAATAAACTCATTGTCAGCCAGATACAGATGTCAGCTCTTTGATGCACATTCAGCACCACATTTGCAGAGCACTGTTCTGGAGAACCCATTTGTTTCCCCTCAGAAACACTGAAACCCAAGCGGGCTGGCTCTGTTTAAGGTCCCTGTTCCTTTTTTAGCAGCATTGCCTAAGGAAGGCTGGGGAGCATCCTTCCTACTTAGAGGGTTCGCCCTTAGCTTTTGGAGCACGTGGCGGAGGAGGGTCTTTGCTCAGCAGTAAGAACTGGAAGTGTCTCTGGATTCCTTTCACACCCAGTGCAAGGTCTCTGTCTCTTCCCCACCCCTTCAATCTGCCAAGAACGGGACATGCAAAAAGCTCTGCAGGAAGATGACCAAGCGGCCTCAGAAGGCAGTTGGTACCGAGATCTCATTAGGAGGCAGTCCTTTAGTCAGCAGCTGTTTCCAACCCCACTGATACCCCCGGAGTCAGAAACATCTACAGGGCCTTCAGTGGGCTCCAAGTGTTCCCAGAGTGCATCCCTGAGACCTCTAGGGAACAGCCACGATCAGACCTCAAGGTTATGGCAGCTGTCATTGGTTACTTCTTCCAGTCCTTGTGACACCACCACCAATGGCAGTAGCAAGACATGTAGCAGCCATTTACCAAAACAAGTCTTCCCTTGGATGAAGGAAACAAGACACAGCACCAAGCAGAAGAGCAACCTTCCTTTTTCAGGTACTGTCTTTTGTCTGTCATCTCCTCCTGCATGGAAATTCTGGGAGCTGTAGTCCAATATATCTGGAGGGTACCAACTTGGGGAAGGTTGGCATAGACCAGTGTTTCTCAACCTTGGCCACTTTAAGCTGTGTGGACTTCACAGCTATTGTCTATGCCAGTGTTTCTCAACCTTAGCCGCTTTAAGCTGTGTGGACTTCAACTCCCAGAATTCCCTAGCCAGCATGGCTGGCTGGGGAATTCTGGGAGTTGAAGTCCACACAGCTTAAAGCGGCCAAGGTTGAGAAACACTGGCATAGACAATAGCTTTCTAAGTAACTGTTCCTATGCTGTACTTTACGTATTTCTTTATTCTGTTTGCACCCACTGATTTTCAAAAGAGCTAAGCAAACCTTATCTACTGTTTCTTGGTGGTATCCCATCCAGGTCTTGCCGTTTACAGGGCCAAACTTCTTAGCTTTAGCAGCTAAATTAAGATTTGTGCCTTTAAATGAGTGTCTGGGAAATTTCTTGGAAACCATTTCCATGTTTTTATTTATTTACTTGCCTCTACAATTGCAAAATTCTAGATTTACTTGAATCTAGAATTGCTGCTGCCTGAGAGGAATTTTGCTTTATAAGACATACATTTTACTTTACCACTTGTTCTAATAAGACATTGATTCTCAGTTTTTCACAGAAAAGTGTTAGAGTAATGCTGATATGACTCAAATATTTTTCATATTTTATATATTTAATAAGAATTACATTTTGAAGAATCTTTTTGTTGAGTTACTCATTAAGAGTGTAGGAACAGAGAACACGATCTAGGTACACAGAGAGGCAGAACACTGGAAAGGAAAAATCAATAGACAGAACATTTCCATTCTCTGTAAACAGGAAAAAGATTTTTTTGAAACTGATGTTCATAAGAGCACAGAAAGTTCCTTTATGGTACTGAAGAGTCTTCAGCTTCAGTCTTTCAGTAGGAACTTAACATTTTAATGGAACAGAAATGAATCCTAAAAAGCACTTTCCTCCTATACTCGTTGACTATGATTGCTTCTGGCTTTTTGGCACCATTTTATAAACTTGTCCTTGGCTTTTTCTTTCTCTTTAAGCAAATTATAGTAATCCCATCCAATCATAGAATATACAGTGGGTGTGACATTAGTGATATACAGTCATTCTGATTTAGCTAAATGATTATGTATTTATGGGCAATAATTTAGAGGACTTTAAAAAGTGTCAGGGCTAGACAACTTCATGAAAAACAAAATGACCAGTGGCCATTGTCCATGATGGTTCTATGCTGCTTATAGGATCAGAGGCAGCGAAGCTCTGAATATGACTAAATATGGTCTAGTTCAGCTACAGAGCTCTTTTCAAATCTCACGATGTCTCTGAAGTACAATGCAAATGACCAAGCCACCATTTTTTGCAAAGTGCATTGAGAGAAGGTATTTTCAGAAGAGGGGAGGCCCTTGGGTATCACTGGAAATACTTGCAGAAAAACTATTTTGAATTCTGGCTCCACTCTTACAAAATACATATAGGACATACATTCTAATGATACCTCACTGGGCTCAAAACCTAAGATGGAAGGTGTCTGCTTATGAAGGCTGGCTCCTACCCCCGACTCCAGTGAGGTGGCTAGAATGCAACATTCTGTGACTTGTTTTCAGATTATCCAGTCACCTGAATGCAATGCATTGGAAACTTCTGGCTGGGACTTTCCAGACAACATCCTCATAAACAAATACAGGGGAAACTTTGGCTACACTCTTCAGTTACTTCCAGCTAGCAGCACCAAGTGCTCTGTGTTTGGATGGCACAGTCAATGAAAATGAAACCATAGGCACAACTTGTTTCCTAGCTGGGCTTCTTAGTCCAAGAGTGAACTGCATATGTTGGTATGTTTTGTGCTAAACCATTAGCCTGGCTTAACACACCACGTGAACATACTCATCGTTCAATTATGTGTGAAGTTAATACACATACATGTGTATGAGTAGTTGTTACATGACATACCTTCTTTCTATGCTGATTTTTGTAGGAGAAATACTCTGCAAGGTGATGATTTTTTCCCCTGCAGAATGGTTAGGGTTCAAGCTGAACTGAATATTCATTCCATTTATTTAGACAGCAGCTCTCCATCAAGTTTCTCCTCTTCCAAGAGAGTTCGCACAGCCTACACCCAAATGCAGCTGGTGGAGCTGGAAAAAGAGTTTCATTTTAACAGGTACCTCTGCCGGCCCCGCAGACTGGAAATGGCCCAGCTTCTGAGGCTCTCCGAGAGGCAAATCAAGATCTGGTTTCAGAACAGACGAATGAAGTACAAGAAAGACAGTAGAGTCAAGGGCACCATCTTGACATCCCTCAGTAACAGCCCTCAAGTGGGTGACTATTATGGGCACGTGGAGGCTGACTATGAGGTGGCCTCATCAAGTTCATGCAGCAAATCCTTGGGAGAGCTCTACAGTTCAGCAGGGTACACAAATCCTCTCTGTAACAGCCCCTTGACTTCACTCTCTATGGACTATGGCCCTTTCTCTGGACCGGGAGAAAGTCATCCGTATGGACCTCCAGTTCTTCAAGGGAGTCCAAGTGTGATGGGAGAAAATTACCTGGGAAATGTGCCCAGGGCTGACTCTTTCTTCAGCTACCCTGACTCCTCTTCTGGAAACCTGGAGTACAGCTGTGTTGCTGAAAGCCCCAGCCATCCCCAGCTTGGGCCATTCAACTCACATCCCATTTACACAGATTTAACCACACATCCTGTGCCTCAGGGAGCTTCTCAGGGATCTGTAAATCTTATGCATCTGTGAGAGCTCCCTGCCACTGAAACCAAGTAGGGGAAATTGCTACAGTCCTATTATCTCATTAAAACAAATACCTCTAAGTGCAACCAACAGTATTCCTCCATCCCCCACCTCTCTGCCCACCCATTACCTCCTATTTATTTAAGTGTATGGAAGAAACTTTTATTGGTGGGGGAAGGTAGAGGTCACTGTTGGATGTTTTAAAGTTGATACTCAAGGCAAGATCAGTTTGATTTTGATGATGATGATGATGATAATCTGGTCTGTGTTGCTTGAAACACATTTTCTAATATACTTTTACAAAAGATGTCAGACTGTGGATCTCAGCCATTCAGTAGCAGAAGCAACCCATTGCCTCCATACGGGGGAAAGAAGATTCATCTGGGTTGCTTTAGCTTTTCAGGGCATTCCTTTTCCTAAAATTAAAGAAAGTAATTAAAAGGGGATACTTCCAAGCCTTGCTTTTTTCAGAAGCTCAGGGCCTTCCTTTTTATTCCACTGTGATCCTTCTCTCTACAGGATGGAACCTCCCTTTGACATTACAGTCATCTTGCCCTAATTGCAGGAATCTTTAAAAGTTCAATGGGCAAGCACAGATAACACTTCATTAACTAATAGCTCACCACAACATGCATGTAACCAGGGACAGAATAAGCAACTGGGGGCCCTTTAGCAAAAACTGGTCCCTAGGAATTGCAGCAACAGTGGGCAGGGAGCGTTAACTCCTTCCTCCCTTTCTCAAAATTCTGACCAGGGTGCGGATGTGATGGAAGTTCTCCTTCTCCCTTGGCAAGTTGTTCGGGCTGATGAACTTCAAAGCATTTACCCCAAAACCCCATTGGAAACGAAGACTTGCAAATTTTCTTTTTCCTAGAAAATGCTGCCAAGGTTTTCAACCTTTTAATCCTTCGTTTTGGACTCTTCCACTGAGGAACAGTCCCAGGCTGCAGAAGATGCTAGGAAATGTTCTTGTCCATTCATGAGGAACCAGCGGAGTTCAATGTGAAATGAGATTTCACCTGAAAACTCCCCTGAAGTGAATCATGCAAAGGAAGATCTGCAGGGGTGGACAGCAAGCTATCCTTTCAGGGGGTATGCTGCATTCTTTTTACTGAGACACCCCCCTCCCACCCCTGAAAAACTGAAGAATCCCAACACGGTTTAGAAGACCCTCTTAAATCCCACTCTCCTATTTTGCTATTATCTGCCTCATCTAAACAGGACTGTAATGCTTCTGCAGCAGAGACAGCCGATTGTACATTACACTTTCCTCCCCCCACTTTTTTTTTCTTTTGTCCCCAAACGCAGCCAACCTAAAGTGCCTAGGAAGCAAGCAGGCGACTCTGTTCCAAACCAACCTAGCCTTAAAGGCCCATTTTTTGAGACAGCGTTCAGTCTCTGTTGAGAACAAGGCTTTCTCTAAAGCATCTCGTAAAACCTAAAACTACAAGTCTACATTTTAAACACGTTAAAAGAAACGCGCACACGCGCACGCACGCATGCACACAGAGGCAGAGTAGCATCTCTTGTGAAATAGCGCTGCTGTAGAATCACCTGCGTCCTGGGATTCCTGGGTGAGCAAATGGCTGCAAGTGGGCGTCATTGTCTCACCATCAGAAGCAGAACAGAGAATGCATTAGAAGGAGGAGAACCAACTCACAGTCCTCTGGCTTCTGCAAGCCACACTTTCACTGTATGTTACACATCACCGTTGGTTTATTTTTAATGATTGCTTGGCTCTCGGCATCTATTTTAATGTACTGTTTTGATACTGGAAATAAAGAGGCTTTTAAAAACCGCACCAGGAGATTTTCTTGGCAAAGGCAGACTAGCTCTCCTCCATGAACACTGCTCTGTTGTTCTTAGAATCACTTTGCCATCTTGTAGTATACTAAGGGCTGGGCCTCACCCTTCCCTCACCCCCATTAATCATTGAGACAGCACATACTTCAGAAGGCCTCTGGCTCTTTCATCTCCCAGTTAGTATGCAGCTCTGAAGCTTAGTTGGCTTGTACGTTTTCCCCCTCCCTCCGCAACTGGCCCCTGCCTTCCATTAAATGGCTTCCATTTCCGGAGACTACAGGGTTAGCTAGACTTTCCAGTCTCCCTTTAAGTGGCTTCTGCCCGGGCGAGTGTTAGGTGTGGGGCTTCAGCACTAGGATGCAAGGCCCATGTTGCAAAAGGATCCAGCTTGTATGGCATGTGGGAAAGTGGAGGGCAGCAAAGTACATCCTTCTGCGTCAAAACAAATCTTTGGTTTTTTTCAACTGTTCTTACTCCATGTGACGTAAAAGAAAGAGCTTTTGATTTTGTTTCCTCTGAGGAGAAGAAAACGCGGGAATCATTCTCATGGTTGAGTTGTGAAGCCTCTTGCACTCATCCTAGGATGCACGTGAATATCTGGTCTTTCACTGTCCAATCCTTTCTCTGGCTGTCTGCAGCCTCCCTGGCTTCCCACATTCCCATGAAATTCCAAGAAAATGCTCAGAGGGGAGCTCCTCCGAGGGGGTTTCTTCAAATTGGGAAGTATGGGTAGCCAGGGAGGTTACAGAATCACGGAGAGATACACCGTTGAAAAAAGAAAGTACAGCACCCCCTTCTTTCCATCACTTCTGATTTCTTAACAATAATATAAAAAGTGGGAACCTTTCCCTAGTTCCACAGTACCTTGTAAATTGATTAGAGAAACGGAAGTGTTTTTTGTTGTTGTTGCAGAAATAAGACCACGAGGAAGTCCTGCACAGTATTAAAAGGAAGGAAACCGTCCCTTCTGAAAATCCAGCTTTAACTTTCACTCATTCAAAGCAATTATTATCTCTTACTTGCTGACTATTGATTTTCCTTAGTTCACTAGCGTAAGCACTGAAAAACTTGAAACATAAAGATAGTTGAGGTTAGAGGTCTGGCACCTGCCGTTATTAAAGTTAGCTACATTTGCCACTGACACTGAAAATTACATTTTACAAATCATAGGAGTAAAAAAAACAATCAGAATTTAAATTGAACAGCTGAATTTTAGTCCTCCATTATGAACTCCAGCCAAAGTTTAATACTTCTGAGTTGCATGGATTCCAGTAGGAGAATCACTCCCATTGAAAACAAAGGAATCAAGTTGACTGGATCAGTTCCCTGTTTTTACTCCTATTAATGAAATTTGAAAGGCAAAAATGTTAAGAATAGCTCATTAAATCAACATTTCTCTACCTTCAAACATTTTTAAATGTCTAGTTTCCAACTTTGTCAGTCCAAAAGTACACGCAGACTAAGAGTCTCCTATCCAGACACTGGCTGGGACTGGTTTACTCCAGCAAAATAGCTGCATCTGGTTTCCTGAAACCAAGTCCTACTCCTGGCAGGTCCACTTAAGAGGTGGATGATGACAATGGTGATGGATCAGGAAACCAAGTGCTGTAAGAAGCTGTTGTGAACAGCTGGGTATGTTAAAGCCTCGAGAAAATGAAGAAAAATATTAGCTTGTCTGTGTAAGATGGAACAAATTGGTTACCTCTTGTTCCAAAAGGCACAATTAAGATAAGAAGCAGATTTCAGGTAATAGATATTAGGAAAAATTTCCTCATGCTAAGAGCTGATTTGCAATGGAATTACTTGAAAAAATGCTGGACAGTCTTTCATTAGATGTACTTAAAGCAGAAGCTGGATGTCCAGCAGGGTACAGTAGTCATATTGGGCACTACATGTATGAGATTTTACTATATGGCCCCTGAGAATCCTTCCAATTCTGCTTTTATGTGGTCAGGCAGCAACACTGGAAAAGGTGTCTGTCTGAATTTAGGGTGAACTCTTACTGATTGGAGTAGGGCTACATGAACACAAGGTTTTATGATATACTCTCTGGGTTTGCCTAACATGCTTATTCTTTGCTTTACCTGTCTGATGGAGAAAATAGATGTAACAAACAAAATGGAGATTGCACCTTTTCCTCCCTGTTTTTTAGAGGTGACCAGGGTCAAATCCAGTTCTTCTCTTTGCCTAATCCCATCAGACCCAAACTGACCCTCCCTTCCGCCAGACAGAGCCCCTGCAATCCCATCTAAACCAAAGAATAGGAGCCTCCTCACCTGCTTACAGCACAGCCCAAGGGCAGCGCTTACAAGGGAGTTGCAACCTAGAGAAACCCCAGCCTTCCATCTTCATCAGCTGATGACCTCAACATTCCATCTCCTTTAACAATGACCTTCCTCAGCTCTGCTGCCCTCCTGAAAAGCCCGTTTTGCCTAACCGTAGAACTCACCCCAGGTATATGGGCAAGGACCTGGATAGCTTCCCCAAAAGTTGCCAACAAATCTGAACCCTAGGATTTCCTGCCTGGTAGCCCTCAACCTCTATAAAAATCTTTGCGTTCCCATCATTCAGGATTCCTCTTTCTTGTAAAGCAGGCACCCAACATGGGTGTTTGCAATAAACTTGGGTCTTCTCATTGTGCTCTGTTCTTCTGAATTTCCCATGATAACCCATTCTTGCAATGCATGATAATCCACTTGTGAAATCATGGCCCATGGCTTTAATGTGCTGATTTGAAGGAGAGCTGCCAAAATTGCTAGGGCTTCTCAGTACTAGTTAGGGATAAGAACTAAACATGAGCAGGGATAACAGGAATTCATTTATTCTATTCCGTTATTGTTTCTCTGGTCCACTGCACCCTAAGTTCTGTTCCTCCTGAATTATGGATTAATTAAGAAATACTCGAAAGCTGAATCTTAGAATTAGGGCATGAGCAGTTTACCATAGCTTTCCATAGCTTCTATTTATTTGCATTTGCTCACCCTCATTCTACATTATTGTTTCAAATGTGTACACTGATTTAAAAACATGCTAGAAAACCCAAATAACTTTAAATGTTTCTATCCCATTTTTCTACTAGAAAACATTCAAAGTATATCCATGGGTCAGATCAAATTCTACTGGCCTGTCAGAGGCCAGTGAAAAGCCCACGGGCTCTGGTTTTTTCTAGCAATTGGTGAAGAGAAGCTCACGGCCTCCAGAACTGGGGAGAGGACGGAGTTCTCATCATTATTTACCCTCAAAAAGCTTCTCCACACTGGGGCCACAGCTAGGATTTGGAGAGCACGCTGGAGCTAACCGAGGCGAGGTGAACGGTTATGATAAAGCCATTAGCTAAAAGCAAACCTATGCTCCTAACTGTGCTCCCCTTTGCCCAACCTCTCTTTCCCTTTGTTTCTGGGCAGGCGGGGCCCCTTTCTGACAAAACCCCAAGCATCAGCTCTTCCTCGTTTATGTTCTCTAAACGTGCCCCTGGAGCCGAGAGGCATCCTTGTAAAAATGAGATGATACGTTACGGCTAGCAAATGCAGCTTCCTATTTATTTTTTACTTGGAGTTAAAGGAAGGGCAAACAAGTAAATGATAGCAGCAGGCGAGACGGTGCGAACCAAGGGAAGGACTTACAGGTACTTTGGCGCCTACTGATTCTCAGGCAGAAGTGCTGATTCATGGGAACCTCTTATGGGAACGTTGTGCACATCTCTCAAGAGCTGCTTGAGCACATGCTGCACGGCTCCCAGTTTTTCACAACTATGGAAGAGGACTCTGTGGGCAGATCCCCTGCCTTGGCATTTGGACTTCTGTACCCTGTTGAGTCCAGTTTGCAGCCTCCGAGTAGATCCAAAGCAGGAAGAAGGCAGAGAATCTCTAGTTCTAATCACACTTTCTTTTACTTTCTTTGGGGGGGGGAGGGTAGGAAGAGACAGATCACCCCGAGGCTGCTGTGATAACAACTCTCTGCTGGCAAAGGGCCCTCTTAAGAAAATGCAGAGGTTGCAGTCATGAAGTATCTGTGGAATAACAACCGAGGCAGCTTTGTGTGCACGAAAATGGGAATGCGGCGGTGCAGATAAACGTAAAATACATTGCAGCAGCTTCGGCTGTTTCCAGTGGCAGCAGGCAATTATGATAACACAACTTTCCACTGTATTTTATTGTCTTCCCCCTTAAAAGATGAATGACCCACCCGTGCAATCTACATATTGTAATTAACTGATAAATATTTAATAAGGGCAAGAACTTTATCTTTTCTGGTCCTTCCAGAAACAAACTTCAGAGTTGGTAAACAGGTTTGTTTCTTGCGGTTATTAAAAAAGCACAGCTTTTTCAAATATTATTTTTCTTCACTGTTCAAGAGCTTGAATCTATCAGTATGTTTTTGGCTATTGCTTTAAAAGGAAGAATGCTGGAGCACAATCTATAAAGGGAATGTGGAGGGAAAAATTAATTGGAAAGTTGGCTGGGGAAGCTAAAATTGCTGACATAAGCACGCATCCGGATTATAATCTGAAATAAAGTAATAGGGGTTTGGACAGCAGAAAAATGAACTTGGGTTTAAAAAATATTTTCCTAAGAACAAAAAGTATGAGAGGAAAGTAAAGGAGACTTGTTTCCCAATTATTTAGAGAGTTCAGTCTCTGTTGTATGCAAGTGGACTGTAATTATGAATTTCAGATAAACAAGGGCAAGGCTAAATCAATCCATACTGCTGCTGTAGATTAAATGTAATTTAGTTTTAATTGCTTATCTCTGTAAGAGAGCTAAGTTGCTACAATACTGGGTTTCCATCTCATATCCTGCAGGCATGGAAGGTCTCTGAAACTGCATCTCCACCCCACTATTATCTGAGTAGATGTACCCAGCCTTAAGTTGCAAGTGATTTTGTGCCAATGAACACAGAAACTAAATGATGTGATTCTATTGTTTAAACCTGGTTCGTATGTTCGCATGGAGGTCATGCTCATCTCACACAAGGCCCCATTCCAAAAGGAACTGTTCTTTTATCATTCAATACCAGTAGCAGACGCTTATGTGAGATTCCGCTCAAGGAAGGCAGAGAATTAATTGCTTCATGCTTTTAATGGGGACCATAGTAGGGTGCATATATAGAACAGTGGATCAATGTGTGCTGGAAGATCAGAAAGGGATTATTTGACCAAACAATTAAAAAAAGGGAGGGATGAATTCCTACACGATGCTAAACTGCCATGTGATTTGTTTAACTTTGGCTAACCTTTAATGTAATTGGTGTGGTTCATTTTGGTGTATGATGTAGTTCGTGTGTAAACCAGGCTACTGTGGCTAGTTAAGATGGGACAGCATAATGTATAAACCAGATTCACTCAGAATATATGGTACTAAGCTAGTGAGACCAAGAGTCTGATTTAATATAAAGCAGCTTTTTAAGAACACAGCACTACAAGTGACTGAATAACCAAAAAACAATCCATGCATCACAAAAGAGGATCAATGGACAAGTAATATTTTATACACACTGTGAATGTTGATGTGATGTTTCCAAAGCAACTTTTGGATAGTGATACACTGTAGTGAAACTGTTAGGTCAACACTGTTTACTAGTAATGGACAAACAAAGTTTGGCATTGACTAAAGCAGTGTTTCTCAACCTTGGCAACTTTAAGATGGGTGGACTTCAACTCCCAGAATTCCCCAGCTAGCAATTCTGGCTGGGGAATTCTGGGAGTTGAAGTCCACTCATCTTAAAGTTGCCAAGGTTGAGAAACACTGGACTAAAGTGACAATGAAATTGCCATCTGTTTCCATAATTTCAATTTGTAACTTCAGACTTAAAAAATTGACTGTGCTGGATTTTGCATTGTTATGTACAAGTTTCTTATACAAAAAATACTCCCCTCCCATTAAAAGTGTGAGTCAACCATGCATGTGATATCCCTCCCTCATATGGAAGAACGTTACTCTATTTCATGTACCTGGATTATACATGAGACCATTCTTGAAGAGCATCTGGAAGCTTCAAATGGTCCAGAATACAGCTGCTCTAGCAGCAACAGGAGTGCCAAAATTCTCCCATGGAACACCTCTACTTCAAGAGCTGTACTAGTTGCCAGTTGGCTTCTGGGAATAATTCAAGATGCTGGTTCTCACCCCTAAAGCACTTCATGGCTCAGGACTGGGATTTCTTCAGGACCCAGTGGCTTTTGACCAAACAGCAAGACCAAGGAGGACAGGTTCACTTCTGGTTCCTTCTCTGAGGGACTGCCATCTACAGGGTCTTCTCAGGAGCTGAGCCTTCTCAGTGGCAACCCAACTTTCTGGGAATAGTTTCTCTCCCAAAATCAGACTAGCTCCAACCTTGCTGAGTTTTAGGAAAGCCATAAACACTTGGCTTTTTAAGAGAGCCCTGGGAAGGGAGCAGAGATGGATTGGGAGTCCTCACTCTGGGTTGTGTTTGGATGTTTCTTGCTCCTTGGTGTTTATAGTTTTCTTTGTAATGCTAATAGAATACAATTAATGTAATTGTTACATGTTATTACATTATAATTTCGTTCTATTGTTTTGCTATGATAATCTCACCAAAAGAAGGGAATGTAAGCCTCTCAGAGTCCCCCCTGGATCTGGGTGGTGTATAAGCCTTAGTAAACCAACAAACAAATCTTGTAAGTCCATTATTTATGACGACAGGTGAAGGCTTCTTTGGGTTGAGCTGGGCTCCTGGCGATCTCCCAGATACATCCGTGTCGTTTGCTTGGCAACAGGATGGAAGTGGCTGGCTATTGCTTTCTGTTTGTTTTTGTCTGATTCCTCGGTCTAACCTACTGAGCCCTGGGGCTCCCTGGTAATTTCCCGTCCAAGTACCAACTAGGTCTATCCAACCTATGAATAATTGGAATTGACAGTCTTACATTTAAAATGTGGCAGAATAATTATCTCTCTAGTTATTTATTTATTGGTGCCTTTGAGTCAGTCTTGGCTCCTGGTAACTGCCTGGACTAGTCCCTGCAGTTTTCTTGGCAAGGTTTTTCAGAAGCAATTTGCCCTTGCCTCCTTCCTGGGGCTGAGAGAGATTGAGTGGCCCAAGGTTCCCCAGCTGGCTTCATGCCTCAGGCAGGACTAGAACTCACAGCCTCCTGGTTTCTAGCCTGGTGCCTTCACCACTAGACCAAACTGGCTCTTCTTGTTGATTTATCACAAGCTTAATAATATGCTTTGTAATTCTTATCTCATTTGAAACCTGCAGTTTTATCGACATGAGATAGACTCCATAAACTGCAAACAGACTAAATGACATCAGCACTGATCTAACCAAAATCACTGCAAGGTCATCAAGAAGCGAACTTTCTTTTGGTTCTAATTCTACCCAGACAAATAGCATGCATCCTTAACATTCAAAATATTTTGATTCCCTGCCCCCACCCCCACCCCACGCATTTTGGATTGCAGTATCTTCTGCACCTTATCGAACACCACAGTTGTTTTTCCACTAAAAAACTGGGGAGCACATTCTGCAACGCCTTCAGTTTCTTCTATGAATGTAATGATGCAGTTTCATTCTCAGCCAGATTCACATGTAAGGTGGCTGTTTAAGCAATCTAAATCCCTAATGCAGAATCCCCACAAATGAAATTCATAAAACAAACTTAAAAAAAATATCCCAATCCCCCGCAGTTTAAACCTAAATGAATAACTTCTAATATTAAAAGGATCTGAACTAGTAGATGGGTTTTCCGAGGAAAGTTTGGAAAAAGGGACCTGAAACTAAAATGCTCCCCACCAGCTTTGCCCATTATGGGCATTATATTATATTTTGGGCACTATTTTAAAGATCAGGTTTTGAGGTTAAGAGAGGGCAACTTAAGAGAAGGCTGAATGAATACAGCCTAGCATGGGATTCAAACTGAAATCCAGTTTCAGCAACCTGGCTATTAATTTGAGATATTCCTCCATAGGACACTTATGTCACTACAGTGGTACCTCGAGTTACGAACTTAATCCGTTCCGTGACTCTGATCGCAACTCGAGTTGGTCGCAACTTGAGGTAAATTTTCCCATAAGGTTCAATGTAAATACGGTTAATCCGTTCCGCCCTCCGAATTTGGTCGCACCACGAGGCAAATTTCCCCATAAGGTTCAATGTAAACTTATTCTTGCCAAGCCTGCTCTGCATTTTCTTTGGAGCCATGCTGACAAGCACACCAAAAACCTTCCAAACGCCACAAAACACACCACAAGCCTCACCGAATGTCTCCTTGCTACCGCGATCTCGTCCACAGGAACCCGCGACCGTGTGGCAGCAGGGCAAATGGCCGCGGATCCGGTTTGTAGCTCAAGGCGGAGTTCGCATGTCGAGGTACATTTTTGGGGCCGGAGCTGGTCGTATCTCGAAAAATTCGTAAGGAGGGGCGTTCGTAACCCAAGGTACCACTGTATTTTGAAATGCTGCCGCTTGATGCAGGCAATGCACAGAAACATGTGATTCTTCATGGCAAAGAAAGCTTCCCCTGCTGTGTTATTTCATGAAGCGAAAGAGAACTTTCCCCAAATTAGAAATGAATTATTAATCCATTGCAACACTGGTATTTGGTCTCCCCAGCCCATAAAACCAAGGCAGCAGCAGGAAGCTAAAGTCCTACTCAGACACTTATGACAGCATTTCCCAGCGCATGTCCGGATGTATGAGGAGAGACTCTGGTTCCTAAATTCCCACTTTGCTTGGCAAAAAGAGATTGGCTGAGAATTCTGAGACATAGTTAAGTTTGTACCAACTGGGGAATGTGGACTTTTTAAGACCTCATCATCACCAATGATGATAATATTAGCAGTAGCAAGCCGTACATCATCTCCAGTTGGGTTAACAGTAATTCTGTAAGCATTTGGTGGGATGAAGAGAACAATGCATATATTCTTGTATCTTATTGTGGCTGATGCCCATTGCTTTGATATGGTCAACTGACTAATCAATAAAGTTATACTACTACTGTGTGCTGTCTGGGAGCCACACACAACATCTTTTCTCCTGTATCTTTACAGCATTCACAGCAGAATGGATCTACCAGTGGAATCTGTTCATCACTGAATGTTCAGCCTGGTCTTAGATATGGGCATAGCCCCCACACTATTCCCTTTCGGGGTGAGCAGCATTGTGCCAAACACAGTAAAGAAGTGATTAGTGGGCCAAATAAATTAAAAGCAGGAGATGAGGGGGATTCTAACTAAATGTGATTCATTTACATCAACCCATTCTCTACACTACTCTGTAACTTTCTATCCTTGCTCCCGCCACATCCATATACTACTTTATCCATTGCCTTTTATCAAGCATTAAGGGCCCTTAAGGGATATGTGGAGCTTTTGCACAAGCAGGCTAATCCATTGAAATCGGTGGAGACAACAAATCAATGCACATAGGAAAGCATCTACAGATCAGATATTGCAAAGAAGGGAAAAATGAGCTTTGAGCTTGGGATGCTTTGCTGGCAGAAGATAAGCACTTGTCCATGGGAATTCACTAGCTATGAGAAATCACTAGATTGGAGCAACTGTCTTTATTTAACCAAGTTACTCTAGAGCTAGCTGTGAACTTATGCAGGAATAAGACATTCGTCTCTGATATTTTAAAATGGAAGAGGTTAAAGTCCAGTTTCTCTCTGTATGGAAACTTCAGAATAAAGTCTGCCTGTCCTGCTATGATTCTTCATTGCTCGATTCAGAAATATTTATTTATCCAGCCAGAACTTGTCTGCATAAGAATTGCGCGTGTGTACATTGGGTGGGGAAAATGGACAGCTGTCAATCTTGAATACAGGTATGGGCAATATGTGTCCAGTATTGTGGGTACTGTGAATTCGAATGAAAACAGAGCAAATTGAGCATGGGAATTCCTGAATAGCTTTTTAAATATTTTAGTTGCAAATTGCCTTGGGAATTATAAAGTCTACTTCACTTACATTATCTCTGAATCCTTTCAACGATCCTCTAAAGCAGTGTTTTTCAAACTTGGCAACTTTAAGACGTGTAGACTTCCCCGGTATGGCTGGCTGGGGAATTCTGGGAGTTGAAGTCCACACATCTTAAAGTTGCCAAGTTTGAAAAAAAACCACTGCTCTAAAGCATGCCAGGATTGCCTTTCCAAGAATACACTTAAGGCTAAGAGACCAAGGCCTTCTCTAGAGCTGCTAAGCCATGTCACAATTGCCTGTATGGGAGAATTTCATCGGGAATCTTTGCTCCTGGCAAGTGAGCTAATGGTCATAGTTTGCCACCAGTTCCATATTTCAAGACCCTCCTCCTTATTTGAGATTAAATGTAGTATCCCCTTTAAAGTTAATAAGGAAAATAACCTCTTTTTCCTCCACTCAGCTTTTCTTTTTTCTTTTGGTTTCTTAGAGCTGCAGTATAACTGCAGAAAGAAACTTCAATTCAAACTTTAATTAAATTTAATTAAAACAACTTTAGCCCAAACTTTAAATTGCTTGAGATGTGATTACTCTCAAGATCAGCTTGCTTTTTTTTAAAAGGCTATTTCAAAATGTTCTTTTGGTTTGTTAGCTAAGCTACTCGTGAGAAGTAACACTGAATTCACTGAGGCAATTAGTTATAACTAAAATGAAAAACAACCTTAGAAAGGCAAAGCAGTATGCATATGTTCAATAATTAAAGGTATTTCATTACAATATAATATAATAAATACTTTTATCTGAATGTCTTTAAATGTTCCTTATTTTGGTAGAAACATTAAAAAGTCAAGATGGCAACCAGGACTGTAGGATTGAAGCCCTGATCCTTTTTTACATATGTTGTGTGTGTGAAGCATGAAAGAAAGATCAGGGCTTCTATCATGCAGTCATAGCTACCACCTTGACTTTTTTGACTGCCCCCCCAACACCCCACAAATGCCCCTGTCTTGTAGTATAATGGAATAGTTGATCATGGACAGGACTCAGAAAAACTTGGATTCAGATCTAGTCATGAAACATACCAGCACTCTGGGGTACAGGCAGTATTTAAATGATATGATACATTTACATACTCTATTGTGCTGTACTGTACCTTGCCCCAATTGCAATTATATATCATCTCATTATAAATATTTTTACTCTCAGTGCTGATAAACTTAAGTGACTGCTTATAAGTCTGGTTCTTTGGGTTGGAATGCCCAGTCCAGTCAGGAATCTCTAAAAGGGATATTTTATTAGCTTATTTATTTTACAGCATTTATGAATAACCCAAATCAGACTGAATCTGGATGTGTACATGAGCAAACCAAAAACCAAGTACTGTATGTAAAACGAAAAAACATTACAATAAGAATCCACACAGCATAAACTACTTCTACTTGAATAGAAGTAATAGATGGATGTCCTCAGATGGTGCTATTCTGAAAATCAATTAAGACCCAGCTTTTCTGGAGGGCCTCTGGGGACAGACAGACTTTGAGTGGATATTGATGGAACAATGCCATTTGATCGCTGATTGTGGATGGATATGACGACACAAGGAGGATGATTTATTGTTGGGTCATGTGGTTTGAAAATATTAATTTAATCATCTTTTAATCTTATTACTGGAATTAGGAATGTAAACTGCTCAGAGTTGTTTTCAGTTGAACTGGCAAATTAGCCTTAGTAAGTAACAAAATTATCTAGGATCCAAAGACCTGACAAAATAGGATGTTGTTAAGGTCCTTCCTAAAATGAAAGACTCATAGGAGCCAACTGCACCTCCGGGGGCAGAGTGTTCCACAATGTGGGGGCTAATACGAAGAAGGCCTGCCTCCTAGTACGAGCACCTTAGCCTTTAAGTGACGGCGAGATGTTTAGTAGACCCTTTCTCAACATTTGGACTGGACAGGGAGAATCATGCTTGGTAAGGAAGTCAACTTCAGCTTCCAGAATTCCCCAGCCAACCAGCTTAAAGTGGCCAAGGTTGAGAAACACTGGTCTAGGTCTTCGATTTGGGCACTAAAATCTATTGGTAGCCAGTACACAACCTCAAAATGAGTGTCATTTTGCATGGATGGGTTATCCCAAAAACCAGTCAGGCTGCTGCAATTTGCACCAGTTGCAACTTTTGAGTCACCTTCAGAGGTTGTTCCATGTAGAGTGAATTGCAGTAATCCAACTCCAAAGTAAGTTACGGTCGCATGGGCATCCTGTTGCCAGAGCTAAGCTGTCTGGGATTATTAATTCATTTCTAAGGCTGGATCATCTGCTGAGGACTCTCTCACTCACACAGCCTCTATTTTTGTTGTTGTTTTGTTGAGCTGGGGTTTCTGTATGGTGGTGTCTGCACTCGGGAATACCCTCACCCCTGAAATAATATACACATCTTTTAGGCATCTGTTGAAAACTTACTTTGTCACCTAGACCTTCCCAATGTGAATGCTGGAATATGATTTTCCCTTTCTTTTCCCCATCTTTCAGAAGAATATGTTTTATTGGATATTGTTTTAGAATATTACTGAATATTGCTTTTAAGTATTGTACGTCTTTTATTGTTTTTATTGCAAACCTCAATTTGCTTTGGTGTATAAAGCACGTATAAATTATTAAATTCATTACAATTTATTAAAAGTGAAGTGCAGGAATATATGTGTATAAATGTGTTGTCCCTTAATCAGAAGGACTCAGCTGAAGTACCCATCTGAACCTGGAGTTCACTGGGTGACTTTGAGTCAATCTTTTTCTCTCTTTCTCTCAGTCCAACCCACCTCACAGGGTTGCTGGGATGGACAACCTGCATGTAAACCACTTTGCACTTTTTTGGCCCTCCACAGCAAGTTCAAGTATTATTGACCCATTCTTGAGTCAGCAGAAGTCTACACTGATCTTCTGACTGCCAATCCCTCTTCTTTCTCTAAGAAAATAGGGGAAGGGAGCAAAGAGACTGCATATATCTTTAGACTGCCCTTTGACAGTGTTAGAACAAGGGGGAAAATGCTTCTTTAGCACTAGCATAGCTAAGGATGATTTAAGCCTGTTTCCTTTCATGGCCTGGGAACAAGACAATGTCATGGGGATCTGGAGGAAAAAACAGATGTTGCCAGGGCTGGTTTTTGCCATGGATAGGCACAAGTGGAAAAACACAGCCTCAGGAAAAAGGCAGGCTATACACACAACGAACAAACAAAATTTGCAAACTGTACTATGTGTAATACATTAGGTAAAACAGCCAGCTCTTCAGAGTATCCTGTTTTTAGAAAGTTCAGCTATGGTAATCTAAGATTTAGACTTCCTGACAGTTGAAAGTCATAATGAGGCTGGGCCTCTATTGCTTCCTTCTTTGTTTCTCATTTTGGAATATTTAAGTAATTACTTTTTCAAGACTAAGATGCAGTACTGTAACAGAACGTCCTGGGAGACTGTGTTTCAAATAGCTTTAAATGAGGGATCCCCGTATGCAGGCAACTCTGGATGGAGATGCATGTTTTTCTCGGTGAGCCAGAAAGAGGAGATATTCTTCATCCCACATAAACATAAATCCCACATTTGCTTCTAGGGACCCAATTTTGCAGGTTTAATATTCTTTAAAAACCCTGTTTCATCAGGGCTTAATATAGCTTGATAAATATTCTGACCCACAACCTTTTAATGCTTACACATTACTCATAGCACTCACCAAAAAAGGAGAGATTTACAATATCACAATAAAACAACGTCAAATGAAATACAGCAAAATACAATTCCGTTGATAAACACTGGTGTTGTCAACAGACAGGACTTTCGGGCAGACATCCAGGGGCCCAATTAGCAGAATTAGAGAAGGAAAGATCCCCCCACCCATTTTGTTTACCATATGTTGAGTATACGAACCTGCTGTTGATTTTCCAGAAGGCCCCATTTTGCCTTGCAGCCATTAAACCCTCTCACTTCAGAAGCTAAAACATCAGACTTCAGTTTCTACAGCTGTGAAAACTCTAGATTCATCGGTCCTTGCAGAAATAGGGCCTTTTCCCAATCAGCTGCACCATCAGCAAGGGGCAAGCATTTGAAGAAAAGATGGATGGAGACCCGCAATTAGTACCATTATGTACCGTAGTTTCTGACTCCTGACTGATGTTCGAATGGCTCGTCCTACGTAAAACTACACAATAGTACTCCTGCAGATCAAAAGCAGCTCTTCAGGTAATAGCAGTATCTGCCCAGCCTGTATTAGAACTAGGAAGGCAGGAAATTGCATAACAAAGCACACTGTTCTGTTATTTCAGTACAATGGCCAGTTATTGGATTTACCATGTCTCCCACTTGGATCTGGACTGTTCTAGTGTTGGACCTCAATCCAGCCATCTCAGCCATTTGATTAAAAAGTCCCAGAAAGTAGAACTTTGCAGACCTATAATGGGGAAGCCCAAATTTAGCCATCAGTCCATCCCAACTCACTTCCTGTTGGGTGTAGGGGGACTCTGCAGCCCTACCTTCCAAGCAGGACTTTTGCCCAAGTGAGTGCCCCTCTTTTGCCTGGGCAGGCAGGCAGGGAGTGAGTTTTGTCAGAAGGCTAAACCTATCCTTTCCTTTAGCCTGGGAGAGCCTTCAGTCAAAACTCGCTCCCTCTTTGGCCGCTCAAACTGCCAAGACGAAAGGGCATGTTTTCTGAAAGAGCGCTGAGTCCCCTGCTTGCTGGCTTTGCCTGCACGAGCACAGTAATGATGATGGTTGTCGCATGCTTGAAAATATGGTAAGCCAACTAGTTAGAGCCATCTTTAGACATTGCCCAACTTTACTTCCAGTAGGGGTAGGGCACAAAGAATGGCCTCCCCATCACATCTTAGGCTGCAGGCAGTTTGCCAGGCCAGGAGTTGATAATGGAAGAGAATAAATGTGCATGCCTTTAACTAACTTGGTTTCCTCCAAATGTGTTGGTCTAGAAACCCCGTTAGTTCCAGCCAGCAGCCATTTGACTGGCATCCAAGGGACAAAGCAAGGCTGTTCTCAAACAGGTCTCAGCTATGTTCAGATCTGTTGGTCTTCTACAGTTGAAGAGTTCATAAGCTCTCCAAAAACACGTGCTACAGATACGTAGCAAATGGACTAATCTAAATCCTTATGTAGCATAAATATTTTATTTATTAAACAAATGTATGTGGCCGCCCACCTCCCAGAGAAACTTTGGGTGGTGAACAAGGATAAATAAATAATACAATTATGAAATCAAGTTAAAGAAAAAAGAAAAAAAAAGGAAGTTGAGGCCCCAATAAAAAAAGTCTCAGACCCATAAACCACACCCTACCACCATGCCAGAGCTCCACCAACATCCTGGCCCTGGTGCCTGGGGGAAGAGCCAGGCCTACCCTGCCTTCCAGAAGGCCTAGAAGGGCAAAGAGCAACTGCTGTAGGGTGAGCCCTCTAAAGTTGGAGTGGGAGATATAATGCCAAATGCCTTTCTCAAATTTGTATCACTGGGCATTCATCCCTACCTTCCTGCAGACTTCTAATGCAGGCATTTTCAGGGAAATGTCTCCTATAAGCAAATTATAACTCTATTCCTGGAATTAAATCAAAACTCAGTGCTAACTCAATTGTATCTAGCATGACAGAAAGGTCAGAAGGGAGCCTTATGGTGCATTGCAAGCTCAGAATTTCAGTAATGAATGTTTCAGCAACCCATCTCCTTTTACTCCCACCCCCACTTCCACTAATGGACAGAGCTACAACCACAGCTTGCAAATGGCTTACTACAGAGGCCTCCACTGGTGCTTGAGAGGAGGAGTAATGTTACTTCCCATTCCATATATCTTCTCTTGTCTGCATCGGACTGTATGTAGTGCTACAGGCCCAACTGGCCTCAGTCAGCCAGCTCCAAAGGTGCCCTCCCATTTGGGCTGAAATTATCCACCACCAGTATACTAATGGGGAGCGACATATTTGTGTGTGGGGGGTGGGTGTCTAGGCATGCTCTCATAACTGCTCAGTATCCAATACTAACTGCCCTGCTTCAAACGATAACAGCTATCAGGCCTTCATGGAAGAAAGCTGCTACGAACCCAACTGCAGCTCTAGCCTCTAGAACAATGTTTCTCAACCTTGGTGGCTTTCAGATGTGTGGACTTCAACTCCCAGAATTCCCCAGCTGGGGAATTCTGGGAGTTGAAGTCCACACATCTGAAAGCTGCCAAGATTGAGAAGCACTTCTCTAAAAACTCCCCCTGCTATGCTCCCCTCCCCTCTGCTGACGGAAATCAATGTGACATCTCTCAGTTCTGCCTGCCAGGTCCTAGCGATATATTACAGGAAGAAATGACCAATCTCTGTTTACCTTGTCATCTTCTCAGAGGCATTAACAAGCAGAGTGCTGGGCTAGATAGAGTTGAATGATTTGGACCAGGCAGTAGACTCAGTTTAAGGCACAGTCTGATCTGACCCTGAACACCAAACGCAACAACCCAGCCTTTGTAATGTGCTGCAGTAGGCCATACTTGGAACGTGTGATGGAATGGAATTATGGAGGCCAGACTCAGGGAGGAAAACATGTTCTTTCATCTGTTCCACCTCACCTCCGTACTTCTCCGGCATGCTACCAGGCGAACGTAATAACACCAGTGGTGGCGGAGGCGGTGGCTGGGCTACTGGTCCGAGTTGCTGTATTAGTTGTCCCATAGCTGCTTGCAAGTTATTAATCTGTGCATCCACTTGCTGCTGATGCTGTAGTAGGGCTTCGGCCAATAACTGTGGTGTCAAATTAGCTTCCTGGGGATCTGTTGCCATGATGTAAACTCCTTCATCTGGAAGGTAGTATGAGTCTGGGAAGATTGATGTCAGGCCTAGCCCAAGGAACTCCAGGAGACCATGTAGATTCAGTTCAGCAATGTTTATTAGCGACAACCTCCAGCAAGAATTTTCCCAGACTGAAACCCAGCTCCCAAGTAACGCCAGTCACAACATAGTGAATTCCTCAGGGAGGTACCAGCCTCATCCTCTTATCTCTCCCTCGCTCCTCAGGAGATGAAAGAACATGTTTTCCTCCCTGAGTCTGGCCTCTATAATTCCATTCCATCACAGAACGCTTCTCTTACCTCCATTCACCCACCCACGCTTGATGTTGCATGTCCGAAGAAATAAAAAGAAATGCCTGTTCAGGTAGTCTTACTAACAGGTCATTTGTTTTATATATATATAACAAATGACCTGTTTTATACAGCAGTATATAAAAGAAAATTCAGTTGAATTTGAATATTCACTGGATGAGTTCAAGACCTAATGGAATCTACCTCCATTAGAACGTGAGATGCTGCTTTCGTTCTTTTGGAAGTACAGTTCTGGACGCAGCAGTGAGTGGTAGCTGAAGGCAGAAATTACTGTCCGAATATTTTAGCAAGGCTTTGAGAAATATTGACTGTAGCATTAAGGGTACCGTTTACTTCCATTTCAGGCCCCAAAACATCTTGGGCTACTGCTAGTTGGATAAGTGTTAATTCTCCTATTGGGTATGATTAGAGAAGCCACTCTTTTCTAAAACCATAGCAACATCAAAAGCATTAAATTTCTCTGTATTTTATAATTGCCATGATGATCTCATGAAACATTGGAGATTTTCCAAACTGTCTCTCTTAGAGTGACCATTGCCAAAAAAGGGGACACCAATTTGTATGAAACTTGCATAGGGAAATCTGTAGTTTATAACTGCAAATTTAGACAGAGTTATTAAAATTAAACTATAAATGCAATGCATTTCGTTAGAGAGGAGAAGACTATGTATAGGTGATGCTGCTGCTGTCCAGATTTTTAAAAAAAGCATAGGTAAGAAATCTTTTCTTAGGATTTTGAGCTTCTGGGGGACCTTTAAACTGGGAACACCTTTTCAAACAGAAAAGCACATTGATTGATTGATTGATTGTAAAGGGGAATATTTGTTCACTCATCTTTGTTTTACACCTTTGTTTAGATCAGAAAAAAATCACTGTTCCAAATATCAATTGATTTCCCATTTGGGAGTAGAAAGCAAAGATTTCCCATTTGGTCAAATGCAATGTGCTCTACATGGCCCTTGGCTTTCAGAAGGTTTTAGAACTTTCATGTGGTCCAGGTTGCTACAGTTCAAACAATTGACCAGTCAATGGTAAGCAGCATGTGTTTTCCTTGTGGCCATGCATTTACTGGCCATGCATTCACTGGCTAATCTGGAACTGGACACAAATGACTTTCCACAGCCTTCTTCTACTTGAAGTCCTCCAGATATATTGAACAACCTCTCTTTCATGCTTCTGATCTATAAACCTTACATAAGTTGGGATGGCAGGGCACCAGCAGCAAGAAAGGTGCCCAGTGGTTTGGGTTTTGGATGTCATTTTTCTCTCTCCTTCTCTGTGTGGAATCGGGTTAAGGGGAGTTTCAGACCTGCAGCAGCTCTTTGCTCCTTGTTCTCGGCATGCAAGGTCAGAGGCAACAAAGATTATCACAGGTTGTTTTCAAGCTGCTTTTCAATGATAAGAGCCAGGAGCTCTGTGTGATATATCTTCAGGAGAGAACCTTCTCCCCATTGCATAGAATCACAGAGTTGGAAGAGGGCCATTTAGATTGTTGAGTCCAACCCCTGTTCAGTGCAGAAATCCAAATTAAAGTATCTCCAACAGATGGCTGTCCAGCCTGCATTTAAACACATCCAGCAAAGGAGAACCCATCACTTTTCTGGGTAATTGGTTCCACAGTCAAACTCCTTTTACCTTTAGGAAGGTTTTCCTAACACTCAGCTGGAATCTTCCTGTAACATGAGATCACCACCATGCTTGAGGAGAACAAAAGTGAAGGCCTTCTGCATGACAGCTTCCAGGGGCTGGAAAAGGAGCCAGCTCCGTTAGAACCACATAGTTTTCTTTCTGACAGACATTTTGAATCAGAATTTTAGATCAGGGAATGGAGAAAGATTTATATGATCTGAAGAGAAACTATAGTATAATTGGAATTCTAGTGTTAAGCTGCCTTGTTTCTAAAGAAAGTTTGATTCTGATAGTTGCGCCTTAATTTTTTTCTTATTAGCATATTATAATCCATTAATTTTAACTATGTTTTAATGTGTTTATGTATAATACTTTATTATTTTGCATTTTACCTGTATTTTCGTGGGGGCTACTTTGAGCATCAGCAGGCTAGGAATTTCTTCAGGAAGAAAAATATGACTATATCCTCCTTTTAAAATAAACTGGCTGTTCTCCCTGCCGCGCCCCCCCCCCCCCCAATTTTCTCTGCCTATTTTTGTTTAGTTCTATTGATTTCCCCCCAGCAATTTCTGCTTCATCTTCCTATATTAGATTTCTTTCTAGGCCTGTAAGAAAAGCTGCTGGGAATATGGCAGCAGAATTCTATGGTGGTAAAGTTCTGGATGGCGCTACTACAGAAAAAAGAAAACCACTTCCTTTTATATAGAATAAGCATTTTGGGAAGCATTCTTGACTACAAACTTTCTCCTTGCTTTCCTACTTTTCAATTTATATATATTTTATATGGGAAATGGCTCAACAGACTAAGTTCTTGGCATTTTTGTTGCCTGGTGTCCCTGTGCTTCTGAACTTCCTGTTCATTAAGAGGTGCTCATATTGTGGGTTGATCCAAAACTGCGTGTTCCTCATCTGATACTTGACCCATCATGTGTGAAGGAGTTATTGCAGATGAGAGGGCACCAGAGGAGTTGCCATTGCTGGCTGTACATTGTCCCTCCATCTAGCGGGTTTCAGTGAAATCAGCTTTAAATTATCCACTATCAAATATATGAATAATGAGAAACCAGGCAGAGATATGCATGTATGGATTGGCCCAATGATCCTAGTGGGAATGGTAAAGGGTGATGGTGCTATAGGAAGTAACTTTCAGTTCCTCTCGGTGCTTTTTGCCCCTCTTCAACATAGCCACACTAGGATAAAAACACTAATGCAGGTGCTCTTCCCCAATTACTGCAATTTAACCAGTAGCACAGTCCTATCCCAGGGCACTTAATTTAGCCACTGAATACCAAAGGTGTAAATAGAGTCATTTGGTGGATAATATCATCTGAGAATCGTCAAATGATTACTTTATAAATGCTCTGAAGTGACCGTGAGGCTCTGAAAATGATAGTCATCCAAGAACGAGCATCACTTAAGATGATCCACGGCGCAATAGAACACCTATTGAGCCTGCCATAAAACCTCTTTGCTTTGTGCCAAGATGCAGCGTCTCAACACCAGGCCAGGGGAGCTGAGCAAACAGCGATAACAGACATACTAAATAAATAAAGAGGCAGCCCAGGTTTTTATCAGTCCTTGTTATTTATTGGCATGCTGGTCTCACTCCCACTTCAATGCGACTCCCGAGAAAAGGCTGTAGTGCTGCTGTGCAGCATCTGAAGGGCTGCCCAGGGCCTGGGCTGCTCTTTTGTGAAGTTTAGCTCAACTAAACAGTGTGGATTTTAATGTTGCATTCTAATTCTCCTATTACTGTCATAAAGCCATTTGTCAAATGCCCTGGGAGACTCCATGGACGTCAGCCTCGTAATACTTTTTATTGCTGGGCTAATCTTTACAGATCGAATTAAGACTGGGGAACTTTATCAGTGGATTGCACTGGGTGAAGGGTTACGTGTGTATTTCATTTGTTCTGCTATCAAAGGTGCACAGGCCTTTGCTCCTGCTTCCTGCCACCAAGGCCAACATGCCCATTACTGCGTAATCAAATAGCCTTTAAGAGGCTCACTTGGTAGCTTGATGCATGGAATAAAGCAAGATGAATGTTGCATCCCTCTCCCATCTGCAGAGCAGAGGCAATTTCTTTTCATCCTGATATTAATTCTCCTATTAAATTAAATAACACTAAGGGCTGTATAGCATTCATTAAACATCACAGGCGTCCAGGCTCCCCACAGTGTCAGTGCCATCCTTATAACACCACCTTAATTAGCAGTAGGCAGGCGAGTTCTTCATCTGCCTCTTTTTCTTATTAATTACTGGTTGAAATAAACAGACTTATTAATATTATAATCCTGTTAATATGAATGAAGAGAGACAAGGGAGTCAGTGCTCAAGTCCATGCTGGATTAGAAAGGGGGAAATGGAAATGGCGAGAGGGTTCATTCCATGGGCTGGCTTCATCACTGTGTCCTCTGGGTCAAGCTTGTGTGCCTAGGGGCCCAGCTGGTCAAAATGCAGTTGTTCCAGGAAGGCAGTACCAGCTCCAGAGAGGCAGCAATGCCAGGAGGCCTTTTGCTCCCCAAATAGCCACTCTCCATGTCTGGTAGGCACGCAAATTTAGAAGGGGGATTATACAAATGCATGGAGGGTAAATATGGTACCTGCTTATAGTGGCTACTAGTGGTGATCAGCATACATACACAGGGATAATCTCCAGATTCAGCCTCGGAGTCCCAGCTGCTGCAGAGGAATAATGGGAGAAGACTGTTGTTGCCTTTCTCCTCTCCAAAAGGGTGCAAGTAGAGTGCATAGGTCGGGAAGTCAAAGTTAAGTACATAGGAATCATGGCTGATAGGGAGAAAGCAACAAGAAAATGAAACGTTTAGGCCAGGAATCAAAACAATACCAGAGATCCAAAAGAGCAGATATAAAGTATAATCCAGAAACAAGCCAAGGTTCAGGACTCCTATAGCAGAAACAGAAAACAGATACTTGACGAAAGCTGCTAATAGATGTTATTCTCAACCATTGTCTACCTTCTGCTCAGAGCTCATATGCAGAAGCAGCAGAGAAATCCTTCCAAGTTCAGCTAGACTCATTAGTTCCTATGGAATACTGTCTACTTAGAAGAAGTACTTCTTTACTCTTAAAGGGTAAATCTTTGCACTTACTTAATCCAGAAGGGTCTTGAAGATCAGATGGGTGGGGTGCACGCTCAGATGGGGAGAACATTAATCTCCAAGCCTGAGGTCTTGGACAAATAAGGGGATCATGGTTTGCCTTCATGTCCTGCTTGTGAGCTTCCCAAGAGGCATCTGGTTGGCCACGATCAAAAGGAGGAGGCTGGGTTAGATGGGCTTGTGACCTGATCTAACAGATCCAAGTTCCTATGGGCTTATGCAAGTGAGCAGGGATTGCCTTAGAGTGTTCCTAGGCTTTATTTACGACTAGTCCATTACGCATGGAGATTTTTGTTTCTCAAGCAGGCATTCCACCTGGCCATCTAACTGGGCTTGTTTCCTCTGCTGCCTCCTCTCTCTAAGGCTGAGCGCTAGCTCAACAGTGTCTCCGTATCAGAACGGGGGCTCACGGCATCCTAAGGGAAGGAGCATGCTTCCAAAGATTTCCCATAAGAGAGCTGGAATCCCTTCTTCAGTTTTTGAGTCTTCAGTTCTTTAGAGCAGGGTTCCTCAACCTTGGCGACTTGAACATGTGTGGACTTCAACTCCCATGGCTGGCTGGGGAATTCTGGGAGTTGAAGTCCACACATCTTCAAGTCGCCAAGGTTGAGGAACCCTGCTTTAGATGCTTTTCCTATATATAAAAATTCCCCTCTCACCCCTATGGGTGGTATGTGTCTTCCTCAATCTCGGGACCTCTACCAGAGGCCTGGGAGTTTGAGGGTTCTGCACAGTATCTTAGCTGTTCCTAGCACTGCACTCTTCTGCACAGAGAGCTCTGATGTTGTTCCTGGGATCTGTTTGAGCCATTCTCCCAGCTTAGGAGTCATGGCCCCGAGTGCTCCTACCACCACTGGGACCACTTTGGCCTTTACTTTCCACATCCTCTCGATTTCCTCCTTCAGGCCCTGGTACTTCTCCAGCTTCTCATGCTCCTTCTTCCTGATGTTGCTGTCACTTGGCACTGCTACATCTATCACTACCGCTGTCTTCTGGTCTTTGTCTACTACCACGATGTCTGGTTGATTAGCCAGTACCTGCCTGTCCATCTGGATCTGGAAGTCCCACAGGATCTTAGCCCTGTTATTCTCCACAACCTTCTGTGGAATCTCCCATCTGGACTTGGGGGGGGGGGTCTAGCCCATACGCTGTGCAGATGTTCCTGTACACAATGCCAGCTACTTGGTTGTGCCGTTCAGTGTATGCTGTTCCTGCCTGCATCTTACACCCTGCCACTATGTGTTGGACTGTCTCTGAGGCCTCTTTGCACAATCTGCACCTTGGATCCTGTCTAGTGTGGTAGACCCCTGCTTCTATGGATCTGGTGCTTCGTGCCTGTTCTTGTGCTGCTATGATCAGTGCCTCAGTGCTGTCTTTTTGTCCGGCCCTTTCCAGCCACTGATAGGATTTCCCAATGTCAGCCACCTCAGCTATCTGTCGATGGTACATCCCATGCAGGGGCTTGTCTTGCCATGGCATTTCCTCTGCTTGAACCTCCTGCCTTGTCTGCTGCTGCCTGAGGCATTCTCTCAGCAGCTCATCTTTGGGTGCCATCTTACTGATGTACTCCTGGATACTTCGGGTTTCATCCAGGACAGTGGCTTTGACACTCATCAGGCCCCGCCCGCCCTCTTTGCGCCTGGTGTACAGTCTCTGGGTGTTGGACTTGGGGTGGAAACCTCCATACATTGTGAGGAGCTTCCGGGTCTTCACATCAGCAGCCTCCATGTCTTCCTTTGGCCAGCTCACTATACCGGCAGGGTATCTGATGACTGGCAGGGCATACATGTTGATGGCATGGATCTTGTTCTTCCCATTGAGAAGACCCATTGAGCTGGCTCTTCAGGACCTGTCTTATCCTTTGGTGGTACTTGGATGTTGCTGTCTTTCTTGCCTCCTCCTCATGGTTCCCATGTGACTGTGGGACACCAAGGTATTTATAGCTGGTCTCTATGTCTGCTATGTGGCCCACTGGTAGTTCCACTCCATTGGTCTTAACTACCTTCCCTCTCTTTACTATCATCCTGCCACACTTGTCCAGTCCGAATGACATCCCAATGTCCTCATTGTAGATCCGTGTCAGGTGGATCAGTGAGTCGATGTCTCGTTTACTCTTAGCATACAGCTTGATGTCATCCATGTAGAGGAGGTGGCTGATGGTGACTCCACTCTTGAACTTGTACCCATATCCAGACCTTGTGATTATCTGGCTGAGGGGGTTTAAGCCTATGCAGAACAGCAGTGGGGACAGTGCATCACCTTGGTATATGCCGCACTTGATGGCCACTTGTGCGAGCTGTCTTGAGTTCACTTCCAGTGTTGTCTTCCACAGTCCCATTGAATGCTTGAGGAAGGTCCTTAGTGTCCTGTTGACTTTGTATAGTGCCAGGCATTCACAGATCCATGTGTGCGGCATTGAGTCATAGGCTTTCCTGTAGTCAATCCAGGCTGTGCTCAGATTGGTCTGCCTAGACCTTGAGTCTTGGGCGACTGCCCTATCTATGAGTAACTGGTGTTTTGAGCCTCTGGTGTTGTTCCCAATGCTCTTCTGAGCTGTACACCAGCTATGATGCCTGATAGAACTTTCCATGTTGTGGGGAGGCAGGTTATTGGCCGGTAGTTGGATGGTGCTGTTCCTTTGTGAGGGTCTTTCATGATCAGCACTGTCCTTCCTTGTGTTAGCCAGTCTGGGTGGGAGCCTGCTGCTAGCAGTTGGTTCATCTGTGCTGCTAGGCGTTCATGCACTGCTGTTAGTTTCTTTAGCCAGTAGGTGTGGATCATGTCCGGGCCAGGTGCTGTTCAGCTTTTCATGTTCTTGACCCGCTGTTGGATGTCTGCTACTGTGATGGTGACTGGTTCCTGTTCTGGGAGATTGCTGTGGTCTGCTTTCAGGTCCTGCAGCCACTTTGCACTGGTGTTATGCGTCTTCTCTTTCTCCCATATGTTCTTCCAGTACTGTTCAGTTTCCGCTGCTGGTGGCTCAGCTGCTACTCTGTGGTTGCACTGCAGTTGGGAGTACACTTTGGATGGTTCTTTGGAGAACAGGGCATTTATCTTCTTGGCCTCTGCTTCTCTAGTGTATCTCCTTAGCCTGGTAGCCAGTGCTGTGAGCCTTTGTTTAGCAGTCTCTAGGGCTTCAGATGGAGTCAGGCCCATGTATTTTTTCAGTAGCCGAGTCTTATCCTTAATCTCCACACGCTTTTGTAGTTCCACCAGCTGACTGACTTCTCTCCGAGTTGCTTTGATCTTAGCCTCCAATCTCATTTTCCAGGGTGGGTATGTACTGCTGTTCTTCTTGATCGTGTAGCCAAGCATTTCCAGGATTACAGCGGCTGTAGCATATACCAATTAATTGGTTTCAGTTATGGTGGCAGTAGGGATTGTCTGGAGGGCTCTGTTGGCATCTTCTAGCATACTATCTGATGGTACTTCTCCACTGAGCCTTGGTAATCGGACTCGAGGGTTGACTGTAGCTAGTTTATCCATGATCTTATGCCTCATATCAGCTGCTGTGCTCTGTAATGGAAGGGGTGGCAGTGACATTCCAGCTTCAGGTGTTGGCTGCGCATCTGCTTGTTCTTCCAGGTCTGCTTGAATCCGGGTTGTAATGTGGAGTTCGTCTATCTCAAGGTGTGAGAGCAGCTTCCTCTTCACTATGTTGAAGTGCTGGGTAACTAGTTGTTTCTCAGTTAGTGTGAATGTAGGCCTTCTGTCTATCCATAGTTCCCTCATACGTTTCATATATCCCCTCTCATTAGGTCTGCTGTTGTAGTAGCATTCCATCATTTCCAAGTTCTCTTGTCTCGTCCATGTATGGTTTGTTCCAGTAGCCCACTTAACATCAGATTGTCCTGGTTCCCCAACATCTGACGCGGACCTTGTTAATCCGGGCAATGTCCGAGCCAGCATGACTCTCTTAGTTCGTGTCACTCTCATATTTTGAGGTAGGCAGGTGAAGCGTTAGGGGGTCTTCGCCCAAGGACCCCTACTGGTAAGGTAGGTACCAGCCAGGATTTGAACCCTGGTCTCCTGCATCAAAGGCGGTGTTCTAACCACTACGCTATATAGCTGCTCTCCATATATATATATATATATATATATATATATATATATATATATTTCCAAAAATAAATCCTCTGGATGGAGCAGAGTGGGGTGGGTCATGAGTGTAGTATGGGACTATAGTGTCAATATGATACTGTTTCTTTTTGGGGAGGTATGTGTTAATTGTAAAAGAAAAAAGTGTCAATTAACAAAAGTCTGGAACCACTTATATCACCCATTAGAAATACTTCCAAATTACTCTTGTTTAATTTATGAAGGATAACACTATGTTTTTAAATTAGCAGTTCATGTTTCCACCTTTCTTTCAAAATGTTTGTTGGCTATGTGCTTTTCTTCAGCTTTAACAACATTTGTCAGCCTGACTATGCTTGTCGCATTAAGTAACCATCTTCTAATCAATGTTAGGATGATTATATTTTCTTCAATTCTTATGGTTTTATCAAAGATAGACACATACAGTAATACCCGAAAGAGTGGTAATTGTTGACAACCTCCATGGAATGGAATTATTGATATTTACTCAAAAAGAATAATTTAGTATTCTATTACTTGCTTTCATTACTTATTTCCCAGCTTTTAAATGTATCATCTTCCATCAAAGTGGTTTGCAAGACAATGAAGTAGTTTATCCTTGACAAGCTAAGAAGTGGTTGTCATATTTGCATCAAAACCACGGATCTTGATGGGCCAAATTAGAGAAGAAACCCTAACCACCACTGAAGAGATGTTTTAGAGACCTGCCAACCAGTTATTTTCCAATGATGGGCCAGAGATCTATGTACGGGAAACCTGTCTGCTCTTATTTAAATTTTAAAAGAACTAAAACAAGTTATACATTGTCACGTAATCTAAAGACATGTTAGGAAAGATGGAAGTAGATCCAAGCCACCATTTATCTGCGTTATGTGCCATTCATTTCAACAGGATCAGGTTGGAGCGTATGGTTGAAGCAAGAGTCCATCCTCTTACTTAAATAGACCCTATTACAGACAAACCTGAAAATAAACTCAATACAGCAAAAATAAATAAATAAATAAATAATCGTGGAGTAAATTAATTCAAGTGCTTGCTTAATCTGTTCTCTGCTGATAGGAGACTTAAAGATCTGTTCTTAGGGTTCGTTGTTTTTAAGTTGGATTTAGATGATTCGGGCTTCAAGTAGTAGTTATGCAATCAGATCTGGGCTGCAAAAGCCCAAATGCAAAAGCCTCGATTGGAGCAAGGGATCAGAGAAAACACAAATTATTTGCTGCCATTTACTGGCTGTCCAGATTTTTGCAGTCTAGATCTGGTAGCCCTAATAAAGATTTAATGATGTGTTTTACATGGCTGAATGCTCATTCATGGGAGTGAGGTATGAAATAGTTTCCTTGCATATAGAAAAAAAAAAGAGTTTGGCCATACCTTGTTCCCAGACACTATTTTTCTACATGGAGATTTTTCCACGTAGGTTTTATTTGAACATTCACATCCCTATTTGCAGTCGGGAGTGCTGCAGTTTGGAGAAAATCTTTTATTTCTTGAGTTTACCCAGTTTCTACATTGTAAAGAGACAATTTTAGGGGGACAGATGCAGGAATCATGCTTAAGATCTTCCTATGTAGGATTATTGTGTGCAGGGCAATGTCATATCTTTATATAAGGCCTCTGGTAGAGGACCTGAGATTAAGGAAGACACACACCATCCATAGGGATGAGAGGGGATTTTTTTTTTTTTAATATATATATGTGTGTGCGTGTGCACCTCTGGGAAGCTAATTATTTCAGTATAGCATGTTACTGGAAGTAATCTATCTGCTTCATTAATTTCATACCTTGGTTTAAGACTACAATCAGTGTTTTTGGGATAATAGGATGGGGAGGGAGGAACTATTGCAAAATTACTGTGGAACTATTTCTTCTACCAGAAAAGCAGTCCTGCATTTGGAGTGGAGGCCTTAACTTCTGCCCCAAAGTCTTGTTCTGATGACATTTCCAATAGGAGAAGCCCATCTGCAGGACTTTGAGGAACACCATCTGGTAACGTTACCACTCTTAAAAGCTACTGCAAAAGCTACAAAGAAGTTGTGGTTGGTCGGTGTATACGTATGTGTGTGTGTATGTGTATATGCACACACACATACACACATTTGTGTGTGTGCATATAACATATATGAGACCATTGGAGTTGGGTGGCCAATAAATCTAAATAAATAAATAAATAAATAAAAATGATTCAATTACCCAGATGAGACTATTTGATTAGTTTGGGATCCCCATTTAGTTCTCCAAAGCATTTAGAAAAGAAATACTGTAGGTGATAAAGAGCTGGAGGAAAAAAGTAAAAGGATAGCAACCACCAGAGACAAATTTAAAAATGTAAATGTAATTTTAAAAAAGAAAAAAATTCAAAGGCGAAAAGGGCATTTATATCTGCTTATTTAGTTTCAATTCCATATACTCTCAACGGAGAGTAGGGAAGAGGAAGCTGCTTGGAAATGTACCATCCCTGCATAAAATGCAAACTAGATTTTCTTTCCTAATTCTCTGGAATTTCTCATCTGTATGATTTCCAAAGCCAAACTGGGTTGCTGTCTTTTTTTTTTCCCTTTTCTTTTTTCCTAAACTCTGTTCTCTACCTCAACCTATACCAAGTGAAGGTTGGATTCACCAGACAGAGGGATAGATCAGATTTCTTCTTCACATAAACATTAGTCCAGGACAAAGAGATTTTCTCCCTGCTTTAATCTTGCTTATACTGGAATGTATACATCTCCTGACTATGTTACTTCCTACTGGCCTCCTAATTTTGCCTGCTCCTTGTTCAGTTTCTGTTTTCTTCATTTCTTCATGCTCTTCAGTCCTCATAGTCTTACATTAATTCCCTCAGCTGCCGCCCTCTTTTCTTCCATTTTCTCTCCAGCGTTCATCTGCTAGACTGCCACATCCTCGTGATTTAGCTAGTAAAAGACCAATGCCTTCACAGATAAGACTGACAGGTAAGATGCCCTTGGGGGGAGGGTGTCCAAAAAGTCAATATGGCAGCTGTGGCACACATAAAAATGTGGTCAGGCTTCAAATGCACAGTTGTGGACCCCAGGTTCACTTTTTTGACACATACACACACATACTCCGTGCACGCCCCTGTATCTTCCTATTGGCTGAAATAGAAAAGATAAGTGCAAAACCCCTGAATTAGGGCTTTCTTCAACACAATTCCCTCTGCCAGTGAGAAACACTAAAATCAAAGCCAGCTGACCTTTTTTTCTTGGTTAAATCCTGATTGCAAAAACCAATCTTAACTTTATGAACACCAAACTAAACTGAAACAGCCACAGCTGGCATATAAGCATAAAATAAAATGAAAGCGATTCAACTACTGTAATCGTTTCATCCTATTACGCAGACCTGAATTTGCTGATAATAAACTTTAGAAGGATTTGAGAATAGGCAAAAATATAGCAAATGTATGGATTTTCAGAGAGCGTGGTGCATTTCTTAATTTTCATTGTATGTCATTCTTAGATCCTTACAAGCCCCATTTCGGTTTCTAGTATCAGTTGGGAAGTGGTTCTTAAACTGTTTGACCCAATTACCCCTTTCCCTGGTCTTAAATAATGTCATTACCCCCACAAAAAAACCCAACACTGTTGTTTTACACAAGCATCTCAGCAGCGGGGGTCCCAAACTGAATCCTCCACTCACAAATGAGCAGTTACAAATTGCTCCATTACTCCCAGGATATGTCCAAATTACCCCCTTGTGGGTAATTATCCCCAGTCGAAGAACCACTGTGGTAGGGGATAGGGGCCACAGAGTTAAGAAAAACTTCAACAGATGCTACTTCCTTGCAAAATCAAGCCTCAGTGGCTATCCATTCACCAATTTATAGATCCAAATATGTAATCGTCTGAGTCAGTCTCTCTGCTCAATCAGATCCCAAGCATCGCCTTGTTTCCTCCACCCTCCCGCAGTCTCTGTAAGGAAAAAACAAAAACAGAACACCCTCATCCAAAATATGCCGCTGACTGAAACAGGAACGGTTCAATCCTATACGATTTATGAAATAGTTCAAGAATGACGGGTTGAGTTCTAAAATGAAATGGCTTAGGGAGGTCGAAATTAATGAATCTCTCTTTTTAGGAGTAGTCCTTATCCAACTCAGAGTAATACAGGTTGTCATCAAGACAGAACTTTCCGCCCCGCAGGGCGTGAATTGCGTCATCCATCCAAGCATCTCTGAAATCGTGGCTTTTTGGAAATGTGGGGATCCCATCAAGCTCACTGATCACATAGAGGAACGTTTGGCCTCACAGGATTCCTGTTCAAAAGTTCAAACCTATTTCCTTGCCATGGCTTCGGTTCTGCTATGCTCATATATGGAAAACACTGAGAGCCAGTTGGGTCTAGCGGTTAAGGCAGCAGGCTAGAAAGCAGGAGGTGGTGAGTTCTAGCCCTGCCTTAGGCAGGAAAGCCAGCTGGGTGACTTTGGGCCAGGCCCTCTCTCTCAGCCCAACTCACCTCACAGGGTGGTTGTTGTGGGGAAAATAGGAGGAGGAAGGAGTATTAGGTATGTTCGCTGCCTTGAGTTATTTATAAAAAAATAATAAAGGTGGGATAAAAAATCTAAAAAGAACAACACAGCTGATCTCACTTAAATTCCTAAGAAAATGCTGTTAATAAAATCATGGGAAAGGACCAAGTGTAGGTTATACAGGTGGTTGGATGGGGTCTCTGCTGGATTAAGAACCGATGGCTCTAGGAAGAGCCAGATTTTATTATTGTCATTGATGTTGTTATTACTAATAGAAGATGGGTGCCTGCCAAATGACGCTTCTGCACACACGACAGGTCTAGTAGGCCTGATAAACCAGCACTTCCTCTGAATGCTCCCCCTCTGTTTGCTCTTTCCTTGCCAGTTAGAAACGTGCAGTGAAGGGAAGCATGGCTCGGAAGCCATGCACGCTCTCGCTTCCTCTCACAGAAGCGAGTCACTCAGCAGGCTGTCATGAGCCCTTCTCTCTTTGCACCAGGGGCGTCTCCGGGGTGGAGGCGAGGAGCTGGCCAGCATTCCTGCGGGAGCTTCTCAACAAAGGTGCCTCCCACCACACAAGCAAGCCGGGGAGTCAAGGGAAGTGCGATGAGGGCAGCGAGGGGAGGCAGGTGGGCTTCCATTGGCTGCACTGAGGCCAGAAACAAACAGACAAAAAAAACGGTGGCTGGAAAGCAGCAGATGTGCCACACGGCGTTCATGGGATCTTCATCTTATCATGGGGACAAAGACAGTTCACAATGATGAGACTATTATCCTTTCCTGAGGCTTCCTTTCCCCATCCCCATTGGTCTGGGCCGTTTGGGAGATATTGGTCGAATTAACCCAGCCCTCGATCAAAAGGATCTTTCTAACACGGCTATTTTCACAGACACAATTACCTGAACTCCTTATTAGGAGCAACCTTGTACCTGGTTGGAACGTTTGTCTGTCTTGTCCAGGGATGTATATTTCGTGGCACTTTACAAGGCCTCAGCTAGAGGTCTTTTGGTTCACCTTTTCCCTGAACATGCCAGGGATGGCCCAGTGAACTCTCTGCATGCAAAGTTCTGGTTGGCTGTTGCAAAGCTTGGCGAAGACTTCCTTAATCCCCCACGACTGATAGGTAGCAGGGTGATCATGTACACTTCACCCCCATCCCTGCCACCAAACATACAGATTTACAATGTGCGTAATAACTGCTATTATTTTGCTCGTACTGCACCTAGGTAAAAGATCTACCAAGTCAAAATTTTATTATTGTTACTGATATCCAGCTGGAAATATAGAGGCATTCCTATAATTTAATAGGAATGCAATACATGGTGGGAAAAATTGAAAGTAGGTGGCCTCTGTGTCTGCACAATCTGCTGTGCAGATGCTAAAGGCTGATGGGGAACTTCTAAGGTTTCCCTGCTCTCTTTCCTTATGTTTTCTTTTTAAGAAGACACGGTTTAAAGGTTTTTTTTTTTTAACCAAGCCCAAACTGTCCCTTCAAATAAAGCACATTTTCAGATAGAGGCCCTGTCCTCTGATAATCCTTCAAAGAGTGGAGGCACATGGCCAGTATTGAGAAATTGGAAACATACCTGTATGATTTTTAAAAGGGGATTTTCCAAACGCAGCTTACTTATGAGAAGTCTTGCTCTTGGATGGTCCTCATGGTTAGGGGCGCTTAAGGGATTCCCCACAATTTTCTGGAAAGGTCTGTTTTATCAGTGGGCCACCTGCCTCCTATCTGTCAGGAATCATCTTTGCTGACTTCTGGTGGTTCTCAGGACTTTTGCAGCCCTAGCAATGACACTTCCCAGCATTCCTTATAATATGTTCCACATCTTCCATGGCATGACAACATCAGAGAGGACGCCCAGAAACAGGAAGTGTGCATCAGGGTTCTTGACAATTCCTCGAACACAACTAGAAGAGCCGCTCTCTACAGACAGTGAACCTCTGCAGTGTGGAACATAAGCGCGGTTTGCATGCGTTTCCCGTGCACAGCTTTGACTGGATGGCTCCTGTCTGCATTCAACAGTACCTTAGAGACCAGCAGACAGCCACCCAAATGGCTACATTCCTCTGTACTGGTAGCTTAAGAAGAGATAATAAGGGCACTGGGTTTGCTAGAGCAAGGGAGTGGCTGGTTGCAGAGAGTAAGGGTGGTGACCCTGATGGAAATATGCAAGAACTGTTACCTGGGCAAAAGGGACGGAAATACTTTTTAGATCCTGAAAAGCAAGATAACATTTGGAAGCGGCTCATGCAGACACCTCCCTGATTCACTGAAATCAGAGGAGATACAGCACAATCAGACTTGCAAGATTCTGTTATTCTAGCCCAGTGTTTCTCAACCTTGGCAACTTGAAGATGTGTGGACTTCAACTCCCAGAATTCCCCAGCCAGCCATGCCAGTCTCAATAAAAGGAGTTTTAGCCTTCTGGTGGAGTTGACTTCCTGGTCTGGTCTACTTAGTAGGGCTGACCCTGGTTTAATATTTCATTTGATGGGAGTGAGAGCTTGGCAGTTAGTCTAATCGTGTGGCAGATAGCAGACCTAGAAATAGTAGACTCTGATTGCCAGTCTTCCTGCGTATGTGTGAGGAATTGAAGACAGTGCTGTCTGTGGGCAGGAGTCCCATTTCAGGGTCCAAATGCCATAGGCATTTGCCTGACCCTGAGTGTGCCCAATAATGCAGAACACACCCAAATATACGTAGAACTAATCAACTTTATTAAGAAGGTCCACTGATTAACAACTAAAACTAAGGCTAGACTCTTATAGTCCAAGTAAGAACACCCCAAATTCCTTGGATCGGTGATACTGAGAGACAGAAGGCCTGCATACAGACGACACACCTCCAGAAGGATGCCTCTGGTCAGGGACCCCAGATCAAAAGAGATAAACCCCACCCGAGATGTGAACCTGAATTTCTATCTTTGTGAGTAATATCATGGCATCTTGTCAGAACCCTGTAAGATTTAAATATATTCTGCAGGGACAGCAAAAATGTCTCAAAGGACCCCAAAATGATTGCCTTTCCTAAAATATTCAGAGTGGGGGGGGGCATCTTAAAACAGCAGAGATCAGCAAAAGGGGTACAAGAAATGCCTGTGCCAGAAATATAAATGTCTGGTGCATGACACTAAGCCAAGCCAGTGGTCTGCACACTAATGGGATAAGTCACAGGTCAAGTGCCAGAAAGGAGAAATAAAAATGATGCAAGCTGCTAAAGTATGGTGTAAATATATAGATGAATTTAAAAGAACTGACCCCTAGAAGTGTCAGAAAACAGGGAAGTAAAAATACTGGACAAGGGTATAGACAGCAGAAGCTGAATAACCAAAGTGATTTTTTTTTTTTTTTAAAAAGGATTCTTCAGGGACCAGTTCAACAGGTCTAGCAGTCTCCAAGTGCATAGTCTGAAATTGTTCCACAAGCTGAACCAGTAGAAATTTAAGGGGCTCTGACCGCGAAGAACTAAATCTAAGCACGCTGACCAAGATCTGGCCGTCAAAACATTAGAATGCTATTTCTACAACATTTAAGAAATACACTATCTACTGTATTAGCTCTGGCAATTTGATGTTTGCTGTCATTTTGGTTTTAATATTGGAAATGCTGCAATGCCAAACTGGGCCACAGAGAGGCACCTTTAATTTGAGGTGGGGGAAAGTGACATAATTCACACAATGAGTGGCTCAGATTCAATTTTTGGCAGGCCAGAAAGAGGTAAAGGAAAAAGAGTCCTCTAAAGCAGTACTTCCCAACCTCAGTGACTTTAAGACGTGTGTACTTCAACTCCCAGAATTCCCCAACTGATCAGCCAGGAATTCTGGGAGTCTATTTAATTAATTTATTTATTAAACCAATTTATATAGCCACCCATCTCACCACAGGTGACTCTGGGAGGCATACAACAAAGCTAATGTATTTTTAAATACATTAAAAATATAAACATCAAAATAGAACAGGGAATAAAAGGATGTTAAATATAAGGGAGCCAACATACAAATTCTCCTGTCTCCTGGGGTCCCCAGGCCTGCTGGCATAACCAGGTGAAGCCGAAGTCCACACATCTTAAAGTTGCCGAGGTTGGGAAACAAGCATTTCATGACACAGCGAACAACAATCCTTTGGCCCGATCCTAGAGCTTCAGCTACGTCGGAAGGAAAAGAGGTCTTGGATTATTTAGGTGTACCAAAGCTAGGTAGTTGCCCCTCCCCATTTCTTTAAAAGTAGAGTCATGAGGATACAGAACTAAGATCAGAGCCCAGATGAGCTCAGCTCCAAATGGTGCCACAAGGCCTGTTCCAAGATCTCCCTATTCTTATCAGCTTTTAGCTCAGTCCACTGTGATAGGTAATTAAGAGCACTGCTCCTCAATAAAGTTATGACTTAGTCTGATATTATTTAATATTGCCTGCTTGTACTTTGAACAGCAGAGCAATTAGCTCATTTTTTTTCACTGAAGTTGCATGGAGCTCGAAGCTCATTCAATGGTACGAAGTATTAGTAGCCTTGGCTCCAGTATGAGCTTAACTAGCCCTTGATGTTGGAGGCCTCTCTTGCTCACTCTTTCAAACGGGCCTTGGAATTTCACCTCCTATCCTGACAGCACCACTGGCTTCACGATTTTAACTAGCAGTTTTTGCAGAAAGGGAGCCGTTATAGTTTGGCGTAAAGGATTAAAAAAGTTTACTAATTTCCAGATTATTTGGTGAGTACTGTAATTGATACACCCTCCCCCCTTTCCCCCTGTTTCTTTCTCCTTACCTTTCTGTCTCTGTCTCTCTCTCCAGCCAGCAGGCTAGGGCAGATTATTCTGGCCAAAGGTCTGGATTGCGGTTTTCAGGGGGGTTGGGAACTAGGTAAGAGTTGCATGAAATGAGGCTGAGGATTACACAGGGTTGCAGGTTACCAGCGTCCGGAATAGACAATATTGAGTTAGGTGGACTGATGGCCCTGACTTGGTATACATTTGCTTTTCATGGTCCTCTTCTTCATTTCAGTGTTTCTCAGGCTTGGCAACTTTAAGATGTATGGACTTCAACTCCCAGAATTCCCCAGCCAGCCATGCTGGGGAAGTCCACACATTTTAAAGTTGCCAAGTTTGAGAAACAATGATTTCAATTATTGGTAGAAAGCTTGTTGTGGAGTTTTAGACCTATGGAACCAGAATAGGCCCTTCAGCACTGACCTTTCACAGAAAGATCGGGGCATTCAGGTGTCTCCCTGTTTTTATCTGTGCAATGAGATCAGTTGAAACACCCAAAATGTCAACACGTGGCTGAAATAAATGCTGATAAGAGAGCCAGGACAGGTCTGTACTGCACCCTCCTGTCATGCCACTTTTAATCTCGGGGTTTCTTCTCCACTGCCTTCTGCAGCTGCATCCGGACCAGGCTTACAAACAAATGTGCATTTCTGGCTTGAAATCTCACTGGTGCAAAAGGCACGTTGTTTTCTTTGTTTCCGCTGAAGATCCAGTCAGGATGCGTGCCAAGAGAAGCCCTGCCCTGCCCTGCCCTGCCCCCCTTTCCTTCCTTTCTCACAAGCCAGATTTTCTTCATAGGAACCAAAAATAAAACGTAAGTCCTCTTCTTCAAAATTATGATGATCTGCAGCTGGAGACATCTGGCTGGAATGAAGCTCCCTTTCCCTCAAGTCCCCCTTCTGGACAGACAAGAGGGAAATTCCTCCTACAGGGCTATTGTGGAAGTTTCCTTTCTCCCCTTAATTTATCACAGGATGCAAGGCAGTTCCTCTCCCTTGCTATAAATCTCCCAGAGGCATTAGCTCCGCTAACAGCAACCCCTCGCCTTGCTCAGTTTTCTCTTCCTCCTTTGGTTCCTTCCAGAGAGAAGAAATGAGTGGATAGCCTTTGCTCACATTACTAGAGCCCCATCAGTGCAGCACCCCAAACTTCGCAGTCCAAGCTCACTCTGCCAAGCAGGCAAAGGGTTAACCCCCCCCCCCCCCCCAAATGACTGCCACTATCAAAAGAATAATGGCTTTTATTACTCTCTGGTGAATGGAAGCACAAAATATCAGGACAGTTCACCGCTGAAAGGAGACAAATGCTAGCAACAGGACAATAATCTAGAACTAACAGGGCAGGCCGTGCCATGTCTCAGGGTGAGGTGTGGCTTTAAAGGCAGCAGAGAATAGGAACTATTTAGATTGGACTTTAGGTATATGTTACAATCCACTGGGAAGTTCGCATCATATTATATTTTTATTCCACCTTTAATCCTAGGAAATCAGGTTATGATATCTACTGTAACTCTTTTTTATTTTTCATAACAGCTTTTAAAAGGTCGGCTACATGGAGAGATAGTGAGTGAGCTTTGAAGCTGCCTAGGGAGGTTGACTGGGTCTTCTCAGCCTAAGGGCCAAACGTCATGTTACAGGTGGTCCTTGGGTTATGACAGCAATTGGGATCGGAATTTCCATCACTAAGCGATGTGGTCGTAAAGCACAACGTCACATGACCACATCATTTAGCGACAGCAATCCCGACAGTCCCGGTTGCCATCCTAACCCCAGGACCATGTGGTCATTAAGTGAGGACCTCATGTGACCACGGCATGGGAAGAGGCAGGAGTCCCAGGCAAGCAGGCTGGTGGGCACTTTAAGTGGAAAGCCCAGTGCAGTTTTGTTTCAGGGGATCAGTGTTGTTATAGATTAGGAGTGTAACATGGAGGTTAAATCCATTGGCGTATGCCATCTCTGCATCTGAAAGTCCCTTCCCCTTAAAGCTGCTTTTGGTCATTGAGGAGGAAACACAGAAGCATACAACGTACTGTACTACCTCTTGACAGATAAGAACAGCTCTTGGGGAGCCAATTTGGATGAGAATCATGAAACATGAAAATCTTCCTCACCAATGGCTGCTTTTTAAAAAGAAAATTATACTGAAATTTCTATGACCCAATCTCATAACATAACATGATGCAATTTGGCCCTAAGTCATAAACCTTCACCACTGCCGACACTGCCTTCTTGTGCTCTTATGCAGCTCCAGTAAATCTCAGAAGAACCTGTAAAATCAAGTGGATTTCACTCCATCTCCATCAACGGAAGACAGTACCACTTGGATTGTGCTGCATGGCCATCGCATATTTTGGACTGGCAGAAGTTCTGATAGGAACTTCTAAAGCAGATCATTTGTCCACCACTGCTCGCAAACCAGGGTTTTCTGTGGCTTTTTTTCTAGCCCTACCTGGAGATGTCAGAGACTGAACCTGTGACCTTGCATGCAAAACAGGTGTTCTACCCCTGAGCTACATCCCTCACCTAAATCTTCTTGAGATCTAATCTCCTAGCTCAAGAAAATGGACTGGAAGCTATTGTTCCCTGAGCCTTGATAAAGGTGAAAGAAAAGTCTCTGCGGAAGTACACCCACCAATGGGGCAAAGTAAAATGTATTCCTATACAGTGTGTCATTTGACAACGAAAATTACAGGTTCCAGAAATGCCCAAGGGTGCAAACAGGGGCCAGACCAACATGTGACACTAAATGCATTGCTGTCTATTACTCCAGAGAGTGGTTGTCTTTTTAATAGTAAGTACATAGTGGGCGGCAGGGGGAGTGGAGGGGATTTTTTTGTTTTTAATGTATTTACAATAAAACAGACAGAGGAGAAGTGTGAATCTCCACCTCTTGTTAAGATCCCTCTGAAGACTTTACCAGCAGTACAGTTAGCAATAGGGGAAAAGTCTCATTGATACCCACTGTGAGTGAGTTATTTTTACTTGAACAGGCTTTTAGAAGAACAGATGTTTGGAAGCATCTGTTTACATTTTGGGACTTCGAAAGAAAGGGGATGCTGTGCTCAGCTCACTTTCCTAATTAAGTACTGTACTAGCATTGGCCACTATGGGACAAGGTTTGTCTGCATGAAATTAGAGGAACTAGAGGCAATGTTCTCCCTGTCCAACAGAGAAATATAGGAATCTGCATTATACCAAGGAAGACTATTTGCCTGCCTACCCCACTATCATTTACTCTGCCCAGTAATGGCTCCAGGATCTCAGAGAGGGATCCTTCTCGTCACTTTCTATGCATTCAGCATGACTATGGAGTGTTCACTGCAGTGAAAGGAAGGGGAAGAGCCAATCTTTGTGGCCTCAGCTTTCTATCTATTCGAAGCAGTTTTATTCTGTGCAATATCTCAAAAGTTTCCCCAAGAGTTTACAAAAGATTCCTGAGCCCACACAGACAGAACATGCAATGAAATAGAGAAGGAAGAAGAACACAAGGTTACTCCAAAATCAGTTCTTATACAGTAGTTCAGAGAGAGACGGAAAACTCGTTTTCTCCTCATGGAATGGATTATTTCTCTCTCTCTTACTCCTTCCCCTCAAACCAATTGTAAATCTCCCCCCCCTCCCCTATCTATACCTACCTACCTACCTACCTACCTACCTACCTACCTACCTACCTACCATGCCCTACCATTCTGAAGGGAACAGAAAATGGCTGGCAATGTATGTGGATTTCCCTAATCTGCTACGCAGTTCCATTCTCCATCCACTGTCCCCCCCATCAGCACCTAACCCTGCCGAGCTTCCAATGCTTGTTGGTCCTCACAAAAAGGGCAAAAGCTTCTGAGAGGCAAATTAGAACAAAAGTGTGGCATGTGGGGAGGGAGACAGATAGAGTCAAGCCCACTATCCTCATCCATCTCTCCCTTCCCTCTCTGTAATCAATTTCTTCCGGAGCTGGTGCCCCCACCCCCAGCCAAAGCTGCTATTGGGTGCATGTTGCATGCCTTTCCCCACAATGTCTTTGTCCTATTACTCACTTAAGACCCAATACTACAGGATCCACCTTCCTTTGTAATGTTTCTGTCTATCACCTACAAAGTGGTCATGCTGGGTTTTTTTCCACTTCGAGACAAGTTTCTGAACTGGTCCTGCAGAAACTGGTCCTGTAGAAAACCAGTATCAGACTAGAGCATAGCTATGAGTCTGTGCTTATATATCCCCGAGTTTTCTTGGTCTTCCTTCCTGCCTGAAGATTCATTATTATTATTATTGCTGCTGCTGCTATGGCTGTTATAACTTCAGCCTGCTTTAAAGATCCACATTTGACTGATCACTAAAATGTGACCAGCAGCAAAGTACTCAGTGAAGAACATATGGGAATTGCTTATTCCTCCGAAATGAGCAGGACTGCCCTTGTATTGGAAGGAATACCTTGCCTGTAATTCACAACTTGTAAAGGCATATATGATTCTCTTTTGGAGACAGATATCTTGTTATCTAGAGACTTCAACTTAAAATGGGCTATATCAGGAACGTAACACAGATGCCACTGGAATACCTTCAGTACCCCCTTTTCTTATCTGTGCTTTGGTTGCAGTTTAAGCAAAGAGGGAACAGGGAAGTGAGCCAGGAGATTTAACATTTCTACATTTAAAAGTTCAGTGCCAATGACTTTAAATGAGACATAGAGTTTGCTACTAAATAAATCAGTGGCGCTTTCCATTTTGCAGGGTGCTGTTGCTCTTGCTGCTGCATTTGATGGACAGTTATTGAAAGAAATCAGGACTAGGATCTTTCCCCCCTTTTAAATGCTTCTAATATGAACCGCTCTCAAGGTAACCATTACTATCTCTTTAAAACATTTTATTATGAGGGCAAATGTATGTTTTAGCAATGCTCAGATGGCTACTTAATGTCATGTTTATCCCAGGCCAGACACTCTCCAAAACAAATGAGAGTTTTAAGATCAAGCTTTCCTTTTTGTTTAATGGAGCTAAAGTTGTTTAAATCATCCACTTCCATATAAACGTTTCACTTAAAACAAGCCGACCTATTCCTCTCCATTAAAAGTTCATTCATCACAACGGTTTCAGCAACTTTCAAAGAGGAATTGGACATCTCTATGGAGTTAGAGAGAATAGCTAATAGTTTCACAGACTGGGGAACAGAATGTGAAACCTCTTGCCTCAGGGCTGGATCTCCATTCTGTCATTCCAGGCAAGGAACCTCATCAAAGGATGCACATTCCTGCCCCACAAAAGCTTCAGATGTTCTCCAACACATGTGCCGAGGACAGGATATTGTGTCTGTATCGCCATATGTGCAACCCCGTGTGGTGTTACATTTGGCAAGGACGATCTCTAATAAAGTCTAACAACATAGGACGTTTGTCAACAGCTTGGGAGGATAATGAGATCCACAAATCCAGCAAGCATGGTAGATCACATTTCTTGTATCCACATGTATAATTCATGTTCAGAGAGAAGACTTCCAGATCTTCCCCAGATGGAGAGAGGTGCTCATTCAGCATGGGCACATATCAGGGGTTAATATTATGCAGAAATAGGCTGGAAGTGTGGCTGACAGCCAGTCAATAAATACGTATAATATAAATGACGTGGGGCAACAGTCCTGGAATGTAGCCCTTCGTCCTCTATCCAGAGGTGAGAGCGAATGGGAGAATTGAATCAAGATACTGCAGGTCTAAACTCACACCTATAGCAGGGCTGACTTACCATATTTCAGAATGTAATATAATGTACGTTACCATCTAAAGAAACTGCTCCCCACCCCCATCCCCAGAAGATAATAAAGGTAATCAATTCCAAAGTCTAAGGCAGTGTTTCTCAAGCTCCACAACTTTAAACTGTGCAGACTTCAACTCCCAAAATTCTCTCAGCCAGCATGCTGGCTGGGGGAATTCTGGGAGTTGAAGTCCACACAGCTTAAAGTTGCAGAGCTTGGGAAACACTGGTCTAAGGGCTCTTCCAGACATGGGTATAGATTCATCAAAAGGCTCCTTCCCCATATTCAGTGCTGATGTCAATGGGCACATGCAACGATCAGGTCTTGGGTTCATCCTGCTTCCATGGCATGGCTTGGCACTAACAGCAAACCTCTGCTTGGCAAGAACCACATGACTGTAGAAGGATAACGCCAGGATGGCTATGACTACACACATCCAGTGATGGCACAAGGAGAACATGTGAGGAGGGGGGCAATTTACAGCCATTGACAAACCTACACGACCTCTGAAAGAGCTTCAGACTGACTCCAGACGGCCACTGCATTTCAGCACTTTAGTCTCTTCCGTGTGGGCAGAATTTCACAATATTTAGATCGGCTGCTCCACTGAGAGGCTGGGGGAGTCATGTTTGTGTGGATGCACTTACACACATACCCATACATAGACACACAACATTCTCCAAAGGGGCTGCGAGGATGGAGGGCTTCTCCCTCTCAGTGCTTCTGATGCAGATTGCCGAGACAGAAGAGAATCGGGTCCCCCCATTCCCCTAGCAACTTAATCCAATATTGCTGGTTTCCTCAGAGATTTTGACTAGAATTGCGAGAAGGAAAGGGAACGAGGAGCTTCCTTGTTTCTCCTAGCAGCAGCAAAGCCAACAGCAGTGGCAAACCAACGCTATTTAGTAGAGTCCCTGGGATGAGGAGGCGCCTCTTTGCTCTCCTAAGCTAGACTGATGCTTTGGACCATGAAAGGAGCTAGGTCTTCAAGGTTAGTAAACTGCAGGAGGAGAACTTTGTTGCTACCGATCCCACCTCTACATTCACAGGCTTGAACTAGCTAGCTTTTCCATAAGATGATTCTGCCATAGCTCAGTGTGTTACTCACTTGTTTCTGCCACATCATGATCATCTTCTGACCTACTGGAAACCTTTTATAAAAATAATTTCAACCACACCGTACTGAGAATAAGTGTGCTGATCTCTTTTTGAGTGGCAGTTAGCAAATAAGGATGCCTACAGCCTCGCTGGAGTTCCCTTCCTAAGCCCCAGCCAGTTAATTTATTTGTATAAATTCTACAATTGCATTTTATGTTCATTTAATGGCTATTAAGAAGAGGAGATATATTTTTATGTTGTTATCATTGCTTTTGTATCATTTGTCTGGTCTTCTCTGTAACAAATTAATTTCATTACTGGGTTTTTTCCTCTCCCAGATGTGTTTTATGCTTGCTGTTATTCTAAATAAAAACTAAGCAAGTGCTGAAGGAAAACATGTCTGTATTTTCTTTCATTCCTTCCAGAGCCAGAGGAAACTAGACTTGGACTTATTTTAAACACCGAAGAGAAGAAACCAAATGTCCATGGTCTATAAAAATAAATTGCACGCACACTGAAACAGAACCAATACAGCTTGTCAGTTTTGCGGATGTTTCCAATATTTTTCATTACATCCATAAAATTAAGACACATGAAATGCGTGAATGACATTGGCTGGCTAATAAGAGAAGTAAAAAGTTGTTAATCAAACATGTGGCCTTATAAAATAAAAGAAATAATTGGAAAAGATATCTAATTTGTCTGTTGAATGCCTCCAACACTCTCTTTATCACTTAGATGGACAGAATATAATTGGTACAGTGAAGCCATCAATCTTAGCAACTGGATTTCCTGAGCAGGCTACAACTATTACTGTCATATTATGACACCATAATATCAAGATCAATGTTGTTTTAAATGCACTCCAGTTATGGGCAATTGGTGACAATAAAAACAGTGACAAATTGTGGACACAAGCATCAAATGATCTGGTGTCTAAAATAAACCATAAATAATCTTCTTTTTTAAAAAATAGCCAACAAATTCACAGTTACTGGGGGAGAGGGGTGGATTGGTTTGACTTCCCAAGTGTATCAGTCTACTTCAAATATATTTTATGTGGGGGGTTTTTAGCTAAGAAGGTACAATTTTCCTGAAGAGAAAAACTTCTTGACTTAAAGAGACATTCCCTGGAAATTTCATAATGTCACCGTTAGCATAATTGTGGCCATCAGAACAGATTAGCTAATTTAAATGCAATTAACTAATTTAACTGCAGCTTCATCTTCATCTTTTGCATCTCCCCAAGTTTCCAAAAATTTTTCTCCTTGTTTTCATGCAGGGGAACAAAGCTGCATCCATCTGTGGTGGGACAGACTTTCACTTCTTTCTTTGGCAACCTCTTGGCTATCAAAGCTATGATGTTCCTCCATATTCCCTCAAGCATGCCAACATCCACCAAGCATGTGGGCCTGGAGAAGTGACAGGAGCAAGGTTTGCTCAGCTTTATGAGGGAAAGGGAATGGATGTGGCCTGGGCTTGCCAATTTTGGCAACTACCCCACTTGCAATTCTGCCCCAAATTTGGATGTCCATTTTACTTGCAGCTGATTCCATCTTTTGCCAGCCCTCTAAAGAGAAACACACTAGTGCATAGCAAAAAGAGCTAAGTACCATCCCGGTTTCAAGATTTCCACGGACGAAGAATATTTTATTTTCAATGAGTTTGTCTGAGCGCGACGTTATTGAATTTGGCTCCCAACAGCTCCTTGCTAAGTGGCTGGCAGCCCCTTTGTGTTCCATCTCAGAAATAAATATGAAATGTGAATGAAATCTGGGAAGTGGATGGAAGTTTTGACAATTTCTTTATGATTCCCAGAGTCAATTTCTTGGAAGGTTTAACACATTATTCTTGGGGACACTTATGTCTTCAACAGAAAAAAATATTAGCTGTTACCTCTTAGTCATCCACTGAATCAGGGAAATATTTTCTCACTCAGGCAAGGTGGGGGGAAGAAAGAAAGGCAGAAAAATATAATCTTGTTTTGGCAAGGAGGGCGGAAATGAGAAGCCAGCTGTGAAGACATACAGCATGCTCTCGTTTTTAAGCTGAGCTTTAATAATCTTCTAGCACGTGGCTGAAAAGAAATAATAGGAACTTCTCACTTTGTTATTTTAGTCAAATGAAAGAAATGAGAAGGGAAAATATTCTGGCGAATGTGAGCTCGCTATCAAATAGATAGGTTTACACCCCAGAGGAATTACATTTCTCCTTGAGCAGATGATTCACCACAGCGTTAAAACATGATTACTTTATTTCTCAGGCTTTGTCATGAGTTTGTATGGGGTTTTCCCATTCATCAGAAGAGCACAAATCCAGTTTAATGCTTCTGTACCACTTCCATTCACTTAAACGGCCTTGTCCAGGAGATCTTCCCACTGCTTTGTGTCCCCTTAAGTTCAATAATTGAATTCTATCACAACTTACTCAGTGTCTTTTCGCCAACAACAACTCTCTTCTAGGACAGCAAGCGGAGGAATCGATCTGATGTTTGAAATTAAAATGGAAGATGATGTGGTGAGTGCTGTATTGTGCTCAAGGGAGATATCTCACCACGATGTGTGTTATAGATGGCCTGTTTCCTCTGAAAACATCTGTCCCCCAGATCATGCTTCAATTCAGATCTCAAATGTAGAATCATGCTCTGAACATATGTACCAAATGTCGTTCTTATATCTCCATACTGGGTGAAGTTATCACATTTCCATCAAATGCATGACTGCTGAATGAGTAAGTATAACTCAGAAGGCAGAACCTATAACCCTTCAGATAGGGCCTCTGTCAGTGGGGGTCAACAGGGACAAAATGCCAGGTGCAACCTCAGCAATTGAAGCCATATTCCTTTTTACATACCCGCAGTATGTGTGACGCACATTAAAAAGATGGGGGCATTGAGTGCCTGGTCACATTCACCATTTGGACACTGTTGAACCCCTCCTGCAGATTCCCCTACCTCCAGACTTCATTGACTTCTATTCTCATTATCCTTCAACATCTGGCACACTGGCTGGGTCTTCTGGAGATTTGTAGCTTAGCAACATTTTGAGGGCCAGAAGGTTCTTCCGCTGCTCTTTCCTGGGGCCAGTCATTACAATCATGGGACAATAAGTGTCAAGAGTATAAGGTGGCAACAAATCTGCCAGCACTTAATCCTCCTACGTAATTGAGATAATCTAGTATTAGAAGTACAAACAATAATTTGCTCCCTTTCCTTCTCCTCCTTCACCATTACACACATTGTTTTCCTTGATATTACTCCTCATAGTACTATACTATTACCACCAAAGCTAATAGCATACCTTTGAGTTGAGTTTGATTTCTGGAGATTTCAGGGACAGATACATGTAGTTTTCTCAGCAGCAATACAGAAGTGGTTTGCCATTTCCTTCATCCGGGAAATTCTAGTTTCTTTTTTAGATCAGCCACTCCTAAAAGATTAATCAAATCTTTGCTACTGGTCAGGAAGCAGAATCTCAGATGCTCATTGCAGAGCTTAGGTAGGCTTATATGGCTGTAGCTACTTCATGGTCAAAGAAGTATCAGAAACAAGTTGGTAATAGGGAGGCAGGCAACTTGAGGTTCACGGGCCATAATCTTTTTCAAACCTTGTTTTGTACAATCACAGGAATTCATCAAGATATGCTGTTGGATATTAGTTGGAAAGGAAGTCTGTGTATTACTCCTCCAGTTCATTTAAAAATTAACAATCCATCTCAAAACACTTCAAGGGGGAAAAGTAGGCAAAACACTATTCCTGCTTGTTTTGGTGATGTTATATAATATTACGTCTGGTCCATCCAAACGCTCAGTGGCCTAAAAAATAAAAATTCTACCCACCAGCTGCCACAACATTGTGCGTTCTGCTATACAACTTCTTCCTACTAAAATGTGCTGGATCTGCAAAAAATCATGTGTGCCTACTTGATTTAAATGAGAAACTTAAGCGTTTGCTTAGTCCTATCTCACTGAAACACCTGAGATTTTGAAGAGTTCGTGCCTTGTATACCTAAGAAAACATCCTGGGAGTTGATGTTTTACTACCCTGCAAATACAGGTAAGGATATGGAATGATTCTCAGAAACAAGCAGACTTTTGACTTGGGGGCTTCTTGCTACAATCAAAGGACCGTGTTCAGGAACTAGGTGAAAAATAGGAAGGCAGGCATAGATTGTGAAACAAAAGCACAAACAGCCTAGATATTTTTTTTTTCCCCACCAGAACTAGATTAATTTACAAAGCCTTAATATTCTTGAGCAATGGACTTTAAAAGGGGGAGGGGAGACTCTGTGCAGCTACTGTTGTTGAATCTTGCTGATCTCCTGCCAACTGCCTGCAGATCCTGATCTGTCCCGTTTTCCTGTTTTCCTCTACAGCATGTACACACAGGCACGTGGCCAGAGTGTTATGGCAAGTGAGCTTGGTTTTTTGATCAAATGGAGTGGGAGAGACAGCCAGTTTGGTGCAGTGGTTAAAGGTGTCAGGCTAGAAACCAGGAGACTGTGAGTTCTAATTCTGCCTTAGGGATGGAAGCCAGTTAGGTGACCTTGAGCTGGTCACTCTCTCTCAGCCCTAGGAAGAAGGCAAGGGCAAACCACTTCTGAAAATCTTGCTAAGAAAAATGCAGGAATTAATCCAGGCACTCACCAGGAATCAAAATTTATTTGAAGGCACCACACACACACACAAAACAGGATAAGTAAGACGGGATATTAATCTGTATATTACTAAAACTCTCATGTCTGTAACCTTAAACTGGGCAAAACAGTGGGTCATAGGGTAACAATTTTTGAACCAATGGGCTAATTTACAGAATGTGTCCAAAATCCAGGACCGACTATTCCCATGGGATTGAAATTTGTGGCCTCTTCACTGCTGCGCTGCTGCACCACCACGGTCAGCCTAGGTCACGTGATCATCATGGGTGTATCCCTGACCTCTTTCCCACTTCCCTCTGTCCCCTGCACCCAATTGGTTGGTGGCAAGGCCTGATGGCTGAGCAGTGATTGGCTGCTTTGGAAACAAGGCAGAAATCTGAAATCTTGTAACAGCAGTAGGCATTGAGGGAAGGATGAGGGAGTGACTTGGATGCCTGCTGGTGAGGTAGGGCAGGCTGAGGGATGCCAGTGATCAATGAGTGAGCCCTCTTCCTCCCTTGAGGGAAGGGGCCCTTGGGGACACGCCAGAATGGGGACCAGGGTGCAGTTTTCCTCACAGTCCATGGCTTCCTTTGTTCCACTTCCCCCCAGCAAAGTGGCAAGCAGTTCCACAGGTCAGCTGAGGAGGAGGAGGCTTCATCGGGGCTCTCCTGAGGGTCGTGAGAGGAGGACAAATGGCGCAGGTCTATATTATATGTGGGACGGGAGGGAAGGGAAGGGAAGGGAAGGGAGATTTCTAACGCTCCCTGCCAGCTTCCCAGAAGCAAAGTCAATGGGGAAGCCAGCAGCAAGTCATAAGTTGCTCACACTTCCACTGCTTTTTTGCCCTTGGTCATTCTGTTTATGTTTAGGTAAGGAAATATCTCTGAAAAGATGTCCCAACAGGTCATGGGTTGTCTAGCTTACTTCTAAAAAAAAAAAGAATTTTAGAATTTCTGAGCAGTCAACAAACAACCAAATTAAATCTTAGTGGAAGTACAACAGCAAAAGCAACACCACCACCAGATTTTACAATTATCTAAAGTGCCTAGGTAGTGTTTCTCAACCTCAGCAACTTTAAGATGGGTGGATATCAACTCCCAGAATTCCTCAGCCAGCATTCTGGGAGTTGAAGTCCACCCGTCTTAAAGTTGCTGAGGTTGAGAAATACTGGTCTAGACATTAAAAAAAGCAAAACAAAACTGCTTTTGCTGAGCTCTGACGGGATTACAGAGGAGGTGCCAGGTGAGTCTGTTTGGGGAGGGGCGGGTTCCATCACTGAGATGCTGCAGACAAAAAAGCATGTCCCTCTGTAGCTGAATACTCTAGTAAAGGAGGCCACCCTTCATCTTTTATTGTTTTCAGTGTTTTAATTAATATTATGATCCACTTGCCTATGTGTGTGTATGCACAGAAATCTCAAGCATTATTCACTAAAAGCCTTGTCCTTACATGTGCTGTGAGCAGCGAAGAACCCCAGTTCTATAATGCACACTTTGTCGATCAGCCCACCTGCGGGTACCGTGCCTACTATGGATTCCCTCAAGCCCTCTGCTGAGCCAGCAGCATCATTAGGCAGGCAGAAACATCTGCCTTAAGGTGGCAGGTGCCAGACATAGTCACAGTCCTCCATTTCCTTTACAGCCTGGCTATTCCACTTCCTTGAGGGAGAGAGCTGTGTGGGTCCCAAAGTCATCTTCCTTTTGATTTGGACGCTGCCTTCAGATCTGGTGGAAGACCCCATAGCGCTGAGGAAGGACTGCTCCCGCTTCCGCCATCTTTTTTACATAAAATCGGGCCGAAGTATGGTTTCTCGTCCTTTGCTTTAGACGGCATAATGTCTGGGGCCTTGGCCCTGTGCACGTGCAGAGGGAAAGTGAGCAAATGGCTGATTAGCTGGATTTAGTTTCTCTCTGAAGCAGCTGAGCTTTGGCAATATACCAGATGACCGCCGATAATGTACGGCACGCAGTGAGAGAGAACACCCACTTAATTAAAATATAGGAGATATACTGCCCAGGCATAGACAGGAATTGCTGCACGCAGAATGCGAGTTTATTTGAGGCATCCTTCATGTTTGTGATGATCGCAAGCGGCTTTAATCTTGAAATATGTGCCATTTACTAAACTTGAGCCATCCCGGCGAAGCCGCAGCAAACAAACAAACAAATAAATAAATAAAGCCCTTAGTTTGATGAAAGATACAAAAAGTAAATACATTAATAGGTAATTGAAAATACATGGGCAATCTTTAAGCAATCATGCTCTTGTACAAGGTGGTGTGTGTGTATGTGTGTGTGTGTGTCTGCACAGAGAGCACATATACATAAGTACAATATGGGCATGACATGAAAGCCAGCTCCCACAAATCACAGTCTTGGTGTTTTATGGAGTGAGATCTCCAACTGTAACCGCGGTGTCATGTTTAGATTTCTAATTATATTTTGATATGCTTCACTAGCTGCTCTTGTAGCACAACATTCATAAAAAGCACTGCTCTCTCGGCTCTCCTTGCTGAACAAAGGGAAGGAGGAAAAGAGGAAGACTCAAACAATGAAAGAAAGGAAAAGTCCTTCAGAACGATTAAGGTGGTATACTCGGTTAATCTTGGTTCCTCCCAAGTAATATGTGAGCGGGACACCCATACACACCCACACAAAATCTGTGTTATGCTTAAAAGCAAATCTTCATCATCATCATCATGATCATCACAACAACAACAATTTCTTAAATAAAGTGAATTGATAATGCCAACCAGTTGTCGGCTGTTTCAAATTAAGTTGTGCGTGGCCTTAGCTTTTATGGTTTCTGATCCTCTATAAGCGTCCTGTGACAACATGGTACCCGGTAATTCTTGGTAAGGCCAGGTATGTGGTGACTGACAACAGTTGTAAGGATTCTGTAAACATAATGCTTTTATTTTACGCAGGATTGAAAAGTTTAGTTCAACCTTCTCAATATGATGACTGGGGATGTTGAGGGTAGTTGTCCCAACACATGGGTACAGGATACAGAAATCTGGATTAGTTGAAAAACAGCCCCAGGAATCTGGTAGTACCTTTCTGATATCTGACGCATTTGATGAAGTGAGCTGTTGCTCACAAAAGCGTGCACTTTTTAATACAATTCATTACTGGAAAAAGTGCTACCAGATTCCTCCTGACTTTTTTGGCACCATAGACTAACATGTTTCTTCCTAAAATGTTTGGATTAACTGATTAATCAGAAAACATTTTCATTGACTAGAAAAGTATTCCCAATTAACTAGTATACAGATTGATGTTACAATTTTGTTTAATGCAAGTACTTATGAAACTCCAGGTAACAAGTTCCATCTTAAGATATTTCTTCCTTTGCATGAGAAAATCTATCTATACGGTACCTAAGACATTGATATGATGGCACATGATCAATTAATCAATCATAGAAAATGCCTTTTTTTCAGACCCTGAGGTATAACCATGCAGAATATAAAACTAAAGCATGTTTTTAAATTATTTTTATATATGAAAATGTATGCAGACTTAACTAATTAATGAAGTACTATATTTTCCTGAAAGGTAAAAGGAATCAAATTTAAGACCAACCACCCCACTTCCTAGCCAGGAAAAAACTCTCACCTATATCATGGTCTCTACAACAACCCTCTTATTTTAAAAATAACATTTTTGGAGGGGAAAAAATCTATTCTGATGATGATGATGATGAAGAAGAAGAAGAAGAAGAAGAAGAAGAAGAAGAAGAAGAAGAAGAAGAAGAAGAAGAAGATTGGTCATAGAGTCAGCCAGATGTTTAGACTGGATTTGGCAGTATTTTCCACCTATCGAGTCCTTCCCAAGGACCTGGGATAGGCAGATGTTGTCTGATGGTGTTAAAGGTATCATTGCAGGATATAAGCTGTTCCAAGGAAAGCTGCCTTTTGCAATTGACTGATGGTGATTTAGTCAATGCCGATGGTATTCAAGTGGTGCTCCAGATGTTTTGGGATTGCACCCAAGGTGTCTATTACTATTGGTACTATCTTTGCTTTCTTTTGCCACAGTCGTTCTACTTTTATTTGCAGGTCTTTATATTTTGTGATTTTCTCCAGTACTTTCTCTTCTCTTCTGCTGTCTCCAGGTATTGCAATGTCCACTATCCGGACTTTTTTGCCTTTCTTATAAAAAATGGTTAAGTCTGGGGTGTTGCGTGGCAGATGCTTGTCTATCTGAATTCTAAAGTCCCAGAGCACTTTAGCTTCTTCATTTTCTATTGCTTTGTCTATTCTGAGTTCCCACCATTTCTTGCTTGCAGGCAAATGGTATTTCTTGCAGATATTCCAGTGCACCATTGTTGCTACTTAGTCATGCTGTTGTTTGTAGTCAGTCTGTGAGATCTTCTTGCAGCACCTAATTAGGTGCAGCTAATTTGCAGAGGTGGTATTTGCTGTCTGTTGCTGTCTTCTCAATTCTGGCTTTGTATGCATGTGTTCTTAAGGCTTGGTCTTCTGCAGCCAGAATTAGCCCCTCTGTCTCTTTGTTCAACTTTCCTGCTCTTAGCCATTGTCAGGTCTTGTTGTTATCTGCTTTGCCTGCTAGTTTTTTTGTGTACTGGCCATGTAATACTTTGCTGTGTCATGTCTCTTTTCTATTCTTCATTTGGTCTTTCTTATATGTCAGTTTGGTCTCTTTGGTATTCAGTAAGCCTTCATGGTGTACTAGCTTCAGTGCATCTTCTTCACTGTCTTTCAGATATTCTTCCAATGCTCTTTTTTCTCTCCAACTGTCTGGTGTACTTGCAACATTCTATGCCCACCTATGCTCCTTGGTAAGTAAAATCTGTCAGCATTCTTGCATGGATGAAGGGCATGATTGTCATTATTTTTCTGGTCTTCCTATCCAGGACTTCTAGTTCAGCTTGAGTCCAGTCCACTATTCCAGCTGTGTATCTAATGACTGGAATTGCCCAGGTGTTAATCACCTTGATGGTATTTCCGCCACTGAGTTTGGACTTTAAGACCTCCACTCTTCTGATGTATTCACTACTAACCTTCTTGTTGACTTCAGTGTGCTTGATGTTGTCAACCTGAAGGATGCCCAGGTATTTATAATGATCATCTTCATCCAGACTCTTGATGTTATTTCCATAGGACATCTTGATTCAGTTTTCACCATTTTTCCCCTGTTGGCACATTTGTCCAGTCCAAACTCCATTGCAATATCTTGGCTGTATATTCGGACAATGTTGAGCAGCGATTCCATTTCAGATGGTGTTTTTCCATACAGCTTCAGATCATCCATGTAAAGGAGGTGGGATAGCCTGGCAGATGTTTTTGATGTTTGATAGCCATGGCCTGACTTGTTCAGTATTGTTGACAGAGGAATCAATGCAATGACAAACAGTAGTGGTGATAGTGAGTCTTCTTGAAAGATTCCTCTCAATGTTAACCTCTCCCAGTCTATCACCATTGACCAGCAACTGTGTCTTCCATTATGCCATTGATCTTTGCACAAAGCTTCCGATGTTTCTACTGACTCCTGTTATTTCTAGGCGCTTGATTATCCAGTCATGTGGCAGGGGGTGAAATGCCTTCTTGTAATCAATCCAAGCTACATTCAGGCTGGTCTTCCTTCTCTTACAGTTTTCCAAAATCGTCTTGTCAATTACAAGCTGATCTTTTGTCCGTCTGCTGTTTGAATGGTTTCCTTCCTGCTCAGATGGAAAGAGCTTGTTTTCAACTAGATGCTGTTGGACTGCATCAACTACCACACCAGTTAGCAATGTGAAAGTTGTTGGTAAGCAGGTAATTGGCCTGTAGTTGCCTGGTGTTGCCCCTTTTGCTGGATCTTTCATTATCAGGTAGGTTTTGCCAGATATTAACCAATCTTCAATTTCAATTTGTGGTATGTTGTTAAACTGCTTGGCAATGAGTGGGTGCAGAGCAGCCAGAAGTTTTAAGCAAAAACCATGCAGTTCATCTTCACCTGGTGCTGACCAATTCTTGATCATCCTTGCCCTTTTCTCCACCATTTCTACTGTTTTTGCAAGTTCTTTCATTTCAGCTTCTTTTTTATTCTTATCTACCTCCTTTATCCAAGCTGCATTCTTGTTGTATTTCTTTGGGTTCTCCCATAGCTGCGCCCAGGACTGCACTGTTTCTTCTTTACCAGGTGTTGACTGGTTCATTGCAGTCTCTCCATTGATGGATTGGTAGAAACATTTCTGATTTGACTGAAATTGGAGATTCTGCCTATAGTTTGCAATTGGAGCTTTGTATCTGCTGATCTTTTTGACTATGGCTGTTATTTGCTGCTTTATTATTTCCAGTGATATTTCTTGATCAGGTCTTCTCTGATCTTCTTGTTCTTCAGCTTCTTTTCTTTCATCTGTTCTAGCTTGCTTGCATTTGATCTTAGCATGCTGATCTTATTTTCCAACCTGATCTTCCATTTTGGTGGTGCACTGTTTTGCTTTTTTTCTTATTTGTTGATTTTGCATCCAAGATCTTCAGTTATAAATGCAGATGTGCTGTACATCAGTTGGTTTGTTTCTTGCAGTGACCTGGTGGCTATATTTGATATTACAGTATTGGCATCATTTAATACTTGTGCTAGCTTTTTCTTTGTAACCAGCTTCAATGCAAGCAACCTTATTCTGTTGTTTTAGTGCTGTTCTAGATGCTCAGTTATTCTTTGTTTCAATTCTTCTTGTTTTTTAGTTAGAGGGTTTTGTCCTTTCTGAGGAAAAGGCTCTACTGTCTGAGCTACTTCTGGCAAGGCTTCGATGTCTTTGCCCTGGATAGACCTTTGCAGTTCTTCCAGTTCTACTTCTGTGAATACTTTATTTTGTGTTATAAATTGACATTGATCTGCTAGCCTCTGTTCTGTTATTTCTGATTCTATATGTTGTTCTTTCCAGAACTGGTGCATTCTTTTCAGATATCCTCTTCTTGTTGGATTTGATTTGTAATAGCAAATCTTTATTTCTTTGTTTTCAGTCTTTGTATATTTGTGACTGGTAAACAACTTTTCTTCCAGTAATTCTGCAGCTGCTGGCCCTGATTGCTCAGCCAACAGTCCTGAGTCCTGTAGCCCACTTGTCACCAGATGTCCAGGAACTAGAACACCTACCATGGTCCTTGTTGACCTGGGCAATGACTAATCCAGTATGGGTTTCTGTAAATTACGTCTCACCATATTGTTTATGGGAGAGACGCTCTTCATCTGGCTCCTCTGATGAGACCTGTCCAGTATGGTTGAACCTCTGGCATAGCTCTCCTCCTCCTCAGAGCAAGCAAGCCCCACAGCCATCTCTAGATAGTGCCTCACTGGGGGACTATTGTTGTTGTTGTATGCCTCCTGACTTTCAATGACTCTGGGTGGATCACAACAATCAAACAAAGAAATTACAATAAAATCAATAAAGCATAAACGATCAAGATAAAAGTTGGCAAGGGTGATGAAGCAAGAGGTCTCACTCTCCCTCACCAAAGACCTGGGTGAAGAGCCATGTCTTCACAGCTCTTCTAAACAACAACAGAATGGGAGCCATCTGGATCCCTGTCATGGGAAGGTATTTCAGAATTTGGTATTTGATAGGCAGGAACAGGTTGGGAGAGTTAAGTGGTATTGAGGGGAAGCAGGTTTGCTACATCTGAGTCTGCTTATAGTGTTACAAGTTCTGGGGCATCAAAACAATATGGAGTAGTGGTGGTTATTCATAAATAATAAAATAAACCTTCCCAGATTTTTTTTTTTTTGGAAGAGTGCATCATTAACCTATGTAATTCTTTACCAGAAAATACAGCAATGGCCAATAACTTGGATGGCTTTCAAAGGGGTCTGATAAATTCATGGAGAACAGGTCTAGCAAGGGCAATTGTTCCTGAAGATTCCATAATACCTTTAGTTTGGGGGCTGCTTGCATCCAATTACTAGTTGCAAGGGAACAATTGCAGGAGAAGAATATGACTCAGTCTCTTGCTTGATTACTGTGAGAAACAAAATGGTGGACATTGGACTGAAAAGGGAATTTACTATAAGTAGCATACGGGGAAGATTTCCAGTGGCCGTCTCATACCAAAATCCAAGAAAAAACACAGTAATCCTGGAATATCTATCTATCTATCTATTCATTGAGGTCTCATCATGCACACTGCTAAGTTTTATCCATTTCTCTCAGAGGAGTGTGTTGTAATGTTTTACGGCCAAAACCCGACTAAAGTGACCCACTATAGTTCCTGCTGCTCTCTAGGCTGCCCACCCACAGGTCCTTTCCCCATTAGATCTGAGCATGTGCTGGTTCTGGAGCAGAAGAAAAACCCTTTCACCCTCTTTCCATAGGGAAAGGACATAAAACTATTAGGCTGTGCACTGGACAATATTGGCACCTTCAAAACAACACCATAACTACTTATCTGGAAAACCTGGGGTGGGGAGAGGGACGCCTGATCCTGACCTGTGAAGGAATAACCCATTAGAAAGATATTCTGCGCAAGGTCCATGGAAATGATAGAAACAAGCAGCATGAGACTTGTGAAGGGAGAATATCCTAGTGGATTGTGGCCCACTGTAATTACTGTATTCATGTATCGACATCAGAAAATAGTGTGTTGTGTGGTGACATCAGAAATAGCTACCTACATCTCAGACAGAGAGAGAATCTCATCCAAACGTTTTGGGCTTTTAGACCAAACTGAAATTTGGGGAGTATGAGTGCCAAAGATACTTTCACAAAATGGTTGCAGTGGGGGAGGGGGAGAGGTTTGCCCATTCAAAAAAATGGGTGCCATGGTTGGCAGCATCTGTCACAAAGCACCCATTCAAAAAGAAAAAAATGTGAAGATGAATACATCCAAGGCCCTACTGCACAACATCACTCTTTTGGCTCTCTGATTTTCTGTTTGAAATACCACTTCACACAAGGCAAAGTGATGAGATGCACAGAAAAAACACACGTGCGTAAGCAAACCACAATTCTTTCATATACCCTTTTGTAGCTCCATCATCTCCTGTTTCCCCCACCAGTAAAGTAAAGGTGGAACTGGAGGCCAGCGCTTCATTCATTTGCCCGTGCAACATCTTGCTGGTTTGCTTGTTTTAAAGGTGTTTGAAAAGAAATTACGAACAGAAGGAACCGGGAGCTTGTGGGGGCCAAAGGAGAGCCACAAGGGCCATGGTAGCCATTGATCCTCACGATAAAATAATACATTGTGTTTTTGAGGAGCAAAACCTTGTTTTAAAGTGGAGGGGGCAGTCTCCCACTTTGAAACAATGACTGCTGTGGATGAATTCAGCCTTTCCTGCGCATAGTTTTTAACAACCTAAAAAAGGGGAGTGGAGCATAAATCTAGCAATCACAGTTATTAAGCATTAACAACTCATGGAACTCGTAGATTATCACTTGGAAGTCTTTGTAAGGACTTCCTAGATATTGGCTGCCTATAATCATAAATATACAAATATAACATGGTCCTCCCCATCTCACAACATCATTCTGACCAAAGCTAGTTTCCTTAAATTTCCTATCACTGGCTATTCCGGTTCCCAAATCATTTCATTCCAGACAGTTTGTGGTTTTGGCCAAAATCTTGCACTCTATGAAGGCACTTTAAAATCCCACAGAATGCATTTTTCAGACCCAAAGTTGCAAACTATAATAAAATAAGCCCTCTTTGCTTTCTCCCCTTTAAGAGACAATAGTTCGCACTTGATTTTCTCTCAAGGTTTGTTTGTTGCCATTGAGAAAAGGAGGAAATGTAGGTACTTTCCCGCATCATTATTTCCTATGTCATCATTTATTGGAAGCTGAAGCCCGAGTAGAGATTCTGTTGCTGATCTGAAGATTTAAACCCTCTCTCCACAGAGCTTTGAAGTTCACTTTTTAATAGCTTTGGCTATAAATTTCATCACCCAATAAATTCACATGTTCATAAATTGCTATGTAGCAGCAAAGCATTTAGGCATTAGTGTCTCCATGTCCCTCAGAATGTATTTCATCTGGAAGAAGCAATTGGTGGAAGAAACAGGTGAGAAGTGTCAACTAACCGGGGTCAACATGCCACTTAAAAAAAAGGATTACAACATCAGGTGTAGCTGAAATACATCCATCCGCAGAACCCAGGTGTGAGACAAAACTGCCCAGTCCTATAAACAATCGAACCTTACACGTTCAACAAGGTTTGCTCTTAAGCAATCATTTGTAGGTTTCCAATAAATAGGCATGTGTTTGTGATGTTAAGCATGCCTTTATGCAGGCCCGCTTGAGATGAAGTCTGGAGTGAAGTCACGTAGGACTTCCTGTTGAGGACACAGGCAGCAGTGTGGGCTGCTTATTTCAGAGCCGAAATCAATGAGGTTTGAAGTGAAAAGTTCAAAGGATTTGGTGGCTCCCCCTGAAATTGTGCACAAGCTCGGAGTTGATTTGGGCCAGATAATTGGTTGGAGGAAACTTAAAATGTTAATAAAGGAATAATAATATTACTATTCCTGCATCTTCATTTTATTTACTTCAATGGAAAGGTCAAGAAGCACATTCTTAATCTCTCCCAATGAAATCAATGGGTTCAAAAATGTGTAATGGAGGTTATATTCAAAATATTCCTCATACCAAAGAATGACAATCCAAAAGTATTCTGGAAATGCTACATTTGTAAAAGAAGAAAGAGAAGGAGAAGAAGGTGGAGGAGGAGGAAAGACAGCATTCCCTCCCTCTCATTAGAGAGTTTTATATCTATTGTATAGTACTGATGCAAACCACTTTCATATTTTTGTCAGAAAAACTACATGGAGTGTTCATAAGATCACCAAGAGGTGAGACTGACTCAAAGGAGACTTTGTCATTTTATGGATTAATTTAATTATTTTTTTAATTGTTTGATATTTGATATTGCTACCACTTAGAGGAGCAGACAGGAAATATTTTTAGATAGGACCTTTTCTTAAATTAAAAAACAACAACAACAACCAACTGCCCAGGTCACCTCACCACTCTAGTTGAACAAAGGGACTGGTGGCTTGACCCAGCCACCAAATATTCTTTCAGCTATTAAATACTCTGTAATAATAGCCAAGCCATGGTATTTAATTTGCAAAGCTTATACTTAGACTGTTTCCACCATAGCTCAGGACTATGTATGTGCTGAATTTTCAGTAGCCTGACCACAGCCTTAATAGCATCTTAGGTATACTTTTGTATTTCCCTCCTTTTTTATACAAACCCTAATGTCTGGTTTGCTGTCCTTTCTCTGTCTTCTGTGGGTTCCTCCTTCCAACATACCTCCGGATGAAAATTACAGACTGAGCAAACTGTAACTATTGGGAGAAGCAAACATTTATCTCAGTTTCTTCTCTTTCCCATGGGACATTGAATGGCACTTGATACATGCTTACATGTGACAAGCTAATCTATGTGTTCAAAAAAAATTACATTATGAAAATGACTAAGAATTTAAATTAGGGGCAGCTGGACTTTGGGGGCAAAACCCTATGGTCCCTGAAGTCATAGGATGTTGTTAACTAACCATTTAGCTTGTTACACTCTCTCCTACTTGGCTTGCTGCTCTGCTGTTAGTAACAGCAGAGTATGGGGTGTTCTTTGCCCATATTGAACTCAACTTCCTTGAGTTGCTGCTCAAGGAAGGCTTGAGCAGCAACTAGTCAACCTTTTCTGGGCTTGGAAACCAACCAGGGTTGAACTTGATTGGTACTTGCTGGGAGATCACCAGGAAACCCTAGGGCTGTAGGCTAGCCTAGGAAGTTGAAAAACCATGCGGGAAGAAGCCCATGGCCAATCGCTTCCATACTGTTGCCAAGGAAGTTGAGATGGACAAAGGAGATGCTGCTTTCTTCCTTTCCTTTCTTCCTTTCCTCTTCCAGCTCAGAGGAGGCACTTAAAAAAAAATATGCCACTAGACAGAGGAGTTTTCAATGCCCAGTAGTTCCTTCTTTGCCTAAATATCTAAGCAAAGTAGTAAATATTACAGAAGAAAATAAACCTATAGCAGGCAAGAAAGATTGTGCAAATTATGCACAATTTAGGCAGCTCAGAGCTTGTAGTATATGCCGGGTGCAGAATCTGGACTGAGCGGATATAAAATGTTATTTAGGAGCTAAGAATGCACACATCTACATAGCTAAAGGCTACCAACTCTCCAACTTGTTTAGTGACTTATTTAAATCTGCATTGTGTCAGTTTGCATTACAAATCCCTGAGTAATGCACATTAGTAATGATCTGACTTCAGGAAGCGCACTGCTCCACCTCATTGTTTTCAACCTGCAATCTCCAGTAATATAATCAATAGGATACTAATAATGAGAATTGCCTAGAGCATTACTGAAGTATTCAGCTGAAGTACACATGGTAGATGAGGACTATGATTCAGAATTCACAGTGAAAAGGGAGCTGTTGTTCCTTTCAGATGGATATCTGATAAGCTTGGGAGACTGGGGCAGGGAGATCTGATGTTATTTTAAAAAGGATGAGCTTGTGATGGTGCACCCTCCCATAGTCACATTTTTAAGTTATAAATTATTAGTAGTATACCATAACAGAGCCAGTCTGGTGTAGGGGTGAAGGCACCAGGCTAGAAACTGGGAGACTGTGAGTTCTAGTCCTGTCTTAGGCATGAAGCCAGCTGGGTGACCTTGGGCCAGTCTTTCTCTCTCAGCCCTGGGAAGCAGGCAATGGCAAACCACTTCCAAAAAACCTTGCCAAGAAAACTGCAGGGACTTGTCCAGGCAATCATCAGGAGTCAACACTGACTTGAAGGCACCCCCAAAAAAATAATAATAAAAAATTATACCATAGTTGGCAGCACCTGGCCAACCTTGTCTGGAGAGAGGAGTTAATCAGAGGCAGGTGTAATTAGTACCTGCAAAGGAGACCATGAAGGAATCCCAGCATTGTAAGCTAGACTGGGAAGTCTACATACTTCCAGGAAGAAGGCAGAGGCCAGTAAAAGTGCATAGATTTGCTCCTTTAGTCTCCAGGAGTCCACTTGACATAAAATACCAATGAGTGGGAAAGTATCTGGGGTGTTTGATGGATCCAGACTATTTCACAGTTTGTCATTCTGAACTTTCTAACTCTAAATAAATATGTAAGAAAGGGAATCTGACAAAAGGGTCCCCAGGGCTTTCTGGATTGCAGCAGAGAGTCTTTTAGCCACAAAAGGGACATTATTATTTCACTATGTAAAAAGCATTACTATGCGCTTTTGAGGCTGCAGCATGCTCCATCTTCTTGTATAGATAATGGAAATTTATGGCAATTTCCGTCTCTGACTGCTGTTATTTTGTAATGAGGATCTGTGTGAGGAACTTCTCCTGCGGAATAGAAAAGGCTTGAAAAATCACCTTCGAGTAAAGTTGTGTGTTGTACAATTGTGTATCACATGACTATATGAACATTTCAGCCTCCGGCTTTGGAGCAGATAACTTTTTTTTAATTCTTAGAAGGTAAGTGGAGTTGCTGATATATCATTGAAAGCAGACTGATGAAAAAAGCTAGGTAATTTTGCTTCACCCTTGAGTGCTAAGATTTTACAACTTTGGAACTGTAAAATATTTACATTTGAGAATGCCAATATTATTTTACTGAGTTTGTATTGGCTTTTTCCTTGTGTCTATTGCTTTTAGGACTGTGATTGTCCACTATTTGGGACTCTGTTTGGAAACCAGCAGCAAATACTGTATCATCATTTCCTTTATCCATAAGAATTTTAGTCAAAATGCAAGTCAAGGAAGGAAGGATATTTATGGCTAGGCAGCTGCACCCTCATAAAGTTGGTTAAAGAACACACCCTTGAATCTTCCAGAGATTGGGTATAACATTTCAGAACCAGGCTTTGCCTAAACAAAAATTTCTTCAGTCTTTTGAATTGTCAGCAAGTCCAGAGGTGTTCCACTAGGTTTCTGTTCAGCCTTTTAGTAATATAATAATTAGAGAGTGTGTGTGTGTGTACTCTAATTATATGCATACACTTATATATTAATAATTATATCCTATAATTAGAATATGTGCACGTGTGTGCATAACTATAAGTATGATTAGCCTGAATCAACCCACTGCAGGGTGAAAGCCTCTTCACTGAAGGTTATAGACCATGATCTACCACATTAGTCACGTGCAGGTTGGTAGATGGAAGTTTTTCAACTTCCCAGTCTAGGGCTGGCCCAGTGAGAGGTCTCAAAAAACCAAGAGGGGCATTCTTCCTCTCTCCAGGTACTAACTGGTAAAGACAGAGTATTGGAATGTATGTATGCTTTGCCACTCCTATGGTCACAGTATAGGCCTGAATAAGGACATAATCCTGTCATCAGTCTTACGTGCTCTTTGTCTTCTACCACTGATTCTCTAGGTGAAACATCAGACACTTCATTTCCTACAGCCCCTTGATGAACCCAGGTCCATCCTGTGATTGGAGAGTGGAGAGAGGCTACTTGAGAGCAATTTCATCCAATACTTGGCCACCTTTCGTATTCCGGAGAGCAACTGAGAGCATGACAGGACATCCAAAATGCAACGTCCTTGTCATTGCCTACTCAGGTCTCAACAATACAAACCAGATTTGCCCATTTATTTTCCATCACACTGAGGATGGACGAAGTCATATTTTAGACAGACTTGACATTCATCAGCAGCAGCTTGAGGCCAAAGCATCCTGTGACCTGCCTTCCAGCCCCCTGGGCAGAAGCTAGGAAGCTGGACCAGAAATGAGGACTTCCACCAAATTGCTTGTTTTCCTTCTGCAATAGACAGCCCAACCTCTATTATCATAATTCCCCCTGCCCATAAACATGGAAATCTGGCTTCCTGTTACTAAGCCCCAAACTGGCTCTTCATCCTCCTCTACCCCATCACCATTCCACCCCTATCCCTTTAAAAGCCATTTGGAGGGCATGTTCCTCAATGGTCCTGGTATGATCACAAAGCAAGTAAAGAAAACAGCATGAACAGTAATTAAGAGCATATTGGTTAAAATAATGAGTGGAACCTTGCTCTGGGGCAGGGAACAGCAACATGGCATCTGCATTGGCCAGGGTGCCTCTGAACTGGCACTCACAACCCCACAAAATTAAAATAAGAAAAAGAAGTATTTTAAAAAGTGACCAGAATCTCACAAGACCATAAAATCTTGTGAGTTTCAGCAGCCTCATCTGAGATAATTTTTGAGAATGTTGAAATCCCACAATGAATCTTCTGGGATTTGGGCAGTTTTGTCTATGATAACATGAGATCTCAGGATATCACTTTTATTTTCAAGATTGGGGATCTCATACAGTTTTGAATAACTGATGGCCTGTACCCAATCATGCAAACACACCTATTAGTCCATGGTGGAACGAGTGTTTGTGATAAAAAGGAATGGTCTTTACGTGTGGTAACTGTGTTCAGTGTGCAGCAAATGAATTGAAGAACTGGGAAAAGCAAGGCAAAATCTACTAATCAATTCTACCAAAAAGTCGTCTTTTCACTTCCAAATTATATACCATTTTAAAGTAATGTTTCCTACTAATTTGTCCACAAATTCCAATCACACATGCATATCATCTCAATGACACTTTGTATTGGATAAAGGAAAAGCAGCAAATTGCATCCATTAACAAATTAAGAATATTTACATAGCCGAAATGCACATGGCAAGAGCAACAGAGAAGTGCTATTTATACAGAATTGGGTGCAACAGATTCTAATTTTCCTTCCATTAATAGAACAGAGCTCACATTTACCAAATGGGTTATCTCCATTCCTACTTACGCCTGCTGCTTCCTGCACCATCAGAACATCTGCTCCAGGTAGTGAGAAACCCTGAAGGAGTACAGTATTGTCAAAGGAAGAGGCAAGCTAGGATCTAAACCCATAGTTCAAACCAAAAATTACAGCAAAGAAAAAGTACATGTGATGCTCAAACCAAACCCAAAGTAATCAATTATTTTCCCATCATTATGGAAAGCTATTGTTATCTGGATTTTTTTTTTTTTAAATATAATCTTGAGCATTCAGTACATGTAAGCATGAGTTATAAATGTGCCCAAAAGAAACAAACGCCTCTCTCCATCCCATGAAAATGCCAAAATGTTTTGTTTTTGCACCTAGGCAAATGTTTGGTATATTTTCTGGTATCCATTCAGAATCCCTGAACATGGAAGCTAGTGTGGGAATGGGATGAACTGAACATGAAGATGAAAACTGGAAGAAACGGAAGAGATCCAAGTGGCCCTGCAAAGAGATTTATATAAAACTTGCATATACTGGCTGATATGCACAGACACACATTGAGAAGCAGTTCTAATATAATTTAAATAGAAATCAATTTCGCCGTTGGGAGAAGATGTGACATGTACACCTGCTCGTCTGCTGTTCAGGTTTTCACATTGGAGGGCAACTTCCAGGTTATTTCTTCTCTCTTTTTTTATGTCTTTGGTCTTTACATTGGACTTAGATGGGATAATCCTTCAAATAAAAGATGCATTTTTTCTCTTAATGTCTGAGTTATCTACTGTCCTGCATATAATGTTCTGTCCATAGCTTCATATATTTCATTCTTACAAACGGCTGGTTGAAATGCATCCCAAACCGTTCAGTTCACCTATTGATCATAAGCACTTATTCCATACTTCACAAAACTGAGTGGCATCATGATGTAGTTGCCCAGATGAGAAGCATTTCAAGGAGGGCCTCATATGGTGGGGATCATTTCATGCATTTTGGTGTCTGAACTGAAAAGAAATGCAAAAACCCTACAGGGCTACACTTTTTCTTGCAAGCGCAAGAAAAGGGAGACAGAAGGCAGGAAATGACACCCTTGATATGGATTTCTTTCTCTTGCTTCAAGATAAAAGAAGCCCAGGAATCCCAAACTAGTGATAGAGGTTGACTGGAGTTAGCTGTGCGAAGCATCTGTGCTCTACCAGTCTATCATAGGGCTATGTAAGATTTCTGGGAATCAACGTTTTGGTTGCCTGATCCTGGCTGCCTTATCTTCATTTTGGTAGGACAGCCTATGCCATATTGCCCTTTTAAAAAATGATGCTTTCTTGATCATACCTGAATTTCAAGACTGAAACTTGCATATAGACAATATCAATTTGCTAACAGCAAAATTAATTCCTGATGGTTGTTCTTTTTCTTACAGTACTAATCCCACTCCCCAACCAGAAGACTGGAGATTATTATTGTTCATTTATTCTATAGATGGCTTTTTATTCTTTCAGGATTAGGTGCTAAAGTAGATTGCTATCTTACTATTACTACTTATCACCAGGATAGAATAAAAGTTGTTATAAAAGTTGTTATAAGAATAGTGAGCACCTGAACCTTGCAAAATCCCTCACAAGGGGGTTAAGTTGGGGAATGTGTACAACTCATTCATATAAGCACATATTACATTCACCCACCATTCACACATGTTATACACGTGTAATTAGAAATGCATGGGAGAGGTAAATGGCAGAGAGAACAGGAAATAGGAATAATATAAATATTCAGAACTGGGGAATGCAAATTCAGTTTTTTAAAGCAAATTTGAACACAAGCATTTCCAGCCAAATGCATTTAGCCTGTTCAGTATTCAGTACAACTGAACCTGTTCTTAGCAACCAAAATAAAATCTCTGTCGTAAAATAAAAATAAAATGAGTAATTCCAAATACTGAAAAAATAAGAAAACAAAATTAACACTAGAAGAATAAATTAAGAGACATGACATGCATAATGTTATTCTAATTGAGTTTTTTGAGGGAGAGAAGGTTTTTGTTTTTAATTTACCATTCTGGAATCCTGGTGATTACTATTGGAGGTAAACTCAATGAGAAATGCAGAAGGATGACAGTAAGGTGGGCTGCAGTGCTTTACATGACCTGAGAGTTTAGCTTGTCCTCCCATTCTCCTCCTGCTTCCTCTCCACTCTCTCCCCCCCCCCCCCCCCGCCCCAACCTTCCATATACGACATGTCATGCTGGTGCCAGATTTTTTTCTCTCTTTCCCCTAGTCCCCTGGAGGGACTTCAGAGGAGAGAAACAAAAATGATAAAAGGTTTGCAAAACAGGACCTTTGAGAGAGAGGGCAAGAGAGCCCAGCATGTTCAGACTGGAGCAAAGATGACATACGGGAGACATGATTGCTAGCTGGAAATATGCAAAGGGATGTTGTAAAAAGAAAGATGAGGACCAATTACTTTCATTAGTAAATGAGAGGAGGGCGAGGAGCGGGGCTTATGCTGCTGCCGGGATACATTAAATGAAACATCAGGAGGAATTTTATCACTCCAAGAAGCAGTTTGGACAATGGAACTGGCTGCCAAAAGAGGTTGTGTGGTTCCCTTGAATGGAGATACTCAAGGCTAGAGACCCATCTGTCAAGGATGGTTGGTTAATGATGAAGTTACTCCTGCCACAAGCAAGCCCTTCCCAGTGATTCCAAGCTGATCATTAACGGTATGTTGAGTGCATAAACACACACACAAACACACACCCAAAAGCCCCAGTGGTTCTCGATTTGCTCTAGCACTGATGAGCAAGCACCTCTTGAGTGGCTAAAAGCATTCACCAGCTCAGCTAGAGGGTGTCTTTACTGTTAAGCTTGGAGCCCAGACCAAATGGCCTTCCTGCCCAGCTCTCTCCCCACATTCCCACCCCCCGCCTTGACTCAGCATTCAATCCAATTCTGCGTGATGTGGCCATTTGATCTGTGGTGCTTATCTTGAACATGTCTGCAGGAATTCATCCTTGTTTACTGACAGGTGACTGTGTCACCGGACTCAGCTGAAAACCTTCCATGCATAAGGCAAAATAGAAGGCTTCTCCTTGGAGGATGGAGCTCCTACTGCAAACCGAGAACTTGCAATCCTCAAGGAAGACCAGTGAATGGGAGGGAGAATGACCACATAATGCCATCATATATATTTCTAAAAGCTAAGTCTCCACTTATGCTTTGTCTTTTTAATATAATTTTGATTATAAAAAGAAGAAAAAAATGCATAAAAGTGATTTAACAGAAAAGTGAAAAACAATCCAACAGAGGAAAAAAGTGCAATATATCATTATAACAATAAACAATTACAATTCTGTATATCTAATGTAAATATTATTCAAGAACATATATATTTCTAATGGATTTATATGACTATCATTTTTTTTAATCTACCGTATTTTGTATAAATGAATCCCATATTTCATTATATTTGTCCACACAAAGTCTACGTCTATAGGCAATCCGCTCATAAGTGGCAAGTGCAATCAGGTCTTCAATCCATTGAATGAAAGGGGCCATACAGTACATTTATCTGTCCAATGCTGCACTATCAGTCTTTTGGCCATAGTAAGGGCACAAAGAATCCATTTATGTTGTCCAGATGTCAAATTCCAGGTACTAGGTATAGAGTGGCAGTAGTGAAGTAGTTTTGGTGGCCATCTCAGGGTAGCTGCCATTTTATTTTCCCAGTATGTCCTTCTGCATATCTGGGCATTCTGGGGGGAAAGTGACAGCCACCCTCTAAAATCATCTCTGGGACTGCAACGAGAATTAAGGCAGGAAGATGAGTTCATTTATTTAAATTAAATTAGAATTGGAATTCTTAATAATGAAGAAACAATTGAATGATAAATGGGGGACTCTTGCACCCCCTTCTGAAAACAGAACCTTTCTGGTATTTTTTGCCATATACCAACATGCTGGTAGCAAAATGTCTGCTTGACTATATAGTACAACAGAAAGAGAGAGAGAGAGAGAGAGAGAGAGATATGAGTTGTAGATGTTGCTACAACCCATTTCCATTTGATTTGCTGGGTGTCCAAAGTGCTATCACACTCCAGTGACCAAAAGATAAAGAACTGGCTGGGTTGACGCTCGTAATGTGGGAAGCAAAAGAGTCAGGGGCTGGGAAGAGCATGTACATTGTGTGTGGGGAAGGGGGGTGGGGGGGGGCAAAGTGGACTATTAAAACTGTAACTCTATCTAATGCTCGCATGGTTGTTAATGAGGACAGGAAGGCATTGGAACATGTTTGTAGGAGCAAAGGAAGGATAAAAATAAAGCACTCAAAATGCTGATGTCTCTCAGTCTAATCACCTCATAAAATGGATTTAAGCAGCTTGTCAGAGAGTTTCCAGTGTCTCTTTTTTTATTGTTCTTGGCCATATAATTCTTTCCTTAAAGGGCCCATCACCAGATTAATTAAACATTATGGGAAAAAAGGAGGAATAGAGGGGGCAGAAGGGCTTGCTGAATGAATGCCTCCCTCGGGAAGGGTGTTGAGATACGCATTTCAAGGCAAGCGAGAATCGCAACGTTCAATGATAAAAGGCTGAGACTATCAACTCAGGCTTCAGGAAGGTTTGCAGAAGGATTGGACACTTGTTGCCTACCTGGTTTTGGCTTCTCTGCATGGGCCAAGGTTGAGGGTTGGGAAATGTGTTACCTTTAGATGTTGCTGAACTCGCTTCCAACAGCCCCAGATAAAGGTGCCAATGTTTATGGATTCTGGGAGCTTCCTGAAAGCTAAATCAATATTTGGAGGGGACACGGGTTCTCTACTTCTGGACTAGAAGATGCAATGAAGATTAGGGTGTCATACATGATTATCAAGTGCTGTGCATTGGGTGAACTGCATCATGCCATAGTACAGTTCAAGAATGAAAGAGCACAGTGAAGTAGGGCAATGATTGATCTCAATGTAAGACAGGTGCTGATACTCCTGTCTACTGACATTGGTCACAGAACCCCCAGGTGCTAAATATAGGGTTTATCCTGAATTTAGGATCAGGGGCTTCTGGAACAAACAAACTCCACTTTAATTCAGGAGGGCGAAGGAGCTATTTTGATCAGCAGCAGAATACAGGTTTTGCATGTAATGGGTGACTTTGGATGACATTGGCTGTACATTGTACAGTGTCATCAGCGTATCTGTCCTCTTCTGTGACAATTACATATGTTTAAACGGATATCTATAATCAGCTGAATTCAAACAGCAATGCTAGGGATAAATGGCAGGAGAAAGGAATATCTGCTAGTTATGGAGGTGTGGCTGCTCCACAGAATTGAAGACCTGGAACTGTTGGAGGTTAGGTAAAACCTGAGCAACTTTTCACAGATGGCTAAACCCATCAGTTTAGCCATCTGTCAAAACATGCCTCCTCTCCACCTCCATCCCATATTAAACAATGGCAGTTCTTCTGCAGCTGGTGATGCTTAGTAGGAGGGGAGGGAAACAAAGCAGAGGGGATCGATCCCCCATCTCTGTCCTTAATTATACCTTTCACTGTAAATAAGGACACCACTATTTGGTGACTTCCTTCTTATGGGAGGGGAGGCATCAGCAGAGGGATCGCAAGTTAGTTTTCTGCCATCTGAAGGACTGGTAGGCAACATATTAACTGAGCCATGGAGAACAGTTTCTCATCTTCCCCCACAGGAAGCTGGAGCCAGCTGAATAGCATCCATTCCCTTATTTTTTACAATGATGAGTTCCTTCACAAACAGGCAGGACAAGAGCAACTTTTGCAGCCCCAGTCTGTGGCAGTACCAACAGGCTGGAAACACTTTGTACATCTGCCCTTTTCCCATGCTACATCTAATGCATTCCAAGGAAGCATCAGATGTAGCAGAGAAGAGGAAATCTTTGATCTGACATTGTTTTTAATCCAAAGGTCATGTCACTGTGCCCAGCAGTGCTGGACACAGCAATATTTTTCAATGAGATTGTTCACCAAGGCAGTGTAATTGAAAAAAACTTGCCCACCACTCCTGATCTTGGTCAGCAGTTGTGTACAAAGGGCAGTATGAGGGGACTGGTCTGCCCAGGTGTCTGGTGACTTGGGGATAACAAGAAGGTATCAGGAGGGTTGGCGGTGGGTGTGGAGTTGGATCTCAACTGCCAATCAGCTGTCTGGCAGTTGCTGCAGTGCGGTGCATCTGCAATGGAGGAGAGGGTGTTAAATGGGCTATTTATGCCACTGCTTGTCAATGTTGCTCATAAGAATATAAAGTGGAAGAGGGTAAGTAAGTCTCACCATTCCCATCTCCAGTCTCTTTACCCCAGCAGATGGGGCAATATCAGTCCACCTCTCACAATTAAATGAGATGCACTGAAAGTTAAATCAACCGTTGTGCATTGGCACAGATCTTAAAACCCGGAATGAACTCTGTAGCAGGAGGATTTCTTCTGAAATCTCAAGAATAAATGGGCAAAGGAATCACCCCAAGGAACCCAGCTCACAGACTGACAACTGCCAGAAGCCACCGAGTCAAATCTTGTGAAGAAGCCAACAAAAATTAGTCTTTCAGTAACTTAAAATTGTCCCAACTACTGTAAGCAGATCAGCAACAGTTTGATGGGAGGAGTGATCTTGGGAGATGGTTGTCAAAGAAAAAAACCAAAAACCAAAACAAAGAGAAGTCAGCTTTCCCTTAACTGCTCCACCACTGAACCCACCCACCACTCCCCTCCCAAGAACCTCCCCAAACCATCAAGCTTTGGTCCTGATTCCACTGAGGGATGCAGTCACCCAAATCTCCAGTCCTAGCCAGCAGTTTCTATCAGATATGAAGATGCAAATAGTGATGATGATGATAATAGTGACATAGAAGCACAAGTGTGTTAAAGGACAGAAATAAGGAAGATGATACCATTTCCATCTTTTGTCAGAGTCTGGAATACTGTAGAAGTATTTCAAATCTCATTGTTACTATGCAGCCTCTCCTGCTTTGCTCTAGGACCCTTCCTCTGCCCTGATTCCTTTTCTTTCCCCACCCTTCAGTAAGTCCTGTGCATAGTGGGCTGGCTTTAGCTCCTCAGCCAGATTCCCACCATCCTGTAGTAATTTTAAAGCAGCCAGTTTGCAGCACAAGAGGGTGTTTTGTTACATCTTCCTATAGAGATTCTCCCCACATTGAACCACTTCCCTTCAGTTCACGTGGCAATCCATCATCAGCTTGAGCTGACGTGCAGAAAGTTTCTGCCCAAAGGGTTTTTTCCTCCTTCTCTTGTTGCTAAAAGCATTGAGAAACAGCTGGCCCTCCTCAAACGGGATCTCAAGAAGAGCAGGTTTCATGCATTCAAAGACTGTGCAGCCCCAGTTCACACACCTGCTCTTGTCTTCCATATTGGTTTGGATAAGAGAAAGCCATGCACCGGATGTTCTGTTCTGCAAACAACGAGGTCATTATTATACCGCAGTGACAAATCAGCAGATACACTACTTCCCAAGCACACTTTTATCTAGGGCCAAACAATGTTTACAACAGTAATGCTGAAGTATGTATTTTTCCCCAAAGTCAATGCTCTTTTTAGGTTTACTGAATACATTTTAATTTGGGCTTTCTCCAAGAAGCTCAAGGAATAAATATTCATACTGAATATTTAAGGCTGCAGTCCTGTATTTTTATCAGGGAATAAGTCCTGCTGGTTAAGTTTTACTTTAGAATACAGTATTCCTATGATTGTGCTGTAATATATTTTTGATTCAAAAATTAAAAATGTCCAGTATGGTTTACAGTAGCTCATAAAACACAGTAAAGCAGCAATAATAAATAAAACTGTAAAAGGCACTGAAAAACAATCCCAGCATAAATTTTAAATAATCATATCAGAGTTTAAAAACTTAGGAAAAATTAAAAGATTTTTGCTTAATGCAGAAGCTAAGGCTTTATGGGCGTTTATGTCCTTGAATGCCTTGAATGTAACCATCAGAGACCTCAACGAGTTAGCAAATTCTAATTTGAATATGTCAAAAAAGGAAGTTGTGTTTGCCCTCTATTCTCTCAGCACTGAGAACATCTGTTTTATTGGTGAAATGACTTCTGGGACTTGTATGAGACCCAGAAGTTATTTTTGGGTGAGTCTTCTGTGAGACCCAGAAGTCATCTCATCAATAAATAGCTGTGAAAACTGTTACTCTGTGATGCATCTCTTTTGTCAGACATTCATCTGTTCATTAAATGTAGGATTTAATTTAATATTAATTCATTTTTTTAATCTTTTAGATTCTGTTTTGATTTTGCTTTCTACATTTTTAAAATATCCTTAGTTACCAGGAGTGTCTTGCTAGAGTGGAATGGCAGAGTATAAACTAAATAAATTACTGGATTTGTTTTTGACTATTTAAAAGAAATAATTAATAGCTTTCACTCTGGCATCTTGCACTGCTTTTTGGAATATACTTACAGCATGCCTTTCCAAAGGCAAGTTGTGGCACTCAAACCAGAAGAAAATTCCCCACAGGGACTTAGTCAAGATGGTGACCATGACAATGCAGTCAAAACCCCACCTCCTTTTCACACATATTGCATGTACAATGTATATAAAAGAGGTGGGGCTTCAATTATACAGTCCTGGCCAGCATCCCGACTTTTATAAAGACACCCTGCAGATGCTCTTACATCCCTGCTCTAGTGCTTAGAAAACACTAAAAGTGCAGTTTTATGCTTCCTTTAGAGATGGTAGCGAAGAGTGAGTTTTCTATATCTCTTGCCTGGCATGTACTGATTGTCCAGCTTTTTACAGTCCAGACATAGCAGCCCTTACAAAAGCTTTTCAACCAACTGCTTACCCTTCGATACATATTTGTCAAGGCTGAAATGCGGGGAGGCGTCCAGAACGGTCATAGCAGCTCCAAGAGATACTTGACAGGGGGCTTCAACGGAGCTGTGGAAGCCAACAGAAAAAGAGGTTGACTGAAGGGTTGGTAATAGAGCTGACACACATTGCTGTCTAAAACACCTAGACAGCCTTTGCTGAAAAGGCTAAAATTTGGTTCTTTCCACTGGAATGATCCAAGTTCCACACAACACAGAAGAATCTCTAGCCATGGAAACATAATTGGATATATTTATAGGGTTTTTGATGAGTTTATATACAGCTCCTCAGCAGGCCTCTTAATGGAGGCCTGCAGCAGGAAGATTTCTCCTAGATGACATTTAAATGAACAGTTAATACCGTACAATATAGCTCCAGTTTGACCCTTGGGATATATTTTCACTAAACCTCCACTCCTGTTGATATTAACTGTTAAAGCTTTCCCCAAAGAATCCTGAGAACTGGTGTGGGGTTTTAAGAAGTTTAATGAAAACAGATTCAAAATATTAACGTATCTGTTTTTAATACCATGTTATATAATTACATTAATCTATGTATACACAGATATAAGAGAACAGCAAACTGGTTAACAAGAATTAATAGACTTATCTGAGTATTTACTCATAGAGCTCATAGAATTAGCAAATGACATCCGTCTTTTTAAATGATTAGCCTCGTTTTTTCCTTCTGGTAAATGAGGTTGATCGGTCAGCTTAGTCACTGGAATTAGAGGCCAAATTCTGAAAAAAATGGTTGTCGTTGCTGGTGAAAATAATGCATGGAGTGCTAAAATAATAGTAGTAGTACTATAATGTGTCCAATAATAATATTAAATATAAGGTCAATAATAGTCATAATTACAACATAATACAGTGTTACAGTTAGAATCATAACATGTAAAGATGGGAAGAGACATTGGAGATCACATAACCTAACCCATGGCCAGTATAGGAATCCATTGCTACAGCATCCTGATGTGTTTAAATCTTCCCAGTGAAGGAGAATCCACAATTTTTCTAGGCAAGCTATTCCATTGCCAAACAGCTGTTAGGACATTTTTCTGATGTCCAACCAAAATCTCTGTAACTTAAACCCATTGTTTCTTGACTCGCCTTCTGGAGCAGTTCTAAACAATCCTGCCCTACCTTCTGTACAACAACCCTTCATAACTTTGAAGAGAGAGATCATCTTTCCCCTCATGCCCAGTGCCTCCAACCATTCCCCTAAGTTTTTCCTTCCTTATCATCTTGGTTGCTCTCTTCCTCAAATGTGGCATTCAGAACGGGATACAATATGCTCGGTATAATTTGACTAACGAAGAATGGAAGGGAAGGCTCTTGTTCCTTTTTGGCTGGCCAAAGTTTTTTGCCCACCACCTATGGGAATTTATCTGCCATTGGACCAAAAAAAAAAATTGGATGTTACATTTTTATTACAAGTGGCAGGGAAAAAGTGGAATAAGAGCCAAATGGAATTATGACTTCTCTGGATCTTGAGGTAGCCTAGGATTGCATTTATATATCTATCCTGCATAATCAAGGGCCATTTTAATCTCCCAGCTGTAGTGTCCAAGTAAGATGTAGTTTGCTGTACGGATTGCGGGCTACATAGTGACCTCCACTAAGTGCTTTAAGCATCAGGATTTCACATATATTCACTGACTGCTACTGCATTATGTAATAGGCAAGATGTGTATTTTTCCATAATAAAATCTAAGAGTGAGTGTGTGTGTGTGTGTTGTTCTTTCTCTTTAAAATTAAAACTGTGGGAAAGCTTTAACTACTCTTTAATATCTGATAGACCAGGAGTGGGAAACCTGTAGCTCTCCAGATGTTGCTGATCTACAATTTCCAGCAGCACAGCCAGACTGGTCAAAAGTGATAGATGTTGAGAACTATGTTTTACTGACCTCAGGAGGGCTATTGGGCAGTTCTCTGTCCTTGTGAAAGGATCAGTTCTGATTTGTCAGTAATCTGATAACAGTTCCTGAGTCTGAAGAATAATCCAGGCAGTGAGCAACCAATTGCCCAACATCCCTTATATACTTAGTATTTTGTAAACAAAATACGAATAAACAGTGTAGATTTTTTTCCACCCAAGAACAATTCTATTTTCCAACAATTGTGGAGGATGAGAAAGGAGAGAGAGTTGAAAGAGATAAACATGAATAAAAAGCATGTTCACAAAGATATTTCTCATGATGGAATTTACAATTAGGCATTAATATGCAGTGAAGCAATGAGCTCATGAGATTGCAAAGAGTTCTCCATCACCATGGAACTACAATTCCCAGAGTTCTTTGGTTTCAAGGATGACCCAGGAATTGTGTCAGATTGCAAAGCAATGTGACAGAGCCAGGAAAACTATCCACCCTAGCAGAAAGCCTTTTATAATTCTTACTAGGAGTAACCAGGAGCCAGTGCAGCTTGGAACAAGTTCTAAGCATGCTGGCTCCTAGCTTAAGGGTAAAAAGAATAACATACTATAAACCAATGTAAACTGTGAAGCATGAATGCATTCATTTGAAAATAAATCTTGCTGAATTTAGGGGGAGTCCATAAATGATGCAAAAAAAAAAAAAAAGACTCAAAGAGCCTGTCAGAAATAAATGTCCCTCATTAATTATGAATTATTTTTTGATCTGGAAAGTTTGCCCAAGCTTCACATGTGTGCGTGGGTTGCTTTAAGTCTCTCTGTTGCTCCAACCTCTGCCTATCAAAAGTAGGAAAGAATTGCAGAGAGCCCAGGGGACTATCTTGTCTGCAAGTACAAACTCTAAATAGCATCTCTTCTTTTAATTTCTGCAGCCTCTTGTGTTAAAACAAAAAACTCAGTTTGCTGTGGAAGAGCACTGAAAGGAAAAGGCAATATATCTACTAAGAGTGTTTCCTGATAGGTCAGTTTTCTTTATTCAGAACTGCTTAAGGAGACAATGATTTTGTTTAGCAACCGTTCAAAGCTACAATGGTGCTCAGTGAGAGGGATTTACAACGGGTCCTCAGAGTTCTGGCCATCACAGCATCCCCACAGTCACGTGATTATGATGTTACAGTGAGCCGTGGTCACGTTATCACGATTTGTGACGTTCCCTGCCAGCTTCCCACAAGAGAAGTCAATGGGGAAGCTGGCAGGAAGTTGGAAGTTGCGATCACGTGAGGTCCTTGCTTAACGGCCCATGCAGTCATCATTTAACAATGGCAACTGGGACTGCCAGAATTGCTAAGCAACGCAGTCACATGACATCACGCTTTACGACCGCATTGCTTAGTGACAGCAAGTCCGGCAGTTATTGTCTACAGATATATATGCAAAGAATGATAATTACTCATTTTGCATAAGGTTTTACTATAGCTAGCCCAACACCTGCCACGTGTTCTGTACTCCAGGTATGGAGTATGAGAATTGGAAAAGGATATTTCATTCTGTTAGATGTTTTACCCTTTTTCCTCCCCATCACTCAAGTACTATTTTTTTGCCTATACTTGTGCAGAAGAAACACAAAAGATAATTATCCTAATCAGTAAATTTGTACTTGCCCACGTATCTCCAATTAAAGCCTCCTCAAAAAATTCGGCCCGAGCTTTTGCTGCTTTTACATATGACTTTAAAGGGTAGAGAAGGAAGGACATACTGTAGCTTTTTTTCATGTTATAGAGACAATATGTCCTTGGTGGCCTTTTGGTGATCTTTACGGCAATGGGTCAGACTCTGTCCGAAGCTGCTGCTATTTGAAAGCTGAGGTGCGGGGCTGCTGCCCAAGGCCCAAACGGACATCTTGACCTATTGCTGGGCCAAGTGAAGCAGCTGCCTCAGTTGAAGGATACTGAGGTCAGGGCCAGGGACAACAGAGGCCGAGCCCACGGGTGGCAGAGCTCATACCACACAGGGTCTGAGCCACCTCCCTGGGCTGGATAAGATGAGACAACACAAGGGCCTGCAGTGGATTCTGTCCCACTGCCATCTAGCCCAGAGCAGATATAAGCAACTTTCTCCACCAAAATCATCCAGCCAGCCTGCTGGTGCCTTATTTGTGCAATTTTGGGCTGGAGGATGACAACCCTCCACAAGTACAAACATCTTCTCCTTATTTTGAAGGAGTCATTCTTTTATACATACTCGCTTAAGAAACTTCAGGACACCAGAGTGATCGGAACCCTGAAAGTTCTGAAGGCAACGTGTGCATTGGGGGGCTTGCAACTACATTGTGGGAACACTTCCGAAAGGTCTCTTGTGAAAGAACAGTCCCATTTACAAAATGGCAGCCATGGTGGTCGTAACTAGTCACAGAAATCAAACTGTTGAAGCTAAAACGTGCCCCAAAACTTAAGTGCAAGGTGAGAGGAGGCTTTACCCCACCTATGTCAAATTGTATATTTCAGCTCACAAAGCATAACAAAAATATCACAGAAGACAAATTGTTGATGCTCAAGACCTGGAGGTTAGACACACAATGCACAGACACTGGTTAATTAAAAATAATTTTCCTTGCATGCAACTCCATGCTGTAGCTGTACTAACCACTCTGTCATACTGACTGGGGATGATGATTGTAGTTTAGAACAGCAGGATGTAGGAGGCATATTATCCATCTATGTATATACAGGTGAAACTCGAAAAATTAGAATATCGTGCAAATGTTCATTTATGTCAGTATGGCAACTCAAAAGGTGAAACCAATATATGAGATAGACGCATTACATGCAAAGCGAGATATGTCAAGCCTTACTTTGGTATAATTGTGATGATTATGGCGTACAGCTTATGAAAACCCCAAATTCACAATCTCAGAAAATTAGAATATTACATGACATCAATAACACAAGGATTGGAAATGGAACAATATCGGACCTCTGCAAAGTAGAAGCGTGCATATGTACTCAGTACTTGGTCTGGGCCCCTTTTGCAGCAATGACTGCCGCAATGCGGCATGGCATGGATGCTATCAGCCTGTGGCACTGCTGAGGTGTTATGGAAGACCAGGATGCTTCAATAGCGGCCTTCAGCTCCGCTGCATTGTTCGGTCTCATGTCCCTCATCTTTCTCTTGGCAATGCCCCATAGATTCTCTATGGGGTTCAGGTCAGGCGAGTTTTCTGGCCAATCAAGCACAGTAATCCCATGGTCATTGAACCAGGTTTTGGTACTTTTGGCAGTGTGGGCAGGTGCCAAGTCCTGCTGGAAAATGAAGTCAGCATCCCCATAAAGTTCGTCTGCGGAAGGAAGCATGAAGTGCTCCAAAATCTCCTGGTAGACGGCTGCGTTGACCCTGGACTTAATGAAGCACAGTGGACCAACACCATTTGGGGAGCAGATGACATGGCTCCCCAAATCAACACAGACTATGGAAACTTCACACTGGACTTCAAGCATCGTGCATTGTGTGCCTCTCCATTCTTCCTCCAGACTCTGGGTCCTTGGTTCCCAAATGAGATGCAAAAGTTGCTCTCATCAGAAAAGAGGACTTTGGACCACTGGGCAACAGACCAGTTCTTTTTTTCTGTAGCCCAGGTAAGACGCTTCTGACGTTGTTTGTTGTTCAGGAGCGGCTTGACAAGAGGAATACGACATTTGAAGCCCATGTCCAGGATCCGTCTGTGTGTGGTGGCTCTTGATGCACTAACTCCAGCCTCAGTCCACTCCTTGTGAAAGTCCCCAACACTTTGGAATGGCCTTTTCCTGACAATCCTCTCCAGGCTGCGGTCATCCCTGCTGCTTGTGCACCTTTTTCTACCACACTTTTCCCTTCCATATAACCTTCTATTGATGTGCTTTGATACAGCACTTTGGGAACATCCAACTTCTTTTGCAATGACCTTTTGGGGCTTTCCCTCCTTATGGAGGGTGTCAGTGATGGTTTTCTGCACAACTGTCAGGTCAGCAGTCTTTCCCATGCTTGTGCTTCCTACTGAACCAGCCTGAGAGACCATTGAAAGGCTCCGGAACCCTTTGCAGGTGTTATGGATTCATTAGCGGATTAGAGTGGGACAGTTTGAGCCTAGAATATTGAACCTTTTCACACTATTCTAATTCTCTGAGATTGTGAATTTGGGGTTTTCATAAGCTGTACGCCATAATCATCACAATTATACCAAAGTAAGGCTTGACATATCTCGCTTTGCATGTAATGCATCTATCTCATATATTGGTTTCACCTTTTGAGTTGCCATACTGACATAAATGAACATTTGCACGATATTCTAATTTTTCGAGTTTCACCTATATTCAAATAATATTCAAATATTAGATGTAACAATTGAGATATAGTAATTTTTTTTTAGTATTCTGCTAGGTTTATATCTAAACTGCATCTCCTCTCTTCCCCTTTTCTTGTTTTATTTCCAACACATGCAGTATGCCAAACAATACGCCACATTCTAATTCGTTGTGAAAACATGTTTATTTTTTAATTTATTCAGGCTGTAATTTTATCAATAAACATTTATTTATTCATGTAAAAGATTTAAATAACCCTGGGTGGATCACAACACAACCAATAAAAACATAAACATGAAATGACAGTCCCATCTATAAAGACAGTCCTCGCTTAACGTCTGTTCGAATTTACAACAGCGCTGAATAAAGAGGCTTAGGACTGGTCCTCGCAGTTCTGGCCGTTGCAGCACCCCCACAGGGACATGAACAAAATGCAGGGCCACTTGTGCCCACCTGCATTTATTTTATTTATTATTACATTTATATGCTGCCCATCTCCTCCAAAGGGATTTGTGACCGCCTTTGGCCACCCACCTACCATCTGCCACCAGCGGCCCCGCTGCCTGGCCCTGCCCACTGCCACGTTTGCACACCAGCCAGGGCCTCCGTTCATGCCCTGCCGAGGGCCTTCTTTTGCAAAAGAATCCTGGCGCCTGAAAGAAGGACCCCGCAGCACCGGTGAGAAAGAAGGCCCCTTCTAGCCCTGGGTGGGGCAGAATGGAAGCTTGGCTGGCACACAAACAGAGGCTTTGGGCAGGGCAGAAGCTGCACTGGCACAAAAGAAGGCAGAGTGAAAGAAGGCCCCAGACGGTACAGTAGTGGCAGGCGGTACAGTGGGCAGGGCTGGGCAGCGGGGGCAGATGGTGGCAGTGTAGGGTAGGTGGGTGGCCAAAAGGGCAGAGGTGGGGGGAGATAGGCAGGAGAGGGCAGTTCAACAGGAAGCAGAGGAGACCGTCCCTTACCTTACTGAGGCTCGGGGCTGGAATGGACCAAGCCAGGAATGGCTTGGATTGGGGTGGGTTCTTGCTTAATGACCAGTGGGATTTGGTTAATGATGGTAACGGGGACTGCCGGGATTGCTGTTGCTAAGTGATGTAGTCGAGTGATATGTGCTTTACGACCGTATCATTTAGTGATGGCAATTCCGTTCCCAATTACTGTTGTTAACCAAGGATGCCATGAGATCATCACCAGATCAGCTCCGCATTTTCTGGGCCCACTCCCATCCTAGAATAGCAGAGAAAAGCTATAGGCCGGAAAAGATAGCAACTTCACTCTTTAGACAGAGAAAAGATAGCTTTCAGTTGCTTCTTTAGCCCAGCATCATAACAGAGATGTCAATGAGTGCTGCATAGTTTTTCTGACTCATTTTTTGCTGATTTGCTGCCAGTTGCTCCTCTGCTCACACCCAGTTCACTCGACTGTAGGCAGGCGTTCCAGGTCCATCTGCATCCAGATTTGGAGCTGACAAAGAGCTGCTGAACAAATTAAAGAGACAGAATTCTGTAAGAATTAATCAAGATCACTACTGCCTCCCTCCCCCGCTCTGCACATACACAGACACACAACATTTGCACTGTGTAGCTCTGCAGGACCTAAACAGATGGGAAATAACCTCACCAACCCAGCTGAAACCTAATGGCTTCCACCAACAGAAGACTGTTTTTCAAAAGCACAAAATCAATACTAGGTTTCAATATTTTATTAGATTTCCCAGTAGTCTAGAGATTTCTTTAAATGTGAACAATTTTAAGACTTAGGCAAATGCTCCAACTCTTGTTCAAGGGAACCCTATAAAAATTAGCAATTCCACTGTCCTAGACTGGCTGAAACATTTGCTAGTGTGGGTAGTCAGTCTTAACGACTATCATTTCCATTTCTGAGGCAGACAAATTAAGGCTAAGTAACAAGTTTAAGTTTAATGTGTAATACACTAGCACCAAACGTTTTATGGAAACAACAAGTCATAAGTTTGGAGCAGGAAGGAGCATTTTGTGATCGTGTACCTATTAAGCTCATTCTCAAATACATCTTTGCAATCCAATAATAGCGACCTCAGATGGTAACTTATAATGTAGTGATAAAGTCATTATAATATTATATATGAATATAACTTTTATGGAGGTTTATCTTAAGAATGCCACATAAATCTTTAAGATAATGGAATACTGCAAAATTAAAGGCCATTTAATATCTCTCTGTAGAGAGAGGGCATAGGAATCTGTGGTTTTTCAGAAATTGATGGCTTACCACACTATTCATCTCTGACTGTTGTGCTATATAGGAATCCAACAATGTCTAGAGAAGCAGGGCTTTTCTATTCCTGCTTTAGTGTGAGGCAGAAAGCAGAGAGAAGTCCAGGCCATTGCCAGCTTTTATTAGCCACATAATAAGAACTGCAATTGATTTATGTAATTAATCTGCCACAAAGAACTCTATTGTCCTACAATGAACCTAGGTGGAAATTGTTCCCTCCAAACTCTATTCTCATAATGTGGCCTTCCCACAAACAGTACTTGGACAGGTGTATGGCACCTGTTCCACATGCAGAGCTATACGCCAGTTGACAGATGTAAATTCACCTGTGACTTGCACACAGTATCATGGGAGCCAAGCCATCACGAGCAGATGCAGAAAGCCTACTTGCTCTATGGAACAACCAATATACACAGAAATGATATTTCTCATCAACCCAAATGTGCAAGCAAATTCCTCTGAAAAATATTGGAGCTGAGATTAAATTAGAGGTCTATCTTTGAACCGTTCATATAGTTCATTTTATGCTACAGTAAAGAAATTGTCGGAACTGTCATGAACTTTAAGATATAACAGTAACCCTTTTTGGAATCAGGTCTAAAGATGTACAACCCTGAAAAACTACTTGCAACAGCTTCCATATGATGACTCTATTTTAATTTAGGCTAATGTGAAAGATAGGAAGGCCTGGCGCAATATGGTTCATGGGGTCACGAAGAGTCGGACACGACTTAACGACTAAACAACAACAACAACAAAAAATGTTTCCTTCAACATGAGGCAACAGTCTACCTTTGGGAAACCACCATCGCTGATCAAAACACATAGAAAGAGATTCCACTTCACCTTCAATGCACCTCCTTTTGATTGGAGGACATTCACACCTGGAGCTGAGTCATCAAGTGATGTCATCGAGTGATTTCCATGAACGTCTGAGGCAGGCCTAATTTCCCAGTGGGTTGAACATTCACTAATGAATGATGGGGCTTTGTAATTGATTTAATCTTGGGCTAGGATGAAGCATTTTTTTTATCCTTGAAACAATGCTTTTATGTGTTTTAAAAATCATTTTGATGTTTAACTTCACTCTGACTGGAGAAACGGAAGGCCTTTATATGTATATGCCACAAATGGCTTCTTAAACTTCCTAAACTCAAGCTGAGTTTGTAAGCTGCTTGAATTAAATACCTCTGCATTTGAAATAGTATCACCTTTTGACTCTGCTGTTTAATCTGTGATTTTTTTTAAAGTGTTCACATATGCAAGTTATCATTCAATACTGTAGTCATCTAGCAGTTGAAGAACATGAATGATCAGGGTCTCTCTCTCATACACAGGCTTCTCTGCATGTTCCTACAAAGCTTTAAACATTTCTGTTTCTCTCTTCCCTCTCCCAGCAACCTTGCCAATAAAGAAAGCTGAACACGAGTGGTTTGAAGCAAGAGTGCTATGTGTTCATTTAATATTAACAAGTTGAAATGATTGATTGGAATGCCAATTAACTGTTAACTGTCCCTTATTAATAGTAATTTAGATTAATTCTTTTTCAGTAGGAATGATAGTCTCTGGGAAATATGCCTGGAATAAAGAAGGTGAAAACTACCTTTGATTCTGGAGTGACAAATATTGATGTCCATATTTTTATTAATAATATACTGATCATGGCATCACTAGGATGTTTCATCTATTTGTAACTGAAAGGTTACTGTAGGTCTGTTGCTCTCTGAAGATTTCTCAATAATTACATTCAAGAGACTTTTTCACCCCTCCTCCACAGTCACTCAAACTAGGAACATAAATCTCTCTCCCTCCCTCCTTTCTTTCTACACACACACACAGACCCCTTTGCATTTATTGTCTTCTGGGGAGGGTATCTCAGAATGTGGGGAGCCGTTCAAAACATCTCTTGACTTCAATTAGAAATACCCTCGCAGATATCTATCAAATCCATCTGTGAGACAAGCCAAGATGCTAACCCATACCCACAAGCAGGTGGTTTTCATTGCAACTATGCCCATGTCTCAAGGATGAAATCACTATAATTAAGAGCAGCAGCAACCTGACTTTTCTCTTTATAATGGCTCTTGATGGTTTAAAAGGGGCTACTTTATCAGGCATGCTATTTGTTGCTTGTTTGCTTCAGTTGTATCTCCCCATTCTCTAGGAGAGCAAGGCAGCTTACATAGAGATCTGCTTTCATTTTCCTCCCCCCCACCCCATGACAGCAACCCTCCAAGGTAGGCTGAGCTGAGAGAGAAAGTGATGGATCCAAAGTGAGTCCATGGCTACTGGCAGACTTCAACCTAGCTTGCTTCAGTCCTAGTCTAACAACTTAACCATTACACCCACATGTATGTATGTATGTATGTACAGACAGAAAGGATTGTGGTTTGTGGTCCACTGCCACAATACGCATTCAGTATATACACTTCTGAGGGATGGCATAAAGTTTGTAGTTCCTCACCTGACTAATACGTCCCCACGGAGCAGCGGGGGAGGGGGGTAGTCATCCATTTTCATTGCAGAAGTAATTGTAAATTTAATCAACTATATTAAGACGGAGCGGTGTCTTATGGTCAGATATTTAGCATCGCTGAGATCTACTTTCGGGAGGGAGAAGGCAGGGAAAAAGGAAGGAGCAGCTGCTCCTGCAGGAGAAAAGCCGAGCCCCGAGATGCGGCGGACAGAATAAAAATCGATTCACTCACCTTTCACTTCCCAAGAGATATTCCACCAGGGGAGGGAAGCGGGCGGCTGCGTCTATTTCTGGCAGCCCGGCGGGAGAAAGGAGCCTCTTCTTTCCCATCCCTCTTGCGTGTTTGTCCAGAGAGAGACTGAAAGTTACAAATTGCTGCCATGAGCTCATCAAACAGTGCCTTTTTCCCCTCGGTGAACCTTGGCCATTGGCCAAGCGCCCGTCACGTGATTTCTCCCCTTACCACTGTATCGAATGTCAGCTGGCTTTCCTTTTCAGCCCCCCCCGCCCCCCGCCCCCCGCCTCCTTGGGAAGCAGGGAAATGTCCAATTTGACCTGGAGGAATCAGGGCCAAGGTGGGGGCGGGGGGAGCCATCAGGGCGCCATGACGGATCGTCCCCTTTTAGAGCTGCCGGCGTGCGTGGGACAGGGGCCAGTGGCCGGCTGGCAGGAGGGCGGCACAGCCGGAGAGGCAGCGCCGTCGAAACTGCAGCAGCGGGGACGGGGTCCCCCAGGGAGATCTCCCGCCGGCCCTCCCCCGCCTCTTCGTCCCCATACGGGCCCACCCGCCGCTCTGCGGAGCGGAAGCTGCTGAGGCCGGCCGGCCGGCCGGCTCCCCGAGCTATCTCGGCCTCTGTCCACCTACCTATGCGGACAACGCCGGCTTCCTCCCCGCCGGCGGCGCCGCCTCCTGCTCCGCGTCGCCAGCTTGTTTGCCCGCCCGAAGCGCCCTTGGGGGCTCGGCTGGCGGACCCCCAGGCTCAGCCCGAGCGCGAGGGGGGACCCCCGGCTCGTCCGCGGGCCGCGAAGGGCCCGGCTGCGGAGGCAACTTTTGAATGGCTGAAAGTTGGGCGCCCCCCGCCCCGCAGAACAGGTGAGTGCCAGGAGGCTCCAATTGGACGCCTCGCTGTCGCGCCTGCCGCATCACCGGATACTCCAGGTACCCCGGCAGGTAGGCGAAGGTCATCCATCACGCGGCGAGGGGGAAGCGCCGGGGTTGTCATTGCCAAGCAGCTCACGTGAGGACCCCGACTCCTTGGCCTCACTGGGACCTCTGCGCATTGTTAGAGGACAAGGCTTTGGGGAAGAGAGAGAGAAAGGGAGATATTTTAAAAGCAAACGGCATCCCATCGTCGGCTGTTGTTGCTGCTGCTTTTTTGTTTTTCAAACCATGATCTTAGCTTTTTCTTGAAACTCTTCAGGATATTATTTCTTTTTAAACGACTCTCAGAAAGAATTTCTCGTAGCTATTTCTGTGGTTGGATCCCAACAAGCTACCGTTGGGTCGAGACATGGGAAACAATCTCTTCACAATTATTTTTATTCCTTCGATATATTTGATTTCCAGATTCTGTTCCGAGGGTAGTGATTTTTTTTTAATTAACGCAACAAGAACACCACATACATCCTCCACGAACATATACTTGATAGGGAAACTATTTAAGCGTCTTCGGGAGTACCCTGACATTTTATAAAGGTTCTTCGGAACGGCCTTGCGTTTATTTTAGATCCAACTTCGATCAGATACACGAATTTGGTAGCGAATGTACCATTCAGAAAAGATCAGAAATTATAAATTTCTGTCTGTCTGTCTGTCTGTCTGTCTGTCTGTCTGTCTCTCTCTCTCTCTCTCTCCCTCTCTCTCTTAAACCCATCTTTCAACGAATTGGTCCGGCAAGGTCCTGAGTTCTGAGATACTGATGCTAGCAAACACATTAAACTTCCAAAGTTGTGACAAAATTGCTGACCAGATACTGTTCTGTTATGCCGACGTTTTTAATAACTGCGTATGTTTGTATCTCCTTCGGATTTACGGGCAGACAAGGCTTCCAAGTTTGCTGAATGTCATAAAAAACAGGATGGGTGCTGCCAAGCCCCAACTGATTGACTTCCTTCTTTGTATTTCTGAAACTTTCAAAAAGCAGAATAAATTAAGGAATAAGCGGAGGGGGGTAGTGGGGGATGTGTACGTACGTGTGTTCTAGTATTTACTTACAAATTCTTTACAAAACAGCTATTATACTTTAAATGGGATTAGGGAGGGTTATTTATTGAGGGGGAAGTTGTCTGGGCTCTCTTATTCCTTTCTTTCCTTGCTTGCCCCGTTCATTTTTTCTTCAGTGATGTTGGCTTTGGGAAGGAAGCTAGACCCCATTCCCCCCACCCGGGCTGGGGGAGGTCGGAAAGAAAGAAGTTGTTACAGACTTACTCGGAACTGGCTGACTTTAACGTGCCTCTTTAAGAAAAGTCTTCCCGTCGAAACCGACAGCAGCGGGCCACTTGAACCGAAAAGGTTGCAAGATTAAGGATTCGTTCACCCAGCGCTGGAGAACGAAGGACGGGTCCCCGTGGAGGTCCGAACGGCTTTTTAAGCACAGAAACGAAAGTTCCCGAGCTTCAGATCGGAGAGCAATGGATAGATCTTTTGATAAACTGGCTTTCGTCTGCCTCGGTGCTCTCTGGATCCCTTTCGCCGTATATACAGAGGCAAAGGCTCAGCGATGAAGACCCCTGGGAACTGCAGAGCGGGGCTTTCCATGCCACGGCCCTTCGAGATACCCGAAAACCTTTCGGTGTGCGATTTTCAAACGCGATATGTGAGCTACGCCTGACGCATATCAAATATCAAAACCCTCTCCCCCCCCCCCCCCCCTGCTTCAGAGCGATATTTTCTTCCACTTCAGCATTTGATTTTTTCCCTAGACGATTAAAATATATATAATGAAGCGATCCGGTAAGATCCGGCGAGTACCCATCGTTTCATGTAGTTCTTTTGAGCCGGAAGAATTTTGTGCGCGGTCTATTTGTTCTTCGGTTCTGAAACAGATTTCTGACTCGGGGATATTTTATTCATTTAGATCTCTTCCAAACTACTGGAAAGAAAATATAATTCATTATGGTTGCTTTCAAGACCTGGGGAGTGCAGGGTGTTTAGGTGGGAGAGAGAAATTCCAAAATGTAAGATTGTTCTTTTTTAAAAAATTAATTAATTAATTGATTTATTTGAAGAAGAAGAAGAAGAAGAAGAAGAAGAAGAAGAAGAAGAAGAAGAAGAAGAAGAAGAAGAAGAAGAAGAAGAAGAAGAAGAGACAAGGAGAAGAAACAAGAAACATTGAAAGCTGCTATTTACTGGCAGCTTCTGTCAACACAGTTACTTTGAATAACAGCAGCAGGACAACAGCAGAAGTGTTTAAGTTTGTAATCCTATATCATTATCCATTAAATGGGAGAAAGCCCCACTGAGTTCAATGGGTCTTTCTTCAGAGGGAGTAGATTGAGACTTCGCAGGCCAGACCCTTCCTCAACGTTCGGAAAAAGGGAAGCCACAATTATCTGCATTTTCAGGTCTAGCAAACACCCAGATGTATTTTCTCCTGGGAAGCAAGAGGTGGATAGGAATTTATAAAATATGTCCTTGCTTTTTGAAATAGTTGGGTTTTTTTTTTTCTGATTTTGATTTTTTTTTTTTTTTTGTAAGGAAAGGAAAATCTATCCAACTCCATGAAACATGTGGAGGCATGTAGGAGCAGAACAACAAGCCTTTTTTAAATGCCCCATTTGTAAAATCCAGCTTTTTTTTTTAAAAAAAATCTGATTAGTTATCGAAACACTTCTCTTCTTCCGCTGCACTGCAAAGAGCAGGGAATAAAATGCTGCTGCAATGGAGGAGTGCTGCCTGCTTATTTCAGCAGAGATTCATGTGTACATGGCATTCCTTTCCAGCACCAGGCTGTGCGCTCCTCTTCAGCTGGTTGAATATGTGGATGAACATGCCGGGGCATTCCGTTGTTATCAAGCTTGGGACACGGAAGAGAAAAAGCCCAGCCAAACAGTGGTGATTTTCCAGTCAGTGGAAACAGTCAATGGCAAAAACATGCAGGGAGAGAGAGGAGCTTGGTTGTGATTTTGATAGGTTTGGTGTTGCAACAATTTAGGTCATTGTTGATCAGCTAGATGGTCTGAGAAATGTCTGTAACTCAAGGGGGAAATTAAAGATGGGAGAGATAGAGAAACATATGGAAAGAGTAAAAGTATAGTCCATCTCCTGTAATTTACAAAATTATTTGAGACAGAATGAGGTTGTGGTGGGAATAGGCACAGCTGCTATTATTAGGGGGGTTTTTTTTAGATTTTTTATCCCGCCTTCATTACTTTTATAAATAACTCAAGGCAGTGAACATACCTAACACCCCTTCCTCCTCCTATTTTCCCCACAACAACCACCCTGTGAGTTGGGCTGAGAGAGGGGGACTGGCCCAGGGTCACCCAGCCAGCTTTCATGCCTAAGGCAGGACTAGAACTCACCATCTCCTGGTTTCTAGCCTGGTACCTTCACCACTAGATCAAACTGGCTCTCATTATTATTTGTAATCAACATAATTATTTATAATCATCATAATTATTAGTATTAGTATTATTTTAAAGTAAAGGACATTTAAAGAAATCTATTCTTTATACAACTTCTATTCAGACCTACCACATCTGTCTCCTTCCAAGTCTTCATGCTGCATTGACTTCTCTGGAGCAGAAAACATACCCCAGCCCTCAAACATACAGGACTCTCAACTTTTGCTGAAAACTCCATCTTAGAGAAGAAAAAGCAGGGGAGGGAAGAGGGAAGAAACCATGTTTAAGGCTGCCTTTTACAACTTGGTGCCCTCCATAATCCAACATGATTATGACCTCCCTCCACTCATTCTGCATGTTCTGCAAGACAGAACTGTAACCCAACATACCTTGTGGACTCCAGGTTGGGTTGTGCAGAAGCTTTCTTGTGTTGGGCAAAATTAGAGGAGAGACAAAAGGGGTTGAGTTACATTTATGTGCCTATGTAGTAAACACTGTGATTCCAGTATGTAAAATTTAAAGAAGGTAGCAAACAAAAACAAAAAAAAATCATACAGTTCAAATTTTCATTCACATATATATGCTATAATGCAGTAATTGTCAAAGCTATCATCTTATTAAGTTTCTAGAAGAAAAAGCAACTTCTCACAATCTAAAGAAGAGTATTATGGTACAAGTTCTCATACAGCAGAGCTCAGTTCATTAGATGAACCTTCTTCATGCAAGGGTGGCTCCTTCAGAACCAGATTTAGGGGCAGAGGTTGAGGGACCCGCTCAGAGGAAACAAGGGAGCCCCTAAATACGGTACAACTATCCCCAATTGCTTAGCTCATAGGCCGTATAAACCAGACAGAAGACAATGTTGAATGGTCCGTTGTTTCCATATGTTCTAATCTAACTGGCGATTAGTTATTTGTTTATCACAAAATGTATATTTGTGTTTGGATTCAGGTTAAATGCTGTTGCCTTCTTGGGAAAAAACCATTTCTGCTTACCACTGTGATTACTACTTTTCTCTAGGATGGAACTTAATAGCGTAAGGGATCCTATTTGTGGGTCCCTTCTCCACCTCCAATGTTTCAATGTGCGCTACCAACATCATCATCTTCTGAGAAATTCTTTGTGAATGATGGGACTCAGGACACTCCAGACGAGGCAGAATGAGAGCTCCTCGATGCTTCTGAACTCTATATCTATATCTGTTATGGGGCACCTGGCCTCTGGAACAGGATCCCCCCAGACATCCCTACGATTCCCACCCTGATGATGTTCAGGAGGTCACTGAAAACTCAGCAATTCTCCCAGACCTTGGGTTAGGATGGTTGTCGAGCCCCTGTAGAATTTTTTTACTCATTATGAATGATTTTTCTTTTGGACGCCTATGATCAGCATCTTTATTTCAGTGTTTTAAACTGTAAGCCATCCAGATTCATTTATACTCTAAACTGTATAAACGAAGCAACCAACCAACCAACTGAAATCTAAGATACTTCACGAATATCTGAGAAAACATAAAATAATATATGTAAGACAGCAATAGCAGCAGCAACAACTTGCTACAACATGTTAGCAAACACCTCAGACGCTTATGATTGGCTGCCCTTCCCAGTGGAGTGTGCAGGGAAAACTGAAGTTTGCCTCCATGGGGATGTGTGAAATGAGCCACAGAAACATCAGGAGCCGGCTGCAAAACCACCACCAGAACTTATGTGTGGGTGTGAGTAGGTGGGTGGGTGGGTGGCAGTGCTGGGGGAAGGGAAGCTTTCTTTCTGATTCCTAATTTCCATCAGCTGAAGCTTTGCTTTGGGTGAACTGCTTGGATACTTTCTGCTTGATTATTCTGGTCAGTCCTTCACTGAACGGAATCTATTGACTTCGCAAAGATGCTTGAAGGGATGGGAAGATTTTGCCTGGACGGCTCGTTCTGTGGTGGTTCATTCAGGCAGGCAGATCCCTGCTGGAAGCTTCTGAATATGCAATAAGCAGCAGATAGATTTTAATCAATTTTATCTCATTTCATTTCAGTTGAAGAAAAAGTGATCATTGGGAGGGGGCAGGAGAAAGGCACAACTTTGTGGCCAAGACTGAATGTAGGCTGCCTTGATGAATGCCCCTGTAGAAATGTGTGAGTTATACCCACATGCACACACAACCTGAACCAAACCGGGATCTACAGCTTGAACTGCCATCTTGCCCAAGAGACAAAATGTGGCTGAATATGGTTTGCATAATTTTCACTGGCTTTCTTATTAGCTCTGAAATTGCTTGAGGAGCCTGTGAGAATTTCTTTTTCTTGCTGTTGTTTTGAGCACCTCCAGTTATGTCCTTAAGGCACAGCTAGTACAGGCTTGCACACACAGCACGTTGTCCTACTTATGAGTCATTGGGAATGTTGCAAGCTTTCTGTTCTGTAGATTTTTCAGGAAACACAGGTATTCCAGAGCACAACTATTCTTGTTATACATCCAGGCCTGGGGTAAACAAGATGGCACTCATGGTGATGATGTGCTAGCAAAATATTCATCAGGTACTCTGCTTTCAACTGAATTAATGTTTTTTAAGAGGAAGATAGCTGAGTTGTAAAGGTTCACATTCTAGCCCAGGAGCTGGTAGTGGGACACCTGCAAGAACTATGATAAATGTGACATTCCTAGGTAGTTGTCCAAAGGCCCATGTAAAAATATTTTAGTAATGACCAAAATCTTGCAAGATTACCAAATCTCATAAGATTTCAAGCAAGACCTTCAAAACCTCACATGTTTTTGTATCTCAGAAAATTCCAGCATTTTTTAAAAATTAAAATATTTTTGGTGCCCATATTATTGTATAAAATCAACCAGTAAGGTGGACCCCTGGTCTATTTTTATGTCATTATTTGCAAGAATGGCTCCAGACTTCACAAATGGCTCCAAAAGTATTTGTAAAAATTGTAACCCTTATCCAGGGTGATAAGTATCTGGTTGAACTAAGGTTATAGAAAAGCCTTTATTTGGGGAGTTGAAAATTGACTTCCAAAAAAATATTAGAAAAAGGAAGAAGGGGAAAAGGAAAAAGGGAGAGGAGGAAGCAGGCTTTTGCCATGAAATTTGTGAACTGTATTTTGAATGATGGTCTCCTCTCTTCCTCATCTGTAGTGTGACTGCATCATGGGGGAACTAACACCATCCAAAACAAGTTTCATGACTCAGCAGCTAAATGAAGTGGAGAAAAATTCCATTTTAGCAAATAACTGAGCAGAACCTGCTGAATGGAGATTGCCTCAGCCTTGTATCTCGGTGAAGCACATTTGAAAGATCTTTCCAGTATCATAGAACTGAGCAGAAGAAATGGGGGTGGGGGGAGAGAACACTATGGTGGCTGCAGTGTGAGGGTTTCCCTTCTTCAGAGAAATTTGATCTTGGGTTTCCTTTCACCTTCTTCTGGCAGAAGCAACAAGAACAAGGCCACTATGCTACTATGACTGGCATTCACAGTCTTTTTGCATTCTTGTAAGACTCCTGAAGTTCCTAGAAAGAACATTTGAAGGGATCTTCCCAAGAGAATGGGAACACACAATTTCTCTTCTACTCCCAACTTTGTTCAAGTTAAGAGAAAATACCAACTTTCACCTGGATTTCAGTGTGGCGTGTGTATTTATGTTAGTTATTTAGTTAGTCAGGCAGTTTAACAGCCTGGTAAAAATCCAAAATGCTGATGTGGCATTATCAAACTTACAAGGGAGGCCAGGATCAGGAAATAGACTATGCATGGATTACAGGAATGCTACTTTATTGTTGTAGGTATAATAAAAGAATCTTGAAAGCTGGCCAAGGTTTCCCTCTTCCCTCTCTTATACCAAACAAACTCAAGGCAGAGTTATTTTACATTTCTTTCTCATGCCTTCTCCTTTCTCAGAATTGAGTTGACTCTTATATTACCTTAACTGTTCCTCCATACCTTCTTCAAGATTATCTCCACATTCCTCAAAACTCATACTGTCTAGTTAAAGGGTAGATAGGCAATGTGATACCTCCAGAACTTTTCCAAAAGTTTTGTTACACCAGCATGCAAGGATCCCAATAAAGTCCACTAACAAGGAATGTATCCAAAAAGCTGTTGCGTTCTATTTCCTTCTCTTTTCTGACCTTCCTCCTGTCAAGCTGTCATTATTTACATTTCATTTTTTCTAACAGTGAAAGCTGACATAAGTTTGCTCAAGTCAATTCCATGGGACATAGGTTTCAAGTTTAAGCTTACTGCACCTGGATGTAAGCCCTGTTGAACTGTAAGTTTAACTTCTGAATGGATATGAATATAATTGCATTGTTAGTCTTCAAGAAAAATAATGGAATCCCAATGAAACTGAGTTTTATTACTACCTATTTTAAGTATCTAGATAGATACTTGGTCTTATCAAATAGCATGAAATAATGGAACTAAATAACTTTCAGAGGGCACTTGGGGAGTTTCCCAGCTTTTTGGGGAAGCAGTTTGGTTCGTGGTTCTGACTGGCCATTGGCAATCAGAAGCAAGCCAAGCACTGGTCATAAAGGCCTTGAATGGCCTCTGTATGGGTTAGGTTGATCCCAGTTGGCTCCCTGGTTTTCTTAGGCTCTTCAGGAAATGAAGCACCAGAAATCAAAAAGTAAATCTCACCACACAGGTACATGTTCATGGTGATTAAGAGAGTTAATGAGCTCACTTCTCCCTTATTGTTTCAAAACGTATCGTCTAATGGCCTTGCTTAGGGGGACTAATTCCCTTTTAGGAAGGAGTCAACATAAAGACCTCCTTCCTAACTTCATTGACCAATTTGCCAAGCACTTTGCTGAGTAGTTACTTGGATTCACCAAAGTCTTGACTCCTCATGAGCAGAGTCTTTGCTGGTGACTGGGGCATCATCTTGTCATAATATCTGGGAGTCCTGAGAACTCTGAGGAAGTGTAGATTGTCTTCTGTCACTTGTAGCTTGGGCTCCTGTCTGTCTTGGCTATTGTGAGGAGTGGGTAGAGATGATGTCACCATCTGGATCTGGGGGACTGTCAACACCTCTTTGTGAGGGGGTGGGTGGGTTTGCCAGCAGTCTTGAAGGAGGCTACAATATGCCCCTCCTGAAGACTCCCTGGATCCAGTGGTCTTAGGAAACTATTGTCCAGTCTCCAACCTCCAGTTTGGGGGAAAGGTTGTTGAGACTGCAGCACCCTAAAAGAAGCAAATTGTTTAGATCTTTTTCAGTTAGGCTTCACGCCAGGGTATGGAACTGAGACAGCATTGGTCACTCTCCTGGACAGGGGTAAGGTGTTTAGATTTCTTGGTGGCTTTCAATGCCAACAATTGTGGCATCTTGCTGGACCATCTACAGACTTTGGGGACTGGAAGCATTGTTTTGCAGGGGTTCTGCTCCTTCTTCAGTAGGCAGTTTCAGTCTATTGTGTGTGGCAGAGTGAGATGTTGGCCTGGTGGCCCCTGACTGTGCAATGCCAGAGACTGGTCCTCTCTTCCTTGCTCGTTAAAAGCTATATGAAACCACTGGGAGAGGTCATTGAAAGTCTGGGGTATGATGTCATCAGTATGTTGATGATACCCAATTATAGATCACCACCCTGGGGTGTAGGGGTGATGTTCTCAAGGTCCTATCCTGGTGCTTGGAAGCTGTAAGAAGCTGGATGGGAGAGAACAGGCTGAAGTTCAACTCAACAAGGTGGAGGTACTGTTTGTCCATTGCACTTTTCTATAGACACCAATGTTATCTCTGGACAAGCAAACAGTACCCTTGAAGGAGCAGGTTCATGATTTGGGGGGGTCCCTCTTGACTCACAGCCGCTGCTTGGACTGCAAGTGGAAGCTGTGGCAAAAGGTGACTTTGTCCACTTTTGGCAGATTGACCAATTGCAGCCTTACCAGGTGCAGGAGGACTGGCTATAGTAACTCATGCCCTCAATACAACCTAGGAAGACTACTGTAAAATGCTGTACATGGGGCCTGTCTTTAAGGACTACTCAGAAACTACCACTGGTAGAGAATCCAGCAGCCAGTATGTTAACTGGCACTTGACACTGGGGACATATAAACACTGATACTGCTGGCCCTGTACAGGTTATCAGATGGTTTCCAGGTACAATTTGGCATCTGAGTGCCTAGAAGGCCACCTACTCCAACCCAAATCAGCCCAGCCTTAGATCATCAAGAGGGAGAAACTCAAGGTCCCACACTTCCGGGACATGAGGGGAGCTAAATTTGGGAAGCTCTGCTTTGCTATGCTGGTGCTTTGGAATAATCTCCTGATAGAGATTAGCACTCTCCCTGATGGTGTTCAGGAGGATGTTAAGAACTAAGCTATTTCCGAGAGTGTTCTATTAAGTTTATACCCTGTGCCAGATTTTATTCTTTTTATTTTTATTATTTCACTGTATTGTTACTTCACTTTATTGTTGCTATACTCTTGTACATGTTTTGTCATGCTATGATTTGATTAATCGGTTGCTGTTTTTAAATGTATCTTGGAGATTTTGATAGATTTCTCTCATACCATGTAAATTGTCAAGAGCTGTTAGATTGCAGCAGAAGAGAAATGAAATCAAAGGAAACAAACAAACAAATAAATAAACGTGTCCTGTATAGTTTATCACAGCTAATAATATTTTATGCATTCTGCCTTTTGTTATTGGTTCCTCTACGATCTTTTAGAGTTTGCAGGATCCTAGCATCCAGAAGTATTATACTATTTGGACTCACATTAATGAAGAGGTGACATTATTGCACTCATGTTCTTGTGAGCATCCCTTTAGGCTGGCCATTGCAAGAATGCAGAGTCAGGTGTGAAGGGCAAGGGCATGATATCTAACTTGCTGATTAGAACAAATAGAACCATCCAGCACAAGGACTGATAAGGCCTCTGGAGAGCTGGAAGAAGATACATTGACAGAATGCTGTGGAACAATTTTCCAGATATTCCTGCTGAAAGTGAGACTAGGGCATTGCTGCCAACCCCATTTATTTTGTTGGAATGACTTTATTTAAAACGTACTCAGCATGTTACTGAGTGGTATTGGAGAGCTACTATATATGCACACAAAAATATAGATGCATAAACACAAACTCTCATGCAGTTATTTATTTCCATAGAAAAGCCATGTTAATCTTTGGCAGCACAATCAACTAAGGGGTTTATTTATTTATTTACTCATTCATTCATTCATTCAAATTTGTGGCACCTTCAGTTTTTGCCAAAGAATATTCATAGAAAGTTCAAGAAGTGTCTATACATGCTTCTAATAAACTAGACTTTGACCTCCCAAAAATGCTGATGTGAGGATAAGCTCATTCATCTTTAACATCACATATAAGGCTCTGTGTAGATTATTTATTTTTGCTCAAATCCAGAAATACAGACATCATAGCTCCTTATCTATGCATATATATCAATAGAATGGGTAACTTCTCCCTACCCACCCACAGGAAATTTGTCTCACTGTTAGGAAACAGAAGGAATTAAACAGATCTTTTTAGAAAAATGTGATTAATAATGTAAGTACACTTTTAAAATAATCAAAAGGCGTCAATTGGTAAAATGCCATTCGAAGTACACAAGTGCAGAATCAAAAATGTAAGGACTCTTGAATGAATCGTCTAGAATCGCAGCCTGGTGCATTTCGGAAACTTTTCCCTAAGAGCCAGAGAGAGAGCGATTGGCTGGTTACTGACTGAAGTTCAGAGAGACCTTCTTCAGACTTGCTTCCTTGGATATTTGGTTGCACTGCATAGGCTCCAAAAGTGAACTTTTGCATCTCCAAACTCCCAACAGTATCCAGATTTTCCATGGCCAGAAACAATAAGGCCTCAGAGCTCAGGTTATGTTCTGAAGACCAGGAGAGCATACTTCCTGCTGGAAAGAAAAAGTTAAGCATTCTTCCATGCTTATAGTAATTAGGAAACCTATTACAAATATGGCTACCTTACTCTAATATGCCTGGACTATCAGAAAAATGGGCTATTATGTTTTTTTTCCCCAGTGCAATTGCTTTATTTGGTTTATGGAAGAAAAATGAAGTGAGGGGAAATGTGGAGGAAGAAATTAAAAAAAAAATGCCTTGAGCAGTATTCTCTCTCATCCTATTTATTTTATTTTTTGTTTGCACTCCATTCTTCTAGGTATCACAGAGCTACTTACACGTTCCAAGATAATCTTCTGTCCTAGAATCTTACACACTAACATTTGTTTAGCTTCAGAAGAACCACATCGTGTGACTTCAGACCATTCAAATATGGATTGTATAAAACTGAAAATCAAAATTGTTCGGCAGTCCAGCTGGGCCATATATAGTGTAATCAAAAGTTGCAATCCGCAAAGCAATTACTCTTTCAGAGATCCCTTGATATCAAGGAGATTATTCCAGAGCAAGTGATTTGTGGTTTACTCTGCAGCTATTTCCAGAACGTTACTGAGAATTTGATCTCCGTGAATGGGATGGATGAGAGAGAATAGCTGAAACACAACAAAATCTAACACCTATATTCAATTTACTCCGTTATCTGAAAAAAGAATGTCATTTGAGGATAAACTGCCGTACCTATTAAAGATGTATCCTTTACTTGTCCTCAGCAACTACAAAACACCCATCCGCTGATAGACACATATGACACCAAATGAAGAAAAATCCTGACCTCTTGCATTGGGAATGAATATTGCAAATTAAATCATGTGCTTTGAAAAGTGCAGACTTTCAGAGAATTTGCATTTGGGGTTGATGGGGGGGACAACTGGCAACGGGTAAAGAAAGAAGGAAAAATGGATTACGTTCTGGAGATGCCATAATAGCACAGTGGGATTCTAGGATCAGGGGCATACATGGCTGGAATTTCATAGCAGTTTGCCCACAGCCACTAGCTGGCTATATATATGGCCTATATTCACCATTAACACGAAAGGCACGTTAAACGCCCAGTCTGGGAAGAATAGGCTTGAAGAGAGGGTGGGAAATGGTTCAGGAAACTAGGAGGTACTACCTCTGGCCTTTGAACCACTCGCCTTATGGCTTCTGAGCCACACTCTGCATAAACACGCACACGCTGTGGCTTTCGCATGTAATCACATCCTTTCCTGAGCAAGACGTCAAGAGCGAGACGCCACCTTTATCATTCAGCACTATGAACGAGCCGCTGCTTCTTGAGGAAGCCCATAAAACAAAGCAACGTGGCCTCCATCCTGAGGATCTCAACATTGTGCCTGGCTTGTTAAAAGGCACAGAACCTGCTGCCCCTGGAAGAGTTCCCTTTTCCTTAATATCGCTTCGAGAGGCTTTCTTATAAAATCACAAACACCCTACAGAAAATCCATAGGGCCCACTCTTCCTTTCACCTCTGACCTTTTGACCTCCGCCTTGCCTCGGGGCACTGATGACCCGGTCACTGCCTAACCCTGAGTCAATAAGTCTACCTTCATTAGCATAAAACATGAATCTAATGGCAGTTTGACAAATTATAACTTCAAGCTAAAGATCTGCCAACTGGCTAACTCCTGTAATGACTATTTATCATTGGAAATGGTAAATCATAGGAATTCAGATGACTTAATTATTCAGATATAAAAGTGCAAAAGCAAGAGAGAGAATGGGAGAGTGGGGGGACCCACCCCCCACTTTCTGCAGAAATTTAAGGGAGAAAGCCTCTCCACCAAGCAGGGGACCTTGCACCAGAGAAGGAGGGGGGCACTCCTCCTGGACTGGGACTGTCATCTTCTCTCCCTCCAAGCTCTCAATCCCCACTCCTTTGTCTGGTCATTCTTTTCATCCCCATTTCTCTCATTTTTCTTTCTCTTTGTCATTCTTCCTTCCCATCTCTTGCTCTTTTTGTCCTCCCTTCCTAGCCTTCATCTTCATGTCCCTTTCGTCTGCTGCCCTGCCTCCTCCCTATTTATCATCTCAGCTTTTACGATTTTCCTCCCCACCCACTCTTTTTCCTATTATTTTAGAAATTATTAGTCTTATTACTATTATTTCTTATTTTTCTCCTCCTCCTCCTCTCCCCTCTCCAGTTCTCATTCCCTCGGGAACAAAAGGGAGGGAGAGTTTGTGAAGACATGATTGTTCTTGGGCTGGGGGTGGTTTCTCCTCCTTCTCCCCCCCTCCCAGTTCATTTTAAGGGTTTTCATTTTGGAACAAAAGGTAGGGGGCTCGGCTCAGTCTTATTCCATTTGGACATTTGGGAGAGCTTGGATAGCCAGGTTGCCCAATCAATCTTTGATCAAAACGTTGGCCAGATAGGGGTGACATGAGATAGGGTCAAGGGTGACTGTGTCTTGGGTAGCAAGGAATTACTTTCCTTCGTGGGGTGATGCTACTTCAGGCATACTCTTCCTCTTGCACCCAGGATTCATAGAGGAATGGTTCCCACAGTGCAGAGAAATTTTGTTAGAGGATATCTTTACTTGGATTTCTGAAAGAAGAGCACCTCTCCAGCCACTGCATGGTGACTCTACAGATTTGGCTGCCCAAGGTAAAGAATAAGAAACTTGCCCCTACTTTCCCCAAATTAATATCTAGAAATTGACAGAAGCTGAATGTTGTTTCACCACTGGCAATAGGGTAGCATTCTCCCCCAGGACAGCACACTAGTTTAGGAACTCAGGACAATTTTTATGGCATATGCTTCAGTGTATTACTAAGGACTCTTCCTCATGGCCATGTTAACATGCTTTCTTCCAGGCCTTCAGCTGGCAAAAAAGCATACAGGCATAAAAGGCAGGATAAAATCTAATAATAAAAATACAGGTAGTCCTGGGTTAATGATGGCAATTGGGATTGGAATTTCCATCGCTAAGCAACATGGTTGTAAAGTGCAACGTCACGTAACTGCACCACTTAGTGACAGAAATTCTGGCATTACCAGTTGCCATCATTAAGCGAATCACTGTGGGTCGTTAAGCATTTGCAACCTCCTGCTGGCTTCCCCATTGACTTTGCTTGTAGGAAGCTGGCAAAGAACCTTGTAAATTGTGATCATGTGACCACGGGGATGCTGTGACTGACATAAATATGAGGACCGGTTGTAACTACCACTCGTTCAGCGCCATCATAAATTTGAACGGTCACTGAATGAGTGCTCGTTCAGTGAGGACCATCTGTAATAATAATAATCTGGGCTGCCCTGTCAGCCAAGCTCTACTCTGCTTCACAAACAAGGCTTGCCAGTGGTCCAGTCCTTACAGCTTTATTGCAGGATCATTTTAAGGGCATCTATTGGAAGATTCCCCCCCAGCTCCATCCTCCTACCCTGCATCCAGTGTCACCACCCAGCAAAAAAATCACCACCGGTTGCTCTCTTTAAAGTGTGGCTTGGGTTCCTGTGCTCAAGCCTGGGAGAGGGGCTTTCCAGTTGCCTGAGGGAGAAGCGTGGAAGTGCTTTGGGCCAGTAAGCTCTTCCCAAGGCTATTTCTGCCTTTCCAGAAGAATGCCAGACCTGGGTATATAAGGAGCCTGTGTAATGGCTGAATGGTACTTTATAGAGAGCAGTCAGGCACGGGCAGAGGTCTCCATGGAAGCCAGATGCCCAGTATGTCCAGCATCCAAGTCAAAATAGCCATGGAGGGCAGTGCCTAGGGACTGGAAGGAGTCGTTCTTTCTCCCCATCCTAACCCCCCTCCTTTTTTTCCCTCTCTCTCTCTTCTACAAAGAGAGAAGGGAGGGTTGCAATCTGACAGTGCAACCTGTACCTAGAGATGCAAGCGAGTCCATGTGGTGAAGCTGTTGGACTAGGAGCAAGAAGTGCCAGGTTCTGCTCCACCCTCAGCCATAGAAGCTCGCAGGCTGACTTTGGGCCAGTCACTCTCTCTCACCCCAACCTACCTCACAGGGTTGTTGTTGTGGGGAAAAATAGGAGCAGGGAGTGCTCTGTATGCTGCACTGATCTCCTGAAGGAAAGGCTGGATACAAATGTCATAGATACATAGATACGTATGTGTACACAGAATGTATTTCATAAACTGCTAGTATCTCTATATGGGTGACACAGTATAAATAAATAACACCTTGTTTACCTGTATTTGTCCAGCTATTTGCCTGATTTTGGCTGATCTCAGAAAGCTTAGAGCGGGCTAGTATTTGGATGGGAGACCACCAGGAAACCTCAGGCTTGTAGGCCAGAGTGGGAAATTATACCAATATCCTGGAAGAAGGCCATAGCAAATCATTTCCCTATTTTTATCAAGAATGTCCACGAGGACTGAAGTGTTCATGAATACAGCAGGAGCTGAGCTCAACTAGTATCATAATTCAACTATCCCTCTCTTTACCACGTTCTTGTCGGACGGCTGGCTAAAGTGAGAACCCTTCAGGATCCCAGCCGAGAGCCTCGGAGCCTCTGTAGTATGTTACTACTTCCAACAGAAAGAAGGGGGGGGGAAGGAAAGCTTACACAGAGCGCTGCAGGAGCACACACCCTTGAAAAACACACACTGCCTGCAGATTTATGAAGGAGGGCTCTCTCCATAAATCAGCCCAGGCCTGTCCCTCCCGTGCCCACTTTTGCTTTGGTAGAACTCTGAACATCTGCATCGGATTAACTTAAGCAAGGAGGGGAAAATCTGGCTGGCACTTTCCAGACAAAGAGGCCAACAACTGTACTGTTTGCTTATGTGTATCGGAGAGGAAGAGAGAAAGTTGCAATAGCCACTAAGTGGCACCCATTAATAGTCATTATCACCGCTGCCCGTGCAAAATTGAAAGCTAATCTTTATTTTTCTCTCTTCCTCCATCCATCATCTGCCTACTATCTACCTACCTGTCCGTTTTATACTTCTTTGCAGGACCTTGGGGATTTTGCCCTAGTAATCCTTGAATTCAAAGACGAGAATCGATTAGCCAGGCCTGCCCGTATCTATCAAGTTTGGGTGTTTTAATGGGAGGAAACAATTGTCTTTTTCCTCCTCCAGCTTAGTTCGTTCCCATGCCTATTCTAAGGCCTGCAGCTTTATTCGTTTTTTTTTTTTTTTAAGACGTGAGAGTGGAGGACTGAGCCTCACCAAACGTAGTGGCAAGAACACACCGATTAGGATGCAAAGCATGGGACCAAATACTTCTTTGTCACTTCCAGGTCTCTCACCAGCACAACACATTTCTCTCTTGTCACTGCAGAGATTCCGTCTTCTGGAGATTACCTCACCTCTGTCCTAAAACCTTGACGTGTAATGAAATAACTTCCGTATGATCTTTAATAACACGCAAGGCATAGATAATTGACCTACCCATCCAAATAGGCAGCATTACTATAAATTTCCCAGGAAGTAGTGGCTATCAGTTTAACTCTTCATCTGGAGGGCAGAAATCACCTGCCTGCTTTTTTTTTTTTTTTTTAATCAACGTTTTAATTTGCACCAAACATTTTTGAATGAAAACACGACTGTCCAAACATTTTTGTTCAGCTTTTTCAACCACGGGAGAAAAAGCCTTTAATCACTGCAAATTAAAAGCCGTGAAGGAGTACTGAAAGAGACCCAGTCATGTAATGCCCTTGTTTTGCCATCTGCACAGGCAGTTCTGGGCTCAATTAACCTTTAAAGAGCTTTGTGGGCAGACTACAGGAAGGCCTCTCTCCTTCCATATCTTTGGTGATGTAGGTAGTCCCAAGAGAGAGGTGGTGCCCTCTTTACGGAATGCCCTTCCTTGCATCATGTTCCCTTCAGTCCCAAGGAAAGTCCTTTTTATTCTCCCCAGCATTTTAAAACACTGGTAGTGCTTCGAACTATTTTACTGCTAGTTTTACTATTGTAATTTTATGCGCAGTAGTATTTATTATTCCTCTTACGGTGTTGTTAGCAGACGTACTATTATGGCTGATTTTATCTGGATTATTCGGCTGATTTCTGTACTTTTTTTAAGAAGTTCCTTTTGTTTTTAAAATTTGCTTTAAAATATTGGCGCATTTTCCAGAGAACCACAGTTCCCAGGCAATGTAGAAGTATAATCATAAATCAGGATGAATAAAATGCATATCAAGACTGGTATCAGGTTGGCAAGGCTCCTGGCAGAACTCCAGAGGTGATGCTTGGTGAGACATTTAGCAGTATTCGGAGAGTTGGCAAAGTCCCTTCTCTCAAGGTAGTGGGAGAAACGACACAGTCCTTTTCCTTGGGAGCTGGGGTGAAGTTAAAATCAATACATGGAAACTTCTGCCCCAGACTGTACCAAATCTGATCATCTCCCTTTATCTTGAAGCAGTAGATGCATGCCAGGATCAGACAAAAGAATAAGAGGAGAAAGCCAGCCTACTTACCAGTAAATTCTGCTGCTCACCTTTTAAATTTCCCCAGCACTACCTTTGGTCTCTAACCGGCCTTGTTCTGGAGTAGCTTTTCCACTGCTGCCTCTGGATAATGGGAGAGCTGGGGTGACTGGTTAATGACTAACTATGCCAATCTCTCATGTCATATCTATGCTTGGCATTAGACCTGCTTGCCCCAAAGCACATCATTTAAAAATTATCACAGAGCACTCTGAATTTTGCTATGTTCCATTCTTTGTTTAAGCATTAGTGAATCCATATAAGTGCATTGCTTAGAGCTTCTGATTCCCTTTCAACCTAACCTATGTCACAGGTTTGTTATTATGCCGATATAATGAAGGGAGAGGACCCTTCCAGATTCAGTGCCTTGCATTCCCAGAGGAAAGATAGAATATAAAAAACAGCTCTTCTTCAGCATCATCACTTTATTTTGTGCATCTGACCAAAGGGAGAAGCACTGGGAAAACATGGAAAAGTGATTGGATGGTAATGTGTAGATGCCACCCCCAAATGAATGAACAAAACGTGGTTATTCCAAGTAAACACCTATTATGGAAGCACCCCTCGTCTGCCTATGGATGGCAGCTGGGAGACCATACAAAAGTCCAGTACGGGCTACAATGTTAAGCTTTCTGAAGCAAAAGCAGAATATACGTGATATTAATAACTACCTCTACTGAATAAATACAGCACATAAGACAAGTTGGGTGATGCATCTGCATAAGCTTTGAAACAAATAGAATATCAAGTGATTCAGAGCCAAGCTGTTTGCAGGACGGCCTCCTTCCAACATAAAACTTGCTACCCCCTGCACTCACTGGAGGCAATGCTCCACATCTCACTGGGCTGAGACAAGAGACAGGGTTTCTGAACCTGGATTATTCGTCTCCTTCTCACTGACTGTTAGGAAAAAGCAGGGGAGGGGTGGGTGAATCCCCAGGCATTTAATGTTGACTATGTTTCATCTGACCAGTAGCTTTTGATAGCCGTTTTAATGTTCTTCAGGGTGTGTGTGTATTGTATTTATACAAATGCAAGCAGCCTAGGGGGCACTCTTAAATTTCTAGGGCGAAAGGCAGGATGCAGATCATTTCATAAACAAATCAAGATAAACTGTATGAGAATATGTGTGGGAAACAACATTGTTCCCTTAAGACGCAACAGAATAAACATTTTGTGGAGGTTGAGGAAGAAGACAGAGAAGGAGCAACTTCTTTTTAGAGAAAATAGCAAAATATATACAGCATGATTTCTTGTGCCTCAGGAAGTTGTGATTGATAGCAGATTCCTATTGAGAGCACACATGGAAAAAACTTCACTTTGCCACCATCGCCAGCTATGATGTGTGAAACAATCTCAGGAAGATTGGAAGGCAGGGAGGGAACTGTGTGATGAAAGGACCTCTGATTAAGTCTGGAAGCTTGCTCAGGGAAGTGAGGTTTGCACATGTCACTGGCAAAGATACAGTTAGGATGGCTAGGTGTGTGTTGCCAAAAATGAAAGGGCAGAAGAAGATTCATATTAGCATAATGTTTTTCATATATTAATGCACACATACAGGCACATTTTAAAAATAATTATTCTCGTGTAAACAGGAAAACAATAGATAAAAACAATGGGCTGCTGGTTAGTCACCAGCTCTGAATGGACTCTGAATGTTCTGCTTTTCCCCTTTTAGGATTCTTTCTCTTTAAAATGAAGTTGGACTGGGTAGTTGTTCAGAGACCAGGTGCCTTCAAATAACAGATTGTGGTCTGCTGCTTGTCAGTTGTGAAGCTGTACTCTATAAAGTAGGTCACAGGACAGCCCACTACACCAGCCATGCATAAGGCACATATCAGATCATTTTAGCTACACAACATGAGTTGTTTTATTTATTTATGGCAGCCATTAGACCAGAAATAAATGCAGTTAAATGCTAAATACAGGTTACAAGCAAAGCTCAGATATTATGCAGATAATGCAAAAATAAGGATAACATTAACACAGCAAGAATTCTTTTCTTATTCTCATGGTACTGAGAAAATGGATGCAGCACTAATAATGACACTCCTGGATTATTATCAAATGTTAACATAACATTTAACAGAACTTCCTGGAAACAGAATTAATAGCAGGACTATCTTTTCCTGAAGTGCTCTGTGATAAAAATTTAAAAAACGAAAGAACATAGTCTGCTGTTTCTCTCTCATAGCTATTGCATAGACAAACTTATAAAGAAAAAGGAAGGCTATGTATCTTCCCCAGAGCATCTCCAAAGCGAATACATTAAATTGCAGCAGAGAAAAACGCTAGCCAATATTGAGCTACAAAATTGAGCTAAGTTCCCAAGATGGGCAGCTAACTGGGAAAAAAAAAAGCACTGGAAATGTCTAAGGAACAGACATTTGTATGAAAGAAGCAAAGAGGTCCTTGAAGGAAATGTCCCTAATCTTGTTTTATTTGTTCTAACACAGCACTACAACTGAGCTGGAAAAAAGAGGAAGAAGATAACCCAACACAGCAAATTCTTTAGCTACCAATACTCTGAGATTATCTTCAGGGAGGGGATAGTCCAGTACCCTTGTTGAAAATGTAGATTTTCAACTATAATGTTATCGCTGTCATAAAGGCTATGTAATCATCTGGATACTGTTTGGTTTTCAGAATATAGATGGATTGGTAATATATTTTAGGATATGGAGAAGAGCTTGAAGAAATTGGCAACTATGATTTAGTTCTGAGGATGCTCTTAACTCAGACAGCAGTTCCACAGAGGAGAAGGGGACAGTGAGGAAATCTGGCCATTGGAAGCTTTTTCAGCTGTAGAGATATATTGACTTCCTTTAATTAAATCATAATAGCAGGCTGACTAAAATGTTTTGAGAGCTATATAATCTCTGTATAGACCCTGAGATGGAGTAGATATCATTTTTTAAAATACCTTCTACAATTTAGTTTATCTAGAAGCCAGCTCTGCTGGGCGAATTCCTTCTATTAGTATCTTGTATCATAAAACTGTTCATTAGATGGCATTGCAGACATTGGGGATGGGTGGGGTTCCTGGTTACAAGATTTCCAGCAAGTTTTCATGCCTTACACATTGAAGGCTAGTTCTTCCTAATAATAACAGTCTTTAAAAAGTATTTGTTGTGGTCAGTATTTTGGTAAATTCTGTAGAAAGATTGGAATGTCGTGTTAATCAGTGAAACAGAATGGTCTCTGGTGAACAAGAAGCCGTCACTGTCTTACAACTCCTCACAATGTTGTTGCAAAGATAAATGAAATGTGAGACCACCTATACTATTCTCAGCTGCTGTGGACAAAACTTGCAATAAATAAACTTGCTGATCAAGTCAGAGGACTACTGGATGCAAAATCTGGCTGTCACACAATCATCTTGAGTTTTAAAACATTCGGCTCCTTCAAGCACTCAAGCATATTGCTGTCCTGTTTTGTTTTACTTTATTTCTACACTATTCTGCCTCCCAGAGGAGCCCAGAATGGCTTACAAGGAAAAGGAGGAAAAGGATGTAGATAAAGCCATCATATAATGCTTCAAAACAATAAATACAAAAACAAAAAATATAGTCCATTTTTTTAAAGAAGTGGAAAAGCAGAATAAATAACTGGCAAATGTAAAGGTGGCCTGGACCTGGAGTAATTCTTATCCCATAAATGTTAGGTGAACAGGCATACTTTCAATTGTTTTCTGAAAAAGATGATTATTAATCATTTATATTATACTTTAAAATGCAAATGGATTTCACACAATTATTGTTACCTCATTCCTTTGCAGGTGACCTTAAGGAAGGGGAAGAGCCTGAGACTGGGCAGAATTTAGAATAGTGTTGCAGGAAGACACATCTGTGTAAAGTTTCCTATGAGGAATTTTTGAGACAAATAGGTATATTTCCTCTATGGACACCAGTGGGAGCAGAGTTCAGCCCAAAGAACATTAGACACTTCCTAATGTTAAGATATGTTGAACAGTACAATGCTTGTGGGCTTTCCCTCACTAGACAATCAACTGCTGTCACACATATTGCTGTTCACACATTCCTGTTCCACATTTAGCAGGGGGCTGGACTAAGTAACCTTCAAGATCCCATCTAACATTAAGCCATAATTCTCAACCAAGGCTTCTCCATGGGTAGTGAAGGTTGCTCGTTCAGAGAGGCCAGAGGCCAGATACCTATCCAGGGCAAATATGGGTCAAGTGCTCAAGGCAGCAATCAGAAGGCCCAGAAGCACGTAACAGGGAAGGAGAGGTTACATTCCAGAGGTAGCAGCTGAACATCAGAGGCCCGGAGTGAATTACATCAGGCACCAGTAACCTTGCCAGGTGCCAGGGGTCAGTGTACAAACTTGTAGGTGGCCAAATTTAAAAATAGCCTCATGAGACTATCAAATCAACTGAGATTTCAGCAATTTTGTGCAAGAATACTAAAACCTCATGAGCTACCATGTAAGAATGCTGAAAGCTTGCAAAATATGGCAATCCTTGAGGCCTTCAACCATTTTCAATTTTTTGTTTTAAATGAAAAAACCTAGTTAATTTGACAAGAGCACAGATACCATCTCAGATGTGCCACTTGCAAATTTCCAGTTATGTGAAGACATAAATGTGGTTTGGCTGGCACTGAGTCAACTCAGCTGCTGTGGTTGTCATTTATGATTTAGCACAATGTGTGGTAGATCCAACCCCCATGCCTACAGGCAACCAGAAGGGATCAGGTTTCAAAAGGGGAGGAGCTTATCTTGGGAAATCCCTCAGATTAAGATGCATGATCATCTGAGGTTTAGGCTTTATATGGCCTACTGATAAATATTAGCCCTGGTATATGAAGGAATACTCAGGTGACAAAGATACTGTTGTCATCCATGCCTACCTTGTCTGAACTCATGCTGCCAAGCTTCTTGGTGATGTAGAGGGCTGGCAGAGGAGGAAACAAATACCATAGTCTGGCTGCTGGGAATTCTAGTTAGTTTGCAACTGGATAAAACATTTAATAATGCAATCCAGCACCAGCAATTTGAGTGATATGTCTAGGAACAGATTCACCACGTAATCTATTGTTGGTGTCAACAGACAAGGCAAGAGAATTCAAATCCCAGGCAGGAATGTAAAAAGTGCTAGGTTGGATCAGAAAAACCATCCATCTAGTTCATAATTCTGTCCACTGCAGTGATCAGCCAATTAATTCAGAGAAATTAACAAGTAGCCCCATTGCCAGACTTGCATGGATCTGCAAACATGTACAAATACTCACTCACCCACTGGAGTTGAAATCAATTATCCTAAGCTGAATGTGCTTGCCAAAATTAACTTTATTGTTCAAAGAACTTGATACATACATCATAACACATATACACTAGACAGATTTATCCCTCCCTCCTAGTGACCCTGTTAGCCTGTTTCCTGCAGTAGAAAACCAGTGATTTTGAGCAGGGACCCTGGAGTAGTGGTTCATGGGAGGAGGAACATCGTGCCTCTCCCACTGAGTGAATCTACTTTTTCCTGCTGACCCTGGTACAAGTAACTAGGGATAGGTTTTCCTCCAGCCGGTTCATCAACTTGATCAACTTTTTGGCAGGAAAAGCAGGTGGAGTCCCCTGCAGCTTTGCACTTTTTGTACCTGAGTATTGCTTGTATAGAAGGGTTAAATCAAAAAGTCTCCTCCAATCTTATCTATAACTGAGAAATTATTTTAATTTTTGAACTCTGCTGAATGTTGAATTTGTATGAATTTTGTATGAACTCTTCCACCATCTCTATCACACCTTAACCCTGTCTCCAGTTCTATTATAGATTGCTAGATAGTTTTCCTAGTACAGATAACAGCTTTCCAAAAGGGAATATCAAACTCACAACAGGTGCTGGTTGCGTGCTTACCACCGTATGCATTAATTTTTCACCCTAGGTTGCTGCTGAAGCAGATGACACATAATTTTAGAAGAATTCAGAAGGGTTTGAGGTGATGATATAACCTGTACTGCACAGGTATACTGTATTTGTGTTTGTCCCGGTATTGTTTCTAATCAGGTTGAGAAACCCCCCAGAAATCCTGCTTATCAGAGCCTAAAGTGCACACTGCAAACAGCGAATTCATGTTTAATCTCCTTATTTTCTACTATGAAAATCCCATGCCACCCCATAAATGTATCTAATGATGAATGCACAATCTAAGCTCAGATTCCACCCAGTGTTCACCTCGGAGGTTTCTTAAACAAGAGGTTCTCAGTGTGAGTGTAAACTCTGTGTTTATGCATTCTCACATCAGGTGCCACCCCCTCTTCCACCTGACCAATCAGATAACTGCCAAAGAAAAGCAAAAGATGAGCAAAGGTGATCTCAGCATAGTGCTCTGGAGGTGGCTGGCGGCTATCCAGCCTTTTTGTTGAGAGTTTTCTTGCTGAAGGTTTGAAACAAAGAATTATTAAATGTTGTAAAAAGATCTCATACTTAATTTTTTTTTCTGGCTAATTTCACAGAATAGGTATTCTTACTGGCAGGAGTGATTGCAGGTCTGGGGCTATTTTACTCATCCAAACTGTGGTTGTCATACCTTGTTGGTTTCAAGCTGCAGAGATTAGAAAGAACTATTGGAGCCTCTCTACTGCCATCTGTTGGTGGGGGAAGGGTCTCTCCCGAAAGGCACCCATTCAACATGTATCGCTTGCGCACAATCTATTGCGATGCATCCAGATTTCTACATCTCCATGAATCACACAAGTGACCCTAACTCGCTTCTGGAGCCATAACATGATTTCCTGGTGGTGGCTTAATGTGATATTGAACCTACCCATTGTGGTTTAGTGTTCTACATGAACCTGGCCAATATGAGTCAGTGAAAAAAAATGATTTAAAAAATAGTGTACCATAATGTGTGAACCCAGCATTGATTACATCCTTCAGTTAAACCATGGCATACCTAGACCTGGCTGAAAAATTCCATATTCACAAATTATGGTTGGTTGGCTAGTGTTTACCCATATATCTAAATAGAAATCCAGATTTCCTGGACAGGGGTTTAAGTCTGAAGACGTTGACTCTGTTCTGGACCTTTGTGCACAAAATGTTGTCTCAAATAGACACGTGGATATGCCTCCAGTGAAATAGGGTTGATATTAGAAATAGGAGACGTAGAAAAGGCTTTTCACTGTTACTCATGTTAGACAATGGGGTTAAGTCAGAAATCATTATTGATCTACTGAAAATTACACAGAGATCTATCAGTAGATCCCAACCTTCCTTCTACCTCTCTCTGCCCTTCTGTTTTGCAGGATGCTATGATTTCTGTAACATTTCATGTCTTTAGACTGTTTTTGCACGCATGCAGGTGGGTACAGTTTTTCTGTATGAATGAGCATCCTCCGTGTTATACAGAATAACATTTTAAAATAAGGAAATGGTCAGCGTCACTGCAGCCAGCTTCCCTGCTGCTATGCCCAATCCTTTTTAAAGCAAAAGAAAAGGGTTCCTCCTCACCCTTCTGTGTCATGAGGCAGGATGTGGGAGAGAGTAGGAGCAGCTTTTGGCCTCATTGCTTATAGAAACACGCAGTGAGGCTGCATCTCCAAATGATGTTCCTTCTCTACCCCTGGGAAGACAGAGTAGAGGGGAACTGTGGGTTTCTGTCTTTTTCAGAGCCCAGCTCAGCAGGAAGGTGGTGAGAGAGGCTTTAGAATGGCTGGGATGCGAGGGAGGCTGGGTGATGTAGGGCTTCCTTAGGCAGTTTATAAGCAAAGAAGAACCTTGGGGAGAGGCTGATAGCTCCCTGAAGCCAAGGAGGCCCTCCTTAAATCAGACTTTAATTTGAGATAGCTGATGAAGAATGGCTTTTGCCTATAGATGCATGCATGTTCTTATTTATTTTAAACATTTATTTAGCACCTTTCTTATCCAAAGCAGTATTTGATTTCCCCTTGCTTAGTCTGAAACAGGGTTTTTATCTAAGATCTGCTTCAGGGCTGAAGTTAAGCTATTCTCTGATCTAAAACAGGAGGACCTTGCTTATCCATAAAGTGTTTTATTCCAGAATTTTATTGCTCCACTCTGCGGAAACAAAAATGCAATAAAAATATTGTGAAACCACACTTCTCATATTCTTCAGGGGGCAGAGAATTTATAGGACAATCCAGAAAAAGAAACACATATGTCTTTGGTGAAACATACACCTGTGACTTAGTGGAAATTCATGATGTAAACAAGTATATATGTAAGGTCAGGTATAAGACAAATGGGGAAAAGCAAAACAGTTTAAAATCCTCCTGAGCACTGATGAGCTCTTTGTCAACCAGTGATAGAGCAATGAATGAAGAACTTTTTTTTTTACTCAACCTAATTTACTATTTGCTATAAATGACAGTTACATTAAACTGGTAGGCAAACTGTTCCAGACACTGAAATCTTTGAGAAATATGCATGAGGATGCATGAAAGCCAGTCATTTTATCCAATGCATTGGGGGCGGGGGGCGGGGAAGCATTGGTGCCATCCAAAAGCAACTCTTAGGGCTGTGCAAAGCTTTGCTTCAGCAATTCTATGCGTCAGAAGAGGATTCTGTACAAGCGCCACATACATGCAGAAACCTCTGACAGCTAGTGAAGCTGCTGGATGAGGCTTCAAATGCAAAGCATTTTGATGAAGCAGACTGAATTGCCTCTACATTGCAAGAATGCAAACGGTCTCCACTGCATGAAGCATACTGTTAACTTGAAATGCAGCCGCCTCACGTCCCCAAACAAGATTCACAAGGGTTTAGCAAGCCTCCCTTTTCACTAACTAGAGATGGCAGTTTTGACAAGGTTGAAACATTCTTCCCAATGCTTGTTATCTTTGAAGAGTTTCAAGGTTCAATCAGGACTCATTTGCTGGTTGTGTCCCCCATAAACGATGCAGATGCTGAAAATATTGCAAAGGCCACTGAAAAATGTCTTTTGGATTCAGGGCTCACCTTTAGAGAACGGTGTGGCTTTCGTCTCAGCCGACGCCTCCATAATTATTGTCAAGCCTAGTGGCATTCCAAAGCTTCTACAAGACAAAACAATAGGGCAAGAAAAAATATTGCACTGGCTGCACACACCATTTACCACATCTAACAGCAAAAACTGGATCAAAGAGGTTTTTTTTTTGATCTACATGGGTCATCTGGTGGACCTCTATTAACATTTTAAGGAAAAATGCCAATAAAAAAGGATTTGTTAGAGAAGATATAGGTATCTCATTTTGTAAAGTAGCACCTAGAATGTCCTCAAACATGCTACAATTCAATGGTTAAGCATATCTATCATATTAAAAGAACCCTAAATATTTGGGAGGGCGTGAAATGCTATTGCATAACTCACCATGGTGATGATAAAAATGCCAAAAACAGGAGAGATAAGTCATCTGGAACCTGCGAAAAGAGATTAACAAATATATTCAAGGTTCAGTTCCTAAACTGCATGCTGTGTTTCTGCCTACAGTTACACCTATTTTCAAGAACCTCAATATGTTGCTTTAGCATGAGGAACCTGTGATTCACAGATTGTATCCTACCATGAAACTCTGTGTAGGATGCTTTATTAAACCATTGATCATACTTGAGAACAAAGATGATGTATAATGTCTGTTGATATCACCAAGGAAGATATTCAGAAATCAGGCCAAGACTTGGAGTTCTGCCACAACACCATCTGTTCCATTTGCAAATCATTCCCCATGCATTTTAAACCCAACTAGCAATTCCTCCCCTACCCACCCCCACTTTATCCTTACCATCCGCAGATCCAAAATGTATTTAGCATGGTTTTGCGTTCACAGGAAGCACCTTCAGCCAATCATTACTCAGTCCAAACTAGCCAACAGCTGAGGTCTGAGAACACCAGCCAATTATTGCTCCCTTTCTGCTTCAAATTTGCCAGTTGCTGAGTTCACTTCCCCCCAAGTGGCTCCATGAAACAAAGAGAGATGCAGAATAATAGTAGTAATAATAATAATAGTAATAGTAGTAGTAATAATAAATATATTTAAAAAAAAATAAAAATCCTTTGGTTCACCATGGCACTATTCTAGCAAGTTATGTGTCATGTGTTGTCCCAACAAATCCCAACAGTGTAGCAAGCAGCATTTGAGGATTATACCCCCCCCCCCCCCCAGTAAAACAGAATTGGAATGGGAAAGAGGTGGTCCTTGCATGTCAGTCTGTCCCATGAGAAAGAAGCATTCCCAGAGACAGGTTGGCCTTGCTGGAATGCAAACCTCATTCATAGCAGAAGCATGTAAAAGAAGCTTGTTTTGAGGTGGACAGGGGAATCAGAATTTTTTAGAACTGTGGTGTATTACCACTGGTGTTCTGTTAATATCATGAAATAGGAAGGGGGGAACAGAGCAGTAACTGAAGAGCTCTTATTGATAGGCTTTGCTGCATAGCAGCTGATCATGAAGTTGGATCTTGATGGATCATCTAAGATTGCCAAATTCCATGCTGACACAATGAGATTTTATTGAAATACCTGCTGTATATATAGCCAAATAAATAAATAAATACATACATACATAATATCTCATTCCAGATCCAGGACAGAAGCTGTAGTGCTTGAACCTGTAGGGAGAGAAATTGTGAAATGTTCATTGCTATAGACTCTTTTGGAATAATTTCATGATGTATTACCACAGAGCAAAATGATCTTTATATGGAGTTCACAGGGTATCAAACTTTCACAGATCTACCTGTCATATGTTTTGAGTAAAGAAGGATTGATCAATTTTGGCATCAGCTATGCAAATTACAAGTTCTAACTAATGGACAATCACAGTTTCCAGAACATTCTTGTTTTTTGAAATATGTGTTATTCATCCCAAACAGTACAGTGATGGTTTCTGTGAAAGTATGTTAAGCCTGGTTAAAAAAAAATATGTAACCAAGGTCAGCAGAAAGACACGCTGCAGCTGGAGCGTATACAGGGTACACAGGTATTAGAAATATTTTCTGTGTAATGATAGCATTCAGAATCAATATGTTCAAGAAATACAACTGTACTGAATGATCACCAGTCACTGATTTCATCCACAAAGCAAGGCAAGAAAAGAAACTTATTAAGATTTTGGAATGACAAATTCTACTTCTGCCCTAGTGAATTCTCACGCATTATCTAGACGCATTTCTTGGTTTGGAGTTAGGAGAAGACTATTCTCACACCATCAGACATTGCTTCAGACTCAGTTATCAGTGTCTTATTTCATTAGACCTAATCGTTTAAGGTTTGAGAGACAGAATGTATGTTGGGAAGGGGATTTCGTGCATTTTGTACCGTGCGTAGCCATCACTATGACCCGATTCTGAAATATCGCAAACTGTAGTAAGACAGTTGGGGTGAAGGGAGAAAACAGCTCTCAAACATGCACTACATTGTAGAGCAGCATCCTCTAATCTAGTGCCCTTCAGATGTGCTGGATTACAACCTCCATCATTCCCAGCCTAACCCAGATGGGTGCTGTAGTCCAGCATACTTAAAGGGCATCATGCTGGAGAAGGTTGTTACACAGAATAGCAAATAATAATAATAATAATGAGGGAATTCTTAGCTAAATTCCTACTAAAATCTACTGGAAAAAATGCTACTTCTGTCTCATCTTACTGATTCATTGCTTTTACACTACTGTAATAATTAAGATGAGCAGTGCTGAGCCAAATATAAAGGAATGGTTAAATCCCAAGATACAGGAACAGATGCATTTATGCCAAGATCCTGGTGCAAGAAGCCTCAGCCTTTGTCACCGAACTACAACTCCCAAAATTCCTAGCCAGGATACATTTCAGTTTTATAAGTGATATGGATATAGCAATTTAGCTCAAGATACCACAAAAGTTGTTATTGTGAGTGGGCTGGAAGGAAGCCAAGCTCCTGTTACTGCTTATATTCTAAAGGCTGACTGTACAGTTTCTGTGGTCCTTCTAATCACCATGAGTTTCTACCTCAGTGACCAAGCACATCCTCTGCACGTGGAAGGTGATCAGCCCACTTGTGAACCCTTCTGACGTAAAGTATCTCAGATTGCTGATCCACCTCCTGTGACCTTGGAGAAATACTGGTACTCAGAGGAGATAGCACATGCGAGATGGAGCAATTACTTTGCTTCACTGAAGCATATTCCTAGGAGGAGGAGGAGGAAGGTGGCCCTACCAAGACAGGGATATTTTATAAGCAGTCCTCTTCCACATGTGCCAAGTGTAAAGTTTAAGACAACAAAGATGCAACCTCTGCACAAGGAGAGGGTCTAACAAGATGGTCTTAAAGTCCTTTCCCGGAACCACATGGACTGCCTGTATATGTCTCTTGAAGCTGAGCTAGTGGATACTTGGCCTTTTATAAAACTATGGATGTTACATTTTGTTTTTTATTGGCTTTGGGGAGGTTAGTTCCCCATGTCAGATCTCCTGCTAAGGGGAAAAATTGGCTTTAAAAGTGGGGAAGAAACTTGCAGCGTATTCCCAGAAAGCTCAAATCTGCACAGTGTTGTGGAAAAAGTATCCCAGCCTTGGTCCCTCAAACAGAATTACCTTACATATTCATTGGTAATTGCGGGGGGGGGGGGGGGCTGGGAGGAGGCAGGGGCAAGGGGTTGGGCAGAAAGTGCTTTGGTTCAGCAAATTGCAAGGCAAGGATCAATAGAAAAAGAGACAGATTGGCGACATGTTTCTATCAACCCAGAGTGCAAGCTCAGCGCTGTTTTCCCCAGCTGGGAGAAGCAGGCCAGACCCAGCAGCTTCTTTCTACGCTCCTCATTCTAACAGGTCTCTGATCCATCCAGTGGAAAGTAAACAGCCCCACGATTTGCCAAGGATTAACCACACAAATATCACTGATGTATTCAAATGCACTTTCCTCAATACCACATAATAAGTAGAGGTTACTAATTAGCAGGGGTTATGCTGCCGAGAATAGCAACCATTTCATTTTGGGGACATTTAAAAAATGAAAGAGGGATGAAAGGAAGGCAGTCTTCCTTGGCCACCATATTCTCTTTCGATCCTTCCTGAAAAGCAGGCTGGACAGACTAGAAGCAGCTCATGCAGACCAGAGGGAGCAAGTGAGCAAATGAGATTTTTATTATAAAAGATGACTTTATCATCTCTTGTACTGTGCTATTTCCCTCCCCCCCTTTTAATTACCTGCTACCCGCTTTATTTTAGCTAGTAACAGAAGCAAAATTATTTCTGCAAGACATATCCCCTCTCCCCCCACCCCGTGTTCTTTGTGCATTCACATCTCCTTTTTAAATACTCTATTAGAAAAATATTGCCTCAGCAGCTGGGATGCATACACCGGTGGTGGAGGGGGGAAACAATGAGCAGGATGATGTGGGAGGCATGCAATAAAGAAAAGAAGGAACCAATAAAGATTAATTATCTAATTAACAGAGAAGTAAAAAATAGAGGGAGAAATAAATGCCTTGCCAACATTTGCTTGGGAGGCTTATTCCCTTCCCGGTGATCTCTCTCTTGCTCTTAAATATATAAATTTGGTAAATCTCATTGCTTTTGCCCTTTCGGAAGCTAGGACACTGAGCACAAATGCTGCCAAAGGTCACAGCTTTAAAGTTCCATGGTTTTTGGTAGAGAAATATAAGGGTGGGAAAATCTACCGCCACCATCAATCTCTGGAAAAAATCTGGAGCAACTAGATAGAGTTTCTCAAATAAACTCTGCACGTCCATAAACTATTCCAGATTAGAGGCTGGGCATGGTTTAAGCCAGCAGTAGATAACTTGTCTGTATCAGGGAAGTAAATGTTCCTTTAAAAATTCAACCACAAGGGTGGGAATGATGCAGGGATAGGGCGGGGAACTTTGAATGCTTTTTTACATGATTTGGGAAGCTTAGTTCTTTTAAAAAAAGTCATACACCTTTTTTCTTTGCTTTTATTTCAAAGATAAGTCATTCCAGCACAATTTGATTTGCTGCTGAACTTCAGCAATGTGATCAGCACTGGGATCCAAAAAAAGAGAAAAAAAAGAGAAAAGAAAAGAAAAGAAAAGAAAAGAAAAGAAAAGAAAAGAAAAGAAAAGAAAAGCGTGGACCTGTGCACAACTCGTGACCTACAGGTGGCCCCCTGAATTTTTGGGCCCTTGTGGTAGGCAAGAGGAGATTTGAGAAATGATCTTTCACTGGTGTGTTGCTGTTGTTATTATCATTCAAAGCAGTGGGGCTCTAACTTGGATCTGGAAAACAATGTGGGGAGAGGTATTTAAGCTTTTCTTCCATGCCCCTTCCCCATCCTCAATTCCACCCACCTCTAAGCTGCTGTTGACTAACTCAGGGTGCTGTAATGTTTTACCCCTCACTGGACTAATAGAAGTTTCCATGGGGAGGCAATTTAAATCAGGAAATTACCCCCTCCTATCAGTGCTGCTCCCCTCTCTTCCTACAGAACCTTTGAATAAGGCTGCTTTTTTAGGGAGAAAATTGCCTAGCTCCGTAATCTCCATTCCCCACTATAGCCAAGGTGAAGAATACATAATTGAAATAGATGCATATTCTTCTCCTGTTTTTTCTTCCACCCCCCTCCCTCTCCTTCCTCTGTTGTCTCCCTTTTGTCAAATGGTAGACAGCAAATGCCTCAAGGCACAGACCTGCCCCCCATACTTCATAAATTGTAATGCACGCAGATGGTGTTGGGTATATAATATCTAATAAAATAGCAAAGAGCAAACAAAAACCCAACACTGGCCATGCATCTTTGAACATTTCATTTAGTTTGGTTCTCAAGTAGAGGACAGGATGCCATCCTTGGGAGCTTTATTTGAAGGATATTTATTTATCCATTTGGTGAGAATTGACAATGAAGATATCAAAATGGTGGGTTGCTTCTGCCTTTTAAGATCAACCATCAACAGCAAAGAAACAAGCAGACAAGAAAGATGCCACAGACCAGCACTTGGTAGAGCAGCCATGAAGGCCTTGGGAAAGGTATTCAGGTGCTGGGGTGCATCAATACCAGAAAGATCAGAACAGTGCAAACCATGGCATTCTCTGTGAGACTCTCTAGAAGCAAAAGAAAAAGCAGGAAAGAAAGAACATGGACACTTTTGAACATTGGTGTTGGACAAGACTCCTGAGAATACCACAGACAGCCAAGAAAACAAACCAATGGATCATTGAACAAATCAATCCACAGTTCTCACTCAAGGCACAAATGACCAGGCTCAGATTATCCTACTCTGTACATTATAGGAAGTCCTAGCTATCTGGAGAAGGCTCTAATGCTGGAAAAGGTGAGGATGACCAGCCTCATTGGTAATGTGTACACTATTGGAAGACCTGAAGGACCAGGTTAGGGACAAACTGTCATGGAGGAAATCTATCTATGTGGCTGCTAAGAATCCACACCAACTTGATGGCACATAATCAATCAATCAATCAGCCAATCCATTTGGGATCAAAGTGGGTCCAAGATTAAGGTACAAGAGTCTTTTCGGAGTTGGGTGGCCATAAAAATCCAATGAATGAATGAATCAATGAATTAATGAATGAATCAATCGATCAATCAGGTGATCTTGGTAAAATAACATAAAAAGAAGCCGATTGGCACAGAATGTGCATTTCTCTGAATAAGAGCACTTTTAGGAAGAATTCCAATAATTTAAAATAGAAATACAGTGGGAAGTAACAAAGAATGAGAGAGAGAGAGAGAGAGAGAGTGCCATAGCAGATCACTTCTAGAACACTGTGTGGAAGTACTCTTGTAAGTCACCAGGAACTGAGCTCGACTCAAAAGGTATTTGACTTTAATTTTCATCAGAGTTTGAAATACTGAGCAGGTGACCTGTTTACCTGTTCAGTTTGCTCTCCACATGTCTGGCCATAAAACCCAATATTGGCAGTTTATTTTAAAATCTGGCTTTTATTCTGATTTTGATTATGGAAGTATAAATCTAACAATATCAATAAAAGACCATAAACAAAAGAGACTAGCAATTCATCACATTCATGGCTTGTTGCAAAAGAAGCTCATTTGCCCATCAGCCCCTCCACTGACTTCCATTAACCCATAAAAGGAATGAAGAAAGCAACAGTAAACAGATCATGTGTGTGGTTCCCAGCCAAGTGGGAGATAAATGTGAGCTTTCTATTGCCACAACATCAATAATCTTGATGAAAACTTAAGAAACGTTTGATTTGTATTTATCTTATTCTTTCTCTAAGGCGGCTAGATTTTTATGAATAGCTTGTATCTTCACAACAGCGCTTTAAGGCAGGTTGAGCAGAAGGAGAGGGTGCTAAAGCAATGCTGGATCTGTGGCTGGATTGAATGTTTGAGTGATTATATATTATATTATATTATATTATATTATATTATATTATATTATATTATAGTTATTATAATTTACTGCTGATATATAGCACATAGATATCCATTCATATACATAAACACACCACAAGTCTGGCACGAGCACCTGCAACATTGGGGTGATTGCCAGTATTGTCGCAGCTCAGCAAAACCCTTGTGCTTCAGCCTTTCTCTGACAGCAGTGGCTTGCCTTTTAAATTTCCAGCTATGTCCTGGGTAAACGATGTGAGAATTAAAAAGTTTGGCACACAGCTGCAAAGTGCCAAACTTTAGCATCCTGTTTCTTGTCAAAAAGGCCCTGGGATCCCTAGGCATTCTTAAATAAAAACAGGGGGTTGTTGTATCCCGCTATTTCATTTGTAAGTATGCCCCCCACCCCTTCCCAGAAAAAGGACAAAAATAAGGCGGGATGGTGGAAAGCATCTGTGGGAGCTCTGAGTCGTTTCTGGTAAATGGCAGCCATTTTATGAATAAGCAGGCTCCATATGGGAGCCATTTTGTGTGAGTGCCCAGAACAGGCCCTCACCTCCAGAAGTCGGCTTCAGTCAAAGAAGACGGCCAACCCTTGCTATCAAGTGAGTATTCAAGATGGCAGGTAACTCCCTTCTGCCTGCTCGCGGACTGCACTGCAGTTTCTGTGGCCTGCCAACCCAACCAGTGATCCGTCAGGAAGGATGCTGGATTAGCACCAGGGCCAGACCAGTTCAAATCCAGCCTCAGCCACTGAAGCTCCCTAGGTGACTTAGGGCCTCTCTCAGTCCAGTCTCCCACACAGGGCTCTTGTGGGGAAAAGTTGAAGAAAAGAGTATTATGTATGCTGCTTTGATCTCCCGGGGGAACTTTGGGTTATACGTCTAACAAGTAAACATCTACCAAGCAACAATAATATGAAAAGGCTCACTGATTCATGGCTCGACTACCCAGCTGCATTTGCCAGGAAAGGGGCTCAAAGCTGAAGCTGTCCCAAATTAGTACATGAGGAAACAGGCTTGACAAAAACTCTCTCTTTAGGCCTTTCACCATTTGTCCTTCAGTCAGCAGAAAACTAGACCAGCAGGACAGTCACTGGCCCCATTGCCAATCCCCCTCTTGCTTCCTGTGTACCTGTTCTGCCCCATTGCCAAAATATGATTATGGTCCTGCAGGCCACATTAGGAAAAGCAGCAGGGTTTTCTTACTGTAGTTCAGAGTAACATTCTCTCTCTTCATCTCATTCAACTTCCTTTCTTTCTCTTTTTATTCAGATCTGCTCACACTTCAGCTGTTTTCTTAACTCTGCACTCTCTCTCTCTCTCTCTCTCTCCCTCCCTCTCTCCATTCCTTTCTCTCACTGTGTTTTCTGTTCTGTGCTATCCTTTCTCATTGCCCAGAGATGAACACATAGCTTTTACTTTTTCAGCACTGGGATATTTGCTTAGTATAGCATTTTTCTGCTGCCTAAAGGCCTCTAAGAAAGATAGAAACCATTGACTAAATTATCTCTTTATTTGGTTTTGGAAAATGTTCACTCTTGAGATGTGCATTTGGCATATTGTTTCTGAATTTGAAACTGTAGTAAAATCTTAGTAGAATCGCAGGCCTTTCAACTGAAGCAACTAGGATCTTGTTTTTAAATGAGGGAAGGAAAGTGACCAGCAGCTGGATGAAGTTTCTAGCCACTTTCTCATGCCAAAGGATTGACTGTGAATTAGCAATGGTGGACAGGCTAAAATCAAGCAGTAAGTTATTTTTTCCCAGCACCTAATCAATCCCACCCTCCTTGTGTGACATCTGGCACCCTCCCCACTGGCCCCATCCCCCACCCTAAAATGGAGAGCTGATAATTGATGGATATTCTGCATATCTCCCTGTCGTTTGAAAGCACTGCTTTAAAAAACAACAACAAAAAAACTGCTAAATCTGTTCTTCAGTAAAGAAAGGAGACCATTAACAGCACTTGTGTGTGTATAGTGTCTTTGCATATTTCTCCAGCCAGATGTTCCACAGTTGTGGATTTCCAAAATAGGCCACTCCACCCTGTTTGACTTTACTATATTAAATCATCAACACATTTTGAAACATTAGCTCTGGCTCTGAGTCTTTTTGCACATTTCCTCACTCAGGGCTCTCAAACGGCAATATTAGCGTTTGTGTTGATTTAACTGTTCATCACAGTATCATAAAAAGTACGTCCCACTCTTCTCTACCATGGAGAAGGTGAGGAGGGAGGGTTGAATTGAGCACCTAGTCTAGAAAAAAAATACAGTTTTCATCCTAGCTGTAGCTATGTCCAATTTTTGCACATGCCAGCAAACTTCTATTTCCATGATGTTTGTTGCTGTATTTAGCTGAGGTCCAGTTATATGTCTCAAGTGAAATACTGAGACTGTGGGACAAGTAGAGGTGGGTAATATTTAATATTTTCCCATTGCCATAGATGTAGGATTCAAACCTGAAACCTTTTCCTTTACCAGCATATGATTCAAATCAAACTGAAGCAAGCTTAAGATTCAAGAGTTTACCATGGGAAAACATGTGCTTAATCCTCTCCTCTCCTCTCAATGATGATGATGAGGATGATGTTTGGCTGGAGTGGGTGAGCAGTCTTCATTTGCTGCTGCATGACTCTTAAAGCAGTTCTGCAAGAGAATTATTTGCCAGAACGTTCATTTGCATTACAAAAGCCACTTTTCTGCACAAAATCATCTCAACTACATTTCACAGCCTACTGATCCTTCATTAACTTTTCCTCTCCCATCTCTCACTTTACCATCAATAGACTGCAAGGTCTTTGGGGCATGGACCTTTTCCTTTTTCTTTGCTTATGCTGCAAAATGCTACATACATTGATGAGGTTCTAACATCGATAATAATTACTGAACTATTTATCTTTCGACATTCCAGGCTGCCAGCTTCCAGGGAATAAGCTATGTGTACAACATTTAAGACACCCACCCATACGCTCTCTCTCTCTCTTTTGCACATACACTTTTTTTTAATATGTGTGCCTTTGAGACACTTTTGACTCCTGGCTAGTGCCTGGACAAGTCCAGGCAATTTTCTTGCCAACATTTTTGGAAGTGGTTTGCCCTTGCCTTCTTCCTAGGGTGAGAGACAGCGAGTGGCCCAAAGTCATGCAGCTGGCTTCATGCCTAAGGCAGGACTAGAAACTCTCCCAGTTTCCAGCCTGGTGCTTTAAACCACTACCCCAGACTGGCTCTCTCGCCACACATACAAAGCACTATTAAATAAATAAATAAATAAATAAGCAAGCAAGCACAGAAGCATAGTATCTATATTGTAAACATGGTTTTTTTTATTACAAAGTAATGACCTAGCTTTCAGGGCTCACAAAGCCAAATTTACAATATGCTACTATCTAGAAAAAGAAAGGTTGTCTGATAAGTCCTTTCTATAAATAAGGCATATTTATAAATAAAACAAGGCATATTTTCACCCAAAAACAGAGAAATGATTAGCTCTTCCTTTGGTTCTGATAAGAATTCATGGTCCTTGCCCCGGTTGTACCTAACTATGGCATAAACACAAACCATGGTTGCCCTGAGCTGGCAATCTTTTTTTCCACCATGTCTCCATGGCATTGTCCCCTGCCCATGAGTGAGGCAACCCTCAATGGCATTTCCCTTATTCCAACTGCATTCAGCAGCAGCCTCAAGGTCAACATCATCAGGTTTTTCTACCCAGTACCTTGAGGGGGATTCAAGTGACTGGCTGCCCTTGGGAACAGAAGCAACAGAGGCAGGATAGGGATTGATAATTGGGACAGTACATTTCATGCCAGTATAATTTTCTGCCAACTCAAGAAGGGTTGACACCACAGTAGGAAAAGGCCCCCATTGTCATCATTTAGCCACCCCTGACAAGATGCATCCAAGAGATCATAATACCACTGCCTTCCCCACCCTGCCCTGTACACAAACAATACAGATAGACAGCATAGTCCTGTTTGCATTTCAATTTGAAAGAGATGAAACCAGACCACTTCAAACCCTTCCTGTGTGTCCCATCATAATTGAATAAACAATCTCCATTTTTTTCTAAGCCCCCTGTTCATTCTCTTCCTCTCCCTCCTTCCCTCCCTCCCTCTCACACACACACACACACACTGGTTACTAGATGGGAGGAAGAAGCAGAATTTTGGGGTGTTTGCTTTCTCAATTGCTAATAAATTCCAGTGCTTTGGTAAAATAGCAGTGTAGCAGTTTCTAGCTTTGTTTTACAGCAGCAAATGTGTTGCATTAGAATTTGGGGAGTCCAACAGCTTTATTGAAACAAAGTGCAGTGAAGTTAACTTCAGTGGTTATAAGTAAGCAGCAAGTTTAAAACCGCCGGTCAAATGTTGAACCAGATACAGAAAGGACTCCCTCTGGATGCTGCAAACTGAGTGGGTTGTGGCCATCTTCCAGCTGCTTTCCTGCCTCTGCTGATCAAGGGAATTCCTTCCTGTCCAGGATCTTGGCCTTGATGTTCTCCACCTCCAGGGTGATGGTCTTCCTGGTCAAGGTCTTTACAAAGGTCTGCACTTTCTCACAGGGTTCAAGCTTGTCCCAACAGTAAAAATCAAATGGGCAAAAAGCAGCTTGGTCTCCTTATTAGAAATTCCTAAAAGGAAAACAAAGAAGTTATGGCAACTCCCACAAACCTTTTGGACCTCAGGGCTGTGGTGATGACCCAGTGTTGTACCCACGGGGCAGATTTCTATGGGTAATGGTGGTCACAGGAAGATCTGCATGACTAGCTGTTTGTTAGTTTGTTAAAACAACTCGGCAAGAATTACAGCATGGCTGCGCAACCAATAGTTTATCAGGGCACCATTACCTGTGTTGACTCTCATGACGTAAATTAACTAGCCAACTCTTGAAATCCAAACATTCTGGTCCTTGAATGGATTTGACAGAAACCACTCTGGGTCAGAGCCATAGTATCCAAAGGCATCAGAGGTACAGACCAATATTTTTTTAATGGGGCTGTGGGGAAAAGGAAATGAGATTCAGCAATTCTGCATTTCCTAGCAACCGGAAAGTGTATTTGTTTTCTGCTGGGTGATGTCATCCAAATGGGCCAACTTTGGTTTAGCTGGGAAGAGGGATCTGTTTGCTTTTAGAGAGCACCAGAGACCTTTATTTGAAGAGCTGTCAAAGAGCGGTCTTTATTTAATTGCTTATTATTATATTTATATCCTGCCTTTGTTTTGTATAACTCAAGGTGGTGTGCTCCCACCTCCTATTTTTGCTCAACAACAACCCTGTGAGGTGAGTTGGGCTGAGAGAGGGAGTCTGGCCCAAAGTCTCCCAGGTGGCTTTCATGCCCAAGGAAGGCCTAGAATTCACCATCTCCTGGTTTCTAGTCCTGCACCTTCACCACTACACCAAATTGTTTTCCAGGTCTTGTATTTGAAGGTTGCCTGTATGAGAAGAACTGTCTGGTTTGGTGATAAAAATAAATAATTAGATAGCACAGCGAGGATGACTTTGCTTATTCACAATCACCAGCAGCACTTGAACAGCAGCTTGGGCAGACCCACAAGTCACCTAGTTGCCCCCGCTATGGTGAGCTGTGTTGTGCTTTTATTTAAAGCAAGGGTTGCTAAATTTATATCTGTGCCTATAAATTGAAACGTGCACATGTTATGCAAATAATCTGCATTTGCCTTTTTTTTTTGCGTGAGGAAGAAACACAGTTCCAGTTTTGTTTTGTTTTTTCCTAGCAGTGCATCAACAAACATCCTAGGGATATTAAAGCACTTGGGAAAAAATCAGTTCTGTTTTTGCCTCTCAATTCCATTCGACTTTGATTAGAAACGAAGGAGGAAAAAAGAAATGGAGAGAGATTGAGTGTATGTAATTCATTTGGGGCTCCTATTTTAGGAAAGAAAATAGTTTCAACGTTTAGACTGAGGAGGAGAAAGTGGGATTGTGTAATTACTTTGAAAAGTTATTCAGCCTCCTCCCTTTCCACATTTCCACAGGAAGTGCATGTTTTGGCTATCAATTTGGGTTTTTTTCTTTGAGGAGGGTACCCTAATGCTATGCTGTTCTTGAGCCCCCATGTTTTGGCAGTAATTAAGGTCATATGCTGGAATTGGAGAAGGGAGAGTGAGTGTAACCACAGAGTGAGACATCAAGCCATTTTTCTGAGAAGAGAGAGAAGGTGGTCAGTGAGCGACCAAGGCCGGACATGCTGTTGGTAGAAGAGAACAGAGAGAGGTGGCAGAATGAACAGAGGAAGAAAGATGTGAGGCATTTGAATAGGCCACCAAAGGAGTTCCAGAGATGTGATATAGATTGTGCAAGTCAGCTATTGCATCGTACTGTATTTGTAGGCCGCCTGACTCCCAAACAACCCTGGGTGGCTTACAACTGAAAAAACAACATATAAAAAGAATACAACAGACCAGAAGAGCAAAACACAAATAAAACCGAATTAAAATGAAGCAAAACAAAAAACCGAAAGGGGCTCCATAGCCACCCTATTGCCAAGGCCAGGGAGAACAACTAGGTCTTCAATCATTTCCTGAGCAACATAAGGGCAGGAGCCACACAAATCTCTGGGACAAGATCATTCCAGAGGGCAGGAATTGCAACTGAGTAGATGCATTTCTTGGGTCCTGCCAGATGACATTTTTTAATTGATGGGACCTGGAGTGTAGCCACCCTGCTGGGATGATTGGGCCAGGCAGAAAGAACTGGAGATAAGTGGTCGGTCCCTCAGGAAACCAAGCCCCATTCCATGAAGGGCTTCAAAGGTGATAACCAGCACCTTGAATTACCGTATTTTTCCGACTATAAGACGATACTTTTTTCTAAAATCCTTACCCTAAAAATTGAAGGGCGTCTTATTTAAGGAAGTCAGCGAGGAGAGCACCGCGCGGTGGCAAAACTGCCTATACTTTGACTCTGCGAACGGGCTTCCTCCAATCACGAGCCTCCAATCACGAGTGAAATAGCTTGTCTCCCAAACAGACTTCCTCCAATCACGAGCCTTATGTAACTGGTGTCAGCTGATGCTGAACAAACCAATTAGAGGAAGGCTTTTGCAGAGAGAAGCTAGTTTCACTCGTGCTTGAATGTAATCAGTTATGCAAAAGAGCCTGGAAATAGAGCTGCAGAGAGACGGTTTGGACCTCCTCCCACCGAGTGTATCGGGTCAATGTTAACTAATTACTAAATAAAAATGTGTTCTGCACTATCTTTAAAATATTGATTTCTTAATTTGGGGTTGGAAAAATGGGGGGCGTCTTGTATATGGGGGCGTCTTATTGTTGGAAAAATACGGTACACCCAGAAGCCAACTGGCAAGCAGTGCAGCTCATGAAGCACCGGGGTCATGTGTGCATGACTCAGTGCCCCCTCACTGCCTGAACCACTGCATTCTGGACCAGCTATAGCTTCCGGATCATCTTCAAGGGCAGCCCCATGTAGAGCATGTTACAGTAATCCAATTGTGAGGTGACCAGGGCAAGAATGACTGAAGGGCAGTCCAGGAAGGGGGGAACTGGTGCACTTGATGTAAAGGCCCTCTTGGCCACAGCTTCCCTCACCTCCATGAGCAGGAGCTAAGAGTCCAAAAGGACTCCCAGATTGCACACAAGTCTCAAATGGGGAAGTTTAATGCCACTGAGAGTCAGTGATGGAATACCTCCAGATCTAGGGGGCCCAGACAGACATAGCCACTTGGTTTTGTCAGGATTCAGCCTGTTCCTCTCCATCCATCAAGGCCCTTACAGCCTTCAGGCACTGGGTTAGGACTTTGACCACATTGCTCAGCTGGCCAGGGATCAAGATATACAGCTAAGTATATCTTTATATTGATGATACCTGACCCCAAATCAATGGATAACCTCAGCCAGCAGTTTCATATATATGTTAAACAGAAGGGGAGTTGAACCCTGCACCCTACAAGTGAGGGTCATGGATGCAATCTCTTTCCGCCTGTTAACACTGACTGACACAGGCCACAGAGAAAGGAGAACTATTGTAAAATAGTGTCTCCCACCTCCAACCCCCCAAAGCCAATCCATAAGGATAACGTGATTGACAGTATTGAAAGCTGCCATGAGCTTCACATGGTAGCCCAGACAAGAAGCATAGCCAGATGTATTAGCTCTAACTTTATTGCAAGATTATATTAACAGAATCTTGCAAGTCTGAAAGTTCATCTCTCCCCTTCGGCTTGCCTTTACAGTCCAAGAAACTAGGGACGGTCCCTTTTGAAATGTTTGTCATGCCCACATTCCTTCTGAGGACTCAGCTGCCACTTGTCTGACCATTGTCTAGTCTGCAGCTGTTCCTCCTGTCTCCCAAGGTCATTCCCACATACCATTATAGTTGCTGAGAGATCAAGGAGTACAAGGATGGGCCAATGCTATCTTTATACTAAACCCCAGCCTGAAACCCAACTGAAATGGGTCCAAATAACCCACTTCCTTCGGGGTCCTTAAGAGTTGAAGCTTGACCACCCTCTCCACTGCCTTCTCTAAAAAGGGAAGATTGGGGACTGGATGATAATTGTCCAGGAGCTTTGGGTCCAGCAATGTCTTCTTGAAAGGATTCATTCATTCATTCATTCATTCATTTATATAGCCACCCATCTCAGACCAGTGATTCTGGCCGGCTAACAATAATAAAAAGAATCAAACAAGTAAAACAATACAAAAAAATATAAATACAGCCAAGAGATCTTTAAAAAACCATTGGTGTCAGCACAACCATGAAATGGGGCCCTTCGCATACTTGAGGCCCCAGCCCCGGGCATAAAGCCAGGTCTTCAAGGCCTTTTGAAAAGCCAAAAGGGTTGGGGCCATCCTAATCTCAGGAGGAAGGATGTTCCAGAGGGGCAGGTGCCACAGCAGAAAAGGCACATCTCCTGGTTCCCACCAGCTGACATTCCTTGCAAGGTCTTCTTGAAAGGATGCACCAAAGCCTCCTTCAAGACTGAGGGGACCACTTTGTCCCTCAGAGAAGCTGGCACTACACATGAATCCAAGCACAGGTCATCTCCCAGGCAGCTTTAACCGTCCAAGAGGAACCTGGATCTAGAAAACAAGTGGATGAACTAACAGCCTGGAGAGCCCTGGCCACTTCCTTCAGAGTCACAGGAACAAATTTGCTCCAGATAACTTATACATGGCCCTGCCCTGGGCACTTCAACTGGACTCATCCAGTCAGAGTTAAACTTTGAGCTCTTGCCCATCTTGCAATTAAGTATTCTAGGTGGGTGGTGGGTAAAGGGAGGTTAGAGGGTGAAGGTCTCTAGAGTTCTTTTGGGCCACTAATGCTAGGAGACACCACTGTTGGAACAGTAAAGCTTTTGTTGTTCTCCCAAATATTGAGGGCAAATTGTGAGGCTGTGGTATCCAGTCATTGATGAGCATAGGCAACAGGATCTGGATTAGAAGCTGTCCTGCAACCACCACTGGTCCCACTCTGGATTCTGGGAACTTCCTAGAATCTTGAAAACCTACCTGGGATTTGGCACTGAGCCTGTGGCTGGTTTTATGCTCCCTTTGACTATATTAGAGCTAGGCTTCACAATGAAAAATGTAGAGAGTAGGGTGGGTAGGTGTTTGCAACATCCAGACTCTAAGGGGAAGTCAGGCAAGATGGGAGGGGTAGTATAATGCTTTATAGTGAAAGATTACCTTTGCAGGGACATGGATGAGGGAATACACCCCTCCTGGTGCTTTGTGACCTCCCAGCTGCATTCAGTGTCATCAGTTCTGATGCACTTTCGGATTGCTGGGAAGGTTGTCAGTCAGAGCTACTGTTTTGTAGTGGTTCCACTCCTTCCCGGCTTGGCAATTTCAGCCAGTGCTAGTGGGAAAGGAGAAATTGACACAGTGGACACTTTCAAATGGAGTCTTGCAGAGATTGGTTCTCTCTTCCCCACTTTTTAAAACTACTTAAGCTTGCTGGACAAGGCCATCCGTTGGTTCGTGGTGAGATGCTATCAGTACCTGATGATATCCAGCTGTATACTGCTACCCTGGGCTGAGATGGAAACGCAATGAAATTCTTGACCAGTTGCCTGGAGGGTATAGGGGCCTACCCTGGTTATAATTTTGGAAGGGGTGAAAGAGAAGGCCCATAACTTGGATGTTCTGGACACACAACAACTGCTGTCTGGATTATCGCAATTTTATTTATGTTATAATTGTGTTTTGGATATTGCTTCATTGTTGTAAACTGATCTGGCAAAATAAAAATCCAGTAAATAAATATATGTGCTGCTTAATTGTAAGTATAAGCAGGCCTGTCTGCAACGTATAAGATCAAAAGGTCTTCCAGTTTGAATGCAAATATGCAAGCTGGAGTTCAGGGAAGAAATACTTGTTTGCACCTGCACAGTGTTTCACACATCTATTTCCACACTCCAGCCTGTCTAGAAGTTTTCTGGGTGCAGAGTGCTCAAGGATTATCCTAATGATCCATTGATAAATTAAGTCAAGGGTCTGAAACACAAACTCAGTCCTACAAGAACAGTTTGGGGGGATGGTTTATCCAGCAATTATCTTCATGAAAAGCTGCAAACTATGCATATAGACTCAGCAACACTACCTTTTTTAAAAAGGAAATAAACATTACAATATTATAGCCATTAACTTCAGTGTTTGGCCAGCTTCCAGACCAAGTAATTACCTTCCGCTTGAAAATTACTTGCAATTGGCTTTCAGTTCCTCTTCATTTCCTGTTGTTTATTGTTTCACTTTGTACAAATGCTGCTCTCCATTTTTCTCCTTTACTCTTTCCCCACTGCTGAGTTATAGTGTTCTCCATCCATCCATGAGTTAGCAGAAAACTATACAGTACCAGAAAGATACGTGCTGCCCCCATGGTTTATTTTTTTCCTGTCTCTATCGCATCTGTTCTGCCAAACTGTTGAATGGGGCTGTCCTCATTTTGTGTGTGCAAAACATCATAGGCAACGTGATTGGTTGAGTCCTCCCTCTTCTGCTATCCACAGCCAGCAGGAAAAGCACCTGCTAATTATAGCCCTACATCGGGATTGGGGTGGGCATGGATGCAGAACACTGTCAGTCATCTCTAGGCTCTTTTCTGTACTCCTCTTTCTACACCTCCTTCTGCGGTAACTTGAGCTAAATTTAAAAGCAACCACAGATTGGAATTACAGATGGAACAGGTTCATAAACAGATGAACTGTGACAGGGGATTTCTCTCCCTTTCCTCCTTTATATAGGCAACAACCGCCAGTTTCCATATTCCTCCATGCTTGGTTTGGAAGCCAATGGAAGAAGGGATTGCTCTCATAATTTCGGTCAAGGCTTTTCAGCATTTTATGTTATATCATTGTTACATCATGTCACTGTTACGCTATTCCACTCTTGCACCATTTCAGTTTTGTGCCAAACCGGTAAGGGCCATAAAGTTAAAGCACTTCCAGTACTGCCAGTTGAATAGTCTAACTCTGTTGTACAAGCACAGAACTGCTGTTTCTAGCTCTAGAGAGAGCAAGTGAGCTGCAGAATGGCAGCAGACAAACAAGGCTGATCAAGAACCAGAGGGGAAAGAGCATATCCACGTCAGCCTGACGTGGCCAAGAAGTTCTGGTGTGATGCTACCAGCTACTGGTTTTTGACTTCACATCCAAGGCAATGGGTAGTGAAATATAATATATTACGTTCTCAATGAATCTACACTGACTTCTGGTCATTGCTGCCTTGTTCTCAAGTACTTTAGATTGCTCTCTTTATGATCTGTTCTAGAAGCTTCCCAGGTATTGCTGTCAAGCTGTTTGCAGTTCACTGGATCCTCCTTTTTCTCTTTTTTGAAGATAGGATGAACATTTGTCCTCCTTCAGCCATCTGGCATTTCACCCATTCTCCAGGTTTCTCAAAGATACTACATACCAAATCAATTCTGTACATTCTGAGATGTAATTAATTTGTTCTTTATTCAGAGTGAATAGGTACTCCTTGCCCATGTTTGCATCAGTCTCAAGCCTCAATTCTGCCCCTTAATTGTACTTTTCACAATTGCTGGTGGAACACACAATCCTCTTGTTAGAGAATTGAATACCTCTGCCTTTTCTTTGTATCTGTTAACATTTTGCTGTCTTCATTGTGTAGCTGATGTACTAATTCTTTTCTCTTCCTTTTATTTTTTACAGTCTTTTTTGTTGTTTTTAGCATCCTTAGCCAACCTTGGCTCATTTTGAGCTTTCACTTTTTGGACAGCCTCTCTACAATTCTAGGCTGTCTCCCTGGATTCTTTCTTGGTGAAATGTCCCTTTCTCCATCTTGTGCCCTTTCTTCTTTTCAGATCTTTGCTAAAACTTTTGTGTACAGTAGATGCATTGGTTTCTTCTGCTGTCCTTCACTTTGTTCTCAATGGATTTTTTTCCAGTTGTGCTTTTAGTAACTCTCTCTCTCTCTCTCTTTTTAAATTTCCATTCATTTTGAGCTCTTTTTTCCATCAGCTTCTCTGGTATGGAATTCTACTTATCTCTGATATGACACATTTGATTGCACTCAGCTTTGGTTTCTCTTAAAATAAAAACTCCAACATTACAAGATAACGTTCCTCCTTGTGTTCTTGCTATTTCTACATCCTCAGCTAAATATTCTCTCATGGAAACTCCTCTAAGAAACTTTGATTTCAGATGATATGCCATGCCAAGGTGGTGGGGGGTGGGGACTAGACATTAGCACTGTCAGTGTCTTACTGAATTGATCAGGAACTGAAACTGGATTCAAATGTCAATATTTAATCCTCACATTCTGCTAACCATAGCACAGAGATGGCTTACTAATTGTTTGATGAGGACATATCCTCATAATGTCACCATTTCTGAACACAGGTCTAGCGCTATTCTAAAAGTGTGCTAAAACCCAGCTGACTGGTTGGTGGAGTGGATGAGGGCATGGAATGAAGGAAGAGGAAGATTGTCCAATCTGCTTTACCCACCATTCTTCTTCCACTCCACCAACCCATCTGCTGTGCTATTTATGGGCACAGGTTAGAACTCTACCAGATCTCCAGACCCCTGATTAGAAATCATGACAATCAGTTGGCTGGAGAATCTCTGCACCAGTGACCTGTCACTTACGCAATGTAAAAGGTGACTAACATCTATGTCCCAGGTATCCATCCGAACCCACTTGAGGACAGTGACTGATTATTGCTTGTCCCACCAGGAGGAAAAACACAGGACAATCACCAATCACTATGCTTAAATTATCCCATGTTAAAATGTAAAGACAGTACAAGTCTTCATCCTTGGCAATAAAGCAGAATAAAGCTCTACCAACATACTTTCCTGTTGATTCAAGGTTGGGAGGAATGCACATTAATGAGGCTGTGAAGAAAAGCCCTCAGTCTTTCACCTTACTGATACTTTTTGACACAGATGATAGGAGACTAAAATATATTTTATATAGCACAAATGTTATGTCAATAGACAGGCAAATATTTAAATGATTGTACATGAAAGTGACATTAAAAGCCTCTTATCTAGACTGCAATGCCAAGTACTTGGGAGTCATGAAGTGCCAGATTTACAGCAGCCTGTGCAATCTTAATATAGTACTTCTGCATCGCAAATCAGACAGAAGTCCCATTGAGAAAAAATTAGCATGCAGTCAAAGTGCCAGCAAGGGACTGAAGCCTGTTGAGACAGCTTGCATCACAGTGGCTTTGCTCAGCTGCTTTCCTTAAATTTCTCTTTGCGCTGGTAATTATACATATAACTTCCTTTATTTAGTTATCATTCAGGAACATTAAATCATTGTCTGGAAAAAGAAAAAGAGAAAATGGGGTTTTAAACAATGGTCTGTTGAATAAGGCATGTGGTGCCAAAGAATAAATCATGGTTTATCAGCCCCAAAGCTGGATTTGTACTCCATGCTAAGCCATAATGGGAATGGCTGATTTTGGCTTAGCACAATGTGTGAACTCCATCAGAGGAGGAAAAATAGTACAGACCTGGGGAAATAAACACCTGGAGGTCAAAGAAATAATGCTTTTCATCCTTAAGAAACAAACTCCAAGGTCTGTAATCGAGCAATACCATCATAAAATAATTAGCAAGTTTTTGAATTCTCCAAAACACTTTACCAGAGTTAAGGATATTGCTAGCTGGCTTTTGGAGCCCTAAATCTGGTTTTAGTCACAGTTGTATTGTAATGTATAGAAAAAGGGCTTTTCCTCACATCCACAGCGATGCACTTTTTTCCCTTCTTTCTGTTGGGAGGAATATAGAAATGGTTGCCCCCTACGTGCCACACTTTCTGTCTTTTGGCAATGGGATCGGACAGCATTGTAGCCTGTGCACACAGCAACGTGGAGTGGTTTCAGGGCAGGTACTGGTGGAATCTCAGCCATTCCTCCACCTCCCACCCACTGATGGGAAAACCAGCCACCCAACACTCCTTTAAAAGTGCAGAGGGTGCCATCCTCAAAAGAAAAGTTTTGATAACAAGAGGTTATCGGGATGATTGATCTTCCATTTGAGGGACAAAAGTCTCTGGTTTATTTTTCCAAAAGAAATCAGCACCAGACCAAGGACAAGAACATTTATGGCTCCAACTTGGAATCCAGCTAGAATAGCCAATTTTCTTCTTTAGGGGGCTGGAAGTCACATGGTGGTTTTTCTAAGAGTTCCAGTCCTAAGAATATTGCCTTATCTGTATTCCGATGGATAGCACTTTTAAAAAACCATTTTGTGATTTCCAGCCCCTTGAGGAAAAGTGCAGCAAAGTAAGACCTTAAAAATTAAAAAAAAAATCAGTCACAGTTGCCTGCTCCAGTTCCAGCACAAGTGTGTCCAGTTATACATTCATAGCAAATTCATAGACTACAACTATTTTCTTTCAAGTGAGAATTTTCTTCAGAGTAATAATGAGTTATTTGAATAGCAGGATCCAGTGTGTGAGATGTCATGTTGGATCGATTAAAGTCTCCAATGAGAATATCGGTGGCCTGGGATGAGGTTGATATTCCCATCTCTGAAAAGAAGAATGCAGCTGTGCAAGAGAGGTGTCTAATAGCCGCAATACAAACAGCTGTGGAGGCAAAGAGTGCAGCAGCTGGATGAGAGGGGGCAGTCCACAACTGGCTTACTAGGCCACCTGGAATCTAGTGAATTGCTGATTTCCAAAGGCTCCACTTCTGTGCATTGGTTTTTGTTAGTAGAGTATTTTAGTCTGGGCTGCTTGTTGATTTAATGTTGCTCACTGTTTTATGTTTTGTTTTTCAGTTTTGTACACCACCCAGAGTCCACTGGAATTGGGTGGCCAATAAATTTCAGTGAATAAAAACTTCAAATAAATAAATTGTAGAATGCCCTCCTATGCAGCTCTGTGTCACAGTAAGGGGGAAAACATGGCTTTTGTGCTAGAATACCTAAAGTTGGCCTCGGGCTGCCTTAGCAGCAGGCTGGCAACAAGATGAAGCCTGCATCAGGAGAACATATCCTCCATGAACAGTTATTGGGGCATCTTCATGCCATGGTGAGCTGGACATGAGGATGAGCCCAAACAATTAGTATGATCTTGAATATACTCAGAACTCAGTGCGGCTTATTCATAGGTAATTGCATATAAGATGGGGGGCTTTGCTGCATTCTCTAAGTTTTGAGAGCAAAGGAGAATTCATAACAGATCTAATGGTTTATATGTTCTATTATTTTTAATTGTATTTTGTAGTACGAAATTTGTTATAAACCAGATTTAATCTAAAGATGTTTAGATTCCAGGGAAAGTAAGAGAAATAGGGACTCGAGAGAAATGTGTTCCAGGCCGGGAAGAGAAAAGGCTAATGAGATGGCCTTTAATTTTCAAGTCAGTCAGACCTAAAGATCTTGATGGGGTGAAAAATTGATCCTGAAAACCACTTAAATCATACAAACAGTCCATTAAAAAAAAATCCCCACAGTCTCATTGTTTTACTTGGCTGCTGCTTCCATAGTTCCAAAGTTTAACTCTGGCAGCTGTTTGTTCCTCCCTCAGATTAGTCAGATGGGGGATCCTACCCAATCAAAGGCCACTCAGTGGCATGATGTAACCCAGTTATGTACTTACCAGACAGATTGTCTTTTTGATACTGCCCACAAGAGCATGACCAGGCAATTGAGATTGAAGACCTTGTAAACAGGTGGTGAACTTTTTTGCAAAGAAAAAAAAAATACTGGAAAAGTTTCTCAAATAAGATTGTGTCATTTTTATCCTCTTCCTGTGCCACATTTAGTTTCATCTCACCTATAAATAGATGTTATGGTAAGTTCACAGCCACACTGAATCAAAAGTGAGGAAAGCAAACGTATTTGGGACAAGAACAACAGTGTGCAAAAAAGATGCCCCATTACATTTTTCCATCAGAAGGTTATCCGAAGAGCGTTGGTGACTGTCTCAATTATTTCCCCTTAGAAGCTATGCATTGTCTGGATCAGACGACCACTTTCAGATAGGTTTGCCAACAGCCATGTATATTATGGAGCAACTTTTCCCAAATAAGTGCCCTCCAAGGAGGCTTGGACAGAAAATCCCTGAGTTACTAGCCTGCAAAGTTTTTAGTTTTAGGCTGAGAATTCTAGGAGCTCCGGACCTGCCTCCAATCCTCCTCCAGCATCAAATGGCAGAAATCTGCCAAAAAGTGAAACCTATGAAAAATTAAGTCTCCTATTGTAGCGTGATCATTAATGCTGGGTCAAAATTCTACCCTGCGGTTTTTCAACAGTTTTCTTCTGCTAAAAAGACTCCAGGTTGTTGTGGTTATTGTTGTTGTGCGTGTGTCTTTTAGTTTATTCTCAGGTTAACTGAAGCTTTCTTTTGCATTGTTCTTCATGGTATTGTTGCGCTTTATTGATGTTGATGCTGGTGGTACTGCTTTCAGCTAGCATTGTTTTATCACTCCATGGCTCCTCCTTGGCTGCCCACACTTCCCAATCTTATAACCCCCAACAGGAGAGTTCTCCTGGAAATTGGAATTGAATTAAAGTGTGGGAAGCTGGGGGGCCTATGAATCAGCAGAGAGACAATGATGCCAAGAGCATCTGCAGGAAGGGTCAATGACATCAAAATGGCAGGCACAACCAGGCAATCAAAGCCCCACCATTTTTTACATGCATATCATACATGTAAAAACCAAAGGTTCGATAGTCCATCTGTCCCTGGATAGTCCAGCGAAAGAGAGGACATCCAGGTTCTCCTTTGGCAATCACACGAATGCAAGAATACCACCACTTCCACCTGAATTCCTCCTTTCCTCTAAAAAGAAAAGGAAGCAAAGCAAATTGTTGCTCATCAAACTGAATGAAAAGTGGAAGGATAAAATTCTAGCACCAGAATATAACTGGCACTATTTGAAATATTGTTTAACCACATTGAATAAAGGACAAGTGACCATATTATGAGGACATTTCAAATATGAATGCTCAATATAAGAAACAGAAGAATTGTATATTTGTATACCATTTGAAGCATAGAGTCAGCAGGATATAAACAAAAATGAGTGGACTTCTCATTTTCCTCTCCTAGTCCCTCCTTTCTTCCTTCCTTTCCCTGCAGATGTAACATTTCCAAAAGAAAATGAAATTGTGGGGGGGGGGGGGGGGGGGGGGGGGGGGATTCCAGGATTTTTTTTTAATTGGAATATATGCAAGACTTAATTTATCTTAATGATGGTTTGCTAATAAAGGGTATGTTTGGTGTAGAAAATTGAAAACTATAGATTTTTAAGGCAATTTTAACAGGCCTGAAAATGTTTGAAAACCCTGCTCTGAAGGGCCTGTAGGCAAGAGAAGTGGGGAGAGACAGTACCTCTGCTGAACACTGCATGTGCCCTGGGCTTACATTTGGTACTGGTTCTAATCCCTAGCAGAAATCTTAGTTCATTGGGCCAAGTATTCCTACATGTATGCAAAATAAGTGTCTCTTCTAGCCACAACAAAGCTAAATGTCAGCTTTCCTTAACTTGATTCTCTCTAGATGTGCTAGACCTGCTAGCTAGAGATTCTGGGGACCAAAGTTCTTCGTATCTGAAGGGCACCAGGTTGGGGAAGCTTGCTGTACTGTATAATGTTTTATGGAACTGCTTTGATGTCTTGAATTCCTCCAGATCTTCCATGATGTATGCAGAAGCTTGTTAGATCTTCTTGCTCTGAAGAAGGTCTTTGGGGGCACTTCATGTTTTCTGGAATATTCCTTCCAAATGCTTGGAGCGCCAACCTGCTATATTGATAGTTGCACTGTTTCTTTCTGAGCAGAGATAAGGAACTGATTATACAACTGAACAATTGAAGTTACAGAAATGGAGCTTGGCAGAAAGTTTATCCTTCTGTGAGGGCAAATACAAAGGCCACTTTAGGACTCCAGAAGTGGTGTCAGGGCTATATATTTTTGATTAAACATCTCTGTACATTACCTTCAAGTAGGTTTTCACCATAATCAGGATCGGTACCAAGGGCACCAACTGCCAACCCCACCAGCTCAGGCAGCTATTTAACCACAAATTGCATTTGAAATTTGAGAATACTCCCTCCAGGATTCTCTGAATATTCATGCAGGGTTTTTGTTTTGTTTTAATGAAAGAAGCATCTAGTGACATGGCATAGAATAGTGACAGGTGTAAGATCTTGCCCCGCTCGTCCAGAGAAACTCCCGTGACACGTGTGGTTCACAAAAGAGATTTACTCAAGAGTAGCACAACAGTTACAAACAAAGTCAGGACTGGCTTGGCACAATACATTGTTCCCTTTATACCTCCCCCTCTTCCTGCGGTTTTGCCCCGCGATCTTGTTACTGTCTGTCGCTCATCAGCCCCCCAGTGATTCCCCCCGATAGTCTGGATGGCAGGTTCAGCCCTAGTTCCATTGTCCCTTGATTGACTGCCCCTTCGATATGGCTAGCTCCTCTGCGATCTCTTTCTCTGCAGGTGGGGCCGAGGTTAGGCGCCAATCTTGGTTTTCCGACTCGCGGCTCTGCTTATTGTTCGCTCGCGCCGCTTATCAGCAAGAATTAATTGTTTCCACTTTGCGGTTTCCCCGCCGGCTGGGCGCAGGTGGCCATCAATCAGGCGCGTGATTCTGACTTCCCCTTTTTCCTCAGCTTGTAGCCTGTAATGGAATCAACTAAACTCGGCGGCGGCTTCACTCAGGGACGTGGTTCCCACTTCCCCTTTTTCCCAGCTTGTAGCCTAGTGCTGGCTGAACCTGACATACCGCCCCCCTGAAAGCCGAACTCCCCCCTCCTTTTTACCTCGGTTTCCCGGGGTACTTGTCGTAAAAGTCCCGCACTAGGTCCGGTGCTTTTACGTGGGCTCGGTTTACCCATTCGCTGTGTGACTTGGGGAAATGTTTCCATTGCACTAGCAGCTGGATTTGTCCCTTGTGTCTCCTCGCGTCTAGTATTTGCCTCACCTCAAAGTGCTGCTCCTCCCCGATCATGATGGGTGCCGGTGTTGCCTCGGCCTTGTGCCAATTGTTCCCCGGTTGGTGCGGCTTCAACAAGCTGCAGTGGAACACCGGGTGGATTTTTCCAAGGCTCTTGGGGAGTGTCAGCCTGACCATTACCGGGTTAACTATTTCCTCGATGGGGAACGGTCCCACAAACTTCGGGCTGAGTTTTTTCGATGCCTGGTGTGTCCTTAAGTTCTTAGTTGATAGATACCTGGTCCCCCACTTTCCATTGCCACTCGGGGAGCCTACGGCGGTCAGCGTATTTCTTGTATTCCGCTTTGGCCCCCTGCAGCGCCTCGTGTGCCTCTTGTCTTGTGGCTTCTATCTGGGTGAACCAGGAGTCCAGTGAGTCTATGTGGGAGACCGGCTGAGGTAGTTCCGGCATGGGCACGAAGTCCCGCCCCGTGGCTACTTTGAACAGGGAGAATCCAGTGCTCTTGTGGACGGCGTTGTTGTAGGCTACCTCCGCGAACGGTAGTAGCTCCGCCCAGTCGTCCTGTTGGTGCCCCATGTAGCACCGTAGGTACTGCTCAAGCCCCCCATTAAGGAGTTCAGTGGCCCCGTCCGTCTGCGGATGCGCCGTGGAGGAGAGGGCTTGCTGGGTCTCCACCCGTTTCAGGAACTCTTTCCAGAACCGGGCAATGAAGTTCCCCCCCCCGGTTGCTGACCACCCGATGGGGGGCACCGTGCAGCCGGTAGATATACTGCACGAAAAGTCTTGCCAATCTTTCTGCTGTGGGGACCCGCCGGCAAGCCACAAAGTGCGCTTGTTTGGAGAACAAGTCTGTGACCACCCAAATGGCGGTCTTGCCCTTGCTCTCCGGTAGCTCCGTTACAAAGTCCATGGCGATCTCTTGCCATGGGCTGTCAGGATTCGCCACCATCTGGAGTAGCCCCCTGGGTTTTCCCTTACTCCCCTTCGCCGTCGCGCACACCGGGCAACCCCCCGAGTATGCTTCCACATCTTTCTGGAGCATTGGCCACCAGAACTGCCGCCGGACTAAATGGAGCATTTTTACGAAGCCGTAATGCCCTGTGCTCCGACTGTTGTGGGCTCTCTCCATCACCTGCCTCCGGCATCCCTCCAGTACATACATCTTCACCTCGTGCCACCACAGATCCCCTTGGCTAGTCAGCACATCGCGGTTTGCCTTAAGCCAGGTGTCCCACTTCGCTGCTTCCACGAACCTCTGTTGTAACTCCGGCGTCGCGTCCCTCACCTCCCCCCTTGTTTGGCTCTGGGTTACCGCCTTTGCGGCCAGCCTACCTGCTGGGATGATGGAGTCCACAATGTCCTCCCGCCGGCTGGCGTGCTGGGGCATGTGCGACAGCCCATCTGCCAGGAAATTCCTCTTCCCGGGGATGTGTTTTAGCGTGAAATTGAAACTTCCAAAGTACTGAGACCACCGCGCTTGCTTGGGGGATAGTTTCCGTGGGGTTTTCAGGGCTTTGAGGTTCTTATGGTCCGTCCACACCTCGAACGGCTTGGACGCCCCCTCCAGCAAATGCCTCCATGTGGCTAGGGCCCACTTTACCGCGTATGCTTCCTTCTCCCACACCATCCACCGTCTCTCGGTCTCGGTGAATTTGCGGGAAGCATAGGCGCATGGGTGGAGGGGCCCTTCTGGGCTGGGCTGCAGTAGGACCGCCCCCGTTGCCACGTCCGACGCGTCCACCTGGATGACGAATGGCCGATCCGGGTCAGGGTGTCGCAGGATCAGTTCCGCTGTGAACCGTCGCTTTAAGTCCCCGAATGCTTCTTGGCATTCCGGGGTCCACGTGAGTGTCATGCTGGGCTTTGGGGGTTTCCTGCTGCCCTTGGTCTTTAGCAAATCTGTTAAGGGAAGGGCGACTTGGGCGAAGTTTGGAATGAACTTCCGGTAGAAGTTCGCGAACACCAGGAAGCTCTGGAGCTGCCTCCGGGTCCGCGGCACTTCCCAGCCAAGTACGTCCCTCACCTTTGCCGGGTCCATTTCGATCCCTCGGCTAGATATACGGTAGCCGAGGTAGACTAGCTGTTCTCGGTGAAACTCGCATTTGGAGAGCTTTGTGTATGGCTGGGCCTTCAGCAGTCTCTGAAGTACTGTACGCACCAGCTCTACATGCTCCGCCAGGGTTTCGGTGTAGATTAGGATATCGTCCAGGTAGACCAGGACACCCCGGTAAACTAGATCATGCAGTACCTTGTTTATTAGCTGCATAAATACCCCCGGGGCCCCTTTTAATCTGAACGGCATTACGCAAAATGCGTAACTTCCAAGGGGCGTGTTAAATGCGGTCTTCCGCTCATCCCCTGCGCGGATCCTAACCCTGAAATATGCTTCGTGCAAGTCCAGTTTTGTGAATACCCTCCCCTTAGATAGGTGTGATAGTAGGTCCTTCATCAAGGGAAGGGGGTAGTTATACTCGGTGCTAATTGCGTTTAGGCCCCTATAGTCTACACACATATGGAGCGAGCCGTCTTTCTTTTCTCGGAACAGCACCAGGGCCACCAGTGGGGATTTCGCAGGCTGGATGAAGCCGCGCGCTAAGTTTTTATCGATGAACTCCCGTAGGGCCCCCATCTCCCTCATTGATAAGGAGTTCATCTTTGGCTTAGGCAGTTTTGCTCCCGGCTCCAGCTCGATGGCGCAGTCACTGGGTCTGTGGGGTGGGAGCTGGTCGGATTCCTTCTCCCCGAATGCTGCCGCTAAGCTCTGGTACTGACGCGGGATAGCCCCGATTTCTGGGGCTTTCCCCGGTCCCGACTCTCTCCCTGCCTTGGACCCGCTCGCCGCCGTCGCCTGGACCCGCTCGGGTATCGCCGCCGCCCCTCGGAGCTCTGGGGCCATCTCCGGATGCCTCAGTCCTTCTCTCAGTTCTGCCATGGCTACTGCCAGTTGCCGATGCCTCCCGCTCTGTCGCCTCCCCGGCTCCTCACCCTCAAACCTCAGCGCTTCTGACGCCCAGTCAATCCACGGGTTCCGCCGCCGCAGCCACATCAGTCCGAGCACCACCGCATAGTCGGCAATAGGGACCACCACGAACCTCAGCTCCTCTCGGTGGTTCCCGATGGTCATCTGGACCGGCTCAGTGTAGTATTGAGCCGGCCCCGGCCCCGCTACTGAGCCGTCTAGTTGGCTGAATGCGATGGGCTCCTGGAGATGCCGCAGCTGTAGCCCGAGCCCGGAAACTATGGCTGGGTTCATCAGGCAGTGCGTACAGCCTGAGTCCAGCAGTGCCTGTAGCTGCGCTTCCCCCTCGGATCTCACCCCCCGGACATGTATTCTCACCCGAAGGGGGGGGCAGTTCTCATCGGCTATTGGGTCCGCGCATCTTGGCTCCCCTGCTCGCACTGGGACGCCATTCAGTGCAAGTGCGCCTCGTTTCCCGCCAGCTCCGATTCCTCCCCGGAGGACGCCGTCTTGGGGGTCGCCCACCCCATCTGACCTCGCTCGGTCACTGCCACTGCTGTGCTCTTTTGTGGTCGGTCGGCCGCTTGGGTCCCGGTCGGGCGCAGGGGCTTGATCTTGGCACGTGGTGGGGCCCCTTCCCGATCCGTTGGGCATTGTGCCGCCCAGTGGCCTCGTCCCCCACACCGGAAGCATAAGTTTGGTGCCTTGGGCGCCTCTCGCCCCCCCGTGGGTTGCCGCCAGCTGCCCCGCTCCTCCTCAGTAGTTCTCTCCCTCGGCTTGTCTCTCACCCGATCCCGTCTTCGCGTGCTCTGTTGGATCTGCCACCACGCCAACTCCGCCATCCCGGCCAGCCAGATCCAATCCTTCACGGTGGTCGGGTCATCCCGGCCTAGTGCCCGCTCCAGGATCTCTGGGTTGAGACCCCTCTTAAAATACTTTACCCGAAACGACTCTGGCCAGTCCGTGAGCTTCTCCACTAACCTCCAAAACTCCAGCGCGTATTCGGACACCGATTTATCCCGCTGCTTGAAGTGCAGGATGTCGTCTTCGGCTTTCCTGGTGCTCAGGGTGTCCTCGAACCTATCCCGGAGCGCCTGCATGAAGTCTGGGAAACTCTTCAGTTCCACTGCGTTGGCATCATATAGTCCGGTCACCCAGCTTGCCGCTTGGCCGTCCAGCAGTTCGGCCACATAGGCGACCCTGTCCTCGTCCCTGGTGAACAGGTGACCCCCCCCTCTGCATGAAGCTGCGCACGTGGGTCAGAAAATGAGGCAGCTGCTCAGGGTCTCCCGAGAATTTCCCGGTTATGCCCTGGAGTCTCAAAGTGTCCGCTGCCCGTCGGTCCACTGACAGTGAGGTCGGCACCGGCACCGGCACCGGCACCGGCACCGGCTGGGGTCCCGGGGTCCCGGGGTCCCGTCCCCGTCCCCCGCGCTGCTACTCGCCCCCAGCTGGTCCAGCCTCAGTAATATGGTTTGGAGTGTTGCCTGCACGGAATCTATGTGCTGGCCGACCCTCACTTCCAGTTGGGCGAACTCTTCCTCCCATCTCCGGGTCCGTGACCCCGAGCCCCGGGTCATCGTAACCCCCGATCGGTCGGGCCTCTGGTTTACACCGATCGACCATCTCGCCAGTGGGAGGTCCCCAACCCTGGTCGCCACCTCGTCGCTTAAGGCTGGCTCCGTCATCACCTCCGCGATTCCGGGCTCCCCCTGCTCCATCTATCCAACGGGCTCCTCGTCGCTGGCCATTACCTGTGCAACAAAAGGGAAAAGCGCTCCTCGGCAGGTACCGGGTAGCGTTAGAGGCGAGTCCTGGCTTTATGTAAGATCTTGCCCCGCTCGTCCAGAGAAACTCCCGTGACACGTGTGGTTCACAAAAGAGATTTACTCAAGAGTAGCGCAACAGTTACAAACAAAGCCAGGACTGGCTTGGCACAATACATTGTTCCCTTTATACCTCCCCCTCTTCCCGCGGTTTTGCCCTGCGATCTTGTTACTGTCTGTCGCTCATCAGCCCCCCAGTGATTCCCCCAGATAGTCTGGATGGCAGGTTCAGCCCTAGTTCCATTGTCCCTTGATTGACTGCCCCTCTGATGTGGCTAGCTCCTCTGTGATCTCTTTCTCTGCAGGTGGGGCCGAGGTTAGGCGCCAATCTTGGTTTTCCGACTCGCGGCTCTGCTTATTGTTCGCTCGCGCCGCTTATCAGCAAGAATTAATTGTTTCCACTTTGCGGTTTCCCCGCCGGCTGGGCGCAGGTGGCCATCAATCAGCCGCGCGATTCCTACTTCCCCTTTTTCCTCAGCTAGTAGCCTGTAATGGAATCAACTAAACTCAGCGGCAGCTTCACTCAGGCACTTGGTTCCCACTTCCCCTTTTTCCCAGCTTGTAGCCTAGTGCCAGCTGAACCTGACAACAGGCAGGAAGGCACACATAACACCTTAGAAGTGAAAATATTCAGAGTTTTGTACTGTGGCATTGGAGTATGAATTAACACATTGACATTAGCCTTTCTAACTAAGGATCCTCCAAGACAACATTGATGAGAGTGAAGTGTTTATTCCCCTTTAGCATTAGCTTAAGTTGTTTACTTGTCTCAGAAAGACTCTACCAGCAAGCAATAGCCCTTCATTAGGGTTGACATACTGTCTGGGAAAGATAGACTATTAGGGATCTAACCTGAGACTCCAACTAAGCATTTTCTGGCTACAGTACCAGTGTTGACAAAGATCTTTAGTCTTCCAAGTATGGCCTGTTGGCAACAACCTTACAATACTTTCAGTGTGAGGAAAGGCTTCTCCATGCCTTCTAGTCATCAGCTGACACTCTGGTATTTGGACCTCCTTTTGAAGAGGTCCTAGTTAGCAGTTGTAAAAATGGTCTCATGAAGCACCACAGGAAGCCCATGTCTCTCACGCTGGAGAGGAGGAGCTGCTAAATTTTGAGAAATGGATTTTGATAGCAGGTCTACTCTACTGGTTTGGAATCATTTCAGGGAGAGAAACCTGACTGTAGAGGATGGGGAATCCTGGAGAGAGGATTTTGGTGAGTTGCTGTTCTATCAAATGTAAAAGTGACATGGGAAGTGATGGATGGGACTCTTGGACATCTGCTGGGTGGGGAGTCTGGCCCTCAACTATCCTTTAAGTTCCACAAATCTTTTGTGAAGAAGCTCATACCCTCTTCCCACCCAAATTACCCCTGCCACTCCAGGATCCTGCTTCTTTCTCTCCCTGTGTGCACAGTGCTGACACAACAAATTCCCCGACTCAGCTGGTTCACAGAGAACCTTGCATTATATAAATAACAACAAAGGAACGAACCCTAGAAAGGCAAAGACGCCTCCAGGAAGATAAGGGCAAAGGCCTGTTTCCAAAGCATGACAGGAAAAGCCCTGACAACGTCATATTTCTCTTCCCCTCCAGCCCAGATGTTCCCAGACAGCTTGACAGAATCAGCAATTCTGTGCAGAATAAACATGCCAGCCAGAAAGTGCTGAGATCAGCAGTGCTCCAAATGGTCTCGGTAGGCTCACAGTTCCTCTACAAAGATTGCTTTGAGGGGAGGGTGGCCTCAGAGGAGAGTGCTGAAGCTGTGGTCGCTGGCCTAAGGAAAGAGAAGTAATAACAATAACACTCCTTGATTTCGCTGACGAAAATCAAGCCTGCAATGGGGCATTTTTCTTTATTAATTTAGATCAAGATCCCTTTATCACCGTACCCTGATAGAACACCTGCTTTGTATGCCTCTCAGGTTGGACAGGGGAAAACTGATATCTGAATCCCCCAAGGGCCGCTGCAAGGCAGGATTGTAGTCCAGCCTTCTCCACCTTGAGGCCCTCCAGTTGGGTAAGGTACCACTCCCTTTACCTCTTACTGGCCCTTGCAGGTTATGGGAGGTGTAGTCTGACATACCTAAAAGTGCCAGGTTGAGGAATGATCTGGTTTGATATATGGCAACTTTCCATGGCAGAGGGGAGGTCACATCATTGGCGTGTGTGCGTGTACGCGCACACACACGTGTTAGAACATTGCTTTCAGAAGTCAAACACAGAGGAAAGCTAGAATATCAGAAAAGAAATTGATCAGAAACCCTTTTCCCCCAATGTGCTCTTTTCTATATGTAAAGTGACGCAGTCCATTAACAATTTAGAAGGCTACCCCACTTCAAAATGACTCTGGATGGCATACATAGTTAAAAAGAGAAGAAAAAACAATTTAAAGAGAGGGGGAGGGAAGGACTCTCTCTGTTTTCTGTATAGACCGGGGCTAGAAAAGATCTTTTTCTGGGACCCAATTTTATCACAGATTGCACAGAAAATCCTGTTCACAAAGAATTTCCTATGAACCAGCTGTTGTGCCTGCAGTTTTTTATCTAAATGATAGAAAATTGAGCAATTTATAGCTGTGAGAAGAGTATAAATTCCTTAGGGCCTCCTCCTGAGTGGATTGAATTGTCCCTCTGAATATATGTGAGAATCTGGATATGAAAAAAGATGTTTTATAACACAAAGTCAGACATGAATGGAGCAGCGTATTAGCAGCCGCAGAAGAAAAAGGGGAAAGAGATGGAGCACCTGCTGAAAAGCTGGAGTCATGGTTTCAACACTCATAAACCTCCAGCTAGCTTCTCCAGCACACTGGTTGAGCCCTAGATTAGGGAAAGATACATTAGAAACTTGTCATACAACTTCAGAAGAAGCTGAACAAAAGAGAACTTTTAATCCTGGTTGGAGATAGTTTGGACCATTAGAAAGAATGCACTGGGCCATCTTGTGATATTTAGATCAGGGTTATACTTTTTAGCAGCTCAGGTCCAAAGACAGCCTACAATACAGGCAGTCCCCAGTTTCAGAACAAGTTCCATTCCCAAGGTCTGTCCTTAAGTCGAATTTGTATGTAAGCCGGAACGGTATTATTGTATAATGCTGTATAAGTAGTATTGTGTAATGAACTCGAACCATTGTGTATTTACGCCAAGGCATCAACCACAGCTCTGAGGAATAGGGCTATGTGATCTTTGCATGGGATCCCAAAGGAAGGCGTTAATGTCCTGCATGAGATGAGCCTTGCCGAGCACACAAAAGTGTGGCAGACACACAGTGGCCAACTAGGTGCATCTGGGAAGTTCACAAGCATGAATAGAAAGGGGATGGCCCTCATCCCCTGTTGCTCCCTTAGCAGCTGATATTTTCCATATATTACTGATGATTTAGGAGGTACTAAACAGCAGTTTAAGTTTTAACTTATCTAAGTTTTAAGTATGCAGTGTGCTGTGGAAAGACGTCCTTCCTTTAAGTAAGCAACCAAATATACTTTATATCGGTGTTTCTCAACCTTGGCAGCTTTCAGATGGGATCACTGGCTGGGGATTTCTGGGAGTTGGTCCACCCATCTGAAAGTTGCCAAGGTTGAGAAACCGTGCTTTATACTAATGCTGGCTTGAATGAGGAGCTGGCCAAGCTATAGAACAGTGTTTTTCAAACTTGGCAACTTTAGGATGTGTGGACTTCAATTCCCAGAACTCCCTAGCCAGAGAAGTTGCCAAGTTTGAAAAAAACTGCTATAGAACAAGGGCCCCCCTTTTCTCCTCACTCTTCTTCCTTTTAGGGGTGCAATATAACCCTTTTTATAAGGACCAGTTAGGTTGAGACACAGTTTGGTTACATTTGCAGCTTTTATCACTTACTCTCCATTGTAACCTTTGTTGGTTAGTTCTTGGCAGTTAGTGCCAGGAGAGGCACTATATTAAATCAAATATTTTGGACAGAATTTGGCAAAAGGCTGTAGGGACAAGTACAGGAAATAGAGGTTTTGTAAGCACCTTTAATGGGACTGGGGGTTCCTGAGTCTACTCTGAGCCGTCAAGCATCAGGGGTCGTGGGGGGGAGATCAATGGGAAAGTGAAGTGGGTACAATTCCCATTTGAAGCCTGGTGGGAATAATTAATGAAGGCCTCTCCCAACATCTCAATACATGTTTCTGGGAAAGAAATAGTGGATGACTCCACCTAATTCAAGGATGCTCTGGTCCTGTGATTCCCTGGCTGTTAGATAACACCTTTCTGGAGGCAGAATGTTCTTCACCAATGTACAGTAATTGGTTATATGGGGCTGGCGAAGCCAAGCCCCTAGTCCCTGCTTTCCAAGCCCAGGCAGCTTCTAGGCCAGCAGAAGAAAGACCACACAGTAGATTTGGTGAGTGGGTGGCCTCAGCATTATGCAACAGTCCAGCCCTTGGGCTGGAAGTTCCCCATCCCTCTGATATATTTCAGTTTCCTTGATAAAAACTTTCAGGTCCAAACTATATATTATTATGGCAAACTGAATGGGTCCACCTACCACATTTCCTTGGTTGTGTGTCAAAAATATATGTGGTGTGGCATCATTCCATGAGCAATAAAGCAGAAAAAAGGACCTGGAAACACATCACAATTTCATACCACATAGAAAGGCATGGGAATAGGTACGGGTTGGCATGAAGCTTAAGCCTCTCCATCAGTGCTGAGCCCAAGCAGGAAGCAAATTCAAAGCACAGGGATCTAAACTCCTTGTGGATGACATTCAGATGTTTGATGAGCAATATAAAACATATAAAGAGCTCTAGCTCTACACATATTTACTGAAAGTTATAAAATAAAAACCCCTCCAATTTACAGGGGAAAACTGTAAATTACCAGCAACATTTTACAGGCGTTACAGACACCTTGAGCAGGGTTGGCGGGGGAATGAGAAGGCTCAGAGATTTGTTTCTAAAAAATGAATGGAGTGTTGGTGAATTTTTTCCCCCTTACTCTCCTTATTTAATAAAAAAAAGTAATCATAAGTCAGTAGCATAAATACTGAAGATGACAGCTCTCTTAGTTTATAGTTACAAACAGATAAGGAGATGAATGGAGATATATTGGTGTCTTTTGAGAATAAAGAGCAAGTAAGGGGCTGTAAAGTGCACTGAAACATCAAGCATGCCTGCACTATTCTGCTCATTCACCCCGGGAAAGGTTGGAGAGAGACAGACCGTATGTTAAAAAAAAAGTTCCCAAAGGAGGAGAAAGAGAACAATCTCACCCAGTTTGGTTTTAGTTTATTAAAGAGAATTAAAACATGGAAGGAGGAAACGCCTAATGGCCTACATCTACCCACCTACCAGCTGAAGACATGGTGGAGGAAGAGGGTTCCTAAAAAGCAAAGGCACCCTCCAGTCAAGCTTAACTCCTGCTGAATATAGGGACACCATCATGCAGTTTTCTTGACCGCAGTAGAGAAGTGGCTTACCATCACCTTCTTCTAGAATATGCTTTCCAACTTCTCAGTCTAACCTACAGTCCTCAACCTCCAGACAAGGTCAGGTCACCTGTTGTGACACAGGAAAAGACATCTGTTGAAATACCCTCTTTCTACTTATGTCTGTTAGATGCGGAGGGGCCTGACCTTCTTTTGTTCTGGCTTCCTGTGGCCAGATAAACTGCTCTGCCCCACCCTGCCCCAACAGCAAGACCACAAATAGAGATAATCATTTGTTTCCATCTCAGCACCACAAAGCTTTTGAAAAAAGTGGAAAGCAAGGGAAAACAAAGGACAACCACAAGATGGTTCTTTATGAATTGCACACACGCACACGCACACATACACACACACTCCAAAAACAGGGAAACGCAGTGTCAAAAAAAAAGAATACATTTGCATAAAATCTGCATACGCTTATCTATAATTCATGAATGCAAATTTTGAAATAATTACTATAATTTAAAGAGAAGTGCAATACATCTCAGCATACCGAGGATATATAAAAACCACACGGCCCCTTGGGAAGTTAAGTAAGCACTGGAGCACCAAGTTCTACACATAAATCCCAATAGAAGCGGCAAAAGAGCAACACACGTCCTATTGTTTCTACTTCTTCCGAGTTTCAAAGACTGACTCTGTTAGCATAAGGCACCTTCTTCCCTTTCCCCTTAAGAGTTGCCAGTGGAAAGACATCAGTCATGCATTGCAAACATTCTGAGCTCCAATTCAGGGGGCTGTTCTTACAGGAACTGGCGGTCTGTAGATATAATATTCATCCTTTTACTATGGTGTATGCATACGGGCAAAGCTGATCAGTTGCATGTTTTGAATTTGGTTGCAGGTGCTTGGAGGGGCTGGTGCAGCAGTGCAGACAGGTGTGCTAATATAGCTCTTGTGTCTTTGCAATTTTAAGAGACAGAAAGCTCGCCCAGCCAAGTCCCTTGACATTTTTGATATGTCAAGGTCGTCTTTACAGTGACTCAACTGTGCAATAGGAAATCTGCCCTGGAAACTCTGCCTACAGTTGATTCCCTGCACTCCTTACAAGTAAAACCCCAGCTCTTGTTGCAAATTTTCTCAGCAGCTGCTTAATTTTACTCACTTGCTTATTTATCCATTTATTCATTTTACTGCAGCTGTTGTTCTTGTTTGAACTGATATCTACTCTGCCACTGGAACCAAAGAAATTAGGAAAAAAATAACCAGAGAGAAAAGGGGAAATCCAGTCCTTTTTTCCCAATAAACCTTGGACAGCAGAGGCTGACAGGGCATTGGAAACAAGGAAGAATCTACCCCTTCATTTCCAATTCCAGCTCCAACTCTGATTGCTCTACTCGTACAGGTGAAACTCGAAAAATTAGAATATCGTGCAAATGTTCATTTATGTCAGTATGGCAACTCAAAAGGTGAAACCAATATATGAGATAGACGCATTACATGCAAAGCGAGATATTCAAGCCTTACTTTGGTATAATTGTGATGATTATGGCGTACAGCTTATGAAAACCCCAAATTCACAATCTCAGAAAATTAGAATAGTGTGAAAAGGTTCAATATTCTAGGCTCAAAGTGTCCCACTCTAAGCAGCTAATGAATCCATAACACCTGCAAAGGGTTCCGGAGCCTTTCAATGGTCTCTCAGGCTGGTTCAGTAGGAAGCACAAGCATGGGAAAGACTGCTGACCTGACAGTTGTGCAGAAAACCATCACTGACACCCTCCATAAGGGGGGAAAGCCCCAAAAGGTCATTGCAAAAGAAGTTGGATGTTCCCAAAGTGCTGTATCAGAGCACATCAATAGAAGGTTATGTGGAAGGGAAAAGTGTGGTAGAAAAAGGTGCACAAGCAGCAGGGATGACCGCAGCCTGGAGAGGATTGTCAGGAAAAGGCCATTCCAAAGTGTTGGGGACTTTCACAAGGAGTGGACTGAGGCTGGAGTTAGTGCATCAAGAGCCACCACACACAGACGGATCCTGGACATGGGCTTCAAATGTCGTATTCCTCTTGTCAAGCCGCTCCTGAACAACAAACAACGTCAGAAGCGTCTTACCTGGGCTACAGAAAAAAAGAACTGGTCTGTTGCCCAGTGGTCCAAAGTCCTCTTTTCTGATGAGAGCAACTTTTGCATCTCATTTGGGAACCAAGGACCCAGAGTCTGGAGGAAGAATGGAGAGGCACACAATGCACGATGCTTGAAGTCCAGTGTGAAGTTTCCATAGTCTGTGTTGATTTGGGGAGCCATGTCATCTACTGGTGTTGGTCCACTGTGCTTCATTAAGTCCAGGGTCAACGCAGCTGTCTACCAGGAGATTTTGGAGCACTTCATGCTTCCTTCCCCAGACGAGCTTTATGGGGATGCTGACTTCATTTTCCAGCAGGACTTGGCACCTGCCCACACTGCCAAAAGTACCAAAACCTGGTTCAGTGACCATGGGATCACTGTGCTTGATTGGCCAGCAAACTCGCCTGACCTGAACCCCATAGAGAATCTATGGGGCATTGCCAAGAGAAAGATGAGGGACATGAGACCGAACAATGCAGCGGAGCTGAAGGCCGCTATTGAAGCATCCTGGTCTTCCATAACACCTCAGCAGTGCTACAGGCTGAGAGCATCCATGCCATGCCCCATTGCGGCAGTCATTGCTGCAAAAGGGGCCCAAACCAAGTACTGAGTAAATATGTATGCTTATACTTTGCAGAGGTCCGATATTGTTCTATTTCCAATCCTTGTGTTATTGATGTCATGTAATATTCTAATTTTCTGAGATTGTGAATTTGGGGTTTTCATAAGCTGTACGCCATAATCATCACAATTATACCAAAGTAAGGCTTGACATATCTCGCTTTGCATGTAATGCATCTATCTCATATATTGGTTTCACCTTTTGAGTTGCCATACTGACATAAATGAACATTTGCACGATATTCTAATTTTTCGAGTTTCACCTGTACATTTTGTTCTTGGTGATGACACCCTACACTTAAAAATGGTATCTTCTGTTCCTCATTTACCAGACTGAAACTTGGTAGTTCCAACTAGAAAAATAGGCGTAAGTAACCGTTTTTCAAAGGGGGATGCGGTGGTGCAGCGGCTTAATGACGCTGAAAGTTGCCGGCCAGAAATGGCTGACGGCTTCGGCGGTTCGAGTCCAGCCTTCGCCGTTAACAAGGTGAGCTCTTGTTTCCTCCCCAGCTCCTGTCAACCCAACAGCTCGAAAACTTACGTGAGTAGATAAATGGGGACTCTCACTCCGGTGGGAGGAAAAATGCTGGCAGCGCCTTGCACAGAGAGACGGGATCAGCTGCCGGTAAGCGCGAAACCGCGCTCGCCCGAAAAGGGTGCGAAGCAACGGAAATCCCGCCTCCTGTGCTCACCAGCTGGGCTCTGCTCTAGGAAGGAGGCTCTGGCAAACCACTTCCGAAACAATTGCCTTGAAAACTGCACAGGATTTGTCCAGGCAAGGATTCATCCAGGCAAGGACTCGTCCAGGCAGGCACTGCAGGGTCAGTAATGACTGAGCGCAGACAAAAAACAAACAAACAAACCGTTTTTCAAGAGAATAATGGATTTGCACATTTTTCAGTTACAATTATTTTTTGCATGAGATCCACCAAATTATAAAGGACAGCCCAGCTGGATTGTTTGAAAGGAGACTAAGTTTCCATGTGATGTAAAAAAGAAGGTACAAACCATGCATTCCCTGGGCCTTGCCTGGAAAAAGTACCCTAATGCAGAGATGGGAAAATTGTAGGCCTCATCCCACAGGGTTGCTGGATTCTTGACTTCTCCCGATGCAGCCAGCACAGTCAATAATCAGAGATGAGGCGAGTGCCTCACTTTGCCTGTTGACGGGGTTGGCCCTGGCCCAGTCCATGCATGGAGTTCTTGAAATGGCATCTCTCTGTGTCCCAGTTTGTACACTGAAGTGCTTGAACAACCTTGCACACCACAGACAATTATACATGTGGATTTCACTACTCAGGGGACTAAAAGATTTGTTGCTGTGACACACATGGCTTTTATTTGTTATCTGACCATAAACTGGCCGAGACAAATCTCCAATTATATCTATGTTTATTATTTATGTATTTTATTTTATTTAAAACATTCGTATGACTGCCCATCTTAAACACAGCTCCGGGTAGCTCGCAACAATAAAACCCAGTAACTATAAAATCATAAACCATAAAACCAAAAAGAAAAAAACCCCACACCTCAGTCATCCCCTTGGGATGCCCTACAGCCACCTCCAGATATCCTCATTCTACCCCAGCGCCTGGGTAAAGAGCCAGGTCTTGATGGCCTTCCGAAAGACTAAAAGGGCGGGGCCTGCCGAATCACCAGGGGAGGGTGTTCCATAAGGTAGGGGCAGCCATGGAAAAGGCATGCTTCCAAGGTCTAGGTGGCAAGATTTCAGGGAAGGGACCTGGAGCGTACCTACTCTATCCAATCAAGTAGGACAGGCAGATACTCTCAGGGAGAGGCAGTCCCACAAACACAAATCTCAGATACTTGTTTCAAAGCAGATGCAGATTCTGAAGAGTGAGTGTATCTGAATGCATTTTGTAATTGGACTTATGCAGTTCTGGAGGACTTGACCACAGAATGTGAATCTGTTGAAGAGTAGAACATCTTAGCAGAAATGAATTCACCTCACTATCTGTCCTTGACAAAATCTCATCTCAATCCATGAGCTTAGAAGCAGCAAAGATTCTTTTCAAGGGAACAAGAGAATTAGATCTTTTTCTTGTGTATTTATTTTATGGCATTAATATATATTTATTAGAAAATGATACATCAACTTTACCCCTTCTCATGCCTGTTTGGGTTCTTTCAGATATTGAGAAATGTAATTTGCCAGTAGTGGCCAACAATGGTTCCAAGCTTGAGACTTTCAGATTTACTGAACATAGTTTACCTCTTCTCCCAATTAGCAAGACAATGCTCTGAATGCTAGGAAGTGGAGTCCCAGGTATTTCTGAGTGTGCCAGGTTGTGGAAGACTCTAAATTAACAATGACATGCTTTAAAAAATGCATATATAGAAAGCATGGTGGTCTGAAAGAAAAAAAACAGGAAGTTGTCAGCCTTGGGAAAGCCAAAGTTCAATCTGCCAAGGAAGTATTTGTTTTTGAAGACTGTTCTTCTAAGCCGCCAACATTAGGGAGATATAAATCAGCCAAGATCTGATTCAAAGTTGAGGTTTAGAGTTTACAAGATTGAATCTTGAATTTCAAGTTGAAATACAAAGGCAATGAGATTCAGTCCAAACTGATTTGAGATTCAGCTCAAGAGAAGATTCAACCCTAGGCTATCATGTGAAAACATCAAAATGCCTGCAGCTCTATAGAGGGGTAAAAATGGGAGGTTTGGTAGACTTTTTACAAAGCATTACCTGCAAAGCTTCAGCTGGATAGCTTCAAGAGTTTATAACAATAACATCTGGAAATATTTCTCTCTAATGCAGAAATTGCAAGAATGGGGAAATGACAGTACAGCAGCCTCCAAATTGTCCAGCAAACAGTTTGGAGAGATACGTGTGAACCGAGACAGCAAGTGTCCAACTTAGTAAACTTCAAAAACTATCTTAAAGGTACAGTCTTACTAAAAATTAAAGACCTTTCTGAACAGTAGGCTTGTTGTTAAGGCTAACCTTTTCTGGGAAAGTTATTATATGCTATTCTACAAAGAGGGAGGGAGAGAGAGAGAGATGTAGGGTTATCACTACAGTATTGTGTATATAGTATATTGTAATATTAAAAATCCAGTGTATTATATGCAATCTAAGGACAACCATGCTATTCTAGACCCACAAACTCAGTGCAAATTACTCAGACAAAATAGTAGAAAGAAGTAGGAATTAAAAAAAGGGTGGGGGTGGGGAGAATGTAAGCAGAATGAAAGAGAATGAAAGAGGGATGGAAAGAGTTGAAGAATTACAGACAGACTGGGCATAGAGACTAATATGAGTATATTACAAGCCGGAAAAGTAGGTTGAAAGTTAAGGAAAGATAAGGATAAAAGGGTGTGGATTTGGGGAAAAGTGGATTTGAAGAAAGTTACATAATCACACAAGGAAGAGCAAGATTTTTTAAAAAAGACAGCAAATATACCAGGGTAAAAATCAGAATGTCTCTTTCTCTTCCCCACTCCCAAATTCTACAGCAGAACAGAACTCTTCCTAGCATTCCTATGGCAAGGTTTGTGGCGGTAATAACACTCATCAGTCTCGGCCAACTATTCATATCAGAGAACCCACCACACCCACCAGTCTCTTCCTCACCATAGCTTTGTTCATACGTGGAAAGAAAGCTGCAATGCTTAAGATTCTCCTGAGGCAAAAAAGCATCAGAAAGTTCGTAACATCTCCAAATCATCTTCAAATCACTCTGAACTGAAACCCTTCCAAGATTCACACAGATCTAGAGATTATGGATGGCCATCACATGTGTGTTTGTAAAGAACGCATGGGATGATCAGAAGAAGTCCCCCAAACCCAGTTTGATACAAATTTCCTTCTCCTGCTAATGCCTTATCAACACACACCACAGTCTCCCTGATCATTTTACTGAAAAGCAGTCTATGGACATCTCCTTAATTCCTCTGCACGTTGCAAAGTCATTTACACATTCCTCCTTGGTGAGATTCAGATTTCCCTAACTAGCACTGCCAGGAAAGGAGTTACCTGGAATGTGCCAGAGGTTGGTTATCATTTCTCATGTCAGCTGCTCCCCAGGGATGTCTTCTTGGAAAGAGCTGGACATAACCTGAGTGCTTATCAGAAGCCTCCAGGTGCTTAAAGAGAGGCTCCTATAGCATGATGTTTGGCAACAAGATCTACTACTATCATCTGCTGCTGTCAGTGACTCTTGGTTTTAATACAGCAGGCTTCTGGTCCAGTCCATGTAGAAACCAGATTCTGAAAATTCCAGCTGGAAGTAGTGCTTGAACCAAATGGAAAGAAGGAACCAAACTACCATGATAAATTAAACCAGGCTACTTCAAACTGATGCCCCGTGGATGTGTCAGAGCTACAACTCCCAGAATCCCAAACTTGTACATGATCATAGGTCTGCACGACTTCTGCCAGCTTAGAGGCTTTGTGAAGGGCCATCCTCTAAAAGTGGACAGGGAAGAGTTCTTAGACATGAACTCTGTCTTAAGGACTTGCGAGGTTTAAGGCAAATATTTTGCTCCTTCAGACACTGAGGCTTCCCAAAATGAAAAGAATAGGTGAAAGATTTGGCCCCATCCAATCTGAAGATACTCTGGGGGTTACCAAAAGAATGTTGGTGGGCTGCTTATGGCCTCTGTGACACTTTTTGCCCCTGTGTTCTACACATTTGACCATTCATGTCTTAGACATCAAAGCCAGACTGCAGCCATTCATTCCCTCCTGTAAGCTGGGACATTTCAGTCAGTATCTCTGAGGTCAATTCCCATCAGAAATTTTTCTGTGCATTCAAAAGAAGCCATTTTTCCCCATTATTGTCCTTTATATCTGGAATGAAACTGCTTTCTAGGCTGGCTTCAGAATGCCACCATGCCTTCTCTTTCAAACACTTCTCAGGAACCAACTCATCCATAAAGACTTTTCTTAAACAGGCCATTTATTGTACTCTAACTAAACCCAAGTTCATGTTATTACAGGTAGTCCTCATTTAGTGACTTCCTCATACAGCAACTGTTGGCAGTTACAACAGTGATGAAAAAGTAACTTTGTGACCAATCCTTGCATTTATGACCTTTGCAGGCCTGTAAAGCAAAGGAAAGCTGAAGTAAGATTGTAAAATCGTGATGTTTCACTTAGTGACCACTTCACTTAACAACCAAGTTGCCGGTCCCAATTGTCAACTGTAAATGAGGACTACCTGCAAAATAATTACTGTAGAAAATTTTGGACTGTATTGTCCTGAAGCCTACCTTGTCTCTGTTTTTTTCTCTCTGAAGCACACCCATTTTCTCTTCATGATTATATCTGCCAATTGACTAAAGAGATTTTCAGACTTCTCTGATGAGTAGCCATTCAGGGAAACTGACTCCTGGCAGGAAATTCAGGACCAATTTGAAAAAAGAATCTGTTTTTCATACAATGCATGATTAATATATAGACCTCATTGCCACAGGATGTAGAAAGTGGCATGTTAGTCTGTGGCAACAAAATAGACACCTTCAAACCTAACCAAATTTATTAGGGTATAACCTTTCATGAGCACCATCGTGCTCCATCAGATATACTGTATATAAGGTGCTACCATGCTTCATGTCCATTCAGGATATGGAAGGAACACCAAATATCTCAGAGTAACAAGTATTTCCTTACTGAGTTTAAAAAGAAGAGCAGGCAAGGGGTTTGGGGTTTTGTTAATATGACTTTCTACAGCTATAGATCAAAGGAGCAGAATGATGAGAAATAGTTGTCACTCAGATGGGTGGGGCAAATTTTGGGAGGGGAAGGTGATTTGGGGACAGATCAGTTCAAGATATGTTAAGCCCATCTTAAAACTTTGCTTGCCTTCCTATCCCACCCACATTTGATGGGAAAAGACCCTGCTAATTTTCAGACATTTTCAATTGAATTTTGGTGGCTCCATCTTGGGGTATTCTGCAAACCACAAAAGAGAGTGAGAACACGGAAGTGGTCTCTGGGCCATATGTTACCCGCCCTGGTGTTATGATGATGTCTGATTTTAATGACAAAATTAATGTAGGACTGCCTGATGCTCCATTTGGACAAGACTAATGTCTATTGAGCATAACAGTTTTGGTCACGGACTTATTTATTCCTGCTGCTGCATTAACATTCAGCTCACCCAGAAAACAAAATGCAAATCTCTTAAGTTACAGCTCTTTTTACAGTCCAGCTAGGCTACTTCAGATCAGGGTGATGGTAGAAAGCCATGGAGGTCAGCTTTTTATGCGGTGGAGGTCAGGTTCTCTGGACAAGCTCTTAAGTTCTGCACACTCAGGTTCACATTAAGGGGCACCATCAAAGTAGCTAACAGAAAGTGATGGTGGGATTTGCGTTGGCAAGAGAACAGCACACGAGCCAATCCTTTCCATGAAATAGGGTTGCTCCATTGACAACGTTGCACAAAGGGAGAAAAAAGACCCCAGTGCAGAGCCTTCAGAAAGCTTTTTAAATCTGGGGGCTTTCCTTCTAGTTTTGTGTATTTTCCCCTTCAAAATGGCAGGAAACCACCTTGCTTCTCAGCCTCTTTCCCTCCAGCTGACCAAAATGAGGGTGCAAAGAACACCAGCATTGTCCTACCTGCAGAGCTACCGTTGGGCACACGGTATAACAAAACATTCTCTCATCCTTGTAAAAATGAAATAAAGCAATTGCACCCAACCTGTACATGTTTTTTGCACATGTATTTGTATTTGTCTGGTGGTGTAAAATATCCAGCAGTGGTTCAGTTGAGAAATCTCATAAGAGAAGTCAGTTGTAAAAAAATGTAAGAGTTCCTGGTCATCTTGCCATCATCCTCTGTACCATTTAAAAGTCTTCGTGATTTGCAAAAGGTGATGACAATTTGCAACCAGGCCCTTTCCCCCATTGCTGTGTCCGCTGCTGCCTGGCGCTCTAGTGGTTGGGCTAGAAAAGTGGGGGAAGACATGTTCTAACCCATGCGTACAGGAAGAGATAAACTCCAGGAACAAAATGCTAATCCATTATGGGAATGGAGAGAGAATCAGAGAGAGAGAGTCAGAGAGAGAGAGAGAGGAACAGCTAGCTTGAGCCCAGGAGCCAGGAGGTAAGTAACAGTTCTCACAAATGGGAAAACGGACTTGACACAAGATCTGAAGAACTGCATCATTTCGGAAGAAAAGCCCTCCAATAAACCAGATCAGCATCAGAAATAAATCAACCCAGCTTCCCAAATATACATGTCATGGGATCAGGGTCAGAAGCAATCCCAAAGATACACAAACGACTGATGGGAAAGCCCTAATAGACTCTGGATGGCCACATGTCAGGGGTATCAAAAGCTGCATCCTTATTCTTGCATTGAGTAAGACAACCTCCCTCACCCTGATGCCTTTACAAGGATTAGATTACCATTCCCGTTCTTCTGATCCAGTTAGAGTACACTACAACCAGTAACCATGCTGACTAGAATTCCAAGAATTATAATCCAAAGTATTTCAAAGGCATTAAGTTAGAGAAGATTGGAATGAGTGGTTGGACTAAATGGCTTTCAGGAGCTTCTCTGACTCTAGACCTGTACAGTACAAAAGAGACAAGGAAATAGAAAAGGAGGAAACACATGCTCAGTTGTTGAAATAAGAAACATTAGGACATAGAAATGTCATATGAGAAATCAGTGGGAAAAACTAGGTTTCTTAAAGGCTAGTGGGCAATGGAGGACACATATTGACTTGCTGTTCTAGTAAGCATGGAACAAAATATATCTATATCCTGGGAAGTTACCGAAGCCTCTTCAATGCATCATTTCTTGTGACGTAAAATAAAATAATAGAGGGTGAGGGTTTTTTCCCTTGGTTTTATTTTGTTGTGTTTTGTGCGGTGGGGCAGGGCATGGGGAGTAGATGACAAAGGAGCATCCTTAAAGGTCTTTCTGTCAGGATTAGCCCATGAAACTCCAGGAGACAGTACAGATTCAATCCAGCAAGGTTTATTGGCTTCACTCCCGTTACAGAAATCTTCTCAGAGTGATAGCAATTCCCAGGGTCACCCCACAAACATCCTGCATTCCTTAGGGAGGTGCCAGTCTCATTCTCTTATCTCTTCCTCTCTGCTCTGGGGATAAGAGTAGGTGCTTAACCCCTTTCGCTCTAGCTCTCACACTTTCCAATGTTTATCAAAATATCCACTCTCTGCATCAGGGGTAAACAACTTTTTTCTGGCCAAGGGCCTCACCTGACATCTCAAGGCTTTAGTTCAAGAAGTAGGTGGATCCAGGTCAAAAGTAAATATGATTAACATTCATTAACACACACTTACATGAATTAATTACAGTTAATAGATTCCATACATTCAATACTTTCCCCTTTTCAGTCAAATTCGATTTTCAGTTTGGTGACAACTTTCCAGTGGATCCTGGGGTCACATTTTCCTGGGATTAGGCAGCACCCTCTGTCCTACTCCAGGCAAACTCACTAAAATGGTTCAAAATTCTGATCCGTAGTAATGGCTCTGTTGTTGGTAACTTCATTGGTAAAGCTCAGCTCAATCTTCTCCTACTGCATTAGCTATAGGTTTGGTATTAATTGCCAGGCTTAAGCTTGAAAGGCTCCTGCCAAGGATCCTAGGCTCAGGAGATAGATTTGTTTCTGTAGCAGAAGAGTCCAATCTGTTCAAGTCAGGGTTTTCTCCTCCTTTGCTGGAACCAATCAAGCTGTGGACTCCTCCCAAGAGGAAATGAACTTTTTCTGACATTTTGGAGGAGACTTTTATGAGCTTCCCCATCCCACACTGGTCACAGCTGAAAAGGTTGTTGTTCTGCTTAACAAGAAGGAAAACACATTGGAAAAGACCAAATGACCTTTCCAAACAGCTCTGCTGAGAATCAGCACTATTTGATCCCCTCGGATATAGAAAAATAAATAACTTTAGACCTAGGAGAGGAGAGATGGCAAGAACTACCCTCCTTTTTGGCCAGTCAATTTCATCACTGGGCTGTCTCAATTGCGGAGAAAAGTTAGCAGAGAGAATATAAACAACCATTCACTCTGTCTCTCCTGGTTCTGGAACCAAGCCTGGTTAATGGAGAAATACCTTAGTCTAATGAAGAAAACAGTTTTCCTGGCAATCATGCACAGCTTTCTGAAGAAATGCCTGAAGGCTGCTATCAAGAAGCACATACTACATACCCCTGCTCCAGGCAAGGATGCTGGTTTGCTGCAAACCAAACTCCAAAGTCCTTTTACCATGAATATGTCATTTTTCAAATTTGCACCAGAAGCTGAAATTATTTATGAAAATTGGAGAAACCATGATAGCATTTGATTAATATACAGCCAATAAAGTCTTGTCAATTCTAGGTGGCCACCACCAAACAAAAAGAGGGAAAAGAAAAACAAAAATAAAGGGACAATATCTTAAAGTGTGTGTGTAGACACACACATACGTGGCCTTCACCCCAGGTCTAGCTTTCCAAGAGAGCTATGAAAAAGCGACTATAGCTTCTCAGGGCCTACCTGACATCTTTCCTGCTGCACAGAGCAGGAGGAAAGAGGCATCTCCTGATTAATTTGCCTTTTTTTTCAATTAGTCCCCTTGTTTTAAATTAGCATTGTCTAGCCCCAAATGTCATAAATGGGCGTTCTTGTCTCTGTGCAACTTTTCAAACTGGGAAAAACGGTTAGAAAGTCAACCCTATTGTCCTGTAGATAAATCATAGTCAATATAATAAACAGAGATTAGGCATCCTCAGGTTTCATTACTTCTTTACTCAGGCAAAGTTGCTATATTTTAAAGGTATCCCTTATATATTTTGAGTACCTTCCTCTAAACATGAAAAGGCCATGCACTGTCATTGCTCTCTTAAACAAAATCAGCTAAGTGACTGCTTAACAGATTTACCAAGGAATTTTGTCTATGAATGAAAAAAGGATTAACAGCTGAACTTTATTTATTTCTTCAAAAATACAGAATCAGTAATTGTTTTTTATTTAATAAAATATTTTTAAAAGAAGACTGGTGGGTCAGAAGGTCCCACATGGCACAGGAAACCCACATAGAGGCATCTCACCAATAATGTAGAATGAATGGAAAATATTTTCAGTGGTACTAATGGTTTAGAACAGCCTTCCCCAAACTTGTGGCTCCAGATGATTTAGACCAGTATTTTTCAAACTTGGCAACTTTAAGATGTGTGGACTTCAACTCCCAGGATTCCCCAGCCAGCATGCTGGCTGGGCAGTTCTGGGCTTTGAAGTCCACACATCTTAAGGTTGCCAAGTTTGAAAAACATTGACTTAGATTATAGTTTCCAACACAGCTGGTCATACTGACTGGGAATTCTGAGTGCTCAAGGTTGTGGAACATCTTAGAACAACCCTTGTTAATCACAATGGACATAGTCTAATACCTCGTCATGCATGTATACTTTTGATACCACTCAAGTTGTATATTTCTGCATATGGGAGGGCAGAGGCACAGGACTGTAGCCTATAAATCTACAACAGTCTACACTGACTTTCTCACAGCATCAGATAACAGCATCAAGTACTATCCAAGAGCACTGCATGGGGTTTTTCATTATAGAAACATACCTGTAGAGCTGAATAAACATTCCTGGAGTATTTGTACAGCTGTGGCAAGAGTATAATCATCATCATTCAAGCAAAATTACCACAGTGTGGATTAAATTTAAGCCATGGACCTGGAACTTACGTTGAGGAGCGCAGCCCATCTATTCATAAGGATGGTCATCAGAAGTTAGGTTCTCTCCCTATCTGTGTGAAGGAAGCTTCAGCTCATGAAGAGTCAACTATCATTTTTAGACTATCCAGGTAACAAAGCAGTAGCATTACAAGGATATTTTGGACTTTGGCCTTTTTTATGGAGAAGCAAACATGAGGTGGCAGTTCTGGTCTGCATTTCTCATTTGGCAACAGAAATCAATATTATGAAAACACCTCAGAACTATGTGAGAAATACCACACTTGGAAACATATACCCAAGTTCAGCAAGAGCTGGAAGTCTACCGCCTGGAAAATAAATAGAGGTCTCTAGTGATTAGATACCCAAGATCGCTTCTGGGGGGCATCTATTTATGTATATATATCAGGGTTTCCTAAACTGTGAGGTGTACCCTCCTTGGGGAAGTGCAAACAGAGTCCAGGGGAAGTGTGAAGATTTTTATTATTATGACTTTATTAAAAAAAAGCTTCATTGTATTGTTTTCATTGTTCATTTGTGTTTCTTCTGGTGTTTGGATTTTTGAGGGGAGATGTATACATTAAGATTACACTAAAGGGAGGAGTGATGGCAAAAAGTTTGGGAACCCCTGATATATATGTATCAGGTCGTTTCTTCCTGACCAAGCACTGGTCAAAAGCAGTCTTATTTCCCATGCACAAGATTGGCACCACCACAATGAGAGTGGCCCTGTTTCTCACAATGTATACCAGTGCTGGAGAAGCCGGAATCTTCCAGATACTGTTCTTTGCAGGCCGAAGCAAATTTAGATTTTTTAAGATGAAAAACCCTGCAAAACCCCATTCATCAAGTGCAATGGCAAAACAAAAATTGACCCTATGGGCAATGGTGCCTTTCCTACACTGCCCCTCCCCCCCCACCTTTAACATTTTAAATAGATGTTAAATCACTCTCCAATCTAAATAAATAAATAATTGGATGTATTTTCACTGAAAAATACATCCAATTCTTTTAATGTTGTTCTCTAGAAACAATAAGAGGAATATTCAGACAAGACGTTTATCCAGACAAATCTGTTTTTTTGAGCAATAGTATTGATTAAACCCCCATCAATTCCCTGACACTATAATCGAGGGACCATCCATCCAACGTGCCACTAGTTTACTTACTCCAAAAGCTCCATTTTAACCCAGTAACGTGCCCTAATTCTGTCTGGATACTTCATGTTTTTCCATCCAGGTTTTCTACAATGTTTTCTGTGATCCCCCCCCCCCTCACAGGAGGTATCTCCTTGAGAAACAGCCACATGATTTCCTCTCTGAAGGGGACACATCCAGCCCCATATTTCATTCATCTGAGAGCACCATTTCCAACACTTCATATTTTGCTTCTCGTATTTTGTTTTGCAGACAAATAGATGAAAGAAGAGAGGGAACGGTAGTAAGTTGTTTTCTCTTGTTTTGTTTTAGTACAGGGGGGGGGGGGGGGTGAAAGCATTCCTCTTCCTTCCTAACCAGAGGTAGCAGGAGGGTGAGGCCTGTGGGCGGGCGCAAAGAGTGCTCCTCTATTGGACAACTTGGAGGAAGCAGACAAGCACTGATTGGTTCATATGCTCAGCCAGAAATTTAGACGTGCCCTTAGAGGACAGCACTGTGACGGCCAGCATAGTTCAGAGAAAAGCAAAAGCAACAGAAAAGAATGCTGATTTCATTTAAATGGGCAGGGTGAAAGTTTGGGAAACAGATATATGAATGAGGTTGCAGTGCCTGATGGTTTTATGACTTTCTCAAAGCTTCTGAACTCCCCCATCTAAACTTTGCATACCCCCTATCCACCTAGCTTCATGGAGAAAATCTATGTGGTCGTTAGGAGCCAAAAATGACTTGATGGCACATAATCAATCAATCAGTCCACCTGGCTGCATCAGAGGAGCATCACCAAGGCTCAGCTTGATCTATTCAGCACTCAGTCCCTCTTCTCCACTCCCCAAAATATGTCCAGTCACAGTAGCCCAACATTAATTTGTTTCTTTTCCTCTTCTCTTCCTGTTGCTTTTCCCTTTTGTATCACATTCCTCAGATCCCAGAGGAATGGCCACATTGATCTGTTGCAGGATAAAAAAAAGCAACTTCTGTGATGTGAAGACTAAACTTAATTATTATGTAAGTTTTCATGAGTTACAGTAAAAAGCAAGCACAGAAACAGTGATGCCAAAATTCATTTGGCATTGCATGCAGGCTATTTTTCGTAAGCATGTGCCACTCGGCTCTATGCTTCCAGCTTTAATATTAGAAAAAGAATAACACCTGATTTCTTCCTAAATGGAATTGTGGACAGGGACAGATCGTAAGAAGTATGCAACTGTTTTTCTCATTTCCAAGTAATGTGAAATAAGGGGCAATAAGGATTCAGTCATCCCAAAACTTCTACGTGGAACTTTTGAGAAGGCAACTTAAACCATTTCAGTTGATGGACAGACAACAGTGCCAAGAGCTGCTGGGGTTAAGCCTCAGAATATCTAGTAGGGAATGATGGTTTAGTCTACTTCAGATCTGCATGTGTTTCTTCCCAGGTCCATTCTGCCCAGTTTCTACTTTTTTTTTTTAAGGTAGATAAAATAATTATTTAAGGATACTTAAGTATATATTTTAAACTTGCCTATGCACAAAGCACATATTGTAAACCTGGGATACTAAAAGGCACATTTTAAAATTGAAGTTTCCATCTTAACTTGAGCTGCCATGGAACTGGGGAAGTGCAGAATCCAAATAATAGTTTTGTTTCACTCTTTGGGAGATGGTCAGGAGACTGCATCCAACTTCTCCCAGAATCAAATCCCTCAAGCATGCTAGACACCCAGCTCTATGCTACAGCTTGGAACACCTTCCCAGGCCAGTGGAGGCAACTCAATGCCTTCCAGATGTGTTGGACTTCAACTCCCACCAGTCCCAGTATGTCCAAATGAAAAGGAATTGCAAGAGTAACTGTCCAAAACATCTGGAAGGGTCAGATTTCCTACCCCTGCTGTAGGGAGTAAAGGGTTCCCAGGATTGAAACTATTCTGCCTACCCAGACTGGCCACTAGTTCACTTCAACAGGAAGTGATATGAAGGTTCCCAGTTCAAGGCGGAGCTTTACTAACTGAATGATAGTCTGTTCCTGCTCTTGATAAAATCACTGTTCCCAACTTGACCCTCTTCCTCAGTTCTGAAGCAATGACTCCTTCAGCCTCAGTTTGTTAAGCTCTCCCAGCAGTTAATGTCCTTAAATCCAGGTCTGCAGTACCCAAAGGAGGGCCCAAAACCGTCATGTTGAGGACAACTAGGTTACCCTCAGTGCTGTAAGTAGAAGAAATAAAGGAAGTGAGATGCTTTGGTTCATTCCAGCTTTAGGTCAGACTCAATTAGGTCCACTGAGAAGAAGTGGAGTTGGAGTGGCTTTACGTCTCCTGAAAAGAAGTGGGAAGGCATCTCTCCCTAACCCCAGCCCCTGTGAGTGTGAGTTATAGTGAAAATTAATGTACGCTCAGAAACAAATGGGCAAGAACGGGCACATGAACCTTTACTGTATATATCTTTTCTGCTAACAGAAAAGTAGAAGGAGAGACCACAGCATTAACTCACACCAAATGTAGATTGTGTGCATGTGTGTGCGCAAACCAATGTATATTTATTATTATTTTATGCCTTTGGAGAAATATAGGGCCTGACCTCTGCATGCACCCTTAGCTGCAAATCTTCTGTTATGATGGCAACCAGTGTTCCCTTGGTGCCTGAGCTGCAAGATTACAGACCATAAGTAGCCACCAATTTGTTATACTGCTTGGCATTCTTTATTTGCAAAGCTCTGTATGGAGAATAACAAATTAGCCATTCCAACATGTGTGTGAAGTACCTTCAGGCTCCTTTGCCCAGATGGAGTGGGGGGGAGGGAGTAAACAAGACCAAAACTGCACAGAAACGGAGGCATAAAGGAAAAAAAGGGTTAAGCAAGCTGTTAAAATAAAGAATAGGCCTGCTCCAGGCAATGGAGCTTCACCTCCACAAGGTGCTTTGCAGCATGGAGGTGATGTTGTTCACCTTCCTGAGGCAGCCGGTGTGGCTCTCAGCCTCTCATCCAGCACTGCAGGAGTCTCTTCCAAGCAGTGGAGCTGCTAGACCAGCAGCTCAGAGCAACACAAAGGGAAGTAACGCAGCAGCTTGGCTTTTAGAAGTAGGAGGTGACGTGTTGCTCTGCAAGTAACTTCACTTTGAAAGAGAAGCACCTGTAATTGTATATGGGAATGACCTTGGGAGACAGGTTGAAGAGCTGCTGACTAGGCACCTGCCAGATAAGAGGCAGCTGAGCCTGCAGAAGGAATGAGGGTGTGGCAAACATCTCAGAAGGGACCCTCCCTAGTTTCTTGGACTGTAAAGGCGAGGGGAGAGAGATGCACTTTCAGACTTGCAAGATTCTGTTAATGTAACCTTCCAATAAAGTTAGAGCTAGCACTTCTGGTGTGCTTCTGGTCTGGACTAACTTGCAAGGCTGACATCGCCCACCTCTCAAAGTGTTGTCCACCCCAATTAAAGAAACAAAAGCCACATTACACCACTGATGCACTTAGCTGTGACTGTATGAGACTTGCTGGTTCAGCTCCTTCTGCTACTACCTCTTTGCACATTCAGCCCCTGCACCACCCTTGCAGCTGCACGAAGATTGGAAGCATTCCTGCCCTCTTTATAAGAAACCACCGAGTTCCCTGTTTTGCTTGAGTTCTGGTAATTGACTGCAAGCTAAAATAAAGCCATGATCCTAGCTTGTTCACTAACATTGTGAAGCTTCTATTGGCTGGACTGGATTAGGGAGGATTTGGACACATCTGGCTCTTCTGGATCTCATTTTCTCAGGGAGTTTGATCTTTAGGAAAGCAGGATCCTCTCTTTGATCCTGATCACTGCTCAGACCTATTGCTATTTAAACAAAACTCAACCAATTGTAATTTATTCATCAAACCATGTTATGCAAGCCATGTGCAAGAAGTGAACGTCCTATACTTACTGCTTTTCATCAGCAAAGTATCCTCCTCAAAGATCAACACCAGCTCTGATTTTTGGGGGGGGGTTCATTTCCATTCTTGTGTTTATGGAGACCCCTCTGTTCCTCTGAGACCTTAAAATAGTATGCTATGTGATAAGAAATAAAAGCAAAACAAACCAAAATGCCAAATGCCCCAGAAAGATGTTGGATTTAGCTGCAATTTGATCCATTTCCTGTTAGGAAAAGCTGCAATTTGATCCTATTTAACGTCACCGTCTGTCTAGGTTCTCCCTGGGTGGGCTAATAGCTGGGGTGTTTCATGCTGGATTTGGCCAGGCCCACGGTTTAGATTTCACTACGGGATGTGAATATTTGCAACTAGTGTACTGTATTGCATGTTGGGGAAAATACTGCATGGAGCTGTTCGGTGGAGAAATTATACAAAGATGGGAAAGGATTTTGTACCTTCTCTCCATGCCCCCCAACCTCTACATCAATCTGTCTTTAAAAATACACTCACGTACACATACACACATATATATATTCTTTTCGTTTGTACCACTTTCTTAATATAAAGAGTATTAGTTGATCTATTTTCTTACTAAGCATGGAAAGAGTGTCAGTTTTCAACTGAGATTCCTGTGAGCTCCCTTCTGTAATTTTCTCTCCTCTAATTTTTATGGGAATTAGAAACCGGAAGACCGTGAGTTCTAGTCCCACCTTAGGTGCAAAGCCAGCTGGGAGACCGTGGGCTAGTCCCTCTCTCTCAGCCCTGGGAAGGAGGCCAGGGCAACCCTCTTCCAAAAATCTTGCCAAGAAAACTGCAGGGACTAGTCCAGGCAGTCACCAGGAGTCAAGGCTGACTTGAAGGCACACACACACACACACACACAAGATAAATAATTGGTTATGCTGTTATTTTCTATTGTTTTAATTTAATTTTACAATTAGAATGGTATTTTATGTTTCTAATGTTGTATTTTATAATCTATTGGATTGTTTTTCACCCTCTAGTTTGGGGGGCACCTTATAAATATATATATATATATATATATGTATGTATGTATGTATGTATGTATGTATATTTCAAATTTAGATACCGCCCATCTCACGAAAAAGTGACTCTGGGCGGTTCACAATAAAACAACAATAAATATTAATTAAGATACAATAAAAACAATATAAAATACAGTAACAATAGAATAAAACCAACCACATGTATGCATTTTAACAGCTGGATTTTATATTTCCAAAAATGGGGAACTGATCATTGTCTGTCCTTTTTTGTGAAAGCTTGGGGAAAGTTTACAGCACTTACACACCAGACAGCACCCAATTTGCTTCTATGCAAAGCAATCCTCTCACTGTAGAAGACTGTAAGAATGTCTGGCTGAAGACATTAGGAGTAGGTAGTCCTTAAGCACCAGCAACATTCTTCCCCCAGCACACTTTTTCCTGCTTTTTTCCCCCCTTACCTGATGGTTTCTTGGAAATTTCACCTCCATGATATCATATTTGATGTATACGAGTGACAGCATCAGGACCAGCCCAAAATATTATAACATATTGCCTGAGACAAAAGGCAAGATGGTGTCTTTTCCCCACTTCCTATAGGCTGTGTCTGAAGGCCTCCATTGTGCTTAATGTACAGCGTCTGGGCAGAATGAAGTTGAGAACATCCTTCAAAGCAGAGGTGAAGAATCACGTTCTTCTTCCGCTGTATATATTAAAACCATCTCTGTAAGTTGAAAAATTAAATCACAGGGAACAGCTGCGACTGAACTGTTATTTTTGATGGCTAGTTGGTTTGTTTTAATCTGGAAGAGATTATAACAGCTTCCCCACATGCAATCCGAAGTAGCAGTTAATATTCTGATAGCTTTGAATTTTACTATCATCACCCATTCTCCTGAGTCTATAGATCAGGTCTTAGCCTTACATCAGCCGTTACTATTACTTATATATAATAAAAACTGTGGTTAACTTTAGGCCAGGCTGAGGAATTTATTTTGAGCTGGAAGCCCCATTCTGAGGGCCACAGGAAGCATGGCGGGGTATTACCAGTAGATGCAGGGTTGAAAGTTTCTGAGTTTTTAGTGTTTCATTTTTTCCATTTCTTCTTTTTTTCTCTCATGTTAAACAGAAGTGCTTAGGGACTAGAGGCCTTGTGGCCAGCATACAGTGGGTGACCTTGAATTTATATGCTTCATCAAAAGACCATCAAAAAGATTAGAAGATACATAAGTTGCACTCTTCATTTGGCAATGTCCTCTCCATAGACTAGGGTTTGGAAATTTGTGATCCTCCAGATGTTGTCACACTCATCCTCATCCAGTATGGCTACTAATCTGAGACGACAGGAACTGTAGCTCAATAACATTTAGAGAGGTACAAATTCTCAACCCATACTGTCTACTGAAAGCTGTCCAGGCCATAGTAGTTGATGTAACTGCTTCCCATAATGGTCCATCAAGCAAGCATGACTGCAAAATGAGCACAGGCATCTTCCTATAGGATGGTTCAACACAAAGCATTATCAGGACCCATCTCCTCATGTCCAAACTGCAAGAATTTGCATTCCATAGCAGCAGAACATTCCCTACCTCCAAGAAAACGATGGAGGCTAGTTTATTTTGTGTGCAAGCTGGAGTGCCATGTTCACTTACAAACGGCTTTGCATTAAAAGTCAACCTTACTTAGTCTCTGGGAAATTAATGATTGCCAAATCCAAAAGGTCTCCTATATTTGAGTAGTCACTTGGCGTCTTGACAGGACTGCGTAGAAAGAGAGGTAGTCAAATATGACAATTGGCTTGAAATATGTAGGCATCTAGCCTTCTATAATATATGGACTGCATTCCCTGTAAAAATTATTTATTAGGAACTTTTAGTTACTGAGTGGCACTGTGATTTAGTGTACAATTGCTGCATTTGCCTCTGGGACCCAGGGTTCTAATGCAACTTGTGAGACTGAACTTAAGTGATGCTAAAAAGTTACCGAGGCTGTCTCAGCTCACTTGAGGATGAACCATAAAACTGTCATAACCAGCTTAAATCAAGACCTCTTGTGCACTGGGATTTCCATAGGACATCTTCCTACCATGTGCTTCAGAGGATGAACCACAAGATGGAGAGAGAGAGAAAGAGAGAGAAAAGCACTTGGGTGCAGGGTGGGGGGGAGGTAATTCGTTCCACTTACTTGGCCATGTCAGTGCCAGTTTAAGAGTGTCATTCCTAAGGGGCAGCAAATTCTAACCCAATGGGATGGTAGTAATGGATCAGCATCAATGCCAAAGCCCACAAAATAAACCCGTGGGGTTAAGGATCAAAAGTGGAAAACCAAACAAGAAATAAGGCCTGTCAAAACCTCCCTGCCTCCCTGCTCCCACTTTCTGAACAAGTTGCCAGTCTTTTTCATTTCAATACCCAAAATATTTAAGGAAAAATCAGCGGCAGAATCTCTACGAAGTGACACATGGTGTGACTCATGCTTACAAACGGAGGTGCCAGAAGCTCAGCCTTACTAGATAGTCATAATAGAAGTCATTGAGTTTCTGGTTAGAGAGCCCTAAAAACTATTTCATATTTTTATCTCTGGCCTCCAGGGAAGACCGCTATCAAGCCAAAAAGTGTAAATGCAACCCATTTGTCCATATTCTGGAATCTTTGGCCCCTTTTTCTTCTTGTTTCTGTAATAGGCCATGAAGCCCTATTACAAACTGGAGCAGAGATTATACTCTTTCTGTAATCTGGCTTGCAGGACAAATTCCGACCAGTGTGGTACTGGTATTCTGACTCAAGAACCATCTGCCTCTTACAACAACCTCCACCTTGGGCTATAATGTGAGCCAATGGCTCTCCTTCCATCCCGTCAATATTGAATATAGCAATATCTGTGTCATAAAGAGATCTTGGGATATGTGTCATTTTCCCAGGATATCCAACTTTTTACCATGGTTAGGAGGCTGCACTCTGGGAACAAGCAACCCAACGCTTTTTGTCCCTTGGATGCTCTGTTGAGCTGCAGGGGATAAAGAACTGACTACAAAAAACAAATGGAAGAAGTGGTTGGTCCACAGGAGGGATGGCTGGGCAGATTGCTCTCAATGCCATTTCCCTGAGAAGATACCCACTCCACCCTTTCCACTGGCATCAGCTGCAGGAATTTTTGCCCCTTCTTTGGCTCACCTGTTTCCTGACCCATTATGGTTTGCCAAATTCTACCCTATAACTTTTCCCAGGTTCTTTCTCCTTGTTCCTCTGTCCACCACTGTCAAAGGCCTCAACGCAGAGATCTTTGCAGAAAGAGACTTCAGGATCAGCTGAAGGATGGTGGGACTTCCAAGGAAACAAAGGGTTAGGGTTAGGGTTTGTGTAGTTTTGTAGGGCAAAACTACACAAACAGCAGCACTGCCTCAGCATGATGTTCTCTTGAACTCTGCGTAATGCCTGATGCTCTCTCCTGCCCAGTTGCTCCCCTCCCTTTTCCCCATCCCACCTTCCACCCCCACCTTTCCCAAGCAGCAAGATAAGCTGGCTATTTTGTATAACTCTTAACTGAGTTGGAACCTGTTGCAGGGCAAAGTGGTCTTCACCATTCATAGCATCTTTGTTCCTTGAAGAGGGAACAGCTAAAACCTCTGCAACTGTAGAGCACTGAACTGGATACGTTTTGCACTGCAGGCTCTGGATCTACATCTTGTACGCCAGTCCTAGGGGCCTCTCTGAACGCACGTTGCGTTAAATGTATTAAATTGTACTTCATCTATGGTTTTGGATTTTTCTTTTCTTTTTAAATAGAAGCAGCTTGGGAGAGGGGATGGCAGTAATATTCATCAGAATTCTGGTACAGAAGAAAAGAGTTCAGACTTTCTGCTCCCAAAGCTGATATCCTAACTATCACCAGGTTATTTCAAAAAGAAAAACAAACAAACATTCACAGCAGTTGTTTGAGCAGCTGTACTTATGAACACAGGTTTCAAGTCTGATTTTATAGTCCTTAAGAGTTGATGGTGTCTTTCAACTTGATATCCTCCAGAGATGTTGGATCACCCCTTGCAGATGGGCAAACTGCAGAACTTAAGTTAGTCATGACTATCAGAACCCCCCTTTATTTCAATGGGTTATTCCAAAGGGCAACCCAAGCCATTTGGACAGGTGATTTATGGCCAGCTGTCTTAAAGAGCAGCTACAGAAACGGTTCTAGCCTAAATGCAACTTGATTCAGTGTCTGCTACCAGCAGGCCCAAAGTCATGGGTTCCTTTCTTCCTGCAGCAGAGGAGTTTTGAAGAGCCAGGGATATCCGAGGGAAACCTGCAGTACTGAGGCTCACCTGCCCATTCATACGCCCAGCTCCTTTGTCCTGCAGGCAGTGGCCCCTCCAAGCTGCTCTCCTCCCTGGCTACACGCACCCCTGGCAAGCAGCCTTTCTGAGTCTACCTTGCTTCTGCCCCTCCTCTCCAACCCGTCCGCCTCTCTTCCCAACATAGTGGTGCCCTAACTTGCTTTGACTGCTCTCTGTGGACTCTCTTTAATCGAACCCCATTTCCTCTTATCAAAGATAAGAAAATTTAAAGTCACCAAGAGTGAGACTGTAGATCTTGCCGAGGTTGCCATACCTGATGTATTTCTTCCTTTAATCGCAGAAATGATGTTGTGTCACTAATATTTTATGTAGTGCTCTCCTCCTCCTCCTCCTGCTCCTGCTCCTTCCACAGAGTCTGTCGCTTGTAGGGAGAGGCAGCCACAGCCCAGCGTGCCCCTAGGGCCAATAGTTAAGGAGCGTGTTATTGTAAGATGCTGATTCATTAACGGCCAGGCTAATTAAGGTTCATAAAATGTATTAAGGATAAGATATTATTTTCTTTGGGCCTCATTATGTAAAAAATGAGATTTGGTGTGCAGGTCTGTATGTGTAGGGAGCACTGCATTCCAGTGTGCCTGCAACTCTGCATGTGTAAGTGTCAGCCCCACCAGGTAGACCAGTTATTACTCTAAGGAAGGCTTTACTTTACTGAGAGTGGCTATAATAACAGAGTCTTGCAAGTCTGATTATGCTGAACCTCCTCCCCTTCTTATATCCATGTGAATTAGGGAGGTGTCTGTTGGAGCCTCTTCCACATATTTTCTGCTTGTTGTGGACTTAAGATACCTTTTTCCCCTTGTTGCTTTGGTAACAGATCTCATCTATCTCCAACAAGGTTACCTTCCTTACTCTCTACAGTAAGAGAAGAACAATGTCCCTACTACATATTAGCCGCTCACGAAAACCAAAGTTGCCCATCCAAGTCATTTCTCCATAAGCTACTTAAATGATCTTCTAGAGTTATCCAACCATCTTAGTGCAAAAATCACAGTAATGAGGATATGCTTTATAACGCTTCAAGGATTGGTGGACAATGCTATGAAGATACTCTAAATCACTAATGGGGAAAGGGCCAGTCAGTGGCCCACAAAGAACTCATCAAACATTATTTTTTTGCTATTTCTACCACTTCCCTATCCATTCAACTCCCTTTGTAGGATAATTCAAAGAATCTATGTACCAGTGGGGGGCTCAGCCTGGGACAATGTTCATATCTCCCATAACAATTGCAGAAGTCATGGTATGTATACTGGATGATGAAACTCATCCAATCAATACTGTATGGGAGACTTCCCTAACCCAGTCCTCTCTAGATTGATTATTTATTTATTTATTTATTTATTACATTTATATAGCTGCCCATCTCACACAAAGCGACTTTAGATACATTGGACTGTAGCCTGCCCACCCTCCAAATTCCCAGTCAGTCTGGTGAGAATTGGGAAAGGCTACCTTCAGGGAAATTATACAATTAATTGTATAATTAATCAATACAAGGGGTAGAATATGCAGCATACTATATTATCCCTCTCAGACTAGATCAAGACTTTGGGGGAAAGTTGCTTAACAGTCCAACCCCTTTCTTGGCAACCTGCCTGTGTCCTTCCTAGGGGAGGACCCTTTTCAGTCTGCAAGAAATTGGACCCATTATTCTATCACCGTCGGACTTCATTCATAGAGCTGAGGATCTCGCTAGTGAATCTTATCCTCATCCCATGATGGCTTGATCAATCTTTGTTCACAGAAGGCTGACTGACCAGCAGCCCTGCCGTACGTCACTCTCCTCTGTTCATCCATGGGAAAGTATATTTGTTACTTAGATGGCATGCACAGCCTCTGAGGCATAGAATAATCTGTCTGCCTTTGCTTCAGCAGAGTGTCTGTATGCCCGTTCCCTTCACTGCTTTACCCCATTTGATTTCATCTAATGCAGGCAGTATTTATCCCAAAAGGTACTAAACTGGAACTTAGCCTTCTGCTACTGCTGTCTCACTCAAGCTAGGACTGAATACACTAACTAGGAGTTATGCTTCTTTGCTTGGCAAGACAGTAAGTCACAAATAGATGATTATCTAAAGGCGGTTTCACATCAAAGCAGTGTGTCTCCAGCATCTACAAGTGAACACCAGAAGTGTGAGGGAGGAATTCCTGCCTCTGAGAATACATGCTGTGGGCAGTCACGCAAGGGACAGTTGCAATAGGTGTGGTAACTGCTCAGGATTCACTCTGTGCTGGCAATGACTGGCCAACAGAGGGATCTTAGGATCATGACAATTGACTCCATACTACTTCACAGCATGCTGTGAAAAAAGTACATTTCATGTTGAGATCATTGGGGAAAGGGAGTGATACACAGATAAATGATACCTTGGAAGCATCAAGTATGAACGACTGTTTTTTGCATTGTCCTTTTAGTAAACTGGAGGAAACACACCAGCTTCAAAATGCTGGTTGCAACTGGGCAATCAAAGTCCACCCCTTTTTGCTATATGCCACACACACTGTACACAAGTAAAAAGGGGTGGGGCTTCTGTTGCCCAGCCACGCCTGTCATTTTGAAGCCGGTGACTGTTGCTGGGGGTGCACCTGGCTCATGATGATTTCTGCAATAAAATGAATAATAAAGTTAACTTTATGCTCCAGAAACCATTCCCTATACACCACATTTGCATGCCCAAGCCCATCCCAGCAACCAAATGGTTAGATGCAGTATGAACTGGTACAGTTAGCATTTTCAGAGGACCCCCTGACCTCAGTTACCGCTCTCATTGTCAGAAACCAATGATCGGCAATCAGTGGAAGGAAATTGGCCCAGTCTTATCCTATTTTCTGATTTTGAACTTCCTTATCCTGACCCAGATGCTTAACCAGGTGTCTCTTCTTCACCTTGTGAAGGACTTGCATGCCGTATGAGTTACTACTGTTGTATTTCAACTTCTATTATGCATGCAACTAGTTTCCTGAGAATGATATGCTTTTTAATCCAAATTTTAAATTTTCTCTAATTAAAAGCTAACTTAGCAAAACAATCTTAAAAGAAACAAAATTGCATTTGCACATATCCCCGGCAATAAAGGAGCAGAGGGTAACATCCTACACTGCAGCAGAGTAGACCAAAAGAGGGCAACCATGCTGTAGTATGCAGGATTATACCACCAGGAAGCTACTCCCAGCCTGCAAGAAATGCATGTTTGAATTATTAGGCACTTGTTATTAATTAGAGGTACAGATGGCCTTTCAGCCGTAATAACTCCCATAGCTGTTTACAATGAAAACAAATTAAAACAATTCACAATTAAATCAATGTTTAAGAATTACAATAATCAGATTGCACTAACAGAAGGTGGCCCTGGGAATGTGTAATGCTCACTGTCACTTACCCAGCAGCCTTCTAGAAATTCTGGCTCTTGCCCTCTCCCTTCATATCCCTCCTCCCAATGCGCAGCGCTGAGTGCAGACAGAATTGCCAGTATTGGGGGAGGGAGGGGGGAGGACAGAAAAAGGAGCTTGTTTTAGGAATGACCCGACAGCTCTTGCTTTTTCATGCTACGAGGGCATAAAAATTCAAGAAGGCATGTACAACTGCGAGCAATTGCAATGTGCTCTTCATATTTCCCCTCCCATAATTTAAGCACCGAGGGCCACTTTTAGAAGTTACCCAGAGGCTGGGACTGCTTTTCACTACAAGGTAAAAGGAGAGCTGTGTTTTTATTGTGAGCCGTCCAGAGTCACCCGTTGGGGGAGATGGGCGGCATACAAGTTGAATGAATGAATGAATGAATGAATGAATGAATGAATAAATAAATAAATAAATAAAGGTGAATTTTGGAAACATCCAACCAAGTTGTGTACATGGAGGTTGGTCTTACGAAGGCATCCCGTATATCTTTTGTTCATTTCCCCCTTCTGCTTGTGTGTGAAGCCTCCAAAATATAGTTTATGGAACACAAAGTGCAGAGTCATCCACAAAGTCACCTTCTGCATACATTGTTTCACCAAGTGATTTTTTTTAAAAAAAGGTTGACATACCAGTCACGGAAATATAGTCTTAATATGCTATTTTCAACCGCATAGCTAAAATACAAAAACAAAGGTGTGCTTTTCTCCCTCTTCTTTCTTTGCTGGATTAAAAAAAAATATGTTTCCTGCATCGTCTTCCCACAAGGGGAGACTGTTACTGTTTGCAGTGCCAGAAGAAGAGTGCAGACCGAACCACCCTCATTTGTAGTTTCCTTCCATCATACAGATTGGACACAGAGAGTCAGAGAGACTTCAGAGGGAGGGGGAGGGGTGGGGAGGCGGGGCATAGGCTGTCCCCAGCTGTTCAGCATTTGGTTGGGTGAGGGGGGGCTGTCCCCGGAGTCATTAGACTCCAAAGGACACCTCGCCCTCATCATGTTCCAAGCAGCAAATCCTATGTTAAATTTAATTTAAAAACCATCTTTGCCTTAAATTTCAAAATAAACCTTCTGTACAATAATAATGATAAAGCAGGGAGCCAGCACTCTGGACAGGAGAGATTTTTCTTGTTGACACCAAGTTTCCGATTAAAGGCAGGCAAACATAAATCCTTCTTCATAATTGCTGCACTTGGTTCACTTGCATCCCTTAGCAGAATAGATTTTGCATTCGCTCCCCCCCTCCCCGATGAACACACTCACACGGACAGTGCCCTTTCCTAAAAGCACCCACCTACATGTCCTCAGCCCATCTAAGAGCAGCATCGTATTCGTACAGAGAAAGGAATAGGAGTGGGGGAGGCTATCATGCTGTGATGCTACGCTATCACTTTTCTGATAAAGCTTTTTGGGGGGGGCATCGTGCAAAGGTAGCCCTTGGGTACCAGTCGCCTGAGTAGCCTTCCACAATTTGGGAAAGGCTGGTTCAAATCGAATCACCTCCATCTCACAGGAAAGATCCATGTGAAGATGCTGATTTCTGTGTGTGTTGCTGCTGCTGCTGCTGCTGCTGCAAGTAGATGAATGAATCTTTGGATGTGGGTGCACCAAGTGTACCCTGCAAAAGTTGCAGCACACTCCTTGAAAGAGCATACAATAAAGTTACGTCTGTCACCTTCCAAGACAGAGAATATTTAGTTAGCCTCTATGAATGAGTGATGGCGCCGGTCTGGATCCTCTGAGTTCAAGGAATTTATCTGTTTCAACATCTTGAGAGAAATTGGAAGCCAAGAGCTAATGATCACCCTGATGGAAAAAAAAAAGAAGAAGAACTGTTCAGGAAAAGGACAAGACAGTAGGAAAGTAGCATTTATTTATTGCTTTAGTGTGCCTTTCTAAAAATCACCAAATCTACTCTTAAAAAAAAAACAAAAGGTAAAAGACAGTCACCACATCACTAAACTTCCAAAACAGAAACAGCTGTCCAAAATCCTTTAAAAGCCTTTAAAATGCATCTGTCAACACCTTTAATGTCATTAAAAAGCAAAGTCTTAAAAAGGAGCCACGGCTCCAAGGGGAATGCACGGTTCCACGGTTTTGGGGAGGACCCTGGAGAAATGGTGTGATTGTCAGGGTGGGAGAGAAAAAGGAAGATAGATTGTGGGAGGCAACAGGTAGCGTGCCTGGGATTGAGCAGTGACTGCAAGACACGAGGAAGGAGCGTGAGTCCTAGGGAAGGGGACAAGGGGGGGGGCAATGGCTGCAGTCTCTACATGCTGACAGAGAGATCCAAAACCGTCGGCCTCTGTCAGATGCCCCCCGATCGGTCTTTGCACCCCATTGAGCGAAAGGGAAGGCCGAGAAGGCACCGCTTGCAGCAGCTGCTCCAGCCTCCTCCACCTGACATTCCCAGCGAGGGCAAGTATGGGGAGGAGAAAAGATGGGTGTCTCCAGAGTTGGCTGTTGTCATAGCAACAGGCCCAGCTCGGGGAGCTGAACAAACGCCACCGTTTTCAAGGACGCGCTTCTCCATTGTCAGTGCAGAGGCTTTTGTAGCTGCTGCGCTTTCCCAGCAGTCCTTGCTGAATAGGTGCGAGTTCATGAACCTTCCTGGCGGCGGAAGAAACAAACAAATATTTGACCTCTGACCTGCCGATGACGTCTCCGCTCCCCTGGGGGGAGAACCTGCCCTGGCCATGAACAATGATGCTATCTTCTTTGTTCTTCCTAGCCAGTCGCATCCACGGTCCCACAAATATATTTTGAACCAATGGCAAATGAACCCGAGACACAGAGTGCTGGTCAACCCAAACTCTCTCTGGCTCTCCTCTGGCACAGCCAAAATGCGGGGCACCAGAGAGTGCCTTTTTTGTCTGTTATCTGTCTTTTTTTTCTTTCTGGCCATCTGTCAGTCTTGCTCAGTTTATTCCTTTCCGCCTCTCTCTTTCGCCACACCTCTTTCGCACATGCATTCCCTGGTGATCTTTTTCTTCTTCCCAAGAAGTTGGTCCATGTGTTTCACATTGCGAATGCCATTGGGTGCTCTTCAGCAGTTCTTTCTGATTCTGAACCTTTCTATAGATCCTTATATCTGATATAGAGCTTGAAAGGCCAAGAATCATTTTTAATAATCATTTTAACAATCATTTTCCAGTCCTCACAGCTCAAGATGAAGGTCTGACAATGTTAAGGCGTAGCTTTACAAAGCTTCGTTGTACCCCATCTCTGTTAGAGATCCACCACTATGGCTTTTGACCAGACCCTCCCAAGAAAAGGTCCTCATACGCTTCACCAAAGGAAGGATCGAAAATCAGTGTAAATTATAATCATTTCCCTTTTATGATTAAATAAGTATCTTCTTTTTACTACTGTGATTCTCATGTATTTTTGAAGTGGAGAGTGCTTCAGAGTTTTGAATTGCTCTGACAACGACCTATATTCCTGATAGCACAGCGAGAAATGCATTTGAATGAAAAGGGCTCCAGGAAATACCAAAGCTCTGGGGATGAACTCAGTAATATACACAATGGGCAAAAGCTGCAAAAGTAAAACTTTCTCAGAACTCCACCTAAACAATAGCAATAGTGGCCTGTAGAATTATCGAATGCCATGTAGTTATTATAAATAATCCTAAGGGCCTAGTATCTTTCAAGGTGGCACCTTGTCCTTCTTTGAAAGAGATCAGGAAAGCTGGGTTTTCTCACACCATCTTAACAGTAACGATGTAAGGAAAATTAAGCCGAAACATAGTGCCTTGTCAAGGCCATTCCTTTGCCAATGATCACCATGACTGAACAGCAACTTGGATCCAAGTCTCTCCACTCATGGTCCAATATGATTCTTAGAAATTAGCAGCCAGGAAAGTTGATTATAAGATCCAGAGCATGAACTACAATGTCCATGTCTATGGTTAATGAAGTTATGTAGAATGCATAGGCGATCGGTTCTGGGAACAATTTCTCCATTACATCTACAAGCTTGTTTCAGCTTTGGTACAAGTAATGGAAAAAAGAGAAGAATCTATCCTGTAAGGGCAGAACTCCATATGCTCAGAGCCATTTCTGAATCAACCAGAAGTACTCTGAGCTTAAATTTATACTGGAGAAAGAAACATACTTTTTCTCTCCCTGACAGCACTCATATAAGTATGTTGAAGCACATGTTAATGCAAATTTTAAAAACCTGGCGCACTTCCCTATTACTTAGAAAATAGCTATTGTCTACATCTTAATAAATACCACAAATTTCCTCCCTGCACGTATCATAATGGAAAATTTCTAACAGGCATTCTCACTGAGTAGTCCTGCTGAGTTTAGTTTTGGTATGCTTAGACAAAAATTACAGTATAACAAACAAATCAACTAAAAGATCAGGATCAATCCACGGGGGGTGGGGTGGGGCAGTCATGTGCACGCGCGCAAACACACACAAATAAAAATCAGGAAATGATCATTAGAACAATTCTTGCAAAGCAAGACTCTGCATCTATATATAACACTCAATTTGGAAGGAGTGGAGGAGAAAAAGGACATGGCCTTGTGTAGCCAAGGTGATTGGAATTCTGGTCAGGCTTAGCAACTGGCAGACAGGAAGAGCAGAGTCATTTATTCTTAAGCAGCAGGTATTGAAAGGGCTTCCCTTCTCCAGGAGATCAAAAAGCAGATAAGCTTGCCTGCTGCAGCAGAGGGCACCAGAGGAGGGTGGCGAGTGCCACACACTGGATAATCCAGTTGAGGTGGGAAAACGTCTGAGGTGGCCCCAGTCTTTGCCCTTAAAGGAAGAAGAGGTGCATATCATATGCAAGATTCTTCAAGAGAATCTGAATCCGGGTCTGGCTGGCTTTGACATTCATCTCTGCTATCAGGAAGACAATGTATTTAATACTTAGTGGTACAATATTAGGCAGGCAGAAATATCAGCTTCCTTCCTTGATTCATTACTGCAGATTATAGCAATATATACTGAATCAATTCTGAAAGTCATGGTAATTAGAAACTACTCTGAATATCATGTTAAAGATATAAGTACGGCATGCCAGATCTGTGGTGCTCCAGATGTACAATAAATTCCAGTATCTCAAGTCAATATGGTCAGTGGCTAAATATGATGTGCATTATAGTCCAGTAATTTCTGGAGGGCTTACAGATGCTCTTTTCACCCAGACCTTCACAATTTTTGTAATATGTGAAAAGGAGAGCAGGAACATGTGGCTGCTTTTCCTTTTGTGCTGATTCAAATGTTGGAATAGAGCCTGAGGACGTATAATGGATATAACCCAGAGGAATGATTCAGAATTTCAGATCAATGTGAATTCGAGCCTTTTCCCACATGTTAAGCCAGTTTTGATTGGGTGGAAAGGGTGCTTAGGAGGTGTGTGTTGCTGAATCACATCATTATAATATATGTAAGCAATAGCTCTTCCAGCTAAGTTTTGTCTATATCTTCCTTCCCAACTTTCTCTCTTATAACTTCCAGAATTCCCAACCAGTTTTGTTCTGAGTGCCTCCAGAGCCTATACTTCCAACATGTATCAATGGCATTAGGTTGGGAAAAGCTATATGGATTGGCAGCATCTCTTCAAGTCTCATATATAGAGACCTTTTCTGGAATGATCTAAATATAGTATTATAGGAGGAAAGCCATGTTAGTCTATGGTGGCAAAAAATCAGAAGGACTCTCCCCAACTCACAAATTGTATTAAAAGGCATAAGGTTTCATGAGCTGCAGCTTACTTCTTCAGAGATGTGGAATGGCTAAACTGATGTAGGGTTAAATTGGGATGAGGGGGAAGGGAGGGGAAGACAGGTTGGTTCTGCAGATGCAGGTTACACGTGAGATAGATTACAAATGCTTTATCAATTAACAATTGTAGTGTGTTAAAGCCCATTGTATTTGTTGAGACCTTTGAGATTACCTGAAACCTTTTGATGTATGTGAGTTCAGCAATTTCTTGCTCATGGTAGAGTTAAAGACCTACTTGGGGCTCTGCTGCGAGCTCTGCTGACTGTGACTGTCACCTCCTGACTAGACTTCTGTAACGTGCTCTACATGGGATTGCCCTTGAAGAGTATCCGGAAGCTTCAGCTGGTGCAAAATGCAGCGGCATGGGCAATTAGGTGTGCCCCTAGAACAGCACACGTTACACCTCTGCTCCATGAGCTGCATTGGTTGCCAGTTTGCTTCCGGGTCCAATTCAAGGTGCTGGTTTTAAACTGTAAAGCCCTTCATGGCATGGGGCTGGGCTATCTGAGGGACTGCCTCTCCCTCATTATATCTGCCCGTTTCATCAGATCTGGCAGAGAAGGCATGCTGGAACTACATTTGGCAGGTCCCAGGCCTGCCTTGTGGAATCTTCTCCCCCCGAAAGTGAGGTTAGTTCCGTCCCTCTTAACATTCCACAAGTCCCTCGAGACCTGGCTATGTGATCGGGCCTGGGGGTCCCAGAGGCCTGGGGAGATCTTCCAATGGCTCCTTTACTGTGGCTAACATCATCCTGTCTTGCTCTTGTGCTTTTTATACTTTTTATAATGAATGTTTTTATATATTTATTGGGTTTTTTTTAAAGAAGTATTGTGCACTGCCCAGAGTCACTTTTTTGTGAGATGGATGGCCATACAAATTTGATAAATAAATAAATATTTCCCCCCCAAAACAGTCAGTCTGAGGTCTGCTAAAAATTGTTCTGGGAGGCTGAAATGTTCTGATACTATTTTGACCTTGGTTTGGGTCCTGATGTCAAATTTATGTCCATTAATTATTTCGTGCAAAGTCTGTCCTGTTTGCACTATGTAGACTCCGAAGAGGCATTGCTGGCAGATGATGGCATACGCCACATTAAAGGAAGAGCATGTGAAGGCACCTCTAATTTTGTGTGTGTATTTACTGAGGCCTGTAATGGTGCTTTTGGTGCAGATGCAGGGGCAAAGTAGTCACCTGGGTTTGTTGCAGGGGTAGGGAGTGAACTTAAGAACTTCTGCACCCATCAGGGCTATCATATTCAGGCTGCAAATATTACAGTGACCACTAGGCCACAAGAGTTAGAGTTTTCTGTATCTCTTTGTTGCCATCTAATGGACATAGGATTTCTGTAACCCAGGTATCATAGTCCTAGCATCCATGTTGTCTACCTATAAATTATAATTGCTCTGTGTTCATCAGCTTGCCCTTTCTGCTCTCCAGCTTGAAGGTAAACTGTTTCTTCTACTCATAAAATAGGGAAGAAGGAGCCAAAAAGTTAGGGTCAATACTGAAATATATTAAAGTCAGCCAGATCAGCAAAGGGCTTCTGATTTTGTATGGAGTCCCAAGAAAGTCAAAGTGCTATGAGAAAATTCTCTTAGAACCATAAAATCATAGAGTCGGAAGGGATCTCAGAAGTCATTTTGTCCAATCCCCTGATCAGTGTAGGATCCACTAGAGCATCTGTGAGATCTACCCTTTTGGTGAAGATCTCTAGGAGAACTCTCCATGTCACATGGCAGCTTTTTCCACTGGTTGACAGCTTGTACAATAAGGAAGTTCTCCTTGTTGTCTAGCCTAAATCATTGGCCTTGTAGTTTTACTTCTTCTAGAACAGTGTTTCTTAAAGTGTGGTCTTAGGACCCCAGGGGGTCCCCCAAGACCCTCTCAGGGGTCCACAAAATCAAAATTAATAATACAATATTAAAATCCCATCAAACAATTGTAAGAAGCAGTAGTGGCAGCGAATGCATCAATTTTCATTTTTAATACAGCAAATACAAACAAAAGCTCTTTTGGAGTCCTCCATAATTTTTAAAAGAGGGAAGGGGTCCTGAGAGAAAAAAGTTTAAGAAACACTGTTCTAGATTAAGAAAAGCACAATTCCCTGAAGGTACCCAAAATTCAGAAAACCAGCACAGGCAAAGAAATGTCTAATTTTCATTTCCTACTTGTAGCAATCTTAGAACAAATCTTTCCAGAATAGCTCCTCCTAGTGGTTTGTATGCTCCTCAAAACTTCACCAGTGAAGGAGAAGGAGGAGTGAACACAGATCAAATCTCAAAAATAAAAGCCACTTTGGAGCTGAAGCATCTGAAATTAGAGAGGTCCATTCACTCTGAGAGAAGTAGGAAATGTGGAAATAAGGAACATCAGTTATAATCCCTGAAACCACGTGACTATGCTGTAAAGCAGGGTTCCTCAACCTTGGCAACTGGAAGATGGGTGGACTTCAACTCCCAGAATTCCCCACCCAGCCATGCTGGCTGGGGAATTCTGGGAATTGAAGTCCACCCATCTTCCAGTTGTCAAGGTTGAAGAACACTGCTGTAAAGGATGACCTTTAAAATGAGAAATGTTCCTTTAAAGAAGGAATATCTGGTAACCGCAAAGAGGAGCAGCATATCGCTCCACTACTGGAGAATAAGATGCTATCCACATAAATCGTAAAAAAGAAGGATAAAGTATAGACTATTCAGATATTCTGATTCATGTCAGAAACTTAACATTTCTTTTTTAGGATTAGGGATGGGAGAGCTTCTGCTGATTTAGTGTGACACCCCAAATTTTATCCATAAAGGCAAGAAACTCTTGTCAGATGAATACAAGCTTACAAGGGACTAATATCTAGATCATCCGGAGTTCAAAGCAAGCTGCTAACAGTGTTTAGTTTTCAGAAAAGACAAACCTACCATCTTAAAGAAAAGCAAACACTGGTTCTGTTTCCTGCCTGCAAGAGACTCTGAATCTGGCTCCAAGAATCTCTTTTCTGTGTGTACAAGAAGTTGATCTGTATTACAGTAATGGGTTAATATAGTGTTCACTGGCCAACTGAAAAATTCAGATGAAAGACAATCTGAGTCTGAGTCTCTCATTCAAAGTTCTGTAATGGTGTATCAGAATTCTGGATTCTGAATGGGCTAATCATGTTGGGGTGATTCCAGATTTGAGTACCAGGAGTACACGAGGCAGCCACACTTTTTCAATCCAGTGCTTCAAACCATGGTGGTCATGCAATTTGCACTGTCAAAATGCAGTTGGCTTCACTGAGATGCTTTGCATCACTCTCCGAGGTCTCATCTGACAGTTATCTTTTTATTTATGTATTAGGTTTAAATTCCACTCGTTAAATGAAACGTCTTCCCATGGAACTGTTGGATGAGGCCCAAGAGCAAAATGAAGCAATGCGGCCATCACTTTGTTTTTTGAAGGGGGTGGGGGGAGGAGGCTTTGCTTCATAAAGTTGCTTGCAAGGAGAGCTTTGCGTGAACCTCCATAGAAGCAAAGCACATTTCTAAGGTCTGCACCATCCTGTTACTGTAAATCTGTAAGATTGGCTGATGGCTGGTCATCCTGCGACATAAAGAAAAGTGTCATGCAGTTCGGGTCTATGCAGAGTTAGGCATGCCTAAAACACACACTGAAATACTCAGGTATATCAGTGTAGGTTCAGGTGCATCAAATTCTGCATAAAGCTGCACATTAGGTTTCTCAGCTCAGCTATAGTGCTCAGCTATAGAGAGAGAATAAAGTTCATGTGGAAGTTCATGCGGATGCATCTTAGCAAGAAATTTGTGCCAGATCAGAACCAGCTCTGGACAGTGTAACTGCATGAGATCGACTGCTTTTAAATGCTAAGATCTCCCCACCACCACCACCACTCTGATTCAGTTTATCTGAGCTTGTTTGGAGGCTGTAGCAGGGGAGTGCAGCTATCATATCATTGTTATTGTTGTTGTTGTTGATTAATTTTTAGAAGAAAGAGATAATATCAACCAGCCAGCCAGATCAACCAAATCAACCCTAGTGATCAATGGGGTGACAAACGGCACAGCCAGATCGCTTGTGAGCTTATGTGGTGATGGGGTGCTACCTTCTAAATGACCAGGATCAGGAAGGTTCTAAATGGTGGCCAAATTTTGTGCCTTTGCAATGACAGTCAGAAGTTACCGAACCTGACCGTTCAGTACCCTAGGCATGTCTTGTCTCAGGTACAAACAGGTTTTTACTGGATATTTGTATTCTGAATTCTTTTCTCAACCTTTTGTCTTCCGTTTGGTCTATGACCTTATATTTATTTGAAACCAAGGCAAAACGGGTGCTTTGTTTGCAATCCTGAAGTTCAACTGAGCTTGTGGGCAGTTAGTTTCCCCATGTGCAGCAACCCTTGCCTCATCCCGCTTCCTGGATTTCAACCACCCCAACAGGTCTTCCAAGGCATGATGAGTTTGCAACCCCCCCCCCCCCCTTTATAAGAACCACCCTGTGTAGGGAGGGGTTGCATTCAACCAGGCCGACGCATACAGCACGGAGTTAAAGATATGGAGTGGATGTTCAAGCAATTTATTTTATTCTCCTTTTGTATGAAGTTGGAGTAGGGGAATACTGGTTTCCCCAGGACCTGCACCAGTTCAAGATGAAGGAGTGATTCTTCATTCTTTGTCCATTGTATTGTGAGGTTTGCAGCGATGAAAACAAGGCTCATTTTCAAACCACTTTTCAAGGATTAGGGACTAGAAATGGTGGCCAGGAAACAGTGCCCATTAACAGAATAAGAAGAGCGAGTGCTGTTTTGAGTGCTTGTATATAAAAAGCGTTTTCCAAAAGCATTCTAACAAAATTACTTTTGTTTCCAAACAGATGCTTTGAAAGAGTGATTACTGCCAATCGACTGCATATTCCCTCTTTTAAAAAATCTCTGATAAATAGATTGTTGTAATTTGTATTATTCTGAAAACCTGCAAAACCTGTTTGTCCAGAAACAATTATTGGTAAAAGAAATATATGTCTAGATAAATTGGCAGTAAATCCTTTCTCAAGACACCTCCCGTTATCTTAGAAATGACTGTACAATACAATATATTCATAGCACAGGGGTATACTCTGCATGTGTTAGTTCAACAGTTATTGTTTTATCCACATTATTGTTTGGGAGATATCTTATAAAAATCCTCTGTAAGTTTTTGGAAAAAAGAAAATTAAAAGGAATCTGCAAAACTTTGGTATAATACTAGCATAAGCTTAATAGAAAACAGACACTATGAACAGTAATACACATGTACACTTCGTTGATGAAGGCATTTGGTAACATTTGGTGGCAATTCTAATGTAAAGCAGTTTGCCGAACTAGTTTTCATCCTTGAATTTGTGCATCATAAATGTGTACATCAGGATCCAATAGATTATTGATCAATTAAGTTTTAGACTTGCATTTTATGAAATTTCTTGTGGGAACTTATTGGGATGGCTCCAAAAGAAGGATGTGGAATGTTGGACCAACATTCCAGGTTCATATACTATTGGCACGTATGTTTCTAACAATTACTGTAAGTGAAAGAAAAGTAAGACAGGGAGGCTGATCCTGTACAAAAAGAAAGAAGAACCTGGCAATTAGCAAGAAGTGGTCCAACAAGCTAAAATTTTGGAGTGGTACCAAAACTCAGTGGCAAAGAAATTGCTAAAAAGGATTTGAGAAGTGAGAAGCATTTTCAACAGTCAAGTACTCTGAAATTAATGCAGGAGAATTTAAAAGCCAGGGGGTTGCCACCTCCCCATTACTGGTCATTTACAGTACATTAACCTTCTAATATATATTAACCAGAAGGCTGTGGAAGGTTTCCATTCACAAAATGGTGATCATGGAGGACATAGCCAGTTACAAAGTGCCAATTTACCAGAATTAGTAACTATCAACTTGTCTAATCCTTGCCAAAGATGCTCTTTATTCCCCCCCCCATCTTTGTTCCTCCCCCCAACCAGGAACACTTACAAAGCTTAAGGCTAGATAAGTGTGTTGTGTGAATGTACCCATAGAAAGAACTGTTACCTTGAGACTTTCCTTGTGGGCTTCTTGGATGCCTCAGGCATTGTTTGAAACAGAATTCTGGACTCAATAGAACTGTGTTCTTTCCTAGCAAGATTAATCTTACATTCATAGTTGTCAAGCCAACTATGAGATTTTTTTCCAATAGGCCTTACAAGCAGGATCTGTTCTGGTGCCACAAGTTCTATCACTATCACGTCCTTCTCTGACCATAACAATATATATTAATGAATCAAATTGCTTGCAATTTGCTGTAATGACACTCAAAACCTGTCACCAGAGGCAACCACCTTGCTCAGCTTAATGGTAGGGCCAACCCTGGATGACTGCTCACCCTGGGGAAAACCAGGACAGATGGAACAGCAGGCTAGTGACTTATGGTACATGGCACTCTGTGGGACAAGATGGATGAACAGTATAATCTCAGCTGCCACAACAAGGGAAGGTGGCACTTCTGCATTCATGGAACAGTCTTCTGATATTGGCCAGTAGATACCTTCCCCTCCTGCTTTCTGATTTATAAGCCATTGCCATGGTGCCTTTAAGCAAGAGGCTGCACATCTCTGCCCAAGCATAGTGAAGGTCTGGCTTCACCTTTGCTTTTGCTACCTTTGTAGTTAATTTCAAATCTCCCTCCCCCATCTGCCTCCCCTCCCAAAATATCAGCCTGACAGATGGAGAGTCCTTGCTACTGGCTGCTAAAGGCATATGCAATCATTTCCCTTATCAGTACCCAAAAACACTGCCTGCAAATAATGCATTCACCAGGGAGTCATTTGCTGCTTATTTATGGAGGGAGCTCAGTTATAAATAGCAAGAATGGAGAGAGGAGCATCTACCCTAGTAAGCTGAACTGACTAGTCAGTCCATGGATGGACATGACGGTTGGAGCGATTCTACCTGCACGCTCTAGACTGTGATGCAACCTGTAGTGGCAGCTACAGCAGGCTGGAAGCCAAGGCTGGAGGGTTCTACTCTAATGCTGTGCTGTAATCAGTTTTCTAATTTCCTGAAAGTTTTATTTTCCCACCAAAGAGGCTTCTGTTCCTTAATTCACTCTCAGGGTGCTTTAAAATTCTTTTTCAATTCTAAAGTTAATGTCATTTTGTTTGTTGTTATCCACTTGCTGCATTTATAGCCTGCCGTTTAGAGTAAAACTCCCAAGGCAGCTCGTAGCGAGCACTAAAGCAAAATCACAATTAACAACAGAGGGCTTTTCCCCAGCTGCACCTAACAAAGTGCAAGCATGCCCTGACAACTTTTTTTCCTGCGGTGCTCCATGACTTTGCTTCATCCCATCCCCAGTCCATGAGCACAAGCTTATGTTGCTTCTACTCAGCTGCGCCAATGTTAAAGGAGTGTCTTCTTTCTTACACTGACACCGCAGCCGACTCAAGGTATATCACACCTATTAGATTTTTTCCCTCGTTCTCTTGGAAGGAAGGCATGTGCCTGGCAGTGGCTGGGAAAGAGAGGCAGCTGAGCCATTGGCAATGAGGACAACACATTTCACACCAGTGTATTTTCTGCTGGCTCAAGGACAGGCAGGGAGCATTCTAACTCAGCAGTAGGGAAAGGCTCCAAGTTTGCAATGCTGTCCTTCTCTGGCAGCTCCTTTTGACTCAGTGCAACGTACTTCTGAGTATTCATGCCTAAATTTTCACTGAGAAACAAGGCAATTAAAAGACCACCAGAAAACCACCATCCAAATTCCATAAAGTTCTAAAATAATTATGACTCTGATGATACAGATTAGCTATAGATACACACATATGCATATACGTTCTTAAAAGCCCATGGGGGCAGGGGGATATGTATTTTTTGTGGGAAGAGCTTCAAAAATGTTAACACTGAAGAATACTAATCAAGATTCTCACTGGGACTGCTCACCCAAGGAGCTTTATGGGGAAATGCACATTTGACCCCAGATCGCTACAGCCCCATCCAACTGCTTAATTACTATACCACACACTAGATCTATGTTATATTAAATCCAGCAGTGCAGTAGAATATAACACGGAAACTAGAGTTGCTCAACCTGTTCTTGAGTCCATTCTATTTCCTGCTTAAACTCCAAATATGCCACACAGGAGGCATTTGAGGAAAATCTGGTAGTTTCATCATATGTTTGCTTAAATCTGAAGTGCACCCACCCACAGACATATATATTTCTTTCACACAAAGACACATAGACACACTTCATCATTAATTTTTTAAAAAAATGTATTATTATTTTTACTATCACATTTTTATCATTTTATTTTATGCTACCTGTATACTTCTGCAACATGGATGAAGTCGTTTGGCTCAGCTCTACTGACTCCTTGGTTAGGCTATGACAGGGTGTATTATTTGGGTCTGCTCTTAAAAACAGTTGGGGTGATCCCCAATAAAGAGTTCTAGTGTTGCTCATCAAAAAGGTGCAGCTATTTTGTCTTTCCCTTCTTAGCAGATTTTCTGTGATAAGGAGAAAAAAAGCAGCAATGGGGAAACACAGGAGCATTATCAAATGGAAGATGACCTAAGAAAAATGGGAATTGTGTGATAAAATCCTGATCTGGAAGCACTTTACCTACATTATATACAATGCTCTTATTGATGAATAGCATCAGTCATAGGACACATCCAGATTGCTGGTTTAATAGGGCGTCTTCCAGTCCAAAGTATATCAACATAACTTTGTGATGCCTACACTACCAATCTCACCTCTGTCTCATTAATGAGGCCTGTGAGTGGCTCTCCCCTAACACTTTACTTTGAGGTGAGTTAAGGTGCAGCAATTGGTGCATTTCTCTGCTGGTGGTCAAAAGATCTACCAATCACTTTCCCTAAAATAGGGTGGGAGGCTGGAGCTCAGGAAGAGGTGAGTTTTGATAGGGCTGGAATGGTTGGTCTGGCCATCTGTTGGCACCTAAACTGGGGGGAGATCCCAGTAAAGTGGGAGAGGCTCTCCCCTCCTGCTTTAATAGGAAGCCCTACTCCACACCATCTGTCCACTTACCACGTGGGGAATCTAAGAAGCAAGAGTATGCATTCTCCTCCCAGATCCCCCTCTAGACCTGCCCACAGGGGATGTTGCTTGAAGCAGGAAGATCCTCTCACTTCACTCAGCATAGTTGTGGAAACGGGTTGTAGGTGCTATGCTGGCTGAAACAGGGAAAATCTCCTGGTTCAGCCAGTGCTGCCACCATGCATGACCTGCTGATCTGCCTTGCAGTTGAGATCCTCCACAGAACAAGCTGACAGCCATTTTCACAGTTTGCATGTAGTGGCGCAGGTTCAGCCGCTTCTGTCACGGCTCACAACCTGCCTACGTGGCTGCCAAGACAACATGTGGGAAATTTGGAAGGGAGAATAAATATGATTTCATTCGTCCCCAACCTGCAACCATCATTCACTGAAGGCAACTGAAAAGGAAGGAGGTGCCCATAATCACTGAAAGTGGCCTACAGGAGCTGAGCAGATCACACCTCCTGCCATGTTACCACTCAGTTGTCACAGAAGTAAAACACATCAGATTCCAAGGTGCATCCTGGAAGAAGGCAGAAAACACCAGTTCAGAAAAACAAGACATCGGCTGGCCTTGGCTGTGGACCAGGGATGAGGGGAAGGCTGCCCCAAGCAGAGGCATCCTTCAGAAATGTCTGACGTCACAACCTCAGGCTGAAGTCAAGGGGACATCTGGATGTCCCCTCAGTCTTGCTTACTTCACAAAGTTGCTCTGAGGATAAAATGAGGTTAAGGAGAGAACCCCGCGCCATTTCATCAGCCTTCAGCAAAAGGTGATGAAACAGGAAGTTTGGCCCATTTCATTAGCTCTGTGGAAAAGCCAGCTTCATCTGGCTCCCCTCTTGAAAATGCATCATTTGTAAATATATGAGATCAGTTATTAAGTTTGTGAAGTGGTGCCTGAACGTGGGTTGTTTCCTTCCTCCCTCCCTCCCTCTTCCTCCTCCATTTTTTAAAACTTTGTCCTACTTTTCAGATTTAAAAAATGTGGACAGAGACTGTTTCTCTGGTTTCAAGTGGGCCTGGCAGTTTTTTTGACTGACAAATGGGATTAAAATGCTATAAATACTTACACAGGTACTTTGTAAAACTGCCTCGAACTCCTTGGAGAGAAAATGGGACTAAATGTAATAAAATATAGAAGAGAAGCCTTAGGCTTTCCCAGTCTCTCTCTCTCTCTCTGTTTTGTTCAAGATACCCACATTTTTTGCTGGCTCTTCCTTTAATCAAGGTTACATTTTAGTTAGGCATGGGATACTTTCACGATCGCCCGACGACGTGGCTTGCCTTTTGGCTGTTCTGCCAGGAGGAAAAACAACCCCCAGTAATTATGCATCATTGCAGGGGAGTTTGGCAAAGGGTTTGAGGAGGACTCACTACAGTGAATTTTGCAAAGGACACAGAGCTTGGATCAAAGGGCAGATGATTATCATTTGATTAACTTAGCTGGGGGAGGAAGGAATGGTGGGGCTCCGGTGGCTTCTTTCACTCACAGCGCCGTTTTTTTCCAGTTGCCAGAACTTTAGTCTCAGCCCAAGTGACCTTTTGCATTTCTACAGCTCATTTCCTTCTCATCTACTTCATACCTACAAGTTCCATTTCCTCAGTGATTGCATTGACAGTAGGAAGGAAAGGGAGGGCGACCAGAAAATCCTTCCCGGAAGGACAATCAAGAGCACTAGGAGGAGGGGGAAAATGCACCCACGAAGCAAAAGGGACACATTTTTCCCCGTTCAGTTCATACAGGCCAGGAGTGGCCGTGAGCAGTATCTGTGCAGGGTGCCTAAGATTACAAACTAAAGCTCACTTATTTACTATCAAATGGATTAAAGCACGGCTACAAAGGGATATGCTCTGAAGACAACACGTTTTGCGGGGAAATGTTCAGAAAGGAGGTAAATTTACAACACAGGTTTAGAAAATAGAGCCTTCTGGAAGTAGGTATGAACTGTAATGCCCCCTAGTGGCTGGATCCATACAGGATCTCTGTCCGCAGACAAGATTCAATCACAGAAGTATTTTTAACCGAAACAGAATCAGCCAATGTGGTCTTCTTGGGAAAGTTGGGCTTTTCATTCATCATGCATAATGTAAAATCTCTCAGCCTCATTTGGGATAGGCCATGGCATGGATTTTGAGCAGAAATTCCTCAAAGAAACTAAGCGTAGGGGATGTGGTCAACTTGGAGGAAGATTTTTTAAAAAGCAGTATATATTTGATGATGGTGCAAGATTGCTAGTTAGTTCTCCCCCCGCCCCCCCGCAAATGCATTTTACAGCTGTTAATACAGATCCAAAATTCCACTGAGGGGAGATTTTCTCATTAGTGCATGCCAAGTGAATGCTCTGTGCCAGAAACAAGTTTAACAACACTTTACTAAGGGCAAAGGCCTGGCAACAGAAGCCTAAGGGAATCACAAAGTTGCTGGACACAGCAGCCTATGCTGATTCAGTCCCAACTATTCCACTCCCCGCATTTGCTATGGTGATCCTTGAATTGTGTTGGCCAAAGAATCTACAGATGCTTTTCAAGGACAAATCTGAGTCATAGCTGAGTCTGTGCTTTGTGTATATAGGACTACTGTACCAAAGCTGCAGAAATCCAAAGAACCACTAGATGACAGCAAAGAGACTAGAAGACCCTAATTCTTCCTTGCTATCTTGTGGCTCTCTGGAATTCTGCAGCCTGGGGTTGGTAGCCCTATGCATATCTAAGATTCCTGTTCCAATCTATGGCATTTTTATTGAAGAGTCAGGGACTAGGTGATTATCTTTATCCAAAGCCTTTGAAGAAAATACCTTCCAGGGTATACTAAATAGACACAATAGCCTGACTTAGAATGTAGTAGCTTCTGGTAGTTTCACAGACATAATAGATATCGTCAGCACTCTAATTTTTTTTTAACTGCAAAAGAAATTACCCTTTCAATGGCTGATGCTTGTTGTTTCATCGGCTTGTTTCATCTCCTTTCATTTAAACAGCAGCACCGAGGGTCCAAAATTGACTGCTTTCATCCTCTGTCTGCGGGTACCTTGGTAGCTCCTGAGTGTTTTAAAGAATGGCCTTTTAGAGCTGAAATGGAATACGGAACACCAACCCTGGAATGGGTCTTTGGCAGCCGCTTTGCAGATGATACATACCTTGAACTACTTCCAAAAACTGTCCGCCGCAGTGATGCAGTGTGAAGTCACAGAGAAGAAGGAGAGAAATTCCTTCTCTCACATCCCTGGCTCCCTGCATCACCCCCCACCTTAAAAAAAAAATTGGAACAAACAAGAAGCAATTTATCAAGGCAGAGAGAAGCAAAGAAAGAGAGCAAAATCCCAGAGAATATTAACCTAATTAGCAACTTCATTAAAACACAGACTTGAACTTAGCCCAATCAATTGTTCTCTTTCTAGTGGCCAAAAACAAACGAAACAAAAATGCTTTCTCAGAAAAATCCCTGCTATCTTGTCTATTTTTTCTCACTCTTAGCATCCGTGGTCAGCACAGCTGGTCAGAAGCCACAAATGCAATTTCCCAGCTGCAGATATGCTTTGACAAGCCATACTTAGGGGCTTTTGCTGAAAGTGCCCTCAGCCCTTCCTTGAGGGCTCATCTTCACACACCCCTCTAACCATGACACAGACTTGCCCTGGTAATTATTATTATATGAAGCGTCCTCATGATCTCCCTTTCATTTCATCTCTTGACCTGCCTGCAGCAGAGGTAGCTTAAAGGTGTTCCAGTTTTAAACCAGCACTTTTCCTCTTCTCCCAGTGCAGTTTCTTTCTTCGCCAATGATGTCCTAGGCAGTGATCAAGGGTGGGATCTGCCTATTGGCCATTTTAGGCTGCTGTGGGCATGCCCCCTCCCCTCCAGTCTCTGGGCACTGTCATCCAGAGCCATTCCTCTTTGGGCAGCATGAATGTCCACTTCTTTTAAACTGTGCTCTCCAACTGTACCTATCAGGTCCCCAGCAATTTGGGACCTTGATCAGACTGAACCACTGCTAACCCATGATGTGGGTGGGAAAGGCTAGCTGGGTAAAGTGGGAGAGACAGACCTGGCTTTCTCCATACCACTTCAAGGCCCAACTTCCCACATACTTTTTTTTTTATACCTTTGAGTCAGTCTTGACTCCTGGCAACTGCTTGGCCAAGTCCCTGCAGGTTTTGGCAAGATTTTTCAGAAGTGGTTTGCCATTGCTTTCTTCCTAGGGCTGAGAGAGAGGGACTGGCCCAAGGTCCCCCAGCTGGCTTTGTGCCTAAGGCAGAATCAGAACTCATGTTCTCTGGGTTTCTAGCCTGGTGCCTCAACCATTACACTACCAACTGTAAGTACTAAATGTTAAATATCATTAAATATTATTAATATTAATATTTACCATTGCACGAGCATCTGGGGGAGACATCCCATTTACCAGCCTTGCCTCCAGTTGCACAGATCAGTAGTTAAAAAGTCAGCTCCCCCCTCTTTCCATTTCTTCTGCAATTGGAGGCCTGACAGGTACACAGCTGTCTCTCCCGGCTTCTCGTGTAAGGCTGCCAGGGCTGGGAGGGGTGGCAGAAGCAGCAGGGAGTTAACCCACCAGCACCTGCAGCTAGCCTGAAAAACAGCCAACCCCACTGGCGCCGAAAAGTGGAAGAGATCCCACGCTAGCATCTCGCCCTACCTGGTTCTGTTTGAGATTACTTGGGAAATAAGCTTCATGCTCTTCCAGAGACCCCCAAACCGATGTTTAAAAATAGCTCAGAAACAGATGACTGGGTTGTGGGGGTGGCACTTGGAGGTTAAACTGGGCAGAGCTTTCCTCCTTCACCAAACACCCACCAATCCTGATGATTGATGAGTGATGCAGGATTTAAAATGAGGTGAGCCGTGGGGGGAAGGGAGGGGAAAACAGTTGGTTATGGAGATGCAGGTAACAGTGGTGCAAATTGAGAAAATCCTCTCCTGTTGGGTGTGTTTTTACAGTTTTTATAGTTTTAATGATTGATTTATATGTATTTGTGGGTTTTTTAATTGAGTGTTGTACGCCGCCCAGAGTCACTTTTTTGTGAGATGGGCGGCTATATGATCAATCAATCAGTCAATCAATCAATCAATCCCCTGCAGTCAGCTATTAGTTGGGCTGGCTTGAAATATGGATTTAATGCTCTTCTGGGTTTAAAAGTTGCTGGAAAACACCTGAGGCAGACAGGGCTGGGGCGGAAGGTGTGTGTACATAGCAGGATCTCTCCTGCTTTGCTATGCAATATCCCCAGTGCCTATAAGCTCCTTTTCTGCCTGACAGGTGCTGGCAGTTCAGCTCCTGTACCTCCTCTCAGGCCTGGCAGCCGCCTTTCCTGATAAAGGTGGGATATAGAGCTAATCAATAAGTAAGCAGGCAGCCCATTCCATGGGTCAGCTGCAAGCCCAGGGCTTGATCAGCGGAGTGGGAAGGGCCTGTCCAGTAAGGCAAGAGAAGTTTTCCTGTTTTATTAGATGGCTACACTGTGGATCAGCTCTCTCAGTGCCAGGTTTTGACAGATGGGCCCAGCCATCTGTTAAAACTTGCCTCTTCCTCCATCACCATCCTGCATGATAGAGAGCGATTGGTGGCTGTTTTTCCCACTCATCAGGTGACCCACGGGGTTGGGGTGGGGAGATGAAGCCTGGGGGATCCAGCAATTGCTTTCCTTTCCTTTTTCTGCATGAAAATTGTAATGGCAAAATCCGGCTTAGCAGTAGGGGCAGCCAATTTTATGCTGGCATACTTTTCTGTGGCCTGGTGGATTGCCATTTAACATGGCCATCTGCCTGTGGCCTGAACCAGCAGAAAACTATACTGGCTCGAAATTGGCCATCCCTATTGCCAATCCCTGTCCTGACTCAGTTTCCTCTATTCCCAGCACTACAATCACTTGAGGTTCCTCTAAGGTAACAAGTGACAAAGCTTAAGTTTTTATACACAGAGGCTGCCCTTGGGTGGTGCCGGAAGAAGGGGCAAGAAAACACCAACAGCTAAAGACGACTTAAGGCTGTCTCTTTCATGGGCTGGGAGGAGGGAGACACAGCAGGGCACGCTTTCGCAGTAGTTAGGGGCTAGTGGAGAAAGCCGCACAGAGCCAACCTATACCCAGCCACAAAGGTGCCATATGCTGGGGAGAAGAACTTGGCAATCATTCCTACACTAAGTGTAACACACACTGTACTTATATTCTGCACCACGACTAAAGTCAGACCGCCCTAATTCATTGATTGCTTTATTTCAAAAGAGTTCAAGGCAGCTTATGAAAAAATTAAAACAAGGGAAAAGGTACACTTAACATAGAGATACAGTCAAATCTAATTTTCAAAGATCAAAGAACTTAATATGCTTATCTGTCTAGACATTTTAAAATGTGCTTATGGTGCAGTATGATAGAGATCTGTAAGCAAATAACTGGAAGGCTATTATAACCCCAGGTTTTACTCTCAGTTCCTCCTCCTTTTCTCCTTCCCAGCCCTCGCCTTTGAGATCTCTGGCTGTCAGCCTATTGGACTTCCCCAAAACAGTCTTCTCACTGAGAGTAGATAACCCTCAAACATTAATCTCTGGGTCCTGAAGGAAGTTATTCCCTCCACCCCAGCTAAACCCCTGTTTTATTTTCCTCAACACCTTTGGGCTCATTGTCAGTGTTCTGTAATGGACAGTCAGCCTACAAGTTAGCTCTGTCCCTTAAGTCAAAGCCTAACGAAGGAATGTAGAACTCGCCATGTGAGTAACAGTGTACTTCTCTGTAAATTTGTCCTGCTGACATCAATCAAGAGCTGATCTTCATAAGTAGAGGGCCACTGTCTGTCATGGGGAGATTTCCCATGTAGCAGTATGTGCAGAGGCTTCCAGATGAATGGAACCCTGGTAGTACAAACTTCGGGATTCCATGGAGGCCATGACCAACTCTACTGAACTCATGGAGAATAGCATCACCAGCACAGCTTGTTAAAGAAAAGGGCTGTTCACTTCCACATGAATCACTCACCTGCTTTGTGTCTTTTGTAATGCCTGCATAGAGCTAAGGAGAAAGCTGGAACAAACTCTCCAAAAGAAGGAACCCAACAATAGCTGGCATGGAATGAAGCAGTGGTGGCCCATGTACACAAAAATGCCAGATGTAGAGGCTATTTCTATCTCTTGCTGAATGATATAAGCATATAGATTAAACCAGACTATTTCAGAACAGACAAAACTGACACGCAAGTGAAACCTCCACACCTTAGGTTGCTCGGCCCTTATTTAGAATCTGTATAAACATTATGTGATCTAATTCAGCATATTGGTACAAGGGGGAATAACTGAGTGGCAAAGCATGAGCCATGCACACAAAATGTCAGGTTCAATCCCTGACATTCTGAATTAGAGGAAGCAGGCAACCTCTGTCTGAGTTCCCAAAATGTTACTGACCCTAGAAAAAATAGGCTATTCCTCCAACAAGGTAATTCTTCTTTTAACAAAGAGAGAAACGTATTCCAATAAGACAGTCTGTATATATTGCAACAATCGTTCACAAGCACCTATCATAGGAGTTTCCTGATTCATACTGAGGGATTGATGCTGGCATGAATAGAAGCCACAGAATAAAGATTGCAGGAAGGTTCCTTGCATGGAATCAGACCATCCATTCATTTATCTCAGTAGCATTTGCCTCGAACAGCAACAGATATCCTGGGTTTCTTGCAAAGCTTAGGAGGGTCGAGATACCAGGGATTGAATCCTGGATCTTTGTACATACTGCAGATGCTCTACCACCCTCTTCCCAGAAGAGATCCATGCTTACATATGTCTTCATCTTACCAGGGCTTTGAATGTTAGCTCATACATTTGAGAGACAACAGACAGAGAGTAAAACATGGAATTATTGTTTATTGTTTGCCTTTCATCTTTGGCCTTTTGATCAACAAGGCCACCCCACATTTCTGCCCAATCTATAACAAGGTCCAGAAATGAACTTTTTTGTGGCACTGATGACCACATCAATAAGGCAGAGGACTCTGTCTAATATATCCATAATCCTATTGCACAGGAGTATTTTAAATGAAGCAATAATTACTGGTGTACAGATCACCCACTTGCCCTTGCATTGGGTTTGATAGGTGAATAGAAATTGCTTATTAATTGAGTTCTTCTCTAACAAAGTCTCTGCAGCTGCTCATGTTTGTCCTTCTCAGTAAAATCCCAAGGAGCGCCGCAGACTACACACCTTGTAGAAAATTCAGGCCTACAATCTGAATTTCACTCAGCAGTTGGAAGCGATCAGGCAGTGGGGAAGGCATCTGTATCTGGGGTTCTCCCCCAGTGGGGCTTGGGTCAACCATATACCAGGAAAGATATTCATATGACACAGTAATAAAAATCCAGGTTAAACCATAATGAGATTGCTTCCTAACTTGCTCTTACTACTTACAAACTCACTGGCAAAGATGCTGCCAAACTGGCATTTGGGTCAGGATTTATACCCCAAAGACCCTTTTCTGACATAACCCTCCTCCAGAATTCCATCACGTAGTCAGAAATGGGGAACAGCATCCAACAAGTGGGGACTATCTTCAAGTATTGGCTCTGAAGGAGTTTTGCCCAATCTGCACCTCTGCACTTTGGGAAAAGTGGAAATCACAAAAATGCTGGCAAACAAGTACTTGAAAATATTCCTTGTTTGGAGTCCAGTCAGACGCTAGCCCTTCACCTCATATCCTCCCTAAATGAAAAAATTAAAGGTAGAAAAAAAAAAAAGACCTGGGAAATGCCACTAAGGTAGAAGTCCTCCTATCCTTGACTTAATCACACAAAGCATCTAGCAGGAAATATCCAGTACATGCCACCTAAACACCCCTCTCAAGAACCAAGTCTAACATTCATTATTTCTTTACTCTGCATTCTCTGTGACTCCCTGTCCTCATGAAAATCAGGACTTTCAGCTATTTTTGCTTTTTCTCCTTAGCTTTTCAAGGGGAATATCTCAGAGGAAGTTCCTAGAAGGAAGTTAGGATAATCTCTAAAGGTGCTAACTATAGTAATTTGGTTTTGCTTTACTTTGAAAGCAACCAAACTCTTTCTATTTCCCTATACAGTATTCTGATTCTTAATAAAAGATATTTGGATTAAAATTAGAGAGAGGTTTGATGAGCTAAAAATCTGTCTTTCTTATGGGCCAAATCCTACCACCAATGCTCCAAGTATTTAAGAAGGGACTAGTAACTGGGTTCACCCATTGCACTAAGCTATGGTTTACTTAATCATCATTGATTAAGACATAGTTGGCTCACTCCATATACACTGCTTCCCATAAACCATGATATACAAAGTGTAATGGCTGGGTTCACCCATTGCACCAAGCCATGGTTGCTTAACCATTATTGACTGAATAATTGGCTTAGTTGGCCCAGTCTATACATAATGCTAATCCTTGAACCGTGATTTACAAAGCATGACAGCTGGGTTCCCACAAACTAAACCACAAGTAAGCAAGTGGCTAGTGTGGCTTAGTGTTGAGAGATCTTGCTTATTGCATACCAGTAATGCTGGATCAGACTAGCGGTTCTGTCATTCCATCTACTAAGATGCCCCAAGAAAGTCTGCAGCAGACTTTGGTGGTGGTAGCAACAGTCTCCTTCTGCAACCCTCTGAGTGATTTGTCCTCATTGAAGAAAATCTGAGGCTTTCGCTGTTGTTACTGCCACTCCCAGAGGCCTCCTCCATGAACTTGAATCTGTGCCCTTGAGAGACTACAATATCAGCCTAGGACTACTGAGACCCAGGTTCAAGCGCTCTTGGATAAATGCTTCTTCGTCTGAACAATGTTATTCTTAAAGGGTGACTCAAAAGTGGATGAACTGTATCTGCTGCCTCAAGTTCAAGAGAGAGAGGAGGAAAGAAAATATTAAAATTAAAAAGATAAGGCACGCGTGAGGCCGTCATTCCACCCTCCTGATGCACGCAAAACCTGGGTGCAATTCTCCCAGCTGTTCTGAACTCTTTGTTCCCCATTCTCTTCTCTTTCCACGTTCACCTCTGCCTCTAGTCCAGCCTTTCTTGCAGGGTTGGCTGGCTGCCAGCCAAGATTTTTTACTACTGCTATGAAAGGTTTTATAGCATGTTTTATAACCTGCCACGAACACTCCTTATAAACAAAACAAAAGTTGAAATAAATACTGAAGACTGTCGGAAAGGGGGTGCAGAACAGATCTGAGGCTGCCTTTAACTTCTGCCTTTTGTCAGCGGATAACAACCTTAAGGTTATTTCACTTAACTGGTCTTCCGAGTGAAAAGTTTCAGAAGCAAAGCCCCAAGGTGCTGTGATTAAAGAGCCCCATAAACTGGTCAGAAATCAAACCAAAGAAAAGCTTCTGTTCAAAAAGAAATGGGGAAAAAACATATCTTGCTTTCTACCTCCCTAAAAGATAATCAGCCAAAGGCACAAGAGGGAAGAACTAACGGAGAAAAACTGCTTTCCAGGGTCAGCCTTACCAGTGCACAGACAGAACTGAAACAGCCTATCTCCAGAAGCAGATTTTAGAATATTATTTATGAACTGCACTTACTTAGTGTATGAATGTATGTAATCTCAGGGGACACTCGGGGGGGGGGGGGGTTCTACCTTAGGCATCCAGGAGCTTTGGCTCCCTTAGTCAGCCTTGAGGTCGCCTGCCAAGCCCTATATAGAACAGGGCCCTGACATTGATACCCCAAGCTCCTTGCCCCACTCCTCCTCCTTTGCCTCCCCTGTGGTTGCCTGTCAATGCCCCTTCTGAGCAGAGATAAAAGTATGTGTGGGGGGGGGGAGAGCAAAGCCTACATATTATCCCCCACTGCTTCTGGGCAATAACATGGTTTAGAATCAGGGGCAGGGGGAGAAAAAAGGCAATGGTAAAAGTGAGAAGGAGGAGGAGTTGACTGAGAACATCTGGCTCAACCTCTGGAGGTCAAAGCAGGCTCTTTCAGACTGTCCTGCTATGAAGGATGCTGGGAGTTGTAGTTCAATAATAGCTGGAGAAGAGAGTCAGTTTGGTATAGGGGTTAAGGCATCAGGCTAGAAACAGGGAGACCATGAATTCTAGTCCCACCTTAGGCACAAAGCCAGCTGGGGGACCATGGGCCAGTCCCTCTCTCTCAGCCATAGGAAGGAGGCAAGGGCAAGCCACTTCTGAAAAACATTGCCAAGAAAATTGCTGGGATTTGTCCAAGTCTGACTCAAAGGCACCAAAAATCTATATCTATATCTATATCTATATCTATATCTATATCTATATCTATATCTATATCTATATCTATATCTATATCTGGAGAATTGCCCATTTCTCACCAGCTTAAATATCCTACCCTCCATATTCAGACATATTGATGGCCCTTCTTGGTCATGCTTGCCAGCCATGGACAGGCTACTCTCATTTTGTCCTTCTCTGCCCACAAGATGCTTTTGGATTCCTCCTGCTTTTCACAAACAGTTAAAATTTTCTTTCTCCGCAGGCTTTTGTTTTATTATTTTGAATCTGCAATGCCTGCTTCCACTGTCTGTGCTGGGTGTTTTGTCTGTTCATTCACTGTTTTTTAATGGGATTGTTATGTTTTTAATTTATCTAAGTCACCCTGAGCAATACTAATTCATTGGAAAGGCAGGGTTTTTGCTGTCTAAAATGCATAAATAACTATCCCTGAACACACAAACATTCCCCCATCAGCACCTGTTCAATGGGAAATGGAATCCCAAATAATGCTCCGACGGCCTGAATTATATACTCCTGAAATAGCCTTACATTTGTCTCCTAGGGAAATTTCTTTCCCTGAGTTTTTCTACTCTGGCTTAGCATCTAGGTACTTGTGGGAATAACCGGGTGAAATCTATGCTTTGTGCTCTTCAGGAGGTCAGACGATACAATTCTTACAGTTCCCCCTGGCCTTGCAGTTGGTGAATTATCACAATATTAGGGGCTCAGCAACAAAGGTCCAGGAGTTTAAACGGCTTGCTTAGACTCCTATTGCGAGTCAACGAGAGCTCTGGGAACAGTCTCCGAGTATTTGGGCCTTCCGGTTCCAAAGACTCTCCCCGCTTTGTTTCAAGTCCCTTTCATATGACACACAATGCCATGCTTATTATTCAGGGGGCCTTTGGCATCACCCACATGCATGCATGAAAAATGGGATGGAGTTAAGGCCTAATGATCTACGTACCCAGGTATTTCCCAGGAATGAATGACCAGCTGGGAGGATCTGATAGACGAAGGAGCACACATGGACCATTAACCCCAGCCAGTCATTACTCCCAAGGAGATATCCCAAGCTGCAGCAGGGTCATCACTGTTATCACAGGCCAGATATAAAAATAAATCTAAGCACTTTTTTTAGGGCTCCATAATTTCAGTGAGGAACAAGCACATGAGGTCTGACTGGGAATGCTCTGGGCATAAATTGAAAAAAAAAAGGCTTCTCAAGCTAAGATGGGGAGTCCACAAATTAGAAGGGGAAATGGCCACTAGAAGAGACCATCATTGCCTCGATGTGGCAGAAAAAATGGGATGGAAAAGAGTGCGGAAGAACAAAAGATGATGATCCAAGAGAAAAGGAAGCTTATTTTACTGTGATATATACTGGATCTATTTTTTTCCTATAGTGGCAGTGTGAGGATCAGGGCCTTAGGAATGATCCAAGGCAGACAAAGTCCAGAAAGAGAAATGCTGAAGTCAGAGAATTAATCACTAGGGTCAACAGTTCAGAGGATCAAACCAGGCACCACTAAATCCAATTAAAAAAAAAAGGACCTCCGGGAATTGGAAACTTGAAACAGAAGCTGGGAATATAGACAGTGTACTCAGGGGTAGGAACACGCATAGGCCAAACTACATGTAACACTAACAATCTGTGATGGAATCTCTCTCTCTCTCTCTCCTTTTTTTTCTCAAAAGGTGCCATGTGGGCAGGGGGATGGGGGACTGGTAATTTGTTTCTAGTGGAAGACAGGGTGTTTAAAGCTTTCCCTGCATTGTTTTCCAAGACTAAATCCACCCTCCCAAAGCTGCCGTTAACTTCCCCAAGGGATTATTGCAAGCCTAACATCTAATAGCAGCTACAAGGAGTGAAGTGGATCAGGAAAATGACATTTAACAGCCCATCTGCCTCTCTTTTCAAAAGGGGGGAATCTTGGTTCATAGATTGGCATTGGGAACAAACAGCAGCCAGGAGATCATACAATAAATGGGTTGAAAGAGAAAGTAAGAGGTGGTAAGGACTTATGCAAGATGCCAACAAGAAACTATCCAGGAACAGCCTTTATCATCCTCATGGAGCTATGGTTACTGAGAAACCTCCAGAGCAGTAGGGCTGTGTCCTACACATCATTCTTTTGATAATAATTTGTCACTCTTGTCTTAATAAGATACCATGTATAATAAGTTACCTATGGTAGCAACCAACCTGTGGAATAGGCTACTACAAGATGTTGGTTGGCTTTCAAAAGGACTAGAAGTATTCTAGAGGACACGTCTGTCAATAGCTACTAACCTTGATAACTAAGTACTGCCTCCAGGCATGGGAGTGGCCCTCCCCTACATATTAGGTAGATGGGAACAGCAGTGGGACAGGAAGACTGCCTTCATTTCCTATCTGTGGGCTGCTTAGATGCATCTGGTGGGCCACATATGAGATGGAATGCTGGCTAGATGAGTCTAGACTTGATCCAGCAGGTCCATATTCCCCATGTCCATGCTCCCCAAATATATATTCTAAAAGTATCCAAGGAAGTTTCATGGCAAAACATCAATCCTAAGCCAATACATTTTATTAAATACCATTTTTTAAAATACTACTACTACTACTACTACTACTACTAATAGATACCAATCAAAATGGCCCCAAACTGCTCAGAATATCAAGGGAAACGGGGTTTCACATCTCTGAGGCAGACCAAGAATGTTTCCCTTTGCAGTGTATGCCTTCTGTGCTCAAATGGAATTGTTCAGTGGGCTCTCTTAGTTGACCTTAAAACAAATTCCATCAACAAGTCATGGAGATGAACTCAGAGGGAAGGATCAGAGAACAGTCAGTGCAGTAACCATTTAGCAAATGCAACCCCTTAATAAATGGGCTGAACTGGACAATGATGAGTTCTGCTCTTGCTATCCACTCCTATATTTGGAAAATGGCCTTCTCGGGCACAGATGGCTACCACAGCCATTGGATCAGTTCTTTCAATAATTCCTAGGATTCAGAAACCTAATAGCTCTTTCTTTTAGTCAGCTAAAATTTTTGAACGTGGGTCTTCCTTCTCTTTCTCCATTTCCTTGAAAAAAATGGAATGGGGTGGAAAACCGTCACAAAGGAATGTGCACCATTTTGTCTGGCTTGGGAGGAGTAGACCTCCATGAGATGTAACGTTGATGTGAAGTAGATATCCATGAGGGGAGCAGGAAAGGCCAGGAAGAGTCTTTCCCCACTGCTGAGCTGACATGCTTTCCACCCTTCCTGTATAAGGCTGTCCCATTGCGATCCCATATCCTATCACTGTGGCATCCATTTTGGCTTTCCTCCAATGGATGAGAAGGCTTGAGAGATTTTATATACCACAAGGTGCCCCTGGGCACTGCTGAAATAAGGGGAAAGAGACTACTTTAATCTCAGTATAGCTAAAGATGAATGAAGCCTGTCTCTCCCATGGGCTAGGGAATGAGAAGGCAACATCAGGAGGTGAAAATGTTACAACAACGTGATTGTGCCTTTGTTCAGTGTCAGTGGGGAAAGGTCCAGAGTCTCTGAATGACCCGTGGGGACCAAGCCTAGGGAGTGGGAGCCACCCTCCCTTTGCTTTCCTCCTGCCAGGTTTCATCCACCTGCCTTGGGGTGTATATTGTGCTCTGTAACTGGGGAGGGAGGGGGGTTCTTTGAACCTCTTCATTAGTCCTTTAATGTTAGGAGGTGAAGAGGGGACATATTTCCTACTGGCCCATCGTTTGCTTGTGGGCTGAGCTGGCTGGGCTGAGGATGGAGCAAAAGAACATTTGGGGCTCTCCCTGCTCCAAAATATTTTGCACAAGTAGTTCATTCTTCACCTTCCCCCGTGTCTGACGATTTGTTGGGATTTTTTTTTTTTTTGGCTCTCCCTACAAATCTCCATTTGCAATTACTTGACTGGTTTTCTCAACAATCGCTCAATGCCTTACTTTGTGTGCATTCCTGTCCCTGCTTCTGGGATATGCCTCCTGAATTCAGACAAATATTTTCCTGCACCCACACAACTACAGGGACAGCCAGGAAAAGCTGCAAATGCACGTGGATCTGAATGGCATGTCACTCTAGGGAGGCAACTCTGCCTGCCTCCTGTCTGTTCTCTGAAGTCTCGAAGGGTTTTGCCTCAGTGAAGCCTTCTGGGCAAAAATGGGCTGTTATCTCTTCTCTTGGAGTTGTAGGAGCAACCTTTCGTATTCAAGCTGGAAACAGGTGAAGATCCTCAGACCATGTTTATCATACTTTGTTTTATGTGGACACAGAATGATCTAGAGAAACACTGCTATACAGACATTCTATCGGGGAAGCACACCGTCCTCCATGTGCTGGATGGCCATCCAGGCTCAGGAATTAATTTCAGCAGCTTATTGTACTCATTGCCCATCAACTTAAGAAATATGCATAAGTGCAAAACGTATTTGCTGAATGAACAAGACCCAGCCAGGAACGGATCAACACCAAACACTTCAGATTACTTTATTAAAACTATATTATATAGAAAAAGTTGTGATACTTACATTCCCTTATTACAAGTAATGTTATAAAAACAACACCCAGACAACACACATTGGGATGACCCCAACTGAGTTTCAACAGGGTGCTTAGATACCAATAACTTAGAATGACTTATCCAAAATACATCCCCCAACAGTGTGTGTCCATAGAACATGTACTGATAAGGACATATCTGAGTTACACACACACACGCACACCTTTTGTTACATGTGATCATGATATGTCAATTTGTATTCAATTTTAAAATCCAAAGACAGTTCCCAACTTGGTCACTACCAGTAGGTTAGAAGAAAGAGGAAACACAGAGGCCCAGATCCATTTCAAAGTTATAGAAAGGATGCATATAGAATGAAAAGAGATAAAATCACCAGAATATACTGCCCAGAGTCACTTCCTGGTGAGATGGGTGGTGCCCAAATTAGAAATATCAATTAATCAATCAATCAATCAATAAAATATAGCCTGGTGAACATATCTGATCAAATCCAAGCAGAACTAGAAAACTTACAGTCTGGAAGAAGAGTGTAAAGAATGACATGGCTCATCTAGATATCTGGGACAAGCCACAGTGACATCACAGGTCACGACATCATTGTGCAAATGATGAAAATTATTATTTTGCATCAATCACATCATCATGACGCAAATGCAACCCACCTAATCCATTGCATCTGTAGGATGTTGTGATGCATGTAATATCACTTGTCCCACCCCTCTTTCACCAATGCCTGTGAGGCTTGCAAGCACAACCAGGCTAGCCTTATACAAGCCTCCCCTAAAAGAATACGTGAACATTGATTGTGAGGCATGTATGCCTTCACCTTTAGGCTGAGGGCTGCCATCCACAAGGAGTAAAGGTAAAGAAAGTTTCAGGGATCCCTAAATCTAAATCAAAATGGAAGGAACAGAGAAAATGGATGTAAGCCAAACCATAAAGAACTAAAAGGTATAACCTTCTATACCAGCAGAAGATAGCACTGAACAGAAGAGGCCTGGGCAAAGATGAAAGGCTTGTAAGCTTAGCTGAAGAACCAACCCAAAGCAAGGTCATGGAACTGTCTCAAACTGACCGGCAACCAAGTTGCCTGGAGACTGAGTATCTTTTGTCTCATAAGCAGAGGCTGAAGATGAGGCAAGCAAGCAAACATTGCCCTGTTCATCACAACACAGATCATAATTCAGATCTGTAAGGCCAGGAGTTTCCAATACAAGGACCATTTATTTTTTAAATTGGGGAAACTAAGGAGGCAAACAAAGAGGGGTCAGCTCTGGCCCCAGCAGGCCCAGTTTCCTTGCCTTGGAGCCTTTTATTTTAAACATTTGGACAGAGATGTAGTTGAAGAGGGGAATGTTCCTTATTTGCCAGGACATGCCTTTTCCCAAATCCTTCATCCTTTGCCAGATTTCATTTGCAGAGATTAGAGGCCTCAATTAGATTAACAACCTGAAATGTATGCATTCAAGAGCTGTTGCTCTGAAGGTATCTGAAATCCTTATCAGAACTCATCTTCATTTTGTCTTAGGCCTATCCCCACTTGCAGTTTCCCATAGCACAAAGTTCAGTCTTGATTTCACCACAAAGCCTTCATCTGACACCCCCCCATCCATGAATAAAACAGCCTAAATCATCATTAAGTCACTTTTTATCCCTGAAGGCAACACTACCCCACCACCACTGCTTCAAGGGACGTACAAGGTGCAATGTGTTACCATCCATTATCCCAGAGGCAAAGTCAGATGACCCATTGTGGATGTGACAAGAGGTGTGCCTTGGCAGTGCTGGGAAGTAGGGACACATCCCCTCCCTTCTGCTCCCTAAACAGCCTCTACCCCACAACTATCCCACAACTACCCCAAAAAACTACCCCACAACTATCCCCAAAAGCCTCTACCCCTGAGGTTTTTTGCTCTCATCACTCCCCTCATGCCATTTTTGGTACCAACTTCTCTCCAGACTCCCAACAAGGGCGAAGAAAGGGATGCAGACTTCCCCTATTTTACTTGGGGAAGAAGAGGAGGCATATGACCACAAGAACATTACTTACCTTTACCTTCAGATGCAACAACTCTGTGGTTCTTCTTTTGCAGCCTCCAGAAATGAGAGAAGTTGAATCTGCTTGTGTGGCTTATTTTCCAATTTCTCTATATTTGTCCGTTTTTATCCCTTTGCACTCTCTCCTCTTGAAGAAAGCAATCAGGACAATATAATGCAGCAGTGACTTGGAAGAGATGCAACAGAGGCCAGACAGAGATTTGCAATGGGGACAGCAATTTTTAGGCCAGCATTGTTTTGTTCCAATTCAAGGATGTGTGGGTAGATTAAGAAGCAGATCCTTGCCTTAAAGCATGATCTGTGAAGAAGAAGCACACCTTAACTATTTCTCCAATTTCTCTGCTTCCATGATACTTTTGGTCGAAATTCTTTTATTCCTTCCTTATTGGGAGTCAGATCAGGTTTCTTAAAAATCCTCGCTCAAGCTGCCGATGGTCCCTGTCACACTCATGCAGTCAGTGTCTGCATTTTCAAATCCTAGGCAGCCTTATTCAAATGGTGCTTGCCTGGTTGAGATTTATAGCACCTGCATTTAATTATGTGCCTTGTTCTTTTGACTTAGCTTTTAATTTTGAAATACCTTCCAAAGCGATAATTTGAACAATTGCATTTTTGCACTCCTTTGTACATGTCTGTGTATATTACTTTTTTTAGTGGGCAAATTCATAGAAATGCATAACTGCCAATGTCAAAATACCCTTAACAATTATGCATCAGAATATGATCTGAGATGGACTTCTGGATCACATGTGGCAACATAATAGTGAAGCATCTGGAAGAAATAATACTGTCCTAACAGATGGAGGATTCAGTACTAATTCAATTTGTACTCATTGAACATTATGTGAATACCTAATAAAATGACAATTGAAAATATCAAAATATTGGTTTGCATACTAAGAATATTATATATATATATATATATATATATATATATATATATATATATATATCTCCATATGTAAAATTTAGCCTAGAAATTTGGGGAAGGTGATCAGACTTCTCCCATTCATTAATTATCTAAGTTTAAAGCAAGTGACTTAGCATGGCTAACACTTTATACAGTTACTAGACAACCTACAACCCACTGGGTCACCGTTTCAGAGATATTTACTGACCTAAACAGATCGACAGAATGACCAAGGGCGGGCAAAATTTCCGACTTCATGTCAGCTTCCCCACTGACTTTGCTTGTGGGAAGGTGCCACGGAGCGATGGAAGTCACGATCACGTGACTGCAGCTGACTGTGGTGGCACAGCAGCAGCCACAACTTCGCCAATACAACTGCTATGAAGATCCTCCCAGGTTTTGTATACGTTCTTTAAGTTAGCTTATTTGAGGTTGCTTCATTCAAAGGTTGTTGTGCTAATTGATGGTTACAAACAGACAGGAGAGTTTTAGTAGCATATAGATTGGTGGAAATCTTTTCTCTGATAATCATGTTTTTCAGAAGAATTGCTCACAGGTTTCAGTCTGGTTTCATATGGGACAGATTCTATTCTTTTTAAGTTTATCAGATCTCATCAACTGCAATCATTCCTTCATAATATTTGAACAATGCTGTATATACAGGTGAAACTCGAAAAATTAGAATATCGTGCAAATGTTCATTTCTGTCAGTATGGCAACTCAAAAGGTGAAACCAATATATGAGATAGATGCATTACATGCAAAGCGAGATATGTCAAGCCTTACTTTGGTATAATTGTGATGATTATGGCATACAGCTTATGAAAACCCCAAATTCACAATCTCAGAAAATTAGAATATTACATGACATCAATAACACAAGGATTGGAAATAGAACAATATCGGACCTCTGCAAAGTAGAAGCATGCATATGAACTCAGTACTTGGTTTGGGCCCCTTTTGCAGCAATGACTGCCGCAATGCGGCATGGCATGGATGCTATCGGCCTGTGGCACTGCTGAGGTGTTATGGAAGACCGGGATGCTTCAATATTGGCCTTCAGCTCCGCTGCATTGTTCGGTCTCATGTCCCTCATCTTTCTCTTGGCAATGCCCCATAGATTCTCTATGGGGTTCAGGTCAGGCGAGTTTGCTGGCCAATCAAGCACAGTGATCCCATGGTCATTGAACCAGGTTTTGGTACTTTTGGCAGTGTGGGCAGGTGCCAAGTCCTGCTGGAAAATGAAGTCAGCATCCCCATAAAGCTCGTCTGTGGAAGGAAGTGTGAAGTGCTCCAAAATCTCCTGGTAGACGGCTGCGTTGACCCTGCACTTAATGAAGCACAGTGGACCAACACCAGTAGATGACATGGCTCCCCAAATCAACACAGACTGTGGAAACTTCACACTGGACTTCAAGCATCATGCATTGTGTGCCTCTCCATTCTTCCTCCAGACTCTGGGTGCTTGGTTCCCAAATGAGATGCAAAAGTTGCTCTCATCAGAAAAGAGGACTTTGGACCACTGGGCAACAGACCAGTTCTTTTTTTCTGTAGCCCAGGTAAGACGCTTCTGACGTTGTTTGTTGTTCAGGAGCGGCTTGACAAGAGGAATACGACATTCGAAGCCCATGTCCAGGATCTGTCTGTGTGTGGTGGCTCTTGATGCACTAACTCCAGCCTCAGTCCACTCCTTGTGAAAGTCCCCAACACTTTTGAATGGCCTTTTCCTGACAATCCTCTCCAGGCTCCGGTCATCCCTGCTGCTCGTGCACCTTTTTCTACCACACTTTCCCCTTCCACATAACCTTCTATTGATGTGCTTTGATACAGCACTTTGGGAACATCCAACTTCTTTTGCAATTACCTTTTGGGGCTTTCCCTGCTTATGGAGGGTGTCAGTGATGGTTTTTTGCACAACTGTCAGGTCAGCAGTCTTTCCCATGCTTGTGCTTCCTACTGAACCAGCCTGAGAGACCATTGAAAGGCTCAGGAACCCTTTGCAGGTGTTATGAATTCATTAGCTGATTAGAGTGGGACACTTTGAGCCTAGAATATTGAACCTTTTCACACTATTCTAATTTTCTGAGATTGTGAATTTGGGGTTTTCATAAGCTGTATGCCATAATCATCACAATTATACCAAAGTAAGGCTTAACATATCTCGCTTTGCATGTAATGCGTCTATCTCATATATTGGTTTCACCTTTTGAGTTGCCATACTGACATAAATGAACATTTGCACAATATTCTAATTTTTCGAGTTTCACCTGTAACTAACTCATTTAAGATCAAAGGAAGCTCCAATTCACATCAAATGAGAAGATGATCTGAGATCTGAACTGAACAAATGACCTTGGAACTCTTTCTGAAAAATACTCTATCCAGGCAAATTATCAGAAACTGACTATAAAAACAATTATCTTTAAAATTACATTATAAAATTTGTCTGGATTTTACTGAGATTGTAATCAAATTAATACATGTTATTATCTGTGAGGGCCATTTGTGTTGATAGTTCTGAGGAAACCAGAAAACCTCAATATTTATTTATTCTGTTTTACAATATTTGTAATCCGCCCCAATCAAACAATACTGGGCTTAGTAATTAATCCTGTTTTTTGTTGATATTGAGAGCCAGTTGGGTCTAGTGGTGAAGGCACCAGGCTATAAACCAGGAGACTGAGAGTTCTAGTCCCACCTTGGGCATGAAAGCCAGTGGGGTGACTTTGGCCAGTCCCTCTCTCTCAGCCCAACTTACCTCACAGGGTTGTTATTGTGGGGAAAATAAGAGGAGGAAGGCGTATTAGATATGTTTGCTGCCTTGAGTTATTTATGAAAATAATAAAGGCGGGAATAAAAAAAATGCTTATGTTTATATTTCCCAACACTTACAAATCAAGATCAAGAAATTCTTTTTTTTTCTTTTTTTCTTTTTTCTTTTTTCTTTTTTCTTTTTTTTTCTTGATAGCTACTTGTTATTCTTACAAATTATTAGAAAATTAAAATGTATCTTTCTTTCTGCAGCATCCATAACAAACCTTGATGATGTCTACATGTTTGATTGATTGATTGATTTGGCCACTCACCCACCAAATGCCATATCATAATCCATATGATATGGCCATATCAGGACTACCTCAACAAAGACAAAAGAAAGAACACATATCTATAACACCAGAGATAATGATTCACATGATACATCTTAATGACTCACAAAACACCCTAGCCCAATGCTAGAGTGCACCTTTGGGTGCAGAAAAAGGTGTTAGCAATCAAACTGGTAATAAAGAAAAACAGACTCACTCCCTCCAAACATCCCATCGTCCCCTTCAAGAAGAACCATGAGATTCAAACAAGATTTGAGTAGAAAGCAAGGTTAACATTTACCTGTGACAGCCAGAATAGCCTGAAACTGGCTTGACTAAGCAAAAGAAACTTGGATGCCTTCTGAAGAATCATTTCTTTTTTATATACATGGCTTAAAGCAGAATTACAAAAATCAGGGATTGGGTAAACTTATGGGGAAGTCTGAGGGGAGTGAGACAAGTGGTGGACAGCCAACAATCTGTCACAAATGTCACATGTGAAGCTGAACCCTAGATTTTTTTTTTTTTCTGGGCTGGAGGGAAAGTTGGGACCCTCCGCCCAGGCTTAACAAAGTTTAAAAAACTATCTTGTTGACTGGGAAACTCTGGGAGTTGAAATCCACACATCTTCAAGCTGCCACGGTTGAGAAACACTGATCTGGGGCTTATACTAAAGGTTGTGTGTGCATGTGTGTTTCCTGCCTCAAAATGGCTAGTAAACCATATTTTTGAGTTTTGATCATCCTGGTTGTAGGGGGCTCAGGAAGCCAGAAAAAGATGTTTTGGGCCATACGCTGTCCTGTGATCATTGGCTCTCCCTTCCTGATGTAGTTGCCCCCAATTCTGGTCCCCAAGTACTGTTGGTACACTAGTCTCTAAGCTGGATAAGCTCCAAGCAGCCCACCTCCTTCTCTCCTACTGGATCTTGTAAAATTTCACAAGCATGGCTTTGCATGGGCTCTGCCCCCCTATAACCCATGTCTGTGTTACTTCCTGCGGCAAATCCAATCAAGTTCTCCTCAGTCATCAAAGGGCTGCTTGTCCACCTGATCAGCCCGAATTGCTCCCATTACTCAGCTGCGCTTACCATGTTCCAGTGAGAAAATAGTTTCCCCTCATAACAAGCATAACTCAAGGCTGTCAACAAAGCAATCGATTAGTTTTTAAATAAATTGGCTGGCACATCACCATAATCTTTGTATCAGTGCCCGAGGATACAAAACTGCTGTGACGCTGGTATAAATGACTTCAGTGGAAGTAGAGGAGGAAGATGCAGGACCAAGCCCCATCATCCCCACTCTAGAGCAGCCCCCCCCCCCGAATGGGTAGAATGAACAGGTAAACCCCCCACAAATGTATATGCATAGCTGCAGACTTAGACTAGAACTGTAACATTTAGGTTAAAGCAGACATATATCCTACTTCACATCACCTACTATTTGAAAGCCTCCTTTAATTAAAAAGTTGCCCAGTCCAATTCCAATTAAAGGGAAAGAAACAGAAGAAGGGAAAGCAGAGGGGCCTTAAAGGGACCTATCAACTTTGGATCAGCTATGTGACAATGCAGATGCACAAGTTCTTGTGTTGTTATAATCTTCCCCACCAAGATATCAGTGTGATCCCCTGAGAAAAATATAATTAACATCTAACAAAAGGTAAGGTCTTTCCCAAGTCAAGCTCAGCCTAGTAACCTCTGTGTGGTCATCTTGGCATTAATATAGAAGTAATTTGCCGTTGCCTTCTTTCAGGATCACACCCTGGGGTTTCTTGAGGATTTGACCCTGCTTAAGCTTTTTCAAAATCACCCAGCCTCAACGTGGCAGTTAGTGTGTGTAGGACTGCAAGATCAACTTTCTTGCTGAATAACCCAAGGTACCATTTCTTATTAGAAAAACCAGGTTGTATATGTTTTACTTTTCCAGTACAGAAAAAGAGCTAAAGGGAATAGGCTCAAAACATAAGCAAATGTGCCCTTATCTCATACCATACTAATTACAATTTGCCCTCACTGATTAAAATTGCTCTCCCACCAATTTCAATGCTATTGGCCTTCAAGCTTTAGCTGATTATCTACTCGTTAGAAGATTTTAGGCCTATTCTCAGCTCTGTTTATGAGGAACATTGTTTTTTTCATTTAATTGTAACAGAGTTTACAATCTCAGTGTAAGGAAACTATCTGGCAGTTTCAGAGTTTTTCACTGGATGATGTAATCTAGTAAAATTGTTTCCTATCAAATACACTGGGGGATAAAGCTCAAAATGGGATTTCCATCTTTGCCTAGAGGGGCTATGTGTTCTACTTTAGAGAGGACAGTTTGAAAAGCAGTCCTATCCAAAAATAGGAGATTTGATCAGAGAAGAGCCTTGAAAAAAATTCTGGACATAATTTTTCTTCTGTTTTTTTTTTAATCATTCTTAATTTCATAGAAAAGAAACTGCTTTCAGTCAGTATTCCTTTTTTTCCTCTGAAGGAGAGGGAAATGTTAGTGGTATGTGATTGAATTTAATTATGAGCTGATTAAAGGCTATATATGAGTTACCTTTCATTACCACAACCTTTCTGGTTTCCCATTATTTAGTTAAAACAGTGCCAACCCTTTGAAACCCACAACTATAAAATAAGCTAAAGCCCCATCATCTAGAGATATTCTAAGATAGAAAAAACAGACCTTTTTCATAAGGGAAGAAAGAAATTAGGAAATTGGAGTGCAGAGTCTGGCACAATAATAGTAAAAAGTGACCCTAGTTACTGATGGTATCTGGTTCTTGGAAAGAACTTCTAAGATCTAACATGGTCTTTCAGGAAGTATTCAACCACATTAAAGCCCCTTGCAAATCTCCATCCAGAGAGGCAATTTCCCAGCCCACTGTATTTTGATATTATTAAGCTCTAGCTTGTTTTGCCCATCCATCTCAAAACTTCCTCCAGAAGCCATTTCAAGGTTTCCATGACTTTCCGAAACTAACAGATGAAGAAGAGAGAGTAGGGCTGTAAGTTTTTTCCCATCCATCTGCATGTTGTTTTCCCAGCAAGCATAGTGGCTGAGATTATATGCACACAAACTTTTTTTTTTTAATACATCAGCAGGACCAGGAAGAAGAGATTACAGGACCCCAGCATTTTTAATCATTGTGTTGCAGACCTTTTTGTGGGTCTACTTTAATCTGTCTTCCATGGCCTCCTAAGCCCCACTCTTCTATATAATTGTTGTAACAGAGAACAGGCTCCTCTACCTGTAACTTCTGGCCACAACTTAAAGGGAAATACATGCTTTCCTTGTAGAAGATGCTGCATTGAATTCATCATGTCTCCAAGAAAAGGGACCAAATGTTACAAGATAACCTCTCTGCTGAAGATCTTGGAGAGAACTCCTGCCAGATAAATGGTCAGAATGAGTCTGAACAGTTATATAAAAGTGTTTCCTCCATTTAACTGTGCATAATCCAAATGCACAGACCAACTTCCCAAGACTGAACCATTGCTTCCACCTTAAGAACTTGGATCTCTGTGTGCAGCAGCACCACCTGGTGACAATTGTCCTAACAACAAGCAGTCATATTCTCCACATGAGCTGAAAATGCCTGCAAGCAAACGGGGAGCTTCGTTTAGAACTAAGCAAGAACAGCCCAGATAACATTTTGCTCCTTGATGTGGTTATTCTTGCACTGAAGTACTGAAAGTCAACCGTACATAAGAGATATGGGCAAGAAGTAGTTTGACTATGTTTACCCTGATGCTAACGGTTCCATTTGTAATTCTTTCTGTGGTGCCATTTGGAAGGGGCAAGGAGGAATTGCCTCTCCCTGGGCTTGAGACTATGTGTAACTGATTATTCCTTGAAAGCACCAATCCTTTTGTGGATTATGTTGCCTAAAGAAAATAGTAAATGCTATTAAAATAGAATGCACTACATTTTAAAATTCGGAATGTATCCCAGTCTTTGGGAGTCCTTGACTGCTGTTATAAATGTTTCCCTGCTTCTCTGTGACTTCATGTTCCCTGAAAACTTCACAGCAGATGCTGGACAGATGAAAGGTATGTTTAGATGTCTTCATTGAGGTGGCAGGATACAAATGGAAAATCATTTGTAACTTTTGAATGTGAATCATTTGTAACTTTTGAATGTGACTCTCTGTAACTTTCCCTTTCTGTAACTTTCCCTTTCTGCTGATGCTGAGTGCTGTTATCTCCCTCCCTCCTCCGTTCTAGACAGCAAGGCTGAAGCGTACCCAAAACAAAGGGAAACGTACGGCGAAAACATGGATTTGTGGTTTAGCTACAAGTCAGCAACGGATAAGCCAAATTTGGAGAACAGAAGACATGGGGAGGGCACTGAGGGGGGGATTGGGGAGAAACAACTCTTGTAATGATAAAAAGGCTTGGCAAACCCCTTTTCGGGGTTCAGTTCTTTGCAGGGACCTGCGAGTCCTAACTGAACCTTTGCGCAAATAAAGCTCCTCTCTGAATGACCCAGTGAGAGTCTCGTCATCTCTAAATGTTGCGTTGCTCCCACCTGTAACATCATGAACTGTCCTGGATTGGCAAGATTCATCTCTGGGTTGAAAAGCAATTGTTTTTTAAAAAAATCACTTTAAGAAAGTTTCCACGTATTGGCTTAGCTTGCATAAGGGGTTCTGCTTCTCTTACTTAAGAGAGGCAGCGGATAGTTATTAAAAGTCGAGCATCTCTCTCCCCGAAAACAATGTTGACCTCCACTTTCCTCCCAAATCACCAGCAATCCCTACAGTACAGTTGATGCACTGTAGAAAGAAAAGAGTGCAATGTATATTTTACATTATATAGAACACAGAATTAGAGGTTAAACAGCAACATCGCAAGTAGCTCAAGTTAAAATCTTCTTATCATGGATGGATAGAAATATTTTGAACTTTTTACTGGGGGGTGGGGGGGTGGGATTAGGAAAAACCATTATTTCATAGAGCGTAGAGACATTGCAGGCAACATCTTGTGTTAAGCCCTTGGGGTAGACTAGATCAGGAAACAGGTACCGCAAGATATAATAGAACCCTTTTTTGTATATAGGCTATAATAACAGAACCTTGAAAGCCTGGCATATATTCTATATGGCGATTGGTAGTGGCTCTTCCTGTGGTTGATGACGTTCAAGTTTCAGTGTTGTACAATGGAGCTACATAGATAGCTCCACAAACATGACCCATTTATTTATTCATACATACATACATACATACATACATACATACATCACATTTATATAGCCGCCCATCTCACAAAGCATGTGTATTCTTGGTGTGCATAAGTGTGTGGAAATAGAGTGATGATGGCAAAATGATTTCCTCCCAGCCCTGGGATGGCATGAAAGCAAGGCAAACTAGCTGTATGGATGAGCCTTAGAGTTATTTAGAGAGGAAGCTGATAAATCAATCTTACTTAATGAGCAGAGCAATGCTGTATGTTGGAATGAAGGAGATCTGCAGTAGAACCCTACCACTACTCGGTTGGCAAGGTGTGAATTAAGTTCAGTGGGCCATTTTTCCTTCTCTGTCTCCCGTTCCAGTGAAAGAGATTCTGTCTCACCAACTTTTAGGTAGGCCTAGGCTCTGCCCCCTTTTTTGGAGGTATATCAAGAGAGTGAGAGTTCTAGGCATCCCTGATTCCACCTGACATATCCGCAAACCAACCATTGGATAAAATAACCCACATTGCTCAGCTTTCCCAAAAACACAGAGTTGCTCTTTTAAAGTCAATGCAAGTATTTATTTATTCTCTTTGTATTTAGCTTCAGGTGGGCAGTAAAGTTTCAGGTGGGCTGTTGCACTGAGCTTTAGTGGTTTTTAACGTAGCATTCCGTGGCACCTGCCTTACGAAATTTCCTCCCCACCAAAGTGAGGCTGGATCCATCCCTGTTGATTTTCTGGAAGTCCCTCAAAACCTGGTTATGCCATCAGGACTGGAGGCCTCTGGGGACCTGCAAGGTACTGAGGTGGCTCCATTGTTGTTAACATCTGCTATCCTCTCTCAGCCTTTGTGATTTTTAATTTTTTTTTAATAATAATTATTTTTATATGTTAATTGTTTTATAGTTTTATTGTACTCTGTCCAGAGTCACTTTTTTGTGAGATGGGCAGCCATATAAATGTGATGAATAAAATAAACAAGTAAATTCTGATTTTATTGAAAGAGGTGTTCTTGTTCTACCGTTCATTCTTCTTTTTATAGTACGTTAGATTTATTTTGCTGTTTTATTTGAAATTATATATTGCCTCAAGTGCCCAGTAAACAGAGAGATGATCCATAAATACGCCAAATAAATAAATGCTTGTTTATCTGTTTGAGGGACAAGGTTTATCAAGAAAATGATTGGGACCAAATTTTAGCTGTGCTATAAACATTTTTTTTTCCTTAATTGGGTGGACTTTCTGATATAGGCTATATATTTTGTAATTTGTGGGGTTCTTTTATTTTTATTCTTTGAGTAGAAGTGATGCTTATGCAAATGTAGTGCTTTGCATAAATCCTTAAATTTGCCCATATCTTTATGTGTGTGTGTGTGTGTGTGTGTGTGTGTGTATGTATTCTGTTATCCTAAAAACTAATGAAGAGAGTGGAAATGATCCTTTTAAACAATAAAGATTTTTGTGATTGTGTGACCTGTATTAATTTCTATAACACAGGTCCCCAGTGCTAAAATTGTTGGTGGTCATTAGATGACCTCATGAAAAGATTGTTTCCAAACTCTGTTAGTCATCCACCTTCCTCACTTTTCCTTTCCAGATTTATTGAACTAAACTCCCAGCCTCCCTGGCTAGCATGGTCAGTAATAGCAGCAGCAATAACTATAACAATAACAATCTGCTACAAAAAGTTCATTGTTCAAATGCAACACATTAACATTTCTTCCTCAAGGGCAACTGTAAATATCAATACGTGCATAATAGCCCTTCATTTTATTCACTTTGATGTACTATTGTATGAATGCTACCAATAATTTTTTTGAATGATGTTCTTGTTTTTGCATTATTGCAATTGCCCTTCGGGGAAGACATTTTGTCAAAATGGGCCAAGCAATACTTTCAATGCAATCAATTTTCTATCCAGCACCAATTTGAAATTCATTAAGAATGGATGAAGGGACAAATATGCAATGTAACTGGGTGGGACCTGTCAGGTATCTGTGAGTGCCACCATCACTAGATGATGGCTTATAAACATGTTTTGAATAATAAACATCATAAAAGAAACAGTACTTAGGGCAAAAGTAAATATGAACCTTGGGGATCCACATGGTATGTGCATCACAGATGCTTATCAAATGTGATCTTGGGTTCTCTGTGAGATATAGTCTTGGTAACTAAAAGAAACTGCCATACTTAGGTAACGGTACTAGAAGCTGGGAGTAGAGAAGAGGGAAAGGCTGTTGCCTTCCGCAGCTTCTGAATTTTCCAGTGACATCTGGATGGCTGCTGTTGGAATAGAACTTGGGAATTGGGGTCCTGTCTGATGATGTTGGACTATTATTCATCTTATTTTATTTTTTAATTTTATGTTCAATATTTGCATACCACTTCTCTTAAAAAAAACAAAATCTCAAAACAGTGGGCAGGGGTAAATTAGGCCAACTTAAGGAGGGTCACAGATTTAAAGAATTAAGCTTGATCAAGCATCAACAGACCCTCTTTCTTGTCAGATGAATTCTTATACTTGGACCCATCAGGAGCATTTTTCTTAGACCTCTGATGTCACAATTCTCTCCCAACACTTGTCTTTTTTAAGTGTTGGTTTATCAATCTTCTTTTAATTCCAGCTAATGTTGATTCCGATGGAAACAAGCTGACTGTGTGGATAGCATCATTACATACTATAGTCCCTAACTGGGTGGAGTCTTTCGGTTGCTGTTCTGTTCCTGCAAGATAAGAACTTCATTATTTCTGTCTAGCATAATTAACAACTCAATGCTATCCTGTGCCACTTGCACCAAAGTACATACGTGCAGACTGCAGTCTGGATCAATCCAAGGTCACAAGCAAATCACACCGAATTGCCTATTGCATCGAAATGCATACTAAACTTCGCTGGATGGGAGCTTTGCGGGTGGGGCGGGGGCTGTTTTGGTCCATTTTCAGACTACCATGATTCTTTTTAGCCTAAAACAGTATTATTTTTGCTTGTGGTGGTTTTTGAACAAATGTCCAAAATATTTCAGTGACTTGAACTCTAAAGCTACCATCTTATGCACACGCTTGGCTAACTGAATAACATAGAGGAGTCCCATATAGAGAGGTATCGGGTGGCACCCTGGAAAATCTTTTGCTGATTCACCCTCACTATTTTTACCTTGGAAGATATTTGGTTTTGTCTGTCTCTTCCAAGGCTATAAAACAAAAGAGAAATAGTCAGCATTGTTTCTAACATAAGATCAAAATCCCTCTATACATTTTAAACATGTATACATTCCTTCTGCATTCTTAAAATGTTGATAAAAACACAAGCAAGATGGCAACTATAACATTCCCCCCTCCTCATCCTGATGGACCCCAGCCTCAATTTAGCTAGTTTGAGTAAAATCAATCTCACGCTACAGCTCGGCTTAATTCCAAGTACTTCAGCATAACCTGATTACAGATTGGATTGCCTATGAAAAGAAACAGAGTGAATGTCCTAGTATTTTGGATTAACATTTCATAGCAAACAAATATTTTGGGGGAAGGCTGTTGCAAAATTGCTTGGACAATGGGTTTGTTTTGAGGCAATCAGCGCTGAAACAATTATGATCTTTCCCCCATTCTTTTCTAATGGACAGCTTTTTAAAAGCCCAAATCTATGTCCTGATTGCAAGAGCGAGCATGAAGCTTGCTCTCAGATTTGCACAGCTGTGTCATGTGTACATGTATCAAGGTTGGCTCACAATACCCATGCTGGCAATTTCACTCTAGGGACAGTGGCATGATGGATGAGATCTTGCCTGCCCCATCTGTCTGCCTCCTTTATACAGCTGTGAGCCAGGGAACCTTTCCTCCAATGTTTCTGGCTCTCCAGGAAAGGAGGAGAGGCCTCTCAACAGACTAAAGTGTGTGCAAAGAGATGTAGCCAAAGAGGGACCCTGTCAAGTGCCAGCCGTTTACACCATCAGAAGATACGTTGGGAAACCTGATCTGACTGGGAAGGGGGGTGCAGGTGGGAATGAAGACGAACCTTCCTACCAAGCCCCACGTCAGTTCTTTGTTCTTCCCAACTCCATTCTTGATGGGTTGTCATTTTTATCCTGGCAGGGTTCCTCTGCCTTTAACAGCTGGATGGCAAAGCAGCAGTCAGGAGCTGTTTTCCCCACCTTTGCATCTCTGTGCTGCAGTGCTTCACCTGCTGGATTTCTGCTGCCACACCAATTATTTATAGCATGGAGAAGTAATATTAGGGGGAACAGAGATGATAAGCTCTCGTCAGCAGCATGGCTTCCCAAATGCAAACTGGAATACAGTAACTTCTAGGGCAGCTTCAAGCATTTATGCTGAAGACTTTCCCATCCAGCAGCACTCACTACATATCCCTCAAGCAACCAACTGCAAGCTCATCTCGGAGCACTGTCTCTTCCACCTCTCCCTCTGTTGCCCGTGCCATTTCCCCTCTCCATTCATCAAGGCCCCTGTCCCATTCCTTTTCACAGGAGGAAGTACTGGTTCACACAGCACATCATCAGCTGATTCCTTGCCACAAGGAGTGGTGAGAGCTACTGGGTCACACAATTTAGGGAAAGCTTTGAACAAAATTAATGGCACATAAGCCTGGGGGTGGATTCTTATACTTGTGGGATTTACCTTTAGGTCCCAGCTGATCTGCAAACAAGACAAGATCACTGCCATCTTTCTGTGCTGGTTAAAAGTCCACAGTCATGGGGCTGAGTCTGTTCTTGGTAACACGGTGTTGAACTGAGCTAGATGAAGAATTTGGTTTGGACTTCAGAAAACCCTTCTCAAGATTCAGTTCCTTTTGCTAAAATGATCTTTGACTCTGAATGTCCACTGCTGCCCAGCTGAGCTTCCATCCCCACTAACCTGGTGTTCTTTGGCCTTATTCCACCCCGTTTTCTCTTGCTAATGCAGATTCATTCAATGTAGCATCCATATTCAGTATGAACCAGAGTCTCCCCAGACTGATGCTCTTACTGAATCACAAGTTCCTGGGAATGATGGATGTTACAGTGCAACACACCTGATGACTAGCAGTTTGAAGAAGACCAAATATAGACTGAATGTAGTACTGAAATATAATGGAAACATTAATGCTTGCTTCTGAGATAGCAAACCATGTTTGTAAAGTCTGTTTTACAATATCCTCCCACCCCACAGAAGCCTACTTTACTTCTGAAAGTCCTTCTTCCTAAAGGGGAAAGAAAGAAAGAAAGAAAGAAAGAAAGAGAGAGAGAGAGAGAGAGAGAGAGAGAGAGAGAGAGAGAGAGAGAGAGAGAAGAAAGAAAGAAAGAAAGAAAGAAAGAAAGAAAGAAAGAAAGAAAGAAAGAAAGAAAGAAAGAAAGAAAGAGAGGACTCCTGCCCATCATAAAAAAATCATATTCTCCCAAATTCTGGCTGGCTCCAGCCCCTCAAAATGAGCGAATGTCCTTTCATAAACTTCTGCTCATAAAATATTTCCCGCCTTCACATCCCACAATGTCACTCTCCAAATCCCCAAATGAGAATATTTTTATGCATGTGTTTATTCCAAGTACTTATAAACTGTTTTTCTGACAACAATTAAAGCACAGTGAAATAATGTCAAAAATATAGCAAAGGAAATGACATAAAACCATACAATTATCAACAGCTTAAAACAGAACATAAAACAATGATAAACAGCAAATCAACAGCTACTAACTGCCTGCAGGATGGCTAGGTTTTTACTATTTATACCAAACGTTTTATAGTACTAGTAAAATGGAATGTAAATAGGAAGAACCAGGAAGCAGAAATCCCCGTCAACGTTTTGTCCCCATCACGTTGTTTGTACTGCTGTCCTCAATATGGTTTCCTTCACTACTATACTTATGGATCTGCAGTCCCTCAATGATTCTTCCCCGATTGTCAGAAAATTCCAAAGTGCTGATCCAACAAGGTAGGGAAAGCCTGCAGCACGTGGCTTTAGAAGTCTTTCCATCACCTTGATCAGCAGTGGCTTAGGAAGCATCTGTATTTTCTTCTGAGTGGCAAAGTAACGTTTCTGAGGGTGTATCTGCACTTTTCCCACTGGGACTAAACAGGGTGTGCGTATAAGTGTTACCTATGAGTGTGTTTCTGGTCTCCTTTCCAGGTTCCTCTCTGGGTTTCAGTCTGTCTGTGTGCCCTGGGAAGCCTAGGGTGAGGGGGAGATTTACATGTGGCCATGTGATCGAGGAGGACTTAGAAAGCAACTGTCCTCAGCATTCTAAGCCACACGCCAGCTGCCTCTCCCATTAGATGTTGTGGGGATTTTGTTGTTGTTGTTGTTGTTGTTGGTAATATTTATCTCCACAACCCCTGGCCAGATCTGGCCCGTTTTCAAATTCAAGCTTTCCTTTGCTGGCTTCTCCTGCTATAGCAGTTATGGTCCCATTTTGTCCTCTTTTTGAGGAGTTATTGTGCTGACAGATAGACAGAGTCCTGACCCTTTTTCTATCATTTCTTTCCAACATTTTGTTGGGCTGGAAGAACAAAAGTCTTCTCCTCAGTTTCTCTTTCCCAGTCTTGACACATGTGGAGTCGCTACCTAGATTGCACTTCTAACAATACATTTTTATTGGTGTGGGTATTTTAGGAATATACTTCCTCTATGACCACTGTATTACATCAATGGGATGCAATGTACGAAATCTGAGAAGGGAGCAGCTCCAGGCCCATTCTCAAATGTGCAATGGCAAGCTGGACTTGTCGTCACTGTCATTTAATATGTGAGGAAAATGCTATATTATAATTATGGTTGGTCACACAGTCAGCCAGATGTTTAGACTGGATTTGGCATTTTTATCCAACTATCAAGTCCTTCCCAAGGATCTGGGATAGGCAGATGTTGTCTGATGGTGTTAAAGGTATCATAGGATATAAGCTGGTCTGAGCAAAACTCCCTTTTGCAATTGACTGATAGTGATTTTGTCAGTGCTGATGGTATTCAAGCGGTGCTCCAGAAGTTTTGGGATTGCATCCAAGGCGCCTATTACTATTGATACTATCTTTGCTTTCTTTCACCACAGTCGTTCTACTTCTGTTTGCAGGTCTTTATATTTTGTGATTTTCTCCAGTTCTTTCTCTTCTATTCTGCTGTCTCTGGGTATTGCAATGTCCACTATCCAGACTTTTTTGTCTGTCTCATCAACAATGGTTATGTCTGGGGTGTTGTGTGGCAGGTGCTTGTCTGTTTGAATTCTGAAGTCCCAGAATGCTTTAGCTTCTTCATTTTCTATTACTTTGCCTGTTTTGTGGTCCCACCAGTTCTTGCTTGCAGGCAAATGGTATTTCTTGCAGATACTCCAATGCACCATTGCTGCTACTTTGTCATGCTGTTGTTTGTAATCAGTCTGTGCAATCTTCTTGCAGCAGCTAACTAGGTGGTCCACTGTTTCTTCAGCTTTGCAGAGGCAGCATTTGCTGTCTGTTGCTGTCTTCTCGATTCCAGCTTTGTATGCATTTGTTCTTAGGGCTTGGTCTTGTGCAGCCAGAATTAGCCCCTCTGTGTCTTTCTTCAACTTTCCTGCTCTTAGCCATTGTCAGGTCTTGTTATCTGCTTTGCCTGCTAATTTTTTTGTGTACTGGCCATGTAATATTTTGCCGTGTCATGTCTCTTTTCTGTTCTTCATTTGGTCTTTCTTATAGGCCAGTTTGGTCTCTTTGGTATTCAATAAGCCTTCATAGTGTATTAGCTTCAGTGCATCTTCTTCACTGTCCTTCAGATATTCTTCCAATGACCTTTTTTCTTCTTCAACTGTCTGGTGTACTTGCAACATTCCACACCCACCTATGCTCCTTGGTAAGTAGAGTCTGTCAATGTCACTGCCTATTATTATTATTATTATTATTATTATTATCAGCAGCAGCAGCAGCAGCAGCAGCAGCAGCAGCAGCTACTACTATTATAACTGATTAAGTTGATATCAAATAAAATTGCCAATATTAAATTTTAGCAAGGATGGAAACAGAGAGAGAGAGGGACTGTTGCCAACTTGGCTAAAAGGCAACAGCTTTGTCTATTCCTTGATCTTGTCACTTGGGTTATTATAATACTAATAACAGCAATAGCAAGGGGATCCCAGCTTCAGAAACAAGATGGTGGGAAGACTGGCAGTCAAAGGCACCTGGTAGGCCCAGAGTGTAGGCAATGGTGACTCCATCCGGCATATGCTGGAATGAAAGAAGCAATTAGACATCCCTCCTGGCCAATAGGAAAGTAGCTAGAAGATGATAGGCTGCTGGTAAAGTGGTACCCTGTGGGATGCTGTGAAAATGACCCACAGATGACCTTGTTCCAGGTACCAGCCTCCTCTTCCCTGCTGGGCTGCATGGTATCCCTCCCAGCTGCTTCTGTCACTTGTCTCATACCCACATGGCAGAAACCTGCCTGCCCCTAATAATTGGACAATCTTTTCATCTTTGTGGAGACTGCAGTGAATATACTGTAAATTATTACATATTATCAAATGAGGAGAGACTGCTGGCTCCAGAGTGTGTATTTGTACATGAGGGAGATGCGGAAACAGTGGAGGAGGGTGCCTGTGAAGGCCATTTTCCCCCTCTTGTGCCTGCTTAATTTAATTTAATTTTACTTTATCTGGTAATTGAGCATCTGAGGCCACAACATCTATCACTCTTTTCCTTTATCTCACACAGTTACATTGTGAGTTACTTCTAAACATTTAGATCAGTGGCTGGGGGATACTGGGAATTGAAGTCCACGCATCTTAAAGTTGCTGAGGCTGAGAAACACTGATTTAGATGCAGCAATTCGGGGTGAAATTCTTGAATCTGATTTAGTGGTTTCAGAAGGAAGCATGGACCTTTTGAAATAACTCTTGGTTCGATAGCACCTTCTTTGTCAATTTTAAGCAGCTAAATTTCACACCACAGCTCCTCACATCTGTAGGCATATCCCTTCTTTAAAGAGAACTTGTGGAGGAAGAAAAGTACCTCCAAACATGTACCATCTGCCTCTTTGTCACCCTGTATAACCTAGAATAAAATTCCAGAAAACTTTGATTGTGCAATTACCCTAAATTCATGATCAGACTTTTATAGGCTCATTCTTTACAATCCAATATTACTCTTTTTGGATTCATCCTTTTCCATCTGTAATTCAGCCATGTTTTTCCTATTGTTCTTTTTCCCCCCCTCACTAACAGTACTTTGAGATAGATGGGCCAGTGATACTATTCAAAGAAAGTATTTTCAGCATTGCCTTTTCCTGTTTAACTTTCTTGTTTTGAGATTTTGTTTTGGTGGTGCGGAGGGAGGAATCAAAGAAAGTACTGGGAATATATGGGAAGGTTACAAGAAAATAGCCTTGTCTGAACTCTCGCCTCTCATAAATTCTGAAAACAAAGCAGAGAGGCTCTACAGTAGCCTAGAAATGCCTCTAGAAACTCCCAGAAAATCTATTAAGAAAGACAAAATGGAAGAGCTGTTGATTGGTAGTGGAAGGAGCTGCCTGTCTGAAAATAATCTAGAAGTTCATTTCAGAGCACATGGAAGCATTCTCATGAAGAGAAGATTCATGGAGAATCATCCCCTTTTTTAAATTAAGCACCTCTTGACATAACTTCTAACTGCAACCAGAATATTGGAGGAAATCACTTATTAACCCTAGCCCTTATCCTAGTACTCTTTTATCTGACATACCCACTCATGTCCACCATAGCTTTGACTACATCCCATCCTGGAGGAGGTTTAAATTTAGGAAGACAGGCAGGAAGAAGGCAAGCACAGGTAAAGCATTGTGTCCTTCTCCCAATTTCTGGCCTTCCTCTGGTCCATTTCTGACTTGCAGCTAAGCATACTACAAGCATGCCCCAGCAACATCTTGTTCTGCCTTGTCCTCCCAAAATGGCCCTCATCTTGTCCCTAGCCCATGAGTGAGACGGCCTTTGGACATCATTAGCCATGTAGTGTTAGAGGAGTGTTTCTCCCCCATCAAGGTATTATTCAAGGGCGATTTCTGGATATTAGGCTTTGTCAACCATACCTTGGAGGGAAGGCAGGTGGTGGCACAGACAACAGAGATAGGGTAAGAATCCACCTGGCAGCAAATTTCATGGAAATAGAGTTTTCTGTTGACCCAAAGATGGGTGGAGAACAGGTCAACTCAGCAGTGCAGAAATTAGGTTAACAACTTAAGATGAGTCAGCCTCCAATATTCACATATGTCCTATAATTGTGCTAGCATTATAGCACTGAATACGTACAGCCTATGACTGAAAAGATGGTCATGACGTTCAGCCGCTGAGGTTGTGAAATTCACCTTAAGGATGCTATGCTAACCATATATGTCTTTCATGACAGCCTTTTACATTACTGCAACTGCTATGATATCTCAGATAGACATAGTGATTTGCACACATTACTGTGGGCATCTTTAGAGTAGTTCTTCATGACAGGCAAAGCTTAGCACCATACTGCAGATGGATCAGCAGAGGGTGAAAGAAAATGCATCCCTTTTTAGGGCCATTTGGTGAGAGGTGGAAGGAGATGACCTCGAGTGTTTCATGCATCACTCAGTGTCAATCCCGGTGGAAATCCAGTTTCACAGGCCAAGAAAAATACATTTAAAACCCACACTGAGAAAACAAAATCCACCTCTTCTTCTTCTGGAGATAAGAATCTAGGTTTGACCTCTGTGATCAGATATTTTAAAAGGCAACAGCAACCTGTCCAAGACGTGGTAGCAACATCAAGTGAACAAGGCTTAAAAATGTCCATCAGGAAAAAAGATCTAATTTATGAAAAGCAAGTTGTTTCCTATTTAGCTTCTCTTCCCTAAAGGGCATCACATTTGCAAAGTGCTCAACACCTGTGAAAGGAGCATTCCACATTTGTTAACAAGAAAAATATCTGCCAATAATAGTTTTAGTATTCTTGGATGAGTAACTAGATTTTATAGAGAGTGGAGGTTGTCAGTAGTTTACAGCTGCCTTCTTTGGATTTTTATTTATTTTTATTTATTTAGCATTCAAAATCATCTTTTTATTTACGCAATGCATTCTCCTGAAATGCTGATTTCTTTTTTTTAAGACTGCAGCAGAGAGAATGGAGTAATTGTAAAATAACTCTTTTTCAGTTTCTCTCCAGGTAGCAATTTAACAATATATATCATAGAACAAGCCATAGCTCAGTGGCAGAGCACCTGCTTTAATGCCGAAAGACCCAGCTTGAATTCTTGGCATCTTTAGTTCAGATATTATTGAGTAATAAGAAGGACCTCTGACTGAGATCCAGCCTTGAATAGTCATCACCAGCCAAACTAATTTCTATTACGATAAAAGAACTAAAGGCCTAATCTATGCATAGTCAGAATACTCCATATGTCCAGAATTACACAATCCTGTGATATGTTTAAATAACATAAACCCATTCAATTTACCAATTTGCCTCTTCAAGTTGCTTCTGCTAATCCTGTTCTGGAACAAACACTTGGTAGCATAGCTTCTTTCTTTCTTTCTTTCTTTCTTTCTTTCTTTCTTTCTTTCTTTCTTTCTTTCTTTCTTTCTCTCTCTCTCTCTCTCTCTCTCTCTCTCTCTCTCTCTCTTTCTTTCTTTCTTTCTTTCTTTCTTTCAAATCTAAAATAATGGTTAACTATTTACATTGCTCTTCTGCTCCCTCTTTTCCATTCTGCCCTCATTGCTTTGAAAAAAAAAATGGAATGTCGTTGTGCCATAAAGGACCGGATGGTATACTATAACCGTTTTCACCCCATTTATATCACCAGAGCCATCTGAGAAGTCCAGAAGAAATGGCAACTGTATTACTCTGATCCCACATAAATAATTACAAATGGTAGGGAAAGTCATAATATTTGGGGACAGTGGCTGTTAAATCAAAGGAGAGTATTTTTAAACCTTTGTGAATGATGTCAATATATTAGGAGTAAGTTCAAATATGTAACAGCCCACAAGAAAAGATAAATTTCCACTAAGTTCCTTGACGCTGAAAAAAGTTATCCTTCTTGGTTATAATTCTCTCCATCCTGATTATATACATTTCCCTTTTAAAGGAAAACTTTTGAGGAAAGTGGGGTTCTAGCAAAATGCATGCCCTTTTCCCCTCTCTCTCCAGAATTTTTGGTGTGGTCTCATTGTGGACTGTCACAGCCTTTCTCTATTCTCAGATTCTGGTGGAAAGAGAGTCCTGCCCCCTCATGCACTTTTCCTCCTGGACACATACTTCACCTATACTGCCATGTTTGATGAACCCACCCACCTTTGCCTACTGCCCTTTAAATGGTGCTGGCTAGGCAGACTGGATAATAAGTTTGGAGCTACACCGCCTGAATGCCACCATTAGGCATTACACTGACAACACAATTACTCAGAGATGTGGACTTGCTGCAAACATTCAAAGATTCATCCTCTGGTAAGGCAATTCTCTCAAGAAGGAGAGCGATCCACTCGCCAGTCTTTTGGGTGTGATCCATTGTGGAACAGAATTTTTCATTGTTGTGGTCTTTTTACCCACACGAAGCCAAAGATTGTTCTCTAGTCCCTTAAAGCTTAGGATTTAAGCAGATTCACTTGTCTTTCTCTGCTTCAGTGGAGCAAGCAGAATAGGGTCCACCATAAATATTTTGTGCTACGGGAAGGCAAAAAGCACCTGAATATGACATTCCCTCCATTCTTGTAGTTTATGGCTTATGTACCATGGTATGCTCAAAACCAACTGAGGACCAGCTAGGAATGAAGAATGAAGAACTGCATTTATTCCCTCCATGAAAACATGCTGGAAAGATAGTTTATACCTGCTAGATAACCATGGCTATCCTGTCACCATTTAAGCCAACAAGTGAAGCATTCCTGCTAGGATAAAAGACAGCCCCTTGAGATTTATTTGACACAGTCTTGATTTTTATTACCCATTATTAATTTTTAAAAAACACAAATCCATTTTAGATTTTTCAGTTGTTGGACATTAATGTTTGAAGTTTCTCCAAGGAACTCTTAAGCAGACTCCCTTTTCTACCCAAACTTTTCTAGGCAGTGAGTCGGATGGATTCCAGGCTGATGAAGCTCCAACACCCTTTTTCACTCAGTGGAAACTTAAAGTCAAGCAGCCAAGAAGGTCAACTCCCATCATATCATCCCAAATTCACATTCTGGAGGGGAACAGTAAGGACTTGTGAGGAAAAGTGGGGAAAAGCATTTTCTTTCTTTCTTTCTTTCTTTCTTTCTTTCTTTCTTTCTTTCTTTCTTTCTTTCTTTCTTTCTTTCTTTCTTTTTCCTTCCTTCCTTCCTTCCTTCCTTCCTTCCTTTCATTTTATTTTCTTACAAGTTTGAAAAAGAGTACACAGAAAATACAACCCTTCCAACTGATAAACAATATCAAATAAAGCAAAGCAGAAGAAAATTGTAAACAACGTAAGCAAATCACCTGTATATCAAATACTAAACATTTTATAAAGATTTCCATTTTTTAAAAAAGGATGAGACTCTATTGCTGTAAAATATCATAAAATCTATCCCAGAGGAAAACATATTGCATCATTTCTTGGCTGGTAGAAAATGTTCCCTTTCAAAAATGGATAAAATGTACATCTCCTGAACCCAATCCTTAATATCCAGAATAGTAATACTTTTCCAATTTCTCAAAGCAAAAGCATCCTTTCTGATTAGCAAAGACTACAAAGCTTGTAAATTAGCAGGGCGAGATGCTGATACTTTTAATAAGACCTCTTGTCTTTGCTTAGTCAACAGAACAGCAGATTATGCTTTGTACACCTACAGCTAATTTAATCCAATATGGCTCTCCACAGCCCCTGCTCGGCATGGGCAGGCACAAGAAAAAATGTGTGAACATTGGAAGAGTGGACAAGAGGGTCACCATTGGTAAGGGAGAGAATTGTCTGTAGGTCAGCTTTCTCAGCCTCTTCCCTAAATCCATGTGTGAAGTTTATTCCCATTCCAGATGGTGAAAAGCAGAGATTCTGTCAGCTGGGATGGAAGGCCAGCTTAGTGACCTTTGAAATCGAGAGGCTGTCCTTTCTGATTTGCAATGATGGAGCAACTGTTCAGTTTCCACTCTTGTCCTAGACAGATTGGGATGGAGGAGGTAACGCCATGAAGAGATCTGGGAGCCGCAGGTCAGGGGTGGCTGTGCTGTGCTGCTCCCAGGCAATTAAAGGATGTCTTCTGGAAGGTGAACAGAAATCAACAGGAAGCCCATAGAGATCCAAGGAATCATTTTATTGAGGAGTGACTAAGGGGTTCATCCCACCCGCAACCCACTATCCACTAAATCAAACTCTGATTGGAGGAAGATTTAGACCTTGTTTTCTAAAGGGCTACCTATAGGCCAGGAAAAGGGGAACAGATGTAGTAACAATTATCTTCTTGAAGACACTTCAGTCACAGAGACCACATCTATTTTGCCGTCGTGTGCAAACAACATACAAATCCTAAGTTTCATGTTGGATGTGGAATGCATTAACTTGGAGAGATAAAATAGAAATTTGTAACGGGAGGGCAAATCTCCGTGAAATTCAGGAAGTGTTTCCCTTGAGCAGTGCTTGCCATTCGTTCTGTTTACACTGCGATAAGCAGCCTAGCGTGTGCGGGCATCAATGTGCCAATGGACACCAATCTTGGCCCACCAATTTTCCGGAATCATCTGGCACACGCTCTCTCTCTCTCTCTCTCTCTCTCTCCCTCCCTCTGTCTCTCTCTCTGTGTATTGCAATCACCCTGGGCATTAAAAACTGTAGCAGGTGGCAGTACCTGGCCAACTGGATTTCAAAACTAACGCAGGCTGTGCCTGGTTAATTCTAGTGGGGAGCCTACCAGGGAATCCCAGGGCTGTAGGCTGGACTGGAAAGTTGAAACACATCCCAGGAGAAGGGAAGGGCAAACCACTTTCCTCCTGTTGCCAAGAAAATCACAAGTTTGTGCCTCTGTAGTCACTAGACTCAAGGGCATCTTTATTTTTTCCACCTTAAAAATGTAATATTCGGCTTTCAGTGTGCAGAAGCCCTGATTAAACTCTAGTACGTGCTGTAGGCCAAGGAGCAGGTTAGGTGAAAAGTGAGTTTGTTGATGGTAAAATAGTTGGAGAAGAAAACTGGTGTTTTTTCCCCATCTTTGGAAACTGTCTTCAGCGTCCTCTCTCCTCTTCCCTGCTTTTCGGCCCTACTCTCTTCTTTGGCTGAGGGTTTTTGCCATGCTATTTACAAAAGCCGGTGATAAATCCACTGTGATTCCCCAAGCACAGAACGATAAATAACCCCATAGCTCATTAAGCCCAGCAATCACACAGCAGCCCTCGCCAAGATGAAGTGCAGGAGCTGGGGTGCCAATAGCAGCCTGTACCGCCTGTCCTTCCTCCGCCAAAGGGATGCAAAGCAGGTGAAATGCCCATCACGTTGGAGCAGGTTCTGCTGCAGAAGGATTCGACCTGAGCCTTTGCATCAAAATGCAGAGCATTTAAAAGGAAACCATGTCTATTATCTAGAAATTAGAACTTGCCCCTTTCCCAGATATGTCTGTGTGTGTGGTGGTTAAAGAATTGGGCTAGAAACCAGGAGACTGGGAGTTCTAGTCCTGCCTTAGTCATGAAGCCAGCTGGGGTGTCTTGGGCCAGTCTCTTTCTCTCAGCCCTAGGAAGCAGGCAAGGGCTTCCTTGAATGGGTCAATGTATGTCTGGCAAGGGGAAGGATTAATAATATATATTTTACTAAACTGAACTAAATGACTATTCCAAATATATCACTAGATCGATTGTCTCATTTGGATAGTTCTTTCTGAAAAAGTGATTTTATTACTGAAGTCTGACATTCATGCTGACAAGCAAGGAAAGAGATGTGGCACGTGCATGGTGAACAGCCTGATTTTTAGAAGAGGTTCCTTTGTATCAACTCCTTCTATGATTCTATGGTTTAAGACTGCATTAGCTCCACTCTGGTCTCTTTCCCACAGCTGAGTAAAAGTGTCATCCACTGGCCTATACCAACACAAAAATTATACCAACATAAAATCAGCCCCATTGCTGAACCCAATCCTGCCACAGGAACAATGCTACCAAATGTGCTGTGTCTGCTTCCTGTGTGCAGATGAAGGTGAAGATGAAACCAGGGACTGTTTCTGCTGCACTTAGGTGCAAGTAAGGAAAGCCTCAATGTCAGGAGACAGGCTAGGTTAGCATTTTTTAACAACAGCAACAAAAGAACACACGGAGTTCTGAAATTTATCATAAGGATGGAACTATGCAATGCAGTGGGGGGGTTGGAGAAAGGCAGAGGTCAAGAAAAGAGCTAACCACAGTCTCTTACAAAAAAATGCCATTCAGGTTGTCCATTAGCTCAAGAGCCTGAAAGAGCAAGATGGCCCTCCGTTATTCCTTCGCTATATATTTTTCAAGTAATTTGGGATGATGTCTCCTTCCTATTTGCCCAGAATGGAAGACTTTTTGTTTTGTTTTTCATGACACTAATATAAACTGTTAATTAAAATAATAGAGACTCTCTGGCTCCTGGTTCTGTTTATCTCCTCCATCTAGAACGCCTTCCTCTCATTCAGAGGTTATAGAATTCAGCTTTTCTTGGCACAAAATTTGCATGGCGGAGTGTGGGGGCAGGTCATCTGAAGTTTGTGTCTTTCCTTAGCATGGAGTACACACAATTCTGCTCCCTTGAAAGTTCTGGCAGCAGCAAGAGGTTTTCTAAAGGCTTTGAGTAATGCTAGCTAGGAACCAAGGAATCAATATTACTGGGGTGGAAATCTTTGTGGGTAATAAATGGCACTTGGGGTTGTCCTTCAGTGAGCGACGTAGCAGCTTCCAGCCCAGAAATCCTTTGCACAGCAAAGCATTAACAAAGAGAAAGACTGGGAGTGAAGGTGGACACATGGGTGGGTGTGCTACCAAGTATAGTTGAGATAGTGCACAGGCAGCCTCTTTTGACATGGGTATCTGCCTCAGCAATGATCTGCTTGCCACTCTTGAGATAAGTAGGACAGTGGTCTAGGGAGGAGGATGGAAAAATTCTTGGTAGGAATGACAGTGACAAGTAGCATTTTTCTGATATCTGTTTATTTACATGTCAAACAGAGGATCAGACAAGCATCCAGACAGAAACCACTGGCAGCATCGATTCCTCCCAAAGCAAACAACATCTGCTTTCAGCTGCTATCCTCTCCCCCTTCTCCTTCCCCAGCCATTCCTAACATTCTACCAGCCCTGGTGAAAAGCCTCTTCTCAAGGCTAATACCAACTTGGGGGATGAAGAGTTGCTGCATTGTAGTGAATTCTCCTTCCCTGGTCCTGATTCTGCTGACTCCACCCCATGGCTGATCTTTGGAAGCCCGTGTCCAAAGACCCCCAGAGTTTTATGTACTGCCAAAACTCTTGGGTGGGGCCCTTCCAAAAGTTGCCAACACATTACAGTGGGTTCATTGTTTTCAAAATCTGCACCCGATCCTTCAAAACCAGATTTTCCCAGGGCAGCTTGTAATATGCGAAAAGAACCAAATAAAATTCTGAACAGTTAAAATCCACTGTAAAAATCCATACTTCAAATAGAACCATAGACGGTAAGTGTTGGAAGTGTTGGTCATCCAGTCCAGTCCAGGAATCCATCATTACTCCACAGCAATGAAACAATAATGAAAACAGTAGTCTAACTAAATATTTCTAAGTAGGAAATGTGTCTAAAATTAACACATTCATTTATTATACTGCCTGGGATAAGAAACACATCAAAGCCTGGCATGGAAAAACACGTTGGCAGCAGTCAATGCATTTCAGAGGGTTTTTTGAGGGGGGGAGGCTACCCCTCCAAAGAGATACACCCAGACAGCCACTTGAACCACTTCCAAAAACCCAAAGGTCCTCCAGACAGGAACTTTGGGTATGGGTAAGAATATACTAGAAAAGACATTCCTTGAGAAAGAATTATTAGTGTGATAGAACAAGGGAATTATTTAAGTGGGAAATAGAAACCATCCTTAATTGGTTTAATGCAACTGAATGTGTGAATTTAATCATATCAAAATTCATTTTTGTCCTGGCTCTGCTTGCTTGTCCTGACTTCACTTATAATTGGCTATTTGGCCCAGCACCCCAAGGCAGGAGTCCCTCATCCCAGGAAAAGTTGGGCATCCCTGATTTAAAGCATATCCATTCTGGATTTATGATTGTTTTTAAAAAGGGACAGATGTCTGAAAGTCCAGCTCAGCTCCTGGTTACTGTTTGGACACATCCATGCTGTTTTTGTGGCAACATTATGAAAGTAGAATATCAGGGATATTTTTTCAGTTTCTCTTTGTAACCTACATCCTTGTAATTCCCAAGTGGTCTCCCCTCATGACATTATTTAGCCTTTCGGTCTGTTTCTGTCTTGCACTTGTGTTACTACAGCCCATTTCCAGGCTGCCAAATACAACAAACACAGTCAGAGGCCCCACCCTACTCAACACAGCTTGCAAGTGAGCCCCATAATTCAAAATATGTGTTTAGCCATCAGGAGCTTTTCAGCAAAGCTCAAAAGCTGCTACTATCAAGTCAGCAAAATTATTAAGAAGTATCTTATGTTGAGATACATTAGAATAGTGGAAAATGGAAAGTAAATTGGGATTTACCAGATCTCTGGTTGCAGTAAATTTGTGATGGACTTCCCATGTAGAATCATCTCTACTGAGATTATGCAAGAGAGGTGCTTCTCTTAGATACAATAGTTGGAAAAGGCTTCCCATCAACTACTGAAAGTCTGTAAGGACCCACGAAAAACATACGTACAAAAATGACTTCTGGCTCCTGGAACTGCTGGATGCAAATCCTGATTCAAGATGTTGAAAATCATCTCATCAAGAACTGAATCACCTCCTTGCCTCCATGAAGTTGTACTGGTTCCACAGCACAAAGCACTTTGCTGAGGTGAAGTCAAGCCAGATTGCTTGTGGGGGCCTAATATATTACCTATTATAAGTTTCACAGGATTCAGTCAATAATTGACTTCATTCCCCCAGCCACCATTTTGCAACTAGCTCTGGCTGATAGGTCCTCAATGTTCTTTAAGTTAAAAAAAAGGGAGGATCTTACCTGCTTACTACTGCATTAAAGTATTGAACAAATCTTTTCCCAGTCCAAATTTAATTACATACTTGACACAGAATCTCATGAGATATCAGGCAATGCAATACAAAACATTTGGCCAAGGGTCAAATTCTGTAGCACGTCAAAGCCTTGCTTTCTCAGTTTATTGCTTAGTTAATGCAAATTCCAAAACTGAGATGGAAACAACTTTATGGGAATAATCAGTCCCATACCTCAGTTGTTGACTTTTGAGAAAAGGCTAGACTTGGAGATTACATGGGCAACCTTTCTGCCTGTCTCAGGGGCAGAGATCTCAGTGCCCTGGATTCACAGTCCCTAGGTAAAGACCTGTTCAATTTCAACCCTTCAACCACCTTCTCCTACTTACCATCGTCCACAGTGACATTGCCTTGATCCATCTTAACCTTAAACCTATAAGGATTTATCATGGAGCTAATTCTGTAAAGCAGGCCATTCTTCAGCCCTGTAATTGTATTCATATCTGAACATTTATTTCCTTTTTTTAGTGCAAAGGATCTTACCTTTTACATGGTATTAAATTTGAGGGGATGGGACAGGTTAAAACCATTAATCAACTAGGACGAACCAAGGGAAGAATAAATCCTTTCCAATCCCAAAGCTGGGTGACCGTGTGGACCACAAAGCAAAACCTATCAATTCAGTTTTTTTTCCCAAAGGAAATTGTATTGGAGGTGCAAGTCTACTCCGCCCATCCTGTCTCAAGTCATGGCAGTCGCTGAAAACAATACCCCTTCCAGGCAGTGCCCCATGCATACCAGTTCATTATATTGCCTGTCGGCCACCGTGATGCAGGGCCAGCCACTTGCACAGGGGATTTATGACAGTGGTAACAGCAGGGAGTAAATCATGAACATGTTGTGATAAATCACATATTGCAGACAAGCGCGGTGGGGACACAAGTGATCGCTGTGTCCTAACCAGCTGGCTGCTGCCTTTACATTCCCACCAATCATCTTGGGCATGAACAGAGAGCTTGCTTAGGAGAGGGCAGAGTTGTGGCGTCAAAAAAGGCAATAGAAATCTATAGATTTCAAGAAGACTGAGAGCTTCACGTGGAATCCAAATTTACACAGCAACTGTTCAACGTTGTTACTCTCTTGGTGTTGGTTACAATGGACAGGAGGATAGGGCAAGCCCAGGGCACTTAAAAATATAAACTTTATATTCTAGGAAAATATAAGGAAAAATCAAAAGAAAAGAAAGGGACACAGCAATAGTATAAAGAGAGGGAGAACTTGGGCTAATTACAGAATTTCAGGAGTACATAAAACTTGGGAGAGAAAACTGCAATCGTTAAGGTGGAAAAAGACAAGCATAGAGAGATATTCCTCCAGGGAGGTAGAAAGAAAGGTGTGTATGTACATAATATATGAAAAGAAGTAACATGGCTTGATGATAGGCTGAATTTAGAAAGCAAACAGAGGAGTTCAGTATCAAATCAAGGCTTTGTGCTTGTTCACCAGGATGGATGGTATTGCCATAACATAAAGAGAGATGATGATATGCAAGGAGTAGGAGTTGAAAGGCAAGATAAGAGATTTGGTCTTGGATGTCATTTGAGATAGCAATGAAATGGATTCCCTTGCGCCACACGGGACATTAGGGCCTTCTCTAATGTTGCTGCCCTCCACATCTGTTTGGCTGGCCTTCTCATTTGGCAATGATGGCAGAAGGTCTAGAGGAACCATCATCAGCCCAGGGCCCTCCAGATGTGTTAGAAAGACAACTCCCAAAATGGATTGGCTACCAGATTCATATGATTGACCTAAACATTTTAGAAATCTGTATAAGTTACTGTGGCCACACTAGTTTGCTGGAACTTCCTTCTTTATACACCCTGCCAAGCTGAGACGGGACACATATTTTGGATAACCATTGTTTAACCTCTGCTAAGTGTGGGGGCAGGATAAAAAGAAGAAACTCTACTGGAAAGAAAATGCATTAAACATTGAACAGCATCCTGTGCATGTGCCAATACACTGGAAGTACCTCTCCAGTTGGTGAGATGCAAACAACAGTATGTTGGCTTGCAAGGTAGTCTTTAGATTAGAGATCCTAGCTTGCATAGATAGCACGAGCATCTGCAGGATAAAGCTGGGCTTTGGTTGTGTTTGGGACATACTGGACAAAATGTGCCTAGACTGACAGCCCCTGTCCTTAGTAGGGAATGTTACATATGGCATGGGTGTAACTAGCTTGTGCCTTCTCTTGCTAAAAAGCATTACGTAGAACCCTTGATTGACTAAAGCCATAATGGGCAACAGTTGTCAGCATGGGCCCCTTCTCACTGGCCAGACTGAGTTACACAGCTCTGAATAGAAGCATCACTGAACCCAAACCTCTCTGCTTGAGTAGATCCAGGCAGGTTCAGGATAAGGATGATGATTCCTCAACCAGCGTCAGTAACTATGTTTGTAGCAAAAATCAGGAGAAGGCTGGTGATACTGGCTACCACAGACCAAGACAGCTCCCCTCCATGCCTTTAGAAGTGTCTTGATTTGCTTGTGTGTAATCTACTTATTAATTGGAACAAACAAAAACTGATGGATTGCAGGAGAGAAATCTTAAACTTTAAAAACAAATGGTTTCCATCTCTTTCAGCTGCTTTGAAAGCAGTCTTTTATTCTCATGAGACTATCTGAAAAAGGCAGATGCTGAATCACTTTGCTTAATTTTTTAAATTTTTTTCTTGTGCTAGTCACAATGATAAATATATGTAGTTTATATTTATGTGTCTTTAGCTGAGGATAAGATTCTCTGAGCGCAGAGGTATGCTAAAAACGCTGTTCTTTCATATTCCAATATTACAAAGATCTCTTTTGTACCCTATTCAGTTGCATCTATTTAGAAACTGTGATCTGGTTTCTTTTTCCCTCACTTTCCTTTTAATTGTGATCCACTCTTTCCGCTAATAATAAAGTTCTCACTCTCCTCATATCTGCTGCTTCTTTTCTTTTACATCTTCAAGCACCATTTAAGAAAATGGTTACCAGATTTCATAAATATCTTATCATTTATCTGATGGGACTAACTCTTTCCCTCCAAAGCCTTTTTTTTTTACCATTCTTGGACACATGCATTTAATCTCCCTCTGCTGTGTTATTGTCCAAGTTTTATTACCTGATAATTGGTCATTCACAGGCCCTAAATGTCATCCATACCACATTTTAGAAGTATTCTCTTTTAATTGCAGGAAGCAATTTTTGTATCTAATTTTTTCTAATCTGATGCAGCATTTAGTTCTTAACAGAGTAAAGGCTTCTTTCCAGGAATGTCTCAGGCACCTTGTAGACATAACCACAGTTCTTCAAGGCTTGAGAGGAAGGATTCATAAAAAGAAAAGAAGAATATCATACAATATTACAATTATTATGTTGTTGTTAGGCTACATGGGCTTTTGACACTCATGTTGAAGAAGAAGGGTCTTTAAGTTGACTTACCTCTTTGCAATTCAAATTGTTAGAGGGCAGCTGCTCCTAGATCCTTCCAACACTCTTGCTAAACTGTCCCAGGGGTCTTCAAGGACTGGCTGTCTCCACCATCTACAGGACTGCCAGTTCACCAAGAAAAAAAAATGCAGTTTGTTGTTCCTTGTTGTTCCCCAGTGTAATGTGTGTTGGACTGGAACTCGAGCACAGGAGCAATTGCTCGGGGATAAAGGGGACACGATTCTTCATTTCAATGTGTCCCCTTTCTCCCCACCCCCAACTTCTGAGGAGCACGCAGAAGGATCGAAATGTCATTTCTGTATTTGTAATCCTGTGAAGAACTGTGCATGCCTGCTGCAAGATGAGGAGTGAGTCCCTCCATTTAGGAGATAATAGGGCCTGACCATAACAATACTTTGTCTCTCACCTTGAGGTTCCTGCTTGTTCTTCCTCTACTAAAAGGCGTAAATTTTTGTGACCTGCAGCTCATGAAAGCTTCTGCCTTTTAATAGAAATTTGTGGGTCAGCAAAGGTGCTAACTGACTCCTAACTTTTGTCACCATAGACTAATACAATGTCTCCTACAATGTCTTCCTCTACTCAATAACTCTTCATCATGTTACTTTGCAAACAAAAGTCAATATCTGGACAATTACCGTAACATACATTAATGTTTTTTTTCAAGCACAGAGGTTTATTTTTGGGATGGGATGGGATGGGATGGGATGGGATGGGATGGGATGGGGTGGGGTGGGGTGGGGTGGGGTGGGGTGGGGTGGGACGGGACGGGACGGGACGGGACGGGTTGGGATGGGATGGGATGGTTGAAGCATCCACTGACATCTCTGCCTGTAGATGGCCACATATTTTGAAACAGTTTCTGTTCTTACTTTTCAGAATTACCTTTTCATTTCTGTATACTTGCAAGCTCAGAGCTGATCACTGATCAGCCACTGCACAGTAACTCAACTTCCTGAGTTTATGAACCTGATCTTGATTTTCCTCCCTTTTCCCATAAAGAGAGAGGGAGAGAGAGAAATCACTCCTTTGAAATTATCTCCATTGAACAATGTGGATTTTTCCTCCCTTGGGGAGAGGCACAGAATTCTATTTTAATGTCTTTCTTTTCTCCATGCTTTTATAAACTGTTGAATGAGTCGGTTATTCTTTCTTTCTAGGGGGCACGGTGAGCAAGAAGCTGGAACTTTACATTTGCTATCCAGGCTAGAAAAGTTAAACGGCAACTTTATTTCTCAACCGCTGTGTTGTACTGTAATAACAACAACAAAGGACAACAGGCCTTTTTTCAACATGCAAGAAAAAGCTTTGCTTTTGTGTTTGTGTTTATATTATTTTAAACTAGACCTTGCCCTTCTCCAAAGAAAATTTCTGCATCTGTCCACGTGCTCTTAGGTTTAACATTACAAAAGGCTGCATTAAGAAAAATGTCTATTACACATATGCAGTTTGTTACAAAACAATGTCTTTTCAAGTATTGTTTGAAATCCTATATTAAGTATTTCTCCTTTGAAACCTAATAATTATTAATCCACTAAATACTTGCACATTTGTAAACATTTCATTTCTCTTTCTCTTTCCACATCAGCAAGGCCTCTGTCAGATTATTTGTGAAGTTCTTCTTCGTTGGAGGATTCCAGCCTCTCTTAATTTCATAATGAAGTGAAATTAATTTCATAAATGAAATCTCATTATAAGTACTATTATTATACTAGTAAAGAAGATCACTTTTTCTAAAAGAAAAAAATCAAATTTGAAAAGATAAAGCATTTTATGTAGACTAAAGCTATTAAAACCTGTGAGTACATGAATTGCAATAGTTTCTAAAATAATAGCGTATTTCTACACTGATGTCTTCTTGAGCATTATAAAAGTTGTTGCACCTTTTTCGTCTTTAATGCCACAACTAAAATGAATTTACACAGGAGGTACGGAACATTTCCTGATTTTCAACAGTCAAATTCTTGGTAAGATAAATTTAAACATAATTTGTACACTGATTGATTAATGGAAACAAATGCTTCCAATTATGCAAACGAAGTAAAACCTGAATCTAATCAAACCAGTTTCTACTTATTCATTGATTTAAACAAATGTTTGCTTGCATTATGCATAGACATAGTGCATTCAAAAGTCAACCTGGCTGCAAATGTTGGGCTGTGTTTTTTCCAGCAAGAGCACCACCGTGATTTATTGGGGACCTGGAACAATACAGACCATACTAAAATGAGCTTGTCATATTAAACACAAGCATTCTATAACTGGAACTGTCCTCTACAAGTTAATACATTTATTGTTGTATTCAGTTTGCCAGATCATGACCCTTTTCTGTCCTTGCATCTCTTCTGTCCTTGAAAAAGGGTTAACTGTAAGTTACCAAAAAAGTTTAAATTTCTATTAAGGATGAGTTTGTATTTCATTACCTATTTCTGAACACCAGGTATGCATATACGATGTCTGCTTTTTCATAACATTGCTTAATGAAAATTATAGTATGTAGTTCGCTGAAGGATATGAACATACTGAAAACTGTCTCCTTCAGCTTTTATCAGTTGTTGCACCCTTGAATTGGTGAAGCAGAGGTGCAGGTGCCCCTCAACCATGAAGTTCACTGGGCAACTTCAGGCCAGTCACAATTTCTCATCCTAGCCTATTCAACAGAGTGGTTGAGAAGATCAAATTAGAGAGGCAGGATTGCACGCATGCCTTGAGCTCCTACAGCAAAGGCAGAATAGAAAGGTAACCTATTTTTAAAAGGACTTGGCAGCTTCATCTGCAGAAATCAACCAAGGAAGGCAGACTTTGTTGCTTCAAAGTATAGCAACTGAGATCTACTGTACTTGGTGAGACGACATCTACATCAGCTTCTGGCATGGGCCCTTGATAAATTACAAGGAAACACAGTCAGACGGTGACTCCAAGCTTAGCTTGAGCTGACTACCTTCTCCAGAAGGGCCCAAGGCAATAATCAAAGCACTTGCTGACCCTCTGTCTCTTCTTCCAGAGGACAATTGTGGGCGATGCCGCCCCACTCACGTCCCCTTCTCTCTCTTCCCCTGTAACCGACATGCCCCGTTTACAAGGAAGTCTGCGCTGCTCCCTAACGAGGTGCATTTTTCTTTCTGCCGGATTGTTAATTAGCTCAATGATCCTTGCAGATGTCTTCCTTGGGTTTATCAATCTCCCCTTGTGTCCCTGTCCCAGCTGAGGAACTACTTGGGAGGTGAAAGGCACCCAGATCTCTGGGCAGAATGGATGTTTATCACATCAAGAGCAAACTTGGAAAACCATAATGCAAAGCTGGAGTGAGAATGGTGGCCATCTGAAGAAATATGCCTCTATACATGGGTACATATGGTGGTTTTTTTTAAATGGGAAGACTGTATAATAGTTATTAATACACTTAAAGAGTCAGTGAGATGTAATGATGAAGGTGCTAGATGTGGAGTGGGAAGACCCAGGTTCCAGTCCTCCCTTAGGCATGGAAGTCGGCTGGGTGACCTTGGGCTACCCACTCCCTCTCAGCCCTAATCAACATCAGGCTCTGTGACAACTGGCCTAAACACAAAACTCCTTGTCCCATCATGCATTGATACCTTTGCTTTGTGAACTAGGGCAAGCATAGCACAAAACAAATGGACCCACAACCTAGCAGCACAAACACCAGGAATAATCATGACCCTGTTTTTTAGCAGCTTTCCTACTCTTAGAGCATCTTTTGCTGATTTATTGGACTACAATGCCCAAAGCTTGCTGGTGGTCCAAAAACATCTGGACGCACTAAATAGAGGAGAGATATTTAGACCTCAGTGTCAAAGGCTGACACAGAAATTATATAAGGGGTTTCCCTCAGCACTTTCCTCCAAGACGCTCCAGGTCTGAATAACTCATAAGTAAACTATCTTTAAAGCAGCACCAAGCTTCTGTGCCTAACTGCCTGCCACAAACATTTCCTTATGCTTAGCAAATATAAAATACACTCTTCTGATTCAGTGGAAGGCAATCTTCCCCAGTTTGATGCCCTGCAGATGTGTTGGAATTACAAATTCCAGGTTATAAGAGGTCATCTCAGAAATCAGTCACTGCTAAGTGATCTGAGCTTGATAAGCTAAGTGCCCACTGGGTGCTTCCTTTTCTCTTCCAGATTTGACAGTTATTGAATTAAATTTGGCACCAGCCCAGATCTCAATCATCTTCTTCAAATAAAGGAAAAATGCTAGAATGACTAGGCTATAATGGTGGGGAGATTTCAGTGATACGGGGAGATGTGATAAAGCCATAATTGAAGGCCTGCTCTTGACATGACTACACATAGTGTATTCAAAAAGTATTCATTACATTTCCCTTCATTTTGCTTTGGTCTTGTGTACCCATAATATCAATAATGGCCGAGACCACCTGCTCCCTCACATTATCCTTTTATGAGGGGGCAGCCTCACCACAAGTGCAAGCAGGTGAGAAGGCCTTGTTTCCCGACAAATGGTTGCCTTTCTCCCAATCGCAATAGAGAAACAAAGCAGCAGCATCTTTGGCATGATCGTGGGGGGAAGTCTTTCTTCCATGTTGCAAATTTATGAAATGCATGGGGACAATTTGACTTCCAGCAAGTCAAGTGAAACTCCCCCACTTGGCCGGGGAGCTCACCAGGCAATCTTGTTGATGATTCCTCCATCTCTTCTATGAGCCATTTGGCCCACAAGGGCAAATGGGGAGAGACAGAGAAGGGGAAGGGTCATCACGCCTGTCTCTGTGCCTGTTTCTCACTTAGCTTCTTGTTTGCCCAATGAAACTGTCTTTATGTTAAAGCGAGTAGGGATCCTTCTGTCTCTTTCTCTTTTTGTTATAGTGAATGGCTGTTTATTATTATTATTATTATTATTATTATTATTATTATTATTATTATTATTTATAAATGGTATGGTAAATATAACAACCAGAAGATATCTTTCCAAGTTGCCCTTTTGTGCTATCATTTGTTGTATCCATCCTACCTACAGTTGAAGGTTAGCACAAATTTTGATGATTGCCACTGCTATCTGTATTACAGTTACTATAATAATGCATTTTATGTAATTTTATTGCATTTTATGGCTTTTTTAAGTTTTATTAATAATTACAGGTTTATGTATTTTATTGTTTGCTCTCTGGCCCAAAGGCCATAATAAAGGTTTGATCTGAACTAGAAGATATGATCACGCGCAACCAAAACTATAGCAGTGCTAATAAAATCAGAATAGAATCTACAGAATAGTGATTCAATGAATGACATTTGTAGAAACTAAAAATATATCCATAAAGTATTAATATAGAACTAGCTCAGTCCTTTAACATATTACTAAATCTAGTCATATAGATCATCTATTGCTCCATCTTTTCAGTTTGGATGCCATACTGTATATTATTTCAGTACAGTAATATTTATATGATATTCTTAGATTTTTAATATTCTGTTTCTTTCTCTTGTCTTTCTGTTTGGTAGGCAGTTTAGATAGAAGTGAGACATTCCCATCCTGTGTATTTCATAATCAATCTACCTTTCACTTTCAATAAAATGAATGTCTGTAAGCAGTCACTGATAGCTGGGTTGAGCCTCTATGCTGTACTCAAGACAACCATGTCATGAGTATTTGTATTTCTGAATGGGACTGCGGCTGCTTAATTACTCAGTATTGTCTTAGCATTCTGCATATGCACAGAAGAACATCCTCTAACTCAGGCTCCTGCTGAATTCACATTTCCAACTAATCTCTTCACAGGGTTGATGTGGGAATGAAATGAAGATAGGCCCCTTGACTACCAAAGAAACAGCAGCTTGTCGAAACAACAGTCCTGGGTACAATAGAGGCTACTTCCAAATATGCGAACATGGGATTGAGATCCTCAGTTCTACTCACCAGCATCCCCAAAAGTTGAATGTTTAGCCATAATTCTGCACAAGCGTAGTGATTTAGCTCTTGCATAGCTTATGGTGTATCTAGAGGCTGCTAATACATTAGAAAATTGCAGTTGTAAGCTGAAGGAAAGATGGTTTGACATAAATTGATTGTCATGGAGCAGGAAACCGTTAGGTGGAAGATAAGTTCCAAAGGGAGTACGAGGGAAGAGCTGTTGTCCTCTGGAACAAACCCTGCAATTATACAAAGCATTATAAGAGTTGGCAGACCCAGTGCAGAGTCAGTGAGAGGGAGAAGGGAGGGAAGACCGTATCTGCTCACACTGAAATCATCTGGTGTGCTAGCATTTTGCATATTAATTAGCATCGTGGTAGAACGATCTTCAAAAGTTTTGCAAAGAATCAAAAGCGGTGCGTTTGCTCGCCACAAAATTGCTGCCAGAATTGCTGAGTGCACAAAACATGGGATAGTGGCAGATTCCACTTTTCAGGCTGACAATTTCCATCATTGTTGGATGTTGGTGGGATTGTTATGCATTTAAATGTTATTTAATTGGGTTGACGAGTAGCTGCAGGCCAGCGCACCAGCCGGAACGCTGGAAGCCGCATACGGGTAATCAAAATTCGCAAAGAGCTGGCGGCAGCAGGCAGCTTCTCATTGCTTCTAGCAAGTGGATTTATTGAGACAGACAAGCCTTGTGAGTTAATTTCCCTCTTCCCTCCTCCGATGATGCTTCCTCCCCAGCTTGATGGAAACACTCAGAGACCTACAATATTTGTGCAAATAATGTACATGCAACACTCGGCCATCTATCACCAAGAAATATTAATAATATTTAGCATTTATATAATGCTAGAGAGAGACCTTGCAAGTGCAAAGAAGTTACCAGCCCACAGCCACTTTGATTAGCCCACCTGGCCCTTCTCATCCGGTTTTATACAAATTCACGCCTAGCTAGCCTGGAGGCAATTATTACTCACCCCAGGTAAGTGTCTATTTATTCAACTACTACAGAACTTCTGAAGTGCTTTAGAGTTATCTTTTTAATTATAACAGTCCCACCTTAGCTCAGTTATACCCATAATTATGGCTTGAATGAGACCCAAAGTGAGTGGGGCTTCCTGAGTACCATCAACAGACTTCCTTGTAGAGGTGAGATTCTAACTGGATTTTTCCTAGTTCAAAGGGCAATTGTAGACATTATCCAATGTCGCCTCTGATAGTACATAAGAAGATGCTTTTATTTCACCCAGCTTCCCACTGGATCCTCACGATCTAATGAGGTAGGTTAAACTGAGAGATAATGATTGACCCCAGGTCACTAAGTTTAGTGATTGAATGGAGACTTCATCCTTAGTCTGGCCAATCTAAAATCCAATATAATAACCACTACACCCAAAATAACTGCAACATCTATAAGGAGCTGTAAAGGGATTTGCTGAATGATAAGCAGCAACTGATAGTGGTTATGTCTTCTATCTCTCTCTCTCTCTCTCTCTCTCTCTCTCTCTCTCTCTCTCTCTCTCTCTCTCTCTATATATATATATATATATATATATGTCTGTCTGTCTGTCTGTCTGTCTGTCTGTCTGTCTATCTATCTATCTATCTATCTATCTATCTATCTATCATCTTATCCATCATTATCTCTCTCTCTCTCTCTCTGTCTCAGATCCTGCAAGAGAAAAGCCTGAGTAGCCACTAATGATCATAGAAAAAGGGGTCAGGGTGAACAAGAAGAAGGGACATTTTATCATATCTGGAAGACTTGTAAAAAAGCAATGACATTTTGAATCAGATACATATTTTCATACAGAAGATTTTAAAGATTAATATTCAATCAAAACCAGAGACTTTCCTTTTGGGCTTGATGGATAAACAGTTGGAAAAAGCCTATGGAACTTTGTTCTTATATACGATAACAGCAGCAAGGCTTTTATATGCACAAGGGTGGAAAGATAAGATACTACCTACAATGGAAGAATGGGGGCGAAGCTGATGGAGTTGGCTGAGATGGCGAATTTGATGGCTTTGATTTGAGATAAGTCATTGTGCAATTTCAATGCTAACTGGAAACCTTTTTTGGAGTTTTTGTGGGAAACAGAAAAAAATGAAATTATGTATGGATTTGATGATTAGAAATAATATGGGTTAATAGAAATAATGGAAGTTATCTTGTAAATTTAAAGCAAGAGTTTGATGTATATTGTTATTTATATCTATTGCAAGGAGGGTCAGAAGTCAATTCTTTTTTCTTCTTCTTTTATCTCTTCTCTTCTTCTTTTCTGCACTCTTGATCTCTACTATCCTTTTTTTCTAATCCCTTTTTTCTTTTTCTTATTCTTTTTCTTAATATTAGTTCTTGTTCGTTTTCACTGTTCTTCTTTTAAAATTTAATGAAGTTATAAAAAAGAAGAAAAGAAAAAGGGGTCAGGATGTTAGATGAGCCCATTTTGTAAGGGCTATGTAAATTATTGTGGTTGGACTCAGATATATTGTGTTTTATTTCCGTTTCTGTTTTGAGTTATTTTTTTCATCTCCCTGTTTTTAACCTGATGTTAGCTGCCCAGAGTTGCAGTATGCAAATTGGGCAGCCTTATAAATCAGTTAAATAAATAAATAGATAAATAAATAAGAGGAGATCAGCTTGCATATTCTAATTTAGACAGCTACCAAGATTTATAGAGAAGATCAATACAATCCACCATGGGGGAGCAGATGATGATTGAGTGACCGACATGCCTCTCAGTCTGCTGTTCACGAGTTCAGGGGTCACAATTGATGGGCAATGTCAAGACCTTTCTCCATTCCCCCTTCTTATGGCTTGTCATTATTAAACTGGGCTTGGCTTGTTCAGCAAACAGCTCTTAAAACAGGCTACCTTCAAATACACGAATATCCACTGAGCAGCCCCGTACAGAGTCATCCTAACTGAAAGTAGCAGCTGAATGAAAGAACTGCCCTGGTCCTCTTTTCAAATCAAGGCCTGGAAATCCTGTTGCCAAATGAGAAAGTAACAGTGATCTGGATTCATACCTAGCTACCAATGTACATCCCTTTAGAAATATATATATATATGCTGAAATCCTACTTTTATGAAGTCAAAGATAAAGTGGAGAAAAAGCAGAGAGAAAAGAAATTGAGGAGAAGCACAAATGCAGAAGCGAAGTTGAACTGTAAAAAATGGGTCTCTCCATAGGAATCCCTTCTTCGGTCAGATGGTGGCATTTTTGACATCATCAGCTTCAGAACCATCATAAATGGGATGGGCAGCTCTGCCTCCAGAGCCCTAAATGGCCCTCAGTTTTTTCAGCTCCCTGACCTTCCTCTGTCTGCCCCTCTTAGCCTTGCGTGGTTGTCCGGACAAGAAGCACAACCAGGAGTACTAGCTCTATCTTTATTGTAAGGTTACCTTAATAGAATAATCCCACAAGTCCAAAAGTAGCCCTCCCCTCCCTCACTTCTTCTCTCCCAAAAACTAGGGAGGGTCCCTTCTGAGACACTCTCGCCACCCCTCCTCCTTCAGACTCAAATTTCATTTATCAGACCGCTGTCCAGGCCGCAGCCCCTGCTCCTGTCTCTCACTCCCACATACCATTATAGCCCCATTGCAGCAGTTCCAAAAACGGACAAGTAGTTTCTTAGCATTCTCAGGCAACAAATGAAAATCTGGGCTGAACCCAGAAGAACGAACGAAGAGAAAGCCTAGCTACTGCCTCCATAGGAAAGAAAAGAGAAATGAACATCCCCATCTGTTATGGTGCAACCTCTCTCAAATTTGCATAACTGCATCACATGTGGTTGGCCTGACCCAAAACCTTTGCGCGGGGCCCCTGGCACCAAAAGATTGCTCACTCTTCCATTACCATCTTGACTATTGATAGTCTATCTACGTCCTTCAAATAAGCTACAGGTTCATCAGGGGCGTATGCTAGCATTTATGAATATTATGACCACACTGTCATAAAACTGGTCCCTGGATATGGTCTACGTGCACAAGACGCGGCATCCTGCTGAAGCTAAACAAGTTTGAGCTTTGCCTGCGTCTAAATGGCAATGTGCGTGTAGGTCACAGAGTTCCATGATGGAAGAAAGGCAAGGTAGATCCATTAAAGATTTAAAAAGAACCACAGCGTGCCTTTTAAAGTGTTGTAAAATGCTGTATGGATGCCACTGGAATGTTTCAACTGGGGAAACATGTAAAGTGTGAAAGGCAGGTGGAACACCCCTAACACAGAGTGGACACGTACAAAGAGGTCTACCAGGCAGAGGCGCATTCTTAGCATTTGAGAGGCATGACCCTATTGTTGATTGCATGATGTCATTACCTGGGCCTTGAAATTGCAGTGCTATACTTTATACCTTTTGCCATCAGAACCGTTCCTGTGGACTTAGAAATCCCACTACGGCCTGGTAAATGTTATTCCAAAGATAGCAACATATCACTGTCTTACAGTTCAAGAAGTTTGCACAGAAAAGGTAGAAGATGAAGTGGAAGAACAGTCAGATCTAGGGCAGAGGGAAGGGAAGGGAAGGGAAGAACACAGTTCTGGTTTTCTGTGTTCAGCAGTTGGCCAGTGTCATGGGGAAAAGGACAAGGAATAGTTGGGCGACAATTATCTGTAAACTTGCAAATATGGGACCTGACCACATGCCAAACATCCTAATGTCTGAATAGATCTGCAGATAGTCAAAATAATCCATCTCAGTCTTGGATCCATTTTAAGCTAGGTTGAGAAGGCTTGGGAAATGGAAAGGCTAGTCATCTGGTAGACCGCTAAATCTTGCTAGCTGAAATCCCAGCTGAACAGAGAGAGCCTAAACATCCATGAGGCTAAAGTTTCCAGCAGCGCAAATGATCTGATCGACACGTTATATGCTGGAAACAAAGCTGCATGCCCTTAACTCCCCCACTTCAATAAACAACCTCAAATCTGCTTAGCTTGGACAGCTTATCAGTGTTTTCTTACCCTCGGTCACCTTCCAGGAATAAGTATTTTCCTCCAAGCACAGTCATTCCAGGAAGGTGATTTTAATAATGCTCTTTTGTGAGAGTCCACAACTGAAGTTGTTTGGACAAGTTCCCCAAGCAGGCATTTGGGGACTTTTGAATCATACATATATGGAAAGTGATTTTAACCAATTTCCCTTATGTGGACCTCCTCTGCTCCAGGAAGAAATTCTACCAAAGGCATCAAGCTTTTGTCCCCTGCGCCCCAAATCCATTCATTCTGCAAGTGATAAGAGCTCATTCAAAGAGCCCAAAGAAAGCCTCTCATATTGAGACCATCGGTGTAGAATGGCTGGGAGAAACAGTTCTCACTGCAGTTAAGAATATGCCAGCAGCTCTCATGAGCACTAATAGAATCCCCCCGTGTTCCAACGTTGCACCCATCTCCATCCACCGAGCACAACGTGGATTCTTCCTGAGCATCCCAGCTGTGTGAGAATTAATCACTGTCAGGCTCCTATAGCTCAGAGCAAAATTGCTCCTGCATGAAAGCAATTTCCCTGGACAGAACAGAGCTTGTGGTTAGCGGGCCTCGCCATTCTGTTTCACAGGAAGCTCTAATTATCTTCCAAAGATGGGAGGCAACGCTTAAGAACAATCATTTATCTAGTTTGTACATTTCACAGGTGAGGTTGTCAGTCTGTTTAAGCATCCACCCCTCAGGGAGGAGGAGGAGGAGGAGGAGGAAAAAGGTTCCCCTTTATCCCCCTCAATGACTGGGAGGTTCAGGAAAGGTATGGGGGGCAAGGAGAGGATGAGGGGAGATGCCATTAGAGTCAAGTAAAGCAGGAAGTCATATTCCTAAGTCCAGCAGGAGACAGTAGCTCAGGGCTGCGCAACCTTTAGGGGGGAAGATGGTTGCATTTAACTTTTGAGATGCATGCTGGCTGGGTAGGACCAGGACAAAGGCCCAATTTGATCTACTTAAATTTAAATTGAATTTACATTAATTTATACAAATATCCTTAGCCTGATTACTTCCTGTATTTTTAAGAAATTCCCCCTTTGGTCGTACTAAATGACCATTATAATGTGGAAAGTAACTTTTAGAGCAAGCTGGGGGCTGCACCAAAGGCTTTCTTTGGTTGGGCAGGTTGGACATCCTTACCGGAGTTAATTTCCAATGAGCAGAAAAGAGGAATGCCAAACCAGCAATGTATCTGGGAGTCCTGGCCAAGAAAAATGATTCATGCTTGCAAACACAGAAGCCAACATTCTGTGGTCCTGCTTCTTTACGATTGAAAACAACAATTGCAACCCAGAGGCCAAAAATATGAACAAAGCTGGATTTGCTGTTGTATGTCACAGAAACTTAGACCTTCAAGTTAGGATATTTGGGGGCTGAGCTCCCAGTCCCTCACACATGTTCTGACATGGGGTGATAGCCTTGACTGCAAAGTCAAAAGAGAAATTAAGCAAACCCACTGAGCAAGTCATTTCCATGTATATTCATGCCAGGCTGTTTCTCTAGCATCTCACCAAGAGTTGAGATCTGAGGCAAAATAGATTCCAGATCGCTAAACCAGGGCACCTCAAACCTGGCCAAGTCCCTTGCTTTGAGAAAGCAAAGACTCGAGATTTTAGGAGCCGTTGATGTCATTTCCACCAATTTCTTTCAAATAGATTCTCTCTTTTACCATGCTTGTCCTTTCTGACCATTGCAACCTCTGCTCCCCCCTTCCTCCAAAAGAACCTCTCATGTATGTTAAAGGACCTGGAGGAAGAGCCTCAGGCGTAGGAGGCTGCAGCAGGCAAAGGGGGCTGAGGAAATCTGTAGAGGCCCTTTGCATGCATTACTCAGAATTCTTGGCAATGAAGAGCAGAGCATAGAAAAACACAGCACTTAGCAAAGGCTGAGCTTTTCCAGCAGACTTTTTCTGAAAGCTCCAGTGCAAAGGATAGCTGACAGCGCCCAGCCCTCCGATGGCTTGCTTCTGCAGGACGAAAAGTCACTTCTCTACTCATAAAACAAGAAAGCCTATATTCTTCATAGCTGCTGAACACACTTATCATACACTTTGGAATCTATTCAATTAATTGGGTGACAACATACCTTGATTAATCTAGCAATACCAGCTCGTCTACCATAATTAACCTGGCAGAGCTTAAATTACTAAAATCAACAGATTACATTTTAAAAGACTTCACATATTTTGCAAACAATCAGCTGCTAGATAACTGAGATCTAAGGCCTTGCAGCCACCAAACGTAGCATTAAAAAGGGGAAAATACAGTATGAATCAACAGTATTTATATTTTTAAGAAACAATTGAGATATTATATTGAGCACCGGTGAATAGGACATTGATCATCTATCTATTCTCCAAAATCTATCACTGATTTCTTCTTTCAAAAGTTATTGTAAATCACTTTACAATACCACAGTTTTCCACTGTAATAAGGAGATCAATGACAATTACAGCAAGGTCAAACAAATTCTTTTGATGGTCAATGCTACATGCTAAAAAAATTGGAATTTATAGACACAAGCCCCCACCCCTCCCAATGTCTCAGTAAATTTATCTTTCGCAACATTTCTGCACCAATGTTGCAGGACCTGTTTTATCATCAAGAGCCTATGGAATTCATAGCCAGTCAATCTCCTGACTAAAGGTTCATTTAGTGAATAAATATGTATAATTTTCATATAATTGTCCAGTTGAGTAGAAAGTCTCATTCATCATCAACATCTCCCTCTGCAATTAAAGAATAAATAACCCACAAGCCACCTGGTACTGATGTTGTAAAAATCGGAAAGGTGCCCAGTCTCAGGGGATAACCAGCAGTGAAATGCCAGAGAACAGGCAAAGGAGAAGAGTAACCTCTTGTAAGTTCAATGCTCAGGTGTAAGTTCTGGTGACAAAGCTGATCCACCTGTGGGAACTTCTATGATTTGTAGAGTTCAAGCGATTCATCAACAACTGGCATTATGATTCAAATAGATTCCAAAGCACTTTGGGGAAATCCTCAGTGTCCCTGGCAATATGCGTATCTCCTAATATTTGTTCCTCTGGACCACAAACCTAGCAGTCATATAGTTCTTTCAAACATTGTGAAGTTAACTGGTCAATCTTAGACCAATCTTATTTCTTCTTCAATGCAACCTATTTCACAGAGTTGCTATGAGGATAACAGGAGAATCAGATTAGGCCTCACTGGAGAAAGAAAGGCATAAAGATGTAAATAACCTTACATGAGGTACAACAGGAACATCTGAAATGTCTCCGACTCTTCCTTCCCAATCTTTCTCTTTCAGGATTGTTTGTCCTTCCTGACACTTCTGGATTTTTTGGGGGGAGGGGCTGTCTGTGATTGCGTATTCTTTCCATATACACAGTCCCAGCCAAAAATCAGGAGTCTGATAGCACCTTTTCTAATCAATGTTATTAAAAGGCATAAATTTTTGTAAGCTGCAGCTCACTCCATAAGATGCATAAAATGGATAGACCAAAGTAGGAGTTAAATTGGGGTGAGATGGGGGGAAGGGAGGGGAAAACAGGTTGGTTATGCAGATGAAGGTTGGACATGAGACAGATGACAAGGACCAATAATCCAATGAGGGTCTCCTACACAGTCCCAGCTAGATAAATTCCAAAGGCAATGTGATGATTTCACAGAGTGACAGAAGCAAAAGGATTTGGCTATATAACACTGCTGCATAATCCTTTTAAAGTGGGATAATGCCTTTTGCCATCACTCAGATTGGATGAAAGCCTTGGGCCATCTATGTGCATACTGGTAAATAAGTCATTGAAATGGAAATAAATGGGATTACACAAAGTGCTCCCATTTTTGTCCACCTGTGATTTTTAAAGAAGAGTCGCCATGTGGATTTGCTGACAAAACCACTCTCATGGCACCATGAAGACTCACAGTGATCAAACAGTGTGTCAATCTTAAATGTCCTGCAGAATCCGTTGTGATTTGGTGAATTCCATGAAATTAGAGTAGTTGAATCAACAGTGAAAATACAAAGTTAAGTAAAACCATACCAGTAATTTTCAGTAACATTCCAAGCCAGTAAAGCCAACCAAACTATTTGTAACGATTATCATTTACAACTGCACACCTCTGAAAACCTGCATAAAAGAAGTGATTTGCAACACGTCCTGAATCTTATAGGGTCAAGTTTAAATGGACTCCTTTCAGCGTGGAGTTTTGTAATGTTACTTAAGGACAGCCAACCACATGTTCAAAGCATGAATCTTCTACCAGTGGGTTCTCCCAGAACCAGTTTTATTTTATTTTTGTACTAAACTGGGAGAATTAAAACCAGAGAGCAAGAAAAGAAGATGGACACATGTAGTGGAAAATTCAAACAGGTTTCCAGAAATGGGTGAGGCTAACAGTGGTTTATTTGTCTGAAAAGGATGAAACCCGCTGTGCCAAAAAGTCATGTGGGAAATAAATTTTTTGCCATACTTTCTATGTGGCTTTTGCAACATTTTCGCCCTCCAAATGGATGACTTGTCCACTGCATCAGTCTCAAATTTCTGTATTTTAGCTAGGCCAGAACTGAATTCTTTCATCACCTCAGCATTTAGAACTCAGTTTTTCTCGATCCAAAAAAAGGGGATTCTCACCAGATGCTGAAAAAGACAGACAATTTGATACAAGTGATCTTTGATGCAAGTGAGAGATAGTGAATCGCACTGATTGCCTCCCACCCTCCATCCACAAGCCTGCGGCTTCCCCTCCAGCCCTCGGTCCCATCTGTTCATTCCAAAGTGAACTCTCAGATTTCAGGTTAATGCAACAGGAGATCAAAAGCTGGATGGGGCAGGTGGGATGGGATGGAGAAGAGGGATGGGGTAATGACCTCAAACTCTAAGGAAAGAGTATTTTGGGACTCAGAGGAACAACAGGACATAACCAGGCTGTACTGCCACTTTCTAGAAGTAAGGCAAGTCCATGGGGCAGCCTTACAGATTAGTGCCCAGGAAAGAAAGAAACAGAGAATTAATTGCATGATTCCAAGATCTTTTATTTACAAATATACAAAGTGAAGCAACATCTGTTCTTCACAGGAATTAGTGCGTTCTTAAAACCCTTTTATCAAGACAATTTCTCATCAATCAGCTACAAAATCTGGACTCTTGCCGACGCAGATAGTTGCGCTGCAACTGTTTTTCTCCTTTTGGGTAAGTGGACAGACCTAACCAGGACCTCCCATCTATCAAGAAACTTCAATGTGTCTGCTAATCAATGCTAGTGAAATGCTATTAGTCATAATACAAAAAATCTGTTTCAGCTTTTCTTAGAAATCAGTTCCATGGGGGCTAATAGATCAACCCTGTTTCAGCTTTAAGGACCCCAGCACATAAGCCAGCTATCTAGGCTAGGGCAGGAGCTACAGCTTTCTCATCTCTTCCAGGCCCTCTGCTGTATGAAAGGACAGAAATAGGCAGAATCCACATTTAGAAATACCTATGACCAACAAGGATACCCCTAACTAAACCTGGTTGCATCTTGGCTTATGTCAAGCTTATCTTGAAGCCATTTTGGCAGTGGCATGTTACCAGATCTATGACAGATGGAGTAAGGCATCATTTCTATACCAACTGCTTTTGTGAGAATCGTCTGAAACTTTTTTATAAATGGTTTTATAAAAAGTGTAAATTCAGTAAATATATTTCTCTTGAAAAGCTTGGCCTTACACTGAAATGTATTCAGAGTTAATTTCTTATTTAATTATTAGAATACAGGTAATTTAAGGGGGTGATACCTTTCTTTTTGTAAAAGCTCTGACAGAGAGGCCTGTGAAAGGAGACGATATATGTTTATATTTACATTAAGTGGGGAAAAATGGGAGGAGTTACCTTGAATGGATGTTGATTCCCTCTTAGCCATGAATAAAATCAAGTGGGGATCCCTTTGGAAAGGTAACTTGGAGATACAGTTGGCCACCTATATTCTAGAGTAGTCCCAGAGAGGTTCTACCACTTGATTATTTTGAAGTATGGATTGATTCAGAGACCTTAATGATACTAGAATGTCAAATTTACTATGGTCGGTCGCACAATCAGCCAGATGTTTAGACTGGATTTGGCACTTTTATCCACCTATTGAGTCCTTCCCTAGGACCTGTGATAGGCAGATGTTGTTTGATGGTGTTAAAGGTATCGTCACAGGATGAAGCTGATCCAAGTAAAGCTGCCTTTTATAATTGACTGATGGTGATTTTGTCAATGCCGATGATGTTCAAGTGCTGCTCCAGATGTTTTGGGATTGTACCCAAGGTGCCTATTACTATTGGTACTATCCTTGCTTTCTTTTGCCACAGTTGTTCTATTTCTATTTACAGGTCTTTGTATTTTGTGATTTTCTCCAGTTCTTTCTCTTCTATTCGGCTGTCTCCAGGTATTGCAATGTCCACTATCCAGACTTTTTTGTTATTATGATGATGATATTTATTATTATTAAACCCATTACAGGATAAAGGCCTCTTCACTGAAGATTATGGTCTGTAATCTACCACATTGTTCCTGTGCAATTCACAGACAGATCTTTTTTGACTTCCCAGTCTATGGCTGAGAAAGAGAGACTCGACCAGTTTCCATGCCTAAAGAGGACTAGAATCTGAGTCTCCTATCCTAGTCCATCTAATCCTGCATCTTAACCACTTCACCACATTGGCTCTTTTATGCACATATAAAATGTTTTTTTAAAGGAATAAATAAAAATTAACTTCCAAGAACTGAAATGGAGAATTTCCTTCCTTTGCTATTTTCAAAAAATACTTTTACTTCAAATACACAAAACATCATTTCGTAAGCTTAACTGAATATTCATCAGAATGCCCAACCCCAGGTAAAGATATTCCATCTTAATATCTCACAATGAAGGATGAGATTTAAAAACAAAGATCATTTTATTCACATCATGATGCATTATTTATTTTGTCCCTTTGAAGAATTTATGTGAGAAGAGTGGGATAAACATGTTCTAATTCTAACAATAAATATCTCTGGTTCCACCCAAGATCCTGCACTTTCTTCTGATACAAAAAAGACCTCCCTCTGTGCCACACAGTCAGACAAGGAATGTTAGACAGAACCCCACACACCTTTAAACTGGAGTCACAATTTTCACCTGAAATACCTGCATTGAAAATGCTCTTAAGGCATTTCCACCCTAATACTGCTTTCAATTCTGCAACAGTGATGAAATAATTTAAGAATGATCTGCAAGGGTTCTCACTGCAGCCAGTTTTGACACTCTGAAAACCCCAGAGCGCTCCCTGGGGCTGAATGAATTGCAACAGAGAAAAATGGGATCAAGCCAGCATCCTACCCTTTTTTACACTGAATTCATTTGCTTGAAAATGTGGAGTCCTTGGGGTTCTCTGAGTTTGGTTGTTTTCTTGCAGACGTTTCATTACCTGACTAGGTAACATCTTCAGTGCTAGAAGGGGGTGGGGTTTGATCTCTGTTTATATACAGTAGCTTGTCGTGTCAGTGTTGGTGGGGGAGTTGTTTTCTCCTTGGTAGTTCCTAGATGAGGCTGTTGTTTACTGCTTGATTGTTTGTCTGAGTTCTCTTCTGCTGCTTGAACATTTCCAAAATCACAGTTGATGCTACGGAATACAGTCTAGTAAAATGTTGGGGAGCAGGGACTGACAAAAATCTCCATGCCTAATGCAACACCAGGGCTAAAAAGACTGGTGAATTTTAGCCAGGATGGAGGGGGAGCCCATGAATTCCTACCAGTGGGGAAATGCTCAACTCCTAAGCCCTATGCTGTGGAAGTACCATTGCAGATTGAAACTGAGCTTCTTGTCATTTCTACAGCATCCCACTTGTGCCAGAAGGAAATCAGTGGTGATGTGGGATCACAGGAGCACTGCACCAATCTACAAGCAGTGCTAAAGCCATGTGAAAGTGCATTAAATATCTTTTTTCCCTAATGAATTTAGTAACAAGAAAGAGGGATGCAGCTCTGACGTTGGACAATCCATTCCGTCAAAAAGCTGGGTAGATATATAAATTATAGTTTTTACATGTATGTCTCCCGCTAACTAACATTTATTTTCTCATACAAGTACTAGGAAATCGTTATATGCATGAAACTGGGTGGGAGATTCTTAACAACAAATTCCCTATATTCATGGAGGGTTCTCCACAGTTTTCAGGGTGGGGTCCCCCCCAACAATGAAGACTATAAACTTGCTCTTGTTATTGTATAAAAGCTTAGATTCAGAGGAATCCATCACAAAAGTTCTGAGTGATAAATTAAAACTGCATTCTTGGTGCCACTCTGACAAACTGCAAGAAGATGAGTTTTGTTCACAGGTGCCCATTCCTAAATATGATGCCAAAATGACAAAACATGCATTGGGACATCACACTAATTCTTTCATACCGGTGTTGCAACGTTCACACAAGCACATAACAGGTGGAGTTTGTATCCCAACATGCCTCAGCACTTGCTCCCCATCACAGATGCCTATGGTTCTTCTGCGGAGGATCTTTTCCCATGAAACTCATCTTTCCCTACAAGCGTAAAGGCAATGTGGTCTCCCCAGGCCTCCTGAAGTGTAGCAAGCTAATAAGAGATGGTAACAACAGCTGCTGTTGGAGTTGTGGATTGAGTTACAAGGAAGCCCAGACTTCTTTTGTCTACTCTGCTCTGGTGATCCATCACCAACTCTGACGGCACTTAGACCAGCAAGGGAGCTCTCAGCACTGGGCTAGCAACAGCCTTTACATCTAAAGGTAAAGGATTAAACTCATGAGATGTTTATATCTCTCAATTAGAAGATGGCGTAGGAGATCTGATGCATGTCTGGTGGCAGCAACTTCAAAGCCAGAGAGAGCCAGGAGAGCTCTCTGACACCTCTTTATGTCACCAAGGTATATAAGCACTGAGACAACAGCAAGTACTAAACCACAATCTTTTACTGCTTTTTATATTAACATGGGGAGGGAAGTCATGAACAGCTTTCCCAGCTTTCTTTTAAAAGAAAACCGACACACAACAGAAAGGAATTTACAGCTCAAAGCCAACCCACCTGTTGGACAGATGCAGCAGTTGACCTGGATTCAAGTAGGCATACCTGCAAACTATCTGTAAAAAACGTTTATTCTTCCTGCTTCAGTGGTGGCTGTTTGTTTATCTAAATTCCAGTTCCTGTGGCTGAGTACCTCTAAGCATGTGCAGAATTCTTTCTGTCCTATAGGAAAATGAGGCAGAGCTAGCATTTTTCTTTTTCAGAAAGGGAATCTTTTCTTGCCCGCCTGGAAACTGATAGTGCAGAAGAATATGGTCTCCTACACCACACCCTTATTTTCAGCCTGTCCAACTGCCTTATCTGGCTATATTTGCACAGATGAAGTGCTGCCATAAGAGTTGGCTTGTAACAAAGTTGAACACAAGCTTTTTGCTACAAATGAAAGGTTTATGCCATGTCAAGAAATACGCATTAGAAGGCAAAGATGGCACAGCTGGATTGGTTAAAGCTGTTCTAACTTTCCATTTTCCAACCTGATAGATGGCTAAAAGGATAACACGTGGGTCACGGATGGCAGTTATGGGTTGCACAAGCTTGCTTCCTGCTGATCACAGCTGAAAATCTGTAACAGATGCAAGACCACCTCAGCATGACTATTTATAGGAAACACAGAAAGGGGATGGCATGAGATCATCACAGTTGCCAAGCAATAGCAGAGCAGAATCTTGACCTAAACATGGAAGCCGTGAGTTGCTGGCTAAATTGACCCATTGCTCTAGGCCTCTTAGGGTCCTCTGGAATGCCAAGCTCCATCTTGGACTCTGGATAAATAGACAGATATCGATATATAGATATCGATATATATGCTGCTGACTCTAAGAATGCACTACTCTGACACATCTTCTTTAGGTGCTCAGAATATCTGGAAACACTTAGCCCTGGATGTGGAGGAGGAAACAATTAAATCCCCCTTCCGTGTAGCAGAAAGACTTCTTAGAAAACATGGGTGCCTGCCTTCAAAGTGCTATGTAACATCCATCTCACCTGGCTCCACCAAAGCAGGCAGAAACAAGGCCTTGTTCTAGGGACGCAGTCATAAGCAACGATGGATGCTCCCTTACAACCACTGTTTTCAAGCCCCGGTCTCTCAGCATCATTTCCAACAGATACGTGCTTATCCTCACTATGACTGTCCCTTCAGATGACAAATGGGAAGCACAAAATCAGCACCCAAATAGCACTCAGCCTTCCCCCACCCTCCGCCCACATTAATTAGTGCTGAATTTTTATCTTCTGCAGGAAAAAGAAATCAGCCATTAAAAAAGTGATCTGCAAAAAAGCAACCCTCCTGATTTATAAAAGAAAACAGCACAAAGATCAGGTGGTTCAATAGCAGCTAAGCAGCTCTGGGCAGTGGGGAAAGACCGACGGAGGAGGTGGGGTGAAATGAGAATTCATGCCAATGGAAAAACAACCTATCCTCAAGCTTCAGTGCTGTACCGGCATTGCCAGCATCTCTTTTTCACGGCTCTCAATTGGCCCTCTTCCACAATGGAGACAGCAGCATTTGATCAGGTGGGCCCAGTGAGGTGTTTCTCTCTCTACTACCACATCAAGGATCACCATCTTATTGACAGACCAGTTAACATTTTCCGTGTTCCTTGGAGTTTGTTTCCTAACAAAAAGGTACAGAGTCTTTGGGTATTAGGTGTGAGGGCTACATCAGCCAAGGTCAGAAGTGAAGAGTTGAGGCCAGAATAGTCCACCCCAGTAACAATGCCCAGATGTCAACCACTCACCCCACCCCAAAGTGAGACTCTTAGTTTGTTACATCAGTGATAGAAATGAAATGGGTGCGTTATTAAATAACCACGACACATTCCTATAAACATTAAAGAAGGAGTGTAATTTTTCTTTTTGAGTGAGTAATCATTTGCAACATAGTTAGGAAGAACAAACATCATTTAGTGTTCCAAAGAAGCATCTTATTTGACATTTTTCCATCATAGTAAGTATACAGAATGCAGATTATTTCTCACAAAAGTAACCCGCCAATATTCTTTGTCATAGGAATGTGCCAGAAGGAATCTGGATTGAAAAAAGTGAACAAATCCCAGCAGTCCTACAAAAGCACATTCCAGATGCTGCTTTCAAAAGAAACTCTCTTAAAATTACGATCTGGTTATGATTCTTATTCCTAGAAGAGAAGCCATACTGATTAGCTATAGATACAAATTGGAAGACCCCAAAACTCTGCGTTATGCATGTTTAGAATCAGGGTTATTGTTAGTTAGAGCAGGGATGGGGAAACTGTGGCCTTTCCAAAATCTTGTTGGACCATGATGATTAAAGGTTGTTGAGTCAATGTTCAACAAGATCTGAAGGACCACAGGTAGGAGTGAACAAATGCATAAGCCAAAATAAATGCCCGGTTGGAATTCAGTAGCTTCAACTGAGGAGGAGGTGTATATTCAGACAGATAAAATATGCTATTTTATTAATCTAGTCCAGATGGAAGCAGTTTGCAACATCTCAATGAAAGCAATGTCCTTTCCTTTCCCCATAGCCTAAGATCAAATAAATACAGTGACAACAGATCTTTATTTAAACCTAGGTTGCCCTCCTAATGTAGCACAAGATTCTGTTACAGTATATAGAGGGTAATAACTGCACAGGTAAAGGAAGCAAAGGGTCCCACAGCTTCTCCAATATTTTTTGTCCCAACTGAGTTCATTCTGAGTATTTGTGTTCATTTGAGGCATGGGTGATACATTATTTCATCCCACCAGCATTCCTTTTTCAATTAGGAATAACCTCTTCCTAATCTACTTTAAATGTGATCCAGATTTTGAGTAGGTGGCCCTGCTGCTAGTACATCTAGTCTGGCCTAACGTTCTTCTCCCTGGACATGCCCCAAATGAAATTGGGGTCCTTTCACTCCCAATGCATCTGCTCCATCACTAATTTCTCAAATCAGTAAAATTGCAAATACTGTAGCCCACCCTATTGGCTATGTGAGAGCACTATCATCTTATTTTTGGCTTGGAGGTTATCAAAGGAAAAGGGCTCAAAAATAATGCACCATCATTTTAAATATTCCAGACTGGCATAAAATAAAATCATGCATTGCTAATCTATTAATATAGCTCCCCAAAGCCATAGATGGGTTGCAGTATTGCACAGTATGTCCAGCTTTTAAATAACAAACTCCTAAAGTCACAGCAGGTAGCAATACCTAGCAACCTTGGCTGATTAAAAAAAAACACAACTAAATAGGATCGAACCAGGTTAGTAGTTGGTTAAGAGACCATCACAAAATTCGAAGGAGGTAAAGTAGACTAGGATTTTTTTTTAATCCTGGAAGAAAGCAAAGACAAACCACTTCTGCATTATTGCCAAAAAAACCAGGAGTCAGTCTTGACACAAGGGAATGTTTAACTTCCAAGGAATAGCACAAGAAATATAGGCTGGATAGCAGAGTTGGATTGCTTCTGAACCATGTTCAAGTCTGTAAAGATCAAATTCCACTCACATTCTCAACACACCCATTTTGTTGGTCTTTAGTGATGGGGCTGCACCCAGAAGCACAATAGCCACATCCAGACAGTGTTTAATCCAAGCCTATTTAATACAGCAACAGTAAAGGGGTGTTCCTACAAATTTGTTTTCCAGGACATAGCCAGGGCAGTTGAGATGACTGCAGGGTAATCTGGTCTAAGTGGAATATATCTGCATTGTTCCTTCAAATTCTTGAAGAGATCTTTTGAAAAATGTTGCTGCTTCCTATTCAGCAGTTGGCTGAAAGTAGCTAGCTGCAATTTTAATTAAAAAACAAACAAACACCAAACCAAACCAAGAACTGAAGAGAGAGAGGAGAGCATCCTTCCCTACCATTTCCCCTTCTTTGTTCATTTGTTCCTTTCCCAAAGATCAAGAAGCAGAAGGGAATGAGATGTGAGCTACTCATATCAAAGAACGCAGTGGTGCAGAAACATACAGAACTGCAGATCTCATTCTTCCTACTTCTAGTTAGAAGTTTTCTAGTGTTCTAGGACCCAGCTTAATTCTTCTGATATGCTTATGTGAATTACAGCAGCATTAAAAGTAGGTATGAGGAGACAGTTCCCACACTGTTGCCTTGATGCGCACCACCCTCCTGATTCAGAACCGTGGCTCCGAGACAGAGCATCTGCTTTGCATATAGAAAACTGAGCGCATCTAAGCTTTAAAGAGCTTCAGATGGAGTAGGCAATACTGGGCTAACTCAGTCAGTAGTCCATCAGCATAAGCAGTGTTAAGGATCCACATCACCCCCAAAAGGGCAAATATTTAGGCAAAATCTCAATTGGAATATTGTTACACAAAAGTGCAACGTGAATACCTACTGTGAAGTGTACCATAAAGAAGACACTGATATCCAACTGAATACAGCTGCCTAAGTAAGTGTTAGCACCAAAGACAATATATTCTGGCCTTGCGCTTCATAAACATCTGGAGAGCTGAATTATGAATTAACCTCAGGAGGGAAAATAAGAGTAGTGAAGTGAAAAACCGACGTTGTGTTAACATAAGGCTAAAAGATTCTTAATCCAAGTCAATGAATACTGTAGAAGAATTAATGCTTCCGGCGTTATCTAGAAGTCATGAGAACCAAAGCAAGAGTTCTTTGCTTTCTCCAACCTGGAGTTTTCAATTAGTCTGTGATGAGAGCCATCAAGCCCAGTTCTTCCAGTTTTGCTCTAATGATGGCATCCCAGCCTTTGTTAGCCTTGGGATTGCGAGGTGATGGGTGCATTACTCCCTCTACTCGTACTGAGATACCAGCCGCTGACAGAGCCTTGTGGGCACGCTGTTCAGCAAAGCGTCCAACCCCAATGACTGTTGCAACACCCAATAATTTCACAGCTTCACACAGGGCATCATCACAAATTTGCAGAAGCTGTTCACGCTGAACAGCTGGCAGGTCAGCCGGTGTCAGATTGCGCCCACTTTGACTGACAAAGAGCAGCGGGCAATGGTTGTGTACAAAGCAGTGCTGGAAGAATTTTTCAGGCCTGGTGCAGACAGAGCGGAAGAAGCCCCAGAAGCGGGCTCCACTCACCTCCATTCGGGGGCACTCCAAGCCATGGATGGGCCTCTTAGGGTGTTCGCATGCTGGTCGAGACACCTGTCCACTTACCTGCAGCCAGTCTCGAACAAGCTGCACTGCTCCAAAGGGCACCTGGAGGAGAAATATGTGCTGTTACGAGAAAAGTTTCTTGGTACAGGGATGAGGTGGAGGTCTGCATTTGCTTTGAGAGACCTGCAGTGGACATTTAACCCCCAAATTGGAATGAAGCATTCTCCTGAAAGTAGAGGGAAAAAAAATATTAAAAACACAGCTTTCTCTCAACATATTCCACCCTTCACTAGGGAGAGACTCCATATCCCCCACCAGGGTACCACTTTTTTTCCTTGTTTAACTCCTTAGTATCACTTCAGGAAATAGTGCAGGCAACTCACATGCCAAGAAGGAATGTGATGCAGTACCACATTGAAATTAAACAGGTCTAAGGACTGGCCAGTGCGGATGAGATGATATAGGATGCTTAGGAACTCCCTGAGGGTTGCTTTGAGCTTCACAATGGAAAGAAAATAGGATATAAATAAACAAAAAAGTAGAGAGAGAAGACTAGGAGTCTGGAGCTCCAAGGCAGAGGACTACTGAGAAGTGCACTTTATCTATCCCAGGCTTAAAAAACAGTTGTGAGCTCACTGAATGCAGTTTAGCTTAATAAATATTTCAGCTCAGCTTTAACCAAGCTGGGGCATGCCAAACGGGTTGGACTACCATCTCCCATCAGTTTTCTATTTTTGTTTATTCAAAACCTTTGGATACAGTACTGCTTCCCATTAAAACATCTCAAAGTCATTTGTTTATGCTCCCTGGGTATTTCAAGACTTGCTGTCCTAACGCATTTGGAGTTCACCAGCTTGGTAAGGCTACTTTAGTCAGCATCTCCATATCTGTGTCAAAAGATCTCTACATCCTGTGAACTTTGGCATATTGTACTTGCATTTACATTTCAGTTTGGGTCTATAAGGATGCCTCGGGACAGACTGAAAAGTGAACAATGTCTAGAAGACTCTTCTGTATCACTCTTGAGCAATTTGAAAAACACCATCTATACAGGTTTGTTGGAAATGATGAAATAGCTGAGGTCTGGCGAACAGCTCTGCTTTCGCTGAGCAGCTCAGATTCCACAGAGCTAATTAAGGCTCCAGAGTGGAGCTTGCTAAACCAAACTGAAGCCTTTTTTGGAAACTCTATTCATCCAAGCTTGCAGACAACATGTACTATGTTGCATAGGACTGATATACCTACCTAGGATCTCAGTTCTATAGCAAAGTCTTTCACTTTGATGCAATAAGCTTTGGATGATATTCATTATTTAAAAAAAAAAGGGTTCAGAAGAGCAGTTACAATAAAAAGGAATCCCAGGCAAAGTTGAGAGACGCCCTTTCCATTCCACTCCGAAGCATTAGCAAATGATTTCAAATGCACCTCTTTGAACCCCAAACTCAAAGACTTATTATGTCTCAGGAGAAGCTCCCAGGTCTCAATTAGCATGGAGACAATAGGCTTAATGTGTTATTGATGTGGTTGTACATTAATGTTGCTACTCCCTCCAACTTTGATCCAGGGATAATGGTTTCACTGAAGCTCTTCTCTCAGGGCCCCCATCATCCACAGGGAGGCTGGTGGGGACTGGAATAAGAGCCATTTTTCAGTGTAGTGCCCCACCTTTCAAAGTCCTCTTCCAGGAAGCCCCATTTAATGTCTACCGTTAACCTTTCAGCATTAACCAAAGTTCTCCTAGGCCTTTACAATCTTGTTCCCTTTGGCTTAAATTTCCTCTGTTATTGTGAGGTTTGACTGACTGTTTTGCAACACTATTTCTGTCCTTATATTTTAGGTTTGCAGACTGCATTGAGAATGTTGTTGAAAGTGGGCTGTATACTTTTCTAAATGATCATTAAAACCAAAATAGGGGCATATGGAGAGGAGACATAGGATGCTTCTATGCCTACAATACACTGAGCCTCCAGAGGTTCCTGTAATACGAGACTCTTCATCTCTGTAACCTTTCCCACATATAATTAAAGATGACATGTACTAGGATGCTAGCCAAGGAATATCTACGCTCCAGCATTTATATTGGATTCATACCAATTTAGCTGTCATGACTTCCCCTAAGCAATGTGGGAATTCTAAGGAAGGCCTTAAGGTTTTATCATTGGCAGCTACAAGTAAGGCTGGGAATCTTCCCTGTCTGAACCCCTGGAAGCAGTGGCCAGTCAGCGTGCAGTATTCAACTAGATCAGGGTCCCACCCTTTGGGGGACAGGTGAACTCATTTCACGTTTTAAGACAATCAAAGAAAATGGCTCCCGTGAAGACTTCTTCATTCATAAAATGGCTGCTATGGCATCTGATTTGCCAAAAAGCAAATGGGTGGGATTGCTCACTGCTACTCTCTCTCCAACCTATCTTCTCCCCAGACTTTCTCTCTCAACCCCTACCTTACCCCTAGTCTTTTTGGGGAGGTTAGGTGATTTGCTTTTAAAACAGCCAGGGCTGAGCTGTAGCCTATGTGAAATCCAAGGCCATTCTTAGAAATAGAAATCGTTCTGGATGCTTACAGCATGCTAGGTTCTTTTAAATTTTTATCTAAAATGAAAGTAGCCTTTAAACTACTTTTGTGCATCCATCCTTGCCCTACTTGACCTCTCGGCAGCTTTCGTTACCATCGACCATGGTATCCTTCTGGATCGGCTCAGAGGATTGGGGGTGGGCAGCACTCTGTTGTGCTGGTTCACCTCCTTCCTCCAGGGCCGATTCCAGTCAGTGGTGGTTGGGAAGGAGAGATCCCACCCTCGGACCCTGTTATGTGGGGTGCCACAGGGTTCGGTGCTCTCCCTCCTCCTATTTAACATCTACATGAGGCTGCTGGGTGAGCTCATCTGTTGCCATGAGGTGAGGTATCATCAGTATGCTGATGATACCCAATTATACATCTCTGCCCCGGTGAACTAAGCAATGCTGTGAATGTCTTATCCCGGTGCCTGGAGGCTGTGAGGGTCTGGATGGGGAACAACAGGCTTCAACTGAACCCTGGCAAGACTGAGTGGCTGTGGGTTCTGGGGCCTTCTGGTGCTAGAGTTATGCCATCTTTGGTACTGAATGGGGTTGCGCTGCCCCAGACAGACCCTGTGTGCAGTTTGGAGGTCCTCCTGGACTCACGGCTCCTGCTTGAAGAGCAGGTGGCAGTCATGACTAGGAGGGCCTTTGCACAGCTTCGTGTTGTGTGCCAGTTGCACCCATTCCTAGATCAGAGGGACCTAATCACTGTCACTCATGTTCTGGTCACCTCCCATTTGGATTTCTGTAATACATTCTACATGGGCTGCCCTTGAAGAGTATCCGGAAGCGTCAACTGGTGCAAAATGCAGTGGCGTGGGCTGTTATGTGTGCCCCTAGGGTGGTACATGTTACACCTCTGCTTCGCAAGCTGCACTAGTTGCCAGTTTGCTTCTGGGTCCAATTCAAGATGCTGGTTGATCTTTAAAGCCCTTCATGGCAGGGGGCTGGGTTACCTGAGGGACTGCCTCTCCCCGATTACATCTGCCCATCCCATCAGATCTGGCAGAGAAGGCATGTTGCATATCCCGTCTGCTAGAGAATTCCATTTGGCGGATCCCAGGAGGCAGGCCTTCTCTGCTGTGGCACCTGCTTTGTAGAATCTTCTCCTCCCAGAAGTGAGATTAGCTCCATCCCTCTTAACATTCCACAAGTCCCTCAAGACCTGGCTATGTGATCAGGCCTGGGGTTCCCAGGGAACAGGGGAGATTTTACGATGGCTCCCTTATTAATTTTGTCCCCTCCTGTTTTGTGTGTTTTTACTGTTTTTTATATGTAGTTGTTTTTACGTATTTATTTTTTTTAATTGTTGTACACCGCCCAGAGTCACCTTGTGTGAGATGAGAGGCTATATAAATATGATAAACAAACAAACAGTTGAGGGGCAAGAATTCTGTTGGACACACTGGTGTGAAGGACTGTCAAGTTGGGGATCCCAGAAGTAAATGGATCTAGATATGGGAAACAAATTTGAACTCACCTAACTTAGGCCTTCTTAACTAGGCAAACTCTGTGCAGTTATCTAGCAATATCGGCACTTCTCTGAATTGTATTTCCCTATCAATAAAAAAGTAGACACTGTGGAAAGCTTGCACAAAAATCCAGATAATATTGAAAAGGACGGACCAATATTATTCCATGAGGAGAAAACATTGCACAATTCATCTGCAAATAAACGCATCAGTAAATAATCCTAAAACCACGTAAGGAATTTGGAGAGGACTTTTTAAAGACAAGATTACAAACTGATGGAGAATTACAACAAGACAAATGGATGTTTGGAAAATAAATCTGTAGCTGAGAGAAATCTAAATTGATGAATTGGTCAGTCCCTAATGATACAAAATATGCTCATCTACGTGTATGTGTGTGTGTGCGCGCATGCATGTAAACTGAATGCACATATGCAGGATCTTGGGGTATTGAACCATGGGCACTTAAGGAATATACGATAAGCAAAACACTACCGTCAGAGTTCTGATAACAGAAGAGCTAACACAAGTTCAAAGCATCTCAGGGGAATTAGAATCGCACATTCAAATTCAGATGTTAAATTTCACGTGTGGAAATATTGCAACACAAACTCATTTTCTATTGACATACACAAAAAGCTCCTAGCACCTCTTCTAATTCCATTTCCGGAACAGACTGAAGAATTTCATATGCAATTCTCACTAGCAGATAAGGACCCCAAGGTAACTCTTGCCGTTGCACAGTTTGTTTTCGCAGCTTGTAAAACGTGTATATTGCTGACAGCAAAATAGTGCAAGTATGATTGTAGATCTTTTACCCTGTATACTTTATTTTACTCTGCCTGCTCTACCTTGTAGCTCTAATTTGGAGGTTTTATTTAATAAGTTTTATTTAGTCTGGGTCATTGACCTGTAATAAAGAATTTGAATTAATTTGAAATTCAGATGTTACTTGATCCGGGGAATCTGTATGAGAAAAAGTTTGGCTAGAAAATGATGTCTTTACCATTTCTAGTAAGGGTAGATATCTGATTACTTTTGGAAATGAGGGGGTTATGGAAAAGAAAATAGCAAAGCCAAGGTCTGCCCGGTTTTTACAAAAGATGAAAAAAAGACGACTATTTGGAATCAGGTTATTTAGGAATAACCGAAAAACAGAATTGGAAACAACTCCTACACAACACTGGATGCGAGCTTCATGAAGTCTGAAAAGGTGGGTTTGTGATGAAAACAAATAGTATTGAAGAAGAGCTGTTGCTTTATTGCAAGCTTCAACTAAATTCCTGTATTATCATGGTTTAAATAAAATAAAATTCCCACTGATTTTTAGCTGCACTGTATCTACAGATACACTGTGGGGCTAAGTGCTTCTTTTATATATATTATTAATATATATAAAATAATTAATATTACTTATTGGTAATATATTAATAATATATATAAATATTAATATTATATATTATTAAAAATTTAAAAGGAAGATAAACATTAATACAAACTAATATAGAGTAAGAAAAAGAAAAGAAAAAGAAATCGAAGAGAAAGCTAAAAGTGAAAGAAAAAAAGTAAAAGAAAAATAGAAATGAAAGAAAAAAGATACAAAGAAGTTAATAGTAACAGAAATGTTAACAGTAAGACAAATGGAGATAAAATGAACTACGTAAAGCAAACAAACGTTGAGTTTGCAAACAAACCAGGGAAGTGGTTGGCATATGAATTACGAAAAGGAAAAGAAAATGATATTGAAATTACAAGAGGGAGATACTATATTAATAGCTAACACAGTTATAGAAAAAGCATTTCATCAATATTATTCCAACTGTATAAAGGAAGTGACATCTCTGGAGAAAACAGATGAATATCTAAACAAAATTTACCAAGGATTCCAGGGGAACAGAGACAGATCATGAATGGACCTATAACAATAAGGGAAGTTTCTGAAGCTATAAAAAAGATTAAACCAGGAACAGTGCCTGGACCAGATGGATTATCAGGTTCTTATTATAAACGTTTTGAGGATGAACTTTTACAACCTTTATAACACACGATGAACTCTATCTTACAGGGAGGAAGTATCCCAGAGAGTTGGAAGGAGGCCACTAACACCTAAAGAAGGGACAAGATTTGACTTTAACAAGAAACTATAGGCAGGTATCATTTTTGAATAATGACTAAACTTGTTTACAACAATTCTGGCTGATAAACTGAAAATAATTTTGCAACAATGTATTCATGAGATTCAATGTGGGTTTTTACCTAAAAGACAGGTAAAGGACAATGTTAGAAATGCGTTGGACATTTTGGAATATTTGGAGCAACATAATGAAAAACAAGCCGCACTGATTTTCTTAGATGCGGAGAAGGCCTTTGACAATCTGAACTGGGCCTTCCTGTTTAAAGTTTTGGAAGACATGATCTTTAGAGAGAATTTTATAAAATGGGTAAGATCAATTTACACTTCACAGAAAGCACAAATAATTGTTAATGGAGATCTAACAAAGCCTTGTGAGATACAAAAGGGAACAAGACAGGGATGCCCACTGTCTCCTCTCTTGTTTGTTATGGTTCTTGAAATACTGAATAGAGATATAAGACAAGGTGAGAGGATTGTGGGAGTAAAGATTAAAAAAAGAAATGTTAAGGGCTTTTGCAGATGACTTGGTACTGGTTTTGGAAGATCCTTTAAAGGGAGTTGAAACATTAATGGGAAAATTAAAAGAATTTGGTGCACTACCAGGTTTCAAGATTAATAAATAGAAGATGAAGATGTTAACAAAAATATGAAAATAGAAGATCAAACAGAATTGATGAATAAAGTAGGTTTTAAGATTGAGAAGAAGGTAAAATATCTGGCTATCACTATGACAAATATGAACTGTATATTATTTCAAAATAACTATGTTAAGACATGGAATGAAGTTTAAAAAAGTCATGTTAAGATGGAAGAAACTGCAATTGTCATTGCTGTGGAGAATTTCTGTGATAAAAATGAATGTCTTGCCTAGAATGATGTTTTTATTTCAGACAATACCTGTTTTGACAACTGATGCGCCATTTAAACAGTGGCAGAAGGACATACAGTGGTACCTTGGGTTACGAACGCCCCTCCTTACGAATTTTTCGAGATACGACCAGCTCCGGCCCCAAAAATTTACCCCGACATGCCAACTCCGCCTCGAGCTACGAACCGGATCCGCAGCCATTTGCCCTGCTGCCACGCGGTCGCGGCTTCCTGTGGGCGAGATCGCGGTAGCAAGGAGACGTTCGGTGAGGCTTGTGGTGTGTTTTGTGGCGTTTGGAAGGTTTTTGGTGTGCTTGTCAGCTTGGCTCCAAAGAAAATGCAGAGCAGGCTTGGCAAGAATAAGGCTTTACATTGAACCTTATGGGGAAATTTACCTCGTGGTGCAACCAAATTCGGAGGGCGGATTAGCCGTATTTACATTGAACCTTATGGGGAAATTTGCCTCGTGGTGCGACCAAATTCGGAGGGCGGAACGGATTAACCGTATTTACATTGAACCTTATGGGAAAATTTACCTCGCGTTGCGACCAACTCGAGTTGCGATCAGAGTCACGGAACAGATTAAGTTCGTAACTCGAGGTACCACTGTATCTAAATTTGTGTGTCAGGGGAAAAAAACATGAGTTAAATATAAGGTGTTACAAGATGCAAAGGTAAGAGGAGGATTGGGTCTACCTGATTTGAAATTGTATTTTGCAGCTTGCTGTTTGGTTTGGATGAAAGAGTGGGTGCTGCTGAGAAATAGAAGTCTTTTGGAGTTAGAAGGACACGACCTGAGATTTGAGTGGCATGGATATTTGTGGATATTTGTGGTACGACAAAGTCAAGGTTAATGTGGATTTTAAAAATCATTATGTTAGACTTGCCATATTGAGAATATGGAATAGATACAAACGCAGGTTGTACCTGAAAACACTTTTGTGGCTCTCAGCACAAGAAGCATTTTATAGACAAGAAATAATAGGCAAATGCAAATAGCTAACTTATCATGAGATGCTAGAATTCTGTCAAGGGGAATATAAAATAAAATCAAGAGAATAACTGGTGGCAGAGGGATATAGTTGCCAATGGTTTTCTTGTTTACAGTTATTAGATTTAAAGTAGCAAAAGAATTTATGGTTTTGAACACTGTAAGACAGTTTGAAATAGAATTGTGTACAACTGATGAACAAGTAATTGCTAAAATGTATAAACTTTTATTGAAATTTGAAACAGAAGAACAAGTGGAAGAATGTATGATAAAGTGGGCTAAAAGTTTTGGTTATAATATACAGATGGAACACAATGGGAAAATATGTGGTTGAAAGGATTGAAATGTTATAATCTTAAAGAGAATTTTTATAAAATGAGGTACCATTGGTGTATGTCACCAGAGAAATTGTCTAGAAAATATAAAGGTATTTCAAATTTATGTTGGAAATGTGAATAAGAAGGGACATTTTGTTATGTTTGGTGGACATGTAAAAAACCTAGACATTTTGGATTCAAATACACACACTGATTCAGAGGATTTTAAACATTAATATACAATTGACACCAGAGGTTTTTCTTTTGGGATTGATGGACAAACCGTTAAAAAAAAGTCACAGAATGTTGTTTTTGTACATAACTGCAGCGAGATTATTGTATGCACAAAGATGGAAAGATCTGACATTACCCACAATGGAGGAATGGTTGGTGAAGAAGACGGAACTTGCTAAGATGGCTAAACCAACTTCTTTGATCAAAGAAAAGACAGTATCTACGTTTACTGCTGCCTGCAAACCCCTTATGGACTTTTTGTGTAAAACAGAAAAAAGTGAACTTATGATTTGTGGTTTTGATGATTAGACAGGATAGATTATAGAAAGAAGAAAGCCATGTTGTAACCATACAGTAAGAGGTAAATTTATAATTGCACTTATAATTGTTGTACAGAAGATTAGAAGCCACTTTTTTGGGGCTAAGTGCTTCTGACATTCTGAGAAAAATCAGTCAATTTACCCATATACACCCACATATGTTTAAATCACAATATCTCAGCAAGCACTCTGCCACGCTATCAATTCCCTACCCATTTCCTTTCCCAGCATAGCATCAAAGCAGAAACTGAATTATCTGTCTTGGTGTTAACTTGGCTATAGCGGGAGGAGACAATGAATACAGATGCCACACACAAGATAAATGCCACATGTAGGAAACTGGGGAGACAAGAAAAACTCACTAACCCAGAAATACAGACAGGTATAGACCTTCTGCAGAAAAAAAAATATAGCAAAAGGTCTTACCTATGAGCTATTTTACTACTATCCACAATAATCTCACTACAAGAAGATTACTTTTCGAGATTCAGCAATCTGACAGGCACTGGAGGCCACTGGAGAAACAAGTGAGAGAGTGACTATACTTCTTACTATATATACCTACTTGGAGCATTTCCTTTTAGAATGAACAAAGCAGGACTGAGACTACTGTGAGTAGAGAAGAGACGCACTTGACATTCGCACACCTATTCACATTCATCCACTTGCTCCTGTTAGTACAGCCATGCAAAAAGGACTACAGAAGCTACTAGCCTATTGTACTTCTGCGCTAGACACAGGGGGGGACACAGTTCTAACTCACATGCATAAAATTCTTTCTCACCTGAGGCTACATGACTAGTTCTCAAACAGAACTGGTAGATCCCAATTGTTGGACTACAACTAATATCAGTCCCAACTTCTAGGGAGACAAGATTAAAGGAGGGTCCCACCAGGTTTTTCACCTCTACTTCCTCCTTGTTGGCCCTTCCTTCTGCCCATTCAGATGAATTACCTGTGCTTTTACATTACACATTGAGAAAACAAAGATGGGTGAAAGATCTTAAGGAAAAGTTGAAAGAGTTGGCTGCCTTTAATATCTTAGAGAAGGTAATTTAACAGGCTTCCATTGCGATCTTCAGGTATTGAAATTGCTATCCTGTAGACAGTGGAGCAAATTTATTTCCTGTAGCCCCAGAAGGCAAAAGTCAAATCAATTGATTAAAATTGCAAGGGACTAAATATTATCATGCAAGCAATCTGACCATGGAAGAGACCCTTTGGAAAGCAGTGGACATTTCTTCCTAAGGAGGTTTTTAAGGAGAGGCTTGGTGGCTGCATACTGAGGTAGAACTAGATGAACACGAGCACTGTATGATCTGAAGGCGTATGCCCAGGCATTCGGAATATGTGTACAGTCCTAGCCTGCACTTTGCTGCAGATTCAGTTCTCTTCTTGTGACCCTTACCCTCTGGCCCCGACCTTTGTTGTCTGCTTACCCCAGTCTGGGCCATGCCAAAAGGCCCCGGGTTCATCCCAAGAAAGAGCACCTCCTTCCGAGAGCAACAATATTTATGCACATAGTCCTGGTGGAGCTCCCATGCGTAATCCAAAGGATTATAAACATACTGGACAGGCTCAAGGAAGCTGAGTGAATTCAGGCGGACTACCTGCTCTCGCTCAATGCGAAGAAACTGTTCAGCCAGGCCACCCTCTTCCAGAAAGTTTATGGGAGCCTCCCAGGAGTTCATTGGAGCTGCTCCACCTGGCAGATGAGAAAAGCAGCATCAGTTCCCAAGATCTACATGCATACATAAATATCTATCTGCGTATGCATGCACACAGTCGTAGACAAAGAAGGAGTCCAGATAACGTAAATCTGATATGAAGAAAGGAAAAAGACCATGAGTAAACCTACTTTCTCACTAAACCTAAGCCACACCTCATTCAAAGTTCAGCTCTTTATTTCTGATGTTCTCCAACATCCATGCCTTCAACATGGGCTAATGTCTATTGTCAACACTAGTTGAATCCCAGCTTAATTCATTTTCTGGTTATGTTCCTTTTCCTCCAAAGTAGACATATAAACATTCTTTACACTAAAAGAGTGTGGAAAAACCAAGACTGCACACCACCTTCAGAAAACGTCAACTCCTTTTTCTCAGCACAATTTAGATGCAATTATTGCGTTTGGACCCTGAGCCTGATCAAACCTCCTCTGAAGGAGCAGGACTCTAGGGCAGGAAAACCCCACAGATTAACCATGGGGACAATCTGACTACATGCTTTAGACCCAGTCATAGCTGTTTTGGTGAGTATGGACTGGTACAAACCTTGGCCTGAAAAATATTTGTACACTCTTATGGAAAATGGAAAAGGCATGACAGGTTTGTGATATAATTTTATAGTGAACTTTTTTTTTTTCTTACCAGGCTGATTCTCTTGCTGAAACGTCAGAGACCATTTCTAGTACCCCATTCTAGCATTGCCTTTCTACGGCCTCTAGTGATAATGCAGCTTTTCTTAGAGCCTTAAGAAGCACAGCTTGCTGAAATGAAAGAAAGAAATACCAAAATGTAATTTCTGGAAACTATTTTGGTTCAGGCATTTTACTCTATAATGGAACATTCCAGATTCCCTTTGCCCTAATGGGAAAATCTAAATTCCCCCTTGCTTCACAGAAGCAATGCAGGCTGCTCAGGAATTGCTAAACAGCACCTACACTGATGATTTTGCTGTGATGAAAATGACTTTTTTTTTCCAAGCCAGTCAGGTAACCAGATACAAAACTGAGTATTTTTTTCCTGGAAGAATTCCAGACGTTTGACACCCACATAACATCCGAAAATTCAAGAGGAGGTGGTTCCTTCAAATACTGTCTCCCCATAGCCAGAAAGCCTTCACCCGTTGAATTTCTGTCCGCCATGCAGGCAGCAATTACCCGAGGGAAAAAGGTTGACCACCTTCATTGGGCTAACATCCTCACTAAGACTTCTCAGAGACTGAGCAAGACCTAGGCCACTTGCCAAGCTTGTGAGGGCCTTAGCTGTTCTAAAAATAAAATAAATGGCAATATTTGCAAAGCTGTGTAAGACACAATGTCACTACTTATAAAGTGAAAAATGAAAAAGAAAAATTTAAATTAAAAAAAAAAGCCAGCGCTTAAATTTGGGTCCTGCTTTGTGCACGAGGACCAGGCCAAACACCCTCCTAATCCCCCCCCCCCGGTTTGGCCGTGGTCCTAATCCAATGCCCCTTAAGCACAGAATTTGGGGAGGGGGGCCAAAATCTGCCCCCTTCTCTTCCTTCCAGTCCATCATAACACCACCTCCCTCACATCACACCTTGATCCGTGGCAGCTCGCTGGTAACCGCCTGATTTCTTCCACCGCTGAGCGGGTGAGCAATTTCTATCACAGCTCCACTTACAAGTGAACCAGGGAAGGCCTCCAAATATATTCCTCCACCGGGAATGTGCCTTTTATTGCCTTTTTTATTACCATAATTAGTAAAACATTCACTCAAGATACAAAACAGTACTGTAAATAACCTATAAAGGCTTGGTGCTGTGATTAAAGACAGACAGCCACCTCCCAACATGTGCTCCCTTGCTGTCCTGAAAAAAGATAAAATAAAATTCAAGAGCCGCACTTCAGCAGGGAGAATATTTATTCAGCAAGGGCGCATCGGCGGTTGATTACTCAGAGGGTGCTCTAAGTGGGGCATGGAGACGTCACGCCTCAGTCTTGCCCTCCAAAATAATCCCAAACGTGGACCCAGAAAGATCTCCTTTGGCAGGTTAAAAGTTTGGGACTCGGATCTCGGAAAAGCAACTCAGGAATCCTGGCACTGACACGAATGTAACTCATCTGATCTAAAATCATATTGAGCCTTAAAGCCATGAATGCCTTTAGCCCCTCTCAGAAGAGGTGGGGGCTTCGGCAAAAACCCCTTGGCACAGCACACTCAGCCTGACAAAGCAAGAATCGAAGCTACTGAGAAAATCTGATTGTGCAAAGTATTTCACAAGGCACAGAAAGGGGTTCACAGCTAACCGAAAGCTAGGCCAAAGGCCGTCCTTACAGAAGGAGCGCTGTCCTTAAGGAAGAAAACCCAGGCAGGGGCTACCACCAAAAAGATCCTCCCTGCCCAGTCCCTCTTGGTCTTGAGATGCGACAGGATCCAAAAGAAGATTATAAACTACAGAGGCAGTGTAGTGAAGCAGCAGGAAGCCCCAACCCTACGTTCACCCTCACCGCTGTCGGCTCAGGCATTCAAAGACTGTATGTTTATTTCCACTATGCAAGGTTAGTTCTTATATGTTTGATCCAGCACAGCCCCCTGTATTAAGCGCAGGTCCATCCCGTCCTGCGATCTGCCTGCCTTCTCTTCCGTAGCTCCTTTTAAGACTGTTTGCAACTTTAGCAGCGCTGTTTTTTTAATTTCATACGCCAATGTGACTATTTAGATTTTTTTTACATTCTTATTCCTCTTAATATTTGGTTTTAATTCTGTCCTGAGATAATGATCTGATTCTCACAAGAGGAGGGCTGATTACCTCCCTAGTCACATGCTGCCAAGCTAGAGAATTTATTTTTCATGTTTTTTTTTCTCTCTATTTGCTAGTAAAGCAGCTAGGCTGTGGGATCCCTACCAAGCTGCTCCACCATGGCAGGAAGGTGGGCCAGGGTGTGAACATTCAAAGGGCTTTTGGGAGCAGACATTTGAAACCTCCCAGGCTTGCCGCTACAGGTAGGTACATATCAGAAGAATCAATATTTTGGATATCCTGACTCCACACCATTTTTTATTTTTATGTTACAACCAGCATGCTGAATTGGCCCCAGAAATAAAAGTGCAAACCCACTGTGCCACGGATTGAAACGTTGTGTATATATTATTCAGAGTTCACAACAATCAAGGAGACAAGGTACTTGCAGCTAATTCAGAATGTTCTGCTGCAGTCTATGCATTTCCAGTGTGCACAATCACAAATATTTCTATAATTCAAAGTGGGGAGCGAGAGAGAACAGCGAGAAGTCAGAATCACTAAGTCCACTTTTTCCTGCCAAACAAAAGTGGGCCCTCCGTCTCTTGGCCTCTTTCAAACCCTCAGAAGGAACTTCGTCTCATAAACTGCCCTGGCTGCTGGGAGATTTCATTGCCTTGCCAATTGCATAGCGTGTAAATCTATGAAGCTCTGGACATTAACAGCCTGAGAACTCCATGCTCCCAAAGCACAAATTAACAACTTCCCATTTGGCCATCAGTGGCATCCCGGGGTGTATGAGTGCTTAACAAGTGATTTGGGAGAAAGAAGTGAGGGAGCCAAGGGAATCCTACAAAGGGTAATTTACAGAGCTGCAGTTCCTCGGCAGGCAGGCAGAACTGTCCTAGCCATGAGTTTCTAGGGTACAACTTTATTTGTCCTTCCAAAGAAAAAGTACTCTGAGGAAAACGTACACCCTCCGTCTCTGGAAGGCAGAACTGGGAAGAAAACCTTTGGGCCATTTTGTAACAGAGAACTGAAAACAAATACCCTCCAAACGCTATTAAATATTACAGGAAGGGAACGTAAACCTGACAGAGCATCTTCTCTTTTTCATACTCACTGGAGAATTAAGTCCCACAAGAGGTGCTCTCTTGAGAGAGCCCAGTGTGTCAGAGGTTTGCTGTGAGGAGGGCACCCCTAACACAATTAATACAAGGCCCTGATTTGGAATTAACTTCCTGTTCAGTTCTAATTGGTGCTGAGCCACAGCAGCTTTCAGGGACAGTCTGCCCAGCCCTAAATTTGGGCTACCGTGCCATCTATTTGCTATTGATGCTCTTGTTACAGTTTTGTGCTATGGAGTTTTAGCTGTTTTGTGTTTTTTAAGACCCCTTTAAGGAGGGAACATATTGCAAGACAGCAATTTTACTGCAAAATTATGTCATTGAAATTTGTTTTAATTCATTGTTTCCCTTGCTTTGGGATTGTTTTTAATAAACGAAAAGTGGTATACATTTTATAAATAAAAAAACTCTAATTGGATAGAACAGCATGCAGGATAAGCATTGTCTGTGAGTTTCTGTCAGTTAACGCAAAGGGTGCCTGCCTGTTGATTTATTGTAGGATAACAAGATTTGCAGCAATCCAAAAAGGATTACGGACTTGCAGTACTTTAATAATGGCAACAATAAGAAATGGCTCTCTCTCCAAATGAAGCACAGCATGGTAATTAACATGGCAACTTCTTTTCCTATATGAAAATCAGCCCACTACTGTATACTACTTGTGGGAGCAATGAATAGTCGGCTCCATCCCGTTTGGTATCTGTCTCCACATGCAGCAGCTACGTTGGCTGCAGATTATAGAAGGTGAAGAGTCCACACATCTGGAGAACACCTTATTGGCTAAGGCACTATTTTTTATTTTATTTTTTTGCATCTGTGTCTTATGGTTGGATTTTGTGGTTCTAGTATTTCAAAAGCCCGAATTCCTCCAAATGTGATTTGGGGACATTGGAAACTAAACTAAAAGAATAAAAATAATTCCTCTTGAACTTTGCATTTCTGGCAACACTTCTACTGGGGTCACCCTCAAAGAGAAGCAGCTACATATAGAGACAATCCCAGGAGACAGCCTTTGAAATGGCATGGCTGCACAAGACTTCAGGAGGTGCTTCACTCATGCTAACATAGTTTGGGAAGCATCCTTTTCAAATACTTGGCCCAGTCCTATTGCACAGCTGGTTTACAATTCTCATTTGCATGCACATGTACACCGTTTCAACATATCTGTGCCTTTTCCCACTGTGTGTGCACACGTTTGATCGCTTTCTGATATTCCAGGATACTGAGATAGCTTCAGAGTGCAAAACAATCTTCAGAGGCGAACAGAATAGGAAAAAGTGTCAGAATTGGAAACTTTCTAGGCCAGTGTTTCTTAAAGTGTGGTCCAAGGACCTCCGGGGGTCCCCCAAAACCCTCTCAGGGGTCTGCAAAATCAGAATTATTTGCCAGATATTGAAGATATTTGCAAAAATTTAAAACAATGTCACTCTTCTCATTATTATTTTTGTTTAAAAATATAGGGTTTTTTCATGAAAAATATGTTATTGATGTTAATATCTAATGGATTTAATATTGTTATTTTTACATGATTCAATAAATATTCTACAAATGCATCAATTTTAATGTTTAATACAGTAAATATCAATAAATATAACCCATATGAACAAAAGCTCTTTTGGGGTCCTCTATAATTTTTAACAGTGGGAAGGGGTCCTGAGAGCAAAAAGAAACACTACTCTAGACTAACATGCTCAGTTCATCTAACACATTTAATCCTAAACCTGAAGCTATAATGCCATGCCCAAACACAAAACATGGTGGTTTAGTGCAACAACCTGGTTCATACAACAGGTGAAGTCAATGGCTGGATCTCTGCAATGTGCTGAGCCACCCACTAAGTAGCTCCTTTCTAGCTGTTGGGCTATCCCAGCCCATGTGGTTCCTGCAGCCCACAAGAACCAACAAAATATTGACAGCACAAAACAGGGCACTTTCAGGCTTAAAATGGAGGGTCGAGGTCTTCATGTAACAATGATACAAATGTGCCCAGGCCACATTTTCCTGTGACATCCTTATGACACCGCCTTTCTCTTGTCTCCAACCCATAGGTGAGACAGCCTTGTCATCCTACTGCTAAGGACAATTTGACAAACTCATGTAGGAAGCCATTTGTCAGCTATTATTTTGGAGGGAAATCAGGTGATTGGCAGTGGAAAAGAGATAATTGAAGCAGGCTAGGAATCAGCACTGGGGTGAGCAAATTTCATGCCATTATAGTTCTCTGCTGATTCAAGGATGGGCAGAGAGCATTTTAACCAGAGGTGGGTAAAGGCCCTCTACATGTCCAATTCTGTGGGCTTGAAGTAGTAAAAAAGGATTTGATTTCTTCTACATAGAAAGCAATCTTATGAGAAGGGGATTTTAAAAGTTTCAATGTTTTGATTTTGTTGTTGGGTAGCTTTGAAGAGAATCAAATTTACTGTGTATATAGAATCTAGGAATAACTTCATAAAGACACCAAGGATTGACTTCTCATATGCAAAACTGAAGAGAAGTGTTCTTTCCTTCTTGGATATTTATGTTTGACAAATCTTTAAAGAGCTCAGTGAAGTTTCTTTCCATTAAGAACCAAGCAGGCCAGAGTATCTTCCAGCACCCCATAAACCTTAATGACAGCTGTAGGAGAGACAGTAGCTGACAGTTTGGAGGGGGCTTCAGAAAGCTAAGAGCCCATCCTATAAAACCAACAAGGTCCAGGTCCACTTAAGCTATTTCAAGGAAGGGTCACGTCACAGGATTATTTTGTAGAGAGTTACCAAGGTCCGCAAGCAGCCTGTTCCCATCACAACAGGACAATATAAAACTGCACATTAAAGAACTGGTGCCTGAATTGTCTTTTTTTCATTTCCCCCCCTTTTTCCTTCTGCATCATCTCTCCATAGGTTATACACCTGAGAGCAGTAGTATAAATTATTTAGGATATCCAGGAGTCAAAGAAGACAGGGGACCTTCCTAGATTTTGGTTGAGCTGAACAAGAGGTCTGGCTACTGTGACTTCTCTTTCCTCTGAGTAGCTGCTGTACTCAGTATAGTAAACTCTCTTCCCTATACCATAAAGAACAACCGGAAGCATGTTCACCCAGAAGAATGTCCAGCTAGGTTCAATACAGCATAATTTACTCTATAATGCAGGCACCCTCCATCATCCCTACCTGCGTTGATGCTGGCTATGGATAATGGGAGTTTTATCAGATAACTTTGGTTATATTGCTGCTCCAGATCATCTGGCAGCACCTTGCCAAACTGGGACGATCTTTACATTCAATCAGCAATTTCCCCATCCTTCTGGTTTCTCGGTACCTTTTCCCACTCAGCCTTGGTGGAAGAGCTCGGGCTAGTGCAAAAATGTGCAATAGTGACACTCAATGCGAAAAGCTGATCAAACAGGAGCAGCAACAGTTCAGCAGGTATTTCAGGATGTCTGAAGCATCCATTAATCAAATTTAAGGAAGACGGCCAGCCACCAACTACCAACTTGTATCCCGGACAAAGAACTTCCATTTTCAAAGGCCGTTTACTCCAAATTAATAGGTGCGTGAGATAAAGAACAGGAGGCTGCTGTCGCCTTCAGAAATTCTCGGGGGGGAGGCAAGAGAGAAAGGCCGCACTCATAACCGTGGGGAGGGGGGATGTTGTGCCAAGACACCCCCTCAACAAAGAAAACCACCTTAAGTTCTTCCCGTGCCCACGGTTTCCAGCCCACCCACCAGGGAAAGAGGTTTGCCAGCCACCAACAAAAGTAAAGCAATCGCTGAGAGAGGGAGAAGCTAAGATCGCCCTCCTGCTCCTCCCCCCCGCCTGCCACCCCTTCTTTCCCAGCGCCGCCCGCCACTCTTCCCCCCGCTTTTCCCGGCGCCGTCTTCTACGAACACTCACCAGCAATCTCCGCTTCGGGCCACGTTCTGCGTATATTTCCTGGGCGGTGGCGGCGGCGACGGCTGCTGGGAGTTGTAGTTTAAAAGAAAAGAACAATTACGACCAACGAGGGGCGCTGTTCCTCCTTCACACTACAACTCCCGACATGCCCCAGTGGAACAAAAGAAGTGAGCTTCCGACGTTCTTGGAAAACCTCATCTTTGCGGTGAACGAGACTTCGAGGGGCGGGTAGCGTTAGAATCGGTGATCTTTGAATGTGCAACTGAAGAGCAGGGCTTGAACATGTGCAGAGTTCCATATCCTTTCATTCCTGTATTATTATTTAATTTTTTAAAAAGTAAGCCTTTTTTCTACCATGATGTCCCCTTTCTTATTTATTCATTCAGTTTGACAAAGAACTCCAATTCTTGGGGTCCTTCAGTATCAGATGACTTTTAAACAGCAGTCTCTGCTACCCATCCCTAACTTTAATGGTCTTCAGTGTGAAACTACAACTTCCATACTGCACAACATGCAAGCAGAGCCAACGCAAGCACAGCTGGAAGACCACGTTGTAGAGAAAGCTGCTATATTGGCTCATCTGAGAGTAAACTCTACTTAACTAAGTCTATGGGCTTTACTTCTGAGTAGCCCCATACTCGGTTACCATGTCGGTTGGTCATAAATTCTCATGTGGCTTCCATATACAGATTGCTTTAATTTCCCTTGTCGGCAATGAAAATAACAATAATGTCTTAATGCAGACTTAATCATTCTTAAGGGAGACTTTTGAAATAAGAGGGCTCTAAGTCTTCTGACTATAGACGGTTCTGCTCTTTATCTGGATTGAGCTAGAGGAAATCAAACCAGCTTCTGATCTAATTCATTAATAAGTACAGTACTGGAATGTTTTTGTTTAGACTATAATCAACAATAAATGCAATGAAATCACATTGAGGAAATGTGAGTTTACTCTCAAGTGAGCATATGTAGGATGCAGCCCTGCAGTCTGATCCCATCCATTTTATTCAGAGTTCCTGCGGAGTACCATATGGGATTGCCGCTACATTTTATGCACATAGACTTGGATTCAATTCAATAGATTGACATCTGAACACCCAGGCTACTTATGGATACTGCATAACGTTGTTTATATTTGCCTGTCTCTGAGCTTCCCCTTTACATATTCTTTGATATTGGCAATCTGATAGACTTTTAGAAGAAAAACTGCAGAAATCCCATGTTTTATTGGATTTTGCCCCACTCCCACCCCAATACCCTGGTATTAACAGATTTCATTATATTCATAATTTTTATAAGAGTATATTTATACTCCATAACTTAGGGAATCCAACTCCTGTAGTAACAATGTTCTGGTTACCTCTACACACACTTTAGTTGGCATCAGTATAGAAATGGTTTGTCGTTGCCCTCTATTGCTTTTTTTCAACTTCCCAGTCTAGCCTACAACCCTGGTATTCTCCCATCCAAATACTATCCAGACCTGACCCTGCTTAATTTCCAAATCTAGACAAGATCAGCTAACTCAATGCATCTCAACTTGTGGTCTGGAAAACTATTCTGGGTGGTCCTTGGTTCATATGCTAACATAAAATAACTGTTTTAAAATTATCAAAAACTTAGGGAATCTCCAAATCTCACAAGATTTTGGCATTTTCACCCAAAGACTCACAAAACCTGGGGTTGGGAAAACTAAAATCTAATGAGATTTGGCAATCTTATAAGACTTCTGCAATCAAAAGAAATTCATCTTAGTTTTGTCTACTAAAGTTGCCATGGGAGGAAATGCGTGTGGCGGGATGTCCACAGACACTATGTTTTCGACCCTTGGGTTGCGTTATGGTCTTCAAATACTTAAGTAAAGATACAGTGGTCCATGTAGAGGAAAAAGTTGGGAATTTCTGCTGTAATCATAAACATAACTAGTATTCTGACATCTCTTCATCTTTCTGCAACTGAAATTGTAGAGGCAATGTTGCATTATCTACAAAATATGAGGCAAAGGCTCAGGGGCAGCTTTTTTGTAAGAAAGGAAATGAGGCATGCCAAGAAATGGGGACATATTGAATCTTTGCATTCCTGCACCTGAGCAAGAATTGGGCCTAATGATTCCTTCTAACACTGGCATTAACTTCACACATTGCACTAAATCACATTGTAACTGTCTTGTTTGGTTTTGTGAAAACTCAGCCATTGTAGTTTGTAAACTATGATTTATTACTTAACATGTGTGAACCCACAAATATGGTTTATTCAATAAACCATAGCTAAACAAGGCATGGTCAAATCAGGTTGTTATGGGGAAAGATTTGTACTCGGCCTCAAGCTTTTAAAAGAAAGGTGAACTAGAAATCAAAACTGAGAATAAACTATGACTTAGTGTGATATACCTATAGCTGGTTTATGATTCTATTAATGTTGCTGTAGATGAACTCACTTGTGATGTGGAGTTAATTCTTGGTTGCAAAGTGGATTAGAGGATTTGGTGGTTAAATCCTTTGGGGCCAGGATCTAACCCCAAGCTGTTTATATACGATGCAGTATGATTCTACATAAATGTTGCTTACAGCTTATGCAAATTTATAAAATAAGAAATGGGTACAAAACCCTACAGGAGGAAAAATGATTAATACTTTTAACAGGACGCTTGATCAGGGACATACTTTCTGCTCTGAGTGAGGACTACGCCGTCAGTCCTCCAAACATTCTCTTCGCAGAGAAACTCCAGAGAATGGGAGCACGTTGATCCACACATACCACCTTCCTCTCCCTTGCATTCCTGAAAAATTCCCCACACCGCCTGATAATGAGCAGAAGTGACTGGCTCTCCCTGCTGTTTCTGTCGACACTCAGGCCTTATCGGTTCTGTGTTGTAACAGATTCCAGCTCTCCCCACCCACAGCCCCTTGTGTGTGGGTTGTTTGCCACAAGTGGGTGTTTAAAGGATCAGAGCTGCGATTCACTCTGAGGCACAAATATTTTGAAGGGGCAGATACCCTCTTGGCCTCTGGAGAGCAGCTTCTCCTGGCCTGGGCCAGCCCAAGGTAATGACAGCTCTGATGAGCAGAAGCCCATCTGGAAGCTCATCAGACCTGTCAATTCAACAGAGGCTTCGCCTGCTGGGGCAGGCTCTTGAGTCCTGCCCTCTTGGAGCAAGAGTGCTTTCCCAGGGGCAGCCGTGTTGGGAAAGGCTTCTTCTGCTTGAGACCTCGGCATGCTGCCCAGCCCTCCTCTATCCATCCTCCCACAGACATGGGGCTTCAGCTCCCATAACCCCCAGCCAGCAAGGCCAGTCAGTTTTGTGTTATGGGTACAGCAGTCCAATTCATCTGGAGGACATCAGCTTGGGGAGGAGTAGAATACTAACCTCGTAGAACCAATAGGCTGACTTACTCATTAAAATAAATCACCTGGTTTCTGAACAGAATATGTTCAGCTCTTCTGTTCTACCATATTTCCTTATTCTAGGATGAGGAATTGAATCCAGCGCAGTGGCTGGACCACCTTTTCCGTCTGCTTTAGTGATGCTGTCAAAGGCAAAGGAGAAAGCTGACCTTCTGCAAAGCCCAGACTTTCTGTTTCTTCTGTCTGGGAGGAGACAGGGAGCTGGTTTTCCATCTTGCCCTCCATGGCAAAATGAAGTCCATGCTCATCAAAGTAGGACTCTGTCATTCTAGAGAGATGCCTGCCTGGCCTTCTTTGAATGTCCTCCGTAACCTTCTTCATCCAGGAGTTACCATCCTTTAGGCCTCTGTCTAGATTTACTCATCAGTGCTATTTCGTATCAACCAAGAAACATGAAAAACAGCTTGCAATCCTTTCTTCTAATTTCTCTATCTGATTTCAGAATTCAGTCTGCAAGAAAAGTTTTGAAGTTTGATGTAAAGGCTAGATTTAGATGTCAAGCGGCACCGTAAAGTAGCCTGCTGGCTTTGGATTAGTGTGCCATGTGAAGCCAGTCTATTGTGGCTTTTCTAACAAATCCTGGCTTAACACAGTGCGCAAAGCCTGTCAGTGTTAAGTTCCCAGCTTAACTGAACTACATAAATGAAGGCAATCATCTGATATGAACTCAGTATGGCTGTAGCTAAAGGTCCAGAAACTGAGCAAAGACATGTAACTAAACTAGCATCTCATCCATTTTTATCCCTCCAACGCCACCTTCTACCTTGACTGGTTCCCCTCAGCACGGAGTCAAGTGTCCGTTAAACCTCGAGCAAAGCTTTCCTGCTGTCACTCACTGCCCCCCCCCAGGTCCTTTTAAATAAACCCCACATCTCTTGCTCTCTCCAGCAATTCCCAGAAACATCAGGAGGAAACGACAGGGTGAAAGTTCAACTACCCAATGGTTATAAATGAACTGCTTCCACAGATCAATACAGCATCCTGAAAGCAGCTGACGCCAGTCCCGCTCTGCAGGGAAGGACTGGCCCACTGACTGATATATGGGCCAGACGCTGGACCTGCCTAGAGGATTTAAGCTGCTCTCCTTGCAATATAAGGAACTAATCTAATTCTGCCCACCCTCACAGAGTTGTTGTAAGGATTTCAAGCTAATGCATGAAAAGTGCTGTAAGGGGCTATGTAAATGCAGGGGTGAAGGAATCCAGATTAACAAGCACACGTACCCCATTCATGCTGTCTGGCCACAATCAGATTAATGCTGTCTCCCAAAATGCATATCGAGCAAGGCTGAGGGAATAAACTAGAGTGCGACCTGTGGCCATTGACCATGCTGGCAGCTGTGATGGGAATTTGAATCTAGCAACGTGTGGGAGAACACTGTTCTGTCTCCCTGCTGAGAAAGAATCTGTGAGGTTATCGCTCTCTGATAACCTTTGCGAGAGTAAAAAGATGGCTGAGACACGGTAAGGGTTTGTTCACAAGACAACATTAATTGGCATTATGATGTCTCTCTTCTCCAAGCCGGTGCCCTGCTGATGTGGCGGGCTATTGTGTAGTTATCACCTCTAGCCATGCTGACTATGGGGAGTGAAGTCCAATTCAGTAGGACAGTGTCAGGCTGAGAAAGATAATTGTGTGAACTAGGCAAATTTTGACTCAATTTTGTACATGAAGAGACAGAATGGATCTCAGTCAATGCTGAAATGGTTTGGATTATTCAATCACTCTCCAAGCAGACGCACAGCAGGGAAACCCATATTTGAGAAAACGTTCTGTTGCATCTCAGCATGTGAGAGTTGCCATTCTTCCAGCTGGAAAGCATGCACCAAGCAAGATCTCATTAGAAACATAGGGAGTGGGTGGACTCCACTGAATGTGGGTAATTCTCATACTTGCACACTCTAAGAGTAAACATTTTAGTGCAGCAAAAGTGAAGTCAAAATACTGGGCTTATCTGGAAAATAGAAGAGAATATGTGTAGGTCAAGGTTGAACTGTGGAGTCCCTGGGGTTCTCTGAGCTTGGTTGTTTTCTTGCAAACATTTCATTACCCCCCTAGGTAACATCTTCAGTGCTAGCTAGCTTATCTGGAAAAGATAGCTCTAAGCCCACATAATTGTCACACTAACCTGGTTGTGGCAACTGACTTTAATCAACAACCAGATTGCAACTGGAAGACTACATTTACTTAGCTTGGATTCACATATCACATCAAACCATAATATAGTGTGTTGGGGTTTGTTTTAATGTGTGAAACCACCCTATTGTGATTTTTTGCAAAGAAACATTTTAAACAGACCATAGTCTAGTGTGATACGTGAATCCGGACTTCAAGTTAAAAGGACAATGCCTCCTGAATGACGACCTCCCTGCCTTCCAATGTCCTCAAAGTACATCCTTCCTTTCCTCATCAGCTGAACAAGCGGATCTCCAATCTGGGGCCACAACATTTGGCAGGAATTCTCCTGATGATGCCATCTCAAAGACAGTTAACACAGCTCTGCCCTACCTGTGGCTGTCTAATGGTGCATCTCCCAAGGAAGGCTGCATTAACGGTTTTTCTCAAACTGGTGCCTTTTGGATCTGTTGGATTTCAAGCTCCACAATTTGATCAAATGCCATGTTGTTGGTATGGTAGGATCTGACATCAAATACATTTGGAGGGCAGCCAAGTTGAAGGTGGCCAGTGTACAGGTAATTAAAAAAAAGCATTTGAGTGAAGTTTGACTCCTGATGACTTCATGGATAGATCCGTTCAGCTTTCTTGACAGCATCAGCCAGTTGGGTCTAGTGGTGAAGGCTCCAGGCTAGAAAGCAGGAGATGGTGAGTTCTAGTCCTGCCTTAGGCAAGAAAGCCAGCCAGGTGACTTTGGGCCAGTTTCTCTCTCTCTCTCAGCCCAACTCACTTCACAGAGTGGTGGTTGTGGGGAAACCAGGAGGAGGAAGGAGTACTAGGTATGTTCACCACCTTAAGTTACTTATAAAAATAATAAAGGTGGCATAAAAAAATCTAAAAAAAAACCCATGATGGAGTAGATTGTCATTGTCTTCTTCCAAGGCCAAGTTTTTTTTCTTTTTTCTTTAACTTTCCATTCTAAGCCACAACCCTGGAATTTCCTGAGAGTCTCTCATCCAAGTGCTAACTAGGTTCAATCTCGTTTAGCTCCTTAAGATTGGCCAAAGTGAACAAAAGTGCTGCCACCTAGCTGGGTAGCAGTGGTGGCTTTGGGAGGGGGCAAATCAGGCAATTGCCCAGGGCTTTGCCCTGGTTGGGGGAGGGGCAATTTTGGCATAATTTCAGAAAATAAAAAAGGAAACCTAGTGCAAACCATTTCATTTCAAAAAACTATAGCCATGTCATTAAGTTATCCATTTGTATTCTCTTATGGTGTCAGATGAAGACATATGAAATAGGGTAAAGTCTTCATCATATGATGAAGAACAGAATTTAATCTTGCATTGTTCGCTTTCATTGATGAATTATGCTAACTGTACTTTCACAGCTCTATCGTGGGTTGAGAAATCTTAAAATGAAATCATATACCTCAGCATAGGCAAGATTATTTGTACAGTTATAAAAACCAACCTTCCATCAGGGCCTCCAATGATAATCTCACCTGAGCCTCAAAACCTCTGAGGCCATCACTGCTGGTGCCTGATGTACAATGCACAGGACCGCAGTCAAATAGAGGATTCTCATGCTGTTTTAAACATTTTACTAGGTATAGTTCTGCTAGTGAAATTTCATTTACTAGATGGGCTATAAGCTTCCGCAGAGAAAGTCACTTGAGATATGGATTCAGTTCTTAGATGTCCTCTCATCCAGTGACTCCCAAAGCTTCAGGAATGGAAGAAATAATAGTATATCCTGGCAGTGCTGTTAGGGGAGGACTCGGGGGTAAAAATCCAGGACCCAATTCAGATGAAAGGCCCCCAAACACTGCAGCCTCACTTCCTGCCTTCTGAAATAAAATATATGGCCACTTAAATGGTAAGATATCATTGTTGAAATGCCCCCTGCCCTTAAGTCTATTATGTTCAGAGCCTAGGATTGCCCAGCTGCATCGCAGAGCCCTGATGCCAAAGAAGATACAGTACAGCTACCCAGAGACACAGCATATAGGAGTAAGACGTGTTGCACGTAGCTACACCCTTTCAGCCCAATTCTTTAAAATGCAGGACCTTGTCTAACGTTTGCATGCAGTCATCTCCAGGCTCTGAAAAAAGATGGCATTTCTGCTGGGCTCTGCCCTAGCAGCTGGAAGGGTTAAGGTTTTTCTTTCATTAATGACAATCTCTTCCCCCACTTTCTTGGCTGCTCGGAGCTGCCTTGTGCAAACGGCGCCATCTATTGGCCTGAGGAAGGAAAGGGACCAGGCACGCCTGGCATCTGCTCGGCTAATGCGGTGCAGCACCGCATTCCAGGGGACGGGCTCTCTGCAGATGTGCTAGAGTTCACATGTAGATGCACTACATGAGGAATATGCAGGCACACGTGCGTATGATATGCTTGAAACAGCAACAGTGGAGGCGCGCAAGAACAGAGATGTGAAGGGTGGAATAAAACTGGAACCTTTCGGGGAAAAGATGGGGAAAACGTGAAAAAGCTGGATCGATGGGGGGAAATGTGCTTTTCCTCATGTTTCCATCCCTGTGTCTTCATGTATGTCCTGAAAAAATGTGCAATGGTTGTTTCTTTTTCCATCATATCTTTCCCTACAAAAATATGATAATGGCTGTTCACAGAGCTGCCTGGCATTTGGAATGCTGCATTGCTCAGCAGTGATACTGTGTTCCTTCAGGTTAATATAACTATTGTTTCTATAACCCCGTATAGGTTATCCCAAGACAGAGGCACCCCTAGTCCAAGGACTTTGCATTCTAATGCTGGCAAGAGCTGAAAGAGAGGAGCTGGAAGCTGGAAGAGCAAAAACAGTGGGAAGGATCAAATAAAATAGACAAGAGATGAATGTGGTAGCACGTCCTTGGACTTCATTTAAATTCAGTCCTCCTGAGAAGTGGGCTTTGAAGGAAGAGGGAAGGATGTCACTACATCATTAACCCAAAGGGTGGTGTGGGTAGAAGAGAGCGTGTGAGAATAGGGGCGTCCCCCTTAAGAGAACTGGAGAAGTTAAGAACATAAATTGTGCTTGCTACAAAATGCTGTGTCCACTTTCTGGTTACCTCCTTCCACCAAACCCATTTCTCTATTTCCCATTAGATACTTAACATTCTGTGCTTCTGAACATATTCAGTTGCTTCGGGTTGCTTTATGAATGGGTTGCTCTTCAGAGTTTTGCGGTTTTTACAAAACAATATTTTGTTCATCTGGAAACCTGGAGGTTCCCAAGAGAGCCATAGGCTGCCTATTTCAAAAGCAGAGGTCTAAATCAGTGATTCTCAACCTCAGCAACATTAAGATGTGTAGGCTTCAACTCCTAGAATTCCTTCAGCCAGCATGGGTTGAAGTCCACACATTTTAAAGCTGCAGAAGTTGAGGTCTAAAGTTGCAGAAGTTGAGGTCTAAACTCTGGTCTAAATGAACCAATCGTCAATAGAGGATCTCCCCCATCCTTGAGTCAGCAGAAAAATATATGGGTAATTTTGTCCCGATTTCCCTATTCTGTCTCTTTTGCCTATGTTGCACATCCATTCATTTCCCTCCAAGGCAGTATTTCTCAACCTTGGGAACTTTAAGATGTGTGGACTTCAATTTCCAGAATTCCCCAGCCAGCCATATTGGCTGGGGAATTCTGGGAGTTGAAGTCCACGCATCTTAAAATTCCCAAGGGTGAGAAACACTGCTCCAAGATAATAGGTGACAAAGCCTAACTGATTTTGTATACCTTGAGGCTCCCCTTAGACGGTGTTGGGGGGAAAAAGGGGTGGATATTAACACCCTTAGAGCTAAGGACTTCTTAAGGCTGCCTTACTCATGGGCTGGGGACAAAATGAAGGGCAGCCATATGGGAACATAGCAGAAAAAGAAAGAAAGATGCTTCCAGAGCATGTTTGTGCTGTGGTTAGGTGCAAGGGGAAAAGGTCCTGAAGAGAAAACAGTTCCCATTTTTTTGTTCTGTGTGGAAAGAGATGGTCCTAGGATTTAAAGAGAGACATCATATGGTCTCTATAACAAGAGAGAGACCTCTCTGCCCTGAGAGCCCAGGATTCTACATAGTGGAACAGAACAGGGAAGATGCACATTAAACGTGAAATTTTCAGGGCATTTGGGATGCATGTTCAACCATTACACTGAAAAGGTTAATGCTCTTTTATCTACTGAGAGTACACAGGATTAACTGTCGCCACCCACAGACATTTTCTCTGCACGTTTCTCAAAAGGTAAAACAAAGAGTGCACAGCATAATATATTGCCAAGCTAGTTTTGCTTTCAGTAGAACAAAGTGGAAAAAGAGGATGTGTATGTGTGAAAAAAAAATTGTGGACATTCTGTACACTACATCGTATTTTAGGGGTGATCCTAAAGGTTGACAGAAAATACATCTTTAGCCCGACAGTGTACATATTTGTTCATGTATTTACTGAAACAGTTTTCAACAGTAACATCTTCAAAATAGTTTTTAGAATGAAATAAAACTACAAATAGAACATGCTGTATTTATCCATCTATTTCTGTCTCTCTCTGTCTCTCTCAAGCATTTCTATACTCTTTCCTTTTAAAAGAAATCTCAGAGCGGCGTACAATTAAAAATTACAATTGCAGTTAAAACAGGTTAAACTAATAAAACCACACTTTTAGGAAATATAATACAAAAATACAAAATAAAATGAGCATTAAAACACTAACAGAAAATAAAAGCAGCAGTAAGGAAAGTTTAGAATCATAGCAGCATTACAAAGCTTGAGAATAAAGATGTATTTGAAAAGAACAACCACATCGGACGTATTGGGAGGGGAGGACATTCCAAAACCAGAGGGCAACTACTAATAAGGGTCACTGGGGAAGGCACCCAGAATAGGTCCTCCAAAGATATCCTTAGGGTATGGGTAGTGTGGTGGCCAAAAACTAGTAATAAGGGCCCCCCAAGAGGGTACCCAGAACAAGTCCTCCAAAGATGTCCTTAGGGTACGGGTAGTGTGGTGGCCAAAGCTGAGTGGTGTTTGTGTGTGCATGCGTGGAGGGATACCTTTTACCACCATATTAGGAACATATCGGACGAGGTGTTCTTTCAGATTCTGTTCCAAGTTGGGAAGGGTTTTTACAGGTGAAAACCAGCTCCTTGAATTGCAGCTAGAAATTCACTGGAAGCTAGGGGACATTATAAAGAATTGTTATGCTCTATTCATATTTCCCAGTCCCAGTTGGGCTGCTAACTGGACTAACTGAAGTTTCTGAACCGTCTTCAGGGGCAGCCCCATTTATAATACATCGTAGTAATCTAAATAAGAAGTTACCAAGGGATGGAATACTGCTGCAAAACTACCTCTGTCCAAGGAGGGCCAGAGCTGCTGAAGGATGCTTTGTACCACAGAGGCCCCTTCTGTCTCTAGTATCAAAGATGGCTCCAGAAAAGTCACCAGGCTATGAACTTGATCCTTAAAGAAGACCGCATCTCCATTCAAAACAGGTTGCACCCCATTCACGTAGATAGATGAGCATCCCAAAACAGCATTTCTATCTTATCTGGGTTGAGTTTTAGTTTGTTGGGCCATATTCAGTCCGTTTCTGCTGCCAAGCACTGATTCAGCAATTCCATTGCCCCGCATGGATGTAATGAAACAGAGAGCCAGAAGTCATCAGCCTAACCTCTGCAGACTGGCTTGAGGTCTGCCTATAGCTAGCTAATAAGGTATCAGTTACTTTCCAGAGCAGAATGCCACTTTTTATACTGGTGTAGATGAGATGGCATCACCTCCAAGATCCTTTTGCGCCAAAGCAAACACAGCAGCAGCAGCAGTTCAGAGAAAAAGCAGATGATAGTCCATTTGCAGTAATTCTACACTCTCATGCATTTCTCCTCAACCATGTGGTAGAACGTAAGTACATGGCTTAGGGTTGCATGCCTTCCAGCAAGTAATAACCAACTGAAGACCATTATTATGACTTCCAGGGCCAGCCCTCCTATTAGACAGACTGAGGCAACTCTCAGGCAGAAGATACTGCTTGCCAGTCACTTGCTCGCCTTTTCTGGCCAATAATTGAAGACAGAAAACTACCAACCAATCCATGCTTGCTTGCTTGCCAAGCTGGCCAGTAACTGAATGCCTTGTCCCACCCCATCAGATTTCATCAAGCCCGGGATTTTTTTTAAAAAAGTCCCTTCACACTGTTCACAGACTAAAGACAAAACTGTTAATGTTCCTTCTTCCCTCCACTCCATGTGTTTTTGTGCATGTATTTGTGAACAGCTGGCCTTTATTTTGTAATAAAATCCCAGGGGCAATCTGAAGGGAGTTATGCAAAGGGAAGTGAGTTGTTAAAAGGATATAAAACAATGTGGCAAACTTCCATTGCCTTCCAAATTCTAATGATGTACCAGCAATTCTGCACTTGGGCTCTGCCAGCACATGGCCACAGTGGGATACCAGGAAGTGGGATAAATGAAGAATATCCTTACAGGGGGAGCACAGACCCTTGCCTCCAAGTGCAAAACAGGAATCCATTGTTGTTTCTGAAGCAACATTCACTCTCTTGAACTTGTATCTCCTTGTCTAGGGACACAACTCTACTGTCATGGGGATAGGTTAAAATGATTTGCAAATGCAAGCCTCCGGTTTCAACATGGTGGGATTTAATGGGGGAGGAGGATATTTCAATGTACTACCAGGATTCTATCACTGTTTAGAAGACCTCCTTGTGAATTAAAGACAAGATGCTTCCATGTTTAAGAAGCTTTAACAGGTAGAGAACATAAAAGACACACACACAAAAATGAAGACACAAAAAATTATGCAGCTCTGTGAGTTGTTTTCAGATTCAGTGCACATGGAGCGCTGGTCAGATGTAACCATCCTGCGTAGGCTGAGAATGCAACCTTGAATACTTGATGTAATTCTCCTGAAGTTGCTCACGGTAGAGGATGTTTGAGTCTGAAGAAAGTGACTTTGCCTGCTGATTTCACTGAATTACTTCCTATTGGCTTCCAAGAAATCCCAGGATTTCTCAGAAAGCCACTTAGCCCAGTCTATATTCAGTCTTATTTTTGGTCATCTGCCTGATTTGTTCTTCTTTTTTAATTGCCAATGGAAACTGCTTCCTGATCATGCTCTGGATAGTGAGCTTCCTAGCCTAATATTAACTTCCAAACAGACATTCATGCTATGAGGTGTCTAAAATCCTTAGTTTGAAGCTTTTAAGCGGGGAGTGAACTAAAACTCAGCTAACATTTCTCTTTATTGCAACTTCTACATTTCAGACTATATTCTATACGAACGAAAACCCAAAGTCTGAGCCTGTGCATTTTCCTATTTTAGATTCACTTAAATCAGAGATGAGGACTCCTTTGAGGAAATCAATAGCCAGCTAAACTTCAACTCCCAGCAGCCTCAGCTAGCAGATAGTTCAACATCATCAGCAAGTGCCCCACTCATCACTTAAATGATGGTACCACCATGCCGACTTCAAGAAACATTTTTTTCCTGCACTGACACTACAAAGATAGAGGAACGCTAAAAAATATATATATATTGACATGCAGACACACAAGCACACACAGACCCAACCTTCTGTAAACATATACCCCCAGAGAGCTGTTCCGTGTAAGCATTGACACAAGATCTGTTGACACTCTTTAACTTCTCTCTGGATTATCCTTAGAGGCCTGGGTTTGGCTGCTGAGGTTCAGTCAAACCCTCCAGAGCAGTGTTTCTCAACCTCAACAACGTTAAGATATGTGGACTTCCACTCCCAGAATCCTGGAAGTCCACATATCTTAAAGTTGCTGAGGTTGAGAAACACTGCTCTAGACAGTTTAAGCAAGTGAACCAACTGATGCATTTCCAGGCTGTGGAGCAAGTAAACCTCTAAACCAGGGCTGCATAGCTGAGCCTCAGAGCTTCGTGTGCCCCCTGCCATAAGCCTTGAGTCTGGTCCTCAGGCTCTCGTCCATAATTTTCTGTGTTTAATCCTGTTAATGCAGAAGGGGGCATCTATTAGATAAGAGTAATTGTAGTCACTAGATTTAATTCATTCGGAATGGAATCAAATTTAGCTTTTGTCCTGGCACTGCCTACGTTTTCAAAACTGTATGCAGCGACCCTATTAAAAAGCCAAATGGGGCTGTCAGCCCAAAGAAAATTACCCGGTGCTGTTGTAAGCCTACAAGGACAGAAGACATCCAATACAGAGGGAAGATTAGAAGAACTGGGGGAGCACAAAGGAATGCAGCTATTATGAAGAGAGACTCACACCCTGCCAAGGTACGTGCTGCTTTGCCAAAACAGAAAGGACCCCATTTGCTCCATTGGAACCCCCCTCCCCACAAATGCAAACAAAACTTTCATCTGGGTGTTTCAGGTAAAGCTTTTCATTCATTTGGCTTGTTCCATCCATGGACTTTTAAGGGGGTCCTGACAATCACATCTTCCCCTTTCACCCTCCTGTGTTTTCCCACAGCTACTTCGGTCATTTTTCTTGCCAGGCCAATAAAGTCTGTCAAGGAGGAAAAAATATAGAATATTCTCAAGGTTGGCCCAAGACGTTAGACTGCCTGAGGCAAACGCAGCTCTTCTTTTCTCCCTCCACCCGTGAAGAGAAGCCAGCCAGCCGGAGCAGCTCTGAGTCTTCCTGGGATGCTGCCTTAGCCTGCCTCGCGGTAGGGCTGGCCCCGGCCTGCTTGGAAAGAGCCTCCACAGCACAGCATCTCCTTTCGGGGCCTCGGCCTTCTCCACCTGGAGGTGGGAGGCAGGCCAGAAGCAAGCTGAATGCTTAAAACAGCTCCGCAAGGAGGAGATTCATGGCAGCAGGGAGAGTTCATAATTCAGCCCAGATAGGAGTCAGCTGGTAAGAAACAGATGCTGGGTTCATTCTAGTTAGAAATAAGGTTGTAAATGTTAATATGGGGGCCAATTAACCATCAATCTAATGCCAGGTTAGATCTCTAATTTAGGGCAGGGGGAAATTCATCTGTGCAAACCCTAATGAAATGAATGGTAGCTAAACAGAGATACACACACACAGACAAACACACATTCATATACCAGCACAGAGCAGAGGGAACAGACAGGCGTAACCAACTGAGAAAGACAGACTTTTACAAAAGTATCGTGGAAGCTTTTTGCTTTTCATTGTTTTCCACTGTAAAAGAAATCATTTGAGTGTTTTCTCTTTCTCTCTTTCACCCCCCCCCACACACAATTATTGTTGTTGTTGATGATGATGATCACAAAAGGATGTATCAAAAAGTCAGTGCAAGCATGACTTTGACTACAAAGACCTAGGCTTAAATTTTAAATCAGATTATATTAAGATTGCAGTTGTAAACAAGCTGGCGTGGATGTACACCTACGTGAAAGTTGAGTACAGTAATATGAACCCAGTGCTTTTTGGAAAAGAAATATATGTTTGTGTAGGATGGTATCTTGCATGAAGGACAGTGTGATCCCTAAAAGGCTACTCTCTACTTTCAGCCACCCCAATTCCCTCCATACTCACAGCCACAACACCTTCTTTAAACTGTCATGTTTAGAGAGCGACACTGATAATTCTAACAACAATGACACAGGTTATAACTAGTGATTAAGAGGCTGCTTTGGGCAAATGATGGAAACTGCTGTGATATATGGAAAATTAGAACATTTCTAAAATAGGTAAGCCCCTTATTAGAAATCCCTAAGATATGATATATGATTGCTGGACTTGGAAGAAATAGGAACCCTTCTGTGTGCAGAAAGGGTAAGCCACACAGGTCTTGTGAATTCCCACAACGATTTCCTAGTGAGCTCAATTTAAACCAGTGCTGTTTCAAATGGGATATGAAATTGCCACCATCCAACCCTGCAGAGCCCTGATATGCAATAATTAAATGTCCTTAAGGTTTGAGGGATGCAGCAGTTAAAGTCTCCAGCCCTCCTGTGACTTGCCTATGGAGCAGCCTATAGGCACTTAAAAAGTTGGCCTCTAGTCACAAGCTGGAGCAGAGGCAATTACACAAAGGAGCTGCTTTGCTAATTCTGTTGTGACTCTACCAAATGGATGGGGGACCGTGGCTGTATCATTTGGGATGATACAGCAATAGCAGGAAATAGTACCCAGCCAACCCCGATCTTGAAAAAAGCTAAGCAGGATTGGACCTGATTAGTATTTGGATGAAAGACTGGTAGGAAATCCCAGGGCTGTAAACTAGACTGTGAGATTGAAAAATCTTCCATACTGTATTGTTGCCAATAAAACATAATGGGCTTCCATGTGAAACTCAACTTGAGGGAGATTTTACCTCTTTAGTGTTGACAGTATCCCTTGAAGTAGAAGTAAGGCTTTCTGGAACACATCATTTCTTCAGGCACTGCTTAGTCAAGCTGATTTAGATTAAAAAATACTTATTGGAGCTACATCAACAAAAGAAAGACACGTTTCCAAGAAATCTTCACCAGGTAAAGTAGTTAAAAAGAATGAAGTTGTGGTGACCGAAAACACAAGCTGTTTTCAAAGTGAGTTGGGGCGGGGAGGGGGTGGGGTGTCTACAAACTTGCAGATCAGATGCTAAGAGATGAAAGAATGGTTTAAGGTATTTCCCAAAATTGCTGGGAAGAAAAAACAAGCAGATAATTGCTGAAGCTCAGTTTTTGGACATATAAGATCTAGCTCTAAAATCCAGATTTGTTTCCACTGATGGCAAGATACAGAGATCCCTTGGTAGGCGGAAAACACAAGTAAGACCATCAAGATAATTTTTCGCATGAACAAAACTGAAGATCATTTAAGCAAAACAACAACAGAACAATTATCCAGTTTTTCTGCAGAAAAGAAAAGTAATCTTTAACCTCTAAAGTACTATTTTATTAAACAGGCTAGGGTAAAAAAAAATGGCTAAGAAATACATATTGGCTAGTGGCATGGGATTACACTAAAATTCAAAACATCCTCTTGTCCCAAATTAATTAATGAAAGATAGCATCCCAGGGAAAAGATTTTCCTCTTAGTTTTGTCCCTATCTTCTTCTCAAGAGCGGATAATTTTGTCATCTCTCTACAATGAATGTTATTTTCTTAATTTGGAAAATGTTTCCTTTAAAAGAGGAGTGCCTTCCAAAATATGTGAATAAAGACTGTTTTTAAAAAGCCAACAAACATACAAATATGTCAGCCAAGTCTAAAATCATATACAGGAATGATACAAAAGTATCAGGAGAATACAATACTTACTTGTAAGAAGAACTGTATCCAACTTTTTACCAAGTTCCCCATAATCGTGTTATTATTTTAGTACTATAAACATCCATATTATTATTATTATGGTTGGTCGCACAGTCAGCCAGATGTTCAGACTGGATTTGGCATTTTTATCCACCTGAGTCCTTCCCAAGGACCTGGGATAGGCAGATGTTGTTGCTTGATGGTGTTAAAGGTATTGTCGCAGGATATAAGCTTTCCAAGGAAAGCTGCCTTTTGCAGTTGACTGATGGTCAATGCTGATGGTGTTCAAGTGGTGCTCCAGATGTTTTGGGATTGCACCCAAGGCGCCTATTACTGTTGGTACTATCTTTGCTTTCTTTTGCCACAGTCGTTCTACTTCTATTTGCAGGTCTTTACATTTTGTGATTTTCTCCAGTCCTTTCTCTTCTATTCTGCTGTCTCCAGGTATTGCAAAGTCTACTATCCAGACTTCTTTGTCTTTCTTATCATCATCATCATCATCATCATCATCATCATCATCATCATCATATATCCTTTTTGATATATAACTCAAGGTGGCATACCTAATACTCCTGCCCATCTATTTTCCCCACAACAGCAACCCTGTGAGGTGAGTTGGGCTGAGAGAGAGCGACTGGCCCAAGCACCCAGCCAGCTTTCATGTCTAAGGCGGGACTAGAACTCACATTGTACAAGTTCAAAATAATCTGTTCCTTTTTCCCCAACTTACTTAGCACTGCTAGGGCATGCACCTGTTGGGCAACGTCTTTTGTAAAGGCATCTGCCTCTGCATCTTTGGAGAAGAACCAAATATCTTAACCAGTGTGTATTAATCCAATATTTGGACCCTTTCAGGCGCTTCCAGTTATTATATATATCCTTTCATAGTTCTGCATGATGCACCTTATTTCTTTATTCATATTATTTATACAGCCACCCATCTCACACAGGTGACTCTGGGTGGCTTACAACATTAAACAAACTCCCCAAACATAACTCCCCAGCGTCCAAGGATAAAGTATTAACTCCACTCACCATCAATAGTAGCAGAGCTCATATACCCTCTGACCCAAATGCCTGGGGAAACAGCCAGGTCTTCAATGCCTTGTGAAAGGCTAACAGGTTGGGTCCATCCATATATATTTAATATAATTGCATAATTTTGTAATTTATTATTCCAATACATGACAAACAGCATTTCAGGGAAATGATGGGATCAGCAATGAGGACAGAAAATTTTATACAAGTCTAATTTTTTGGTAACTCAAAGATGATTGGAGAAGACTTCAATTCAGTAATACAGAAAGGCCCAGAATCCTGTTCTGACAGCAGTTGGTGAGATACTTCTGGGAAGCTCCTAAGTAGGGTATGCACCAGCTAATTCTCTTCTGAGTCAAGACCAAGAGGAATTCCAAGTGCCAGAGGAAGTAAAGGAGGCAGGATGAAAAAGACATGGACTTCCAACTGCACTTCTAACAGAAGAGGATACCTACAAGGGTAGCTTGTCATCATGGGCATCTAAGGGGTCTTATGGCTTTCAACAAAATGATGAAATATTGGGCCGCAAGCTCAGCCTCCTTGAATGTGTGTGTGATGTCACAACACATATACAGAACAGGCAGAGTGTGTGTTGTTATGCCACAATGCTTCTTTCTAATTCTGCTGCTCCCCTCCCCCCCTCCAGATGCTGCTGCTTCTCGTGCAAGCCATATCTGCAGAATTTTTTCCCCAAAGATTAAAGTGCATGACCCTGCCATCTTTTCCCTCACCTCAACAGGACCTTTCAAGAAGGTGTAACCCATCCAGGTCTTGCTTCCCTGATTGTTCTCCTCCTAGGACTCCTCAGAACTATCCTGAGAAACAAAGGATGAAAGAGGAGCCTTCATTTATTAAGCCTTTTATTGTCTCCCTCTTTCCATCTGATTGAACTGCCTCAAGACAGGTCCAACCTGAGAGCCACCCTGAAGATTTAGCTGCAATTGCTTCCATGTGAAATGGAAAGGGGACCAGGGGAAAAAAGCTTTTCTATTTGGAAATCAAACATTTTGCTGTCTAGTTTAGATGATGACTCCCAAAACAACTGGGGACCTCTAGGCAGTATAGCTTTATTTAAAATAGAAAAGAGAGGGCTGTGATGGAAGAAAAGTCTAGAAGGAGACAGGTTAAGAATATATAGAATGGGTGGAGAAGCTGTTTTCAGTTGTATATTGCATTTCACAGGAAATAATCTGCCAGGGCTACAGAGTCGCTTTTTAACAAGATGGGCAGTGACAAATTTGATGTATACATAAAAAATAAAATAAATGATGGCAGTGGTGTGACTAAAGCCAATGCTGTGATGATTTTTGAAGATATAAACTCAAGGGGCTTGGAACTCCAAGGCCTCAGGTTATACACTCTGCTCTCGGTGCATGTTATACATATATACCTTGATTCTCCTTCCTTATGAAAATTGCCTCAGGATAGGGGAGTTTAAAACAGAGGAAAAGTGTTGGCCCAGGTTCTTATTCCCTTTCAGCCATGGAAACTCACTGGGTGACTTTGAACCAGTCACTCTCTCTGCCCAACCCACATAGAGTTTTGTGGGGAAATGCTGGAGGAAAGAGTTGTGTGTGTGCTGCCTTGAGCTCCTGGATGAAATGTGGGATACAAATCAAATAAACAGACAAATAAATAAATGACAAGGGAGGCAGCTTCTAGATTCTCCACTACAGCAGCTATCACTCGAAGAAAAACTGCTTCAACTCATGCCCATTTGCATCCCCAGGGTTCACTGGTTTCTGTACAAGGCGTACATTATGCTGCAGAGATCTCCCATCTTCAATGCCACCTTTGTTTTGCTTGAAAACTGCCCTACTTGTGCAATCCAGATTGGTGTTCTTTCCTAATACAGTTTCTCTCTCTGTCTCGTCCATCCGTATCACCAAATTGGGAATTATTCAAATTGCAGTATCCCTCAGCAGCCTCAATGCTTAAATGACCCTTGATTGCATATGGTGTCCTTCTGAGCACTGTCTCATTCCCAAGAGGATGCACTGATTAGGGCATCTGATCTCTTAAGACCCTGAGGCACTGTGATGATATAGATGTTATGGAGCATCTCTCCGTTTGCTACTGCATTGGCCACATGGACTCATTAGAACATTGTTTATCCCTCAGCCCATTCTCCTCTTGTGGCTCATACCTCTCTTGGGTCTTTAGAGATGAAGCTGGAGTCCTCAGTCCAGACTCTCTCTCAGTGGCTCCACAAAGGCTGGCCCACAGGTGCATGAGTAAGCAGTGTCAGCAAGGAGAAGGTTTTACTTACCACCCACTAGACTCCAAAAAGGAAATTGGCAGGCTAGGAGCAGAAAGGAAGCCAACAGAGCGACCAGGCCACTGCTCTTTCCACTCCTTCTCCTCTCTCTCCCTCACCTCATCCTCTCATCCTATCCTGTCTTCCTGTCAGCCCCACCAAGTAGACCAGGCCAGAAAATCAGCTCCACAAGAAGTTGATTTCTAAAACTGCTTTTATTGAGAGTGGCTGTAATAAAAGAATCTTGCAAGACTGATCGTGCTGTATCTCCTCCCCTTTCTTAGACTCCTGTGAATTAGGAAGGTGTCTGAGTCTCTTCTGCATATTTTCTGTTATGTGGACTTAGGGTATCTTTTTCCCCTCATCACTTTGGTAATGGAGCTTGCATATGTCTATCAAGGTCATCTTCCTTACTCCCTACATCTCCAGAACTTTTGCAAGAGGTCTATCACCAAATATCCAGGTTGAGTAGGCCCAAAGTCTACAGTTCAGTTAAATTTATGAATTAGATTCTACCACCATAATGGTACATAGTATGGTGGTGTGGGGCATCATTCAGACCAGTGTTTGAACCCCTGCATGATTGAAAAGAAAGGCTGCAATCCTATAGATGCTCACCTCACATTGAGATCCACTAAATTCCAAATCACGTACTTGTGAGTAGATATGGACAGGATTCCACTCTAATTGACATTAAATAGCTGTTTAGTGTCTATCATAGCAGCATCCATACCGGCATAGCAGGCATCCTTTCCATGCCTACAGGTATTTTAAATCTGAGATGATTCAAGTGTGCTACTTTTCAAAAGGAATGCTATGCAAGCAGTTCTTTGCAGCCCCCCTGTGGGCAAAAGATCTTCCAAAGCAAGATATTGGGCACTGGAACCTGGAGTTTCTTTCCTGGTTCTTTATTTAAAGAACAGTGTATTTCTACACATGCAGAAAAAGAAAATCAGAACAGTGTGGTTATATAATCATCCTGCGCACCATCTCCATTTCAGTTCTGTCAGTGTAGAAGGGCATAATCCTCCTGCACAAATTCACATATATCCCAAGAGCATTTCACACAATCCATAATCCTGGTTAGGGATTGACCACACTAGCTTCCCCTAACCTGATGCCCTCCAATTGGTTTGGATGACAACTTCCATCTCAGCCAACTTTTGCTGTATGGGGGTGAAAGTGCATGACATCCACAACTGTCAGGCACTGGATGGAGAAGACTGCTCAAAGGCCTTTTCTACAGTACATACAGTATACATATATCTGTAGCTCAAATTACACTATTTCCCATTGAGGGCAGAATATTTTAATCATTTTTTTTTATTTATACAGATAGTTCTATGCTACTTCAGTCAACTGAATCAAGCAACTTTTAAATCTATTATTACCTACAATAATATAAACACAATAAAACGCATTAAAATACAAAGTTACATAAGCAATATGCAATCTTCGTACATGCACTTCCTTTCGCATACAGGCATATCCATCAGGGTTGGATGCTTGTTAAATAAAAGTGCATGTTTGGTATTTCCAAAGAGGAACAGGCTTCATGTGAATGTGGGAGCTACCGCCAGTTTAACATTTGATATCAAAAAAGTAGCATTCAGAAGGCATGAAGTATCATGGAAATTTGTGATCAGGCAATTTCCTGAGAGATAATCCCTTACACCAGGACTTGATTTTTTTAAAAAGGGGGAGGAAGAATTGATCCAGTTCATGGATTAGTTTTTCAATAAACTGCACTCAATCTGCACTTTTCCAATTTGCACATTTCCATCTTGTTCACTGAAATCTTTCTAAAATGCATGCTGTGGGCATTTCTAGACATTTCACCCTACATTATTACATTTTAAATAGTAAACGAACTGTTTAATGAATTTTAAATAGAAGGTCAATGGACTCATCTATTCTCAAACTAGCAATCTCCCCAACCTGCTTCTATTTGCAGTCAGGAAATGAAACTTATCTGTGGATCAGACTTCCCCCAAAGTGGCGATCTCCAGATAAGTTGGACCACAAGTCCCATTATCCTTGGCCACCACGTACGTGATGTCTGAGAATCAGGGAGCCGTCCTGAGCATACCCACAATCCTCCTCACGCCTGCCAATGCACGCCTACGTAACCAGCGGCGTATGGACCAGGGAAGAACTCACTCTTCCAACAGGAATTCTGCGTGAAAAGATATCGCGGCATCAGATAGAAAAAAAGAGGTTTCGGGAGCGCCTGACATGGCGTTGCAAACGGGGAGGCTCAACCGAAAAATGGTCGAGGAATAGGCAGAAACAGCGCCGTGCTCTTTGGCAGAGACGGCGTGGGCGCTTTGCATCCGGGCGCGGAATTTCCATTAATCCGGATTTTTGCAGGGCAAGTCTAGCTGGAATGATCAGGGGCCGCCGTTTTAATCACACTGAAGCATCCCTCCCCTTTTGCAAAATACACGCATCGTGATTCTCGGGCAGGACGCTTATTGCTTTTACGACCATTCACACATTCGTAGCCGGGGACGTTCTGACGCTATTTTTTACGGCTCTCGCAACCTCCTTCCTACGTTGCTCGCAGCTGCCATAAAAGATGCACGTGCTTTCGAAAGCGGGGGCGCTGCTCTTTTGTGCGCAGTCTGTGTCGATCAGGGCGGCACGCCCTCCCAAATCGAGCTGCGCGCGTATGTCCTTTCCGCGCATCTGCCCGCACCCCATGCGTCGCCGCCCCGCCGGCTCGCTCGCTTTCCTCTCTCCTCCTCGCGTCGTCGCCTCCCCCAGGGCCGTAGCGATAGATATTAACCGCGCCGGCAGAGCAGACAGCCAGCGCAGCGCCTGGTGCTCTCAGCAAATCAAAGCCCCATTCAGTGGCATGATGGATAGGCCTGCCCTCGCGGTGAACCCGCACTTTAATACAGAGGAAGTTATGAAAGCGCTATCCATCAGCGGCAGGCGCTTGCTCGCTCCTCTGCGCTTGCCCGCCTCGTTCGCCGGCGGCCCACGGCTGCTGCCGCGCTGTTGCTGCCCGTCGCCCCGCGCCACCTGCAAACCTCTCCTTCGCGGGGGCCGCCGGTTTGCTTGATTATTCGGCGACCCATGCCCACACCCCATCTCCCGCCCTCGCACCTCCTGTCGTGAGCCCCTACCATGCAGAAATCGGGTGCACCCCTCCCTCATCTCCCCAAAAAAGAGGAGGCGGAGGGAAACACGTGAGGAGCCGAAGAGAGGCCAGGCCCCACCCTCCCTACCGCGCAGCCGCTCGTGTCCAATTTAGAATCTTCCCTGACATTTTCGTCTGCAGCTCGTACATCACCGGGGAGGGGATGGAAGCGGGGCGGGGGGTCGTTCTCGTAGACAGCATGGTGTCTGTCCTGGTGAGACAAAAGGATACGTGGTGGTGGGGAGACAGTGAAAGGTGAGCAGAGGGGAATGAAGGGAGACGGGAAGGGTCTGTCCAGCCACCACTGAATGGACCATTTGGTGGGCCAGGTGGGGTCAGTGACAGTCCTTGGCCTGAAAGAAGACGTGGCTGGATAAAGAAGTGGGAAAGGTAATATAGCTTTTCACCCAGGCATTTCCTTCACCTTCTACCTTGGGCGTGTTTGGCTCATTGTTGCCCAGGTGGAGGTGCGTACGCAGCAAAATCCGCTTGCATGTCTACCCATCACAGAAAGGAGACTTCTTGTCTTATTTCCATTTTGAAATAAACACTTTTTGTCAAGATTTCTGGGTAGAAAAGCATAAGGGAGGGAGGGAGGGACTCAAAAATCCTAATCCAGCTCAGTGTAGATGGATTGAGCTCTGCCGACTGCAGGAGGGAGTAGAAGTAGTGATTTTTTCTCCCCGTTGATAACACTGAGACTGAGGATCCAGCTAGACATGAAGACCAGCGTGTGAAGATGTGCCCGAAATGCATCCCTGACTCAGGGAGGCGGGAGAGAATGGCACTTGAAAGTTGAGGGACAAAGGTTTGGGGAAGGGGAGAATTCAGCTTTCCCAATCCACCCAACTTTCCAAGCTGTGCTTCCTTCATGTCCTCCTGGATTTGGGAGCTGGGCAACCATTGCTGAGAACTAACCACAGCCTATAAATTATCCTACTGCTCTTAGATGTGGAGAAAGATACTGCTCAAATATACGTACCCATCATGCTATTCCCTTTTGAGGTAAGCAAAGTTATGCCGAATGCAGGAACGGAGTAAGACATGGTAAGCCAAAGAAGTTACATGCATGAGATGAGAGAAGGAAATACAGTTAAGTCTACACTATAATAGTACCATCCACTATACTGTATGCTGCCATATGCCTTTCTATCCTTGCAATCCATCCATCCCTTTATTACCCTTATCCTTGCTTCCACCATGACCACACATTACTTCATATGCTGCTTTTTATTCTCAAACTCCTGTCATTTTCAGGATCTCATCAACTCCATCCAAGCATGACTTTCTTGGATTTCCCCTTCTTCCAGGTCCATTCATTCTTCTTTCATATATTTGATTTGCTGTTCAATCATCATTCATTTTCTTGGTATGACCAAAACAACCCTATGCACCGTTCACTCACTTTTGTACTCAGTCCACAGTCATTCAGCACCCATACATTCTTGACCCTACTTCTTCTTGTTTCATCACCCACATTTCTTAACTAACCCAGTCTCATTGAATTCAATTTACTTTATGTTTTTCCTGACATAACCAGCTTGCGTTTCTGCATAACACAGTGAGCAGAAGCACTCTCTTTACATTGCAATTTTTGCTTCTTTTGACAAATATGCCTCGCTACAGACCACATACAGTACCACTGGGTTCTTGGTGCTCTCTGTACTTGTGTGGAACAGCACTGCAGTAACCTGGAACACCCAAAAGAGGAAACAGATGACTTATACAATGTCTTCCAACACAATGAATACCCACACAACTTTATCAAAAAGTGCTTGGCTACACAACCTGTCGTAACACAGTCATTACATCGTATGAAAAGGATAATGCTCCAGTACATCAGAAACATATCCGAGACAACCACAGACTACTACAACCACTTGGCATCACTGTAGCACACAAACCAGCAACATTCCTCCCAAAGGTCTTAAGCAGACCCAAAGACCCAGTAACCAAAGAAGAAAAAACAGGAGTCATCTACAGTATACAGTGTAAGAACTTCTAACATCCACTATAAGGACAGACAGGTAGAAGACTGTCAGACTGCATCCACCAATGCCAACTGGCAATTGAAAACTCTTTAATCTTGCAACACACAGACTCAACCACAGTTTCAGCTGGGAAACTATTAACATTTTAGATCAAGCCAAATCCAAAAATGCTAGGGAATTCCTGCAAGTTTGGCATTCAGACAAACTAGCCATCAAGAGAAACAAAGAAATAAACCCTATTTACATTTAAAAGATGCATTAACACATCCTCTCCAGCAGCCAACACCCAGATAAGCAGGAAACAGTATCACATAAACAATCAGGGAAGAAACAATACCCTAATCAAGGAACAAGGAGGAAGCCAAACCCCCCACCAAGCCCGGCAGGGCGAGTTACTCTATAACAAAGAGCTGGCAACCCCATTCACCCTTGAACTGATGATGTTACCTAGCCTGATTATGAAATCTCTGTAAGAAAACAGTCAAGCTCAGAGAGCACCAAGAACTCAACAATTCAACCCTGAGCTACATCTGTTCTCTTCTACTGGAGACCACTTACTGCCTGCTGATTTTCTACCAATATTTGTATGTCTTAAAATTTCTCCAACTATTTCTCCATCTTGAATAAACATTCCCCCACGCACCCACATTTGTCTACTTACTTTAACTTTTCACCATTCATATATAATTTGCAACCATTCACTCTGTTTTCCCTAACAAACATATGATATTTGATACATCAATCTGGTTGATGTTGATACGTACTCCTCATTGTATCATATCCATACTCCTCATTTACTACAAATCATTCCAGTTGTCAGCCAGCAAAACAACTTAATTTGCATCCAAATATACATGCATGTTCATGAACCCAACCAACACGTCTACCCTCACCACAAATATTTCTTACAGTATGTATCTGTCCATGAATACATTAAACAACTAAAGAGATATCACATGAACTTGCATCATTCCTTACTCAAAGTTGAACCATTACCTAAGTAATTACTAACTATTCCCACACTAGTTTATTTCTAGTGTAATAAGAAACAATTCTTATTCTTAAAGCATAAACACTATGCTTTATTTCCATCTTATACTTCTCATATCACATTCAGCAGCCAACCTGCAATTCCATGTTCTTGCAAAATATTCCATAATTCAAGCTATTCATCTTATCATATACTGTCAGCAAACACACAATCAGCTTTCTCAACATACAATAAACTTTCTCACATTCATACAATTCTCTATGAGCAAAAATCTGGTCTGCACACTCCTTCTGCTGCCCCTCTCAAGCTTTACTCATTGTCAAGTCTCATTCTATTGGATCATAATTCCGCCAAATACTTTACAGACTAATACCCTAGTAACGTTTTTGTATTTACTCTTGCCATTATTCCACTTGTATGCCAATGGTCACATTAGCCAGGGGATTAAAGTCTATACATCTGAAAGTTGCCAAGGTTTAGAAACAGTTTTATATGGGAAAAATAACCACACTCTTCTCGTCAGATACGGTTCAGCCTTCATACATGTTAAACTCATCACTAAGCAAGCAATACAGTACCCAGATTTTAACATTTCTCCAATTCCACCATCTAAAGCCTGCAGCCTTACCGTTTTTCAACATTTTCATAATAGTTATAACTTTTTATCCTTTTTTTCTTTGATGCCATTAATTTCCATTCCAGTTAATATACTTCCACCATTCCCATACAAATCTCTAAAATACTTTTTTCAGAATTCAGTTTAACTCCAGACCATGCCATCAATTTTATTTTTCGATCTAGTTACTCTGCTGGAGGGTTCTTGTTTAGCCCTTTTTAATTCTAAAGCGATTGTTTTATTTCCATCAAATTCACTCTACATTTTCTCAATCTCATCAGCAATATGGGAGTAGTAGGGAGGAGTCTCTCATGTCAAACAGCAAGGAAGTCTTGCCCTGATGGATAATTTCTGGTGCCTGTGCCACTGGAAAGTCACCCATGATTCCTGCAGATTGCCTGGAATCTCCTAACTAGGACATTTCACGTCAGGGTGAAATTTCTGCACATGGTTCCCTCCAAGTATTAAAGAAAGCCCTTTGGGCCTGTGTCAGCTCGACTTCCAGTGCCTTCCATGGTTGGGCTAAAACAGCAACCCACCCAATTCTGTTTTATCAGTAGGAAGCAGTTGTCACTTCCCTTGGGGCTGCCCTTTGACACAACTGGAATAGGGAAGAGAGACTGCTTTAACGTCAGTGCAGGTAAGGACAGCGTAAGCCCATCTCGCTCATGGGCTGGGGACAAGATGAAGGCAACATTATGGGGATCTGACAGGAAAAAGAACAGGTTGCCAGGGCATGTTTCCCCCATGGTGAGGTGCAAGTGGGAAGGACCCATGCTGTTGTTAGAGGTTGAAGCGTTCGGTGTGGCATGTGAATGTTCCTGATGTGAGCAAGTTACTGAAGCAGGATTTATAATTATAACAGAAAGGAGATTTTTTTACAGGAAAAGCATTATAGGAATAGGCAAAGCCTAGCACCTTGCTAACTACTAAGTACTGTAGTTGTAACACACCATACCAGGAGAGCACTTATCCTGTATGTTCATACAGGTATAGGTGTGTAGGAATAGGTATAGATGTAGGTATAAGCATGTCCCTGGGGAAGAAGGGAGAGGAAGCTGACCTCAGATTAACAATCTTTTAGACAAAGAGGAGGCAGAAAGATAGACAAAGAGGGGACACGGAGTCAACCCTTAGCTATCTCTCTGCAACCTTCCACACCCTTGTGGTCAGTAGGCCATGAAATGCTAACTGGTCATCCCCACTGAATTCATACCTCCCTCAGGTATGTACTGAGTAGTGAGAGGAGCTATCCATTGAGAAGAGTTCTCAGGCAGCAAGAGTTTCAGTCAGACCTGCCCATTGGTATAAATGGAAGGGCTAATGATCACACACGCCACAGTGGCCACAAGTACAGTTTAAGAAGGATGGGGGTTCAGTCTAAATGTGCTTGGTCTCAGGCTCCCTAAGTCAAGCCAAGCAGAGAAATTTCCTACGTCTTTATATTGGCAAGAAAATAAAGGCAGGCAGGCTGCAAACTGCCTATGGGGGAAAAAGGTAGCTAAACTAGGATTAAAGCAGTTTGCTAACAAATATAGGCATTATCACTCCATCTGAAAGTACAGGTAGTCCTCATTTAGTGACCACAATTGGGACTGGCAACTCAGTCATTAAGCAAAGAGGTCGCTAAGTGAAACTGCAACTATGTTTATGATCATACTTCAGCTTTCCTTTGCTGTACAGACCTGCAAAGGTCGTAAATGCGAGGATTGGTAGTAAAGTTACTTTTTCATTACCATGGTAGCTGCGAACAATCGCTAAATGAGGCAGTTGTTAAATGAGGACTACCTGTATGCCTAACTGGATATGGTGAGGAGGGGAAAATGTGGGGATATTTTACAGCTAATAACATCTACAGTTCTATGCTAGCTAACACCTAACTAGCTTCATCCTATAGGAAATACATTATAACTACATCATATCAGGAGGAAATTCAAAGAGCATCTATAGAGTGTGTGTATACATGTGGGGGTGTAGGTGTGGGTGTAGGTATGCCATCTCTGGAACACTTCCCTCTGGATATCTGATGATGTTCCATAAGGCACTGAAAACTGGGCTATTTTCCCAGGCCTTGAAACAGGGTGGCTAAGCCCCTGTAAGATTTTGTTTGATATGTTTTAATTCTGTCTTAGATGATCTTTCTGGATGTGCATAATTTTTTCCCATTGTTGTGCTTTTTATAATGTACAGTGCCCAGAGTTGTCTGGAGTCATGTGTTTTTAAATCTATGGAAATAAATAAATGTTGATACAGTCTCTAAAAAGTTATCGTTATCACAGAACTATCAAGGCTAATCCTCTGGGCCTTTGTGTTTCATGGCCTAATACTCTTTACAAATGGTCAAGCTCGGTCAAACTTGTTCGTACAGATGCCACCTAAAGATTTCACTTTGGGAGACCCTTTTGCCCAAATTAAAAATCCTTTCAATTAAATCGGAACAGGGTGATAACATTGTCCCTCATCTCCAGTCATAGGTTGGATGGAAATTGCTCCCTCCCACAAAGTGGGTACAATTTCAACCTACACAGCACTGATGGCCAAATTGGGAAAGGGATCAGGCCCCACAAGAAGCTGGGTCTGCCTCCAAGGCCATATACACATTTATCTCCCTCTGAGATATCCTACTGAAGATTCCTGGTTCCTCTCTGCCATTAGTATGGCCTTAGCTGGGAGTTGTAATCTCAGCGCATCTGGAGGGCAACAGATTGGAGAAGCTGTTTAAGTACCTAATTATGCCAGTAAATTGGTTGATTTTCCACCCACATACCCTTGTTTATCAATGATCTGGAGAGTCTCCCATTTAGAGTACGGATTGGAGGATGGAGAGAAAAAGAAGCTTTCCATATTAATTGATGTGGAATAGAAAGAAATGAGTGTCAACATGTGTTGCTTCCTATTGGATTGGTGTAATAAAGAGAGGATTGGATTAATATAATGGGCATGTAGAGAGAGCAGGCCAGGTACATGGGGATGGATACAAATGTTGATTTGTAGCTGTTTCTTGGTGCCACCATCATGTTTTTCCCTCTGTGACGGTATGCCCGGAAAACATTACAACCAAATCCACGTTGTTGAGGGAATGAGGGACAAGCTGTTGTGGCAATCAGCCCTTTGTGATCCATATGTTTTTCCTCTAGAAGTGTTTCCTCCAGTTACAAAGCCTCAAAAGGAAGTAAAACAAGATAGCAAATGGTGAAATAAAGAGGACCAGGAATCAATATGAATGATCAATTAGGACATGTACGCAGTTAATAAGAGAAGTGAGAGTTATTGGAGAAATGCTCAGAGTTGTCAGGGCTAAGAACAATAAGAAGAGGTCTTTGAAAAGTTTGATCAAACAATAAATGAAGTAGGGACATTCCTCAACAGGGATCAGGAAAAATGGTTATTAATGGTGCAGAAAAAGGTGTACATATTTCTATCCTGTATTTGGGCAGAAGCAGAGTGATACTGTACTTTCTTACCTTGTAATAATGATGAACCATCCTCCATTGCAACCTGCACCTTGGGAGGATGTTAAATGGCATCTACTAGGAATAAACATTTTAAAATGAGCAGGCTGGGATAAATTGCACCCAAGAGTTCAAAAAGAGCTGGCAGAGGAGATCTTTGCTCTGTTGATTCTAATTTTTATCAAATACTGTAAAGGCAACTGAAATTCCAAAACTGAAAGAGAATGCTCATGGCCTGCAAACATTTGTAATGTTTAAAAAGGAGAGAGGTACTTAAGTCACAAGATGTTTCTGATGCTGATCTAAAGAAGAATGGGAAATCTTGTCAAGTTGGCACAAGAGTAGCGTCCCCTACATAAGGGCACATCAGATATATTTGAATACAGTACAACACCCATTCCACATAGCCAATACAACTGTAGAGCACCAAACTGGGCAAAGTTACATAAGACCCAAATGGCATATTTTTTCAGTGTGTGATATCACTGACTAATAAGGTCTCTTGGCAGTTTATAATAAAATTGATTGCAATAATGAACATTTCTTTCAAATGTGTTTGAATGCCCTGTCAAAGGATAAACAGTAAAATGTTCTGAAGTTCAATTCCCACAATCCCCTATCATTAGCCATGTTAGCTGGGACAGAGAAGAACTGAAATCCAAAACATCTGGAGGGCCCCAGATTGCCCATCACTATATTAGTCAGTTTATTGTAGTTATTGTTCACAATTCCTTCAAGGAAAAGCCAGTTTTGCTCTGGTTTCAAATAAACTACAGCAGAGGCAGAAAAAAGGCAGTTCAGCTCTCAAAGCCCTCTCACATCCAACAATCCTACAGGTCCAGAGCTGACATAAAACTCATCTGAGCCCTCATTATTTCTGCCCCTGAAACTCAAGCTTCTAATAATACATAAAGTAGATTTCTTAAGCCTGAAGCCCATTCATGCACCTTTTCCCTCATGAACTCTTTTATCTGGAGTCTGTTTATTTTGTATGCATCTGAGTTCTACTGTTTGCAATGAAAATTATTAGGATGTGGCATCTGCCCAGTGTTGCCATGCAGAAAATTGCACTGGCTTCAAAAGCAATAAAAGTAGCATTAAAAAAAAAATCCTGACATAGAAAGTTATTGTGTAATTTTGGTGGAAAATTATGGAAATTGCTGTGCAGGGGGAACAATGTGGGAATCCTGCCCATTCATCCCATGAGAGGACTCCTTATCTATGATGTTCATAAGACCCACCACCCACTTCAGGATTGTCAGGGAAAAGCAGTCAAGATCATAATGTAGAAGTTAATGGGGGACTGACCCATCGTGGTTTGGGGTCTGATTTCAAATGATACTCGTAATATGACTTGGCTTCAGAGACTTTGGGCCAGTCACCAGTCTTGGCCTAACCTGCCTCTTAGGATTGTTGTGAGGACTTAAGGGAGATGAAATGAACTACAGGGAGTCCCCGGGTTAAGAACGCCCACTTTACAGATGACCCCTAGTTAAGAACGGAGCCTATTGTAGCAAAATTCGAGTTAAATACACAATGGTTTGAGTTAACTACACAATGATTCGAGTTCATTACACAATACTACTTATACAGTATTATACAATAATGCTGTTCTGGCTTATATACAAATTTGCCTTAAGGACAGACCTTAGGACCAGTACTTGTTCTTAAACTGGGGACCTGTAGCTCCTGAAGAAAAAACAGGACATAAATAGAGATGCTTTCCCCAATTCTTCTAACCATGTTTGTTTGCCTATTTCTGTGATATTGGGAGTTAGGGAGATTTATCTTTCAGATTTAGCTCCTGAAAAATGTATTTGTCAGGTTGTTCTGGCCCTGCTGGACATGTCCTCAGATGAGGAAGATGGGGATAAAGTGAAGTCAGGGCCACTATAGGACCACCAATACTCTTGGCGTGGGTGATTCCAGCAGTGGTGAAGCCAATGACTCTAGTTTGGTTGAGGCAGATCCAGCAAGCTCCCAGGATGCCTTGCCTACACCCTCTGACAGCCTCTCAGACTCTGAAGTTCATCCACCAGAGCAGAGGCGTGCAATAAAAATTCAACAACAGGGAGCAGAACTCCATAGATCTGTGAGACTTGCCACAAAACAAGCCAACAGAAGAGCCAACGCTGAGGAGTCAACTGCCACAGCTGTGTACTGGGGGCTCAGCTGGCTGATTTATTGGCCTCACTCCCCAGGAGCAGACACTGAGAACAACTTTTCAAGCCTCAGTTCTGCTGTGTTTACTTTGCTGAGCCGTGCTTTGAACTCGGGATTCCACCTCACCGTGTCTCCTGCCTTTTCCCTTGGATTCGTTGCTTGTTTATTGAATTCCTGGTCTCAACCTGTGCCAAGCCTGTTGACCCTGCTTACAGTTGCCATTTCAAGATACTGGTTAAAAAGGACTCTTTTCTTCTAAAAGTTCTGCCTGAGCTCTACCTATCACTGGACTGTGGCAGGCATCCAGCTTGCTCTCTTGTTGGCTGGCAGCCAGCTGTGCTGACACAGAAAACAATCTGGGTTGGACTGAAACTGCAGAGATCTTGGTGAAGTTCCCATTGATTCGTAGAACCCACTGGATAACTCTGGGGCCTCCCCTTTTTCAGCTCTCTTTCTCTCACAGCCTGGTTTTTATTGTGAGTACGGCCTATGGCATTGAAATATGGAAATATCTGAAAAGACATTTCTAAGATCTCATGGATTACTTTATTATCATATACCAAAAGGGATTCCCAATGGACTAGCTTCTGTGCACCAGCAGTGTAAAATGTTGGTGCTGAGAAATAGTTGATATCCTCTCCAGCACCCAGTTTCCCCATGGCCCACTTTCTCCCTGTGTTTTATAGGACAGGGCCTGTGGCATTCCCTTTCCCCTAGCTGCCTTTGTCCCTTGGCTCTTCTGCCTATTAACTTACCAAGGAGAAGTCATTCCAGATACAGAGAAGGGTTCCACCACAGCCTGCTTTCCTTTGTTGGAGCCATCCCCTAAATAGGCTTAACTGTGATTTATTGAATAAACTATAATTGGCTGGGCTGTCTTTAGGAAGGCATTCCCTCCACAGGCAAAGTCAAAGTTTACTTGAAAACATCATCTGTTATCTTTCCTTGCTCTTATTAAATAATCTAACACAGATTTTTTAATACTTGTGCCCTGTTTTCATTTCTCTTTTCAATAATGTTAATATGGTATACTGGATAAATGAATGAATTCTTCATTATGGCCAAAGGTCAGAAGTTAAAATAGCACACAAGAACGAAAACATCTGGACAATGAAGCAGCTCTTAATAAAACAGCCCGTATCATAAAAGCAATGGGATTATATCCTGCAAAGTGGAAAGAGAGATGGATAATCAGTGTTGTGGGCCGCATTCCGTTGCTGTACTCAACATGCAGCTGTGCAAAGTTTTGCTACTTGTGACTGATGTGGCCTGTCCACAAGTAAAAGGGTAAGAAGGAATTCATCTGGATGGCCTGGAAAGTTGCTAAAAGGGATATAATAAATGGAAAGGACTTTATAGCAGAAAAACATGTACATTGGTTTTGTTTCTTGTTAGCTGCCCTGAATGATGCAGTATTAGGGCTGCCAGATCTGGGCTGCCAAAATCAGGACAGACACTGGATGGGAGCAAAGATACTTTTTTGTATTTCTTTGCTGCCATCTTGTGGTTTTACAGAGCTTTGCAGCCCAGATCTGGGAGCCCTAGATGCAATATGCATTAGAAGGGTTACATATGAAGGCTTACATAAATAATCATGTATTTATTTATTAAATCACATAACTAAGTATAAAGCCTGATTTACAAATCATACTGCCTGGGTTCATTCAAAACACAAACCATACTTAGCACTTCTTGGTTTAGATGTGAACCCAGCCTAAATGTCTCTGGGAGAGTTGGGAATCCAGGAGAAAGCAAATGAAGAGAGGCAGGAATATTTTATAGGGACATTATTTGATTTTTAAAAATATTTATTCATTTTTCAAATATTTAATTTTTTTTTAAATATTTGTTCGTTTATTTTGTTGGCTATGTAGAACAATTGGTTGAAAAAAATTAAATAGATAGAAGATGTGTGTTATGAGCTAGGAAGTTTTGGCAGAAGAACCTGTCAGGAGAGCATGGAATTGGTGGCCGAGGGCCTCTGACCATGGCCACTAGATGCTAAATGAAAAGGAATGAGAGGCAGATGTGGATCTTTGTGGGGAAACTATATACCATAAACTGGAAAAAGGAATCATATTGTAAATTCCTAGCAGCAAATCCTTAACCAGGATATATCAATTTATAGACCCCAGGATTGAATCTTGCCAATGAAAGTCCTTTTCACTGGATCCCCACCTCGCCCACCTGACTCATCTCTCACGGGAAAGCGATCTGAAGCCCCCCCCCCCCCCCCCCCCCCTTGGCTTAAATATACAGACCAGGTTGGTTGTATCTGAAAGAGGCAGTCCTGGAGGTAACTAGGAGCCATGCCATGGAGGGCTTCAGAGGGTAACACCAGTGTTTGGAGTTGTGCTTGGGAATTATTTAGCAACCAATGCTCCTACCTCAGGACAGCCTGCTACGGCAGCTCTCCTCTGCCAGAAAGCGGGCAGCTGCATCTGGGGGATGATATCTGCTGCCCCAGATATCTGGACCCAGCATTGTGGCCCTGCCCCTTTGTTCTGTCCCTGGCTCACATCCACAGTGCTGTTTCTCTTCTAGGGTTTGGCCTCTTGAGTTCGACTGGATCCCAAGGTCCTTTTGCTCCCATTCTCTCCCCCCTTTTTTTTTTAAATCAAGTGGTTGGGATGTTTATTATTTATTTTTATTTATTTTATTAAACTTGTATGCCGCCCATATCTGTATATAAGATCTCTCACTTCTCAAAGTTAGTTGCTTTTCCCTTTATCTTCAAAGACCCATCCAACCCACACATGTATTACAGATCCACTGTGCCATATTGCAGAAAAGGAACAGTTTTACAAAATGATGAGGTGTTTAAGTGAAAAATCCAGGGGGAAGGAGAAAAACCTCCAAACACCTGAAGACTTCTTGTCAATTTCATGGCGCTCCTTAATGCAATCAAGTCAATTTCATTTTTGTGCAGAGTCTTTTGTACCCACATAGAGTACCATGAACCCCTAAAATAAAGGAGATCAAGGGAAGGGGTATGGAGAGCCCAGGCAGATTTGCACAAAGCAGAACAGGTGCAAAAATGAAATAGTGTAGTGTAAATAAAAATGGCTCCTGGGGAAGAGTTGCAACCTGGATCTTCCTTGTTCCTGGTCCCTGATTTGTGCATGTTTCCTGAAATCAGGTGATATTGACAAGGGGGAAGGGTGACAGTACCAGAGGGGAGGTAAAGAGGAGATTGTATCCATAATGAGAGCAGTACAATTCAGTACTGAACTATAGAGCTAGGATGGAGCCAATGATCCACACAACCAGAGTTATGACAGCAATGTTTTTTGTCGACAGAAGGAAGGGTGGGAGGCATTTTAAGCCAGTAGTAGAAAAACAGCCAAGGTCTTAAGTGGTTTAACACAAACACATCAGCTGAACTGAATTGTGGATCGTGCTGAGAGTTCTTAAATCACTGCAGACTGATAAAGTGCATTGCTCCTGCAGGACCACAGCCTCTGCTGTAGAATCTGACACCTGCCCAACAGCAATTGTGCATATTTCTGGAGAGGAAGTGAAGATAGATCTAATTTCTGGCCAGCTGAAGCTGGAAGAGTCAGGAGACAGTAATATCACAGCATCTTAAGTAGCATAAGCACTCGTGCTGGGAAAGCTTTCGAGGGTTCCAGGAGATCTTAATTTTATCTCCTAGCATCAAAGCCATCTTTGTCCCTCCACATTTTATCATCACCAGCAGCTCCATGTCTGAAGTTCCTTTGAAGGCAAGAAAGAAGCAGCTATCAAAAGAAAAGAAGGTGCCTTGCTTGGGCTGCCAGAGCACCAAAGTGAAGGATCATGAGCATGACTGCAAAAAGTCACAAGGAGACAGCCAATTGGGGCCTAGACATACATTACATGGACTTCACAATTCCTGTTGCCTGCTATAAACAGCAAATGTCATCGACTATCATGCAAGGAGCTTTTATCTCACTGCAATGAGTGCTGCAGTGCTTCCAGACTTGGTCCTAATGTTATCCTCAAAAGGGAAGTTGTAGCTATTCTGTCCTTTCTTTTGCAGATGCAGTAAGAAAATAAATATGTTTCAACCCCCTTAAAAATCCCTAAATGAGGTAGGGTGATGGAAGCCTCAGGTGGAAGCACCCAAAATATCCTTATCACATGTTCAGTGCAAATATTGGGAAATGTGCACTCACACATAAACATTGTAGGAGGAGAGCTGTGATTGGTCTGCCCCTGGCACCTGATGGACCCATCAGGGTTTCAGAGGGAGCTGGGGGATATTCCCATGGACCTGCTGCACGGTCCAGCGGAGGCCCTGGCTGCTGCCTGTAATAGAGAAGCGGCCGGGGCCTTGGACAGGATCACGCCTTTGCGGCCTCTCTTGCCACGTCGGCCCCGACACTCCCCGTGGTTTACAGAGGAGTTGAGGGTGCTGAAGAGGGTTAAGAGAGGTCTAGAGCGCCGCTGGAGAAAGACACGGACTGAATCCGACCGAACACATGTTAAAGCCACTATTAAGGCCTACATCGTGGCAATAAGGGCGGTGAAGCGTCAATACTTCTCCGCCCTTATTGCGTCTGCAGAGTGCCGCCTGGTGGTCCTGTTTGGGATCACCAGGTCCCTCCTTGGTAAGGGGGATGTGGTGGTTCAATTGCAGGGCTGCACGGAGGAATTTGCAGAGCACCTGCAGGATAAAATCGCTTGGATTCATTCCAAGTTGGACTCCGAGCGTGGTGCAGGGTCTGGGGAGATACCAGGGGATCGTTCTTGCCTAGTTATCTGGGAACGGTTTGATCCTGTGGTTCCTGAGGAAGTGGACAGGATCCTCCGGACTGTGAGGACCACCACTTGTCATCTGGACCCATGCCCCTCCTGGCTGGTGAAAGCAGCTCGGGAGGTGACATGTGGTTGGATCCAGGTGATGGTTAATGCATCCTTGCAGGAGGGAGTGTTTCCAGCGCCCTTTAAAGAGGCGTTGGTGCACCCCCTCCTCAAGAAGCCGTCCCTGGATCCTACTGTACTGGACAACTTTGGTCCAGTCTCCCACCTCCCCTTCTTGGGGAAGGTGGTTGAGAAAGTGGTGGCTTCGCAGCTCCAAAGGGTCCTGGAGGAAATGGATTATCTGGACCCTTATCAGTCAGGTTTCAGGCCCGGCTATGGAACGAAAACGGCATTGGTCGCACTTATGGATGATCTCTGGCGGGAGTGGGATGGTGGAAGTGTGACCATCCTTGCTCTCCTTGATCTCTCAGCAGCGTTCGATACCATCAACCACGGTATCCTATTGGGACAGCTCAGGGATATAGGGGTGGGTGGCACAGTTTTGTGCTGGTTCACCTCCTTTCTCTGGGCCAATCCCAATCGGTGGTGATAGGGAGCGAGAGGTCCCATCCTCGGCCCCTCCATTGTGGGGTGCCGCAGGGTTCGGTTCTCTCTCCGCTCCTTTTCAACATCTATATGAAACTGCTGGGCGAGATCATCTGTCATCACAGGATGAGGTATCATCAGTATGCTGATGATACTCAACTATACAGGTGAAACTCGAAAAATTAGAATATTGTGCAAATGTTCATTTATGTCAGTATGGCAACTCGAAAGGTGAAACCAATATATGAGATAGACGCATTACATGCAAAGCGAGAAATGTCAAGCCTTACTTTGGTATAATTGTGATGATTATGGCGTACAGCTTATGAAAACCCCAAATTCACAATCTCAGAAAATTAGAATAGTGTGAAAAGGTTCAATATTCTAGGCTCAAAGTGTCCCACTCTAATCAGCTAATGAATCCATAACACCTGCAAAGGGTTCCTGAGCCTTTCAATGGTCTCTCAGGCTGGTTCAGTAGGAATCACAAGCATGGGAAAGACTGCTGACCTGACAGTTGTGCAGAAAACCATCATTGACACCCTCCATAAGGAGGGAAAGCCCCAAAAGGTCATTGCAAAAGAAGTTGGATGTTCCCAAAGTGCTGTATCAAAGCACATCAATAGAAGGTTATGTGGAAGGGAAAAGTGTGGTAGAAAAAGGTGTACAAGCAGCAGGGATGACCGCAGCCTGGAGAGGATTGTCAGGAAAAGGCCATTCAAAAGTGTTGGGGACTTTCACAAGGAGTGGACTGAGGCTGGAGTTAGTGCATCAAGAGCCACCACACACAGACGGATCCTGGACATGGGCTTCAAATGTCGTATTCCTCTTGTCAAGCCGCTCCTGAACAACAAACAACGTCAGAAGCATCTTACCTGGGCTACAGAAAAAAAAAAAGAACTGGTCTGTTGCCCAGTGGTCCAAAGTCCTCTTTTCTGATGAGAGCAACTTTTGCATCTCATTTGGGAACCAAGCACCCAGAGTCTGGAGGAAGAATGGAGAGGCACACAATGCACGATGCTTGAAGTCCAGTGTGAAGTTTCCACAGTCTGTGTTGAGTTGGGGAGCCATGTCATCTACTGGTGTTGGTCCACTGTGCTTCATTAAGTCCAGGGTCAACGCAGCCGTCTACCAGGAGATTTTGGAGCACTTCATGCTTCCTTCCGCAGAAGAGCTTTATGGGGATGCTGACTTCATTTTCCAGCAGGACTTGGCACCTGCCCACACTGCCAAAAGTACCAAAACCTGGTTCAATGACCATGGGATTACTGTGCTTGATTGGCCAGCAAACTCGCCTGACCTGAACCCCATAGAGAATCTATGGGGCATTGCCAAGAGAAAGATGAGGGACATGAGACTGAACAATGCAGCGGAGCTGAAGGCCGCTATTGAAGCATCCTGGTCTTCCATAACACCTCAGCAGCGCCACAGGCTGATAGCATCCATGCCACGCCGCATTGCGGCAGTCATTGCTGCAAAAGGGGCCCAAACCAAGTACTGAGTACATATGCATGCTTCTACTTTGCAGAGGTCCAATATTGTTCTATTTCCAATCCTTGTGTTATTGATGTCATGTAATATTCTAATTTTCTGAGATTGTGAATTTGGGGTTTTCATAAGCTGTATGCCATAATCATCACAATTATACCAAAGTAAGGCTTGACATATCTCGCTTTGCATATAATGCGTCTATCTCATATATTGGTTTCACCTTTTGAGTTGCCATACTGACATAAATGAACATTTGCACGATATTCTAATTTTTCGAGTTTCACCTGTATATCTCCATCCCTGGTGAGGTAAGTGATGTCGTCACCGCCCTCTCGCGGTGCCTGGAGGCTGTGAGGGTCTGGATGGGGAACAACAGGCTCCAGCTGAACCCTGGCAAGACGGAGTGGCTGTGGGTTAATGGCTCCTCTGTATCTGGGACATTGTCATCGCTGGTCCTGGATGGGGTAGCACTGCCCCAGACAGACCCAGTGCGTAATTTGGGGGTCCTCCTGGGCTCACGGCTCCTGCTCAAAGAGCAGGTGGCAGCCATGGCCAGGAGGGCTTTTGCACAGCTTCGGGTTGTGCACCAGTTACGCCCTTTCCTGGATCGGGATGCCCTGCAAACAGTCACTCATGCCCTTGTTATCTCCCAGATAGACTACTGCAATGCGCTCTACATGGGGCTACCCTTGAAGAGTATCCGGAAGCTTCAGCTGGTCCAGAATGCGGCCGTGTGAGCAATTTTTGGGGCCTGAAGAAGGATCCATATAACACCTTTGCTCCGTGAGCTGCATTGGGTACCGGTTTGCTTCCGGGTCCAATTCAAGGTGTTGGTTATCACCTTTAAAGCCCTACATGGCATGGGGCCAGGTTACCTGAAGGTCCGCCTCGCCTCCACGATTTCAACCTGTCCCACCCGATCTCACAGAGAGGGCATGCTCCGGATCCCCGCGGTAAAAGAACTTCGACTAGCGGGGTCCAGAAGGCGGGCCTTCTCTGCTGTAGCCCCCGCCCTTTGGAACATCTTGCCCCCGGGGGTGAGACAGGCCCCCTCACTCCAGGCCTTTCGGAGGGATTTGAAGACCTGGCTCTGCCATCTGGCCTGGGGCGGGGAGGGAGGATACCAGAAATGGGGTTGGCTGGCCCCTTAGCAGCCTGGTGTGGCCTCTATCGGCCTCTTGGATCTTTTAGCCTCTTTATTTTTATCCTTATTTCTGTAAATTCTGGTTTTCATAACTTTTATAACTTTTAAACTTTTTATAATTTTAATTATGTATTTTTGATTTTAGTTGTTGTAAGCCGCCCAGAGTCCCCCGTTGTGGGGAGAGGCAAATCAATCAATCAATCAATCAATCAATCAATCAATCAATCTATGGTAGCCAAGATTCAGAAAGATTATGGTAGCACCTTTTCAGACTAAGAATTTTATGTAACGCTTACACTTTCATGAGCTGCAGCTCACTTCCTCAGATGCATGCGGTGGCTTGACTGAGGTAGATTTAGATACATTGGGATGAGATGGGTATGCAGGGAAGGGAAATCAGAGTACAGTGGAACCTCAGTTCACAAATTTAATTCGTTCCACGACTCTGGTCGCGACCCGAAATGGTCACAACCAGAATCAAATTTTCCCATAAGGCTCAATGTAAATACAGTTAATCCGTTCCGACCCCAAATTTGGTCGCCAACCAATTTCTGGTCACGACCTGAGTCAAATTTCCCCATAAGGTTCAATGTAAATACGGTTAATCCGTTCTGAACCATGTTTTTTTTTTTAAAAACCACAAAAATATGACACAAAGTACAGTATGAAGAGAGAGAAAGCTAACCTTGCTCGGGAGGGAAAATAGCCGTGCTTCCTGCTCGGAGGGAGAGTCCCCTCCCTACAGGGAAGTCGCGACCACGTGACACGGGAGGTAAAATGGCCGCGCTTCCTGCTTGGAGGGAGAGTCCCCTCCCTACAGGAAGTCGCGACCACGTGACACAGGAGGGAAAATGGCCACGGATCCTGTTCGTCACCCGATCCAGCGTTTGCGACCAGAGGTAAATTTTTGCGGCCTGAGCTGGTCGGGACCCGAATTGTTTGTGAACAGATGCGTTCGTGAACTGAGGTTCCACTGTAGTTATATAAATGGGGTTCTTTAGGAGGCAGATTACCAGCATTTATCAATTAACAATTATATCGTATTAAGAATTAGTTGTGTTTTTTAAGTCCTTCTGAGATTGTCTGAAACCTCTTTGTCAGGTTCAGCCGGCGCGGCATGGCTAGGAACATGCCTAGCCGCGCTGAGTCAGTTCTACCGCCTGCTCACAAGCCGGGGGAAAAAGAGGAAGTGAAAGCCGCGGCTGATTACTAGCCACTTAACAGGAAAACCGCAGAGTGGAAGTTTTGTATCCACTCTGATTAACTGTGAGCGCCGAGACAAAGGACTAAGCCGCGGCCCGCGGGAAGACGATCAACATGCAGTTGGGAAAACCCCAGCTTTGCATGCAACTGAAAGGACCCAGAGGAAACACGACCACACTGGCGGGGCAGAATGATTAAGAAACAATGGGAACTGGCTGAACCTGCCATTGGAGTAGCAGGGGGTGATTATTGGGGCAATTGGTAATCTGCAATCTGCAATATGTAACCTAGCAACGGGGCAAAGCGTGGGAAGGGGAGAACTATAAACAGTACCATGAAATGTGCCAAGCCAGTCCTGGCTTTGTTTGTAACTGCTGCATTATGCTTGAGTAAACTTCTTTGTTGAACACATGTGTCATGAGAGTTTCTCTAGATGAACGAGGGCAACCTTACATAAAGCCAGGATTCCCTAATTAACAGTACCCGGTACATGCCAAGGAGCGCTTATTTCTTCCCAAATACAGGTGATGGCCAGTGATGGGGGATCCGCTAGTCAATGGGGCCACAAGGAGCCTGGAACCGAGGAGGCAATGGCGGAGCCAAGTCGGAGTGAGCGGTGCGCGGCCGTGGCCAAGAGAGTGCCCAAGGACCAGTGGTCGTTCAGTGTAAATCAAGGGCCCAATGAGTTAGGGGTCACGATGACCCGGGGCTCGGGGTCCCAGACCCGCGAGTTGGAGGAGAGACTCACCCGGTTGGAGGCGAAGGTCGAGCAATGCCTTGATGCCATCCAGGCGATGTTACAGGCTATACTGCTGGGAGATGGAGCCTCGATGACGGGAGCAGAGGCAGAGGAAGGAGCGAGTGATGGCAGCAGCAGCTTGGCACCCCAGCTGGCTCCAGTGCCAGCCCCCCGGACAGTGGATTGACGGGCGGTGGACGCCCTGAGGCTCCAGGGCATTTCCAGAAAATTCTCGGGGAATCCCGAGCAGCTGCCTCACTTCTTGACTCACGTCCACAATTTCATGAAGCGGAGCAGTCACCTGTTTGCAGGTGACAAGGAAAGGGTCGCCTACATGCCGGAGCTACTAGAGGGCCAAGTGGCCAGTTGGGTGGTCCGACTATATGACGCCGACGCGGCGGAGCTGAGGAGGTTCCCAGAGTTCATGCAGGTGCTCCGGGACCGATTCAAGGATACCTTGAGCGCCAGGCGGGCCGAGGATGACATCCTGTGCTTGAGGCAGCGAGAAAAGTTGGTGGCCAAATACACGCTGGAATTCCGGCGGCTGGTGGAGAAGCTCACGGATTGGCTGGAGTCCCTGAGAGTAACCTATTCCAAGAGGGGTCTCAACCCGGAGATCCTTGAGAGGGCACTGGGTCGGGACGACCCAACCACCGTGAAGGACTGGATCTGGCTGGCCAGGATGACAGAGTCAGTGTGGCAGCAGATCCAGCAGAGGTCGAGGAAACGGGAGCCGACGAGAGATGTGCCACGGGAGAAAGCTGCAGAGGAGGGACAGAGCAGCCAGCGACAACCCATGGGGGGGCAAGAGGCGGCGAAAAATCCCAACCTCTGTTTCCGATGCGGGGGCGAGGCCACCGGGCAGCGCAATGCCCGACGGAGCAAGACGGGGTCCCACCTCGCTCAGATGCAAGGGCAGCAAAGACAACCGGGAAGTGAGCGGGCGACCGGCCGTGGAAGGGAGTCATGGCAGCGATGGCAGAGCGCGGCAGAGCCAGATGGTCAACCCCCGAGACGGCGGCTTCCGGAGAGGAGTCTGGGCCGACGGGAAACGAGGCGCGCTCACACTGAATGGCGTCCCAGTGCAGGCAGAGGAGCCGAGACGTGTGGATCCGATAGCGGATGAGGACTGCCCTCCCATGCAGGTGAGGGTACACATCTGAGGGGTGAGATCTGGGGCTGAAGTGCAACTGCAGGCACTGCTGGGTGTACGCATTGCCTGATGCACCCAGCACTAGTCGCTGGGCTCGGACTACAAGTGCAGAGGCTCAAGGAGCCCATTGCCTTCAGCCAACTGGATGGTTCACTCGCGGGGGGGGGGGGACCGGCTCAGTACTATACCGAGCCGGTCCGAATGACGATCGGGGATCACCAAGAGGAGCTGAGGTTCATGGTGGTCCCAATCGTCGACTATGCAGTGGTGCTCGGCTTGGTGTGGCTGCAGCAGCAGAACCCATGCATCGACTGGACGTCAGAGGCGCTGGGATTTGGGGACGGAGAGCTGGGGAAGCGCAAGCACAGGGGCCACTGGCAGTCAGCAATGAGACTAGGCGCAGCCATGACGGGGCAGGCGGAGACACCAGAGTGCCCGGAGATGGAGGTCTCAGCAGCGGCAGCAGCGGATCTGGAACCCAGAGAGGCGGCAATGGTGGTGGTTGCAGTGCCGAGGGGTTTGCCATCAATGATGGCCGGCGGGGCACGTGAGCCCGGGACGGAGGGAGCAACGGAATCAGAGAGCATCCCGCAGCAGTACCAGGACTTAGCGGCAGCATTCGGAGAGGAGGAATCTGATCAACTCCCACCCCACAGACCCAGTGACTGTGCCATCGAACTTGAGCCAGGGGCAAAATTGCCCAAACCGAAAATGTACTCCCTGTCAGGGAAGGAGATGGACGCTCTGCGGGAGTTCATAGACAAAAATCTCATGTGGGGCTTTATCCAGCCTGCGAAGTCGCCATTAGTGGCCCCGGTACTATTCCGGGAGAAGAAAGATGACTCGCTCCGGATGTGTGTGGACTACCGGGGCCTGAACGCCATCAGCACCGAATAGAATTACCCCCTCCCCTTGATGAAAGCTTTGCTATCACATCTATCCAAGGGGAGGGTGTTCACCAAACTGGACTTGCGCGAGGTGTACTTCAGGGTCAGGATCCGCGCAGGGGATGAATGGAAAACGGCTTTTAACTCTCCGCTTGGAAGTTTCCAATTCCACATGATGCCATTCGGGTTAAAAGAGGCTCCGGGGGTGTTCATGCAACTAATAAACGAGGTGCTGCATGACCTACTCTACTGGGGCATCCTGGTATACCTGGACGACATCCTAATATACTCAGAGACCCTGACAGAACACATAAAACTGGTGTGCACGGTGCTGCAGAGACTATTAAAGTCGCAACTGTACGTGAAACTCTCGAAGTGTGAGTTTCACCGAGAGCAGCTGGACTACCTCGGCTACCGTATATCCAGCCAAGGAATCAAAATGGATCCGGCGAAGATGAGGGATGTGCTGGGCTGGGAAGCACCACGGACCCAGAGGTAGATCCAAAGCTTCCTGGGGTTTACAAACTTCTACAGGCAGTTCTGTGATGGAATGGAATTATGAAGGCCAGATTCAGGGAGGGAAGCATCCTCTTTCGTCCCCTGAAGGGCGAGGAAGAGATAAGAGGATAAGGCTGGCACCTCCCTGAGGAATTCACTCTGTTTTCTCGGCTGCTGTGGGAACAGAGTTTCAGCCTGGGAAGATTCTTGATAGAGGTTGTAGCTAATAAACACTGTTGAACAGAATTTGCATGGTCTCCTACTCAGGCTAGGCCTGACAAGTTCATCCCGAACTTCGCCCAAGTCGCCCTCCCGCTAATGGACCTACTCAAAACCCAAGGCAGCAGGAAACCCCCCAAACGCAACATGCCACTTGCATGGACCGTGGAGTGCCAAGAGGCGTTTGGGGATTTAAAGCAGCGTTTCACGGCAGGGCCAATTTTACGCCACCCCGACCCAGACCGGCGGTTCATCATCCAAGTGGATGCATCAGATGTGGCGACGGGAGCAGTCCTGCTGCAGCCCGGCCCGGAGGGGCCCCTTCACCCATGTGCCTACACCTCCCGCAAATTCACCGAGATGGAAAGAAGGTGGATGGTGTGGGAGAAAGAGGCATTTGCGGTCAAGTGGGCCCTAGCCACCTGGAGACATCTGCTGGAGGGAGCAGCCCAGCCATTCGAGGTGTAGACGGACCACAAGAACCTCAAAGCCCTGAAAACCCTGCGGAGGCTGTCACCAAAACAGGCGCACTGGTCCCAGTACTTCAGGAGTGTCCTCAAACATATCCTGGGGAAAAGGAACTTTTTAGCAGATGGACTATCCCGCATGCCCCAGCACGCTAGCCAGCGGGAGGAGATTGTGGACTCCATCATCCCCGCGAGCAAGCTGGCTGCGAAAGCGGTTACCCAAAGTCAAACCAAGAAAGAGGTAAGGGACGCGGAGCCTGAGCTAAAGCGGGGTTTTTTGGAAGCCACGGAGCGGGACACTTGGCTTAAAGAGAACCGGGGCTCATTGACGAGCCAGGGGGACTTGTGGTTGCACGAGGGGAAAACGTACATGCCTGAGGAATGCCAATGGGGGGTAATAGAGAGAGCCCATGACAGCCGGAGCGCGGGGCATTACAGCTTCGTGAAGACTCTCCACTTGATCCGGCAGCAGTTCTGGTGGCCAATGCTCCTCAAGGATGTAGAAGCGTACATGAGGGGCTGCCCGGTCTGCACTACGGCAAAGGGAAGCAAGGGCAAGCCCTGGGGACTACTCCAGCCAATGGCGACACCCGATGGTCCATGGCAAGAGATTGCTATTGATTTCATCGTGGGGTTGCCGGAGAGCAAGGGACAAACAGCCATTTGGGTTGTAACTGACTTGTTCTCCAAGCAAGTGCATTTCGTGGCTTGCCGGCAAGTCCCCATGGCGGAGAGGCTAGTGCGACTGTTTGTACAACACATCTACCAGCTGCATGGTGCGCCCCGATGGATCGTCAGCGATCGAGGTGGGAACTTCATCACGCGATTCTGGCGGGAGTTCCTGAAACGAGTGGGAACACAACAAGCCCTCTCCTCCACAGCGCATCCACAGATGGATGGAGCCACGGAACACCTTAATGGGAGTCTAGAGCAGTACTTGTGGTGCTACGTGGGGCACCAGCAGGACGACTGGGCGGAGCTACTATCATTCGCAGAAGTAGCATACAACAACGCCATCCACAAAAGCACTGGCTTCTCCCTGTTTAAGGTGGCCACCGGGCGAGACTTCATCCCCATGCTGGAACTACCCCAACTGGCATCCTGGATAGACTCATTGGACACTTGGTTCGCCCAGATAGACGCCATGAGGCGAGCCGTGCACGCGTCGCTGCAAGGGGCTAGAGCAGACTATGAAAAGCACGCCGACCACAAGAGGCTCCCTGAGTGGCAGTGGAAGGTGGGGGACCAAGTGTACCTCTCGACGAAAAACTTTAAAATGCACCAAGCATCGAGGAAGCTCAGTCCGCAGTTCATGGGGCCGTTTCCCATTTCGGAAATAATCAATCCAGTGACTGTCAGGTTGACGCTACCCAAAGCCCTCGGGAAAATCCACCTGGTATTTCACTGCAGCTTATTGAAGCCGCACCAACTGGGCAACAGCTGGCACAAGGAAGAGCCAGCCCCGGCACCCATAATGGTCGTGGGGGAACGGCATTTCGAAATAAAACAAATATTGGACGCAAGGAGGCACAAGGGACAGATCCAATTGCTGGTACAGTGGAAGCATTTCCCAAAGTCACACAGTGAATGGGTAAGCAGAGCCCACGTGAAAGCGTCAGAGTTAGTACGGGACTTTTACAAACAGTATCCCAGGAAGCCCAAGTAAAGGGGGGGGTCTGTCTTCAGGGGGGCGGTATGTCAGGTTCAGCCGGCACGGCACGGCTAGGAACTTGCCTAGCTGCGCTAAGTCAGTTCTACCGCCCGCTCGCAAGCCGGGGAAAAAGAGGAAGTGAAAGCCATGGCTGATTACTAGCCACCTGCGCCCACTTAACAGGAAAACTGCAGAGTGGAAGTTTTGTATCCACTCTGATTAACTGTGAGCGCCGAGACAAAGGACTAAGCCGCGGCCTGTGGGAAGACGATCAACGCGCAATTGGGAAAACCCCAGCTTTGCGTGCAACTGAAAGGACCCAGAGGAAACACAACCACACCAGCGGGGCAGAACGATTAAGAGACAATGGGAACTGGCTGAACCTGCCATTGGAGTAGCGGGGGGGGGGGGATTACCGGGGCAGTTGGTAATCTGCAATCTGCAATATGTAACCTAGCAACGGGGCAAAGCGTGGGAAGGGGAGAACTATAAACTGTACCATGAAATGTGCCAAGCCAGTCCTGGCTTTGTTTGTAGCTGCTGCGTTACACTTGAGTAAACTTCTTTGTTGAACACACATGTCCTTTGCTCCAAAACCACTACTCTGAGATCTGTGATGGAGTGTACTGGGAGGTTAAAATACTCGGCTATTACTTGTTTTGAGTCCTGATGTCAAACTTGTGTCCATTAATTATTTTGGGCAAAATCTGGCCTGTTAGTCATACATAGAATTCAGAGGGCATTGCTGGCAGATGTTGGCATATATTACATTAGAGGAAAACCATGTCAAGGCCCCTCTAACTGTATATGTGAAGTTGCTGGCACTCATGATGGTACAGTTGGTGTAGATGTGGCAGAAAAATAGACAGTAGGGCTTGTTGCAGACCCTGGTTTTGGTGTTTGTATCACTGTTTCTTGTTGGATTCAGAGAGAAGGGGACAAGTTCACACCTCCTTACACTTCTCATCCACAAACACACTTTGGATCACATTCACCACTGGTCACCTGACTTTGCCTACAATTTATTGGATGATGAAGCAGAACAAATTTTGCACATCTTGAAGATCCCAAGAGGGAACTGTTTTAATACTGATGCAGCTAATGATGACTTATGTCTGTTTCATCCATGGGCTGGTGAGCACAGGCGCATGGAAACAAGGAGGGAAATTGGGGTTGTTGGGGCACAAATATGCCATGATTAAATGCAAGTTGGGTCTGGGATTAATTCCAAGCTAAACTACTGCTGGAGAAGTAGCCATAGAAAGCTGAGATTGCCTTTTTGGAATCTAAGTTCTTCCCATTTGACTTCTCCACTGCAAGTGTCCTTGTGGCCTTATAACATGTGTGAACAGAAAAAGGGATTGGTGAAACTCCCTCTGTCACTGAAATCTCTTGCTATTCTTAAAACACTTTGCCACTTAGTTGAAGTGCCAATGTACCACCTCTCTGACTATTTTAATAGTACGAAGAAAATTAGTGAAGAGATGATCCTCTACTCACACATAGAGCAGATACAGTAGTCCCCAGTTTAAGAATGAATTCCATTCCCAAGGTCTGTCCTTAAACTGAATTTGTATGTAAACTGGAACAGTATTATTGCATAATACTGTATAGTATAGTAGTACTGTATAGTACTACTGTATAGTAGTATTGTGTAATGAACTCAAACCATTGTGTATTTAACTAAACTCTTGTGTATTTAACTTGAAGTAGGCTCCGTTCTTAACAATGGGTCGTCCTTAAACCAGGCGTTCTTAACCCAGGGACTACTTGTACAACAGTATTTTTACTGTAAGCCTATAGTACAAATCAAGAACAGTAGAAGGTCCTGATGAGTGTGCAAGGGCCTTTCCCTGCTGCTGAGTTGAAGTGCTATCCTTCCATCCTTGAGTTGGTAGAAAACTATGATGGATGAATGTTATGTGCTATAAAACTATAGACAGAACTATAAACAGAAAACTGTATCAACATGAAATTGGCGGCCCCCATTGCTGATCTTTATCCTCCCTTTATCGTGTATGTTCTCACTCACTGCCAAATGGCATTATCCCAGAAGCATTACTTAAAATAGGAACACAGAACCACAATTCTGATGATAATTTCTCATGACCGTCAACCAGTCACATGATAGCAAGTCTGCCAACATAGAAGTTTGGCAATCTGTTTTTTTTTTCCAGTTTGCACTTAAGTATTGCTTTAATATATAAATGCACAATTATTTCTAATATTCTAAAATATTTTTAGAGGTGTTTTAATGTAAATCAGAATGGTAATATTGTGCTTATTAGAAAGCCTGCAAAATCTAGCATGCTGTTTATTTATAAAAAAAAATAATGTGTACTAGAACACTTTTTATTTTAGTGCTACTATGCATATAATTCAGTTTCAGTACTTTTTGATGACAGCCAGTTTGGCGTAGTGGTTAAAAGCACCAGGCTAGAAACCGAGATTGTGAGTTCTAGTCCAGCCTCAAGCACAAAGCCAGCTGGATTACCATGGGCTAGTCACTCTCTCTCAACCCTAGGAAGCAGGCAAGGGCAAACCACTTCTGAAATTTTGCCAAGAAAACTGCAGGAACTAGTCCAGACAGTCATCAAGCGTCAAAATTGACTCAAAGAAACAAAAAACAAAAACTTTTTGATAACTGAAAATGCAAATTATCTGCAAGCTCTGGTAATGAAAATCAAGGAGCACAGTGAAAAAGTGGGACTAGAATGGAATATAAAGCAGACCAAACTAATAACAATAGATGCACCCAGTGTTTCTCAGCCTTGGCAATGTGAAGACGTGTGGACTTCAACTCCCAGAATTCCCCAGCCATGCTGGGTACAGCAACCAGCTTTAGAACTGACAATGAAGATATTGAAGTGGTGGATAAACCTACAAATATCAGAATCATGCAGGCAATGGTTTTCCCTATGACACTCAATGGAAGTGAAAGTTGGATTTTGAAGAAGCAGGTTAGAAAGTGAACTGTGGTGTTGGATAAGACCTCTGAGAATACCATGGACAGCCAAGACAACAAAGAAATGGCTCATCGAACAAATCAACCCAGAGTTCTCACTCAAGGCACAAATGACCAGGCTCAATTTACCCTACTTTAGACACATTATGCAAAGACCTCGCTCTCTGGAGAAGGCTCTAATGCTGGGAAAGGTGGAAGGAAAGAGGATGGCCAACAGCTAGGTGGATAGACTCAGTTACAGGGGCCATAAGTGCGCCATTAGAAGCCCTGAAAGACCAGGTTAGGGACAGATCCTCCTGGAAAAACTCTATGTGGTCTTTAGGAGTTGAAAATGACTTGATGGCTCATAATTGGGGGAGATGGGCGGGGGACAAATTTAATAAATAAATTAAATAAATAAATAAATAATCAGTATTTTTTAAAATATACAGCTGAAGTGGTATTTTAGTACAATTAAAATATTGTTTTAAAAATAAACCAAGTCAACAAGGAAACCCCATCCTCAGGGCAAAGTGAAGCCATCTCCTTAGGTAGCAAATTTTGAGTACCATGAAAGGGAAGCAAATAGTTTAATATTGGTATATTTTTGCTACCTGGGTTGGAGAGAAACACATGTGGGAATGATTCACGAACCAAAATATTTTTACCATCTTAGTTATTTTGGGTCTCAAGTGCATAATAAGAGCATCAGAAGTGCCACATGAATACTAATTCATCAGTCCAAACCTTTTCATTACAGAGATACAAACATCTCTAGTGAGTCAAAAATAAAGAGTATCACAGCATGCCAATAAACATAATTTTATTAAATTAAAAAAACCCTTAATCTTAACCTAAATAAGCCACACATCCTGTGTATGAAATCCAGATCGGAATTAAATAGGGATCCCACCCCAACATTCATTTAAATGTTGTCTCTTGACAAATGCTCAAATTCAGAAATAGTATATTTAAATTTACCCTAAAAATGCATACTTTCTGACTGGATAAATGATCAAAGATGAGATTAAATCTGGAACCTATCCTAAACAGGAATGAATTTTGCTACACCCTTCTCTACTTTTCATCATCAATTTTAAAGAAGGTTGTCTGAAAGAGGCACACTTTATTTCAAAAGGATTGCCTTACTTTTTGCCTCATAAATAATTAGCTCTTCTGAGATGGTATCAATGCAGAGTTTAAAGGAAGAATGAATAAACCTCATTCTGAGGAAGAAAACATGTCCTCCAAATCCAGGTGCCTCTGTACTACATTTCCCAGGATGCCATTGGCAGCTGGCGAAGCATGATGACTAGGCAGGATTCCAGTGACTCGGATGCTTGGAGCTTGCTGGGGCATTTGGCTGAGCACTGAGCTCCTCTGCGCTGTGCAGCAGAATGATAACAACGAGCTGATGAAGCTCCTGCACTGAAACTGCAGGAGCAGTGTACTTGCGTATGTGTGTGTGTGTGTGTGTGTGTGTGAGAGAGAGAGATCTTGCTTTCTTCCATTTCTTATTTTTCCACAAAGAATTGAACAACTGGTATACCAGAACTGAACTGACTTGATAACCCTCCTGCGCTGTCCTAATTTTGCATGAGCAATGCATGATAAGCAAAGCGATTGCTCTCTTCTTCTGGCTTTGCCCTCCTCCCTCTTCTGCATGTCACCAGCCAATGAGAAAAATATCTGCCAGTCACAACACTGCTGCAGGAATGTAATCGGTTTGGCTGCAGGACTCCTCCATCATCTCTTGCTGACTTCCAGATTCCTCCATGGTCTGTTTAGGAGACAACAGTGAGAGGGGGTGGTCCCCATCATTCCACTGCTTTGCTGTTTCAGCCTTGGGCTAAACCAAGAAAGGCCATAGAGCACTGAACATTGACAGCTGAGCCATTTTGACAGCCAACTGGTACATTGCTACTGTATCTAGCTCTTTAGGAAGAGAGTTGCAGAATGGTAGCCAACAAAGCTCACCAGAGACTAGAGGCTGGTGGAGAGACGTGCCTGCATAAGCATGAAACAGCCAAAAAGAGACACTCTAATCCCATCTATGACTAGTCACCTGAATTCCTGCTCAATAAAATGAGTGGCAAAGTATGATCCACGTCTTGCAGTGTGAGTGCAGTGCACATAATTCATACTTGGTGAGATGCGAACAACAGTAAATTGGCTTACAAGATGTTCTCTGGATTAGAGAACCTAGCTTGTATAGAATAAAAGTAATACACTTGGGGTAAAAGTAGACTTTGGCTGTGCTTGTAGCATATTGGCCAAAATGTACCATAACTGACCATTTCTGTTCTTAAACCATTAATGTTGCATATGTCAGGAGTTCAGCTGAGTTTGATAATGTATTCTACACCTTCTCTATTTACTAAAAAAATCTGTGTCAAAACCTTGACTGACCAAAGTTGATGGACAGTGGAAGTCAGTATCAATGGGCCCATCTGGTGATGTCCATGGTATGTGGAAGACTGTAGCTTGGAAAGTAAGAGGAGTAAGTGGTCAAGTGCATGAATTAACAAAGGAAAGAAAAGAAAGAAAAATAGATATACGTCTGTCAGGCCAAAAGAAAAGGGAAGGCTGTAATAAATCTAAATGATGGTGGTCTGATTTTGTCGAGTGAAGGTGTTGATTTAATTATAAATGAAAGGGCTGAAATTATATCAAAAAGTATGAACTGATGTCACAGTTCTGCCCCAAGTGCCTTGAGATACTTTTTTCATGTCATTCCAGCCCTTTTAATCCATCCTCCCACGCTTAGGATCAGTTGCCCAATTTCTGTTAATGACTGTAATTCCTCACTTCACAGCTGCTTAAATCCTAAAATCTTCTGGTGCTTAGCCAAGTCTGGGTGCAATCTGATCCAGAAAGATCCCAGAGTTTCCCGCAGCAATGAAACATCTGGGGAATCCCCAAATAGAAGATGTCATTGCTGGACATCAGCAGGATGTTAGACCAGCTGAAAAACACAATTCTTTTTACCTGGCCATTCATCACAGTTCCTTATTTTCATCACTCTCTGCAATCAGCATCTGTTTCAAGCTCAAAGGATCTTCAGCTGCATTTCTGTGTACATGAATCAATCCCATTAGTATGACCTTCCTATTAAATAATAAACTTATTTTGGATTGGAGCAGCATAAGTTCAGCTGCCTCTTAAATGGGATTCAAGTGTATATTTTCATCTCAGAATGATCACCTAGGTTGATCTGGGTGCATATGAAATTCGGAATTAATAGGTTTGTGATTCTTGCATGTTACACACCAGTGAATATTGCTAATAAAAGAACCAGATATTCATTCTGAGAAGAATTATACAACATTCTGAAAGAATGCAAGGCACAGTAAAAAATTATTCTATTCTGTCACATGAATGGATGGGTGGGATCAAAATGGAGGACAGAAAAAGGAATTGGGCCAGAAGAATGGTGGCTATTGAGTAAGTGTCTGCTTAGCAAAAGATCTGTTTGTTTGAATATGTTGTTTAAACATAAGTATATTCATAAATACACATAGCAAAAGAACAAATATAAATCTAAAAGCATGACTGATTTGATGGTTTATTATGAAAGATTATGAGAATCAGTGAAAAAACAAAGATGACAAGGTATGTGGGACAGGTCATTCTTTGATGAAGCATTCCTTAAATCTGAGAATTTCTCTCACTGCTACATGCAAAATTCTTCTTGCCATTGAGGAGATTATACAGGGGCTCTCTTGTTTGTTTTACATGCTGCTGATTTACTCTGTTTCCTGTTTTATGTATTTTTATGATCAAATACATTTTTAGTTTTGTACTGTTAGCCACCTCGAGAGCACTTAACACGCAGAAGTTAGAACATGTAAATTTAGCAACAGGGGTCTGTAAATAAATGTTGGTAAGAGTTAGCAGCTTCCCAAAGGTTACCTAGATGCTTTATGGTTGAGGTTTGAACTCAGATGTTTCCATCTTTTAAAAATAAAAAATAAACTGTAAAAATTCAAGGGGCAGGGATGCTTGGCAGATGCCTCCAGATACCATATCCTATACTTTTTGACTCCAGCTTCTGCTCAAAGCCAGCTTTACGATCAGGCAGGATGAGGTCCAAATGTCAAGATGGTGGCCATGAAGCATCAAACTAGACCCTTATTGAGCATTTCATAAAAAGCCAGCAAATGTTCTTAATGTACCATTGAACTATTGCCTGGCCTGAGATGAAGAGAAACATTGAGATTTTCTGCCTCATGCCTATGCCAGTAACTTCTCTAGCTTTGGCTGCTAAAGACCTTGGCTTAGGTGGCTGAGAGGCACCATCTTATGCTCCATTTCTGGCAGAAAATGACTGGGGCAGCCCCATGGCCTTCACTTCCTCACTGTATGTCTTTTCTTTGGTTATTGGATTTTAACCTTGCTTGAGGTGGCTAAATGTATTGTCTGCTTGTTTGTTTTTAAACAAACAAGCAGACAATACATTTAAAAAATTTTGACCACACCATTAAAAAGGCACATATAAAACAGGGCCATCCATCTTTGCAAGGAATCAGCTTTCTCACCAAAAGACCCACCTCATTTATTTATTTATTTATTTGCTACTTTATTTAGCCTGCCAGGAAAAGGAGAAAGCTACTTAACCTTGACTTATAGGGGAGTCAAACAGGTCAGTCTAAAGAAAGCAAAATTGCACCACTAGCCCTGCCCCTTTTGCATCTGCATCTCGATGTTGCACCCATGTCCAAAGGGGTGGAGCTTGTGGTGTGACAATACAAGGCCACTTTTCTCATTCTGTGGAAGCCCATACTAACTAGGAAACTCCAGTGCCTTGCAGCAGCCACTGAGAAGACCTCCTGTCTCACGGAGGTCATCTATTCTCTTGCATTACGTAAAGCACCTCAGATTCTTTTCCCATTTGTACCTACCCACAGCTTTGGGCTGTGGGGGAGTGTGGTTCTTTCAAACTGGTTTCTCCCCCTGTTCCCAGGTTGGAGACTTGGATTAGCTGAAACAGCAGCTAACTGGAGGTGGCGGAAGAAGGGCTGTGTAATGAAGTGGAAGAGAAAGCGACGGCTTCACAGCTCTTCTGCCAGCTCTCGTTCACTCTACTTTTGTATGTGGGTTTAATGCTCTTTCTGAAATAGTGCTAAATCTGTGTCCAAAACAAACCCAATAATCATCTCTGGGTTGGTGCAATCTTTTACATGGTTAAATTCAAAGATGGCGGTTCATCAAGCTTCTTTGGGATGTGGGAAGTTGGAAAGATGTCCCCCCAAAAACAAAGCACTTCTATATTATTGTCAAGAAAGCAACATGGATGGGATCACTTTTCATTTATTTAGTGTTCAAACAAGGACCTGAAAGGTCTAGGCTGGAATAACAGCTGTGAATCACCCCACCATATGAGTTACTGCCTGAGCTACAGTGCTCAGCTCTCCTTCATTTTGCTGTGAAGAACAAGTTCCCCTTGGACTTCACCCTCTATCTTCTTCTCCTCCTTCTGGTGCAAACCTCCCATACCTTTAGATGCACACAGATTGCATTAGAAGCTGCACCGATGCAGAAATATTACTTCGGGCAAATGTTTGCTTTATTGTAGCTGCCAGTCAGCCCACTGTCAATTCTGCCTCAGCCTTTGGGAGGAAGGCTCCACACTTGAGGCCCGTGAAGTAGGAGACACTCCCCCACCTCTTTGGAGGAACTGGTATTTTCTTTCCAACAACACATCAATCCCAGATGACAGACCCACATTCCCTGCCCTGATCTTCTCACTGCAAGTAATAATGTGTCCAGGAGATGAACAGCAGCTGGAAGTTGCCAACACAACAGGCTGGTGCATGTCTTCCATCTCTCTTTCCTTTAGGGTTTCTAGACTTTTTAAAGGCAGAAATTCAGAGACAAGGAGCCACTGTGTCTAGCTCAGTCTGTATTCTGGTGAAACTCTTCAGAACTGAAATAAGGAACATCCACTTCATTAACACTTAATGTCTTGCTGAAATCTGAGGCAGAACTCCAGAAATGTTTGAAAGTGCAATGTATGTCTTACAGAATTGCAATATTCCCAATGGAGAAGCTCAGTCCTTGTGGCTTATATGAAAAAAAGATGAAGCATGTGCCTGGTTTCTGTCCAAATTTGGCTGTGATAGAAAATAAAGATTCAGAATGCAAACATTTTGTAAAGCACATGAAATAGACAGTGTGGTCTCAGGACATGTTTTAGTAATGTTAGCTTTGGCTTCTGTTTTAATATAGTGTCCATAATATCTCCATGTTCTCAGAGCGCTGGGGAACCTCCATTTCCTGGCTATCCTACTGAAAAAAATAAAACAGGACAGTACCTGAGTGAACACGATTGTTATCCCAGATAATGCGTGGCTTAAAATTGCCACATTTAGTGTGGATGGGTCAGGGGCAGAATTCAAGCCTGAAAAAGAGACTGCAATGATCAGTCCCAGCAATAAACTGGATCCAGGATATGCTGTCCCCCTCCCCAGACCCCACCTCTTGAACAACTGGCATGGCAACCATATGGTGAGTGTGCCATGGCCCCCACCTTCACCCCAGCCTGCGTGCTTCTCTGCTCTGTGTGCTTGTTTAATTATGGCAGCCATGTAAGGCGACACCCCCCCCCCCCAAAGGTTACTCCTTCCTGTCTTTTATGGCTTTGGCTGAGAACTGCAAGGCAGAAGAACCATAAACCAGGCCAAGAAGGTCATAAAACACTGAGTCTGCTCAGGGAAAGCAGGCTGTCTCAGGCAGGTGTTGGGCTCACTCATGAGCATCCACTCCAAGAGAGGGTCCCATGGAAAAGACCTGGGCTCTATATTCAGCCCCAGCTAAAGGTAGGGCAGAGTAAAATTGTTGCCACAGAAATCTGGCTATATTGCTCCAAGGCAAGAGAACACTATATTTAGACTTCTGGATAGCTAAAGAAACACTGGACTGACATCCTTGGTTAAAAAATGCTTGCTGGTGGCTACAGAAAGACATTCTACCTGCTTTAAATGGAGCATTAAGTAGTGCGACAGACTTCATATGGGCAGGGAAAGAGGATGTGTGTGTGAGAGAGTGTAAATTAATGTAGTGCTTAAAGGCACCAGGCTAGAAACCAGGAGGCTGTGAGTTCTAGTCCTGCCTTGGGCATGAAGCCAGCTGGGTGACTTTGGGCCACTTGCTCTCTCTCAGCCCTAGGAAGGAGGCAAGGGCAAACCATTCCCAAAAAACCTTGCCAAAAAAACCTGCAGGGATTTGTCCAAGCAGTAGCCAGCAGTCAAGGCTGACTCACACATATACACAAAAAAAAGTAAATTACAGGTGGCTCTGGGTTTCCAAGAATATGTCACTTGGCTTTCTGGTGAAGTAATTTAGTGCATCTGTCCAGGCATCTTTCTAGGCTTCAGAAATCTTCAGTTAATACTCACGACCTCAAATCATGCATTCTTCAATGTTGTCTTACTTAAAGGTCACCACATTTTCTTCCATTGGAGCAGGGAGAAGGTCACCAATGTCCTTTTCTACCACTATCCTGCCAATGTGACAGTGATTTCAGCCAACCTCTCCCGTAGAAACAATGCACTATGTTACTTCATATCCTTTGCTGGATTCATCTGATGGCTGCCCCCCCGCCCCCCCCCCATTAATTTGTTTGAAGGATAAAGGGATTCCATGTGCTTAATAATGTAGGGGTGTGTGGAGCTCCACCATAAGAGGACACAGGTTCCTTTTATGGAGAATTCTATATGTGGATATCATTACACCTGCAAAGCCTTTTTTCACCCCAGCTAAGTGCATGGGAGAGAGGATAATCCATTTAGTCATGAAGCTTCCATCGCCCGTTCTTCCAAAGGCCTGAGTTACCTAACCACTTCCACTGCAATCTGTCATGTAATAGCTGGTTGACACCTGTGGCTGATTTCCACATATTCAGCTAATTTGTCATATTGTGATTTTAATCTGCTGTCAACCCATTTGGAAAACTTGGTGGCACATGAACAAACTGCAGATGTTTGGTTTTGGTTTAGCACGATGCGTAAACCTACCCAATTGTGATGCACTCAACAATCCATAGGAAACGTGAGAGGGAAGGCAGTAGAGGACTGCATGTCACACTTCTGGGGAGAACAGCAGTGACAGTGCATAGGGAAATGATGCAAAATGGGTGGGGTTAAGATTTCCTGAGATGGATTCCCCTTAGTTTGAATAACAGATGTTCCTTTAAGCACCTTATATGGAATCTGTGAACAGAGGCCTCTGCGGGGATGGGGGGGGGCAGAATGATGAAATGAGGGTTGTGGTGTCATGAGACAAGACCTACCCCTTTTGTATGTTGTTGTGACATTGCACGCACATACAAAAGGGGCGGAGCTTGTGATGCCCTGCTGCCATGCTGCTTTCATCCTTGTGATGAAAGCAACAAGCCCCTGCAGATACCAGCATCTGTGCAGCAGTTAGAAATGGCTCCAGACCTCTCGGATCACATTCTCAAGATTTGCTCCATACATACTAACATTCCGCCAATCCTTTAAAGGGAAAAATTGCTTTGGTGGCTTTGCTGCCCAGCAACTGCTAAGATCTTTCCTTTCCTGTTCTCTTTCCCCTCATAACTCCAGGCTATTCATAAAAAGAATTTAACTAACGATTTACTCTTTTGCTCTTTTTTTTAGGGGAAGGGGGTGAGTTGTTTCTCCAGGACCAACGAAAGTTCCAGGTGGAGCCCTGAGTGAATGATGTTTCTTTGTGCCCTCCCTCAATGCTTCAAGAGTACTGGGGAGTAGGCTGTAGGTCAACCTAAAGCCAATTTTGAGGAACTGGGAAGAGGCCATGATGCTGGTGGTGAAGATTCTCCGCTTCCTAACAGTTTAACCTATGGGGTGGGTAGGTGAGTGTCTATCCTGCCTCAAAATTGCAGAAACTACATGACAGTTGCAAACAACTACAGTTGCACCCTCGTCTCTGCAGGATCTGCCTGTCCCACCACTGTCTCTACCCTGTCCTCTCTAATGAAAATGACAGAGATGCTAGAAAATCCTTATCATTTCATTAACCTGTCCTTCTGCAATTTCTTGCTAGATGCCCTGAGTTGGTCTGTTCCTTTGGCTGGTGCCTGGTTCCGGGTCTAACCATAGGCCTCTTCTCAGTCCCCACTTGAAGTGATTACTGGGATCAGGGCACACCATGGTAAGCCTCACAGCAGACAATGGCTTCACATTAGAAGCTTTTTCTATGGGCCCCGTTGGGCTTAGTTTCCACTTGCTTCAATGTATGGAATGGTTAATGTCCAAAATTAGAAAAAAATCATGAGACAAGCTAACTTTGAGAGCATAAAGAACACTTACCTCTTCTTTAGTGAAAACCTGGATTAAGTTAAATAAAGGAATAATGCATAATATAAGAATTAGCAAGAGTACCAATTTCTAAGTCTCAACCTAATTCCACACCAATATATGCACAGTCTCATCTACTTCAGACCAGTTGGGAGGAAAAGCTATGACGTTACATTTGCTGTGTTGGCCTCTCTCCCTCTTGTGTTGAGTGCGCATGTCCTATTCGTATTTGTCCGGGAGAGGCCTTCAAAAGCTCCTTGCAAGATCTTCACCTAAGAGATAACAGTGGAAAACCTACTTCAGAAGGTTTTGACCAAAACTGTTTCAGAGGACTTAGCTCACTGAGTTTTGGTCTGAGTTGGAACTCCCTACACAGCTACGTCTCTAGTTAGGGATCTGCCCTTAGCTGTTTGTTGTCAGGGAGTTCCACAAATGTTGAGAGCAATACACAAGTACACAATCTTTCCAGCAAATTATATTAGCATTCTTTTTCGTAGAAAACTAGCATTTAGTAATGGCTGGTGCAACTGTCTTTTCTATGATCTCCTGGCCCTGGCAGGGACCAAGGGTGGGATGCTGCAAAATATCTAGACAGAGCTAGATTAGGGAAAGTGATGGTCATGGGCATCTGCAGAGACAGCAAAGGAGGGGAGGGCAAACGTTGAACAAGCATGATGACATTATCACATAAATATTGCAACTTACATACTTGGGCTGCACTTTGGGATGCAAGCACCTAATTTTGGTATTTACATGATGACATCACTGCATGCGTGTTATCATTTGGGTATCATTGTAGTTTGCTGCAGATGCTACTGGGTATTGTAGGTTTGTGCACCTAAGCTAGTAGGTTTTGGCCCTGTTGAAAGGTCAGTACCTCTCTGAGCTCTCTGGAAGGACAAGCCTGGGCAGCTCCCTTGTATTGGGTCTGAAAAATTCTCCATCAGGCTCCATACTTATTTCCCAGGGTCTGGATAGAAGATCTTTGCCATCATCTTTTGCCAGACGTTCTTGATTAGAGTTGCCAGGTGGGTGTCAGATTCTCTCCAGGTATGGAGTGGTTTCACCATGTGGTTTAATTCAAACATTAGCCCACATTTCTTCCAAATATTCACACCTACCTCATAGTCCCATGGGTTGGGGGGAGGCAGGGGCCAAACTCATGCAATGCAGAGCAAAACTACCCTGCAGATAGAAGGTCCAATAGATTTAAAGAAGCGACATAGAACAAGGCCAAAATGAAAAGCTGGGAGGATGAAACAGGCTAGTTTAATGTAATTTAAACAGAGCCATACGCATGTTGACTTGGAAGCAGATTCCATGGTGGTTAATGGCATTCAAAAGACTACAAGGCTACTGATGCACAAGAAAAAGGAGGTAATTGGATTTAAGGAAATTAGAAGCCATCGGGAAATCAGCAAACAGTGAGACTGTAGAGTCGTGGCACATAAGGAGAGGCTGGGCAGCCCTATGAGGTGATTTGATGGGGTGGCTTGTTGCAAACTGGGACCTAAGAAAATATTCTTGCTCTTAATGTGTAAATGCTTGCACTAGAACAGGCTGGGCAACTTAGAGCTTCTCTGCATTCAGCCCTTCAGCTATCAATCTGTGCCCCTCCCCATCCGAAACTGCACTGCCCAAATTCAGCAGCAAAATGCCCAATTTTCTGTTTTTTGTTTTGTTTTTTAAATTACTATTACCTGGAATAGGAGGCCTCTGGGAGACAAAATGCTTCCATTTTCATCCTTAAACTTCTAGGAGGCAAATCACTCCCATTTCCGCTTTTTGCTTTACTGATTTAGAGTCAACAACTCAAAACGTGAAGAAAGAAATAATAACAAAAATAATTAATAAATAAATCAAATAAAAACACAGTATAATACACGGTAAAAGAAGCAATGCAATGAAGGGAGATTGGAAAAAATGATCTAGTACAGTGGAAATTATTAATATATGCTTCCCACTCTGCCATCAAAACCAGTCTGAAAGAGTTTGAAATCACACAGCTGCAATTCAGCACCGATATGATCCAACAGCACAGTAATATGAGGGAAGGTAGGTTTTGGGGTGGGGGTTAAGAGTAAAACTGGAAGCAGTTGACTTCCCAAAGGCATTCCACATTTATGTCCACTCTTAAAACCCTAGAGAAAGGTACAAAAGGGGGGGATGGCTAAAAACTAGCCTCCCTCCTTCTGTTGATCTCTGTACCTCACCCAAGTCCTTCTGCCCTACCACCCCGCTGAAAAGTCAGAAGACAGAATTGCAGCCCCTGATTCCTCAGAGGCTGACCACCATTGCAGTGGAACCAAATGGTCTCCCCAAAATACCTCTATGCTGGGGAAAATCTGATCATACATTTATTTTATGGCCTTATGAATCTTATGATTAGCTAATCACTGAAATCTGAAAGCCCATACCCATTTGGTCTGATTGTAGCATGAGAAAAGTAAGCGATTTTCCAGAGATTTGGGGAAAAAAATGGATGGAGATCATTAGGTTTTAAACTGGAAGTTTCAAAAGAGGCCTTCCTTTTACCAAAAGGCTGGTGAAGTAGGACCAAGGGTATAATCTTATGGTCTCTAGGATAGCATCCTAAGGTTATTGGATATTGCACGTTTCTTCCTCTGCCCACAGAGATGAAGATCTTTGGATGGTAATGGAATGTTCTGATGGGTCATCTGGCCTCCCCACAACTCTTCTGGATTCCTTCAAGTGAGAGTCACCACAAGAGAACACGAGAAGACAATCTTCATCTTTCATCCCAGAACAAGTCCTCTGTCTATAGGTCAGGAACTTGGGATGAGATTTTGACTTTTCATGACTACACACAGATCTGTCTAGATGAATGTTTCTCAACCTTGGCAACTTTAATAAAAGTGGACTTCAACTCCCAGAACTCCCCAGCCAGCCATGCTGGCTGGGGAATTCTGGAAGTTGAAGTCCACATATCTTAAAGTTGCTAAGGTTGAGAAACACTGGTCTAGAAAGTCAAAATCACATCCCAGCCTTCTGGCTTTGGCTTCCGTGAGACCTAATTAACCCCTTGGGCTGTGTACCTTATTCTTCAGATCTATTAGAAGATAATTTTTGATAATCAAAATCTTTGCCCTGGCTTTTATCACAAGAATAGTTTGTTGTTTTCTATGTAGTATTGAGGTTTCTGCAGCAGTGAAGTCTGAATACCTCTGCTTCCCAAGCATTTCTTGGTGGCTACTAGCAGGAAGTCAGGATCTCTTCAGCTTAAATAGCTGAGCGTCACCCAACCTTTATTACTCAACAGTAGCCTGAATTACTTGGGATAATGGTCCAAAGTGCCACCTAGTGGAGAGGATTGAAATTTCACATTACATTAAAAATACAGTAACTACCTTTACTTTCGGTATAAAAATCAGTCGACAGAAAGATTCCCTGGGTGGATGGGCTCTTCCAGATGACAAGAGTTTCTTTGTCCCAACCATTCCAACTTTCCTTTAAAATTCACAACTGTTTTGTTTGCTGATTTTGGTGGATGCCGGGACACTGAAGATGGACATGTTTACAAGGAAACATCAACCAATCAGTGCTTTGCTTTGGAGTCAGTGCCTGAGAGAGAGAGAATTGTCAGCCAATCAGTGCTCAGTTGCCAACCAGCAACTGACGACCTTGCTCTACCTCTGTCCTCTCTTGTTTGTGCATAAACATGTACCCCTTTCCCCTAAGTAAAAAACTGAAAAGGAAGTTTCTGTATTGGCATGGTGGCAAAAATCTGACAAGCCAGGTTCTTGCATTTGGACTCCTTTATCAAGCCAGCATATTGCTAGGTGAGATAGTGGGAAGGTGAGATGATGGATCCTAGGCCACGTATTTGAATAAGGCAGAACTACGTTCCTATTTTAGGACTGACGGCTGGAAGCTGGAAGCACTTCCTCCCATTCACAGAAAGAATAAAGAATGTATCGCAATGTCAAGTTTCCAACAAAAAAGTCATTTGATCACCAAGGAACTGAGTTTCTCTGAAAAACAGAACCGTGACATCATCTGGAAGTGCCCAATGACAGTCCTTTGTTTGGGGTCATAGATTACTGCCAAAGTCAGATAAAACAAAGGGAAATTTAAATTGCAGCAAGGTTAATTTTTAAAAAAGCCATTCATTCATTCATTCATTCATTCATATTTAGATTTTTAAGGTCGTTCAATTCATCCCCATCTCTGGATGGCATGCAGAATTGTTTCTATGCTCATTGTTCACAACATATTCAGAACCACCATCTCTTGGAGGGATTTCTCACCTAAAAGTCTAGGCAGGGCCAGGTCTACCAGCCAGCAGAATGAACTGCATGCCTCAGGCAGAAATGATGCAAGATGGCAGTTAAAGAAGGGGGTTGTGTGTCACATAGTTAATGCCAGCCCCCTAAACTAAACTAAACTAGGAGCCTAATTCGTCCTGATGCAGTGTCCCTCTACCAGAGCTGAAAAAAGACACTCCCTTCCATCATTCACCTTTAGTACATGAATACAAAGGTGCCATCTTGTTTTTTCCCCTCAGGAAGTACCATGTTTGAGAAAGAGCACAACATATCATTGCAGCTACTTTTGCATCTCCTATTTCCTTGTTGCTTTATATAATTTTGGCAGTTGTCCACGGCCATCTTCTCAGTTAACTGCAGAGTTGAATGTTTGTGTCCTGTTTCGGGAAGGAGTTCTGTTGTAGGAGTGTGAACTGAGGCAGAATTTGTGAGGTTTCATGGCAGCATAGAAAAGCCAAAAATATCCAAACTGCAGCATGTGCATTGTTATCCCCAGAAGATCATGGAATTATTTGCTTGTACTCTAAAGAGGGAAAGGCAACATATGGACTTCTGCAGGTTCATCTCCAACTCCCACCAGCACGAACCAATATGATTAGTGGTGAGGGGTGATGGGAGCTCCGTATCTGTGTGCATATGCACAGACGCTTACCAGACCATTTAATAAGGGTGTCCAATGGTCTGATATGGCAGAATCCATTCTATCGTGTGGTGCACCTGCGTACATCAACCAAGCACAAATGAGGATCTCTTTTCAAGTCAGCTTTCCCCAACTTGTTGCTCTCCAGACGGGTTGGGTTACTACTTCTGTAATTCGCAGCTGATAGGGCTACCTTGGCTGTGAATTATAGGACCTGAAGTTCAACACATCCAGAGGGTGCCAAATTTGGGAAAGCTGCATCGTGCACAATTTGTCCATGTAGATAGGCCTGGTCAAAACATCTATTCACATTCACTTGCTAGAAGAATTTCTAGTGAAATGGAGACCATCTTATGGCTGAGAACAAAGCAGATAGGGACACTGTTAGCACTTGGATGAGAAGGCCACGTATGTATGAACAGGTTATAAATGCCTAGACAGTGAACTATTTGAAAACAAGAATAGTGCTACAATTCTGACATTCCCCTTACCTAGAAAACTGATTGACCGATTTGAGCCCTAGAGCAATGGGAGGGGGAAGGATACATTTTATCAGAGCCCAGGGTTTCAAAACAGAACCCCATGTACTACAATCTCAGCAGCAGAAGGAGAAAAATGGAAACCAAATGGATGACCTTGGAAATGTATTTCCTTATATCTACAAAAAAAAGACTGTCCAGATCTTGTGAGATTTGCTGGAGCCAATCAGAAGCAGAATAAGCAACAACCTGATTAGTCATTGGCTAATCCAGGGCTTTTGTTCTAAAGCAGAAGTTTGTTTTTTAACCGCGTATAACTTCAGAGATTTGTTCTTCTCCATAGGACGTGCTTTTTCAAGAACTACAAATCCCACAATTCCATGTGCATAGGAACAGCTGATAGAAACAAAATAATTATGAATACTGATTAGAGTTAGCAATACCAGTGGTTTTACAAGGCCAAAATGTATATGAATAACCATTTAGTTTATTTGCTGATATTTTCCCAAAGTGTGCAGTGCAAACAGCTCCCAGATTTATTCTGAACCCTGGGAGAAGCTGAACAAAGCCAGTTCAACCAGCTAGCGCTTCTTGAAAGGCAAATATTCTAGGCCGGGACAAGAATGGTAAAGTCAGCAAAACTAGGTTAGTGACTGAGGATTAATTTCCAAAACGAAACTGATTTCAGAGAAACAGCTGAAGATTTTTGCAGTAAAATAGACGAGAAAAAGAAAGGTTGAAAGTGAATTTTACATTTATAAAACACTGGCAGCCACGTTTGTGATTAGAATTTCATCAGGGCCTATTTAAAAAATGCTTACATGAAGATTGCAGCAGGTTTGGTAGGGCTCTTCTTGAGACAAGGTGCCTACCCTCTGGAATGGGGCTCACTCCAAGATCTGAACAGCCCCCACCCTAGTGGGATTCCGAAGGGCCCTGGAGATGTGGCTCTTTGCCCAGGCTGACAAGGACTGACACCCCTGTTCTTCCTCTTCCTTGTTCGTATCTGGATTTGTTTTCTCTGCCAGCTTTATTTGGTGTTGTATTGTTACTTGTTTTTAACCATTTGTAAACCTCCCAGAGTCCCTGGGAGTTGGGTGGTATATTATTATTATTATTATTATTATTATTATTATTATTATTATTATTTTGCAGCAAATCTGCAATGTGGATCATGGCATAATTTTAAAATGTAGAATTAAAAGACAAACTTGTATTTCACAACTCATAAAATTGCATGTATGGGATGGGTAACTGTCTTCCTAGGAAGCACGGTTACACTTAGACACCTGGAAGCAAGTCCTTATCTAACACTTTTTAATGATAATTCAAAACACGTCTGAAAGACCACCAGGATTTTAAGCCTTTAAAGCAGTGTTGCTCAACCTCGGCCACTTGAAGCTGGGTGGACTTCTGGGAGTTGAAGTCCACCCACCTGCAAGTGGCCAAGGTTGAGCAACACTGCTTTAAACCTTCTACCGTCTTCTGTGCTTCTTAAGCTTTCAGATCCAGTATTTTGGTTTCTGTCCAGCAGTTAGAAATGAGATCCAATTTACAACGCGGTCCAGTGCCTATTTACCCAAATATCTGTCCAAAGGGATTTATTCCCGAGCCACTGTGTGCAGGATTGGAGGATTCCTATTATACAGCTTTTTAAAAATGTAATTAACTTTCAAGTCTTAACTTATGCTGCTGCCTTAATTAGGTAATTCCATCGTAATTGTTTTACTCGAAACTCTGTTGTAGTTGGCTGAATGTTGTAATAGCTGAAAGATGAGGGTTTTTTTTTTTAAAGATTCCAAAAATGCCGGAGCACAACCTTTGGCAGTTTACACAGGCTAGGATTTCCAGAACCAGGGAGAAGTGAACAGCCACAAGATCCCCTTTTGTTGCTATATGCACATAAGAATTTCTCAGCTGATCTTAGAGGATATCCCAAAGAAAACAAACACCAAGTGGCCCCTAACCGTGTTGGGCTTTCACAAACCCATAAAAATCTGCCTCTTTCAACAGGGGTAGGGTAGAGCGACAGCAGTGGGGAATATGTCACCGTTATTTATTTATTTATTTATTTATATTTCAAATTGGTCACCGCCCATCTGACTGCAGAGCGACTCTGGGCGGTTTAGAGTAAAAATAATAAATATGAATTAAAATAGAATAAATATGAATTAAAGTACATTACAACACTTCCTATATGAATAATAAATATCTCCCAAGAAACTGATGTTAACTAGGAGTCACTAGACTCGGGGATCGTCTTCAAGGCGCCAGCCACCCCGGGTTGGTTATATCTCTCCTTGCCCCGCGCGAGTTGGCAGAGCCGGGCCTTCCCCCCCTTCTGGAAGGCCGGGAGGGTCGGGGCCCCCTCACCGCTGGGGGAAGAGTGTTCCATAGGGCAGAGTGCAGAGAAGGCTCCCTTCCTGGGCCCCGCCAGTCAACATTCGTTCGCAGACGGGGTCCGTAGCATACACTCTCTGCCTGACCGGGTGGGACGGGTCGATGTAATGGGGGTGAGACGGTCCCTCAGTTATCCTACCAATATGTGCATTGTATTCTTCTGCTGATTCTGTTTTGTTTTTTAGTTGTTATTTTACTTGGATATTTTAATCGTACCATGTAAGCTGCACTTCGTGATTGAGGCCGCTTACAACTGATAGATCAATCAATCAGTCAATAACTGCTCCTTTCTGAAAGGCCATGAATGGAGGCTTTGGACAGTACCTGGGAATCAATGAATCAGGGGGAAAAGAAAAAAAACTTCTCCACTTCACAGAACAGGGAAGGAAGGACAAATCATCCTGGTGAAGTTGACATACCTTTTCCTCAACAATTGCTTTAGTCCCCACAAATGCTATTCTGCCTGTAAATAAATAAATAAATAAATAAATAAATACACATATGCGTGTGTGTGTGTGTGTGTGTGAGTGTGTGTGTGTGTTTAAATGGTTCTGCCCCTTGTATAGTCAGACATAAGAAATGCTTTGGACAAGGCCAGTTCCTTTAACGGGTATTCTTAGACTATGCTTGTAATATAAGGATATTTTCCAATATAATCAATAATGGGCCTGTGTACATGTCAGGAAGAAAGGTGGTTGCACTTTTGTCGATGTAGAGAAATCATGTGATGGTGAAAAGATCTGAATATGGGCAGGATTTGCACAAATATTGAATTGAAGGTTGGTTGCTGAATGTGATAAGGACAGTATACATGTTCGAAGCAAAGCAAGCATGAGAATAAATAGGATGCACAGCAAATGGTTCAGCATTGATCAGGGAGTAAGACAAGAATATGTTATGCTTCCTTGTTTGCTTACTGTATTTATTGACAAATGTATAAGGAATGCTAGTGGTGATGTCAGAGAAATGTTGGCTGAGGACCTGAATATATGTGAACTTTTGAATGCAGATGATGCTGTACTGCTGGCTGAGAAATGAATAAGAAATTGTCAGACATATAAATGTTGCTAAAAATGTATGTGATCTATTGTGAAGAATGAATGTTGTTGAAAGAAGCAAAAATGGCAGTGAATAAGAGGGTGCTTTTACCCATTTTGTTACACGGATGTGAGAATTGCATATACCAGGAAAGCTATACACGTCAGTCAGATTCAATGGGAATGGGGTACTTAAAAATGCATGTGGAAAAGCAAAAAAAGAGATATGGTCAACAATGAATGTAGGTTGAATTAATGTAGATTCAGTTTAAATGTGAGTGACTGGTGGGAAAAAAGGACATTGAGGAGGTGGCCCTGTGGATAGAATGAATGAGAATCAAATTGCAAAGAGTGAATGATTTGAGAAGGGGAAGACCAAGGAAGTTGAGGTTGGATGGAATTGATGAGAGCCTGAAAAAAAGAGAAGGCAGAAGTTTGAAGAACAGAAGGCAATGGATGAGTCATGGATGAGACAGAAGCAAGAGTGGTTTGCAAAAAACTGAAAGGTATGGAGTGAATGGTGGTGTAGTGAATGGTTTGCTGTAAACTAGTTTTAACTGTTTGTTTCATTTTATCTCAGGTCTTTTAATTCCTTTGCCTTACTTCTTTTCACTCTTTTTCTGCAGTCTTATTCTGAAAGGGGTTATCATGGTGGCTATGTCTTTATGCAAGTGTAGCAGGTTTCCTTGACATAGCAGCACTCCATTTTTTTGAGCACTGCAAATATAAAACAGTTCATCTCATCCAGGTGCAATGATGATATGCGTTGCCTTAGGGTGTTTTGTGTCACTTCTGAAGCTTCTGCTGGCACATCCAGTAGCTAAAAGCCTCTTCCAGTGAGTTACTGGGGGTGCCAGGAAAGTCTTCTGCAAAGCACATGTCCAGGGGCTGAACCTCTTTCAGCTACTGGACATGCTGGCAGCCTGAGAAACGATGCAAGCTGAAGCTATGTGGCAAGTTTGTATTCCTCTTTACAAATAAGGAGCTGTGCCACTTTGCAAATCACTTTTGAAAGATGCTTTGCTAGAAGCAATGTCAAAAGCAAAGCACCCTTCCAAAGCTTTGCAGTTCCACAATGCACACATCAAAGATGCACAGAGTCAGTCAGATTGAAATGGCCTAAAAATCTGCACAAATAAATAAATTGATCAATAGCAGAGGTCCAAGGCCAGCATGCAGTCTTGAAAAGCTTAGCTGTGGCCATCAGAGAGCCCCAGAAATCCTCAGGAAATTCTAATTTTTAACGTAGCAGAAAGGGGAAATTATTTAATACACAACTGGAGAGCAATCATATTAGCCATATTTAATTAATAGGAAATCAAATTCAATGTTTGTCCTAGCCATATCACTATTTTGGGGAGTGTACCCCACTCCCAACATGGGATTCAAAATCCAGATGCTGTTCTTAATCAGAACAAGATACAAAGGCAGAATTTGCTTCACTTCAAAATAAAAATAGGATGTTTATCCCCAGCCCTTATCCAAGCATGTGACATGTCTGATAGTAGACAACCAGATATTCATCCTAATTTAAGTTACCATCTTCTAGATTCAGTGCTCATGAAGACAATGTCTTCCTTCAGCAGTGATACAAACGCCCAGACAAGCAAAGATAATCTCTTTGCATGAATATAGGAAGCAGCTTTAGTTAATTAGTCCATTTTTAGCTCAGGACTATATATCTATGCCCGCATTCAGAGGATCTTGGACTAAGAGTTTTCCTGGGCCTTCTCTCCACCTGTTACCCTTTCAGTGAAGATAGCAAACCAGAAATCTTCTGGTATGAAGCGTCTACTCCACACCTCCTTTGGCCTATTGCACATTTTTGTTTCCTTGGCTCAGCAGACATCATGTACTGCAAGACACCACCCAGTCTTGTGGCTTCTATCCCTGGTTGCTAATTTTATTCCTCAGCCGCTTGCAGAAAAAGAAAGCCTTGTCAGCTGCTTCTTGTTGCCATTATCGCTTTCCTTGAGAGCCTTCTTGTGCTGGCCAGTACAGGAGAGCTTGTCTTTAAAAGCTGCTGCGTGGCCCAGCCATGGCAGTGGTTAGCACAGCCACCTGGAGCAGAACGGCAGGGGAAAGAGGTGAAGACTGGTGTAAACCACATTCCTTCTCTGGTCAAAGTACTAGGAGTCACCAACAGTCCAGCCCATTCCTCGGCAGCTGCGGTGTGTGCTAGCAGTTCACTTTTGAGAGCCCAGTCATTCATCAGAGCCAGAGAAGTGTGGAAGACTCCCACCCCAGAGCAATTTTTTCCCTTGGCAAGTCCTGGCAGAGAGGAAGCACTCTGCATTCCCCTGCCTGCTTAGCCCACCGTGACCTGGGATATCTGTTCTTCCCTGACTCAACAATGAACTTTGTTCATTTTTTAGGCCTCAGGCTTTTTCTCAAAGAGGCAGATGGGGCAATTGATCATCAACACCACACAATCATTGTTCTGTTCTTCGTCTTGGGACTCTGCAAAGCTGGAAACTCACAAAAGATGAGCTGTAACACAGAGTGAAAGTGTTTAAAAATAAATCAACCTTGGGGGAGGAGGATCTAGAACGCCTTCATGGGTCACTTCTATACGCATTTGTGTTCCCATCCCAAAGTTGCCACAGGTATGCGCCCAGGGCAATAAACAAGATTTCATGTGTTTACAGGTGAAACTCGAAAAATTAGAATATCGTGCAAATGTTCATTTATGTCAGTATGGCAACTCAAAAGGTGAAACCAATATATGAGATAGACGCATTACATGCAAAGCGAGATATGTCAAGCTTTACTTTGGTATAATTGTGATGATGATGGCGTACAGCTTATGAAAACCCCAAATTCACAATCTCAGAAAATTAGAATATTACATGACATCAATAACACAAGGATTGGAAATAGAACAATATCGGACCTCTGCAAAGTAGAAGCGTGCATATGTACTCAGTACTTGGTTTGGGCCCCTTTTGCAGCAATGACTGCCGCAATGCGGCGTGGCATAGATGCTATCAGCCTGTGGCACTGCTGAGGTGTTATGGAAGACCAGGATGCTTCAATAGAGGCCTTCAGCTCCGCTGCATTGTTCGGTCTCATGTCCCTCATCTTTCTCTTGGCAATGCCCCATAGATTCTCTATGGGGTTCAGGTCAGGCCACTGCTGGCCAATCAAGCACAGTAATCCCGTGGTCATTGAACCAGGTTTTGGTACTTTTGGCAGTGTGGGCAGGTGCCAAGTCCTGCTGGAAAATGAAGTCAGCATCCCCATAAAGCTCTTCTGCGGAAGGAAGCATGAAGTGCTCCAAAAACTCCTGGTAGACAGCTGCGTTGACCCTGCACTTAATGAAGCACAGTGGACCAACACCAGCAGATGACACGGCTCCCCAAATCAAGACAGACTGTGGAAACTTCACACTGGACCAAGCATCGTGCATTGTGTGCCTCTCCATTCTTCCTCCAGACTCTGGGTGCTTGGTTCCCAAATGAGATGCAAAAGTTGCTCTCATCAGAAAAGAGGACTTTGGACCACTGGGCAACAGACCAGTTCTTTTTTTCTGTAGCCCAGGTAAGACACTTCTGACGTTGTTTGTTGTTCAGGAGCGGCTTGACAAGAGGAATACGACATTTGAAGCCCATGTCCAGGATCTGTCTGTGTGTGGTGGCTCTTGATGCACTAACTCCAGCCTCAGTCCACTCCTTGTGAAAGTCCCCAACACTTTTGAATGGCCTTTTCCTGACAATCCTCTCCAGGCTGCGGTCATCCCTGCTGCTTGTACACCTTTTTCTACCACACTTTCCCCTTCCACATAACCTTCTATTGATGTGCTTTGATACAGCACTTTGGGAACATCCAACTTCTTTTGCAATGACCTTTTGGGGCTTTCCCTCCTTATGGAGGGTGTCAATGATGGTTTTCTGCACAACTGTCAGGTCAGCAGTCTTTCCCATGCTTGTGATTCCTACTGAACCAGCCTGAGAGACCATTTAAAGGCTCAGGAACCCTTTGCAGGTGTTATGGATTCATTAGCTGCTTAGAGTGGGACACTTTGAGCCTAGAATATTGAACCTTTTCACACTATTCTAATTTTCTGAGATTGTGAATTTGGGGTTTTCATAAGCTGTATGCCATAATCATCACAATTATACCAAAGTAAGGCTTGACATATCTCACTTTGCATGTCATGCGTCTATCTCATATATTGGTTTCACCTTTTGAGTTGCCATACTGACATAAATGAACATTTGCACGATATTCTAATTTTTCGAGTTTCACCTGTACATCTGGGAAATGTATGATGGAAATGTTTTTGCAGAATTAACTATAACCTAAGTAAAATAAGTAACACTCAGATTACAGGATGCAAAGAAATATGCATGCAGAAGAACCATCCACTTCCTGTAGGTATGCAGTGAAAACTCAAGGCATCCTTGCAAAGATTTTTTAAAAAATGATGAGAAGATAGCAAAAACTTTAGTGTAAGAATATCCAGTTTCTAACTGACATTTGCAGGGGAGAATTCCTGGAGTAATTACATTTTCAGTTGTGTTGTCAATAATCTGTTTTGACAAGCCAATTCTTTGTGGCCTCCCCCTGCAGTAACTATATAAAATGGGATTGCATGAAGGTGCTTGCATGCTGTTGAGCTTACCCCCTTCAGAGAGGGAAATCTGTGGCCTTTGTGGTGTGGCTGAACTCATTCCCAGATTCCAAGGAATCGTGGCAAATAGTGAAAGTGAAAAAAAGTGAATTGTGGTTTAGCACTACCTGGAACACCGCAGCTTCTCCACCCCATTCTACTTAAGCATGTGCTTTAGAGGTTTTGGAAACAGAGTGACTCCTAATCTGAAATGTTATGGGGACAAACGTCTCTGGAAGCTTTCCCCCTAACAGGGAAGGACCAAATTCTCCTATTGTTATTCATCAAATGGCTAACCATGGGAACCCACTGCCACACAGTTAACCTTGTACAGTTGCTTAGGAATATTTTTCCTAACAGCAATTAACAAGCAGAGCTTTTTCTAGTGGTAAGGAGGAGATTATTGGCATCCCTATAAAGGTGAGGGAAGCTTGTCCTCTTTTCTCCTAGCCGTTCTTAAGGAAGACCCCCAGTGGGGGGAGGAGGTTAGCTGTTCAGTTATGGAGACCAACTGAACAGCTAACCTCCTCCCCCCACTGGGGGTCTTCCTTAAGAATGGCTAGGAGAAAAGGGGACAAGCTTCCTTCACCTTTATGGTTCTGCAAAGAGGAGAAGTTCAGCAGTTAAGTGACAAGTTTTGCCTGCCAGTCTCACTTTACTGTCCAATTATTAAGGGTGCAGAGCCCTGCTCCTTCCCATGAAGGCAGCCTGACCTACTGCCCTTTGTCAGCATCCTCCATTTCTAACCACCCAACAGCAGGGTGGTTTTACAGAGAATTCCTAACCATGTTTAGAACAAGCCAAAAGCTTGAATCTTCCCTGGACGACAATCTACTCCCAGCCTGGGAGGAAAGATACGTCGCACTGTGCCCATTTAAAAAAAAAAAAACCCTAAATCTTCGTTCAGTCTTCCCGTTCTTCTTCCTTAGGTGTGTTTCTGCTCGAAAGGAGAAAAATGCACCCCACCCCCCGAATCCCGCATGACAATTAGCACGCGCCCGATTTAAGAGATAGACATGCCGGAAAGCAGAGCCCATGCGCGGACACGCCCACGCGCGCGAGCCCAGGTGACTCTTCCGGCGTTGGCTTGTAGCAGCGTTCCTTTTCCGTCCCGGCTGAAGTTTCTTCCACGCCAGGCATTTGCTGCCCCCTGCTGGTCCCGTCCCGGGAATAGCAGGCAGGACGGCCCGGCTTCGGTCGCCTGTGCTCTACACCAGGGTTCCTCAACCTCAGCAACTTTAAGATGGGTGGACTTCAACTCCCAGAATTCCTCAGCCAGCCATGCTGGCTGAGGAATTCTGGGAGTTGAAGTCCACCCATCTCAAAGTTGCGAACCCTGCTCTACACCACGACCTGGTCGTGCAAGGGAGACAGGCTATCCCTCTCGAGGGGCGGGGGGAGCAGTTGTCACGTGGCCAGCCGGCTGCATAGCACTGTAGATCCCAAGACGAGTCTCGTCTCTCCCGGAAAATACGAGACTGGACTGAATTGCTTAGGCTGAGCTTTGATCCCGATGCACCCTGAATTTTCAAGGGAAAGCTCCGTGCACATCAGCAGCAAGGCCGAGATCGCTCCCCCGATCCGGCTTCGCTCCCGACCCATAAACAGTGGCTCAGCGTCTCTCTCCCTGACGGTTTATGGGACTGTAAAATTTAAGCTGGTCCCATTAGACCGCTCTTGGCTCTGCATCAAGGGAGCGGGTGGAAAAGAGAGACGAGGAGGTTCACAGCTGTCCAGACCCAAATCTGTTTTACGGGATCATCTGTTGAGAGGTGGCAGAAGGGGGTGTGCAGCTGTGCCACAAATAAGGCTTATGGTACCCTCTGAGATTTTTGGAAAGGGGAGGCGGAACATTACAGAAATATTGGGTCCTAAAAGTGCATTCAAACTACAGTAAGCCGTTAATGTATAACCACGGAAACAAAGATTTTGTAGGGGGTCCAGACACCCGTTGGTAACTTCCCCGTGCTTTCCCACCACTTCTTCCATCTTTATGTTAAGTTTAGAGCAGGAAGAAGACTGGTAATTTCAGAGTACGTTTGAATAGTCTGGGCTAAGGGCTGTCCATCTGGAAGTGCCTTAACCAGGCAATCCTGTGCATACTTAACAAAGAAACACTTTTTGCCGTGTGTAGTGGATTTTCAAGTAAGTGTGCAAGCTTAAGGGTAACTGGCTAGGTTCCCACAATAAGTCATAATGTTCCTTGGTTGAATGAAGTACTTGGTGTTTGTTTAGCAAACCATAATTAAACAAAGTATGATGTGAAGCCAGTCTGTCAAATATATATAAGATAATAGGCATAATCTTAATTAAGCACAGAGGATCCAGTTCAGGGTTTGTTTAAAAAACTCCGGGTAGAAAACGGGATGATATTGCAAAGCAAAGGGGAGTGGGGTGAGAGGTGCAACTTCCCCCATATGCACAGATTGAATTGATCAGAATTGAGCCCTCCATAGTAGTATCACAAAAATCACAAGGGCAGTTGTATGCTATTTAGCATAGCATTTAACCAGCTTTACTAATAATATTCTTCAGACAATATTTAACATTCCCTTCTGTCCTTAAAACTGTTTTACTGCAGTACCTAATATTTGTATTGTGCAATCTGAGTATTTTTACCCTGACTGTAATGGATTTCTGGATATTTTATAGAAAGGATATTATTGAGTTTCATGATAGATATCCAAATCATGATTATTTGCAAAACTGGAGGGAAGTAGAGATGTTGTGAAGGTTCTCCCGATTTCCAGAATTTTGTTTTTGCCACATAGGCAGTGAAGAATCCCAGCATTTGGGGGATCAAGTGAATCCCACACTTGAAGACACTTGCCTTCAAATAGTATAGGTTGGAGGGAAACAATGCTTGGGAAAGGCTGCGGGAGATAACTAGGATTTAGATCACTGATCATCTCTGTGGCAGGAAAAAAACGGTCTCCTTCTGGTCAAGCTCATCTAGTGATTTCTGGATGGCTCGGATGCTATAAGGGGGGAAAGGTCTAGAATTTTTCTGCAGGAAGGCACAGAACTATTTTGATTCCAGATTATTCCTCAAATATTAGAAAGGCATTGACCGACTTCCCAGAACAAGAGCATTCCACCATTATCATCTATTGACTGGGTAGTTGTATGTTCTCTGGGCTACACAGTGGGACTAAAAATCCCAAGTCATGTTTTATTATAATTATATCATGAATTATTATATGATTACCTTGTAGTTATCATTGATGATGTTCGTTTCAGGGGGACCTAATTGTACATTCCATAATATAGTAAGAATGAGGACTAATGGTTCATAAAGAACAAGCTTTTCTCCTTTTGTAATAGTGCTGCCAACTGTAGAACAATTTCTTTTTTTACAGTATCCCAGAGAAAGTCCAGATGTTTTCTGCATAGAATCTCCAGATGCATATGGTGTCTGGGTAAAAAAAATCAGGGTCCAGATTTGTCCTTATGAGGAAACAGACCCTCTTGCATTCGTCAAGCTCTCCAAATTTGTCTAATCCTATTTATATACAAAGCCTAGTCAGTATGACAGTATTGTTATCATTTTTCTACCAAGGATAAAGGAAGTAAGAAAATACTTAAAAGTGCCAAAAGGAAAAAAACCTTTAAATAGTATAAGCAATTCTATTACTTTTTACTTTAATTGTTCCAGGGAGGTCCTGCAGAGCCTGTAACTCAAAAGTCCAGCTGTGGTTGTACCTGTAACATCATTGTAAAATATAGAGCACAAAATACTTCCAACAACTTTACTGAAGGCAAAGGAAGAACCAGAGTAAACAGCTGGCACACTTTGCCTGGCAGAAATATGGTCTGGAGAGAATTTATGTCAATTTTTTTATTAGCCTAACAGAAAAAAGTCTGTAATGTAACCCTGTTTGCTTCCTACTGTGTCCTTGGCTGGGCATTGCCTCAACGGGATGAATCTTTGTCTGTAGTGAGATACCAGCTATGTTGGTTCCTTCTGTCTGAAGTTGGTTTATCACAATCAGGTTGACCCTGGAGCAAATGAAGATCTAGACTATAGAATTGTCTGAGGGCACCTCTATTAATTTCAGGGATTTAATGCATTATGGTGCAGGCAGAGAATGCTTCTCAACATACCCCTCCCTCCCTAAATTCCCTGCAGGCATTCTTACCTAATTCAAAGGAGGGCATATATTTCAGCAGGAACAGCTTTCCTTATTCTTGCGCAGCAAGCTTATGTGCATATATAAGCATTGGAAGCCATTCTGGGCCAGAATATTGGTTTATATGTGCTACTCTGCCTAGTAGCAGCTGACACAAGTCTCAGGAAGGTCTCCCAGCACTTTATATTCAGTCAAGTCTCCCTGACAGGGAGCTAATCTCCTGGTAATTTTGTGGGCATGTCCATGTGGTCTTCTTGGCAACAGTACAGAAGTGGTGTGCTTTTGCCACCTTCTGATTTTAACAGAGAGTGAAATCTGGGCCTTTCTTCCTTACAGCGTATGTTTTTTTCAGCCATCATAGTGGCTCTCCCCAATTGGGTGACCTTCAGATATCACTCCTATCATCCTCAAACAGCATGAGCATAATAAAATAGTAAAGTCCAGTGCCTTTTCCCAGCCTGGTGCCCTTTGAGTAAGTTATGTTGGACTTGGATATTGATCCTGCACTTAGATTCTGGGCACAATTCAAGTGTTGGCAATGATTTTTAAAGCCTCAATCTTGTGTCCAGACCCCTTAGAGATGGCATCCTGCCATCTTCACCACTTACATCTTAATATTTAATGGAGAGACCATTCTCTATGTCTTAATTATGGTGACGGGATAGTCAATTGGGTAGAGGACAGTTGACTTGGGAAGCTGGGTTGGTATCCTGATGGCCTTTTGCCCTTTTTTTCTGAAGATACTGATTTCACAGCAAGTATACCTTTTACCTGACATCTTTATTTTACCAGATGTATTTGCTTTGTTTTATAATACCACCTTTGTTCTTATTTTTCTTCCTTTTAAATGATGATACTACTTTGCGTTTTTTGTAATAGCTGTTGGCCATCCTGAGTGGGAGGTAAGCACACACACACACCCTCACAAACTGACCGGAGAGAGCAAAGTTTGGAAAGGCTCATTAATCCTGACTTCCCTTACGTGCACAATTACGTCTTGGCCCTCTTGTGATAAGGAGTGATGCAAACGGTGCAGCACTTGTGCAGTCCCACACAGCATAGTTGTGTGTTGATAGCTGAGAGGAAAATCTCTGCTTTCTATGGTGCTGCAGAAGTTGATTGGGAGTCCAGGAGGCTGTTCTCTGGATATGCCTCTCTTCCATTTTTACAGGAACTTGGCCCTTCTCCTCATCACAGGGACAATCAGGCTGTCTCTCTGCTGCTAGCACAAACACCCAGCTGCCGAGTCCAGATGTGGGATAAGCAGGACAGGCAAAAGTTGGATTGCCAGCTTTAACAAATAAACTGAAATTGGGTAGGGCTGGTGTGCTTTATCAGGCATTTTGCTAGCAGGATGTGGCACATGGACCGGGTTCTCTTTGCAAGCGTCTTCTCCCAGTCAGGGTGAGGCTACCTGGTTGAAGGGGGAAATACCGCATGCCTCTAACCAGGGCATTTCCCGCGTGCTTTGATCCGTGCCAAATATCAAACGGGCCGGTCTTTCGTAGCCCACCCGCGGCCCCAGACTAAAGCCAGCCCTCTGAGCCGGAAGAGCCTTTGCCGTCTGGAAGTAGCAAAAGCAACTGCCGGAAATTGGAGCCCGAATGTCGAATTGCTCCCAGTGCCGATTTCTCCCGCCACCCTCCTCCCAAGCCATAAAGCCATCACAGGCTGCTGCATAATTGCCTCCGCTCAGAGCTCCCCAGAGGCCTCCCCAGCCCAGGCACAGCAGATAAGCATCTCCCGGCCCGGCCTGCGCTTTGTTGTTGAAGAAGGGGGAGCAGCCCGGTATCTGGCCGGGTCCCTGCTCTCCCCCCACCTGCCCCTGCACGCACCCCTCCTCCCTCCCACACCTCGGCCAGGCTAGGGCAGCCAAGAGGCCCAGGATACGGAGGGGAACGGCCGGCTGCGAGGCCAGCCTGGCCGTCCGGGCCCTGCAGTGAGAGGCGGCCTGCTCTGGAGTGGCATTCCACCGCCAGGCCTCACGCCAAGGTATTTATGGCTGGCCGCCACTGACCCTTTATTGCACTTGGTGGTGAGCCTGCAGGAGCACTCCGCACACCCCATTGTCCGCCCAGGCCTCGCTGGAAGGGATCCCCGGCCCTCAGTCCCTTTGAACCAAGGCAATTACCGCATCTGCTTTCCCCAGAGGATGGGGGGGGGGTTGTTTTCTCTCCGTGGGCCTCCCCCCCTCCTCTCGCGCCTGCCTTCGAGGGAGATATCCAGCGCTGAGGTTGACAGATGATGACGGGCTCTCCTGGAAGGCATGAATATGCACAATTATGATTTGGGATGGGGTGAATGGTAAAGAGCCATGCCTAACTGGAGTCTCAGACAGAAGCTAAGCAAGAGTGGCATAAACCAGGGAATGAGTAGGACCCAGTGCTAGTAACACTGGAGGTGCACATTATTTTTTAAAGCCCCAAATCCCTGAAGTGCCCAGGTATTTACTCCACATTATATTCATTCATAGCCACGCATCCTCATCTGAAGTTTTCCCTATGGTGCTCCAGGCAGCGCCCTCTAGTGGGCCACATGAAGAATACCATCTCATCAGGCCTAACTAGTCACAGTAGTGATATTTGTGTAAGTGATTTCGTCTTTCACCCACACATGTAAAAGATGCAGGATGGAGCCTCCCGCGTCTTATCTACATATGGCATTTTTGGGTTAAACTTGGTTCCAGAGTTTCTGACCTCTTCAGGTTCCCTTGCCTATTTCCAATATTTCCCCTCTTGGTAGATCGTGGGTAGCATGTAAACAAAACTAACGTCTCACTTTCTGCACAACAGAAATGCTGTTTTTCCACCTCATGCTTTATAATAAACATTCCCCTTCCCCTCTCAGTCACTGGACTGGTTGTAAATATTCTGACATTTCAGAAACTCAGGCGATTGGGAGGGTGTCAAGCTATCTGGCTAGTATTCGTTTGTAATACCATTTATTTGCTAGATAAATCACTTGACAATCCATTGATTAAAAGCTCTCTCTCTCTCTCTCTCTCTCTCTCTCTCCAACCCCCACCCATTAACTGGGTAGCTGTTCTTTTTTAAAAGAAACATATTGCTACGAACTACTTGGAAGGCAAGAACTATTTGGAAGAAGTAAAGAAGGACAGAAGCAGGTCTGCTGTCAATTTTCCAAGTGATGACGGTGTTATTGGAGAATTGGTAGCAAATGAGCCTGTCTCTCTGCTTCTCTCACCATCCATGGAAGTGGCATCAGAAGGCCTCCTTCCCCTCCTGGAGCACTGGCACCACAGCCAAATTGAGGTGGGCTGAAGGGGAAGGTGGACTACAGGTGGGACCCCAATAGTTGCAAAGCAGCTCTGCCCCCAGAAGCGCATGGTGCGTGCCCATGAGACCACCTGATACATCTCCCACAGCTGAGCGATGAAAAGCTATCCCACAGGGGAAGGGCCTGTGTAGGCAGCCCCCCTATGGTAATAGGGGCTTTACCGTGAGTGCTGGCTGAAGAGCCTCTTCCCCCCACTTCCATTTGCCTTTTCAGCCACCATGGCGAGAAGAGGATCTTTTGAGTGCCAAGAGGACCAGCATACGAAAGACCCCTTTCCCCTCCTCTCTCTGCTTCTCCTGCCACCTGTGGGTTAGCAAGGCAAATGAGATAGATGGTTATTGGACACAGTAGTTGAGCCTTGACTTCCCCATTACTGAAAGATGACTGGCTCTGAAAATCAGTGACCAGCAAGCAGATGGGGGGGAGGGGGGCTGTCACTAGGGTTGTGGGCTTCAGGCAGATGGCATGGCAAGGCTTGTGCCAGAAGAAGTCAGAAAGAACCATGTTAAAACTGAAGCAGGACAAGATGGTGTCAGGCTGGCTTCTACGTGGGCCATGTCCTCTAAATCCAGCCTGTGGTTCCTGGGTCACGTAGGTGAGCTCAGGCTCTGCTTTGGGGAGGTTCTTGTATTACAGAGAGATGTCCTTGTCTAGGGCTCTGGCTATTCCTTGCCTTTCTGTTGTCAGAGCCTAACTAAACAAGACAATTAATCACATATTTGAAAAAGGGTGCTTAACGCTGTGAGTTTTGTTTTGAATGTGGAAAAAAGCAGGTTGAGTAAAAACAAATAGTCAATGATAAATAGCCACTTCTCCTCCCTTGCCCCTTCAGCAGAAGATGGAGAAAAAGAGTGGTGATGAAGAAGACCCAAGATCCTTCCTCCTCCCCATCTCTTCTGAGCTCTGCCTGACTTAAGAGCACAGGAAAGCAAGCAAAGGCAGCAGCTGCTCCCCTCCCTCCCATCTATCCTTCCTTCCTTCCTCTGCTTGACTTTTGGAACAATGATGCTGCCTCAATGAAGCTGTTGTCTCTGCTATGCTGTCACCATATCCCTCTGGCTCTGGCAGTGCAGAATGGAAGGCTGCTCATGGAAGCAACTATCTCATTCTCTCCTTTGATCTCATGAATTCTTCCTCTGAACCACAGAGTAGCAGCTCTTCTGCCCAGGAACTAACCTTCCCTAGGTGCGCCACTCAGAGGAAAGCAAGCAAGAGAAATGAGCAGCTATCATACTAATTGCTCAGCCTTTTGTTTGTTTGATAAGAAGGATTAGATGAGTGATTGTTGCCCCTGATTCCAGTTGTTCATACTTCTTTGTGCTTCTCCTCTTTGCTCATTCTATCAGGCAATGCAGAACAACAGTAAAGGAGTAAAAGGAAAGTGGCCTGTTCACTCATTGATTGGAGGAGAGGAATAAGTAAGCAAGAGGAGGAGCCAAAGGTGGTTGCTCCTTGGAGAAGCAGTTGCTCCCCTTGCTCACTCATCCACTCTCACTAAGTGCTGTGGATGACAGTGGCTGGGCTAACAGGACCCCACCCCCCTTTCCATCATGCTCAGGTGAGCCAGTGAGGGGTAAGATGACTGCACTTTCTGTGACCAGCCCCTATGTTGCACCTGCCCAGCAATAGAGACCAAGAAGACAGTGAGCAGTGGCCATTTGCACTCTGCCTCTTAGCAGTATGGGACGAGAGAGGAAACTAAATGAACTTGGAGAAGAAAACTCTGCATGCATAACTATGCCAATGGCTTCCTGGCCTGAGAGGCCCCTTTTGCTCTTTTTCCTACTCCGCAATAGGACAGGGCAAAAGCAGGAGCTCGTTAGTGAAGCAACTACGGGCCCTCAAGGTGTTTTGGACCACAACTGGTCCAATTTCTTGCCATTGGCTATGCTGTTTGGCGGAGAATTGAAAGGTCTGAAGGATGACCTATTCTTGCTAAGTAGCACAAAGGCAAATTGTAGATATTAATGTGTCCCCAGATGCTCCATTGGTGTCCACAGTGGCATAAGCCTCCAGCATCATATTTATTTTCAGCAATGCCTTTGGCTCCCCAAAGATCCCACTGGAACAGTACAGAGCATCCTGCAAGGCTAATTTGCCTTCTGGTAAATGAGTGTTTTGTGAGTGGCTATGCCTACTAAGGCAACCATTCTATGAATAAATACATCTCCCGTAGAAGCCATTTTGTGAGTGTGCCTGCTATTTGACTACAAAACTCCAGTTTGTTCCCTTCCCTCAAAAATAAACCAGTCAGACCAATTCTAGCCACTTCCTAAAAATACAAGGAGAGAGAGTTGGATTGATAAGATTTTGGAGATGGGAACTGTACAGCTTTACACACTTGCACACCTGCATACCTTCTTCCCTTAATCTGCCACCATTCTGAAAGCTGCAGTTACAACACATCTGGAGGGCACCAGTATGGGGAAGGCTGACATGAAACTACTTGTTTTCGTAGCACAAGTATTTCAGCCACCTGGCAGCTACTAGAGAACTCCAAAGGTGATTAAAAAATTATACTTCAGGAAATTTTTGGCGTAACAAAAAGAATTACTTCTTCTTGCTGCTCTACTTTCTGTGGATATGCTTGCTGGCATGGGACCTTGGTTATTCATCTCTTTAAATTATGCTATCCTAGACGTGCATGAAAGTAAATCCTACTGAACATGGTGGGATCCATACGATTGCGCCGAGCTGCCTTTTTCGGCACAAAGAATACAGCTTCAGATATACTTGATTACGATTAAGATTAAATTATTAATGATGAAAATATCTTTCACCGTTTGCATAGAAATCTGGACATGGATCACCCAAGCATCAGACTATATTCCCAAATTGTCTGGTGTAATCCTAGATGCTTGTTAGCTCCTGTAGCCCCATTTTACATGTGATGGACACACTGCAGGTTAGGTACTGAGGGCTGCTCCAGTGTTCACTGTTTTCAGAAGAGATTTACTGTCCTAATTTTGCCCCAATTAGCACTGGCAAGACCTCAGTGGGAGTACTGGACTTCCATTTGGGTTCTTAGTCTTTTAAAAACAATGAAGAAACATGGGACAGGGATCAAAGGGTAACAATGGAAGGCGATAAAAGGTTTCAGGAGGGAGGAAGATCCAGGAGGAAGGAAAATGGAAAGGCCTTAGCATGTTTATACACAGTGAGAAAAGATTTAGAATGGGCAAGATACACTCAAAGGGCAGTATGGAAAAAAAAAACACAAGACAATTAAGGGCTGAGAAGACTCCTCAGGTTGGGAGTTTTCTAATCATGCTAGATAAACATCTTTGGTTTATGTGCCAAAAAATCCAACCTCAAGGGAGAATAAGCATCCAAAAGGACACTGAGAGGGTGGTCTTGAGGCATATACTACTATTCAGTTCCACTGAAACTGGTAATATGGCTACCATAGTATGTAAGGAAGAAACATTAATGGGTGCGTATTAGAAACAAGTTTCTGGACAACTCTGAAAGACCCATACAGCGTGTGAATTCCAAGAGCTTTTCCATTCATGTCTCTTTAAGTTTAAGTGGGTTTTCTGTATATGCTGGCCTATTTGCATCTATTGTCAGCATGTCAGCAGCATATCCACCGAGGGCTAATGTAAACCTGAAAGGAGAACAGCTCCTATGGGGAATGTATTTCATGTTAACAGTTGCTCCTTCAACACTCATGGGAATACGGCCTTCTCCTGTAGGCCACATCCTGAATCAAGCAGATCATTCACAGCATTCTGACACTGGTGCTTCACCCTTCCATATATCGGGAGACATATCACTATATTTTTTAGTGGAATAATCTAGAAATGTGAGAAATATTAACTCAAACTCATTTTGGGATTTACACATGGGCCACTTGCAGAACTCCTCATGAACTTACTGGTCTGTGCATTAGCCTAGCCCACTGTTGTCCAAACTTGGCCACTTTAAGATGAGTGGACTTCAACTCCCAGAACTCCCAGAAATGGCTGGCTGGGGAATTCTGGGAGTTGAAGTCCACTCATCTTAAAGTGGCCAAGTTTGGACAACACCGGCCTAGCCTATTACCTTTTCCAAACTCTGATAATCTCCATGTCCTTCCACTTCCCGCTGTTTTGATGCTTTAGCCTCCAGTTTTGAAAAATGTGCAAAAAGCTGTTTAAATTTGAATTCTAGAAGATAACTGAATTATGCAAAGTAAATTCATACAAAGTGGGCTTAATTTGCATTTGTTATTGTTAGTTGCCAAAGTTGGGGGAGAGATAGCTGGAGAGTATATCAAGTTTGTGCATCCAGTCAGAGTAACGTAACCCAAATAGGACTTATCAACTTCCTTAAAAAATAAAAATGATGGGTAGTTTTAGTTCAGTGCTTCATATTTTTGCCTTCATTAAGCTGTGGTTATACTTCCAAACAGCAGCATATCCACAAATTATAAAGGCAAAAATATGAAATATGTAAGTATGTTTTCCTTTTATATTTCTTACAAGTTTAAATATGTAGATATTTTTTAATTTGTTCATGTTTTTTTCCTTCCCTCCTCAACCCCAAAAAGCTTATACAACAGAGGCACTATTATATCTATCACAATTGCCCTGCAGAAAGTTTATTATGGATGTAGGACAGCCCAAGAAATAGAACAAAATAAGGGACTTACAAAAATACCAATGTAAACTTGACAAACTGTTCAGCAAACTAAAGTAGATACAGAGTGGGGAAAAAAAAACACCCCAGTTTACAGGCTAATTGGGTTGATTTGACCCCTCATGCAAAATCACAGCCTCTGTTTTAGAGATTGCTGGAATCTTGTCTGATAAAAGAAAAGATGTGATTCATTGGGACTGCCTGACACATTCGCTGTAGTGCAAGTAATTAAAGTAAAGTGGATAGCATAAGCAATGTAGAAGAGCATGTCCTACCATTATCTCTATCTCATCTAATCCACAAAACACATATGCTCGATGAAAAGACTACTTCACTTTCATCCTTTAAGAGCAGCTGATGGCAAAACATTAAAACCAGCCAATATAAAAAGCCTTTTGTTAATTTGGGGCTGAAACTCATTTGTTAAAGTGGGATATCGCATAGTGGTTAAAACGTAGGACTGAATCCTCATTAAGCCATGCTGCTTAGAGAATTGTGAGGGTAAAATTGGGAGAGGAATAACATCTAGTCTTCTTCCTTGGAAGAAAGATGGGATACAAATGAAAAAATAGTAACACTTTGCTTGTAGAAGGTCCCCTGTTCAGTTCCCATTCATAAAGGCCCCAAGTAAGGGGGATGAATTTAAGTTTCTGGTGAGACAAACAATACCATTTCCTATAAACCTGGACTTTCTTCATGTGTCCCACTCCATCACTAACCACAGCTGGACTTTTATTATGAATTCCATCCTTACTTCAGTGCAATGTTACGTCTGTACATTCAGAAGTAAGCTTTAAAGTCCAAAGGTACCCAGAACTGTGTAATCTTAATAAAATGAGAAACTGCTCATGTGAACTTTGGGTAAACTACTTTGGCATGTTCAAATTATCTAACCAAAGAAAGCCAGGTTGTAAAAAGGTCATTGTTAAAATGTAGAGCAGTGCTTCCCAAACCTGGGTAAATTACCCCAAATTGGGTAAAAGTGGTTTTTCTTTGGGTAACAACACATGAGCCCGTTACCCAATCACAACAGGGACATTTAAATTGACTTAAAGATTGCCATGTGTGCTAAAATATATTTAAAAAATCTCCCAAAGTATTCCTATTAAGGCCAAAATCAATGAAATTACCAATAGTAATTTGTTAAAATAACATAAAGATCATTCAATTATATTGTTTTTACAATACAGGTAGTCCTCAAGTTACAACCATTCATTCAATGACTGTTTGAAGTTAGGGTTTTGGGTGATGAAGGAAAAAGTTTGGGAAGCACTGATGTAGAGTGTTGGGTTTAGTTGACTAAAGGACTGGCTAGCAATCTAGCACGTGTTTTGCATCCCATCCCTCTTCTTTCGATATATGAGTAAGGCTTGTTTATTTTATGGACTGATTTGATTTCTAACCCAATCCATTTCATAAATTCAGCAGGGATATTAATGTATAATGCAGGAATGTCTGTGTCACATCACTTTTTCTGTGAACAGGAACTGTATTTAGGTACTTACCACACTCTGTATCCAATGTGTAATTATCTTTTAACCTCTCCTTTTAAAATATCTCCATCAGCACCACCACCGCCAAATCATAGGTGTATATAACTATCTTACTCTTCTCTCAGGGGTAAGACTCCATGTATCTGATATAATAGAATATTGCCTATAAATGCTTATGCCCTAATATTTTTATGTGTTGAAGTTTCTCCCAAACTCTCTAGTGCTTTTGCTGCAATAGACTAACACATCTGGATGTTCTCCAGGCCTTTGGCGAGGGAGAGTGAAACCCCTTTGCCTCGTCCCTGTCCAGTTTGTCATTCCCGCCTTATTTATTTATATGTACTTGTTATTAATTGTATTTATTTGTCTTAGTTGTTGTGAGCTGCCCAGAGTTGTTGGGAGTCAGGGGGCATACAAGTTTGATAATGAATGAATGAATGACCACTTCTACTTAGAACTGTTGCAGATGCTTCCAGGTTTAGCCAGATTTGGAAGTTACATCTTTCATGACTGGTTCAGATGAGCAGGGTGAAGCCAGCAATCCATGTTTTCTCATCAGCAGTCTGCTTGCGATCTTCATTTGACTTGACAGGCCAGGAGAATACACCAAGGTAGCTTATCTGCCAGGCACATTTCCATAAACTTTGTTCTACTAACTAGGATTACACATAGGATTGCTCTGCCTGGAAACATGGATGGGATACACCATCCTTTCTTGACCATAGCAGACATGTAGCAGTGGAGAGAATGGAAGGTATGAAGGACATAGTGCTGATGAAGAAACTGCCCAGTCAGTCTTGATGAGATATCAAAGATGGCTGCAAGGCTGTTTTGGGGGAAAAGTAGCATCCCACTGAGCTCTTGAGCAGAGCAAGACTGATCATAAAATCAGTCTCTGTAAGGCTGCCATACCTCCCACTGTCTCACTTGCAATTTATGGCCTGACCAAATGCAGACAGACAGAGAGACAGGCAGACTGATTGACGTGACAGCATGTTCCCACCTCAACCGGATGGCTGGTCTGGGGGAGTCTGCTGCTGCCCATCTCTCTTGGGCCAGACACCTTCCCGGCAAAACCTCCTGTGTAAACACAGTCACTGATCCCATACAGATGGCCTTTGCCAGCTGACCTCTGACCTCCTTGGATTCCAAATGCTCAGCAAACAGGCAGGCAGAAGAGCAAAAGAGGCAGGAAGAACCCTGGCAAGGGGGTCATTGCAACCCCATGGGCATCACAGATCCATACCTGGCAGAGGCAGGCTCTTGCCTGAGCACCAAGATCAAGGTGGACACCAGAGCCATGCTGTTCAGAAGAGGAAGGTGAAACAGAGGCTGAGAGTTGTTGGGTCCACATTTTGCAAAGAGTAATTTTAAAGAATGGAGTGTCCCTGGTCACACACAGATAGCTTCTTCCTTATAGCTCAAGCATATGAAATGATTAAGGCTTCCTGTCACACCTGAGATGTATCACAGCTACTCTTCAGGTATTATCTATGACTTCAGTCATCCTCCCCCCCGCCCCCCACAGTGGGAAAGGAGGGTTAGGAAATGAGCAGGGTGGGGAAGATACAAAAACCTGGGGATTTGTTCCTGAGTTGCAGCTTTTTTTCCCCACTAATCCTGCTCCTGTGGTGCAAGAGTAGCTGGATCAACATGTATACCTTCATCATTCATCTGCAGCTTTCGCTACTATATTTGTATATATCACCTTTGTCTAAGATCCAGTTTTAAGATGATGGTAGCAGCAACAGCAACAACTTGGTAGCCCTACTGAATGATACATCATCCTGATTATGGATGGGTCACACTATATTATGCTATCCAGACTCCGTCAGCCTGGATCATCAGCTCACATACAACTGTCACTATCTGACAACAATTTTATCAATCAAAAAGGTAGGTAGGTAGGTAGGTAGGTAGGTAGGTAGGTAGGTAGGTAGGTAGATGATTGATAGATAGATAGATAGATAGATAGATAGATAGATAGATAGATAGATAGATTCAAAGGAAGTCAGTATGGATGCCCAGAGAGAACGAAATCTGGTCCATTCTGACTGGTAGTGTCTTCAGGTTGTCAGGTTCCCATCATCTGGCCATCTGATTTTTTTTTTCAACTGGAGATGTCAAGAACTGAATATAAGGTCTTTTGAGTGTAATCCTTGATCTGGGCTATTAAACCATGGTCCTGTAAAGGTGCAGACCCCCTGCCTGCCTTCTAATTGATTTTCATGGAAATTGTTTTGATCCCCCCCTCCTCTATTTTGCTTTATATCTTATTAAGAGCTAGTTTTGGGACCTAGAGAGAAAAACAGGACACAGACATTAAAATGAATATTTAAAATCAGAGAAGAGGACTATTCCTAGGGTGGCCAGGAGAGAAGAGACAGAAGGGGAGGGGATAAAGGAACAAAGATTGAGCACTGAAGGGATGGCGCAATCCAGGGTCTATGGAACAGAGGCAAAGGTTGAGCTCTCAACTTGTGTAGCATCCTGTACTGGCCTCCCTAATCTTGCTTTACCTTGATTTATGGTTGGAGGGAATGTGCAAAACTGCCTTCTTTTGGGGCGGGTGGGGGGGAGAGAGACTAAATATATGGATTGGGCTGGATAGAAGGAAGAACTGGCAGTGAATGGGAGAGGAGAAAATGACATTGGAATGTGGCAAGATCACCAAAGACAGAAGTGGGTTCCCCCTCCAAGATAAACATATCCTATTATCCTTCCATGGAGGGTTAGCAGGAGGACAAGCCCACCCATCTCCCATTCTCCTAAGCCAGTGGGCTGGTCCATGCTCACAGAGATAGACACAAACCAACCCTTGTTTCAAGAGAGATGGGTAGATAGATCACTGCCATAGAGGTACACTGGCAAGTTTCTGGTGGACCATTCAGTGGTGTGTTGCTGAGATTCCTACCAAAAATTCTAGACAAATCCAACCTTGTTCTAATCCAACAAGGAACTTTTTATTCCAGAACCAATACTCAGAGATCTTAAAAGTTGGTGGTTCAATCCTGTGGGTACTTTGTAAATGTTAAACCCAATGGGCTATATCCAAGGATGACTTTGCCTTTTATTTGTAAAAGGAGGAGCATCCCATGTTGCCAATTAAACACACATAAAAACTTTGCCCTCCCCCTGCAAATGTCCTCTCCCAAAAGATTGCTCCTGAAATTTGCAGAATCCTTTGGGACAATATGAGTGCCCTTGTTGTACAAATGTCAATCGCTTCTTCTGGTCCAAAGTTCTTCCTCTAAAGGTTTCATTTTTAAGAGAGTAGACAAGGCAATCCTAAACTCAACTCCTCTCCAGCTCACTACTCCATTTGTCTGAGATGCTTTCTGTGGAGATGCTATAGGCCTTTGCACTCCTTAAAAGTCTAGATAATATTACTCTTGGAGGGCTCATTCACACATGCACATTCATCACACCAGCAGCATCAAGCAATGACTTGCATCTGTGAATGAGCCATGAGAGATTAAATGCCACAGGCAGATATTTCATAGCAACTCCTCAGTTCATTTCACACTGTGTTTTTTCAATTAAGAAAGTTCACATATTCATAGGTGACTTCACAAGCGTAAAGTGATAAATGTCCTGCAGGAGAAATGGAAGACATTGAAAAGGGGTCAAGAATTGGATCCAGCAGGGTTCTTCCACTAATAGAATGGACACTCTGAGCAGATCAAATTCTTCCTCCTACCCATCTCTGAACAACCACCTAATTTGGGAAAAGCAGATCTGAATCAGTGGGCAGAATTATTTGTTTATTATTTATTTATTTATTTATAATGCTATAGGGACTATGAAGGGAAGACCCCTTTGAAAGTAGGCATTCACTCCTATTACTGCACATTGGATTTAGCCCTTGTTGTATCCGCTAACCTCTGAGTATTCATTTGACCTGTACAGGAAGAACCTATTCAGTTGTTTCATGAGAGTATCAGGGTGTGTCTGTGTTTGCACAGCTTGTATGAGGGTGTAGGCTCTGTACAGGAGGCGAGATGTTTCTTCCACACCTGACTTCCACATTTAGCGTTCATTCCAATTCCCCATTCATTCTCCTTGACAGCTTATCCGAACAGGACTCAGTTATGAAAAGTCACAGGATGAATATCAAATGCCTAAAGCTGCTTTATAGTAGGACAGACCATCTTACCTCAGTGTGGACAAATGTTTGTTTTGTTTTGTTTTAAATTGAGGGCTACTTTCCACTAAGAAAATCTGAAATAGGCTACATAATCAATAGGGCTGAAGAAAATAGTGGCTAAGGCTGGAACCCATTCTCTCTCTAATACTCCCTTTTTCTTCTCTCTCTCTCTCTGTCTCTCATTCTCTCCCTCCCTCCTCTCAGACAACAGGCTGCAGGAACGTAGCACATGGCTGTCACAAAATGAATTCTTATAGAGGGGCTCTGCAATTAGATGAAGAGTCCCTTGCAGTCACAGGCTATCCACTTCTGGTTTAGGCACCTATTCTGATTATAACAGTTCAGCAAAGGGGTGAACATAGTTAGGATCCTTTTTGGGTGGGGGGAGGGGGGAGAAGCTACAGACCTTATGTGCACATGACATGCCCTCTGTGGACATTTTCACACAGCATCATTTCCATTTCCATTTCCAGTCCTTCAGAGGTGGTTTGAAGATGATCTGCAATCATGTTTTCCTACTGACCTTGAACTGTTGAGAATGAGAAGCAAAGAATCACTACCCCACTCTCAGATTCTTCAGACACACTCCACACGAAAGGACAGTTAAGTTGCTTGCCCATGCTTTCTTGTCCCCATCATGCTTCAAGCTGTTGTATTTGTGTAGTCATATTCCACAACTCCCCCTTCCTTTGAGGAGGAGTTCCTAACAGCTAAGCCATCTTTCCCCTGAAGTTCAGGTGCTAGAAGGTAAAGTGAGACAGAAATCCTGTTCTTACAAAGGGGGAACTGAACCACTATGACCTCCATAGAGTCACAATGTTTGTTTGTTGAAAAAAACAGGCTCAGCTCTCAAACAGAGCCAGAATGGAATCCTGGAGATCCAAAACTGCTTTCAAGATGTCTTCAACAGTCTTTGTGTGTGAATACTTCAACTGTGCAGAACATGGCCTTTTATTTAAAGCAGTGTTTCTCAGCTTTGGCAACTTTAAGATGTGTGGATTTCAACTCCCAGAATTCCCCAGCCAGCCTTCTGGGACTTGAAGTCCACCCTTCTTAAAGATGCTGAGGTTGAGGAACCCTGCTCTAAAGGACAAACATGTCTATGGATGAGCCTCATAAATAAAAGATTGACTCTCCAATAACCTTGTTTTAAGCCACATATTTCTCTTTTCTGGTGATATCTATCTTTTCTATGATTCTCAATTTAGATTCTTTTCCCACATTATCATTACATCTAGGAACAGATTACAATGCTCTTTGTGTTGATTCATTACCAGATCGATTCATTGGAATGCAAGGCAGTGTTAGCAATACAATTCCATCCTCATGTACATAGCTAGAAAGTATGAGTACACTTTTATAAATTATCCACAAACTTCTGTTGCTGTTCTTTAAAAAGCATGAATGATGCTTAAGACTATAACGCAAGCAAAGCTTGCCAAATGACCTATTTGGCAGGACCTTTCTTGGGCCTGATGTGCAGAAATCAGCAAGCTCCTTTGTACAGCTTGGAGATTCATCCCCACTGGCAATGTCTGCACCTCAAACCATAATTAATAGTTCAGGCTATGAAAGAATGTCCTGTGTGGTTACGCTCCTCACGCACTCACACAAGAAGTATACACACTTTGCTTTTTCCCTGATTGCATTCAGTGGGGTTCACAACAGGCAACACTTCTTCTCTTCCTTATGGCCAAACCTGCTGAATATCTACCTCTGGAGCAATTTTTAAATTCAATTGTTATAAATAAGATTACAAAAATATCCTAGATGACACCACAGTGAACGCTCCAGCCTAGGCCTACGACATACTGTACAGAGAAGGGGAGGGAGAAGGGGAGGGGGAGGGAGGGAGCAGACAGACAGCTCTAAACTATGCCAATTATCCCCATTAATGAGCACATTATACGCAAAGTCCCATTCTTTGCTTATTTATTAGCCATTTTGGAGTCTGCCATAGTAAAAAGCCAAGGGTTCCCAGATAAAGCACTTTGATGCCCTCTAGTGTCCAGAGAGCATGGCTGCAGGGCCTCTGCTTAACATCCTGGTCAGTTCTCTCTCAAATAATCTTTATGCTCAAACCAAGAATGTTGACAGATCCAAGATCTTTTAATCAGTGAACAGCCTGGCTTTTACCTGCATAACTGATTACATTGCATCATCTCGAGAAAGCTGCTTTTCTGAGAATCCTGTGAGGATATGAATGAATAAAAAAAAACCCCAAGTTGTTTAGAGAAAGAAGAACCCTACTGTACTCTGGTTATTTTTTTCCCCCCATTATTTTTAAAAAAGTAAATTCTGCTCTTTCAAAGGTTTTCCCTCATTTTGAGAGATAAATTTTTAAATACATGATGGAACCAATAAACAAACCTTCCCATTCAGCAATATTATACCATTTACTCAGAGGTAAATCCCACTGTTTTCAATAAAGTTTACTCAGAAGTAAGTAGATTTTAGCCCTAGAGTTAAAAAAAACAACCACAGTACCTATGTAGGATCATTAGAACTTACTTCCACCCTTACAGACTTTTTACATGAAATGGAAGAAAATGCACTTACGACTTACGGTTTTGATGATGAAAGAAAATTGGATAATAGAAAAAAGTGAGCTTTTTCCTTTGTAATCGTAGAGTAAGAGATAATTTAGTAATTGTACTTATATTTTCTGCAAAGGAAATTGGAAGTTTCTTTTCTTTTTATTTTCTCTTTCTGTACTTTCTCTCTTTTCTTTTTTTGTTCTTTCTACTTTCTATTAGTTTGTATTAATTTTTATGTTCTTTGTAAATCTTTTAATAAAATTTATATATATAAAAAAAGAACTTACCTCCAGGAAAAATACAGATACAGGTAGTCCTTATTTAGCAACCACAAATGGAACTGGCAACTCAGTTGTTAAGTGAAGTGGTCGCCAAGTGAAACCGCGACTGTGTGTACAATCGTATTTCAGCTTTCCTTTGCTTTACAGACTTGTGAAGGTCATATATGCAAGGATTGGTCACAAAGTTACTTTTTCATCACTGTCATAACTACAAATGGTCACTTAACAAGGCAGTCACTAAATGAGGACTACCTGTAGCCCAAGGGTTAAGCAATGGGTGGCTCTCTAGATGTTGCTGAATTGCAACTTCCAGCATCCCTTTCCATTAATCAGATTGCTTATTGTTTGCCAATGAAGGCAATGGAATTATTCCATTAAGAGCAGTGTTTCTGTTCTTCCAATCAGCTGACTTCTCCCACCCCAACCCCCCAAGAATCTATGTCCAACAGGACAACATTGGAGTGTTTCCATAGGATATTTATGCATGGTTAACCATGGTTTATCGAATTCATCCACCAAATTCTGTAGGTTTGCATAATACACTGAATAAAACACACCCACACAGGCTGGGCTCGCACAACACTTTGAAGTGGAAAAGTTGAATAGTATGTGATCCACATGCAAACCCAGCCATTCTGTCTCCGTTTAATGAGTGGTCCCCCAAAGACAAGAGAGAGAAAATGCATAAAGATAGTACCAAATCTGAGCTGCAAAAATAGGTGTCACAGCAAAAGGATATATAAAACTCTGATTCTCTACTTCTGTCTTGTGGTCATTTGGATGTCTGCAGGTCGAATCTGATAGCCTGAATATGTACTGTAGGACGATGAAGGTGAAGGAAACTAGCCGAAGGGTTAAGCAATGGGTGGCTCTCTAGATGTTGCTGAATTGCAACTTCCAGCATCCCTTTCCATTAATCAGATTGGCTGGAGCTGCTGGGAACTGTAGTTCAGCCCTACCTGGAGGGCCTATCCCTAGGCTACATCATAAAAACTTTATACTTAATGAAATTATCAAAGGCAGAATTCGTGCATATAGGTCAGTGATCACCAATCAGTCTAATGAGTAAAAGCTAAGAACTATCCTTAAGCAGTACTGAGGCAGAAAAATCACTTTGGACTCCTGAAATTAGGTAATCTTGCTATGCTTGTAAATACACCTCATGTAAGTGCCCTTGCTCAAAACACTGCTTACCTCAGAGTAATTACCTACACTTAATTAGTTAAAAAATGTTCATGATGACTATACACACAATATGGTATTTTAAAAATTATTAAATAAATAAAACATCATCATTATATATAATCATGAAAATACTATGTAGAGTGTTTCTGCAAGTATTAAAGTTGGACATTTCTGTCTATTAACATACTGTATGCACCCAACCAGTTCTGAGATAATATCTGAGCTGTGTTTGTATGACAGACCAATCCATGATTAACTGAACTACAATTTACTGAATTAACCTGAATTAATTGCCTGATCTGCAGAATGCACTACACCATAAACTAATCATACTATATAACATACTGAGCCACAAACCAGCCAGTGACATGCTGGCTAAGCAAATCCAGTTCTTATTTCTTATTTTCCACCGGGTAGAAGCAGAACTACCACAAGCAAATGTGGAACCTCTCCTATCGTTGGCGTTACTCTATCTGCACCTTTCCTCATCCTGGTGTTTTCCAGATATGATGGATTACAATTCCATCACCAGCAAGGAACTGCGAAGAAACAAAGAACAATGGAAACATTCTGCATAGGAAACAATAGGAAAATTCCTGGTGGCCCCTTTGACAAATACCTAGTTTTTGGTACAGTACAACAGTGCCAAGAAAAGCATCTGATAAATTGACACCCTGTGGAGAAGCCTGGATAGATGGAATTGCTATTTTTTAAAAAGCCTCCCCCATGTAATCATAGAATGGAAGAAAGGATGAAAATTAGTTAGACCATTTAGCATTCGACTGCATAGTTGTTAGAAGGGTGAGTTCAGCAGCTACAGGTACGTGATTTTCTGATTTGCTGGCTAAACTCCTAACACCAAAATGGGGCACTTTCCTTGACTGAGCAGAACAAGAGTCAGTCTCCCCAGAAAGGTTGCCTTTCAGTTATTATCCCCCACTCTCTGTGAAGCTGAATGCTTGGAAAGGAGAAGGCCCGTGTAAGAACCGCCAAGCAGGAGGCCCAAGTGATCCTTCTCCAATCATTTCTCTGCAACAAATTCTTAACATGTGCTGAAACCCAAGATCTTATGCAAGAGACTGACTGTATTGATTTTATTTGGAATTAGGGTTAGGCTGTATTCTTCTTTCCCCCCTAAACTTTTTATATTTAGAGTTTTGGCTCCATTAGTTTAGAAAGGAAAATTCTCATGAAAACCTTCCATATGTGCAAGACCGCACAACTGTACAGCTACCTCTTAAGTTTGGCACCAGGGTTATTTAGCTTGTTCTTCTAGGCTTTAGAAGGAGGCTCCAAAGCATCTTCCTTTCTATTTTTCCAAGCGTTTGAGGGGAGAAATCTTGGAGAGAAAAGCTAGGAACTCCCCAATGAGACAAACAAGGGTGTGTCAGGAAATTCAGCCTGAGAAACGGCAGCCAATCACAATAATACTTTATGGGCAATCTTTGAAAGACAGACTCCACCAGTAAGTTTTTAAATGATCCTCCCCTCCCATTAATCCCTTTTTCAAACCGACGTGACCACAAAGCAAGGCGTTCAGGATTGGAGCCAGCTAGCAGTGGGGCCAAACCAAAACTGTGCCCGCTACCCTTGTGAAACCAACCATGAGAAAAGGGCCCTTTTGGATGGGTGAAACAGGGAGCTATGTGGATATGTTCCACCATGGCTTTTATATGCTGCGGGCCAATGTTGTAGTTTTCCACCACTTGAGAGGGTTAGATGTTCCTAGTGACATTTCCTACCTAAATATATTCTAGATTCTGGAGAAGAGGAATAGCATTTTCCTCAATTACTGTACTTCTTGGATACTGTATGGATGTTGAGACAGCGTCTGGCCAGGGAAGGGGTTGGGAGGCAGTGCAGTAGCGTCTGTCAATATAGCACATACCGAGAACACCCCAGCATCAGATGGGATCAACGGCCTGCTGGGGAAATCACTGCAGCGGTTACCCCGGCATTGTAGCACACCACCTGCAGCTGGAAGAACAAGCAACCTTGCTTGCTTTGTTCCAGGTGCTGAATGCTTCAGATCACAGCTGGGAGGCTTCCAGAAAGCCAGTGCTGGGGGACCAGGGAGTTTAATCTTGTCCTCGTTCCAAATGATTGAGTCTCAGTGCCATGACACACCACCAGGAGCTGCTGGGTTGTCAAGGTGGAGCATTCTCTTTTCCCCAAATATTGCAAACCCTGGACCCCTTATGAGGCTGCTCTCCAGGAGCAGCTATATTAAGGGGGGGGGGGGGTGTTAATGTACTTAACCCAGAATAGATGCTTTGCTCTGAGTGTCACAGTCTCTTCTTTTATTCCATGATTCCCTATTACTTGAGCTCAGATGTACTGAAAAGGATGGGTGTCGCAGACTGAAGAAGGCCAAGAAAAACATGTTGGGCAGAGGAACAGATCTGGGATTATCCCATTTCCCTAGGTCTTTAAAAATGGGTGCCGGGCAGAAATGTAGCAGGCACAGCTTTTACATGTCCATCCACATACTGTCAAGTGGGATGGGGAAAATGTGACCTTCAGCCACGCTAGAAGTAATAATGTGGTACGGTATTGCCTGAAAGGCCACACATTCACTACTGTATAGATTTGCACAGAAGCACAGACCAATGGGACTGCCACCTTGACGATGTTGTTGCTGTTATGAGTCTCATTATCATCAAATGAAAAGTTGCTTGTACCCTTCGGACGGGTCCCCTCTTCCCAACCAGGCGCATTCTGAAGTGGCACACATGCTAGCTTACCCACTTTGAGACGTAAGGAAGAGAACAGGGAGGTGAGGTGGTGGAACCGTCTGCTAGTATTCATCTGTGGAGGTTGGAACAGACACTGGTTGACTCATACATACATTAAGAGAAGAGACAAAGATGCAGACAGATCCATGTATATGCAGGAGGCTGCATTAAGATTGCATGTTTGCATTTTATAGCTTTCTTCTTAAAAGGAAGAAAGAAAAGAAAATTATGCTGGCTTTTTAGATGAAAAAAATGCACCGCTGGCCTAGCTCAAGACATACGTTACTTAAAGGATGTGGTACTTTAAATAAAGGCTTTGCAGGGTATAATTGGGGCAAGATTTCATCCTGGCAGTTTTAAACACAAGCCTTAATTATAATATGAGTAGTTGTGTGCCAATGCTAACCGGGAGGCTAGAATTCACTCTGGCCTCCCAGTTGGGTCTCACATGTATTTTGGGAAGGAATGTATTTTTGAGAAAGGCTTTTGATATGGAATGGTCACCCTGGATTAAATAAAGGTTTCAGTTATCCCAGTCCTCCTATTACTGCCAGCACGGGCAAGGGAATGACCCTGAAAAGCCCACAGACAGGGCACACAGGTCCTAGAGGACTCCATTCTCTGCTTGTTTCGAGTTCCTTGAAAGCAGAGCTATACATTCCCTCTGAGGACTGAGCTCTTCCTAACCTTTGTGGCTAAAATAATAAATCTATTTACAAAGAATGCGTTGAGGATGACTACTTTTGAATCCCCTTTTTGTAAGCCATTTGGGATGAAGGTCGCCCACAGACAGCTCTAACACACGTGTAATTCTTTTTTATGCCAGTTACGCCCATATAAGGTCTTGCGGCTGCCTGTACCCTACCGCAGGCTTTTGCAACCTCACGTCCTTCCTCTGTCCATTTTCCAAGCCTCCGGCTAAATGCAAAAGGGTTTGTCCTGTCGCCTATCGTCTGTGGGCACTGAGGAATCACAGTCACAACATCAGTCTGCCAGCTCCAGCATCAGTCTCCTGTTGGGAGCTATTGCAAACAGGGCGTCCTCAGCATGCTTTCTGGTTCCCCGCCACCATCTCCTCCTCCTCCCCTCTTGACAAATTTTCCAGTGAATGAAAGGACTTCATTAGCAGTCAGGGAGCAATCAGTGCCCAATGGATGATCTGTGCCTAATGCCAAGCTCATTAAATGCCATGAAATTAACCAGAGGAAATCATCTGCTGAGATGCTTCCCTCCACCAAAAGCCAGGGAGATTCCTTTGCACCTGCAACTATGGAAGGTTGGTCTACTCCAGGAACTTGCTGAGAAATGCCAGCATTGCCAGGTGCAGTAAAAGCTAACACCCACTCTGGGTGGATCCTGGGTGGAAGCAGAGAAATATGCTTTAGGATTATTTATTTTAAATTACAATAATGTAAAGAAAAAAGAACATTTTGTTAAGAGATTCCAAGAGAAGTGTCCATGGGGCCCAACATGTGCCAAGTTACCTACTCCCACAGAAAGGTTCCCAGGACCTAAAAATCCTGCTCCTCAAAGTGGTTGTGCAAAGAGAAATGTAACCTTCATACAACTAAGATGCAATCTTTTACTGCTTCCATTCACCTAACCCCAAGTTCTGGTACTGGAAGAAGATTTCAGAAGACCCCTTGGACAGCTAAGATAATTCATAAGGATAAGCCCCAAAGCAAGCATAAATTTTGGAGCCTTTATGAAACTGGCCACTTTTAGGCATCTCCTGTCTGAGTTACAATTTAGTCTCAATGGCTTTGCTTACTGCCTGGCTAGTTTTCCTAGGATCATTGGCTTCTATTAGCAGCAATGCCTTTTAATCCATCCATGGTTACTGTCCCCTGTGTCACACTTCCAATTACCTGCTAGAAATTTCATTTCCCTTTTCTCAGCTCTTGCTCAAACTACTAGCCTAGCTTTCTTCCAAAACCTCTCTCTGTTTACATATTAGAGTCTGTAAGTGTGGACGCAGCATTAAATCATTTGTGGTATTCCTCATCACTTAGTTAGGGGCAAGAGACCTGGGGTCTTCTAGATGTTGATGAAATACAACTCCCAACAGCCCTAGGCAGCTTGGTAAATGATGAAAAATGCTGGGAATTATAGTTTAACAACATCTGGAGAGCCATAGGATCCCCATTTCTGGCAGATGTTTGTTCCCTGAGCTATGAGGTCATCTTGAAGTTGACTTCAACATGACCTCTGCAGAAAGATGCACCTGGATTCCACGTCTTACTCAAGTACAGCCCTTCCTTCCTCACACCTCCTCTGTTGCTTGAAAAAGTGAACAGTATATAGTAAAGTCCTTACCATATTCCATATTACAAACAAATACTCTCACGCACATGTATACAAATTGCATGCAGAATTTTGTAGTTGTCTATGAGACTTGGGCTTCTCCCAGAAGGACGTTTTTAATGTCCAATCAATATGCATCACTTGTTAAATAATTTTATGAGGCATCCTGACACTATCTTCAACCTTTATTCATCAGACCATATGTTATATTCTTTTAAATCATTTTTCCTCTTAATGAGGATAATATGCTTAGCAAGACAGCACAAATCTCAGAAGCTGTGGGTTGTTCCACAGCACTTTGATCCCATTGTTTTTTGGAGCTGGGATGGGTTTGTCATCTGCAGTGATATTCTTCCTTTCTACATTTCCCTTGTGCACCTCCTCAAAAAAACTGGCTATTCTGAATGTGTGCACAATTTTTTGTTTTACATCAAAATTCTGGAATTTCAGAACAGGACATCTTCACCTTTTTGAAATCATGCTGCTTCATCTCTAACTAACTTTTGATTTTTCACATTCGGGGTAAAAGGAATACTTTTCTGCATATGGACAGAGAAGGGCAATCAATCTGCCATATTCATGCAAACCCATATGATAGTAATGCTGAAACAGGGGGGTGGGAGTGTGAAGAAATAGACAACCTTTTATCAGGTACTGTCCACATTATAGATCTTTGGCCCAATTCTTGACCACATGAACTTCCCTTGGCTGACCCAGTAAGTCCAGTTGCTAAAGGTTGTGCTGCATGTATCGGTTTCTTCCTTATTTACAAAGCACAGAAGTACCAATATAATCATAGCAAGACTCAGAAATGGATGTTGAATAGTTAGGAGCATTCTGAAATTCTGAAATTCCTCTTTTTAAAAAATCCGTACCAAAAATGTGTACACAGCACAAGTGTAAGAACCTCCTGGGCACTTGCTTACAGTTATTAGTGAGTTTGGGGGAATGAATGGCTGGCAGGAGAAAGGGAAAAGTGATTTAGGGCATTTCCACACCATATGACATTAGTTCCACTCCCCAATCTTTAACAAAGCTGCTTGAAGCCAAGTTGCAGTCATCACTTCTGCAAACCTCCAAACACTGACAACAGATGGGGAACCACCATGAGTCAATCAGTGCTCATTTCCAGATGACCAACAGACGAGTACAACGTATTACTCAACTTCATGTCCCACGAGATCTATCCCAGAATCCTGGAGGAACAGAAGTACCTTCATCTGTACCCCACTACACAAAAGGGAAATAAATTTCTAGCACCTCCACCCTTCCCACCCCTTTCTAATACATGCTGTGCATTTGCAGCATGGCAAGAGAACAGTTTTGCTCCGGTTTTAGGTAAACTGGCAGAACCAGATAAAAACAGCAACTGAACTCTGATGCAGTGGGAATGTAATTGAAACACTGTGGTGGGAACTGATGCAAAACAACAACAACAATAGCAACAACAATAACACATATACATAAATATATATACATATTTATTTATTGTTTTAATGGTTTGTGTGAGCCGCCCAGAGTCTTCCATTGGAGGGAGATAAATTTAATAAAAAATAAATAAATACATACATACATACATACATACATACAGGCAGAGTTGCTCCTAGATAGGAGAAACCATTACACAGAAGTCTAAATGTAGTACATTTCATCACAATCTACCTACGGTGTGGGTAAATGCAGCTCGTTTATTTGCAGAAAAATATTTAACAAAAACCATTTCCTTGTTAAACAATTTAACAATTCAGGTTAAGTTCTGCAAGTGATAAAAAGGGGAGAAAATGGAAATAACGCATGTCACAGAAATTTTACGTTGAGGGAACAGTCAGAAGAAGCACAGCCCTCTGGCAGTAGATGGATGATGAGAAGCTGAGTCAGGCAGCAACAAAATGTTAGGCTTGTTTATTTAGATAGTAATATTGCCACCGTTATGTGTTACTCAGAAAAAGTGCGTGTGACTTCAATGGAAGTTTAAAGTGTTCCATTAAAATGTAGTTAAGTGTTTATTTTATTTATTTATTTTGGTGCCTTTGAGTCATTTTTGAATCCTGGCAACTACCTGGACAAGTCCCTGCAGTTTTCTTTGCAAGGTTTTTCAGAAGTGGTTTGCCCTTGCCTCCTTCCTGGGGCTGAGAAAGAGTGACTGGCCCAAGGTCACCCAGCTGGCTTCATGCCTAAGGCAGGACTAGCACTCATGGCCTCCCTGTTTCTAGCTTGGTGCCTTAACCACGAGACCAAACTGGCTCACTGAGTCAGTTTTTGACTCCTGGCAATTGCCTGGATAAGTCCCTGCAGTTTTCTTGGCAAGGTTTTTCAGAAGTGGTTTGCCCTTGCCTCCTTGCTAGGGCCGAGAGAGAGAGTGGCCCCAAATCATCCAGCTGGCTTTGTGCCTAAGGCAGGACTAGAAGTCATGGCCTTCCAGTTTCTAGCCTGATGCCTTAACCACTACACCAAACAGGCTCTCCTAAGTGTTTATAGGGATGAAAAATAGAAATATTATGCAATTTCTATAAGTTAGGAATTAGTAAGAAACCTATAGGCGGAAGTGGTATCATCATCATTAATATTGCAACAAGGTACAGAAAATGCCATTTCTTTGTCGCCATCCGGTGGTCATCCAGATATTTGCAACCCAGATCTGGTAGCCCTGCAGAATACTTTTATATTGGAAGTCACAATCATTCATATACTGCACAAAAGTAGAAACACTGACGTCTCTCCTAATCTAAATCTCTATATGATGCTCTACAGAACTGCTTTTCTTACAGGAACAAAACAATTATTCTACAGAAGACCAGGAAGACCGAGTCACTTTTATGGTCTGGGATTCCAGTATCAGGACAAAAATAAACTGCAAATGTGGCTTCCCTCTACAATGACTCACCCTGACTTCCCAATCACCTAGGAACCTGATACCAGGTAAGTAGCAAACTACAGGAAATACCGAAATGGGAAAGGTTTAGAAATGAGACAACACATAGGAGCCCTCCTGTGGCCAATTCAAAGATGGCAAGTCTTTGTTAGCAGTGAAAAATCCAGAGACTTTCTATGACAGTGGACTAGTCAAAATGAACTTCTGGTAGTCCTCGCTTCACAATGGCAACTGGTATTGGAATTTCCATTGCTAAGCGATGCGATTGTAAAGCGCGACACCACATGACTGTGCTGCTTAGCACAATTCTGGCAGTCCCTGGTTACCATTGTTAAGTGAATCACTGTGGGTCATTAAGCGAGGACCTTACATGACTGCAACATGACGAGCACCCAGATCATGATCATATGACTGCAAGGGCACTGCAACAGCCAGAACTCCAAGGAATGGTCATACATGCCACTCATTCAGCGCTGTTGCAAATTCAAACGGTCGCTGAATGAGTGGTCGTTAACTGAGGACCACCTGTAAAGGAAATAGACAGTGCATCTGTTAGAAACTGAACTGCCAGTTGGTCAGCTGATCCTGCACAAAATGTTTTATAAAAAGCAAGCAAAAAATCTGTTTCTTGGGGAATAGGGGTGGGGGAAAGAATTGGGAAGGGCTATTAGGTCATCAAGCCCCTGCTTAGTACATGATTCCAAATTAAAACAATCCTCACAGATGGCTATCATCAAGTGGTGTTGGAAAACCATTCTTGTCATATCCCGACAAAGGCATACCGCCACCCACTAGCACGGCCCAGGTTTTGCTGATGAAAACTGTCCTTTGATGTTTTCAAAAGTCAGGAAAAGCTCTTGCTCAAATGTGGAGTGGGTCAAAGTCTGCAGAGGACCTGGGATGTTTGAGATTGCATCCACGGTGGTGAAGGCAAAGGGCAGAGACTGTTCCATGCATGGAACTGGAGGAACAGCAAAGGGATCGAATCCCACAGAATTGCCTTCCCCAGCTTGGTGCCTTCTGAACATGTTGGGATCGCAGCTCCTAGATTTCTTGAATAACTTGGTATTTAGAGTCAAATTGAGGAAAATGTAGTCTTTACAGTCAAACTGAGTAAGGATTCAAAGGTCTCATACTGTTCTTATTTTAAGATGAGCTACGTTGAACCCCAGATGCTGAACAGTGCTGGAAGTTATAATTCAGCATGAACTGAAAAGCCACATGTTATTATTCATGCTACAGTGCACACATGTCTTTTAACATTCAAAATAACTAAAAAAACAAGGAGAAATAGCAGGCTTCTGGCTTCTTAAAAACTAACAATTTTATTATAGGACAAGCTTTCCTGGATTATATTCCACTCTACCTAATCCATGGAGGAGTATCCTGGGAGAGATGCATTATCCATGCATGAGAACTGCACAGCATCAAGCCTGAAACTGGAGTGGGAACCATCATGAGAAGAAGACCTAAGAGGCATAGTCCCAGTTAATGCCATGAGAATATACTTGCAGGTGGGGCAAACCTACAGTAACCCAGCACATATGACTGCCCACACAATCTAAACCCATAGTGGGAAGATATGCTAATGGGTGAAAACAGATGCAGGGCTGTGCCCATCTCATAGGCAAGATGCCCACCCATGTTCCAGATGAAGGACCAGTAGGGCAGGTGGACTGTGACTTTATAAGTCCCCAGCTGCTACCACAAAGTCCTTGAACTCATGATCCTCTTCAGGGTGAGAGGGGAGAATCTAGTGAAAAAAATGCCTATGTGCTAGAGTGGGACTGCCGCTGTTCTCTGAAGTTCCCTGTCTTGAGGACAGGGACCCATTAAGTACAACTCCAAATCCAGGAATGCATGATTGACAGAGATTATTTGAGAATTACCAGATAAATTCAGTATCACCCCAAGTTTCTCATGGTAAGCCACATGCTCTCCCTTTATGTAAGCAGGGACATCCCTCCAGTAGAGCTGCCATTTGGGGATTTAACCGAGAAACTGTAACTTTAACAATCTGAAAAAAACAACAACTTTTGGTTCTGCTTGCATGGAGATGCAACAAATGGAAAAGCTAGACTTCTTTGCACGCAAATGTTATGGGAAATGGCGATGTGGCTCTCTTCTTGTGATAATGAGAGAAAGACGTCCAGACGAATGGTCTCTCCGTAGTCTTGCACCCCGAGTGACTAGCAGGGCTTCCCCAATATTTTCAGCATATTACAAACCTTAAATTCAACCCAGCTTGCTGTATAATCTAAGAACGCAAAAGCACCTTCGAACGGAGCTCTGCTTCTGGTGACTGCATCCACACAGGTCCCTTTGTAGAGTCAAGTGTTTTCCCACAAGGGACCCTCTAGAATGTTTCTTCCAACTTCTCAGTCAAGCCAAAGTCCTGAAATTCACTGGTGGTCCCCAATCCAAAACTAAGACTATGCTGGCTAGGGAATTGTGGGAGTCCAAACATCTTAAAGTTGCCAAGTTTGACAAACACTGCACTACCCAATCACAACAAGATTTTAGTATTACATTTCATAGACAATGGAGAGGAAAACCATGTTTAAAACCAGCCCCTGTGCATAATGGTGTCTGCTACTCAGACAGGGCAATGGCTGGGCCTCCTAGGCCAAACTCACCATTCCTCTGTGTGTACAGCCTAGGACTTTTATTACCCATCTTTTAATCAAGAAGCCTCAGAGTTTCCCTCTTGCCAGCACCATCCTCTTCCCGCCCCCCCCCCCCCCGAGAAGCATCTTCAAATTACTCTCCTTTACCTGCCGCTGCACAGCAAAAGAAGTTGGGAATTACTTTCCATGTATAAATCCTGCCAACTCGGTCTGCCGATATATTCCCCCATCCCCTCTTTCTTTTGCCTGCTGCATCTAATCCATACTAATTAGCAAAATTACCATTGTTCTCGGCACCCCACCCCACTTCATGAACCTGCCAGGCCGGGGGGGGGTGCGCATGTGCGCACGTGCATTTAAATGAACCTGTTCAGGCTTCCTTTGTGCACCTGTGCCTGCCAGACAGTGGCCTTAGAGGTATGTAGGGATTCAGAGCATCCACTGCCTCTCCGGTACACAGGAAACCCTGCTTGCTTGGAGCAGACCGCTCATGTATCAATCTGCAGAGAGTAGAGAAGATGACCTTGATGGAGACAGGCAAGATCCCGTACTAAAGCGACAAGGGGAAAAACATATCTTAAGTCCAAAACAAGCAGAAAATATGCAGAAGCGGCTCAGATAGACACCTCCCTAATTCACTGATGTATAAGGAGGAGAAGGAGGACGAGGACGAGGAGGGGGACAATCAGACTTGCAAGATTCGGTTATTACAGCCAATCTCAATCAAAGTAGTCTTAGCCTTCCTCTGGAGTAGCTTCCTGGTCTGGGCTACGTGGTGGGGCTGACACAAACTTAGGCAGGATGAGCAGCTACTCCTTTCATGAGCAAAGCAGAGGAGAGTGAGAAGCTTGGGGAGCGCGTCGGTTTTCTCTCTTCTAATGGTGATTGGCTCTGCGTTCCTTCTCCTTGCAGCGAGAGAATGTTCTCCATGACCACCCACCAACTATTTCCAGGTGCTGGGGAATTTCCAGGTGCAGAGCCATTCCCTTCACCACTAGTTGAGGATGGAACTCATTTGTTATTGGTACTTTTTCTTCGTTTCATGCCCTTCCTCCCTCTGTTACCTGTTATTTGGTCTGCTTCTAAACACAGGTTGAAAATAGCCCAACTGACAGATAACTGGTGCGCAGAACAGAAGTGTGGGGTGAAGCAGGTGGGTTTCCTCCCACTTCACTCCATGCTCCCCCAGGACCTTCCATCTATTAGTTGGACAATATGACAGGTGACTAAATCCACCATTCCACACATTCGTCTAAACTCTCTCCATTCCACATTAATGTTGTTTTTCCTGCTGGCAGATAAGGCTCGGCAGAAAGAGAAATGAAGCCCAGGGTCTCCACTGATTGGTTTACACTTAACGTGTCTTATAGTCAGCTCATAAGGACAACACTCTCCATTGGCCTTGTTATTGTTGCAGAAAAAGGACTGACAATGAGGGTGGCATAATTTAGGCCAATATACTTTTCTGCCAGCTCAAGGACTGGTGGATAGTACTTCAACTTTGCCATCTGGAGGTGTCCTTAGGCTAATCTGAACTTTCACTGCCCCTTTTGCTCCCAGCAAAGGGATGTTAAAGGCGAAAGCTGAAAACACTGAGCAATGGGACAGTTCCCAATGGATATTCTGGGAAAGCTGATGTGAAACACAGCCATGTTGTAAGGATTTGAGTGATTGATTATGGGCCATCAAGTCATTTTCAACTCCTAGCGACCACATAGATAGATTTTCTCCATGACAATCTAGCCCTAATCTGTTCTTTCAGGTCTCCCAACGGTGCACTCCTCACCACTGTAACTGAGTCCATCCACCTTGCTGCTGATCATCCTCTAGGAATTGGATATTCATATCAAGTTCTTAACATTCTCTTTCCACAGAACTCTTGAATCAGGAGATCCATGGTATGTGGGGAGGAGGAACATTAGAGCTCCTCTCTCCCAAATTTACTCCCTCTAGAGACATCACCACATCACTACCACATCCCCTCTAATTAAAAGAAAAAGTATGCCCCTCCCTCTCAGAAGGTTTTTCCACTCCTGATTTATGGGACCACTTTCTGATTAATTGCATCTGGCAGGACATTACAGACAATAAGTAAGCCTAAAACAAACTGTAGATAGCTGTTTCCTAACTGCACTACTGAGGGAGAGTAGGCACAGTCACCAATAAGCCATGCTTTTAACTCATTATGTGGTCCAAACACACCCAATATTTTAGAGAAAGCAACCACCTCAATATATCCTTTTAATCTCAGGCAGTGAAATGACCTGAAATATATTCACTACCCCTGATACGCCTGAAGATGTTTCCACAAATAGCCACCACCCTTGAGGATGCTTCTACAAATAGCCATTTATGTCCATCTGTGATGGAGTATCCAGACAATAACATCGTCAGCTGACTGCGTAATTTCCCGTGCTTTTTGAGTTTTCATCCCATCTTTTCCAAGACACTGAAAGACAACAGAGTGTTGATTGTGGAAAAGCTGTACTTCAGCATGAGACACCTTTGTATAGATATAACAGAAAAATCACATCTGTGTCTGCTCTATCCAGAGGTTGAAAATACCCATCTTATCAAGAATGCCTCCAGGACAAGGACTCCCACTCCCAGAAAGTGCCAATAGTCAGTCCCCTAAATCCCCAAACTACATCATCATCTAAAGCTTCTGAGAACCAACACGCAAACTATGGATCAATAACATGGCATCTGTGGCAACATGGCTCATGTAACACCACCAGATGGCATCTAAGGGGACCCAAAATTAAATAAATGAAAATATATAGAAATGGCCAAAATCTTGTGAGATTGTTCAGTCGGTTCCCACTTAATATCTTGCAAGAATATCATATATTATGAGATTTTGAGCAGGAATTGTAAAGTTTTTCAAGATTTCACAATATTTCATCCATCTAATTTTTCAAAAATGGCATCAGTCCCAGTTATCATATGCAATATCCTTTGCCCTAAATATTAGGAATCACCCAGAAAAAAACTGGTGCCCCAATTAAAGCACAAACCTGTACAAATCAGCATTACTCACACATACATACATGCACAGTTCTGCAACCTGGAATAGTTTGCAGCCCAAACTTAAACCAGGAAGTTACTGGTTTAAGTACCAACTGTTCCTGATGATATGGAAAAGCTGGAACCATCTATAATCTATGAGAAGTAACTGAGCAATTCCACAGAAGGAAGTGGTACCAAACAGGGAACAGCAGAATGTGTGAAGGGACCAACAAGATCATCAGATAATAGAATGTAGAGGCTGAATGTTACTGTATAGATCATCTAGTTCAACCCCAGGCCCACTGCAAGAATCCACTACAACAGCATTCCTGACAGATCACCATTCAGCCTCATTTAAATATTTCTAGCAAAGGAGAATCCACCACTTTTCTAGGCTGGCTGTTCTGTTATTGAACAGATGTTACCATCAGGAAATTTCACCTGATGTCCAACCGAACTCTTCTTCCTTGTAATTTAAATCCATTGTTTCTTGTCCTGCCTTCTACATGACAGCCATTAGATACTTGAAGAGATATATCATCTCTCCTCACAGACATCTCCAGACTAAACATACCCAACACCTCCAATCATTCCTCATAATTATTTTTCTTCCAGGCCTCTTATCATCTTGGTTGTTCTTTTCTGGACAAGCTTCAATTTGTCAATGTCCTTCCTAAAATGTAGTGTCCAGAACTGGATTCAGTATTCTAGGTGTGGTCTGACCAATGCAGAATAGAAAGGAACAATGACAGTGCCTTCAGCTGAGGCAAATAATTGATTGTTTCCATCATGAGTTTACTTACTTTAACCTTCTAATGAAGCTCATGGCTTATTGGTCCTTGGAATCTACTTGTAATGAATTCAGTGACCAGCGCATATTATCTACTTCAGCTTTCTGTAGCCTGGTGCCCTCCAGAACTGCTGGGCTTCAACTCTTACATCCTCCAGCCAACTTAGCTAGGCCCACTGGGGAGAAGGGAGTTGAAGTCCAACACTTCTACAAGGCTTCAAATTGGGGAAGCCCAATATGCAATGACTGTCCAAAATTTCAGAAGAAATTGGCCTTGTCTATGTAGAGATGTCAGACACTGAACATAGAAGCCTTCATACGCAAAGCATGTCCTCTTCCATTAATCCACTTTACCTTGTGTTCATCTCCTCTGCATACTTGCATGGATATACATCCATAAAATAATTTTCCTGTGGAGATTTTAAAGTTACAGAGTATTCAGAATTTATGCTCGACCCGTAGTCCTTCCATATTCATGCAGGCCTATATATTCACAGGTGCCCCTTTTATTTGAATTGTTCTGTCACACATCCTGCAAAGAGCCTACCTTTCTTTAATTTAATTTAGTTTAATTTAATTTAATTTAATTTAATTTTAAAGAAGAAGCAATGAACTATCTGGAAAATGTTTCAATGAAATGTTATTTCTCTGCCCCAGGCAAAATGAGCACTAATGAACACCATACTGAAGATTAAGGCCAAATTAACTAAGACATTATCTCTCTAAATATGAAGCGAGTGACCACGAACTAACACACACAAAAAAGTGGAAAAAATTAATTCAGAAAGTTAGTAGGAAAAGTGATGCAATCAAAGGGAGAGACTGAAACATTCTTCCCTGCAGCCTCAAAGTAAAGATAACAAGAGATTTCCTCTCCCTATTCCCACCACAACTCACTCTTTACCAGCTGCTTTATATAGAGGCGCCGGTAGACTATAGATCTGATCAGACTTACCCAGCTCTACCTACTACTGTGGCAGCCCCTGTCTGGATTCTCAGGCAGAAAGAAGAGCTTGCCATCACCTACCACCCGAATCCTGACCTGGAGGTGCAGAGAAATCCACATTAACTCAGCTCCTGTTCATTCTTGACACTATCGCTTTGTGTTTTACCATAAACATTTCTTCAGCAACCCATTCCCACTGCATTCAATTTGGTTTATGTTTCTCCTGGCATATCCAAGTCTCATATGCACATAACAAACAGGGTGGAAGCACTATCTTATACACTTCTTTTCATTCTTTGCAACATGTCACCTACTACCCATTCCCTTCTACCAGCACTTGCACATGTTAAACATTTTCCTTCCATTTTCCCATCTTTAGTAAATATTCCACCCAGATAAATTCATTGACTTACTCTAGTTTAAACATAGTTGATGGATCTGCAGTCTTTCATTCTGTTTCCCTGTCAATCACACTGTCTTGATCTTTGATACATTAATTTTCAGTTCTATACTTCTCGTTGCATTATATTTCACTGCAGTTCATTTAGATTCTCACCAGCAACATGGCATCACCTGCATGTAAAATGCATGTCTCTAACCAACACACCTCTCACATCATCACAAACATTCTTTATACATTTATTGATAGTACATGAAACAACCAAAGGAAGACCACACATTTTTAATTAGTCCCTGGTCAGACTTAACCTTTCACTAAGCATTCCATTGATTGTCACACATTTTTTATTTCTATTACATGTCACTTTTATTGCATTCAGCAAGGAACTTTCAACTCCATACTTGTGCAAAACATTCAACAATCAAAACCTATTCACTGCTCACTTTCTCAGATTCAAACATTTCTCCGGTACCTTCTGAAGTGCAAAATCTGGTCCGCACATTCTGTCTGGCTTAAAGTTAAACTGCGCTTCCCAGATTTTGTTCATTGCATCACTTGTGCCTTTTTAATCAGAGTTCTACCAAATGTCTTTCCGGGCACTCTTAACAAACTAATCCCCCTGTAGTTTTTGCATTCACTCTTGCTACCATTCCTTTCTTAGAATGGAACAATATCAGACACAGATGAACTCTTCACACCTATTAAATAAGTCCCATAGCCACTCTGCAAGCAAATGACATCCATATTTCTCCAGTTACACCATCTACCTCAGCAATCAGAGCCATCGATGTAAGGTTTAGTGCTATTATACTTAAATATTATTATTCAGTTTTATCCCAAATCATTTCATCACTCTTATTTTTAATTCCAGTCACTCTGTCAGAGGGTTCTTGTTTCCCCTTTTCACTAGCTTCCAAACAGTTGCTTATTACCTTCAAAAGCATTCTGTATCTTCTCTGCCCCTTTTAATTCTAACCATTCCTTCTTCTCTTTGACTATATTTTTTGCAACTATTTCTCTCTGTTTCATATACTGTAAATATGCTTGTTGTTTTTGCTAAAACATTTTCTTACGTGCGTTTTTGTCATCTATAGCTTCTTTCACTTCATCATGCCACCTAGCATCCATTTTTTATCTCCCATTAGCACAACCCTACACACTTCTGAGGCACTCTGTAACCCACTTATTTTCAGTCTGTTCCAAACACTGCCACATCCTCTTTTCTTATTTGCACATTCCATTCATTATTTGGGGAGATTAATCTATCCCCTGGTTCTTTTTCCATTTGGAGTCATAGTTTTTCTTCCTTCCTACTTTCACTCTAATTTCTTTCACTTTTTTCCTTTTCTTCCAAGCCCCTTTTTCTCCCAACATCCACTCTTGACATTATGAAATAGTAATTTGTCCCACATTCCGAACTACTCATTATCCTTCATTAATTCTCTCAGTATTTAATCCTAAACAATCAAATCATGCTTTTAATTAATCCTTTTTTCACATATAGATGTGAAACAGGCCTTTACGGTCCAATGCTTAGAATGAAGAGAGGAAATCAGTAAAGATACTGTAAAACTAAACAATTGGTGCTTTGATGGGTCTCCTATAACAGAAAGGGCCATTATGACATCATGGAGATTGAAGATTCCATAATGTTGTAAGTAAGTAGAGATGCCAAGACAAGCAGGTGGATAACTAAGACAGGAATCCTGGACCATGAAAATCATCTACATCCATGCATAGCTCCCATGCCTACAGCACCAGGAGGCAGGGGATGAAGGCTATTCAGACTAAAGATCTGGTGAATCAGCTCCTGTGGAGCTGGTTTCAAACAACCCAGTAAGTTATAAAACCAAAACTCCCACCAACCCACCTACTGGTAAAGCATGTATTCCAATCGTAGTTGAGAATGAGCGTGCAATTTACAATTTTCCTTATAGACAAAAAAAAGTTTATTTTGCTTTTAGTTTTGATTGGTGAACACTGACCTTCTAATAATTAACTAATTCATCTCAGAAGCTTGGAGTCTGCTCACCACTGCAGTAAGTCATTTCTCCACCATCCTATCACCAACCAGAGCTAATCAAATACCTGTGCCCCACAGAGAAACCATTACACTCCTGGTGCAGTTTGCAGAATACCAGGCCCAGAGGTTATTCCAACGATTTTCCAATAATCGCCTACTGCAAACCTTGATTCCATATTGGAGATGCTTTTTCAGGTGAGCATTGCTACTAGGAAGAAGCTGAACATCTAGAGCAGGGGGGACAATAAGATACAGAGGGAAAAGAATGTACAGCTGTATCTGTATCTAAAAAGGACTCACTTTGCCAAAGATATTCATTACCCGCTGTATTGTTGCAAATTTTATCACCAATTTTTAAAATCTATTATTATTAAAAGTTCTCCTTGCATTCCACTAAAAAGCATTCAAATTACTGTACCAATCAGATAGTAAAAATGCTATTAATGTTTTATGTGGATAAATAATCAAACACTGAGAAGCAGCAGACAAAACAGCAGCTAAAAAACACTGAAGATTTTTACATATCATTAGAAGGGGCAACATGATAGAATTTGAAAGTCCTTGCAGGAAAATAAACTCTAGAGTGGGGGACTCTATCACTGAAGCAGCCCTTTCTCTGGAACTGATATGTCTTTAAATACAGTTCTTTTTGTAAAACAATAATTTAAAAATGATGAAGATTTCAAATACTATGTATAATTTGCACTGGAGTGAAGCTTGGTTTTAGCTGTAGTTTTTCTGTTACTGCTCATATTCAGGATACTTCCAAGAGTGATTTCTAAAACAAACCTTCCAAAACGTGGTTTGTTTTTACAGTATAACTATTTTGGTATGTTTTCCTTTTTCATCCGACAAAGAACAAAAGCTCCGCTCACAGCACACCAAGAAAAGGATCAAAGAGAAAGGGGAGATGCTAATCAGAAGAATCGAGCTACAAATCAGCAAAGGGAAGATAGTAGAGCTCATCCCACCTCTGGAAGAGAGAGAGCATCACTGCCTTCTGAGTCTATCTACAGCTTGTTTGACAATGATGGGCGGTTAGATGTCTTTAGTATGCGCAAGCTGGTCTATGAGAGAGGTAAAAACTGGACATGTCAGTGCAAATAGTGAAACCTGGTTTTACATCTATCTCCTCTGTGGTGAGAAGATCCCAGTACACACAAAAAAGTAGGGCTGGTTCTAACAAATTAAGAGGGAGCTTTTTCTCTTTTTTTAATGCGGGAGGTAGGGGAGGAATGATTCAACAAATCCAATCTTACATTGTTGACCACAGATCTTACAAATTAAACTCAGGCAACTGGATGCCTCTGAGATATATTGCATCACAAACCTCTATTAGCCCTAATTAGTATGGTGGCCATGTGTTATGGGAATTTGGGTCCAAAGCAGGTTGGCTTTCAGTCTGGTAGATGTTGGGATAATTTACATCACTGTCTTGACATCAGGGTTGTTATTATTATGGAGGAGGAAAACTACGGTAGTCCCTCTTTGCCTTTTTCAACAGGAGCTTTCAGCTTTGCAAAGCATGGTGGCAATGGAGGTTAACAGCTGCCCTGTATGGCAAAAGAAGGGCTTGCTTCAGACTAAAGCAACAGGCGATAGTTGCATCAAACAGCCCAGTTACACTCCAAGGGCAACCTCCGTTCTCATGTAAGAGCTTTGCCCAATTTACTGCTCTCTAGGTGTGCAGAGACTAAGGGCACCCAAGCTCTTAGCCAGCGTGGCCTAGAAATTTGGAGAGTTATAGCCCTTATGTATTCAGAGGGTACCCCCGAGGGAAGCCATCATAGGCATTAGAGTTCAGAAATGGGCAGAGAGAGCACCTTGTAGGATAGCTCGCTGGTTTCTGAAAATGTTGCAGGTTATGCTAAGATAAGTTTGGAAAACAGTGTGAGCTGGCAAGGTGTTTCATGTTCCAAATATGAGAGGCCATGCTTAGAATACCTTTACTTGTACAAATTATGCCTTGACTGCTAAGATATTCTGAATATGCAGCTTTGCCTTGTAATTTAAAGTGCATTCATTGACCACAGGGATTCCAACAGGAAAGCAAGATGACACAAAGTCTAAAATCAGCTTGGTCCTGGGATCATGCTGTTAGAGATCCATCATTTTAGCTGGCTTTCATAATGACGATCCAGACTGTGGTTTCTGGGAATGCACAGTAAGCCTCTCCAGTGTCAATCTGCCCATACCATTTCTGAGTTGCAAATATCCAAGTGACCATCCAATGACAACAAAAAATAGAAAACCTTGCCTGAAATTCTGCAGTCACGATACAGTACAGCTATCAAGGAAAGACCCATTATCCTTCCCTGCAGCAAAAGCTCTTGCTTGTCTGCTAGCTCATTCTGTAACCAAGTTGCCCCAAGAACCTCAGTAACAGAATGACCAAGTGTCCCCAGGACTTCTTCCAACTTTGGAATTAGGGATCAGCAAGAGAAATACAATCCTTGCCTAACTGTGGTATCCCAAACATGAGAAGAAGACTGGTCACGTGTCACACGTACTGGATAGTAGCAGCACATTGTATGTGGGCTGTGGGCTATATATGTGAAGATATGAAAGTCTGTGCCTCCCATCAAGCTCAATAGAGTAGAATTACTAGGTAGTCTTTTTCTGCAGAAATGGATCCAGGTTCTATCTGAATCTTTCCCAAAAAAATCATATACTTTGGGGGTGATCAGTTGTAATCACTCATATCCTGATCTGTGACTTGGTTTCTTTTGTCTAGACCAGGACGTGGAGCAGGGAAGAACTAAGATCAATATACAGCATGATGAATTAGCTTTATGGATGGTAGAAATGAAGCCAAGGATGTTGGAAACCAACTGTATTCATTCCTGGGAAAACAGATTTGTTTCCAAGTACAGGAAGCAACAAGACAGAGAGGTTTTAATCACCCCTTAAGCATAGTTTGGGAACTGTCCTATGACGATGGGATGCAGATTTGGAGTTAATGAAGGACTTCTGTGCCAGAGTAACCTATTGGGCAGAAAGTCTCAGTACAAGCTGTGTATACAGTATTTTGCAATTCCATCGACTGAGGAAGAAACTTTCAAATGAGCTTTCAAAGTATTTGACTACCACACCACATCCTCTGGCAGTTAGGAAGAAGGAAATTTGGAGCAAAAAGTATTCTATCCCCCTTCCCCCAAAACCAGTGTTTTTCAAGATCTTCAATAGGATGAGGGACATAATTACACTTCCCAACCAATGTTCCATGGGGCTATTTGAGAATGAATATCTGTCTGTCTATCCAAGGCACACATCCCAGTGAAAGAAAAATCACCTGGAAGTTTCTATTCGGCGTGTACCCTGAGAAATCCACAACTGAAGAGAGGAAGGAGCTGGATCGGCAAATGTCCTCCCAGTATCAATGGATGAAGCATTCATGGAAGCAGCACTTCCCCTGGGCTGCCAGCATGAGGACCCAATGTGATTGTAAGTGCTGCTTCTGCCTGCTAGCTTTATATATCCCTAGGCTCCTCCCACTGGGCGGAGAAACATGGCTCCTCCTTTTAAAGGGCTCCTGCCTGGACAATGAGGTGATCCCTACTCTTCCCTTGTGCCTGCAGTTGAGCTTTCCTTGGCCATTCAGAAACACAGTGAAGACCAGAGGGAAATGGAAGCAGCCAGTCCACCTACAGACATCTACAACGAGGTGAGGAATAAAGCAGAGACTATGCTTCTTGAAAATAAGCCAAGTGGGGCAACTAGCAAACTAACTGTGAACTGGACTTCATAATTTTATCCGATGGTTTAGTGCATGGCTCAGAATGGAGAGGGCTGCTTGTTGTTCCTCTGTAAAGTTAGACGCGTGGAGATTTTCCACTGACCAAGGAATGTCCACAACCAGCCAGCAGTCCCATGAAATTAGAGGTTTCCATGCCAAAAGATTTTGCTAAGCATCGATGAACCTATCATCAGTCAAGGCTGAATAGTCTGAATATTCAAAGCTAGCATTTCCAAAAAAAAGACGCCCTCCAAATCTTCTCACAGACTTCTTAAAATTGTATGTTAAAAAGTTCAGCTGTGGAAGGGGTGAATCAGGATGGATTGTGTGACATTGCATGGAAGGTATATTCTTAAACATCTTTTCCATTGGGTAGTGCATTTGCTCTCACTAGGACTAGAGGAAGGGGAGGAAGGGAGGAGGCAGACTAGGAAATGGGTGCTAGTAGAAAGGATTAAACCTTGCCTCATCCAAGGGCTGTGGTCCTGGGCCCAGACTACTCTCCCAAAAAAGCCACATGGATTCCTCAGAGTCATTTTTTTAAATGTTCACAGAGGACAAACACTCTGATGGTTGAGACCCATTGACAGCTCAGTTCAGCCTACAATAAACCTTACTTTCTGTCCCCAGACCAAAAACTCATCAGATTTGCTTTGTAATGTTACTCTTTTATAAGATCATCTACTCATCTTTCCCAGTCAGAAAAACTTCAGTTATGTTGGCTAGGGCCTCCGTAATCCCCAGCCAGACTGGCCAACCATAGGAGACTGATGAGGGTTGTATCCATTGCACCCGTGAGCCGTCAGGTTGAGAAATATTGGTATAACAATAAGGAATCCATGAAATATAAAGGGGTATGGCACTTATCCCCTCATTATTGATTGTGTTGTCCACAACAAATACATGTCCTTACTATAAAGGTGTGGTTCTTTTCAAATTCCCAGCCAGGAAAGTCTTTGCCATGCGTTTGTGTGTTTTATGTGTGAGAATGAATGCATGGATAGATGCATCTGTGGGCTTTGTGCATCTTTTATGCATGAGTGGATGTGTATGAATCAGCATGGAGTTTGTTTGGCAGCAAGAATGCGAGTATGTGGTGTCAAAGGGCAAGACTTCTGCAACCTTGCAAAGGTTAAGTGTAACCTTTGTGTGTTTCATGGTGCCTGAAAACCATTCCATATGCATGAAACATAGAAACATGGGAGGTTAGTTTGACTCATTTTGTCTTCTGTTGTTGATGCTGACTGAGAGATGGTCTCCCAGATACTGGCCCAGGATGTCACCTACCTGGTGATGCTGGGGTTGAGCCTCATGTGTGCAACATGTGTGTGCTCAGTCACTAAGCCTAAACTAATATCAAGCCAATTCTGTCTTTCACCAGAATAGTGTGTCCTTACAATACGTTAATGAACAACAGTTCCAAAATGCGCTGAGAGACATTGATGCTGACATACCCCGGACTGACCGACATCGGACCTTCTTCCAGTGAGAGCATCTCCTTCTCCAGCCACAACTAAGCTGAAACCAAAAGCTGGCTATCCAGCACATTTGCAGACTCAGAGCTTTCAGGCTGGGTTGTTCTCTGAACAGCTTGCCCAAGCTGAACATAGCCAGCCTGGCTTCTTCTGCTTTGCCAGACCCAGGAAGAAGAATGTTTATAAACACCTGGTGAATTGTCAGCTGTAACTGACAGGTTTCATCTGGCTGGGTGGATCAAAATTGGTGCAGGGCTAAGTGGGAATATCTATCAAATCAGATTTGATTAAAATTGGGCATATCAGAAACACAAAAACATTATTTGGGGGAATATTTGCATTTTTACAACAAACTGATTTGATTACTCATCCCTCTCAGAAAATGCAGAATCTTGTTACCATTCTTTTATTTGCTGAAATTTACCCTGCGTTCCACCTTCGAGAAAACCAAATTACTCAAAACTGAAACTCATACAGCCAAGACAGATTCAGTGTAGGTGATCTGAAGTCATATTGCCTGACCAATTTTTTTTAAAATCAAAAGCAGTCATGGAGTGATCCAATCTTGCTCGTGCAGGATAGCTAGACAAACAGATGCTTAACTTTCCCACTCCTGTGCTGGTTTTGTGATCTAAATACCTCCTAATATAGTTACTAGCTTTCTGAATTGAGGCCACTTAGACACACTCCTCCTTAAACTGCTGCTCTAATCAAATTGGTTTTCCCCATCCCCAAAGTGCTTCACTGCTTTTTAAAAGACAACCTCAGTTTATCTGTGCCAAGAACCACAACAACAAAGAACAGGGACAACCTTGAAGTTGCTCAGTTACCTTCCGGCAGCAGGTTGAATAGACTTTGAACTACATTTCTATTTAGATTCTAAGAATTATTTATACATGTATGCAGAAACACACATACCACTGTATAATTTGCAAACTTTATGCAAATCCATGTCTTCTCTTATCTGGCGATGAATGATCTGTCGCTGCTACCGTAGCACCTGTGAGTTTCCTCTCTCTTTACAGACGTGAAGGGCTAGTGAAGCTGCTTTACCTCCGGGACATTCTCATCACGTACGCAGCCTTTCACCAAGGTGAGGAAACCATTGTACAATCCCTGCTTCCAGGAATTTCAGCTGACAATATCAGTCTCCTGCCTGTTGTTTCCCTACTCTGCCCACCTCCCCCCTCTCTGTTCCTGACACTTAACGGTTCCACCATTCATCATTTATATGGACCTCTCAATGTGCCAAGTATTTTTCAGCCCAAAGTATTTTTCAAAGAGACGCAGGGCTTTTCTTAAGGAGGTCTAAGGAAGGAATAGACTTGCCCCCCAGAGGTGTCTGCTGAATGTTGTGCTAAGCATTCCCATATTTGACATTTGGTAGAGGTTGCATTATGCAAGATGTGCAAAATCCTATCTCCGTCTCTCCCCACCCAGGGCTGGCTCTATCATTGGGCAGAGTGTGCCAGCTGCCTTAAGGCAACAAATGCTTATAGAGTAGGCAGGGCAAGCTACGCGTGTGCCCTGTGCTTTCTAAGATAGCTGCTGCTATCAGGTGCTGGGAAGGATATGCTTCCATCATTGTCACTACCAATCTAATCAATTAATGTACACAGAATCGAGAGGGGCACTGGGGTGGGGTGGGGTGGGGGGCCTCAAGCAGCAGACTGTCTTAGGCTAGCTCTGTTCCTCACCCATAAATCTCTGAAGCTAGTCACGACATTTCTGTTCTTTCCCCTAAGATTGCTCTTTACCCCATGTTTTGAAAAGTGCTTCGAGAGGCTATTGTATTGGAAGCGGTATAAAAATGGTGCACATATCCCACTTTAGAAGTTTATCATACAAACCCATGCCTTTTCATTCAAAAATGAGTTCTACTAATTCAACAGGACATTTTCCCAAAGTGGGGTGCATCACGTTGCAGCCCAGATGTAGAATTCTACCTCGGGGTGGGGGGTGCTGCTAAGGACTTTTGAAGGCTGCAGACCTTCCTTTCCACTAGCACAGCTCCTTCGTTCCAATGGAAAAGAAATCCACACCAGAGCGTTAACCACTGCGTTGCAGGAGCAAAAAGCTCCATTGGCAGAGCTTGGGCAACTGTTGCTCCTTTCTAGCCAGCCCTACCATTAAGCGAGGGAGGCAACAATTCCAGGCCACAAACACCAGGAGTTCCCCGCTCTTCCTCTCGAGACTTGCCATGCCCCTGGGTTGAATGGCAGAGCTACGTATCTGCCTACAAGCCTCCCTGGGTTGTGCCCCCAAGGAAGCAAGCCCTACCATCAGGAGCGTTGCAGGATACTGGCCTATCATCAGTTTTGAAGGAAGAGGCAATAGTTAGCTTTGGTCCTGAATTACAGTAAATTCTCATTATTCACAGTAATTACGTTCTATCAGATCGCCATGAACACTGAATTAGTGAATACTGAACTGTTGCTCCTAGGGAGATATAGGATTAGGTTCCCGAAAGCCTCTGGTCACAACATCTTCATCAACCAATCAATACATAACCTTGTTTTAGGTGTGTTTCTGTTAAAAGACACCTTATTTAAGATATACAGTATATATTTCATACAAATAAAGTCCTGGAAAAAAAGATTAAACAAAGTGCAAGCATTTAAGGTTTTATTAAACAATCTTACTTCTGATGGCCATTTAAACCAGTGAGATCACTGAGAGAAGGCAGACATGTGCAGAGCAGTGATTCAAAACTTTCGCTGCATTACCGCAAATAACTGCAAAAGCGTCACGAATATTGATTTTGGAGTTACAAATAAATTTTCATGAGTCGGCGAATTCAGAGATATGGAACCCATGAATAATGAGGATTGACTGTAATATTGATCAGTGGAGGTTGAACCTCTGTACATGTTTTTATCTGACAAGAGGTGTCTATGAACCCAGTGGGACATATTTTTAAGAAAGCATGCAGATGACTCTGTAGCCTGCATAACAACATGCTATAGGACAATTATTGTTTATGACCTGTTCTTGCTGACCAAAAAAAAAAAATGCTTTTATTTTACTGGGCAAGTGAATAAACCTCCAGAGAAGCTGTAGCATGCAAGAGTAATATATAACAGTGTGTAGAACTTAGAGGGCCTTTGTGTGAGAAATGACAGCATTCAACTTCTCTGCTCTCATGGTCTGAATTATTATTATTATTATTATTATTATTATTATTATTATTATTACTGGTATTCTACAATTAGATCCACAGTCAAAGACTGGTGGAAACTGAATAATTCAAGTCCTAACCATTATTACAGTTACTCCCACAGTCAGCCAGACGTTTAGACTGGATTTGGCAGTATTGTCCACCTATTGAGTCCTTCCCAAGGACCTGGGATAGGCAGATGTTGTTGCTTGACGGTGTTAAAGGTATCATCGCAGGATATAAGCTATTCCAACTAAGGCTGCCTTTTGCAATTGACCGATGGTGATTTTGTCAATGCCGATGGTGTTCACGTGATGCTCCAGATGTTTTGGGATTGCACTGAAGGCACCTGTTACTATTGGTACCATCTTTGCTTTCTTTTGCCACAGTCGTTCTACTTCTATTTGCAGGGCTTTATATTTTGTGATTTTCTCCAGTTCTTTCTCTTTTCTGCTGTCTCCAGGTATTGCAATGTCCACTATCCAGACTTCTTTGTCTTTCTTATCAACAGCTGTTAAAATGTTAATTGGGGTGTTGTGTGGCAGGTGCTTGTCTGTTTGAATTCTAAAGTCCCAGAGCAGTTTAGTTTCTTCATTTTCTATTACTTTGTTCTGTGGTCCCACCAGTTCTTGCTTGCAGGCAAATGGTATTTCTTGCAGATATTCCAGTGCACCATTGTTGCTACGTTTTCATGCTGTTGTTCATAGTCAGTCTGTGTGATCTTCTTGCAGTAGCTAACTAGGTGGTCCACTGTTTCTTCAGCTGCTTTGCAGAGGTGGCATTTGCTGTCTGTTGCTGTCTTCTCGATTCTGGCTTTGTATGCATTTGTTCTTAGGGCTTGGTCTTGTGCAGCCATAATTAGCCCCTCTGTCTCTTTCTTCAACTTCCCTGCTCTTAGCCATTGCCAGGTCTTGTTATCTGCTTTGCCTGCTAGTTTTTTTGTGTACTGGCCATGTAATACTTTGCCTTGCCATGTCTCTTTTCTATTCTTCATTGAGCTGGCCTCCCCTACCTGGAATTGAACAATTCAACCATACTGGTTAGGAATTATGGGAATTGTGGTCCCACACATCCAGAGAGAGAAATGTGGGAAAGGCTGGCCATATAAAAAGAAGGTGAAGACATTTTGGAGTCAAGCTCAACTTTTGGAGACTGCCGTTGTGCAGATTTTGTGGCTGCATTGTGAAACAGGTTTGGCATCACTCTCTTCCCAGGTGCTTTTCCATTTCCCAATCTAGCCAATGGCTGTGGAATTCCTCAGTGGCCCCCACTCAAGTGCTAACCAGAGTCGAGCCTGCTTAGCTTCCCAGCCCATACGAAGTGTTCTGAAGCTGAACTCTGAATGGGGGGGGGGGGGGGGGGCGGGCGGATAGTGCTCCGGCTTCTTCCGTTTCTGGTTTGTTCTCACCTATCCGCAGAGATCGGATACTGCCGGGGGATGCATTACTTTGCCAGCCGCTTCTTAGAGACCCTGGACAACGAGACAGAGGCTTTTTGGTGTTTTGTGGGATACATGCGACGGTCAGCGTGGGGCTTCACCACCATGGGTGTCCGTCGTAAGATACGTAAGTAGGGGGGAGAACGGAGGGGCGAAGACAGATGTAACCTTTGCCAAGCAGCTGTGCTGATTGGAAGTGTTCTCTTTGGTGCAAACATCATGTCTCCTCTTCGGCGAAAGCTTCAAGGGAAGGAGAGGGGGCTGCTTCCTGCAACTTTGCAGAAAACATGAATTGTGGAAAATGTCCATTGGCTGATAGTCTGGCTGCAACACCACCTAGGGACCTTCCCCACTGGAGAGTGAAAGTGCTCTTCCTCTATCCTTGAAGTGGCAGAAGATGATTCCAGTGGGAAACAGGTTGCCCCTACTGCCACTCCCTGTCCTGCTGGTGCCTCTCTCCCCAGTCACTGCACTCTCAAGACTTCTCTCCAGGGTCACGGGTGGAAAAGCCTAACAGATTCCATTCATCTTGAGGCTGCCCTGGGACAGTCTCAAAATTAGGGGGAAAATACAACTTCAGCCTTGTATGGCTACAGCTGACTTAAGATGGTCTCATTGATAGCAATATCATGGGGGCACAGAAGAAAAACGATGTTGCCAGGGCTTGTGTGTGCTGTGATTAAGTGGGGAAAGGCCCTACAACTTGTCACTGCAAGTCTCAAAATGGGTTTCTTTTTTTACAGGTCAAAATATTACAGCTGCCTTTGAGGGGGGCAAGAGAAAATGGGAGTGGGTTGCAGATGGAAGAGAGATTAGGTGGGGAAAGATTACTACTGTAAGTGTTGAGACACTGACTCCAGGCATTGACTCGTAGTATATACCAATAGAAGCAAATATGTGTAGCTCAGGGTTGAACTGTGGAGTCCTTGGTGTTCTCTGAGCTTGGTGGTTTTCTTGCAAACATTTAGTTACCTGGCTAGGTAACATCTTCAGTGCTAGAATGCTAAACATTCCCATATTTGACATTTGGTAGAGGTTGCATAATGCAAGATGTGCAAAATCCTATCTCTGTCTCTCCCCACCCAGGGCTGGCTCTATCATTGGGCAGAGTGTGCCAGCTGCCTTAAGGCAACAGATGCTTATAGAGTAGGGTTAGGGTTAGGTTAAGGAGTTTTGCCCAAGAAGAAAAAACAGGAGTCATCTACAACATACAGTGTAAGGACTGTAACAGCCACTACGTGGGACAGACAGGCAGAAGGCTAGCAGAGCGCATCCATGAACACCAACTAGCAGTCAGAAGACACGATGAAAACTCCTTAATCTCACAACACATGGACAGACTTAACCATAGTTTCAACTGGGAAACTGTCAGCATCTTAGACCAAGCAAAATCCAAAAATGCGAGGGAATTCCTGGCAGCTTGGTATTCAGAAAAGGCAGCCATCAACAGGCACACATAGATAAACAACATCTACACACTATTCCAAAGAGACAATAGAAAGGAAAACAAAAGACCCAGCAATCATCACCCAGATAAGCAGAGATTAACCCCAAGATTATCACCAGACATACAATCAAGCAGCAAACAATACCCTAATCAAGGAACTACAAGGGGGGGGAGCAGGGAAAAATAAAACAAAACAAAACCCACTCGCCCACCAATGCCAGCAGGGCATGCCACTGTATATAAACAGAGAGCAAACCCCACTCCATTCTAGCACTGAAGATGTTACCTAGTCAGGTAACGAAACATTTGCAAGAAAACCACCAAGCTCAGAGAACCCCAAGGACTCATAGTGTATATTCAGCTTTGGGAAGATAAATGGCATCTAAGGCGAGGTTGGGTGCATTTAGTGATTTTAAAAAATAATAATCTGTAAGAAGAAAAAAATAAGCTTTGCAACCTGCATAAGTGAAGATGCTAATGTTTGTTCACGTGTGTCACCCGCTAAGCCTGAATCACCAGTGGTACAGGAGAGGTCAGGAAGCATTGTTCTGGCGCAGTTGGGCAGGTTAACATGCTTTATCTGAAGTGTGAGAGATCTGGGCAAATGAGGGCTTTGTGATCAACACTCCAGTTCTGACCCTTCTCTGACAGAGAGATGACATCAAGAGGTACTGAAGAGAAGGATGATCCTCTCTTGTCATGTCCATACAGAAATCTGTGAGGAACTTCTGAAGCACGTGGACCCTGAACTCTACGACCACATTGAAAGGGTCTCCAAGGAAAGGCTGCTCTTCTGCCTCAGGTAAACATCCATTTCCTTCCATCCAATACAGCAAGAGCTGCCAAGCTGCCCTCCACCAGCTTGTGGGGTAGTGTCCCCCAATCTTGCATCCCCAGAACACAAGTCTGCTGCTCCCATCATCTCTGGGACTGCCCATGCTGACAGCATCTAAAGCAGTGTTGTCCAAACTTGGCCACTTTAAGATGAGTGGACTTCAACTCCCAGAATTCCCCAGCCAGCATGGCTGGCTGGGGAATTCTGGGAGTTGAAGCCCACTCATCTTAAAGTGGCCAAGTTTGGACAACACTGATCTAAAGGCTTCAGGATGCAGAAGGGTGTGGCTAGAGGTAATCGAATTCTGCAGAGAGAAAAGATGTGTCTGTAACTTGCCTAAATCAAATTGGTTAAACAATGCGTTTGCACCTGTACAACACTAAGATACTAGAAAATAGGTAACACAAACCTCAGATAGGAAGGATCTCTAAGAAGACACCTTTCAGTCTTTTTTATTTGTTTGGAAGATAAAGCATTCCTCCTGATGATTACACAGGCACATCTACTGTATTGTTTGCTTCGCGGTGATAACTGTCAGCCCAAACAAGGTAGACCAGACTAGGAAACCGATGCCATGTAGATCAGGACTAGTTTTACTGTAAAGCTACAGTAACAGAATCTTGCAAGTCTGAATGTGCTTCCCCCTCCTGCCCTTTATCTCCATGTGAGCTAGAGAGGGGTTTGTCTGAGATATTTCCTCAAGTTACATTTTTGACCTGGGCTCAGACCCCTTTTATCTCACTGTTGCCTTGGGGGTGGCTCTTCCTTTGGTCCTTCAAGGCCACTCCCTCTTCCCTCTACAGATACAAAAGTGATTTGCCATTGCCTCATTCTGGGATGTTTTTCAACTCCCAGTCTAGCCAATAGCCCTGGGATTCCTGGTAGTCTCCCATTCAAGTATTAAGCTGGCTTAATTTAGCTTCCTGAGATCAGACGTGGTCACCCAGGTGCTGCCATCTGCTGTAAGAGTGCTCATCTGCATTCCTTAATGCCATAAAAGGCAGATGCTGGCAACCAAGCAGGGTGGCAGTGCTATTAGGGCTGGACTACTAGGTACAGGTACAGGTTCCCAGGTCCCACACTATGGAAGGCTCCTAAATCTAGCATGCAGGCTTCTTCCAAACAAATTTAGAAGAAGTCCTGCCCTATGTGCTTGTTTCTCCCAGAACTGGCTGGCTGGCTTACCCACATACGTACACACGCTCGCTCTCTCTCGCTCTCTCTCTCTCTCCTGTCCCCTGCTACACAATGGGAGGAACACCCTTTCTGTCATTCCTTTCACCTGTTTAAAAACCTTAAAGCCCTTTTAAAAAAAATTACAAAAAAGTAACTTGTTAGAAAGAGTTTTAACGCACCACAGAGCTAAGCAGCTATGCAGCCCACTATCTTGATTTTTCACATGGAAGATATTAAAAAAAGCCGGGGGGGGGGGGGAGAAAGATGTCTCTGCTGCTTCCTGGGAAGCCAGATGATCAAAAGGGGCATGATGGGGAGGGAGAAGAGGCCTGGGTGGAAATGAGAAATGGGAGGGGGAGGAAGAGTCTAAAATCCCAAGAGTTGGGTGTAAGGACCCCCAATGGGCCCCTGGCCTAAGCCTTCCTTAACCTGGCAGAACTACTCCTGTTTGAAAACAGAGGTCTTGACTCCACTTGTGCATAAGAACGGCATATCTCAGGAACATCTGTTTTACTGCTGTGACCCCATGACATTGCTTTCATTTCATCCCCATCTCATCCCAGCCTTAAATTGCCCTTACTGGTCCAGTATTAAAATCATATTTTCCCCCTGAGCTGGTAGCAAGCCTGAGTTTTATTTTAGGGTGGAGCAGTAAGGTGGCCTTTAGTGGGTGCAGTCTGCAAAGTGGCTCCTGGTCCTTTCAGCTGTGGTGGCCATACCCTCTAGTCCCTGGGCACTGTCCTGCAGGGCCACTTGGCAGCAGGAGAGTCTGGCTCTTTCAAACCAAGAGTTGGGAGCTGTCAGGCCCTTTCAAAAGCTGGACCCTTTTCTGATCATCTCTCAAAACATCCCACCAAACTCCCAACTGTTAGGCAGGGTTGGGAGCTGGCTGGGTGTTGCTCACAAAAAAACAGGCTAACACTTGATCCAACAAGTGTGCATAGCACACCTTGCAAATGCAAAATCAAGACATCATCACCAAGAGGCAAAGCAGAGTGCAGGCATCTGAGAAGAGCAGCAGAGACAGTCCTGTTTATGCTGGTTTACTTTTCAGGTGGCCCAAAGAAGGAACAGAGAGTACTAACTAAACCATGGAGAGAGGACCATAATTAGGTCCTAAACATGGAAACCCTGCCCCCTCATTTCAGATTTGATGATTAAACAGTGAAAGAAGTACAGTCTGTCCATCCTCAGAGACCTCTTACCTTCTCCAGAACATAATATTCAAAATAAATGCCTGGGTCGAACCCCAGCAAGCTTTTTGCAGCAGACATAATTGGCTGAGAAAGCATCTGTAGATGGGAAAGTGGGTTGGGGTTGGGGTCAGAAGAGAGGCTAGGAGAGCAGGCTTTCTTCCTTAGCTTCTGCCACAGCTCTCCTGCCTCCATCCCAGGTGGCTGCTGCTACTTTTCCAGAAGGACTTAGAACACTCAGATGCTGTGAGAGTCCTGGAAATCAGCGCTTTGGAGTCTGGAAAGATGAACTTTGGTGCCTGGATATGGCGGACACGCAGGGAAGGTGAGGAGTTCTCCATGGGGAAGAAGGATCCACATCTTCTCAAGCCAGAGCCACAGTAAATGCTCAGAAACATGAGCTGAGGTTTCAGATACTGATCCAGGAAGCTGAAAGATGTAGAAGAAAAGAAGGGCAGGGGCCTTTGGTATGCTAGGCTGGAAACAGCTTGAGAACAGAGAAAGCTGTCCTCCTAAGCTGCAATTGTTTTATCAAAATTCATTATATGGCCATACTTGTTCAGTATTCTAGTATTCCAAACTATTAATATTGCTAGACATAGGCAGTCTTCCTCAACATGGCACCTTCTGCATATCTTGATGCTGGTTGGAAATCTTAGAAATGTAGTCTAATACATCTGGAGCACCAAGTTAGGGAAGGCTGGTTTGGGACATGGTTCAAATATACAGCAAAAAGAGGTGGTGGATCCTGCAAGTAGTAGAATAGACTGTACTACCTCAGACTTAAGATGGGAGAGATCATATTGTAAAAGATAAGAAATGAAACTTCAGTGGAAATCAGAAACTAGCACTGAAAAAGACAGATTCTTTTAAACCAAGTTTATCCTTAACATTGCTGATCTTCAAGTTGCATGGAGTTTATATGCAGGACTATATGTGATACCTCACCTGGGGCAGCACAGACAGACCACTGTGATTTTGGGACAAGAGAAGAGTACTTAAGTGGGATAGTCCCTCTCCCTAAGCAGGATGAGGCAGCTAACTTACAGCAGGAAGTTTGAGAATACCATTAATGGACAACTCCTATTAACTGTGCTTAAAAAAACAAAAACTATACCTTTATTTAAAAGATACTTTGACATGGGTTATGACTGATGATCAAAGCAATTGGTGATAGATTTCAAATCAAATATGACATATAAAATTATCAGTTATTAAAAATACACACCAATCCTATCATCTTGGTGATATTCTGATTTTCTGCCTTGAGCTAGCTACCCTGGTAAGTAAAAATTGCATTTGAAATCCATATATATTGACATGGGGAGCAGAATGTTGGTTCCTACTAAATGTTGTATAACTTTTGCTTTAGCTCTAGAAGCAGATAGAATGTTGGTTTCTTCAAAGGAAGTGTGACCAAGAAAAGGTGTGACCAAGAAAAAAAATCTCTGACCCCATTCTTCCTCACTGTAGTAACCAACACCTCCCACGATTGCTACCACATCTCTTCCTTCCAGATGTATTCCAAAACTGATCTTACATCAGTCCCAGTTCAGGAGAAGGTCTTGTCAAACACATCCTGTTCTCTGCTCATAGGTGTGGAGGCACCAGCTCCTATCACATCCGTGGATCGGGATGAGATTACATTTGAAGTGTTACTTTGCATTGCAGTCCTAATTCAGAACCGGAAGCAGCTGCTTCAGTACCAGGATGTCAATGACTTTTTCCTATTCACCCAGAGGTAGGCGAGTGGCCTGAAAGAGCAGGTTTTCCAACTGATTTCATTTCCTCCAACCGAATTAAAGTTCAGGACCAAAATCCTTTTCGTGCAAAAGGGAACGTTTGCCAATGCATTTTGGAAGACATGTATGCAGAAATCCACTCATATTATTGGGCCCTTTTGATGGTGTTTACAGAAAGTTCAGAGCACTCCATGCATATTACGTCAATTGCCTGAACAACAGTCCTTTAAATAAGGCCAGTATTATCTCTCTCTCACACACATATCACATTCCAGAGTCAGGGCTGAGGCCAGCTTTAGCAGCTTCCTAGAGTCATCAAATGAATGTGTGGTTGGAGTAAATGGGCAAGTGCCCAACGATGCAGGAAGTCCACCTTAACCCACACCATCTCCGGTTAGAACCAAAGTGAGCAGTCTATGGCCTTGAGCCCGTTGCTTGTGCCCCCAGGGATCTTCTCTTATTGCTACTGCTGGAAACAAACAGAGTGGTTTCCTGCCATTATGAGGAAAGAAGCACAACCTATAAGACTCTCCCCAAATAAAGGCATCCCTTGAAAGCCAGGTGCTGTTGTGTAATGACCCGGGGCAAATCGTCCTCATGCCAAATCTCATCAGATGGCAAAATGCTGCCATGACCCATGCCTTCCCAGATCTGATCATCTGTTCCTCTCTTTACCTGTAGAGCAACACAGCTGGAGAGTTTTCAAGGAAGAGGGACAGATGACCCGACTGCGGAAATGAGCTGTTCTCCCTGCTTGGGTGGGACAAATAAAGCTCAGTGTTAGCCAACAAAGGGAAGTGGTGCCGATTTCGATGCCACCTGGATATCCTGCTTTGGAACTTGATGGCCCTTAACCTTGTGAGAGCTTGGCTGCAGTAGATCCACTTAGCTTAGTGCCTGCTTCCAACTAAACCCAGCCCAGGGCTTCACAGGCAAACACAGAAGTCTAGCTGGATGGATCCAGCGTTCTTGGAAGGCAAAGACTATGGTTCCCAGCGAGGGATGGGAGGCAAAGTCTCCATCCACTGTGACCAATGTTGCTTCAATGTTGTCATAGGTTGCAAGGCAGACTTCAGCTGAACATGCTGCATGGGAATGAGCGGCCATGAACATCGTGGGCCAGGAAAGCAGGGCTCTACTATAGATGCTCACCAGAATATCCTGGGAGGAAAAAATGGCCTTGAGCACCCTCTGCGGGACGAAATGAGAGAACAGCTTCTTGAGAACTACTCTCCAATGAAGTTATAAACAAATCAAGCTAATATTTTGTCCAGGCCTCTTAATAAGTGAACAGAGAACTTCAGACAGCCCTGCACATAAAATCTGTACCTTACAGTACTGTTGTCCCACAGCACAATTTTTGTTTGGAGGAATATCACAGATTTTGAGCATCTTCAGGGAAATGCAGATTCCAGGCTTCCTCACAGAGAAAAGCAGTTTAGCTTAGTTGCGTTGATTTGCCCAGAAACTTCCAAAGAACAGCCATTTTGCATGTTGGTTGGAGGAAGGTGTAACACCAAAGCTTGGATCAATCAGTTTATTTACTATTGTGGCATAAATGTGCATTTAGTTGCAAGAAAGACTTTGCTTGTCCATTAGCTACAAAAGGGGAGAAACACCTCTGGAACTGGTGGACAACCAAGTGTCAAGGATAAAAATGGAAATAAAAACAGAAGGCCTGGAATAAAATTAGATTATCGTGCCAGGAGGTCTGTGATTAGATTATCTTTCCATTTAAAAATGTCCCCACTAAGCTGACAATTATTGAAAATGAAAAAATATATGTCGAATTTGTTGACATTCTCCAATTCTGCCATGCTAGTATTAGTTCATAATTCAGCAATCCAATGTTCTAAACTGAGTTGATATATCTTAATATTTGTGGCAGGCAACAAATAAAACATACCAGAAGCTTCTGTTTTTCAAGTATCATATACCACTGCACCTCCGCTACCAAGTATTATCAATTATCAAACCCTAAAATCCAACTTCGGGATTTAAAAATACAGGCCTCAAGTATTTGCTGAGTGTTCAGGGTAGAGATGCTTTGCAGGAATGGTCTTTTAAGGTCTTTTAAGACAGTGTTGTCCAAACTTGGCCACTTTAAGATGAGTGGACTTCAACTGGGAGGCTGGGGAATTCTGGGAGTTGAAGTCCACTCATCTTAAAGTGGCCAAGTTTGGACAACACTGTTTTAAGAGCACGTTCACTGCCTCTTTAGGTGCCTTTTCTTACAAAGGTCTAACCGCCATGATGTGACAGCGCCTGAGGGGTCAGCAGCCTGTTGCTAATATGCTTGAGGACCCCTTCCTGCCAGACGTCCTGCCCCGCCTGCATCTTTAAAAGATGCTTTTCATTTTTTAAAAGTGTGATGCTGGCATGCTGAAAAGCATTTGTTTTCAGCATTAATTTTATTCCTAAGAATGCCTCTAAATCTCACGTGCTCCTGCAGGCATTCTTAAAAAATAAGTGTTGAATGTCTGGAATCCAGTGTGTTGTTGGAAAGTGTGATGAAAAATGAAAAAAAAGGGGGGGGGGGCAGGGAAGGATAGCTAAGATGGCAGAGAGCCTGTGGGGGCTGGAAGAGGCAGCAGAGAGCAGCCTCATCTGCTAAAAGGTTATTTTGAAACTCCCCACAGTATGAGAGCCAGTTTTGTGTAGTGGTTAAGGCACAAGCTAGAAACCAGAAGACCGGGAGTTCCAGTCCTATCTTAGGCCCAAAGCCAGCCGGGTGACCTTGGGCCAGTCCCTCTCTCTCAGCACTAGGGAGGAGGCAAGGACAAGCCACTTCTGAAAAATCTTGCCAAGAAAACTGCAGGAACTTGGCCAAGCAGCCACCAGGAGTCAAAAAGCTAACTGGAAGGCACCAAATAAATAAATAAATAAATAAAAATCAGTGGCCACTTACAGACAGCATCCCTCACGTGCTCCCAAAATTCCAAAATGACAGCTACTCTCCCCCCACCCAGATTGCCTACACTTGTATTACTGTTGTTGTTATCGCAAGATACCTTTTCCTCTGAAAGTATTCTGTGAAAAGTGGTATTGATCTCATCCTTGAGAGGAAACAAACTTTTCTAGTTCGTCTTAGAAACCTTGCCTAGTGAGGCAAGAAAAACAAGGTGGTTATGTAAAAATGACTGGGAAGATTTACCCCATAGTGTCCGTTTCATGTTTAAAATTAATATGAAAATAGAGGGCCTAATGATGCATTGGCATTGACACAGGCGGGCACTGACAGAGGGTTCTTGATATATTTTCAACTTGTCCTTCTTCAACAGGAAGGCTGGCACATTATCTTCCTTATATACATGCAAGCCCATTTCAGATGGATCACTCCAACAGCTCCATCGAAACAGTTTCCAGTTGTGGAATGCATACCTAATTTTTTCTCTCCCTTTGCCTTGCAACTCTAATATTTCCATGCTGTTTCCATTATCAACACGGAAATCCATTTCCTGCAGAATGAAAATGAACAGGGTTAAGCAAATTGCACAATGGAATGTGAAAAATGAGAAGAGGTTTGGAGGGAAGGAAATGGAGTCTTGAACCTACAGAGCTGGAAGAGGCACTGATATTTCAACTCCGCTTTGCTGCTTTGAGTGTTCATCTGGCCTGGGAGTCATGGGAGTGCAAATGCCTGTAATTCTGAACTCTTCGGAGAGGCTGTGCTGGCTGGAGATGAAGGGGACTGTTTTTTAATACATCTACAAGCACCAAGGTGGGAAAGGCCAGGAACCAAAGAGAACACAGCAGCAGCAGCAGCATCTGCAACGGGTAAACAACTTTTCTTCCAGTGGTCCTGCAGCTGCTGGCCCTGGTTGCTCAGCCAGCAGTCCTGAGTCCTGTAGCCCACTTGTCACCACAAGTCCAGGAACCAGAACACCTAGCACGGTCCTTGTTGACCTGGGTGATGACTGATCCGGTATAGGTTTCTGTAAATTACATCTCACCATATTGTTTATGGGAGAGACGCTCTTCGTCTGGCTCCTCTGATGCGACCTGTCCAGTATGGTTGAACCTCTGGCATAGCTCTCCTCCTCCTCAGAGCAAGCAAGCCCCACAGCCATGTCTAGATAGTGCCTCACTGGGGGTTAATAATAATTCATAACATGCCTGATATAACAGCCATTGAAAAGAAGAAAGTCTGGTTCATTGATGTTGCTATACTGGGTGGCGCTAGGATTGAGGAAAAGCAATTGGAAAAAATTATGAAATACCAGGACTTGCAGATTGAAGTTGAATGCTTGTGGAAAAAGAAATCCGTTGTTATATCAATCCGTTGTAATTGGAGCCCTTGGAGCAATACCTCAAGGATTCCCTCGATATTTGGAAATTTTGAATATATTGGACCTGAACGCCCTAATTATACAACAAAATACACTGCTTGGAACTACCTATATCCTCAGACACTACCTTAATAATACTTAGGTCCTTGGTTAGGACTTGAATTATTAAGTTTTCACCAGTCTTTGACTGTGAATCTAATTGTAGATTACCCATAATAATAATAATAATAAAAAGAAGTTTCACAGGCAGTAATTCAAGGGCAACACTCTTTGAGAAGTTAAAATATTTTGCTTCATTCTAGTAAGTCAAATTTAAGTGTTCTCATTTAATTGTAATCTTTAGTTCCCTCTAGCGTCCAACCTTCAAAATCTCATCCTATCACTTTTTTTAAAAGAATTCAAAACAAAAGCATTTTCCCACAGGAAGGATTCTTATAATTAATTCCAAAATCTTATTTCAAATCCATTGAACCCTTAGTCTGTTTGTAACTTTCCAAAATCAAAGTTCTAATCACCCTTTTGCTGTTTATTTTTTTTTTTTTTTAATTTTAAGTCCTTAAACTTGTATTTAAAACTTCTTTCACTAAGGATTGAAGGAAACTCACCTGGTGTTTTCAGACTCATTGATCCAAAGGGTCCTAATAGCTGAAAAGCAGTTAACAAGCAATTTCTGAAAGTGATTAGAAAAGGAAGTATGCCAACCTGGTGTCCTTTTAAAGGTGCTGACCGCAGTTTGAGCAAGATGGTTATTCCCTTATCTCCTAGAGCTCTAAACCCCCAGAGACTACTGTCTTAGCGATCTCCTCCTGGAGTACTTATGGGCAATCTCAAGTCCTCTCCTTGTCTGGAGAGGAATTACGAATACCTGGTCTACTCGCCAGCTCTTCATTCCACCAGTCATCGGCTCCACTTTTTGTGAAGCCATCTTCATTTTGCCATTTCTTCCCTGGAAGTCCTAGACCAGGAATGCTTTTATAATACAGGTAGGTTGCGTTTAGTGTGAGTTCAAATAGTGTGATATTCAATTTAGTGCAATTATAAATTGATACCAGGTCGCGTTTAACACAAGCCAAAATTCAGTTAATGCAGGGCTAGTGCACATGCAGTTAAGGCTAGCAAACACACAGTTCCATTGGGGTTTTAGGTGCTAATCGTTGTGTGTGCAAAATGGAGAAAAGGAAGGTTCCATTCAAGGAAAACCCAAAAAAGAAGAGGCTCATTTTGAAAAAATACAGCAGAATACAGGAGACAGCAGATACGCTTTGGATATGGGTTTATTCTCCAGCTTGCCCTTTGTTCACTTTATTTATTTTAAATATTTATGAGATCTCTCTCATAATTAGAGGATTATTAGAAGATAGGAATGATTTTTAGAATTTTTTTGTTTTTATTTTGCTTTCTATAACTGTGACTTCATTAAAAATAAATTTAAGTTGTAAGAATATTCTTTTAATCTTTTACTGCTATATTTCATTAATAAAGATATAAAAATTTGTGTTTAAATATTTTCATTGCCTATTTCCATCGAGCTGGAACCAATTACCCTACTTTCCATAGAAAAATCTCTTTGAATAGTGCAAGTTCAAATAATGTGATCATTTCATGAGATTCATTATCAGCACTACAAGTAGTCCTTGCTTATGACTGTTCGTTTAGTGACCGTTTGAAGTTACAACTGCACTAAAAGGTGACTTACAACTGGTGCTTGAAGTTATGACCATCACAGTACCCCTGCAGTCATGTGGTCATGATCCAGGCACTTGGCAACCAGCTCACACTTACACCAGTTGCAGTATCCTGGGGTCACATGATCACAGTTTGCAACCTTCCCAGCCAGCTTCTGGCAAGCAAAATCAATAGGGAACCACATGATCCACTTAATGACCATGTGATTCATTTAGCAACCATGTGATTCACTTAATGACTGTGCGATTTGCTTAATGGCCACTGCAAAAAAGTCATAAAATTGGGTCCAGTCACATGATGATTCGCTTAATGATCACATCACTTAGCAACCTAAATTCCAGTCCCACTTGTGGTTGTTAAGTGAGGACTACCTATAATCGAGACCTACCTGTATGATCTGTACTCTGCCTACAGTAGACAGAGTTGGAGGAGGTATTCTTTAGCTTTTCAGAAGTATATATACATGTGCAGAATGCAACAGAAGAATCCACAAAGCCATTCACAGAAAATACTTTGTGATCTTGAGAGAGAGGTTAACTAGCAGAGCTTATCCTGCCCAGCAGCCACATCCTTCTCTACAGTCATCCTCTTAAATAAGGTGAAGTGAGACTGAACGACAACTCCCAACAGCCCCTGCTAGCATGACCAATAATGATCAGTGTTGGGAGCTGTTCTTCTCATCTAAAGGACCAAAATTTCCCCACTGGTCTTACGTCTTGGGTGTGGATGGCTTGGTTCTCACCATCCAGTAGTGCTTAGAACATTGTCTGCACATGCCCAGGAGGACATTACTTTCATGCCTCCAAAAGCAAGACCTTGGCATGCAGATGTGGTTCTAGGGCTGCCTGCTGGAGGATCCCTCCATCCAAGCAAACTCCTTTCCACAATAATTGCAGTAGGACTGTGGAGATGCCAAGACTCAAGAAAGGAGCCCCGTGCAGCAGGACCACAGATGGTGCCAATCTGATGATGTGAAGCCCTCCAAAGCATCCCTGCAACTCTCCTGCATCATCACCCTGATCTCCCTAACAACAATGCAACCACTTCATTGCTGTGAGCACAGAACAGCGATATCCAGCACTGTTTAAGGCCGCATATGCCCAGAGCCTCATTCTTGGGGAAGGATTCTCTCATCAGCTTTCCACCATGCTCCAAAAGGGCTCCGGTTTGCAGGCTAGGCGAGAAAAGCCTCTCTCTCTTCCCCTCCCAAGCCTTTTCCTACCTTTCCCCAGCCAACATTTCTTTCCAAGAGCACAGCCCAAGCAGGGGGAATAACAGCCTTGTGCCCCCCCCCCCGCCGCCTTTCCTGCTGCTTTATTACAGTGGTGAGTTCAGGCACAGGTGATGGTGCCATAAACTGTAGCTCAGATGCTGGCAGGGAAAGCATTTATTAAAGAGAGCAAAGGCAAAGCAAACATTAAGAAGGTGTTCCCAAAAATGCTGCCCCCTCCCAATGCTGGCTGAGCATCTTCTTGTAGAAAAGGTCTAGTCCGATGATCCCTCACCATGTCCCCAGATGCCTGGGAAGCCATGTTGGTACAGTGACCGACTCTAAGATCTGCAGCTAAAAGAACCTCTCTCCCATGAGCGTCCACCTTTTGTGGAGACAGCTGTCGAGCGGGGAGCCTGAATATGCTTGGGAAGTGGTAAAACCTTTTCTCTTGGGGCTGCCATTCAAGGATGAGTTAAGTGATATGGCATACAGTGGTACCTTGGTTCACGAACGCTTCTGTTCACGAACAATTCGGTTCACGAACAGCTCCGGTCGCAAAATTTTGCCTCCGTTCGCGAACTCCGCATCGGGTTACGAACAGGATCCGTGGCCATTTTCCCTCCCGTGACACGTGGTCACGGCTTCCTGTAGGGAGGGGGACTCTCCCTCCAAGCAGTAACCGCCTCCCCACCCGCCTTCCTGTCCTCCGTGCCAGAAGTCACGTCGAGCAAGGTTAGCTTTCTCTCTCTTCGTACTGTACTTTGTGTCATATTTTTGCGGTTTTAAAAAAAAAAACATATGGTTCAGAACAGATTAACCGTAATTACATTGAACCTTATGGGGAAATTTGATTCGGGACGCGATCAAAAATCGGTTGGCGACCAAATTCGTAGGGGTCAGAACGGATTAACCGTATTTACATTGAACCTTATGGGAAAATTTGATTCGGTTCACGACCAATTCGGTTCACGACCAGAGTCGCGGAACGAATTAAGTTCATGAACCGAGGTACCACTGTAATTGTAATCAAACTGATTATTGAAGTTTTTCTACAGACTTACTTGCTGGGTTCTCCAGGCTTCGGGAGATCTTTATTGAGGAACTGATCCGATATGGATCAATATTGAGGTATTGATCAGTTTTTGCAGAAGTTTCACCCTGCGTCCCAGTGATGCTTCTCAGCATAATGGTTCAGAAGTTGTGGGGGGGGGGGGTTGCCTTGCAATAGTTATAGTCGGTGTTCAGATTTTAACTCAGAGGTTGGTTGATGAATGGTTTCCTGGGAGGTGTTGATTAATGGGTTGCTGGGAATGGGAGCTTTTGCAGAGACTGTTCAGGATCAAAGCAGGCCTTCCTCAAGCTGGTCTCCACCCTCAACAATGCTGGGACTACAACACACAAGAAAACTGCAGCAGCAAAGCCAGGAGCTTCAGGCTGGAGAAGCCTAGCCAAAGGTCATTCCAGTCCTACTCAAAATCCTTTTATAAGTGGAACCTGCAATGGTCTGCACGCACAGCCGGTGCTTTGCCACTGAGCGATGGTCCCTGGCTATTACCTGCCCAGCATTCTTAGACAGAGGACAGGAGAGAAATCAAATGAAAAGAATAAATCATAGCACTCAAGAGGCCTCATTTCATGTAGGGCATAACAATGTCTTTCTCTCCTTTGTCCCTTTAGGCACGGATGCCCTTTGTGTGTGTTCAGTTATGCCACAAATGTATGACATGGTATGGCTAGAGTTTTCTGTCTCTCTTTGCTGCCATCATGCAGTCATCTGAATTTTTGCAGCCCTGATGTGGGAGTCCTAAGGGACTATGGCTCAAGAATGAAACACAAGATTTGCATGCCAAGCAGCCCAAAGCCTATCTTTGTCGGCATGTGCTTTTTCAAAGAGGAAGAGACCTTGAAAAGCTGTTCTCACTCTGAGGAAGATCACTGGGGATTGGGGGGAGGGGGGGAGAGAGACCAACGTAACTAGGCTAAGGCTACCAGATTTGGGCTGCAAAAATCTGGACAGCCACAAGCACAGACATGACACAATCTCTTTTCTGCCCTCTAGTGGTCATTTGGATTCTTTGCACCCGAAAGCAGTCTGTGGAGGAAGTGTTCAGTGTGCTTGTATCATTACTGTATCCTGGACTCCTGAAACACAGATTAAAGGCTGAGTAAGTGGTGCCCCCAGGTGTATAACTGATGCTTTGCAGCAAGGGAAGGTTAGAGTCGGTCCCAGGCAACTGGAAGCTTTCTGGCTACTTATCCTCGAGTGACCGATTGCATACAGACATGAATATCCACCACACTATTCCTTTTTGTAGTAAGCAACGTTATGCAGAGTGCAAACAAAAAAAAAAGTAAAAAAACAACAATGAGCCAAAGAAATTAAGGACACCAGTTAAAGAAAAAAGGAAGCATAACTAAGCAAATTTATACCAACACCACTCACTACATCCTAGCAGGATCCATGAGGGAGGCGCGGCAAACAATGAAAGCAGGGTTGCGTTGCACTGCAAGCCCTGCCCATGTGTATGTGTGTCACATAACATTGCACACACACACAAAGGAGTTGGCGCTTGCATCACAACTGTATGACTGTTTCTGTAGGATGCCTCTGTATTTATCCATCCCTTTCTATCCCTGCAACCCAGCCATGCTTTAAACCACACCTAATTTGCACGCTGCCAGATTACCAGATTTTATTTATTTATCAAATTTATATGGCTGCCCATCTCACATAAAGTGACTCTGGGTGGCGTATAATAAAGCCAGAGATTAAAACATTCAATAAAATCAGTTAAGCAATAAACATGGATACAAAGTAAATACAGCAAGATCACAAGAGAGGAGATATTCCATATCATATAGTACAGCACGCAGGCTCCCTCTCGCCAGGGGATCTCCAGGCTTGTTGGGAAAAAAAAAATTACATTTAATATGTGGAATGGTGGATTGAATGTGTTCACCAACCCTCATTCAGATATTTCATTTTTAGGACAGAGACCTTGCAGTATGTGAGTCACTCGAGAGTCCTGTCCTCAGCATTGGAAAACACCGCTGCTTCTACACAGAGAGGGACAGAACAAGCGAAGATAGCTCTGGTTGACAAAAAGTGTGATGTGCAGTCCTCATCTTAGCATTTCCCTCCCACACACACTCATACAAACATCACAACCGGTGAAGCAGAATTCAGCCATGAAAAGAATGCTAACGCAAAGAGAATCGCACTGCTTTTTTTACAAGGCTCCGTCTTAACACAGACAGCTCAACCGTTCTGAAGTGTCTCCCCATAACAGACTGAAAAGTGTTCAAACACTAGATAGTTATTATTCTTCAATACAATAGGATGTGTAGGAATTGAGGTAGAGGGAAATGCTGCTTAAGGCATCCATTCTGCCCAGAAGTTCAGGGGACTGTGGTTCCAACACATCAGGGGGCCGGCCTAACCTTGGCAAAAATTACACCTGAATCTGCAAAATCGAATTAATTTCTTTAAAAGTGGCACCAGAACAGAAATCTATTTGGTTAGCGACTACCATCCTAGAATCTGGAATGCCTCTCACAAAGTCCTTGTTACGTAAGGGCTTCGTCTCCTGAATCGTCCTCTGAAGCACGTTCAGACGGTCCTAACGCTTACTCAAGCTGTCCCCTTCTCCCCAAACAGCCCCGACCAAACCGTGACGCAAATAAAGGTGTGCCTGTGCACGCAGGCATGGGAAAGCGGGGGTCGCTGGTCCAGATCCATCAGATGACAGCGAAAGCGGCCCGAGGGGCAGACCCTTCGCTTTCCCCCTCAAACGGCGCTCCTGCTCCAGCCCCCCGCCCCCCGCCCCGTTCCCTCCGTCGCCACGGCAGGCGGCGGCCACCGCCTCGTCCCCCTCTTTCTCCTGCTCTCTCCGCAAAAGCAGTTCATTACCCGAAAGATATTGACAAACTGGAAGGAGTGGGGAGAACGGCTACAAAAATGATGAAGGAGGCTGGCGGGAGTGAGTTATGGAGGCAGATTAAGAGAGTTAAATAAGTGGAGGTTGGCTGCGCGGCGATTAAAGAAAGGCGGGGAGCGCGGCGGCAGAGAGCAGTCGCAGGGGAGGGGCAGCGGGCCCGGCTGGCAGAAACCGGATGAGTAGGACGACGAGAAGCCCCCCCCTCGAGGAACGGGCATGGGGCGCAGGGAGAACAGATGGGCCCCTTCCTAACGTAACAGGTGCCGCGCCCAGGCCTGGCCGGGGTCTTGGCGGTCGCACTGAGGGTGTAAGTTACAGAACTGCACCCCAAGGTAGAACACCTTCGTAAGTTGCTGAACTACAATTCCCAGCAGCCCCAACCAGCCTGGCTACGGTAGTCATGAGGGATGCGGGAAGGTGTCCAGAGCAGGTTTCTGACCCCTGTTAATAAACTCTTTTGGAGTCAGCCCCAATGAATTCAGTGGAACTTGTGGCTGAGAAGGATTTGCACCAACTACTGTGGTCAGTCAATCTTTTTACCCTACATATTTGTACTAAAAAAAACACAAATGTTCTGCATTACAAGAGTACCTATGAACTGTGTTTCCTTCATGCATAGTTAATTTAACCAAGATTTCCTGAATTAGCCCAAGCTTTTTGGTTTATACAACACTTGACCTGGGTTTATCCAATGCTTCAGGCTAAAATAGGATTGGCCAGTTGGGGTTTAAGTACCAGTTTGGTGCAATAGTTAAAGGTAACTGGCTAGGAATTGGGAGATTGCGTTCTAATCCTGCCTTGGGGACAGCAGCCAGCTGGGTGACTTGGAGCTGGTCACTCTCTCAGCCCTAGGAAGGAGGCAAGGGCAACCTCTGAAAACGGCAAGAAAACTGCAGAATTTCTACAGTTGTCAGGAATCAAAACTAATCTGAAGGTTCAAAAATAATAATAATAATAAAGGCTGTGGTTCAGGACATCACACACACACACAGACTAAAGGTTGCATTATCAGGAAACTTCCCAGTATAACCGGCTGTGATGTGAGCTGAATTCTGCTTGGCCCACAACAGTTAAAGCCACAGACCTCTACCCAGGCAACTGTTGCCAATCCTACTGGTGATCTACAGCCTGACTCATACCAGGTGTGAAGCCAAAGTGTAGTTGCCTTCTGGCTTAGCATGCTGTGTGAGCTTAGCCCCTGTGGTCTGTAAACCATCATTTATGGCTTTGCATACTGTGTGAAGCCAAGTGTAGTTCATTCAACACACCATGGCTAAACAACCTACAGCTTACTGTGAGATATGAAACAACCAATCATGCTCTGTTGGACTGACTGTCCAAGTACCAGATGTATCCAGGAGCAGTTTGTCTCAACACCCTCTCCAGTGAGCATTGGCAAGGAGATAGCAGTCTCTTCCTTAAACATGCAAAACAGACCAGCATCCTCCTCCATGGTTTTCCCTAAAATGCTCATACAGAGCTTGTCTTTCTTTTTTTGCCTGGAGCACATCTACCCCTCCAGCACAACAAAGATAATAGTATTGTAATAGTAGTAGTTGTTGTACACTTTTAGACAGCATCCTTCCTCTCTGGGAATCTCAATTGTGTAACGTGAGGGACAGCAAAATGGGCTACTGGTTTGATTTGCAACCCATAGTGGGTGATGGATGTCAGAAAGCAGCCTAAATGACCATCAGGGCTTAAGACAGTGTTGTCCAAACTTGGCCACTTTAAGATGAGTGGACTTCAACTCCCAGAATTCCCCAGCCAGCCATGGGGAACTCACTGTGAGTTGAAGATAGACAGCAGAAGAGACAAAAAAGTATGCTGGTTGCGAATTGGCAGCTTGGGGTTGGTGGGTGGGGGGACACAGATCTGCTATGCCGGTTTGCTTTGGAAAGACTTGATGCTGTTTTAAAGACTAGCATTACCTCCACGATGATGACCTTCTCCAGCTTCTAATTTGGCAACAGGTATTACAAGAATGCCCAGAATGTTCCTGTCTCTTGAGTGGAAACTGACTCTGAAAGTTCTCCCCCAACTTCCTATCTCTCCATGAAATGGGAGGGCCCCTAGCAGTGTCCACAAGCCCTCGAGACTTCCTCAGGCTAGCAGACTCTGTTCCATCCCCAGACCTCCCAGCACGGCAGAGTTTGCCAGCATGGCAGGAGCTGGCAGGGCAGCTAGGCCATCAATCCCTGGCGCAGTGTAATTAACATAAAACAGAAGCAATTAATGGATTGCATTCCTAGTCCATTAAACCTGCAATGGATTTGGAGTTCCCCGATCTGACATTTAGTACCTTTTAGCCAGTTAAATACCAATTGCTTATTAAAAACTGTTCACTGATGTCTAGTGCCTTCTGCGATGAATGGCTGGCAAGCAGAGGCAAGTGGGCACCATCCACTCAGACAGGCTGGGGACGTGCCAGCCTGGAGCATTTTGTTCTGTGCTCAGGGTAATGTACTTTCTTTACATATACTGGGAATAGAGAGGAGGCTTAAGAAAGAAGGTCTACTTTTTTTCCTGGTTCAAGGGGAAGTATTTGGAATAACGAATCTCTTGGGCTGCACTGAACTTGTGTTTGGCTTCAGAGGTCAGCTAGGTGGCAACACTTAGCTGACCTTGGCCGATCCCCAAAAACTCAACAGGGCCAGATGTGGTTGGTACTCAGGTGAGAAATTCACCTGGAAGTCCCAGGGCTGTAGGCTAGACTGGGAAGTTGAGAAAATATAGGGAAAGAAGGCAATGGCCAACACTTCAGAACTGTTGCTAAGAAAACAACCTGGAATTGTTTATGTGGTCACCAGGAGGCATGCTCAGCTCAAAAGAGGCTTTAACTTAAGAATGAAGACAGGATTCAAAGAATGAAGAATGAAACTTTGGATGGAGGGAGGGAGGGAGGGAGGGAGGGAATCCTTTACCCTCACAACCCTTTTCTGTGGCTCCTGCTGACATATTCCCATCGTCATCAGTTAGCATGGCCATTAGGCTTCTCATGTAAGGATCACTGAAATTGTTGCCCAGCACAATTGGAAGGGACCCAGTTGGGAAAGAAAGCTAGGGCAAGTTGCTACCTGATTGCAAATACTTCATTCCAGCACAGGAACCTTATCCCATCTGTGACACATGGTGGTGGCAGTGTCATGGTTTGGGCCTGCTTTGCTGCATCTGGACCAGGACAGCTTGCCATCATTGATGGAACTATGAATTCTGAATTGTACCAGCAAATTCTACAGGAAACTGTCAGGGAATCTGTGTGTGAACTGAAGCTCAAGAGAAAGTGAATTAGGCAGCAAGACAACAACCCAAAACACACAAGTTGTATGACCAAAGGATAGTTAAAGCAGAAGAAAGTTAATGTTTTGGAATGGCCAAGTCAAAGTCCTTAATCCTATAGAAATGTTGTGGAACAACCTGAAGCGGGCAGTTCATGTGAGGAAGCCCACCCATATCCCAGAGCTGAAACTATTCTTTAAGAAGGAATGGGCTAAAGTTTCTCCAAGCTGATGTGCAGGACCGATCAGCAGTTATCAGAAACATTTAGTTGCAGTTATTGCTGCCCAAGGGGGCCACACCAGTTCTGAAAGCAAAGGTTCACATACTTTTGCCACACACAAATATGTAACTTTGGATCATTTTCTTCAGTAAATAAATGAACAAGTATAATGTTTTTGACTCATCTGTTTAATTGGGTTCTCTTTATCTAGTTTTAGGACTGGTGTGGAGAAATCACATTTTAGTTCATATTTATGCAGAAATATTGAAAATTCAAACGGGTTCACAAACTTTTAAGCACCACGGTGTACACCACTTTCTAGTCCTTTGAGGAAAGGTGGAAATACAAATCAAATCTAATCAATCAATTGGTAATAAAGCAATGCAACACTCTGCTTTCTTTGGGATGGTTTGGGCTTGTGGAATTTACACAGAACTCTGGAGAGGATTGAACGGAACAAAAAGGAAAGGGGCTTTAAAGAGCAATTGCGCAATCCTTCCTCTGAATGCCCCCCTAGCAGCTAGAAGGATGGAGGCAAAACAGAGCGGGGGCTGTCTTAACCCTTCCTTACAGGCCATCTAGAATGGGAATGTAGTGGTCAAGCTCGTGAAAGAGAATAACTTTCCTGGAGTTTCATAGGGGCCCTCAGCTGTTCAGAAGCAGTCAAGAACTGCCTGGTTGTCAGTCTGGAATACTCACCACTGCTGGATTTCTGCCCTCACAACAACATTGCATATCAAACTTCTCTCACTTCTTTCCTTGACTAGTAAGTATAGATTGGAGGGTGGAAAAGAATCTGTCCTTCTCCAGTACTCCCAATGGCCCTATTTTCAGCTATCTCTTCTTGATAAATCATTATCCTTATTTTATTCCTATTCTGACTCTACTGGAGAAGGGGATTCCGTTTTTTTAAAAAAAATTCTCTTCTACACAGCTGTATCGAGTAGAATTCCTTCCATTTTCTATCACTTCTCATCCCTGGGGGTGCTAAGTGAGTCCCGAGATTCATCTGTATGGGGAGATTACTTAAAGTTATATTACACATTTCTGAGTTGGAAAATAATCATAATAGTCCTGCTGTTGCTAGGAAAACTTCACACATTGCAGAAGCTCAATAAAGGGAAATACTGTGGAGGGAGAGGAATGTGTGATCTTCCAGATGTGGCTTGATTACAGTTTCCATCACCTTTGGCAGTTGGCTAATCTGGCTGGCACTGATGAAAGGAAAATCCAGATGAGCACAGACTCTTCCCCCTGTTATGAGCACAGGAGGTCATGCAGTATTTGAGAGTTGGGGCAAGGTAGTCTTAAAAATGGCAGCATCTCCATTTTGAATGGACGTTAGATTGGGATGTTCCAGAGTGACATTTAAATAGACATGTGTTTCATAGTTCACTGTTCTTTACTGCTGCATCATCATAGTTAATGGTGGTAATGAGGATGGGTGTTCCATAATTCCTCTAAGCTAACTTTCTACCATTGTAAGAAGATACTTACAAGCCTCAGGAGTGACATAAGCAAGAACAGTCTCTTCAGAAGTTATTTCCTAATTCATCAAGCCCACTAAGTGCAGACTTTGAGTTAATGAGCCAGCAGGAGGATTTGTGGGCAAAACTCCAAAGTTCTGTTGTAAAAAGCTTTATCATAACAACCACACTTGCTATCCTGAAAGCACAGGGATCGCTGTAAACACACACACACACACACACCCAAACACAGGTACGATCCTGAAGCCACATTGAGTTCTTGCTCAGTTAAAATGAATAGATAAACCAAAGACCACAGCTTTCAGCCCTGTCTGTGCCCAACTTAATGGTTGGCAACTATCTGGCAGAACCCCAAACCATCTAGTTTAGTATGAAAGAAGCAAAGGCAATGGGCCAGGGAGAGACAGAGAGGAAATGCCACTGGACTGCAAAATATGGTTCTCTCTTCTCACTTACAATGCACGTTGGCAAAGTCACATTCAACCTATAAAGACAGAAAATCTCAGGTAGACGTTTGCCAGAATTTGTGTGTGCATATGTGGGAGGAATGGGGAATATACTGACTTAGAGGCCATGTGCCTACAGTCTGGATGTATTAGCAGTCTTCCTTCACCTGGTGCCTTCCAAATGTTTTGGGTTATACTCAGTATGGCAAAACATTATGTGAGTGATATAGTCTAAGGTAACTGGGGCCTCAACTTTGGACAAAGATGATGTACAAGTTGCTATGATTCATCTATACCAGTGTTTCTCAACCTTGGGAACTTTAAGATGTGTGCACTTCAACTCCCAGAATTCCCCAGCCAGCATGGCTGGCTGGGGAATTCTGGGAGTTGAAGTGCACACATCTTAAAGTTCCCAAGGTTGAGAAACACTGATTTATACAGTCCTAGCTGATGCCACATAAACTATGCAAGCAGAGAAGCAATGATGCAGCTGAATGTGCTACGTTAGCAATCCATTTTTATTTCCAGTTGTTTAAAATTTAAAGCTAAACTAGTTGTTGAGATAAACGTTTATAATTTGGGGGAGTTACTGTAAGGGGGAATTTTATAGCAGATAGTTTTTTTTACATCAAGTTTACAAGTAACAGCAAGAAAAATACACTGCTAAAATAATATCACCTGGAAATAAATAGGGAAGGCTTTAACAAGCCAAAGGAGCAATGCTAAGAGATCTCAAGGCACACCCACACAACCACCTTTTTCACTTTTGACTTTCTCAGCACCCAGCAAAAATGCACCCAGAGCAGGCCTGTTGCCATAACAGGAAACCTGTTTTGTTCCATGCTTGGAACAAGTTGTCCAACTTAACAAAACTTCAAACAACTTGTGTGTTCCACTGCAGGGAATAATGGGAACGCCAGAAAGCTCTCCCACGTCTTGCACACCTCAAATTCAGCTCAAAGACTGATTTAACAAAATGCTATTAAATGGAACTTCCAAGGAAAGATGTTTCAGAGTTTGCACAGTTTCCAAAAAGAGTTCTCTTCTGAGTTATGGCTAAATACATTTCAGATGTTGATGGGGCTGAAGGGAGTCTCTCTCCCAAAACTTTCAAAACCCTGGCAGGAAGAAGGCAAGCACTCCTATTCTGGCAACCAGCCTAAAGGATAAAATGGTTGTACCCAGCCATAAAAAAACTGCCTGGGGGGCAATTACGTATGCGATAGCCAGGAATGATGCACTGATGTCTTGCCATGCACCAAGTAAAACAAACGCATAACGCATTCAGCTGTGAGTGGAAATGCCTATTAAATATACTATCTGACGCACATATAGCCTTCTCCTGCTTTCATCCATAAAATGTATGCATATCATTTGAGGAAGACAGGAGCTTCTCTTGGCTCCTGCTGGGAAGCTGCATCTTCCCGTTTCTCTGTCTTATTACGCTGGCAACAGAAGAGGAGGAAAACTGCTTTGAGCAGTTCATGACGTCCGGAATTGTAGCAAACAAAGTTTATTTTCTGTTCATATTCTTGGCCCCAAAGAAACCTTCACCCAGGTCATTTCTTGGGGTTGAGCAGCTGCTCATAGCACAGGAGCCAAGCTGATTTAAAAGGTGGTGAGCCAGTGCCCAGGATCCCGTCTCCCCAACCTTCCTCTTCAGATGCCAGTCTCCAAGCAGAGAGCTGTGGCGGCTGCACAAATTAAAAAACACTGCCTCTTAATTGAAATGGATGCTGCTGTGTGGCAGCATGAGCAGAAAGCAATGATTGGCATCACAGCCTCCTTTGGCACAGCTCACCCAGTGACAGCTCTCTGCTCTGTGCAGTTTTAAAGCTCTCGGGGGCATTTGGCCACTCCACGCATGGAGAGATCTGATCATTCCAGGGCTTTAAACAGGTGCTTTAAATTGTGGCATGTCATAAACAAGGGAAGCTGAGATCATGTCAGATTGTGCCCGGGCTCTTCAAGTGCAATGGGTGCGTAAAGGACTCCAGGGGCTTTGGCTGATAGACAGCCTGTTCTTCTTATCGCCTACTTGCAACCAGCTCTTGGGAATAAAGCGCCACTTCACACAGCCAACAAACCCACATCTTTGTGGAGCTGGACTTGAGAATGAAGATAGTCCAGTTGCTGATGTTGCCAGTACCTTGCCAATTTTCTACTTGTCCAAAAATTCTAATTTTCTTTCCACAAGTCTCACTCATTCATTCATTTATATTAATCAGCTTTATATCCTGCCTCACTCCTAAATAGATTCTTGGCAGCTCACAAATAAGAACAATAACGTAATCATAAATAATAAAAAATGCAATACATACAGACCCCAAAACAGTACCTGGCATCAACCCCTAAACACCCTTCGGGAAAAAACTCAGTTTTGGAAGGCAGATAACTCCTGTAATAAATAAATATGCTCTGTAATGGCTCAAAGTGCTATTTGTGTCTTCCCCTCAGCTCCATTTTGCCCTAACAACAACCCTGTGAGGAAGATTAAGCGAAATGGTGGTACCTGGCCTCAAAACCACCCAGTGACTGTCATCCACCAATGACCAAGGCAAGAAATGTCTGATGAGACTGGTATTTGTCAGTCTGCAGAGGTAGCCACGTGTAATACTGTACAGGGTTTGTTTTACGTACATTGCTGCATCTCTTACATGCTCTTCTCCATTACCTTTACCCCTTTGCCTAATACAGGTAGTCCTCAACTTACGACCATTAGTTTAACAACCATTCGAAGTTATGACAGCACTGAAAAAAATGACTTACAAATGACCTTGCACTTACAACCATCGCAGCGTCCCTGTGGTCACATGATCAAAATTCGGGCCCTTGGCAACCAGCATGTATTTATGATGGTTGCAGTGTTCTGGTGTCTCATGAGCGCCATTTGCAACCTTCCCACCCAGCTTCCGACAAGCAAAGTCAATGGGGGAAGCCAGATTTGCTTAATGACCACATGATTCACTTGATGACTATGATGATTTGCTTAATGACCGCAGCAAAAAAGGTTGTAAAATCAGGCTCAACTCATTTAACGATTGCATTGCTTAGTGATGGAAGTTCCAGTCCCAATTGTGGTCATAAGTCGAGGACCACCTGTAATCTTTCACAAATAAAACAAAATAGAGTAATTGAGCAGGTTACTATTTGCACATTGAAAGGACTGCTCCTTCCTATCTCTCCCCTTGCCCCCATGGCCTAAACCCTCATAGCATTCAGACCAGCTTCACTATATAACAAACACCCAAACCAAAAACATTCCCTGCCATGGCTCATGACAACCATTCCAATGCAACCCTGAGAAGGGACAGCCCAACAATGTTGCTTCAGCCACGCAGAATCCTCCAGGAGATGTTTTCTAAGATTAGAAGACAGAAGCAGTGGTGGTGCTGGGGTGAGTACGCCCTGGGATGGATACTTCTGCAATGGATTTCTCAGAGCTGGGCAAAGAGGAGGACAGTTTGCAAAATAGTGCAAGTTTGGACGCATGCCCTCTCTTCCTTTATTGTGGAAAACAGGCAGCCACCTCCCCACCGCGTCAACAGGGGCTGGCAAGAGGATCGACTCAAATGAAGTAGGGTGCTAAAGTACAGGTATTCAGTTGCCAAGAATTCTATAACCTAACCCTATTTCAGGAAACCTAGTTAATGAGACTCCATGAGAATCTAGCTTTCTTGGTTGGGAGCAGCTGCCAGGGCTTGACCCCTTCTAAGGACCTTTCCAACACCCCCCCCCTCCACACACATACACGTGTGTGTTTAGGCACCTCAACTCCTCCCCTGGTTCCTCCTAGGCCAGTGTTGTCCAAACTTGGCCACTTTAAGATGAGTGGACTTCAACTCCCAGAATTGGACAACATTGTCCTAGGCTCTTCTTCCCTCCAAACATGCCCCTTGCCAGGCTGTGTCCTCAAGCCCTGATGGCTTCTTTTCCTTCCTTGTAGTTTCTCCAGAGACCCTCTAAGCCAGCGGTTCTCAAACATTTTGATCTTGGGACCTCTTTACATTCTTAACAATGATTGAGGATCCCAAAGAGCTTTGGTTTATGCGGGTTATCTCTATCAGTATTTACTGTATGAGAAACGAAAAATGAGACATTTAAAAATATTTATTTATCTGACTTCACAGACACCCTGAAACAGCCTCGGGGACCCCCAGGGGTCCTCTGAACACACTTTGAGAATCCCTGCTCTAGGCTATCCTACGTGAAAAGTCCAGAAGATGGGCCTGAGGACAACTCAGATCTGCAGAGCAGTCCAGTCGGAGGAGAGAAGGGGGGAGCACCAGTGTCTGGGAAGGACAGGGGAGAATGAGTTAATTAGTGGCCGGAGGGTGACATGATATGGGAAACCTAAGTGGAAGATAGAATCCTTTCTGGATTTTTTTTCAGCAAGGAGTCTGATGGGTGTGGGAGAGACTGAAAGCGGGACCATTCCAAACTCCAGCACCACAGTTACTAGCTAAGCTACTGGTCGAGCAATTGGCCCTCTCTCTGTTCCTCCAGGTATAGGTTAAACTACTCTCTGGGGTCTCTGGTAAAGGAGATTTTCCCCATTATCTGCAGTTCCCCTTTTCACCATAAATGCCAGCAACCTTTTGCATGGAAAGTGAGTATTCTGCTGATGAGATCTGCTCCCTCCCTGTTTTGCAATATTCACACAGATGGAACAGTACTGGCATACGAAATTATCTTGCCTGAAACCAAGTCTTAAAGTGGAGACTCCCCAGCTAACTAAGGAGGAGGAGGAGGAAGAGGAGGAGGAGGAATCAGGCCTGTTCTATTGCAATCTGGTCTGTGCATCTCTGCACTTGGTTAAATTAATGTCCTCCCTGGTACCTAATAAATATCCTTTGATGAATATCCCCAGTGTTAACTAATAAATATACTTTATTCTACTGGGATTGTTGGGGATGTTGCTTATTTTGTCTGAACACACTCAGCAACAAATTTATGGAGAGGAGCTGCAGGCCTGGCCTTGAGGTATCCTACATCCACATGATTTTCAGACTGGGTCAGGATCAGGGCTATTTTGTTTTTTTTTTTACAGTGTAGGCTTTGAGCCATGGATTTGGGAATCGTTCTGTTGCTTGGAATTGAGATATCTGAGGCTTGTGGAGTCAGAGCCTGCAGACCTTGGTGTCTGGAGAGAGACGAGGCAGGCGGGCCAAAAATAGCAAGGAGAGGCACCAGGGGAATGTCAAGGCTTCCTCAATTGGACATCGAACGATGAGGGGGCTACAGAAGTTCTGCAGTGCAGTTTCCTACATCATTTAAGCAAGGCTGTCTGTATACAGGTAGTCCCCGTTTTAAGATTGTATAATACTGTATAAGTAGTATAATGAGTAAGTAGTATAATGAGAATAAGTATAATGAATTCGAACCATTGTGTATTTAACTCGAATTTTGCTACAATAGGCTCTGTTCTTAACTATGGGTCATCTGTAACCCAGCTGTTCTTAACCTGGGGACTCCCTGTATTCCATGCTTGTATTCTCAGACAGTGCAAGCAAGAAATTTGGCATGAAAAGTCAGTTTCAGCCTCTTGAGAAGCAATGCTTTTTTTTTTTTTTTTGCAGCTGCAAAGGGATGTATTTTCCTTATCTTTAAAGATAAGATAAAAGGAGCTGCAAAGAAAATCCTGAAAATGGATGGTGGTGGGATCACAGCAAAGTTCATCAGATGGAAACAGGAACGCTGAATAGGTGAGGGCTCAAGGACTGGGGGCTCCCATACTCTCCAGACATCCTTTTGCTTTTCCATCGCTTCTGAGTTCTTGCACTCTGCAGGCCGCAGCCCTTTAAAGCGGTGTTTTTCTAACTTGGCAACTTTAAGATGTGTGGACTTCAGCTTCCAACTTCAGCTTCAACTCTACTGTGGGAGTTGAAGTCCACACATCTTAAAGGTGCCAAGTTTGAAAAACACCACTTTAAACTGAGAAATGAATGTGTCCGTTCCTCCTGCATGAAGAGGACATGAAGTTAAGGTGGGGTGAGGCCTGCCCTCTGGAATGAGCTCCCCCCGAGATCTGTGTAGCTCCCAACCCGATGGCGTTCAGAAGGGCCTTAAAGACCTGGCTCTTCTCCCCGGGGTCGGCTGGATGGAAGCTCTTGTTAGATGCACTTGACATATGTTGCATACCTTTTGGTGTTGGCTGTCCAAATTTTCTACCTGGTGTATTTCCTTTATCTATTTTGATTTACATTTTTGTGTTTTATCTTGTTCTGCTTATATTGTGAGCCGCCCAGAGTCAGTTTGGAGTCAGGCAGTGCCGGAATCGAATCGAATCGAATTAAATAAATAAACCACTAATTTTGAATAGTTGCATTTCTATCTACATAGCAAATAAAACGATGATCAAATTTTAGAGCTTTATAAAATAAAATATTTCCAGTGGGAAGAAATAACAAAACAATCCAGTTTAAAACCATATTAGTTAATAGGGAGGATGAACTTGTTTGGTTTGGCATCCTTCCCGGAATCTGGGTTTTATTTTTGAGACAGCCATTGTAATTTTATTCTAAATTGATATGTGGTCATTATAGCAGCAATTATAGAAAATCTTGACCTTGCCATCAGCTTGTCCAGGCGGAGCATGTTCTGACAGCGATCCCACTTTGCACAAAAGTGAACTTTTCAGAACTCACTCAGGGTTTTACATGGACAAGCTGGCTGCTACCTTGTCCACACAGAGCAGAAATAAGTACTGACAGTGATTCTGCTTTGCGTGGACAAGTCTCCCACCGCCTCAAATTTGTTCACAGTCCTCTGGAGGTCCAAACACAGAGATTGGGAATCTCTACTCACTAATGAAGAATGATGCCATCAGAGTAGGACTCTGACATGTCCAAGACCCAACTCAATAGAGAGATCCCAAAATTAAGCAGCAGCAAGAGAAATGCGTAAGATCTATAATTCTGGGGACTAAATTTACTTTAAATTGATACTGTCAAGAAAATCTGAATCATTGCTGAAATGGGTGCTGATTTTCATCAGTTATACTTTTTAAAGCTGCAGAGCTAAGCATCTAAACCAGTGTTTCTCGGCCTTGGCCACTTGAAGATGTGTGGACTTCAACTCCCAGAATTCCCCAGCCAGCCATTGAAGTCCACACATCTTCAAGTGGCCAAGGCCGAGAAACACTGATCTAAACTATGGCCCCAAACCTGTGGTTGTAGCACGTCATAGCCAGAACTTGGAAGAAGAGGAACAGGATATACTTTTTTTCAAGGGAGCACAGACAGAAGGGTAAAAATAGGTAGGTTGGTTATGCTTTTTTTGTTTTTCTCCGATTACTGTTTTGGGCATGTATTCTAGTCAGAGTCAATCATGACTGAAGCAGCATTAAGCCCAATAAATAATAAACGTGGTCCTAGCCAAAATCCTGAGCTGTTTATTGATGTATTTATTAAATTTATGTCTTGCTCCCTTGTCCCATTTTCCCTCACAAACAACAAATCTGTGAAGTGTGTTGGGCTGGGGCAGAGTGACTGGCTGAAAGCGAAGAGCATTATGCAGAGGGAGAGAATTCCTCTGGATTGCAGAGACGCGAGCAGTGCATCTCCTTAAGTGTATAGGTATGATATACAAACATGCACATATATCTTATGGCAGCCAGGCCCTCCATCATCATGAGACAGTCGACAGGTGGTACTCCTGTTGTGATCCTGTTGTGATGTTGTGATGTTTGAGTATTTTTCCCCAATGGGAATGGTAAAACTAAGGGAATAATTAAACCTGCCCCAGTTGACTGCAGAGGGTCTAGTTAAATGTAATTTAAAACGGACTTATGTCTGATGGAGCACACACTAAAGGATTTTGCAGGTCACCATTTCTGCTCTGGTCCATGTTGTGTGCGGATAACACCTCATTCCAGACCTTAATTTTTTAAAAAACAAGAGACTCCTAGGTGCACAACTTTGCGGAGATTGAATCTTTGCCACAGCGGCTCTTGCAATCTAACATTCAATGTGGCCTGCTGCCACTCTCTCTCATATAGGCTAAGAGTCAGCCAATGCAAGAACACTAACAAAAAGAAAGGACTTCAACACTCAAGGGACTTTCCTTGTAATAAAAGCCTGTTCATGGCTCAGAGTTTAGATGGTTTTAAAAAGGATTTGTGGAGAAAATGTTTACTTTATCAAGACGGCAAACAGAACTTCCAAGTCCGATGGCAGTTTAGCTTAGAAGACTGGGGACAAACAGTCAAGAAAGAATACAGGCGATCCTTGTTTAGCAGCTGCCTTGTTTAGCGACCGTTCATAGTTACAACAGTGACGAAAAAGTAACTTTGCGAACAATCCTCACATTTACAACCTTTGCAGGTCTGTAAAGCAAAGGAAAGTTGATGTAAGATCATAAGCGTAGTCGTGGTTTCACTTAGCAACCCTTTTGCTTACAACTGAGTTGCCAGTCCTAACTGTGGTTGCTAGACAACGACAACCTGGATCATCGTCCCAGCCCTGCTTATATGCCTCTTGAAGCATCCATCTGATCCATGTTGAGCTTTGCTGGGTGGACCTCGGTACCAATCCACAGAGCTGTTCTTAGGTTACTTGTTTGATGGGGCACGAATGAACCCAGAGAGACCCTCTTCCCTAAATATTTTTGATACCTTTGCCTGGTATAAAGGATAACTTCTAAACAGAGGGCAGTTAGCCTTTCCTCTACTCACTACCTGGAAAAGAGAAACCACACCTAAAACTCCACGCTGTCTGCCAGCATTGGCGCTTCCTTTCAGGCACAGCAGCAGAATAGGGCTGTCAGTAGCGTCTCCTTGTTTTGACTGAGCTTTTCCTTCCGCCGAGCAGCCCCATCACGCGGCTGTGGGAAGCCTGTGGGTATGCCCTCCAGCAGACGGTGGCCAATTTGCTCAGCACCCTCCCTGCCTGCCAGGGCCCTCTGGGACTGCTGACATATCTGCCAGCCCTCACCCAGCCTGGTGGGTGAACTGCAAGTTGGATGGGGATTAATTGGCAGTGTGGTGTCAGAAAGGGGTTGGCTCCATTCAGCTGGTCACCCAGGCTTTTTAGTCATTTTGCATCGGAAAGGCAATAACTGCCCCCTCCCGGAAAAACAGAATAAGCATTCCTACCTCTCAGCCCGCTGGAATCCAGCCCACCAGCATTTTTTCTGAAGAATGCATCTCTTGGCATATCCCAAAAAGACAAGTACGAACCCTTATTAGCAAAAGACCTGCAGGTGACCTCAGCACTTCCTTATTCTCTGAGTCTCAGCATTACCATCAACCCTTCGTGTGTACAACCCAAGGGTTACCAATACAGGCTTATAGAGAAAATTGCCTGAATTAACGGGTGGATTCTGAACTGAATACTTTCCTTCCAAATTTACACCACCTTTTTGCTCCCTGCAAGCCAGCCCCAATGATCTGCTCTGTAGTTTGATGCGGAGATCCATGCATCCCACCAACCACTGCAAACAAGAGAGTGCAGGATGGAGCAGTAAGTCCTTATTTGAAAAACAAATGTAAGCTGCCATAAAATGTTGCAGTGCAAGGTGCTCTGATTCAAGATTTCGGCCCATTAGCAAGCCAGGTTGAGTCATAAGAAAATTCAGTTATAATGTTCTTTAAACTTCAGGAAAGTTTAATTTTCAATTTATAAAGGGCTGAATAGTTATTTTAAAAAATCACGTGGACTCGGCCACTGGGGACCTCAAAGCTTAGCGAGAGGAAAAGTAGCATCAGCTTGTAAAGAGTGCATTAAAACATAAAAATCCATCACCACAACAAATACTATCTCAAAGGGAAGTGGGAGAGAGAAATAATTAGCAGGAGCTAAAAACTTTTTGGTTATGTTTTACCCTCTGCAGAAAGCCTGAAGGAAGTACAGGTTATTTCACAACTTTGGAGCAATTTCAGAAAAGCATCTACTATTTTAGCTGGTCGTGGCAGAGACTGGTGCTGGAATCTATATGCAAAGCTTGTGGGTTACAGTTAAGCTAGGGCCTCCCCTTGCTGGCTGCGTGTATGTATTTGTAGTGTAAAAACACTCTGCACATGTTCAGGAGTGTTCCTTATTCCTCTTTCTGATATTGAGACTCACAGAAAATAAGTCATGTATGTTCCCCCCAGTGAGTTCTAATTCAATAAGGTCGGTTATGTACGTGCCATAGGCAAAGCACTTTTCGTTGTAAATGTTGCATGCACACTTTAACATCATGCATAAATGCACATACCATGTGCATTGGTCCCTAGGATGCCTGTAATTATAGGAACCTAGAAGGTCAACTCCCCCCCATAAATGTCAAATTATTGTAATGATTGTAGCCGAAGCCGTCTCCAAAGCAGATGACGGACATGCGGCCAAGGTAGTCTGAAGCCACCTCTGCCCCGTTCCTTGCTCCAGAGCCATCAAACTATGGGGAAATCCCTTTCTCTCCCTCTTGTCTCCTTTCTCTTCCTCGCTATCTCACACCTGAGGAATTCGCCTGAAGCTGCACGGCTGACAGCTCCCAGATGCCAGCCCACCAGAGCTGGCGCATTTACAGTGCGCAGCCAAGGGTCACGAATCATAAACTCAAGTAGTGCTACAGATGTCTTCGTAAGATTTTACAAGGCCGCGAGCAGTAATTCAAGAAGGTGTCTTCAGTGAGTGGAAAGAAAGCGGACCAAGAAAGAACCGAAGTTTGCAAGCCCAGAAGAGAAATCTCAGCTATGAGAGAAATTTGGAAGGAAATTGGGGTGGGGTGGGGTGGGGTGGGGCAAGGAAGAACTGCGGCTACCCAAATCTGTTTCCCGCTGTGCCACGTCTTTTTCCTAGTTTTGCTTCTGTCCCTTCATCCTGACATATCACGTCCACTTTTCAAGGCCCATCTAGACAGCAGCAGCTTCCCAACACCTAGAGTGTGTGTGTGTGTGTGAAACCTGTGCTGTTCAACTTAGCCCCTGCAATTGGTGCCACCTGTGAGGCAGCATGGCCAAGAGAAAAGGGAGATCAAAGGCACCTCGCCACTTAGTGGAAGATTGGTACGGTATCCCCCAACCTGTCACTCTTCAGAAATGTGGTCTTTAATCCCAGAATCCCCCCGTCAGCAAAGAATTCTGGGATTTGAAGGCCACATATCTGAAGGGCATTTAAGATGGACAAGGCTTGACTGGACAAGAAAAATCCAGGTCCAGCCTCCAGTTGTGCTTGGGGATTTGGGATCGCATCATGCCAGCCACACATTCAATGGCAGCTCTTTGCTAGAGCAAAAGCCCAGGACTATGTGGGCAATAAGAGGTAGCATGAACAGGCCCAACTGCCATGATAGTTTACAAACCCCAGTCCATGCTGATAATGCCACAGAAATGAGCCAGGATTTCAACCAGCCTGGAATTATGTTTTTTAATGTGTAGTAAAAATGGAAAGTCTGGGTTTCAGCTATCCAAAACATGTAAATTCTGGATTCAAATAACTTAGCAAGGGGACAGTTTTTCTAGGATTCTGCTTGCTGCCAAAATAATCAAGATGTTACTCTTACATATTTTTTAAAAAAATCATGAAAGAGATATTTGTGCTTAATGGTATCATGAGGGCTTTAAAAATGTTAGAGGAAATATTACATTGGTTTGGTGGCTGATCTGTTTAATGTTACGAATTCATTCATCCATTCATCCATACATATAAATTCAGGCTATTCCTCTTTAGAGCAGGGAATGTTACGAAAAGACAGAAAACAAAGTAGCAGCAGCAAGCAAAGGAATGTAAAGGCATGAGATGAGAGGAAAGGAAAGGAAAGGAAATCTGATTACATTTGATTTGCACCAGCACTAACCTTTCACTATGCCTCTGCATTCCTGTCCTTGAAAACCACTCGTGCCCCCATGTCCATACATTGATTCATACATTGCCTGTTGGTCTTTACATACCTCCCTCTATCTCATGCTGGGTGTGTCGGTACGCTGTGTGTGCTTCCTAGCCGGGGGGATGCAGGCAATAGTGCATCGGCTTGCAAGTAGTCTTTATATTAGAAGTCTTGTCAGCCCTTTGAGGCAGTCCAGACAGGAAACCAAAACCATGAGTACTAATACTACCTTTATTGTAGGGTTACAGGAACAGAATCTTGCAAGTCTGAAAGCCCTCCTTTGCTTTTACTTTCCAGAGAACTAGGGAGGGTCCCTTCTGAGATGCTTTCTCCACCCCCGTTCCTTCTGTGGGCCGAGATGTCTCTTGACTGACCATTGCCTGGGCTGGGGTCCTCCTCCTCCTGTCTCCCAAGGTTATTCTCACTGCCCACTGCATGTCCTCACTTGCCTAGATGTTTGAGCATGGTTGGAGTAAAACTGGATTTTAGTTGTGCTTGTGATATACTGGCCAAAATGTGCCAGAGCTTAACCCTATTGCATCCTTACCATTATCAGGAAATATATGGGCATGTCTAAAGCTGGCAATGCAATCTTTCTTTATGCAGCATTAAGTGAAAACCTAGGTTAACCAAACCACAATGGATGGTGAAGGTCAACATTCATGGGCCCAGCTGTGGATGACCATGAATCCAAGTGTGTGTATTTTGGTTATCCCTTTTTCAGCCTTGGAGAGGGTGTGTGTGTTTAATTATATTCAAATTAATAAAAAGAAAAGTTAAATAAATTTTAGTCAGAACAAACACTCCAAATGTCAGCCTCTTGCTCTATTAGATGAATTTCAGCTGTTTGCCAAACTTTCTTGGCTTCTCTACACAATAGGACAGTTTGAAGTTTTCCTGGGCTGGAAGAAAAATGACGGGTGTGAGACCATTCCTTTTTCCCAAAAGTGGAGAGAGTGAGGGAAAATTGAGGCATTTGGGAAAGTTTGGTAGGAAATGGAGGGACAGAAGAGAAATGCCCCGTTCTGTTACCCTGACGACTTCCCAACATAGCCCAGCACGTTTTGAATTCTGATATCCCAGGTTGCTAAATTTATTATGTCTCTGATTGGACTAGTCAGCAGTACAATTAAATAAATTTAGACTCTGAAGGTAATAATTCAGTGGAGAAAGCTGCTCTATAGTTAGCCCTGTTTATTACTTCTCTTATTTCAAATGGTGATAAAACGGCGTGGATTCACTGAGGATGCTTCTATTCATTTTGCTAAAAGTGTTCCTGGATATCTGCCTCTTCATCCAGCCTTCAGTGCAAGCTAAATTACATTTGATTATTAAGGGACGTTTCCGAATGGTTGTCTACTGCTTCAATACAATGCTCTGTTTCAACATAATTGCTTCAGTGCAATCCCAAATTTTGCTCCCATCCATTCACCATTCAGTGAACTTGGCTGAGATAGTATCTACACCAGAAGTTTTCTATTTCCCAGCCCACAGGCTTTGTCTTAACAAATGAGAAGTCAGACTAGAGGGTTTGTTCATCTAATAAAGGGTTTCCCAAATTTGGCACCTTTAAGACGGGTGGACGTCAACTCCCAGAATTCCCCAGCCAGCCATGCTGGCTTGAGAACTCTGGGAGTTGAAGTCCACCCATCTTAAAGTTGCCACGTTTGAGAAACCCTGATCTAATACAGTGTCGTCCATGCTGGGTGGCAGGTTCTCAAACAGGGAGGTCGCTCTTGGCCAGATACCGGGTCCTTTTCCTTAGAAATTGTACTTAAGAGCTTTGCAAAGCAACGCAACGCAATCTCTCTGCACTGCTGTGGAAATGGTGCTCAGTTGTCCCCAACCCCTGGTCCACTAGCATTTCAGCTGACAAGGGGAACTTGCAGGTCTCTGGATGCAGGTGAATCCCAGCCAGCTTAACAGTGAGGGATCCCGGGAGTTGTAGTTCGAAGACATTTATATAGTTTCCCCACAATTGTTGAATGACAACCCACAGGAAAGCACTGTGCCTTTTCAGGACTGCGGAATGCATTCTCTATCCCTTTGAGATCCGTTGTTATCATAAGAAGATAACAGCAATGGATGACCTCTGGCCAAGTTCTAGGCCTGCTGATGATTAAGGTGCTTCATTCAGGTAGTGCTGAAATAACAAGATTAGCATTACTGTATGCAGTATTGATTGACAGCTTCAAATGACAGTGTCTAGAACAGTGTTTCTCAACCTTGGCAGCTTGAAGATGTGTGGACTTCAACTCCCAGAATTCCCCAGCCAGCCATATTAGGCTGGGGAATTCTGGGAGTTGAAGTCCACACATCTTCAAGCTGCCAAGGTTGAGAAACACTGGTGTAGAAGCACCAGCCTTTTTCAGTGGAAAGGTAGCTGTTATTAGCTACCTAGCATGGGAATTCTCTGGTTTCTTCCTATCTCATGCGCCACCTGGTGGCCACTGAGAGACCAATAACTACAATCAATTGACAAAGCCACACCAAATTGATTAATACCTGACAATGAATAAACACAAACAGTAAATTCATAAAGTTTCCATGTAGGATAAAGTAGCAATAAATCCGAGTCACCTATAGTGTAGATTAACAATGTATAAATATCTAAGAATATAAAATATCACCAGTAGTAAAAGAGTTTGTTAAATTCTAATTATGCTTCCTACTTTCTCTTTTCATCACATGTATATATTATTCTGTTGTTGTAGGGTGCAACTGAATATGGTATAAAATATGCCCAGTTTCCAACAAACTGGAGTCATTTTGTGACAATCCTTTGTATTTATTTTCTTTAATTAATGTTAAAGCTCATAGTTCCTTCTTGATAGGCTATAACTTAATGGGAGAGCACATGGTTTGCATGCAAAAGGTCTGAGGTTCAGTCTCCACCACAGAACTGGGGAAATTGCTGCAAATCCTGACTAGCCATGGTTACTTTGCGTTTGGTTATGCCCCAAAAGGGTTGCCTAGATCTGGAGCCTGGATATTTTTCAGCATCGATCCCCAACCCCTTTTCTTGTTTTCTTAAGTAACGGCAATAACACATAATCAAAAGAGATGGGAAGCTGAGGTTAATGCAAGGAGAACCCAGAAAGGGGGGAGAGAGGAGACTTACCACGTTTGCAGTTTACAGCCTGCTGCTTTTAAAAGCTATACAATAGGCAGAGTTATAATAGATTTGCAACAAGTGAGGAACACAGGGACCAGTACCTTCTTTGGATCTCAGATGGACATCTGACATTGTATTTTATGTCTGGGGACAAAATAGAGTAGTAAGCAGGTTGGGAACTGCCTTGTAGCAGCCTGGGAGTCTGCAGGGGGAGCATTCGCCAACATACTGTATGAGAGATGATTTTGATGCAAGGATGTAAGCAGAGCATCTGTATAATGACATCTTCACACACATTTCTTCATTTGGACATCATCACAGTTTGTTGCAGACATTACTGTATAGCGGGACACTTGGTCAATTTAACAAGACTGGCAAAGGATCTTGTGGTGCTAGGGATTAAATCTGGTCATAGGCATAAGGCTACCAAATAACTCCTTGCTACCATCTAGTAGTCATCTGATTTTTTTAACAGCCTAGATATTGTAGCCTTAAATGAATGGCACATCATCAATCAATCAATCAATCAATCACATTGACTTCTGAACCTGCAGTTCAGCAGGCAGCGTAAGCATAGGAAGCAACAGTCATAAAAATGGCCCCAGTTAATCAGGTTCTCTTGATGATGCCTCAATCAGCTTTCTTGGTGGTACCTCCTGGTGAAATGGGAAATAGGGTTGGAAGAGAAGATCTCCTCTGTTCTATTGCTTGTTAGTCATCCATTAACTTGCATTGCCCCTGGAAATCATTTTGCATACAAGAAAGAGCACAATAGGGAACAAGAATTCCTAGGAAGTACTGACAGCTGCTTTGTTGCAAAGATGCCTTTCCAAATCTTAACTTCAGAGCCTGGCTTTTGGCTTGCAATCCTTGCCTGCAATTTTTGAGAAACTGAGTTATGGGCTAACAATAAGTAGGATAATTTATGATGTGTCTCAATTTTTACTCTTGGAAATTTGTCAAGGGTGCCCATAAAGACCTTGTTACCCACCAGGAATCTTTGGAGCCCAACTGACTTTATTCTTTGGTAAATTTTCTAAGAGGAACAAGGTTAAATGCCCAGCTAGAAAGCAAAGCAGGGCCTGGCTGCTAGATGACAGCAAACAGATACAGAAACCTTTATTGTAAGTGTTTGCTGCCATCTAGTGACCATCTGAATCTTTGCAGTCCAACTACAGTCCTAGGCTTATTTCTGTTTACAAGATGACTCTCTCCACTACCTAGGCTGACTCCAAACATTCTCAAAACCAAAAACAGCAGCTCAGGAAAGTTTGGAAATGGGAACATCTGCAGAGAAACATTACCACAGTAAACAGAGATGATCAAGAGTACCCTGGAGGGCTAGAGGGAGCAGCAGAGAATGAGGTCAACTGTTTCTGGTACAAGAGTGTCACCGGTAGTCAGTTTGTGAACAAACACACACACACAGAGCAGCCATTTTGAGAGAACAGACAAATATGTTTCCAGAATTCCAAATTTCACCAGGTGAAAAGATTGCTTCTACCCCAGAACAGAGCCTTGGCAAACGGGAGTATATTTTCCAACTTTCTGTTTTCCTCTTAGCTGCCCTATGACATAAAATCCTCTGCCTGCAGTTCACCCCTGCATCTTTCAAAGATTAAACTGAATATTGCCCTTACCTTAGTGAATGTGGAACAAGATGACCACTAATCTGAATAATCTTGATCCTAGTGCATCTTAGGTGTACCAGGAACCTCCCTAGATGGGAGTTTTGTATCTACAGCTCAGTTTGTATTAGTAACTGCCCTCAACTTTTCAGGCCTGCTATAAACTGGTAGCCAAAACAGTTTTTTTTAAAACCATAATTTAAGTAATGGTTGCTACTACTGCAAGCCATCATTGGTGAGGCTGCAAACCCATAATCCTGACTCAACAGTTGAAGGCCAACTACCATATTTTTCCAACTATAAGATGATACTTTTTTCTAAAATCCTTACCCAAAAAATTGAAGGGCGTCTTATTCAAGGAAGTCAGCTAGGAGAGAACCGCGCGGTGGCAAAACTGCCCATACTTTGTCTCTGCAGGCAGGCTTCCTCCTATTGCTAGCCTCCAATCACGAGTGAAATAGCTTGTCTCCCAAACAGACTTCCTCCAATCACGAGCCTGATGTACCTGATGTCAGCTGATGCTGAACAAACCGATTAGAGGAAGTCTGCGGAGACGAGCTATCGGCAGTTTCACTCGTGCTTGAATGTAATCAGTTATGCAAAAGAGCCTGGAAATAGAGCTGCAAGAGACGGTTTGGACCTCCTCCCACCGAGTGTAGCAGGTCAATGTTAACTAATTACTAAATAAAAATGTGTTCTGCACTATCTTTAAAATATTGATTTCTTAATTTTGGGTTGGAAAAATGGGGGTCGTCTTGTACATGGGGGTGTCTTATTGTCGGAAAAATACGGTAATTAATTAGGGGAAACCTGGAGTTTGCATCCTCTGACCTGATTTTAAATGTGAATGAGTGAGCCTCCGCCTGTTGCTCTCTCTTAAGGCAATTACCCAAAGCCTTTTTTCAGACTGCCTTTTAATGTACAAGCTAGCTTTTAAATACTTATTATTGCCTCTGTAAAATGGTTACGTTTGCTGGCTTTGGGATTTCAGTTACTTTCTTTAAATGTTAATGGTTTAATTCTTTTTTTGAACATTTTTATACTGACATGTAAGCCTCTTTGGATATTTCTGGGGGGAAAAAACATGGTATAATATAGCATAATGGTTGGTTAGCATCACCCTCTTATGCTGGAATTCAGGGGTGGACCTCTGGGTATTGCAGAACTACAACTCCCAGCAGCCCCAAATCTCAGCTGCCTAAACCTGGATGACCACAAGCTGGCAGCCAAGAGTTAGGGTTTCCCAGTATCTCTTTTTGCCATCTAGAGATCATCTGGGTTTTAGCAGAGCTCACATTTGATAAGAAGAGCTTACTTTGGGTCAAACTTAACTCCTGGTGCATTCATGGGTAAGTCCATGCAGTTTCCTCACAACAGAAAAACAAACATTATGTGCCTTGCCTTCTGGTGGGAAGCTTTTGGACTTCCCAGGCTTTGGGGACTACTAGGGGGAATCCCATCCATGTACTAACCAGGTGTCAGAATCCTCGCAATTAATCATTTGCACTACTAGCTCGCTTGCTTCATTTCTTCCATTACAGTAGAGAGGGAGGGAGGGAGAGAAGGTTGGAATGTTAACTATGAGGCACAGATGGGCCATTATCTGGCTCTCAGGAATGCCCAAGGTCGTACCAACATGGGAACCCAAGAACATCTTCGACATGCACAGAGGAGATCCAAAGACAGAAGGGGAGGTGAAATGGGAGTGAGATAAAACTAGATTTTGGCGCACGCGTGGGACTCACTTCCAGCTATGTTTCCAGAGCTGTTCACTACTTTCCAATAAATGAACTTTCCTTTGAACCTGCATTGGTTTCATTGAGAGTTGCTTTCATTGGGAATTGAGTACCGTGGTTCTCACACCAGGCCTGAAGCCACTTAGCTTCTCAGCCTAGACAAGGTCAGCCAGCCACTCTCACCTGCAGTATAACCAGTGGCTAGAGGTGCTCAGAGCAGTAGTTTTGCAGTGATTCTGCTATAATTTGACCATGGGTGGTGCTACCAGAAGCAATGCCTTTGAGGAGCTGATAAAAGCCAGTAGCGTTTTGGTTAGCATTCCGTGGGAACCACACAGCCTAAGGCAGCACAGGTAATAGCAGGCATAATTTGCCTTTTCTTCCCTTTACCATGCAACAGATCGTACCCTACTCTGCAGCTGCTTTTAATGATGGAATAGAAGTGTTATGCTTTAGGTGGGATAGTCCTTTTATCGATAAATAAATAATGGGAAGTTTTCTTGCACTGCAACTACAGCTGAATCCAGGTACTCTTAGAATGATAATGTATTGGACAAGGGTTGTACGTGCTGGTGAGTCATATTTTAACTGTAGGTTAGAACTGTAGGAAAATTGTCAAGGTGGTTTTGCAATCACAAATACGCAAAGCTTGCTGAGCCAGCCGACCCTACCACTGGGTAGAGAAAGTGTCTATCCCAGGTTGCTGATGCTGGGTGGGGATGGCAGATGAGAAGTGATGGGAAAGGGTGGGGGGGAGCAGCCCCACATGCCACTCCTGTAGGATCTGTCCTGTGCTCCCTAAACTTGAGTGCTACCTCAGTTGTGGGGAAGGACAGTGGCCAGACCCTGTCCTGTGTGTACCACATCTGAGGCAACAGTCTACTTTAGAGAACACAGGACAGACCCTACAGGAGTAGCACTTGTAAAGAGGTCAAGATGCAAAGTGGAAATGAACAAAATAGAAATAAATAAAAATAATGAAACACTCTTCTGTTTCAACAGAAATAGCTATTTTATACTATTCTGTATTCTCAGAAATGGAAACAACATGGGTGGGGAAGACTGCTCACGAGAACTATGTGCAGTCTGCTAGCCAGGGGCTAACTTTTGGTGAACTACCACCATCTGGAGACAGCTCAGAAATTTCAGAAGAGCTGCAAGACTCCTAAGCAAAGCTAGGGAATATGAGCATGCCATGGTTTGGCCACCTTTAGTGCTCCACAGTCTGTTTCTGGACCCTAACCAAAGTTGGGGCCAGGAGACCACAGAATGACAGATCTGCACAGATCTGCCTGGACCTTAGGATTTCCTGATATCAAGCTACAGCAGAGGGGTTCTGGAGGAAAAGGGACTTTTCAACTGGTGCTTATTTCTAGGGCTGCACACACTTCAAAAAATGATTCAGAAGAAGCACTTCAGAATGCATAAGCACAGCCCCTGTTTAAAAGCTCTGCAACTTTTTTTTTCAGGTTTGCATGGAGCATGAAGAGAGATGTAGCTGCTTTAAAGAGGTACCGTACTTACGTTCCCATGCTCTCTGAAGGACCTCTGCCAAGACATTTTTAAGCATGTAGAGTCCTACTTATTTTGGGTAGCCTTTATATGTTCCTGAGCACTTTAATTTGTTCCTACTCTAATTTTGCTTTGCAACTATTGTACCTTGGTTTTTGTTGTTGTTATTGTTCTAGCTGTGTTGTGTTGTAAAGTATCAAGACCTTGGTGATTGGTGATATAATTAACTGTTTTAGTCTTGATTCCTGTCCCAAATTGTTAGGACAGTTGTATTAGGTAATGTATAAATATTTAAAGCAAGCATAGTATCTGGTGCACATAAGCTTTACAGTTGTTTAATTGCTGTATATAGAATCTTGCTATAATTTCTTTTAGATGACTGTGTGTGTATTTCTTCTCATTATTGTTATCTAATTTTTGCTCTTAATAAATCTTTGGAAGCTTTGGTGAAAAAAAATTCCCGGTGACTTTTTTTTAAGCTTAGCATTACTTGGAGGCATTCCTATTTATGAGATTGAAAGAAAGAAAAAAAACACAAATGGAGAACAATTTTTAAGGCCAGAGTACTAAATGCAGATTGAGATGCATCAGGCATCTCTGCCCCCCCGGCCCCTCAGCGCCTCCCGCAAACTGCTTTGCATAGGGATTTGCTTAGTTGTATCATATTTGCACCCCAACAGGATCCTTGATGAGTGACATGGCTATGTTGCATTATAGAGAAACACTGTGACCACCAGATGGCACTAGAGGAAAAGCTCAGCACAGAGCATGCAAAGGCCCTCTGAGCTAAGCTGTCACCTGCTCTGCAAGCAGGAGAAGTGAAGCTAAAGAGGAAGCCCAGATTGTGCACTGGGTCTGGCTGGGGGAGTATAATCCCATCTAGAACTAGAGATGGGAAATCTCCATATCCAGGAGGCCTTAAAATCCACAGCCACTGGGTCTTGTTAGGGCTAAGCCCAAGTCTATTTCTCCCCATCCAAACCCCTATAGCCTCCAGACACAGAGTTAGACCCTTGACTTAAATGCAGAGGGAGCCCTTGTAAATCAGTAAACAGGGCTGGGCCCAGACGTTTTGCTGCCTGAGGAAGACATTTGGTAGCACACCAAATGAGCCAAGTTATTTTGGTATTTGAGGAAAAATAAATCCTCCAGTGAATCTCTTCTCTGGCAGTAAATACACAGTGATAAACCAAATAATTAACCTTTTGTACCTTTTTTCTGTAATCATAGATCCAAATGCCTGCTCAGTGCAAAATCCCCTAGAGCATCCCTGAGTGATGATTATCCAGGCATGGATTGAAGACTGCCAGAAAAGGAGAATCCACCATATGATGGCCTGTTCCGCTGGCTGACAGCTAGTACAGTAAGGAAGTTCCTCCTGAAGTCTAGCCTGAACCTATTTCCTTATACAGTGGTACCTCAAGTTACAAATTTAATCCATTCCGTGACTCTGATCGCAACTTGATTTGGTCGCACCACGAAGCAAATTTTCCCATAGGGTTCAATGTAAATATGGTTAATCCGTTCCGCCTTCCAAATTTGGTCGCGCCACGAGGCAAATTTCCCCATAAGGTTCAATGTAAATATAAACAGTTCTGAAACATATGCATTTTATTTTTAAACCACAAAAACATGAAAAAAAGTACGTACAGCACAGTATGAAGAGGGAGAATGGGGTGGGGAGGCAGTTATTGTTTGGAGGGAGAGTCCTCTCTTCTTTGCTTCTTAGCTGCAGGCTCAGTTCTGGGGAAAAGCCTGTCTAAAGTCAGTTGTTTTTTCCTGCACTGCATAACCCTCCGGAAATGAGAGACCACATTATTGTTCATCATGTTCAACGCTCTGTTCATTACAGTTATGTTGGGGTGGTGCTTCTCAAAGAAGTCCTGGCACGCATTCCATTGTTTCATAATGGATTTAATCTCAGCACTGCTCACCTCCTCCCTGTCTTCCTCTTCCTCAGCGGAATGCTCCTCACCAAGCGCTTTCTGTTGCTCACTCTGTTGCTCAGCAAGTTCTTCCATGGTCAGCTCCTCCTCATGGTCCTCAACAAGCTCCTCTATGTCTGCACCATCGACAACCAGACCCATACTCTTGCCCATGGACACAATCTCCTCCACTACCTCTGCATCAGACCCTTCACGGTCACGTTCAGCGACACATTCTGGCCACAGTTTCCTCCAGGCTGAGTTTAAGGTCCGGCAGGTGACATCTTCCCAGGCTTTGTCAATGAGGCCGATGCAGTGGAGGACATTGAAATGTTTCTTCCAAAACTCTGCCAGAGTCAAGGATGTTTCCTCAGTGACATTGAAACACCTGGTGAAGAGTGCCTTTGTGTAGAGCTTCTTAAAGTTGCAGATCACTTGCTTGTCCATGGGCTGCAGGAGAGGTGTCATGTTGGGGGGGAGGAACTTGACTTTTATGAAGTCGTATTCGGCATCCATATCGTCCACCAAGGATGGAGGGTGTGCCAGGGCATTGTCCATCAGAAGAAGGCACCTTTCAGGCAGCTGGTTCTCAGAAAGATATTTTTTAACGCTGGGTGCGAACACCTCATGCAGCCATTCCATGAACAACTGCCTTGTGACCCACGCTCTTGCATTGGCCCTCCACATGACAGGCAGTCTGGCCTTGTTCACATTGTGTTCCCTGAACACACGAGGGGTCTGGGAATGGTACACCAGTAGCAGCTTAATCTTCAGGTCGCCGCTTGCGTTCACACACAGCAAAAGGGTCAATCTGTCCTTCATGGGCTTGTGCCCTGGCAGTGCCTTTTCCTCCTGCGTGATGTAGGTTCTGTTTGGCATCTTCTTCCAGAAGAGCCCCGTCTCGTCGCAGTTGAACACTTGCTGAGGGATGTATCCTTCCGCCTTTATGAAGTCCTCAAATTCTTCCTTGTAGGCTTCTGCAGCAGCCTTGTCAGAACTGGAAGCCTCTCCACGTCTTGCCACATTGTGGATGCCACTTCTCCTGTGGAATTTCTCAAACCAGCCTCTGCTGGCTTTAAATTCCTCACTTGCTGCGCTGGTAGAGGGGTTTTTCTGCAGTAAATCACTGTGCAGCTTCCTGGCTTTTTCACAGATGATAGCTTCACTCATGCTATCACCTGCCAGCTGTTTCTCATTCAGCCACACTAACAACAGCTTTTCCACCTCTTCGAGCGCTTGTGTCCTCTTCCTCATTAACATCATTACTCCTTTTGCCACATCAGCTTCTCTAATGGCATCTTTATTCTTCAAAATAGTCGAGATGGTCGACTTCGCCATCTTGTACTCCGCGGCCAGATCAGTCACACGAACACCACGATCGTGCTTTTCTATAATCTCCTTCTTCAGTTCGATCGTCACTTTCTTCTTCAAACCCTTATTCTTGCCACGCCCGCTCTGCATTTTCTTTGGAGCCATGCTGACAAGCACACCAAACACCTTCCAAACGCCACAAAACACACCACAAGCCTCACCGAATGTCTCCTTGCTACCGCGATCTCGCCCACAGGAAGCCGCGACCGCGTGGCAGCAGGGCAAATGGCCGTGGATCCGGTTCGTAGCGCAAGGTGGAGGTCAAACGGCGAGCCAAATTTTTGCGGCTGGAGCTGGTCGTATCGCGAAATTTTTGTAAGGAGGGGCGTTCGTAACTCGAGGTACCACTGTAGTCTTAACCTATTGTATTAGTTTTGGTCCTACCAACAGAAAATAAATGCACTCCATTTTCTGTGTGACAAATCTTCAGATACGGTCATGTGAAAAAGAAAGTACACCCTCTTTGAGTTCTATGGTTTTACGTATCAGGACATAATAAAAATCATCTGGTCCTTAGCAGTTCTCCAAAGAAGGTAAATACAACCTCGGATGAACAACAATGCATGACATATTACACCATGTCATCATTTATTTTACAAAAAGAAAGCCAAAATGGAGAAGCCATGTGTGAAAAACTAAGTACACCCTTACTGCTTCTATAGGTATGAACAGGCTAAGTAGCAGCCAGGTGCTGCTAATCAAATGCCCTTGATCAACTGATCATCAGAAACTGTGACGACCTCTATAACAGTCAAAGTTTTAGGAGTTTGCTGGTCTCGAGCATTGAGGTGTGTGTTAACACAATGACAAAGAGTAAAGACATCAGCAACAATCTTAGAGAAGCAGTTGTTGCTACCCATCAATCTGGGAAGGGTTATAAGGCCATTTCCAAACAATTTGAAGTCCATCATTCTACACTGAGGAAGATTATTCACAAGTGGAAAACACTCAAGACAGTTGCCAATCTTCCCAGGAGTGGATGTCCCAGCAAATTCACCCCAAGGTCAGACCGTGCAATGCTCAGAGAAATTGCAAAAAATCCAAGAGTTACGTCTCAGACTCTACAGGCCTCAGTTAGCATGTTAAATGTTACAGTTCATGACAGTACAATTAGAAAAAGCTGAACAAGTATGGTTTGTGTGGAAGGGTTGCCAGGAGAAAGCCTCTTCTCTCTAAAAAGAACATGGCAGCACGACTTAGGTTTGCAAAGTTGCATCTGAACAAATCAAAAGACTTCTGGAACACTGTCCTTTGGACAGACGAGACCAAAGTGGAGATGTTTGGCCATAATGCACAGCGCCACGTTCGGTGAAAACCAAACACAGCATATCAGCACAAACATCTCATACCAACCATCAAGCACGGTGGTGGAGGGGTGATGATTTGGGCTTGTTTTGTAGCCACAGGACCTGGGCACCTTGCAGTCATTGAGTTGACCATGAACTCCTCTGTATACCAAAGTATTCTAGAGTCAAATGCGAGGCCATCTGTCTGACAGCTAAAGCTTGGCTGACATTGGGTCATGCAACAGGACAATGATCCCCAGCACACCAGCAAATCTACAACAGAATGGCTGAAAAAGAAAAGAATCAAGGTGTTGCAATGGTCCAGACCTCAACCCGATTGAAATCCTGTGGCGGGACCTCAAGAGAGCTGTGCATGAACAAATGCCCTCAAACCTCAATGAACTGAAGCAATATTGTCAAGAAGAGTGGGCCAAAATTCCGCCACAACAATGTGAGAGACTGATAAAGTCATATGAAAAATGATTACTTGAAGTTCTTGCTGCTAAAGGTGGTTCTGCAAGCTATTGAATCATAAGGTGTACTTAGTTTTTCACACATGGCTTCTCCATTTTGGCTTTCTTTTTGTAAAACAAATGATGACATGGTGTAATATGTCGTATGTTGTTCATCTGAGTATTTACCTACTTTTGAGAACTGCTAAGGACCAGATGATTTTTATTATGTCCTGATACGTAAAACCATAGAACTCAAAGAAGGTGTACTTTCTTTTTCACACAACTGTATTTGAAGACTGCTATGCCTTCAGTCATTCCTTCCATAGGCTAAACATAACCAAATCCTTTAACCGTGTCTCATAGGGCTTTGTTTCCAGACCCCTCATTCTCTTGATAGCTCTCCTCTGAATTTGCTCCAATATATCACTGTCCTTTCTGATCTGTGGTACTCAAAACTGGACACTACTCCAAATGTGTCTGACCAGGGTATAGTAAAGTAAAATAATTACCATACTTCTTGTGATCTGGATTGTGTGTTCCTGTTAAAGCACACCAAGATAGCATTTGCCTTTTTGGTAGCTGTATTACAGTGCCAGTTCATATTTAACTTGGGGTTGACAACCCTAACCCAGATTTTTTTCATATGTACCACTGCCAAGCCAACCTTTCCTATCCTTCAGTCAGGTAGATTATGTTTATGGCATTTCCCTGATCTACTCTATCAAAGAAGGAGATAAGGTTTGTCTGGCATTATTTATTTATGACAAATCCATGCTGGCTCCTATTAATTGTAGCATGCTTAACCAAGTCACAAACATGCTATTTCATAATCTGTTTGAATATCTTGGCCAGTACAGTATAGACATCAAACTGACAAACATCGAACTGTAATTTTCCAGGTACCCCTTCACCCTTTTGAAGATGGGGTGACATTTGCTCTCCTTCAATCTTCAGGGACCTTGCCAGTCCCCCAGGAGTTTTCAGAGATTACCAGAGCAGTTCTTCAGTGACCACTGCTAGTGCCTTCAGTACCCTAGAATGTAACCCATCTGGTCCTGGAGATTTGAATTTGTTTAAATTAGCCATGTTCTGTCTTACCCTCTTCTTGCTTATCTTGAGCTGCAGTTCTCTCCTTCTCCTTGTGGCATAACAATGATCAGCTAGAGTTCCATTCCCTTCTGAGAGAAGACAGGCACAAAATAGGAGTTAAGAAGTTCTGTCTTTTCACCATCACCCAATACTCATTTACTGCTTCCTTCTTGCAACAGACCTACACCCTCTTTGGCCTTCCTTTTCTCTCATGTACCCTAAGAACTTTGGGGGATGTTTCTCACAAACCGCAGCTCATCTGAGATTTAGTTTTTCTGAGAGAATTCCTACAGTTTGTGAGGACTACCTTACATTCTTCTTAGTTTAGGTACCCCTCTTTTCATTTCTGATACATGTCACTTTTTCTCTTTAACATTTTAGACAGCTCTACTTGTATCCACACTGGCCTCTTTAGATATCCCTCATTTTTCCTTCTTATAGAAATTGTTTGTGACTGTGCCTTCAGTTATTTCATTAGGATTTCTCATCCTTCCTGGACACTTTTCTCCTTCAGGGTTTCAGGCTCTTGGATCCAACATTATTTTCCTTGGAGACCATCAAGATCCCCTCCTCTGACGTTCAGTATGTGGATCTGGCTCTTCTCACTTCCTTCTCCCCTGGATATCACACATTCAAGGATAATATGATCACTTTTTCCTAAGGTAACAGTCACCTTCATTTCCTCAACCAGTTTCTCCCAGTTGGGGAAGATTAGGACCAGGATAGCAGACCCCTTCCCCTATTTCTTTCTTCCATTTTTGACAGATGAAATTGTCAGGAAGAGAGGACAAGAATTGGTGGGACCTCTGACTCTTCTAGAGATAATGGAATTGAAATTAATGCTATGAACCCAAGTATCCAAGAAAAAAAATGATGAAGTTATAAATGCTATCAGGATGTTCAAAAATTATAAGGCTGGAGCAGTAGATGGAATAATTAAAGAAACTAAAGGATATGGATGCGTTTTGCCTATAGAGTGGCTGTATGGCTTGCTTAATGAAGACTGTACTGTGATGTTTGAAAGAATGCCATTATTATTCCTCTATAGTAAGGGAAAGATAGCAAGAGTGAATGCAGAAACTGCAGGGGATGAGTTTATTAAATGTTTGATAGAAAAGGTACAAGTTGTATCAATGAGCAAAATGTGGGAAGAGCAGTGAAGATTATGCCAGGCAAGCTCTGAGTTTTGCTCAGCTCTGAGTTTTGCTGTTCGGCAGGTCATTGTAAAATGTCAGAAGGGGACAAAACAAGTTTATTGTATATTGACTTAGAAAGTGTATAATACCCTTGGATTATAGAATATCGTGCATGAATAAGGAGTTGAAATTTGTTTGCTGAGTGCAGTAAGAGCAGAATATGATAGGAATAAGCCATGTGCAAAAGATAAATAGAATGCTTAACTAGTGGTTTAACACTGAGCAGGGAGTAAGAGAACAATATGTGATATATCCTTGTTTGTTTAATGTATTGATGAATATGTAAGACTGTTCATCATGGGCATGTGTACATACTTATGTATGCAGATTATATTTTTGTCTGAGAATCTGAATGATTTACAGTGAATGTTAGGTAGATTGCATGATATCAAAGGAATATGGATTTGAACATTAATGTACAGAATGCTGAAGGAAGTTGTGTGTGAAAGAGGAATGGAGTGAATGATTGAAGTTACACGTGGCAAAAAAAAACAACAACAGTAAATAAATTAATTTGTGAACCCTGATAGAATGTTTACTAAAGACAGGGAAATTTTAAAATATGCAAATGCTGGTAGAAAGGTAATGGATAACATGTGGTCTATTGCAAAGAGGGAATGCTTGTTGAAAGAAGTGGAAGTGCTCTGTGTAAAAGAGCATACCTCTGCCCACTTTGTTAGATGAATGTGTAAGTTAGATAGATCAGGGGAAACAAAAGTGAATGCAATGGGAATGGGGTGTATGTTGTAAGACAAGAAGCTATAGGATCAAGAATGAATGTTTGATAAATGCATATAGATGGAATACCGAAATAACTGACCAGCACAAGAGAAGTATATTGAGATTATTTGATCATAGAGGGAGAATGAATGAGGATCAAATCACAAAGCAAATATATGAAGGAAGAGTTAATGGGTTGAGAAGAAGACTGAGAAAGTCAAAAATATTGTGGCTGGATGGATGTAGTGAAAAGAAGGATGGTTTGCAAGGACAGAAAGTTATGGAGATATGTAATGAATAGCGTTGATGTGAACTAAATTCTTGTTATATTTCCTTTTCTCTTAACTCCTGTAATTTCTTTAGCTGGCTACTTCTTACTCTATTTCTGCACTTTCCATAATGTTTCTTACCCTGAAAAGGAATAGTATGATGGGGAAGTAGGTAGGTGAGTATGCTGCGATTCTCACAATGCCCAGATTCTTTACTGAAATTCTTTCTTTTTGCTGTGCTTGCAAAAACCCACAGAATAATGATGAAGAGCCATGCTCTTTGTTTCAGCTTGCATAGCTGTTCATTAGCCTCCTAGAGATTATTTCTGCCATGAATAGGGAGTATTCCACCCTCCAAAGAAGGTCACATCCTCTCCAGGGAAATTTGAGATGTGTGTATATGTAACATCCCAGACTTTTTATACATATGTATATGCTCAGATGTATATCCACCATCCATCTAGTCTTCAAAAAACAAAATTCCACACTGGCACTATGAGAATCCTTTTTTTAAAAAACCAGATTGTCATGTTGGGAAAGAGACTACAGTATTTGTACGAGAGCACACTTCATACAATGAGTTTTAATGACCCCCTGGCAAACTTTCCTGGCTTTGGGCATTCTCCCACAAATTACAAAATTTTCATGAGACTGCAAGCAAGATCATTGAATTTTTCTGCAATCTTATAGGAAGCCACTAAAATCTTGACAGGATTTGACATATATATATTGACATATATATATATAGGCCAGGGCAGCTGTCATCTGAGTGTCAGATTTCTTACTCATTCTATGCTATTGGGAAGCCCAGCAATCACTGTATTCCTGGTCAAACAATATAAGGATTTTGGAGAAGAATAATCTTTGAAAATCTGGAATTCCACTGGTGCCAAATGCAATAACTTGGCTGCTGTTATTCTAGGCAGCAAGAACATATAACAATGACTTGGTGTCAGTTGCATTTCCAGGCCCAATTCAAAGGACTGGTTTTGACTTATATAGTGGGGGAGTTATAAGAAGGGGCAGCTATACCAGAGGCCTTATTCCTTAGACCTCCTTTAAAGTAAGTTATAGGGACAAAGCCTTCACAGAAATGGCCCCTACCATACAGAACTCCCTTTTGTGAGAGTCAGAACTATCCTTACGTATCATCAGCATGGAAGTCTTTTGGAATATTCTTTGTGATGCAAGTTAATCTTTAGTATCCTTCCTCACCTTTCTCTTCGTTGATATTTTACACATAAGTAAGCAGTTCTTTCTCTTCCATCACTCTACAGGGGGAAATACATGCAATGCCTTCTTCCCTGAAGAGAATTCCTAACATCCTATCCCATCCCATTCCACTCAGAAATAGACCAGACTACACAGAGAAGGAATCTTGATTCTTAACGGCTGAAAGCTGCTACTTTGCTTTGAGAGTATTCCCTGGTTTTCATCAGTTTTTTTCCTTCTGTATAAAAAGTTGTGGTCTGTTCCCACCCCTGGATGCTGCACTTACAGGGACTACTGCAGAGGAGGGAAGGAGAGCATTGAACCTAAGAAGCTCGTACAAGAAAGGGAAGACATACACAAACTGGTGTTTCAAGCTCCATTCACTGGTAGGTTATATATTGATACTACTGCTACCCAACAATCAGAAAAGGATGACTCCGCACAAAACCTAAAATGGTAGGTGGGCAGTCCACTCAGAAAACTGCTTCCACAGAACTGCAGTCCTCAGCTATTGTCCTCCAGATGTATTGACCTGCAAATCTATCAATTATTCCCAGCCAGCATGACGGAGACCACAGTGGCTGTAGATGGATGTTACAGCCCAGAATATCTGGAGGGCCCTTGGTTGAGAAAGGCAATCACAGAGGGAGGAAAAGGAAAGGGAGGATTAAAAGTAATGAATGGTGGAATTAAAACTAAGTTTCAGGTCCAGAAAAACTAAAAGTCACTGGCACCTATACTATGGCGGTTGCACAGCCGCACATTCGGTAGAGTAAGCAGCTAAATTTTGCTAACTCCACTGCTATGCTTTAGGATCAAATTCTCTACGTCAAGACTACCTTCCAAATCTAAACAGCAACAAAACATATTAAACATAATCATATTCAGACAATATTGAAGGGTTTAAAAAAGGGAAGAGTGAATAAAAGACAACAGCCTGTACTGAAAAGTAACCATTTATTAGAACCAATACAAGAAATATGAAAGAGCAGAGATGAGGAATACAGGGCAGAGGAGAGAGGTTTGTTTGTAACATGTCAAGTCGTACAACAAATAGCTCATTTTAAAAATTATTTTCACACTTTAAAAAACAGCATAACCTACATTAGCTTAGAATCAGAAAGTTTGGCTAAAATGTTACCCCAAAAGAGGTCTAACACACATGCACAGACACACTGTTAGCCAAAAGTTCAACAATCTGTTGTGGAGGGCAGGATGTTGCTGGGGTTGGGAGAAGAAGAGTTGACACATCATTTTTTTCTTTTTCATCAGGAGTCTAATACTGATCATAGGGAACCTGGATATATTTCACTTCTGTAACCAGCACCAGGGGCATTAAACTTCCAAGGCCCTTTCACACGTTCTATGCACATGACTGGGTTTGTGTTTTCACCTGGATCCAAATATGTGTCCATGAATCTTCCACACTGTTTGTTGCAAGCAAAGCCTACAGCTTTGACATGCCTTTGCAAATGATTCAAACTGTTGTAGGAAGAACTGTGGCATCAACCCAGAGTGAACAATTCATGCAGTCTTATCAGCCAGAGATAGTTGGATCCAGACAGGCAGAAAGCTCAGTCAACAGCAGAGCAGTTCCTTAAGCCAGCTGTTTTCATTTCTCAGAAGGAAAGAAATCGGGGTGTTTGCTTTTGAAGCAGTGAAGTGAGGTATTATCTCAGATGTCTCTCATGCAGTTCAAATTTATGACTAGAGAACTTGCACAGAAAAGGTTCCCAGTGAATTGTGCCCTTTGTTCCTTGGAAATGCTAATCTAAGATCAAAGTTGTCCCCAAAATGGAGGGAGGGAAGGAAGGAAGAAGGAAGGAAGGGAAAGGAAGAAAGGAAGAAAAAACGAACCATGGGCCAAAACGGAACCAATTTTGTCATATGGCTAAATACCAAATTACATAAACTATAGTTTTGGCCAAAATTACAGTTAGTAGGTCATGTGTCACAAAGGAAAGGCAGCAGTGGCATAGAGGATCTGAGATAATTCAAATTGTGCTGGCTGGTTGATCTCTCTCTTCTTCCTCCTCCCACTGGTGGGAGGAGACAAGAGTCATTACAGCCCATACAGCCAAGAAGATTTAAATGCCACCTGGGTAAAAATTAAATTGTTAATCAAAAATTAATGAGTTTAATTAACACAAAATTAATTCTCTTTGTATTTTAATCCATGCTTAGGTGACTGAGGATAACAATTCATTTTTGATAGCCTCTTAAGAAAGGGTTGCATCAGAAAACCGCACCTGCATATTTGAAGTCTTACCATAAACTTAATTTCTGATGAATTCAGAGAGTAGTAGTATTCAGTTTAAAATGTGCAAATATTTAAACAGACACACACAATGACAAACCTTTAGTGAAAGCCAAGATTCAAACCTCCCAACCCATCACACACGTACACCCCATTCCTACAACCTCCAAATATAAGAAGACGCAAGAAAGCTGACACCAAAATGCTTTTTTTTTTTTTTTTGCCATTGAAACATTTAGACCAGGAGCCAAAGAGTGAGGAGGTGGGATCAATTTAGAAGCCACCTAAATGCAGCATGAATGGCTTAGAAATCCTGGAAATTTAGAATCAGCTGGCTAGTTCTACTACACTAAGAAAGACAAACTTACAGGATCTTCAGCTAAAGGGTGGAAACTTTTTTTTCCTTTTAAAAAAACCCAGTCTGGGCATCCTTTGTTGGTGGCTTAAAAAACCTTTAAAAAAAGAGCCTTTGAACAGGGTTAAACCATATCACACCATAGGTCACACTGTGGAAGTTACTAAAAGCTGTTACTGTACTTACATTTCTGCCAGTAGAGAAGGCTAGGATTTTAGCATCTCAGCTCTAGCAGCTAAAGCAGTCCTTCAGGTGTCCAGATGCCCAATTTTTGATTCATTTAAGTTTGGCAAAGAACTCTAGGAACCTTCAGACTTTTATCAAATTTGCCAAACTGTGAAGGGCCCTGTGTGCTACTTTATATTAATGGTGCATCCAAAATAAAAATTTAAATTGTGGGGGTGGAAAAAGGCTAAGATTGTATTCTAGTTATTCTAATTATTCTCCCCACGTGGCAACATATCAGTCACATGCATGCATTCACGAGGTTGTACAAGAGTAGATATTTAAAACACACGTGCACAAGTCCATCTCAAAATCATAGCACAAATACTTGCAGAGGAAGAGAAGTGCCAGTGTTTTTTTTTTACTAAGGGCAGTTTTAAGCAACATATGCCCTTGGACAACGGCATTATCGCTATCTATTAACTTCCTGAAATGCCTTTCTTTTTAGCCAGACACACAAGTGCTTGCAGTCAGAGAAGTCTTCCTTATGAACTCTATATAAGAACTTCTATTAGCAGCTGCTCATGAAGAAGATAGCTTTTAGGCTGGTACATGTACATAAAGAAGTAGGAAAGAGAGGTGCACTTCAAGGCTTTCTTAAGCTTCCTCTCCTATACATTTCAGATAAAGTGAGAAATCAGTGGGACAGCAGGACTTTAATACCTAAAGGCTATCAGAGTTAGCTCCTCAATGCTGTTTGTGAAAGGTCTCTTATTTAGCCTGTGATTCAACTTGATTCTGGCTTGCACTTTGCTGGTGTGCTAGAAAGGTGTGGACTGGAAAGCTAATAGTTGGTAACAGCGGAGACTTTCTCCATCTTAGGCTTGGCTGCAGGGCCGCAGCACAGAAAATAATGTTTCCAGTGACAGACTACAGACCATCCAGAGCACTTGCCTTGCTCCAGACTCAACACTCCTCCTCCTGCTTTGCCCACTTTCACAAATTCCAGACAATGCAGAGAGAAAAACTAAGGCATAGGTGAAATCCCCAGGAGTAACTTAGACCAGTGTTCCTCAACCTTGGCCGCTTTCGGATGGGTGGACTCCAACTCGCAGAATTCCCCAGCAGCCATGCTGGCTGGGGAATTCTGCGAGTTGGAGTCCACCCATCCGAAAGCGGCCAAGGTTGAGGAACACTGACTTAGAGCACCTGGAATCTTCCTGCCATCATCCTGCCAATGTACCAATAATGAGGACAGGCCTTAAATCACCTCAGTGATGGCTGAGTCTGGCTGCACTCTGCTGTAAATCACAGGTGGGCATCGGCCAGTGCTTGAGGGGAAAAGAGAGAAACCACAGCTAAGGGTGTACAGCCTCTGAAGGGGACATAAGGCTCTGAGGCAAGTATGCCACCCTCTTGCTGACTCTCAGCACTGCCTTTTCAGAAACCTGGTGCTTTTTTCTGGCTTTAACACTATGTTTTCCTCACCCCTCCTACTAAGTAGCCGATAGCTGAGGACACCATTTTTTTCCCTCAGAAGCTAATGGAGTCATTGTTCCCACCTGAGCTAATAGCCTAACAAACAGGACATCAAGGGCAAATACTGCATTTAGGCAAAAGTGAGACAGCTGAAGTGTGGTCTGTTGTCTTATATTTGCAGAATAGAGGCAGATGTTATTTAAAGGGAGCTTAAATTATTATTGCAACACACCATTTCTGCCTGAGGGGGCTCTAAAAAAATGCCTCCTTTATCCCTGAACTTCACAGGAATTTTTCTAGAGTCCTCACTCTCAGTGAGGCATAAGACATGGTGGTAGTTTGTCCCTCTCTTCCAACTCCTTGCAGATACTTGTCTGTTTATGGAGGCAAATGGTCTTCCTTTCCTCTCCTCATTCTTCCATCTCCACCCAGTTTGGTTTACCACTTTCTTTCCTTCTCTTCCCAGTGTAACTCCCCTTCCCTTCCTCCCATTGCCATTGTTTTTCTTTTTGTGGTTTTGCTGGAAGGAAATGGGCTCTCGTGAATGTATGTATCCTTCTGTTTGCATAAGAATGCTGGGTTTGTATTACGCAGAAATCATTTAGTTTTATAAATGGGTGCCTTGTTTTACAGGCAATTAATTTTGATCATTAGTTATTAATTCAATTTTTTATTTATTTTTTGTCCTGGCCTTGTCCTTGTTGGAGGGTGGGTTGTGGTCAATGTATGTGTCACATAAACACATCTATGTGGGGTGGGGAAAACCTTTAGGATTGGTTTCCACTGGAGTTGGCAATTTTAGATAGGGAGGTGGTAAGTTGCCCAAACTGGATATTGAACAGGCAGTTGTATTTTATTTTTCTCTGTTCTTCCTGTTCTTGAAGGGGTCGGCTTAAATTCAGAATAGCCTTCCTTTCAGGAAGATGTGGAGTACCCAGGGGTCTTTGTGTGCTGCTTCATTTCAAACAGATGGCTATTAGTAAATTGTGATCTCTACTGTTTTTATCCTTCATGGTAGCCATACAATACTCAATAACCTGACCTCTCCAGCAGTCATAACTAGAGAATTCCAAGGGTGTGGGGCAGGATAACTAGTTTTCTGTGAAGAAGTATAATGGATGAAAGGAAAGGGACTTTTTCTCCTTTAAGACAGTCACATGCAAAAAGCAGAACCTGAGGCTCTTCTTGACTCAAAAAACCTCAAGTAATTATTTATTCAGTGTGTAAATGGTACAAATTACATGCAAACATACTGTTAAATCCATATAGCTTCCCAAATCCTGTTTTGCAACTGCTATCCTCTTCCAGCTCACGTGGTTAAGGGAGGGAGGGATGAAAACACCCTCACACTGAAGAACTAATCCAGTCAAGAGTTAAAAAAAAAAGTTCAGTGGGATTCAAGAGCAGTAGCTGGCTATTAACCAAATGCAGGCAGCTATGCTTCTGTCTATATATGACAGCTTTCAAGTGGAATCAGAAGTGCAAAGCTAAAGTCCAGTCTATAATCTAGTCTGAACTTTCACATATCTCTTGTTCAACACTTTTGAAAATGACTGTGCCAAGTAATTTCTAGAAGAGAAACATCAGATCTCTACTAATTTATGTTCTTTTGCATCAGTGCATTTCATTCATCAGAATCCGCTTTGAAGTAAATTCTTAAAGCCTCACCCATCTCCATTAAGGAAGCAAACAGTGAAAATCTATTCAGTCCCAAAACAATATGCTGGGCAAAGCCATAGAGGCTGCATACCCTAAAGGCAAACCTGCCTCAAAACCACTGAAAGATGGACTGGTTGCAAAATAGGTTCTTAAACTACATACAAGGAATGATATGATCGAATCAAATTAGGATATGCATTTTTCATAAATGTTTTTTTTATCTCTATATGGTTGACATAAGTACACTTAACAATTGAATCAAAGGAAATCCACCAAAACAAAAATGCCACCAAATTATTCTGGTGCTGGACATTTAGCAAAATATAAGAAGACCTAATGACGTATGACTCACTAGTTGTGCCACAAATGCAATTCACATCATGCTACTTCAAACCATGCCCAGTTGCAATTCCTGATAGATTAGCAGGGTACAGAATACATAAATGGAAGGATGGCAACCCATTTCATCTGCCTGCTAAAGAAAAGAAATTCAACAATACAGAAATGAAATTAGTAGTGGCTGGATTTTCTGACTGAGCATTGGTGGGAACATCTCTCCCTGCTATAAAAAACAGTATGAGCATTGCTAAGGGAGCAGAGGCAAAAGAGATTAAATCCCAGACTCTGAAATAAATGTAAGGACCAGTGAACATTTTAAAGTGTAAGTAACCTGTACCATTTCAATAATGATCCAAGCTCCTACCAAATCTTACTAGCATGGATGACCCTTTTGTTGTGAGGTATCCAGAAATTCAGGTAGTTGGAAATTGGCACTTTTCAAAGCCGATGCAGCAAAGTGAGTCTGTAGCAGTGGAACATGAAGATGAAAATGAAATCCGAACCATGCTACACAATGCAGGCATTCCATATGAAATAAAACATGCATGGACTTTGTCATGAGCAAGGGATCTAACAAGGTGAATTCCATCACTTGCTTTCTGTTACCCTGTCCTGCAACTGAAGAACAAGAAGGAAAGCCACGGCTGAAATAGCATTTGTAATGATCAGCATTCTAAGTGAGGGACAGGCAAAGTGTGACCCTCCAGATATTCTTGGACTCCAATTCCCATCCACCCTAGCCAGCACACCCAGTGATGAAGGATGATTGGATTTGCAGTCCAACAATATCCTTATTCTGTAACATGGTATTATTTTATTGTTATATTACTAATAGATACATTTTAACTGTCAACCGTATAGAATAAAAATGCCAGTCTGGGACAACTTTTGCATTTTCTGAGCTGTTCTAGATATGTAGCCAGTGGCCTATCAGCCAACTATGTTCAGCTGGTAGTTTCCTCTGAAAATATATCTGAAGTAAATGTTTCTTCTGCAAATAACAGATTTACATACTAGAATGAAAGAGCACAGAGGAAGTCTGTAAAGAAACAACTAAGAGCCCAGAAATAAATCAAATTAGAATTTTGGAACCACAATTTTGGGTCTTTATAAAAAAGAAAAGAAGGAATTACAATATAACAGAAAGATTCCAAGTATGACACTGTTTGGCTGAGCTACTTACCTACATAACACACAGGCCCTATTTGTGCAACATGAATGACTCAGTTTTTTTTAAGCCAGTTAATTCACATTGGCACACTCGGGGCACATGATCCCAGATGACACAGTCATTCAGTGACAATGTGTTTAGTCCTTGCAGGAGGCATCACTTCCTTCCTTCCTTCCTGCTGTCTCTTCCACCCCCAGGAAAGTAAATTTAAAATAGAGTTGCCACAATACAATTAAGGTTGGTGTCACTGCAGGTTCATGGACTTACATACCCCAACTGTATCTGCTCATTTTTCTCACCCCCCCCCCCGAGTACAATGAATGAAAAATCAAAAGGACTATCGAAATGGAATGTCCACAGAAGCCCCATTTTTATGGGGCTTCTCTAGGATTACATTTTGATCACAGTTGCTAAAAGGGGGTGTTAATTCTCTAGTAAGTAGTGTGCACAAAGGGGGGGGGATTTGTTGCCAGGGGAAGTTATAGGCCAATTAACTCAGTTTTGGAGTACATATAACATAATTAGATGCCCCCATGACCTAGTTAAACGTGTCATGCAAACTGCACCACTGATAAAGAAAGGGAGGGAAGGAAGGAAGGAAGGAAGGAAGGAAGGAAGGAAGGCAGGCAGGCAGGCAGGCAGGCAGGCATAGGACTAAATCTCTTTATATAAAAGGACAGGTTGAAAAGAGGGATGCTATCCTTGCCAACTAATTAACTTCTATTTGCTCTCCAAAAGGTACCTGTTCTGACCTGCAGTTAGAAAATTAGGGTGAAAATGGCTATCTGGCATCTTTGAATGCAATTCAAGCAACATGTTAGCAATTCTGAAATAAACTAGAAAAAGCCCTGCCCCCATCCCCCAAGACCGGGCTTGACTGTGATTTGGGTGACCTAAGAATCCAAAGACTGTGCTAGGTCAGTTGGGTCTGTCCTGAATTCAGGGAGCTCCTGCCACTTTTAAGTCAGTAACAATGATAGTTAATAATTCTCTACATACAACATGATGAAGTAGAAGAGATGCAGAACTAAACAGCCAGGCAGGAAAAAAGGCCTGGAAACTCTGAAGGAGCTTTAAAAACAAGAACCATTATTGTTATTAATTATGAGATGAGGTGACAGAAGAACACACACTGCACGTCAATCTCTTGGAGGGAAACTGAACGTGACTCACACCATTTATGTTATGACTAAACCAACCAATATCAACGTTTCTCCTGTCGAGCACAGTAATAAGCACATTTCCATGGATGCATTTGGGCAAAGGGGAAGGGAGGGTGGATATGTACAATTATGGACGGACAGAGAACCCCAGCCACTTTAGCTTTTCACTGCTTCCCGCTCTTTGTTTTCAGCATCTTCTGGGTATGCATGCCAGGTCAGTCTCTCTTCATAAAATGCTATCACAATTTGAGGGCACTTCACATTGGCTTCTTTTGCTAGAACCAGATCAGCCTCATCCGTGTCTTTCCTGAAGAGATAAACAAAAGCAGGACCGATCACTAGCTGGTTAAGCAAAACATTCCATCCAACAGGTTGTACTATAAGAATAAACAAGATTTTAGGCACATTTTATAATGGAAAACAACAACAAAACAGCACAACCAGAGGAGGCAGAAGTATATACCTGAAATGCCAATTAACTTGGGATTATGATGGGAGGCAGGTATTGCAGTTTTTGACATCCACTGATTCTATGTATTTTTAGTGTACATTTATTGCATATAATACTATTTGTATGTTTCAGTGTGAATATGCTACTGTTTTAATCAGCAACTGCTATTCCTGGACAATCTGTTTGAGGGATACTGCCAGCAGTTTCTTTTGTCCCAGCTACTTCTGAGTGTTAGCTGGTAACTGGAGGACCCTGCTGGTATCTCCTGTGAGATCCAATTTTTTGAAACGGCTGGGCCTAATACTACAGAAAGTTTACTGGTGTTGTAATTGCTACTAACATTCAAAAAGAAATTTCATTGCTCACTCTGCTAAAGTGGATAGATGTATTTTTTCCACAATTCTCCTCATCTACAAAATGACTAAATTGCAAAAGGAAACAAGTCTTTCAAAGGGGAAGAAAAACATAGGGAGACACCTCCTCTTTAATTTTTTCCAGGAGCTTTGCATTTTCAAGTATGCCAACATTAAATCAATCTATCAAAAACTATTTTTTAAAAATCTGTTCACTAACATTATGCCTCTGATTAACTAAGCTGAAGGTTTTAGTTAATGACAAATTATTTTTAGAGCAAGTGCTTATAAGAGTTGAAGGCAGCAAGCCTCTTCTTGAGAGGCATGCCCAATTTCCAGAGGTATTATCTTAAAAGAGGCACACATCTTCAGAACCTTTCAATTTTGCTTCAGAATTATTTTTATCTATTTATAATCAATCAATCGAAAGGCATATGGTTAATTAATTAAGCGTCCTCATTTGGATGACTGCCCAGTTTCAGAAGAGATCTCACAAGATCTCACAATTCAAGGACAGAAAAGTACACCAAATGTTTACAATGCAGCGCCCCCTAAAATTGTTCCTCAGATTTCTGAATTTCATTTTCTTTATATATGCATTTGGCAGAACTTGAATGTTGTCTTTCTGCAAATGTGCATTTTCCAACTCTTTACGGAACACATTTTAAAGATGTATTTTATATTTTAAAATCTTAATGCAAAGTCATATGACAGATGAAAAAAGTCCTATAGACAAATGATGAACTGCAAAAACATCAAGCAAACCAAACAGATCAGTAAAATGTAAGCTTGCCTTAAATGTAAGGACAGGAATAGGCAATAGCAAGAATAAATATAAGGTACTTCGTGGGGATAGTTGAGTGCATTATAAAAAGAAAACTATGAAAGGTGTCTCTTGAATGACCATCCAAACACATTTTCTATGTTTTGTTCCAAGTTTAAGAATTCTGGGGGAACGTATACCAATTTTTATGCTTCAGAAAAAGTAATTACAGAAACTGATGACATGGAATAAATTCACAATGCAGACTAGATCCCCTCCATCTGCCCTGGACTATAGCTTCCACCATCCCCTGCCAATATGGCCACTGGATAGCACAGCCAGGTAGCACCTGGATGAGGAATTCTAATACAGAAAAGCATCAGTTGGTTTATTAGCTTTGTCTGTTGTTCAGCTCCACCCACAACTGACCTACCTGCTTATCTAACTACCAGACAAAGAATAGTAGTACTGCAGCAAACTTTAATTAATGGATGCACTTAACTAAAGATTTCATCAGAATTAATCTCCACCCACTTAATTGATGAGACACAAATGACAAACAAACACTGAGACAAGAACTCTGTTGTCTGTCAGCGTGCCCCATAACTATGCCAGCCCCCCAATTATGTTAAAAGAAATTTGAGGATGGGTTTTCTTTTAAATGTTTTCTCCAACATTAGTAGTTATAGTCTGCAATGCAAAAGCTTTCACAATCATCATCAGTAACTAAAACTGATGGTGCTCAATGACAATCAGTACAAATAAATATATTTAAGCCAAGATTTTACCATTGTGGTTGCCTGAGTTGGGTTTGCTTTCTTTTTTTTTTTTTTAAAAGAAGTATAATATTTCATATTCCAACAGAACTGAAAAATATAGCTTTTTTTCTTACAGCTATAAAAGAAGTTGCTACTTATTAAATTTGCAAACGATTGCTATCTGATAAAATTCTCAGAAGAAAATCTTTGATTTTCACTGGGCTTCCTCCAGAGTAAATGAAACAGGACTGCAACCTTAATTCAATAAATGAGTTAAAGAGCCAAACTAGCTATTACATGTTACTAATGAGCATAGGGCACTATCAATTTCAAAGGTAAGATAAAAAAATAATCTAATGTACAGTACAGAGTAATTACAATTAGTGCAGATGAACTCTGCAATCTGTTCTAACAATGTCCTATATTACAGATTAATTCCACTGTTTAGGAGATTAGGCTCTTTTGAACCAGCTAATTTACTGGATTGAGTGCAAATGCACTCCAAGCAATAATTTGGTCCTGGCCTACAAGCCCTAGGTTTGAATCAAAACCTTGGCCAAGTCACATTCTTTTAAATTCAGTTTCTTTACAAATCAGTAAGAGCAATCTAGCTCACTGGAATGTACAAAATTCTTTATAGTATTTACTATAATTCTTATAAACAGTAAGTACAGCAAAGAATTTTATATATTCAGGACATTGTCTAAAATATTACTCTGCTATTAGCTTTACTGAATACATGTCTTGTCCTTTAGAATTCAGATGAGCTGACAGTGAGAAGCCTAGATATTCACATATAATCAAAAAACAGTAAACATTTTAAGTCTTACTTTGATCCATAATCTGGGATTTGAAAATGAGGGCCTCAAAATACACAACCACTATTAAACTGTGATTGTAATACAGGTGATGCTACAGAAATTCCCAAGCCAGGAACTGTAACCCCTACAGGAAAATTCAGAGACCTGGTTTCCATTCACTCACCACCCCCAGTATTTGGTCACATAACAAAGAAAACAGGATGGTGGAAAAATACCAAGCCCTTTAGTCCTTGCTGTTCTTCCTCCCCACCCCCCACTCCTTCTCCAAAGAGTGGCCTGCAGCTGGATCCCCGCCCCCACTCTGTCTTGTGAGGAGCAGCAGCCCCATCCATCTCAGCCCAGCCAGCTTTAGAGACAGGAAAGGAGGACAAGGGTTTATTTTCTCCGCTGCCTTGATGTGGGGGAAGACCTGCTCCTAAGATGGAATCTTGATGGGGCTGGGGAGGAGGAAGATTGGGGAGCAAAAGGCAATTTTCTTAAAGGCAGCTGTGCTGTAACCTCTGTCTGGCTGATAAGCCAGGCTCTGCTCTTTGTCTCTGCTTCTGCTGGGGGGGAGGGGCAGCTGCTGCATATGCTGCCTGGCCAGCTCTCTCTCTCTGCCTGCCTGCCTGCCTGCAGAGAGGCTTCCAGCTGAGATAAGCTCAGGAACAAAAGCAAGAGGCAAGTCAAAACCTTTCCAGAAGGATTTCCTGTGCTCTCTACACATTTGGGGAACAAGGAAGGAGACAGTAAGTTTGCCTTCCTGTAAGCGAAATCCATAAGCTCAGGGTGGACTGCATCTGTGAAGCAGAGCTTAACGTCCACTCCAGGAAGAACAAAGCCCAGCCAACAAACTGCCATTGAACCATTAAACCATGGCACTTCACCCAAGAGTATTAATTTACTGGTTATTCCACAAAGGAGAAAAATGCAGTATCAGACAACAGGATTGATTAAAAAAAATTTTTTTTAAATAAAGAAGCACACTCACCATTTCATTAGGAACATTAAATCTCCACAGGAGTCTGTGGCTCCGATGATTTTTTCTGGCTCCAATCCTCTTTCAAAGCCCCTGGCAATATCGGTGCTCTGACGGAGAGAAAGCAAGAGAAAAAGAAGAGTTAAAAATATTCCTATTCCTATTCCTTGGCCATTTGTTAGTCTCCCTCAACCATGAAGTAGAGAGGCTTCCAGGGGCACTCAGAAGCAGGTGATAAACAGATGCCATACGTGGCGTGATTGTAATTAGCAGCCGAGGAGGCCTTAATATCTTTTCTGTCTGTATTATTAATCTTTACACTCTCTCTTGCTAGATGTTGGGAAAGGGAGAGATTGTCGAGGTGGAGGAAAGAAGCCTAAAAGGCGGGAGGGGGAGGGGGGAAGGACCCGAAGTCGCCATGAAAATGGGCTAAGAAAGCAATGGGCAGATCGAGGGAATTAAGTCATCTTGCCTTTGCAGCTGCTGCAGCAGCAGCCATTCGCGATTTCCAAAGCTCCCCATCCCTGCTACGCCTCCCCCGCTCCAGAGCGCACCACCTCTATGGGCTCTCACGGTCCTTGAGGTCTTTGTGCCGGTGGTGCTGTCGATGGGTGTGTCCCATTCATGCAGAAGGGGGGATTTTTTTGGTTGGTTGTTGTTGCAACCGAGAGCTTAAACCTCCGGGGCCCCAGACAAGGGTCAATCAGCTCCCTCTGCACATACCATCTGAAGGCTGGTAACAGCTTTCAGTCACTGCAAGCCTGGAGCGAGAGTGTTCTCCCTGCTTTGCAGCAGCAGCAGCAGCAGCAGCAGCACCACCACCACCACACGCTATTCTGCTAGAGATCCACACATTTGTTGCTCACACATACTGTCTAGCAGATGCAGCTATACAGACCAAGCATGTCAGAGGCAGACAGCTTGGCTTTTTCTGAAGTACTAAAGCCGGTTGCAAAGTGAGAAAGAAGGAGAAGAAAAGAAATACATTAACCTGTGATGGTAAGTGAAAGAATAGAGACTGCAACAAAACTGAACGAGCTCATTTAGTGACTGGTACACTCCAGAGGAATGAATGAATCTACAAACCATGTAATATATTGCAAAAGAAAGGCATCACAGTACTTCAGCTCTCTTGCCTTTTAATTGTTCAGAAATGTCTAATACTATGGATAGGAAATATTCTTAAATGAACTTAAAAAAAATAAGGCAAGATCAGTGTAGTGTGGGAAATTTTAAGATATGAATTGGCCTTAACCTCCCAAGACATGCACGATGATCGTAGGAGAAATGGGGAGCTCAATACAGAAACAAAACTTTAAAACAATTATATATCTAGATTCAGTAGAGGTGGGTACTTACAACCCTCCAGATATTGCTAAGCAACCACTCCCAGCATTCCTTACTACTGGCAAAGACAGCTGGGGCTATTGGGAGTTGTAGTGCAGCATTTTACCTGGAGGGCCATAGCTTCCCCATCCAATTTAGATGAATAGGCATGTGAAACAGTGGAGTTTCTGAACATTTTAAAAGCATCTAATTCCCTAAAGTACCAACAGCCATTGAAATCAATGTAGCCTTAAAGATATATTGCTATTACATCATCCAGCAACTTGGTAGCAAAAATTCTTTAAAGCAAAGGTCTGTACATACAAATTATCTTAGCCAGAGCAGTAATTGGATGATGGGTTCATTAAATTATATTACTTTATAAAATACTGTATTTTCAGCAGGCATTATTTGTAACTATTTTTAAAATTCAGCCCTGCATTGTGACAGTGTAGGACACTATCTGTGATTACAGACAGACTGTTCTGTCTAAGCGAGCTTGTAAATATTCCTTTACAGCACCAAGGTACATAGACAGACAACTTCTTTTCACTCCGATTATGTTTGAGGTTTTAATTATAGTTTGAGCATTCATTTAGATTTTATTTTATCTGTATTTATGTACAATTTATTAATGTCTTCTTTGGGCCCCCAAAAACCAGATCATACAACTTTTAATTAACAATAAACACAGAAGCTTGTGCAAAAGGGAATGCTGATATTCCTCTGGATATGTATTCCCACAGTCAAGTTCCATACTGAAAGTAAGTTTGGTGGGTTAAAGATTCCACACCCGTGCCTACATTCTCCTCCTGTGCTTTAAATGGCATGCCCCAAACATGCCTTACATATAAATCAATGAAATCCATGCTATAAGACATAGACAGCCCTTCATCAGGGCTCCCCAAAAGGCTTGCAATCAGCCAGGTAGAGAAAAAAGAAATATAGTGACACCAACAAGAATAAAAAATCCAAATAAATATTTTCCTTTGAACATAGTGCTAATACCACTGCAGAGTCTTGAGATACCAAAACACTTTTATAAAAGAGACATGCCTTTTACAAGCTTCCTTGTATTCCTGAGCCCCTAAAGAATACAGGAGACTGAAGTAAAATCTGTAAAGCCACACATTATACGTGTACACAGCATTTGGTAAGCCACCATGTGTGCAGAATCAGAATTGGTCACTCCTCTACCACTAGAGAATTTCTCAAAGCCCAAAACTGACATCTTGTGATATAGTTTCAATGGCTGGATCAAATGAGCACAGGATAATAATTTAAAAGCTTTGTTTTTCAGGGATGGGTCTGGACACGGAATATGTTTTTCCTTCCTATTCAATCAAAGTTGCATCCTGCCCTAAAAGCAGCACAAACATTATGCTCATACTGTAATAACCTTGCAAAGTACATTATACAAGATAAGTAGAATTGAATATAAGCATCCACCTAGCCAAAACTTAAGACTTTCTTCTAAGCTAATATTGCCTGAAGCACTGCAAGTTTTTCACGATGGAAGTGTTCCAATTCCTTCCGAAAGACTGTCATGGTTAGTCTTTTAGGTACCTCAAAGATCAGTGTCTTTGTGAGGATATGGTAATATGTGGGAAGAATTTTCCAGAAAAGTTACATCTAATGGATATCTACCATTGTTCCACTGAAATTGGGGTAGCCTCTTGTTGCAGGAAGCGGATCTGGGAAGAAACACTGGAGAATGAGAAGAGTCCTGAGCTACAAATAGGACCAGACACTGCTATCTGGGTGTCAATCACTTGGGACTTGAGAAACAGAGACTGTGGCAAGCAGTTACTGTACCTCTCAACTTTAATGTTACAATCCCAATGCACCAAAACAATAGCAGGTAGCTCAAACCTGTCTACCGCTGAGCAGGGAAAACTGTGGAGGAGCACTGCAATCTCAATCCATTTCAGATTGGTTCCTTTGATGGTGGCCTCTCCTCCATCCTTATAACATACCCACAAGATCTGAAAGTGAGCCAGAAGTAACTGGTCAGGCTACTAAAGGGAGCATCAACAGGGCGATTGGGACATTGTACTTTTTGGGACACTGCAATAAGATATGGCACAGCAAGGAACGTGTTACTGAAAAGCTATTTTCCTTGTTCCTTTCTCATACTTAAGTACTAAAAGAACCAGAGAAGATACCTACATAAGAACAACAGTTAATTAGGTTTCTAACTCAGCAGTAAAGGAGCAAAAATTGTAATAAATGCCTTGTGGTAGAAGTTACCAGAGCAAAACAACCTAATCTATCCATGCACTTTTTTTACAGAAATATCATACACCAAACAGGGCATACATTGGCCATAGGAAGAAGGTGTACAAAGATCATGGTGCTCAGAAGCACATCTGATAAGCAATGACTTCCTTGCCAATCTATGATTCCCAGCAGTTCTCTGCTGATGTATGGCCTCCTCAGAAGGCTAATTTATGGATTGATTGTATTTTTATTGCTTGATTGATTGATCAAATTTATGTGCTGCCCACTTCACTGTATAAGTAACTCTAGGTGGCTTACAAGTAAAAAAGAAAGCTATAAAAATCTTTACAAAAATATACAAATTTAAGGGAGAGCATCCTCAAGCCACCATGTGAATGCCCATGCTAGGTCTTGACGCTCTTCCCGAAGGCCAGAGACTACTGTTAAGATTCCAGAGCTTAGTTATCGGTAACAATGATTAAATACCATGAAGAAGTTGGAAATGTTTAGCCTTGAGAAGACTGAGAGGGAATAATGAAAACATTCTTCAAATACATGGAAGGATATCATACAGAATCTTCTTAGGACCAAAGTTTAGGATGCTAAATTTAAGTTACAGTCCACTGAATGGAATGTTCAACTAAATGTTAGGAAAAACATTCTAACAAGAAGAGTGATATAACAATGGAAACAACTATCCAGAGGTGTTGTGGACTCCCATTCACTGGATGTGTTGAAGCAGAAGCTAGAAAGGCACCTGTCAGAATGTTTTAATTTGGATTCCTGCATTGAACAGGGAGCTAGGCTCAACCACCTCTGTGAATCCCTGTCTATGCATAGCTCTAATCACTAGCTCTGAAAACAGAGGCACCATGTTGAAGGGGGAACCATGGCAACCTAAATATTAGAGAACAGAAGTAGCTCTGGCAGGAAACAAACCACTCATTTCACAATGGACAGATTTACTTCCCAAATTTTAAGAAAAATACATAATGGGTTATAAAACTGCAATCCAAATGCACTAATAATAATCTGCTGGATATGAAACACATGACCTTATTACCCCTTATGATTTCATTAAGAGCTGACAGTAGAGTGCAGATTTGAATCTCTAGCGACCTAGCCATAATTTTGTACAGGCACAGCAGTAAAGGGCAGGGCATTTTTTCAAATAAGGTTATAAAAAAAATAATGAACACACAGATGATTTTTCTCTTCCAGAAGGGAATGGCAAGACATAAAATGCCACTCAAAGATCCTCATTTATACAGATTTCACAGGTTCACAGTGCCCCATAAAGATGTGTTTTAATAACACGGCAAGTGGGTGACCATATAAGTTGAATGAATGAATGAATGAATGAATGAATAAAGATAATTTATATTTAGCTATAATTACAATTTGTAAGGCCACCCCAACTGAAAGCAGATTGCAGGCAGCATTCTATACAATAAAACCAGTACAATACCTAAAAACAACATGAAAAAACATTATGTAATAGGTGGAAAACACACTACAACCAAAATCAATAATATGCATCACATGGGCATATCATCAACCTATCCCAGAAAAAGGCCAAGTATTTAAAGAACATTGCAGAGTCAGGCAATCCAAACCTCCAGAAGGACGCTATTCCAAAGGTCAAGCCATGACAGAGCAGGCACACTTCCTAAGACAAAGCAACTGAGAAATATCCATTGCACTGCATTCAATGCAACACCTGTCTTCAGAACCCCCAGGGAGATTCTTTCCTCTGGCTCCCTGATGCATCATGTCTGCTCTGAGCATCCTATAATTTCAGCACTAAAGATCAGACATTTGGCTATACATATTCTTTAGATTCCTAAACTACAGGCTTTCAAAGCTCCTTCTTCTAAAGAGACAAAGTTACAAGAGGTTGAAGCAAACTAAAGATAACAAAAAGGAAGAGTCTATCTAGAAAGAGAAGTCTTTAGCCTTATGCATGCTTTGTTTATTGTCACAATTAGGAATCCTGCTTTAGCCAGCTTTCAACTGATAAATTGCATTTCTTCAGATCTTAATCTACTCTAGATAGTACCCTGTTTGATTGTTAATCTTTATTATATTTTAAAGGTCGTAATTATTTTAGTGTTTCTTTTCTTTACAATGAGTGGTGGCAATTAGTTCATCCTGTTTTACAGGATAGTTTTCCACAAGAGGCATGTAAAAATTGGCACAAATGAAGTAGAGGCTTTACTTTGAAAAGGTGTTTTCCAACTCCTGATATATTTGAAAATCTAAATTGTCCAATTTTAAAGCAAAGAAAGAACTGCCTACACAAGAATCCTGAACGGAATTTGTCATGGGGCGAGGAAAGACCTCCAGCAGGATACTCACCTCTCTCTTCTTTTTGGCTTTGATCTCTTCAGTGTTGTTGGCGAGGCTAGACTTTCGCTTGGTGCCCTCTGATTTCTCCCGGGGCTTGTTTTCACCTTCCTTCATTTTTTTGTATTTTTTCATAAACTCAGCAATCAGTTCAGGGCAGTCAAGGTTCTTTTCAGGTTCCCAGGTATTATGCTCCCTGACACAACAAGAGATGGGCAACAACAGGGGGAAAGGAGAATAACAAACAGAAGAAAAATTGAAGACATTCCCACTCAGTGATCACAAACATCAAATGAGAAGTGAGAGAAGTGGTAATTCATGTACAATAATCACTATATGAAAGAACAGTTCCATTTTTTTCAGGAATTCAGGACATTCACCAAACCAATACAATTATTTCTCATGGCTGTTTACTCTAAACTAGATTTGGTTTAAAACCCAACTTTATACTCAATTTCAATTTCAGATTAGAAAGAATTCCAATAACAGAGTTTTCCCTTGCTTCAAAAACATGTATTCAGTCACTTAAGAAATTTGTTATTCTTCCCCACCACCTCATTGCATAGGGATATTATTTACAAATCAGCTTTGATACCCTGATATATAAAACATTAGATGTACATCTGATTATAGAAATACATACTCTAAGAGTGACTTTCTCAAATGGAACATTAGAAATAACAAATATTATATTCAGGCAGAGGGTATTTCCCCAAATATTAGGGGGACTTTCCTGTATACCAGACCTACATGACTGCTTAAAATGCAAAATATTTCTGAGAAGACACCCTTAGGTTGCACATCAGGTTCCTTAAGACAGTTACTACTTAAGATGTTAAATAAATGCCAATAAATAGCTATATTATAATACATCCTTTATTAAAGCCAACTAAAAACCCCGTGGCAGCAAACTAATGTTTGAGGCTCAAAGAAACACCTTCTCCAGGCTTGATATTAAACAAATCCACTCAAGGAAAAATGGACATGACAAAGTGAAAGAAAAAAAAATCCCACAGATTAATTAGAATAATTTGTGTCCAATAGATAAGATCACAGTAAAGCATCATATATATCAAAGCATCTGGGGAATAATAATAATATTTATATGCCACCCACTTCCCAATGACTCTGGGTGGATTAGTAAGCAATAGCTGTTTTTCTTTGGTAACAGAGTAAGGCCTCAGCATGTTATAGGACATAGAAACTTTCTGATTAACTGAAACACTGCAAGCCCCCCAAATATAGAAAGTTTCTCCTTTTTTGCTGTGATATCAGATGGACCTGTTTCAACTGCTGCACAATAGGTCAGCACCTCAATATCAGCTTGATGAACTTGCCTTCCTAGAATCAAGTAGTGTGCATCCATTTAAATATCTCATCCTGAAATCTGAACCTTGTAGATAATGATTCTACAAATAGATAACCCAGCTTGATCTTTTGGAATTATAAAGCTGCCCTGAAGAACCCAGGTTAATAAACCAGGATACAAATGCACATGAATACACACATTCACAAAAATCTTTTGAGAGCAATTATTTTGTAATGGGTCAAATGAGAAGGAATGTGCATCTCTGGTGCTTAAAAAAAAACATTATTCTGCATATCTTGCTCTGATACATCTAACTGTAGTGTGGGACAAAGTTGTCTATTTGCTTAAATTCCATTACATAATCCTGGAGATTCTGCTTGGCCCATCTTGGCTCTGCAGATTTTCAGGCATTGAATTACAGCTTTCAAACTTATTTTAATCACTGTAGCAGCTAGAAAGGTACTTTAAAAAGGTAAAAACGGAAATATTCAGGATGCTGTTTCACACCCAGTACCAACATTCTGTGTTTGAATTATATATCAATGAGAGATTTATCTATCTCAAGAAACCAGAAGAATTCAGGGAGCTTACAAAATTTATATATAAGATGCAACAAGTTGATATAATATTAAAATGGTAATTCAATTAAATCTCAATTTAAATTAAGGTTAAAAGTAATCTTAAATTTATTGAATATGGTGTAATTGGTAAAAATTAATCCCTGAAGGCCTTCCAAAAGAATAATGTTTCTACCTGCTTCTGGAAGGTCATGAGGATTGGGGCATCCTTGCCTTGGGGGCAAACTATGCCAAGGAGGGGAGCTGCTACAGAGAACACCCATCACTGGGCCCCCTCCTGCAGTACTTTCTGATAGATGGGAATTCTTAGCAGGCACTCCTTAGTTGTTTGGGTAGGAGGGGCAGAAACAGTTGGAAAAAGGCACTCCCTAAGATACCAGGGCTTCAGCCATTGTAGGGCTTTGTAGGTAGTGAACAGAGTCTTGAATTGCACTTGGAAACCTACTGGTAACCAGTGCAGCTCCTGCAACAGAGGCAGTTTTGTGACTGACTGAGCATGCATACTGTTGTGTTCCGGACCACCTGAAGCTTCCACATGGTCTTCAAGGGCAACCCCATGTACTAGTAATTACTAGTTAGCTAGTAATTTATTTGGAGATGACAAGGGCATGAGCAATTATCTTCAATGCATCGAGTTCCAGGTAAGCTGTGAATGGTGAACCAGCTGAAGCTGTGCAAAAGCCCTTCTGGCCATGGTCTCCACCTGTTCTTTGACCAGTAGCCATGAGTCCACAAACACAAACTGATTGCGAGCCTGCACTTTGCACAAAGATGCACTTTGCACAAAGATGGTGCAATCCTGGAATCAAACAGCCTGTGAATCAACAGCCATTCTGTCTTGTTTGGGTTGAGTTTGAGCCTATTTTTCCCTATCCTGACCCTGACTGGCTCCAGACATCAGGTCATGACTTCCATCTTTCCTCCTAGCAGGCCTAGGGTAGAGAAGTGCAATTGCTTATTGATGATACCTCACTCCAAACCGATGAATAACCTCTCCCAGTGGTTTCATGTAGATGTTGAAGAGGATAGGGGAAAGGACTCAACTCTAGGGTACCCCATATAGAGCTGCCTATGAGTTTGATCTCTTTCCCTCCACAATCACCATCTGGACACCTCAGGTAGGAGCGGAACCACTACAACACCATGCCTCCAACTCTCAACCCTTGTAGGCAATTCCAGAAGGATACTGTGGTCGACGGTATCAAAGGCTGCTAAGAGATTCAGGAGGACAAGGATGGTCACATCCAAACCTCACTATAGGACACCCATAAGAGTGACCAACATGGTTCCATCCTATGCCCAGGTCTGAACTCAAGCTGCCAAGAGTTCAGATAATCCACCCTCCAGAGCCTTCTGCAATTGCAGCTCCACCACTTAATTAAAAAGGGAAGGTTAGAGAAAGGATGGTAGTCCAATTTTGTTAGATCCAGACGTGGTCTCTTAAAGGAGGGATGGACCAGTGCCTCTAAGGGCCTCTAGCATTTCCCCTTCTCTCAAAGAGTTATTGATTACAGCCTGGATCCCACTTCTAGTCCCCTTCTTGGCTGCTTTTATTAGCCAGGTGGGGCAGAGGTCCAATCCACAATGGGGGAGCTAAGATCACAGAATTAATTATTGCAGAATTAATACATCAGTATTAATTGGAGTGGAGGGAATTATCTTTTTTTTCCTTAAGCAGCTCTTTAAAGCAATACACAGAAGGGTCACCAGAATATTTAATCAAAATGCCTCCCCCAACTCAGAAAATTCAAAATGATAAAACTATTTAGGCAATAGTGCTGGTGAATAACTCAAGTGGAACTACCAACTCTGTGAAGTGAGAGAGGGAACGCAGATGCCAGTATTTTCAAAACACTTTTTAAGGTCCCAGGCCTTGCCTCACGACCCACTTGTTTAAATGGATGCACGCCCTATTTGGAGTGAGCAAAGCAAGCTCCCACCTGTGGGGGTTTACCTTCCTCCTTTAAGGGAAAGCTTGAATAATGGCAATGGAGTTTTAATTTGAAGCACTGCCTGGAGCTCTGCTACCAAGAAAGATCAAAGCCCATGTCAGAAGGAAAGTTGGACTTACTCAGAGAATCCTTTCCACTTGAGAAGATACTCCACTTGACCCTTCACAACACGCCTGTCTAGAACCTTCTCCACAACATATTCCTCCTCATCTTCAGAGGACGAACTATCTGCTGTCCTCTTGTTTCTTTTTCCCATAGCGCAGAAGTTGTACCTAATGCACCAAGGCTACCCAATTCCTGCAAATCGGAAGTGAAATGTTAATTGGTGGTAACTGCAAACCAGTTTCTGTTTCCATAAATCTCACGCTGCAACATCCACCCATATAGTACACATCTCAAAGGTCTCACTGTCTGGTTACTACCATTCATTGCTTACAGGGAAATCTGGGAGCATATTTTAGAGGAGAATTTCTATACCTATGAGAAATGAACAATTAGTGCTTTTCTTCCAGGTTCTCCTTTAAGATGGCTGTTACGTGCATAATAATCCACAAAGCCACATATCATGTTAAAGCTACCTACGTTCAGCTGAAATACCAACTGTTCTGATACTAGTCACCAAGGACTGTGCAGCTGAACTAATTGATATAATTTATAGCATCCAGAAAAACTGTATTCATCTCAGAACAAAAATCTACAATCATAACATTAGTTCACAAATTATTAAATACCAATTTTTAATGTTTATTGCAGAACTGACTGGATCTGAATACTGTTTGGCTGTTCATTTTAAATATGAAATTCTTTATAAATGAACAATGAGTATATTCAAATCAAGCCCTATCTCCTACATTTATTAGTATATTCCTAACCTTTATTGATTTAAATTCTACCTTTCCTCTAAAATGTGTTTAACATAGGTAGCAATGATTTAAAATGAATGATGACCAAAACCAACAGAAAGTCTTGTCCTTGCCTCCGTCCACAGATGCTTATTCTAAAAATGAACGGTATGGTAATTTCAGCTCCCACACCCATTTTAAATGAATAATTCATATAGAGCTTCCAGAAAACAAAATGATTTGTCATTTTCATCTGCTGGGTACAACGTACCTGTAAGACTATTAGCCTTCTTGTATATTTCAGACTAGAATAGGTTAAAGGTCAGACCAAGGATATACAGCAGGCATACTGTACATAATAACCAAATTAAGATATGAATCTTGTTTGCAGCACTGGACCCAACAGTGAAATGGCCAAGTGCAAGTCACATCTGCTAAAGCCACTCTTCTGTATAACTACTGAAGGCGTACAGCCATTTTGCCTTGCCCCACTACCCAAAAGAACTGTGCCATGGAAATTGTGGGCAGGTACTCAAACTTTTATAAAACAAGTATACCTCAGACTGTGGTGAAAATAGAATCCTTCACAGAAGAGTGAGTGCTCCAAACTGGAGATTTGAAAACAGCCTAATATACCTCATGTTACTTTAGGATTAGTCTATTCCAACTCGCTTGTGGATGGAGAGATTGTTAAAACAAGACTTCTACTGATTAGCAGGGAAGAAAACACAAACAGTTGTAGCTTTCTTTTTCAGTGAAATAGGACGAAATCTGAAAGCAAGCTATTTTTCACTGAAACAGGTATAGGGATTTTGAAGCTACATACCCTGGAGAACTGGTTTTCAGTCAGAAGACAGAATACCCTGAGGAGGGGTAAAATTTCAGACTGTGAAAAACGAATGAGGAAAGATTAGTCAACTAATATTACTGAAGGAAAATGAGGAAGTATTTTATCAAAGGATATGAAGCAGGAGAAAAAGGTTGGAAGTATCTATAAACATTTATCTCCTCATAATGTAAGGTAAGAGATCGTGCATAGCTCAATCTGAGGAAGAAAAATAAGCATCACAAGGGATAGAAAACAGAAGAACCTAAAGAATATCAGGCTATTTTTAAAAAAAGCAAAACAAAAAAACTGGGTGGTAGTTATTGCTTTTTTAGATATAAGTCATCCTGTAGTGTCTAAAACAGATTTTCTGCTGCTTCTAATACAGGCTTGCCTTACCAGCTTTTTTGTTTTTTTAGTTACGCTTGTGCACTACATACTCCCATCCTTTTATTTTTTCTACCTCTCCAGTCTAGAAAATTTGAATAAAGGATTCTTTTAAAAAAGCAGAGCAGACAGCAGAAGCCCAAATAATCCCAGTCAAAGGAATCTGAAGGAGCACAAATGTTGTCCTCTCTACTCTTTGCCAGGTAGAAGTTTAAAAATCTTCTCAAGAGCAGAGGGAGAATCCTGATTACTACAGTAAGTATGATTCTCCCCCATTTTCCCTACCTTAATGTTTACTTAAGTGCATGAAGAAATGTGCCCCCCCCCCATTTTTTTCCCTTTTTAGCACTTTTTACAGGTCCTCTTGGAAACCGATCACAGTGAAACTTTGTTAAAGTCACTGACCATGTTCAGACTTTTGTGCTCCTCCATGGAACAGAATTAAAATCTGTTCCAATTTACCGTACTTTGCCTCAGGATCCAGGTTCAGCCAAATCCAATATATACCCATAGAAAGCTATGATGAACTTGCAGAAATTACTAAAGTTATGCTATTAGAATAACGTTGAACATAAAAGGTATGTACTTTCTCCTAATGGTTGTAAATCTGTTCAGTATAAAAGTTTGCAGGTACTAAGGCTATATTTCACTTCCTGGAAGTAAGAACCAATGAAGTACTTACTTTGGAATACAATACAAAAGAATAGGTTTGTTCTCTAAGTAACTTAGTTGAGGAGAGAAAAGGCAGAAAATATGTAAGTGGTCAAGTTGGAATTTACAAGAAATTACCATTATATCAGGAATTACTGTTATAATAATCAAGTAAATATACTGCATTTACTTGATAGATTGGCATTCTATCTTCCAAAAGCTCAAGGGGGCTTCCATGAGGATTGCCCTTCATTCATCTCCACAACAACCTTGTGAGGTAGATTAGCCTGAAAAAGAGTGACTGGTCCAAAGCTACATAGTAAGTCTCCATGGCTAAGGGTACATTTGAACCTGGGTCTCCCTAATCAAAGTCCAACTCCTTAACCATTATACTATAGTGTAATTTACAGAAAATATAAATTTGCTTGTATTGCTAGATTCCCCCTATTACACATGTTACAGAAGCATATAAACATTTTAACACTTTGGTGGTATAGTGACTGGGGGAAGGGATAGGAGTCATTTTGAGAATACTGTATTAGGAATGTGGATGGAGAGTAGATTTCAAAAAGGAAGATTTAGGAATAGGAAGGACAGGAAAACAGAAATAGAAATGACACTCTTGACAGCAAGAGCATCCCTGAACATGAAAAACTTATTGTTTGACAGTATCTGAATGTTTACTTTGTAAAAAAAAAAAATCTTCAAATGTTGTTCCACTTCTGAACAGTTAAAAGGTAAACACATTATCTTAAATCTGCATCTTCCCATTGTAAAAACAAGACACATTCTTAAAAGGTTATTTATATTCATAGCAGTTGGAGAATTCATTTGTTAATTAGGCAATTTAGTGGAAGTATTAATGGACAAAATTAAATTGAAAAGAAATGCCATCTAAACAAGTAAAAGTTTGATTCAAAAGTGGGGTTCAAAGATTAAATAACTGAAATGACTGATTCTTCTTATGACCTAGAGCCCCACTGTTATGGCTACAATAAACTGGAATGCAGTGCTGCTGTGTTCATGGATCAGTAGTTAAAGTTCTGCCACAGCTACTTATAAAAAGGCATTATTTTTCCAGCAATTTATAACTTGGCTATAAACATTCACCAGAGTTTGAAATATTGGCTTATGAGGACTCAGCTCTGAGTGAATGCTAATATTCCGCCCTCCAAGGAAACATGTGGATTTGATTGATTACATGCCATCAAGCCGGTGTCTACTCTTAGTGAATACTTCTCCAGGATGATCTGTCCCTAGTCTGGCTCTTCAGATCTTCCAACAGTAAGAAATCAATTACCTGTACCATATGAGTTACAAGACCACAAGGGGGTGGGGCGGGATAATTATACTTTCTTTGGGCAATTATAAATTACACTCCCACTTTTAACTAATTTGAATATAGTAGATGATTAGTTCATAAACACTATTCAGCTGTGCTTGGTACAGAGCATTTTTTAGCGTTTCCTTATCAGTTGCCCCAGTAGCTCCCTGGAAAATGCGTACTTTAATATGACTATTAACTGAGTTTTAAAAAATTAATATACAATAACAAACATTTGGTAGAAAACAGGAACTTCCATTTTTAAGCAGGCTCCCATTGCTTCACTGTACAGTGGTACCTCGGGTCACGAACGCTTCTGTTCACAACCAGTTCAGGTCACGAACAGCACCGTTCGCAAAATTTTGCTTCCATTCGTGAACTCCGCATTGGGTGACGAACAGGATCTGCAGCCATTTTCCCTGCTGTGACACGTCGTGGCTTCCTGTAGGGAGGGGGACTCTCCCTCCAAACAATAACCGCCTCCCCACCCGCCTTCCTGTCCTCCATGCCAGAAGTCGCCTCGAGCAAGGTTAGTGTTCTCTCTCTTCGTACTGTACTGTACTTTGTTTCATATTTTTGTGGTTTTAAAAAAAAAATACATATGGTTCAGAACGGATTAACCATATTTACATTGAACCTTATGGGAAAATTTGATTCGGGCCGCGACCAAAATCGGTTGGCGACCAAATTTGTAGGGGTCAGAACAGATTAACCATATTTACATTGAACCTTATGGAAAAATTTGATTCGGGTCGCAACCAATTCGGGTCGCAACCAGAGTCATGGAACGAATTAAGTTCGTGACCCGAGGTACCACTGTAATTTCCTTTTAGGTCAGATAACATTCTGGAATAGTTACTGTATTATAAAATATTCTTTGTCCATACATTCCATGACTGGTAAGCCTATGCCATTATAGGTATAGATACATCCATCACAGCCTAATTCCCACCCATCTAAAAAGAGAGTACTGTATCCTTGAGTCATTTTAGGGAACCTATGGCCCTGGAGAAGCATGCTCCTTAGTTTTAGGTGTGGGTATGATGTTACTGCCTGGATAGATTATACAAAGTCAGTGTCCCATATGGAATGAGAAATCATATGGGGATAACAAATGAAAGCATGCAAAAGATGTTACTGCATTTAGGAATAACGCTCTCTAAGACAGTGGAAAAGTAATACGTTTCTATTTGTTCTAGTTCTCCATGCAATTAGGCTTTTATACCTGGGGAAAGGGGAAAGGAAAGTTAAGGAAAGGAAAGGAAAGGAAGTTCTAGTCTATCCAGCAGAGCAACAGAATTGCCAGTAACAGATAGAATCACGCTGGCATTTTACAGCAATGCTAATATAACTATCTCTACAATGGAAACATTTGCATTTGGCACTGATAAAAATACATGCAACCAAGTTAACAATCAGGTATATAACCTGATAGCTTCTTACACCTTCTTTAAAGCTGTTATTTTCTTGCAAAACTCTACGAAAATTGACTGGTTTAGTATATATTAAAATCTCAATTTATCTGATCATTTGGGTAGAAGGACATCTGTTAAATTTCAATGCCCTTTACACTCAAATTGACACAAATTAAACAATTTGCATTCACCTACAACAGTTTGCATACTTATATAATCAATGTTTTGCATCACTTTCATCAATATAATTGCACAATATTGTAAATTGATACAACCGATATAAAATTACATTGGTGTTTTGAATTGCTTTATTAACAATGGAAATTTTGCTTTGGATTTCATCCCTAAACAGATTTTGTCCAAGTGAAAGTGAAGCCCAAAATGAAATTCTATCTGTTGCTTCCAAGGTCTTCTGAACTGAGGTCTGGAAATCCCTGTTTTACTGTACTTCCAGAAGGCTAAAATCTGTTAAATATTACAGGGATGGAGCACAGGGAAAAGACATCTACATTTAAACAATTATTTTATTTATTAGTGAGCCTGAGTATGATTTCCAGCTCAAGGTCTTAGTGCTTGTTGCAATCTATCATAGTACAGTGCTAAACCTCATTATTTTGAATCAGTTTAATATTTTCCCATTTAATAGATTGCATTTAAATTGTCCTAACCAAATCTATCTACTCTGCAAAATACTATTAATCCACTTCCTCCAGGGGCCTTGGGAGCTGCAATCCTACCACCTTCTCTTATAAGAGATAGGACAGCAGTTGTCCAAATCTGTAGGATCTAATGATGGTTTCCTGAGGAGGGCTGGACCACTGCCTCTTCAGTGTTGATGGAACTAGCCCATTTCTCAAGGAATAACCATCACATGGATTTGCCTACATGTACTCTTCCTGGAGGCTTTAACCACCAGGAGAGGTGTGGATCTAAAAAAAGATGGTCAGACCTACAGTATCAAGGACCCTGTCCATTTCCTTAGGTTCAAACTCAATGTTGAAGGAAGTATAGTTTGGGTACTGGCAGACTTTATGAAGATTCATATATCGTTGAAGAAGTTATACTATCCAGGCTGGCCTTTATTGCAATTGTTAATGCTGGGAGAGCTAAGGTTTTAATCAACCATATTGTCATCTTGTTTTACTTATTTAGTGTAAAGTAAATTTATGTGTGTTTTTTTTGTTAGCACTTTGAATGTAACTCTTTCTCACTACAGGAAAGTGTAAACTTTAGACATTATTCCAAGCCCATCTATTACCAAGTATTTTTATGCTTGTCCAGAAAATAAGCAAACAAAAATAATCAGATATTTAGGTATTGTTCTTGCATGTGAGCTACTGAAAGGTACACCACAAAACAGCTTACTCTGCCTCTGAAGATGCCAGCCACAGCTACTTGCAAAACATCAGGATAATAGCCGCCCAGAGTTTCCCATTGGGGGGAGATGGGCGGACAATAAATCGAATAAATGAATGAATGAATGAATGAATGAATGAAAACTAGACTACAGCTATTCAGCCTGAAAATTCATCAAAACTTGATTTAGGAATTTTATCATCAAAATGCCATAAGTTATTTTTAAGTTTATGGAGCAAATATTTGCAATACTCTAGTAATACTGTGATAGACATTCTGTAAGAGTATTTAAAATTTAAACATTTGAAAAATCTAATTAGGATATATATACAATATACAGCCATCCATACAACTTTGTTATAGTTTCAACAATACATTAATGACAAGATGACAAAATTCCCTGGGGAATATCTCTAAGCTTGATGTGTTTAAAATATTAACATAACTTCCACCAAAGTACTGAAAGAACAAATCCTGTTACCACTATCCACGTATAAAGAAGTTTACAAAGTCCAGTATTTTTAGTGTTTAGTTATTTTACAAAATAAGGCACCCTGAGTACACATTCCTTCTAATTAATAATTAGATCCTAGCTTACCCAGAGAATGTGAGTACAGTACATTAGAGGCAAATCTAGAGTTCACTTGCACTTGTGGCATACTGATCAAAATGTGCCAAAATTGATAATTGTTCTTTTTATTGCATGGATTGCTATACAGTGCATTCGGAAAGTATTCAGACCCCCTTCACTTTTTCCAATTTTGTCATGTTGCAGCCTGATACAATTGTTCAAATTCATTTTTTTTCTCATTAATCTACACTCAGTACCCCATAATGACAAAGTGAAAACAGAATTTTAGAAATGTCTGTAAATTTATTAAAAAGGAAAAACTCAGATATCACATTGGCATAAGTATTCAGACCCTTTACTCAGTACTTTGTTGAAGCACCTTTGGCAGCAATTGCAGTCTCGAGTCTTTCTCAGTATGATGCAACAAGCTTTGCACACCTGGATTGGGGGATTTTCTGCCATTCTTCTTTGCAAATCCTCTCAAGCTCAATCAGGTTGGAGGGGACCATCAGTGGACAGCCATTTGCAGGTCTCTCCAGAGATGTTCAATAGGGTTCAAGTCAGGGCTCTGGCTGGGCCACTCGAGGACATTCACAGAGTTGTCCCTAAGCCATTCCTGTGTTGTCTTGGCTGTGTGCTTAGGATCGTTGTCATGTTGGAAGGTGAACCTTCGGCCCAGTCTGAGGTCCTGAGTGCTGTGGAACAGGTTTTCATTGAGGATATCTCTGTACTTTGCTCCATTCAGCTTTCCCTCAACCCTGACCAATCTCCCAGTCCCTGCTGCTGAAAAACACCCCCACAGCATGATGCTGCCACCACCATGCTTCACTGTTGGGATGGTATTGGGCAGGTGATGAGTGGTGCCTGGTTTCCTCCAGACATAACGTTTAGAATTGAGGCCAAACAGTTCAGTCTTGGTTTCATCAGACCAGAGAATCTTGTTCCTCACAGTCTGAGAGTCCTTCAGGTGCTTTTTTGCAAACTCCAAGTGGGCTTTCATGTGTTTTGCACTGAGGAGAGGCTTCAGTCTAGCCACTCTGCCAGAAAGCCCAGATCGGTGGAGGGCTGCAGTGATGGTTGTCCTTCTGGAATTTTGTCCCATCTCCACACAGGACCTCTGGAGCTCAGAGTGACCATCGGGTTCTTGGTCACCTCTCTTACTATGGCTCTTCTCCCCCGATTGGTCAGTTTGGCCGGGCAACCAGCTCTTGGAAGAGTCCTGGTTGTGCCAAACTTCTTCCATTTGAGAATTATGGAGGCCACTGTGCTCTTGGGAACCTTCAGTGCAGCAGAAATTTTTTTGTAGCCTTCCCCAGATCTGTGCCTTGCAAAAATCCTGTCTCTGACCTCTGCAGGCAGTTCCTTTGACCTCATGGCTTTTGCTCTGGTACAGTATGCATATGTGAGGCCTTCTATAGAGAGGTGTGTGCCTTTCCAAATCATGTCCAATCAATTTAATTTACCACAGGTGGACTCTAATCAAGGTGTAAAAACAGCTCAGCAACTATCAAGAGGCACCTGAGCTAAATTTCAAGTGTTGTTGCAAAGGGTCTGAATATTTATGTCAATGTGATATTTCAGTTTTTCCTTTTTAATAAATTTACAGACATTTCTAAAATTCTGTTTTCACTTTGTCATTATGGGGTACTAAGTGTAGATTAATGAGAAAAAAATGAATTTGAACGATTGTAGTATCAGGCTGCAACATAACAAAATTGGAAAAAGTGAAGGGGGTCTGAAAACTTTCGGAATGCACTGTAGGTGGCACAATTATGATTAAGGCTGGCAATTTAGGTTGTACCTTCTCTATATTACTAAAAAGCATTACATGAACACTTTGATCAATCAACACAGAATAGTCAGCAGAGATCAGTATTTATTAACCTGTCTGCTGAGGTCCATAGTATATGGGAGACTGTAACTTTACTCCAATTAAAGAGGAGTAAATTATAAACAGCATGTATTAACAAAAAATAATAATAACACCCATGATGTGCGTCTGTGAAACTAAAAGAAAGGGATCTGAATAAAAGTTGTAGATTAAATTATGAATAATGATGATGATGATGACAATTTATTAAATGTATATGCCACCTGACTCCCAGTCACTCTGGGCAGTTTACAATTGTTAAAAACATTTAAGAACAAAAAAAAAAATTTTTAAACCCCACAAAAAAAAGCACAAGACAAAGATGGCAAAGCAAGCAAACCCAGAAGGGAACAAAAAGGAAGGAAGGGGCACGAGCTGTCCTTGTCAAAGGCCTGGGCGAAGAGCCAGATCTTTAAAGCTCTTCAAAATACCAGTAGGGTCAGAGCTATTCAAATTTTGGGGGGAATCTCATTCCAGAGGGCAGGGGCTGCTACAGAGAAAGCACACTTCAGGGTCCAGATAGATGGCATTGTTTAATCAGTGGAACCCAGAGCATGTCAACCCTGCAAGATCGAACCAGCTGGGCAGATACTATGGGAGACAGGCAGTCATTCAAGTAACCAGGCCCTATGCCATGTAGGGCTTTATAGGTGGCGACCAGCATTTTGAATCACACCTGGAAGAAAACTGTCAATCAGTAGAGCTCATGAAGCAGAGAGGTTACATGGGCATACCAAGGATGCCCATCTCGCACCACTGCATTCTGGACCAGTTGAAGCCCCATGTAAAGCGCATTGCAGTAGTCAAGTCGTGAGGCGACCAGGGCATGAGTGATTGTCTGAAGGGCCCCTGATCTAGGAACGGGTACAACTGGTGCACCAGGTGGTTGGACAAAAGCTTTCCTGGCCATAGCTGCCACCTGCTCATTGAGCAGGAGCTGTGAGTCCAGGAAGACCCCCAAATTGCAGACCATCCTTGAATGGGGAAGTGCAACCCCATCCAAGGTCAAAGTTGGAATATCCCCAGATCTGGGCAGTTCAAACACTCTCAGCCACTTGGTCTTGGTAGGACTGAGTCGGAGACAGTTTCTCCCCATCCAAACCTGCACAGCCTCCAGGCACTGGGACAGAACCTTGATAGCCTTATTTGGACAACCCAGAGTCGAAAGATATAATTGGGTATCATCAGCATACTGATCTTTTTTTAATCCATTCAATTGTGTCTGATTCTTGGAGACTGCCTGGAGAAGTCCCTGCAGTTTTCTTGGCAAGATTTTTCAGAAGTGATTTGCCACTGCCTCCTTCTTAGGGTTAAGAGAAGGTGACTGGCCCAAGGTCACCCAGCTGGCGTTGTGCTTAGGCAGGACTAGAATTCACAGTCTCCAAGTTTCTATGGTACTGATGATACCAAACCCAAAACTGGTGGACAACCTCACCCAGCAGTTTCACACAGATGTTGAAAAGGAGAGGAGAGAGAATAGAACCCTGCAGCACCCCACAGATGAGGGGCCTAGGAGAACTATCTCTCCCTGCCAACCAGCACCAAGTGGAACTGGCCCCCAAAAAAGGAAGAGAACTACCATAAAATGGTGCCCCCAATCTCCAACCCACAGAGCTAGCTCAGAAGGATATCATGGTCGACAGTGTCGAAAGCCACTGAGAGATCAAGGAGCACAAGGATGGATGCACCACCACCATCTTGACTCTGCCACAAGTCATCAACAAGTGCAATCAAAGCTGCCCAGTACTAAATATGGGCGTGAAAGCTGACTGAAATGGGTCTAAATAATCCATTTCTTCCAGGGTTCTCCTCAGCTGCAGATTGACCATCTTCTCAAAAACCTTCACCAAAAGGGAAGGTTGGAGACTGGTTGATAGTTATTGAAAACTGCTGGGTCCGAGGACAGCCTTTTGAAAGAGCTGTTAGAAAGTATTGCTTTTATCTGGTTGTGGATATAACAGAGTCACCCTCTGGGGGAGATAGGCAGCATATAAATTTAATAAATAAATATAAAAGTAGGAATTCATGAGTTGGTGATTGTTGATGTTGTGCTCTAGGAAATGGTAATAATGGGAAAATTAGGGATACATTTTCAGAAAAATATTCCATATTAATGTGATCCAGGAGAAAAACAATGGTCTGCTAGATGACATGAATGAATAGGTGAGAACAAGACACAAGAAAAGTATTTAGGCCATTTGGAGACACAAGAATGAATGAGAATGGTGACTGTTGAGTACAGTATTTGCTTACAGAAAGGCCAATCTAGTCATGTATACACGTGAAAAAGGAATGAATCAAAAAGCATGACTGATATGTTTATGCTAAAATATTGAGAAAATTAATGAAAAATACAAGCATGGTAAGATTCTGAATGGGAGAAAACACTTATCTGGTAGAATCAAGAGTAGATCTTGAGAGAAAAAATGGACATGGAAGGAAAGAGGTGAAAAAAGCTAAAGTAGAATGAATGCAAGAAGAGAAAAATACAAGTCTTACATGAAAAAAATTTAATGTCTGGACAGAATTAATGGACAGTAGCCAAAAAAGTGTACATAGAAACTGTGTGAAACAGAATAAACATGATTATGTTACAGAGTGCCGCAGTAATCTGTTGAATCATGCTAATGGAAACTATGAAAGAGATGTTTGGTGGAATGATGGGGTGAGACAGACTGTGGATGAAGGATGCATGTAAACATGCTTCAAAAATAATGCAACATATTGTATGTGTATGCAGAGAAAAAGTTAGATACAAAGAATGTAGTGAAAAGGAACCATTAAGAAGGCAGAGAAAACAGCAACTTTGATAGCAATGAAAAAAAATGTTTTGGAAATGAATGAAAAGGGCTAAACAAGGAGCCTTTGATAGAAAGTGAACAAATTAAGAATAAGAATGATGAAACGATTTGGATGAAACTGAAGTGAGTAAATGCTGGATGACTGGAACTGAAATGCTATAAATCATAGTCCCCAAGGGAAAAATGATGAAAAGGAAGTTTAAAATGCTCTGAGAATGTTGAAAAATGGTAAGGCTGCATTTGGAGTAGCTGTGCCGCTTATTTAATGGGTATGAGAATATTGCATTTGTGCCTAACAAAGGGAAGAATAGTTATTGATTCCTTACATAAAGGGAAAGGTAATAAGAATAAATGCAAAAACTACAGAAAATTGCTGTCAGCCATTTGGGGTAGGCCACATCAGGAAACAGACACTACAAGTACTATAACTCCACTTGATTATTGAATTGTATAACAGAATCTTGAAGGCCTGACAGAGTTTCTCCCCCCCTCCCCCACCCCACATACCCAAGAGAATCAAGGTAGAACAATCTTGAGTCACTTTCTTAGTCCTTCCTCCCTTCCAGGACCAAACTGGTGTTTACCTAATTGCTGTTGAATTCTTTCTTCAAGGGCATCTCCATAATTCTTTACAATTGCTTTGCTAAGTGTGCCTGGTAAGGAGTTAGACAAGGAAGGATTTAAACAATACATGCTTGCCAAAAAATGGCTAAAATTGCGCTTCTGTCCACTTAGTTATATAGAAGGTTGAGTGATATGGGGAGGCTAAGTCACATCTGAATGGAGCTGATGAAATATAAAGGCAATATATGCACACACACACACAAATGTAAGAATGGAAAGGTATGAAAAGGTATAGTGAATATTTTTGGTGCAAATTAGATTAAGATATATTTCTGGGTTTTTCCTTATCTAATTAATTAGATTGATAGATACACAGACAGAAGGATAGCTTACTATTTCTTAGTCCTTTTCTGTAATTTGCATAATATTGCTTACCTCAAAAGAGAATAATATGTGTGTTAAAAAAATTAAGATATTCTGCTGGTTGTGTAATTACCAGAGTATTTTGGAGAACAATTAATCATATTCAACAGCTGCACATGACATTGAACCATATTACGAAGACATAGGAAAATTTGGTTATGACAGGAGAGCACAGCAGAAAAAGGGATATTCAGACACTAAAGTATTTAACTGTCTCAGTCAATCTACTGTGTGGAATGATACTGATAATTGCAAGTCTATTATTATTACAGTAATCCAATTCAAGGAGGGAGTATTTTACAACTGCTGATAGCACTTTCAAAACATCCCAATTAAGGAAATTGCATTTGGAATGTTTGCTCAGTATTCTGCTCCATAGAAAAATGATTTGTGAGTGATCAAAGCCTTAATTGCTCTGTTCTTCAATGTTTAGAATTCATTCAAGAACTCAAGCCTGATCTAAGAAGCTTCTTTAAAAAATTTATATGACACCATTTAACTTTTAAACTCCATATAAAAATTATTGCTTTTAGAATTTATTTAGACTTAGGTCCTCTTGGGTACGTAAATGGATTTAACAATGCCACTATATAAGCCAAAACACTTCCCAAAAGATAGGAAGGGATTATTGGTGTTTAGTGTTCTTTCTTTTTATTATAACCCAAGCTAACTCCAGTATTTTTGAGGATACCCTACAGTGGGTTTTTAAGAGGACCTAATGAGATGCCCTTCTACTTGCATAGTAAAATATTGCCAAACAAGTCTTCAGTATGAACAAAACAAATAATATTACATTCCATACATTTATTTGAAGTTTGGTGATGGTTACTAGGAGTTGCAAGCAAATAAAAGCAGTGGGATAACATTCCTGAAATTTTCTCATAGTTCAACTCATTATCTTAAACTAAATCTAACCTACATTATATGACTGTTGCAACTATAAAAACAGGAGTATCTGAAACTTTCCAAATTATCTGTCTTTTTAAAACAAGCTGTTATAATAAATTATAACAATGCCCTCTTCTAGCATTTATCTGCATTCTACCCAATGCATTCACTTATCTGCAATTCCTAGTTACCTACAGCTACCAATTAAATATGAGGTTCAGAGAATATTAAGCTAATAATCCTCTTATAAAATGAACCTGATGGACACACTGGATTCTGGCAGCTAGTCTCTATTTCTAATTATAAAGTTCCAAGAAAAGACTAATCTCTGTAAATTTCCTTTTTGGGTCTGTTCTCCAAGTAAACCCCAAAGCATACCCACATACCAGACAAGGCCCATAGAAGTCTCAAGCATATACTCAGTAAACTTGGAAAGTGGGTGGAATTTAATTATTTACCAAAAATTTGATTAAGGGCTTGGCAATGCCTCTTTTAATGTGCCATATAGTTTTGTACTCTAGTATCACTCCAACGCATTTGTCAAACGAATTATATTTAAGTTATATAGCCTAGAACTTAGAGGCATAAAATCAAAATAGTATTGAACTTTCATCCACCCCATGCAAGAGTACCCTTGGCAGACTGTTAACCATCCATTATAATCCAAAGCAATTTCTCTCTATAGCAATTTAAAAGCTGTAAAAAATATAATGGCTGATGACAGGAGAAACAAACTACACCAGAAGGTATTGAACCTTGTAGGTTTTCTCAAGTGTCTCTATTGATATTTTAGTGTGAGTTATTGTGCCACAATATCATAAAATGTGCTCAGTGTTGCAGATATAATGTTATTTGAATGGCAACCAAAACTTTGGTTCCAAAGAACAGCATACAAACAGAAAGCTTTCTAATAATCTTGTTGGCTTTAGAAAGCGAATCAGTTACATAATTTGGAGAACTAAGAAAAATGTCTCTAAATACTGCTCGCTAGGTTCATAACTACAAAATGTAACAAACTTGTACTTATATTGCATTTTATGAATAACATAACATGGATTTTAAATTCACATACATGTTTATGTATGAATTGGTTTCACAAAAATTATTTCTCCTCCCTGTTGAAGGAGTGATCCTTCTCCTGCAGCACTAAGCACATAAAAACACAGCATGACCACAATTCTGAAAACTAACTAGTTTCACCTACTTATAGGATGAACATGCCCCTTCTACCTACTCCTGTTGCAAATATGGGCAGCTTCTCTATCTGCAGTTCTGAGCTTATGGAAAAGATAAACCAAGCCAATATTCTTTTCTTCAGCCTGTTTGGCCTTCAATAGGTGTCATTTTGACCAAAAATCAAAACAGATATTTTCCAAAACCCTTTAAATGTGATGTTCTTGGATTGTAAAGGATTTTAATATATATCTGTATAGTTCAATCAGAATAAAGGTAAACAAAGAATTCCAATGTAAGATGAGAACTCTTAAAGCAGAACTTTAAATGTTAGCTTTAACAGCATTCCATGCCAGGATCAGACAGCTTTCATTAAACTGAAAATATGACATACTTCAAGTCCAAACCATGAAAACCTACACTGGTCTTTATTCTGGAGAACTGCAAGAACATCAGTAAACAGTTATCTTCACATATACTCTTACCTTTTACATCTACCACACTTCCAAAAGTTCTCAGCAAAGTCAATGCTGTATGATTTATGACCACATTCTAGTGATCCAAGCTATCTTAAGAAGATTAGCATTTAAATTGTGGAAACTAGGCTTTATCATTAATACTGAAATTTACACCCCATTTTGATACAGTCTTCATGCTATATGTATTAAACACAAAAGGCAACTTTTTTGTGCAGAAACTTTCTTTTCCCATACAGTTCTGTATTTTACACAATTGTCTTGCTACTTTTAGTTTGTACAAATATCAGGTAACTGGAAGATTTTCCTCCTGACTTTTTTCCACTGTTTGGTAGCTATTTGCTGGACTGCAATGCTAAATTTAACATAATGAAAATCTAAGTCACTTTTCTCAAATGTTTTCATCCTGAGAGACCATCATTACAGTAACACACCATATGATTTACTGGAAGTAAACTGCCTCTGTTTGACAATCTTCAGCAACTAGCAGTTTAAAAACAGGGTGAATGAATGTAATTAACTGTTTCAATGATTTGAGGACTGAGTTTTTAAAACTAATTTCATTAATTGCTATCATTCTTATTACAATTTTCATTCAGGAATATGCCAAGTTAAATGTGGTACTGCAAGGCTGGACAAAGTTTTGAAAACAAGGTTTCAAGGGTCAAGGGCCACATTTCATTCTTTCAACCTTCTAGAGGACAACAGGAAACCATCAAATGACATAGTGGCATCACCAGATAGGACAGAACCAACTTTAGCGTCTGAGCTGTTTTGATGATGGAAATGGAAAGGGAGTGGGAATCCTTTGCCCTTTAAGGTCTCTTACTCCATTTTCCCAGTTTCTCTCCCCTTTCTATTCCCACCATTAAAACCAAATTAATGCAGAGAGAGAGAGACAGGTCACACTGCTGAGACTTAGCCATTTTGCCACTGAATTTCAGTAGCACAATCTTCTGATTTGGGGGAGGGAGTGCAAATGGGATGGTGAAAGTCTGGATGGAGCCCATGGGTTGTCCACCCTTGTACTGGAGAAGTCATTTGACCACAAGATAAACAATATACTAAAAACTTCTCTTATGTAATAAAGAATCCAGTGGAAATCTGCTGGTTTTACCACAGAACAGCATTTTACTACCTATCCAGTTCATGTTCTCTGATCAAAGTTTGTTCAAGCAGCCTTGGCTCATCTCATAGTGCTGATTTCTAGCAAGAGATCAATGTACTTGTGACTACTAGACAGTTCACTTGATACAAAAATTCAGCTGGCTTCAAACAGTCAGCTTCATTCTTCCACTCCTGATACTTAGCTGTTGCTACAGAGGTAGCACTTCTGGTAATTTTGAAGCAACCTGGGGGGGGTGTGGGGTGTGGAGGGGAAGTCTGCAAAGGAAAAATGGGAATTCTGGGAGAAAAAAAGGAGCATCTGCTCTTTATAGACCATGACTTTATAAAATGAATTATATAGAAGATCATTTGCTGATTAAAATACGTTTGATGTATAAAATTCAGAATTGTAGTTTATTCAGACAATAATTAAAAACATTGCTTGAATTTAAAATGATTTTAATATATGTTGCAAATATAGCTACATGCCACTGAAATCTGGAGAATTAAAGGATGGCAATATGTAGCCCCCATTTTGTTAGTTGCTTGTCAGTTTCTATGATGTCCAAATGAAATGTCCAAATTGGATGACCTTTGATATTCATTGTTGAAATGTCCCCATTTCTTCAAATAGTTTGGTGAGTGCTGCCAATCTCATTTTAGCTGTCAGTCCATAGTATAATTAAGAGAAACTACCATTTTCAACATTTATGGTCATATTAATATACTGACTATCAGTATCATCCTTAGTAGCACTGATGTGAATATTCATCCTCCTTCCAAATAACTTCCAATCACAGCTGAGATATCTTCTGAGGTGGAATCCCATGTTTGTTTAATGTTAACTGTAAGGGTTACAATTTTATCAAATGAATGAGTCCTATGGAACAAAGCGGCTGAAACTAGTAATAAATCTAATACCAATCAGCACAAAAATGTAAATACTAAAATCACACTATCCCATTGAAGTCAAATATATGTTCATTTTAATAATATAAGGCAAAATCCAATGATACTTCAGTATACATATGCTTACTCTATAAAACCTCCCCTCATTCTCCTTGCCCAGGATAATTCTAGAGCAAATTTTGAGGGCAAAGGATTGTTGAGAGGAGAAAGAAGAGTTTCTATTTCATAATGGAAACTTTGCAGAAATATTTAATCAGAACCCATCCATAATACAATTTATTATCACTAAAAACATGGTATTACCCAGTTGTCCAGAACTATTTGTAAAAAGTAAAGCTTCCTTTGAGACAAGCTTGACTTCTGGTGATTTCATGGATGTGTCCATGTAGTCTTCTTGATTTGCTATTGCCTTCTTCAGGGATGTTTTTTAACTTCCCAGTCTAGTTATATACGTGATACTCCCTGATGGAATATCCTTCCATCCAAATATCAATCAAGCCCAATCCTTGCTTAGCATCCAAGCCCATAAAAGAACAGCCAGCTGCTGCCTCCTGAAAACTTTTGAATTAAACATACTTTTCCTGAAGAAACATCTTTAAATTGCTTTTCATTACGAAATAATTATTGGTGCACCTGCCTTAGAGTTATCTACTGATGTCTAAATTTAAAATAATTAGAATGTTGACCATGAAAATTCTTAAAATTATAGTGTCAAAATATGATCAAATAAATTTCTTAAAGATTGTTATCTACATCTAAAATTATTTTTATAGCAATAGCAGTAACCTACACTATCACCAGTTGTCTGACAAAAACTATTGTTGAACCTTTCATGAACATGGTTCTTTATTCCAGTTTAACAACAATACATTGAAACTTACTCTGAAACTCACTCCATAATGTACCTCTTCCTGCCTGATTTTATTTTATGACTCAGCTGTGTTTCATATTGCTTTGTAATCTTATCTTTCTGATATTTTTATTAACAAGGAACCCCTACAACATAATTTAAGGATCAAATCATTGAAGAGAAAAAAAATGACTATGCTGTAAATTAAAAACACTAATATATATATACCATTTATTTATGAAATTTGAACACAACTAGCTTCATCTGACTTTTGACTATCAAGATAGGTGATGGTGGAAAGTACTCACTTCCAGATACAGTTTGAACTAAATTGTCTTTTCTATTTACAAAGCATGTTCTATGCTTCAATCATTTCCATTCTTCTGCTATATAAAAATAGAGAACTCCTTCCAATCTAAAATATGATTGTGTCCATTTCAGAAATCACTCTAAACATTACCTTTTAGCTTATCTGGTTATTAATATATGCATCCACACTTAATATTACAATAGTTTCAGGATTGCCTAATCAACAGTTAATCTGATGAGAATACCTCAAAGTTCCCATAATACCACAGTTGTCTTCTCTAGACCACAGAAGACATTATGTGGTTCAAAAAATTAAAATTGATAAGCTAGTGTGAAATTTCCCAGTCCTGCCAATTTTTTGAAGATGCAAATTTGAGATCTTTGAAAGAAAGATGAGAAATACATGTTATAAATAAACACTTGATTAAATTTTGCTCTTGCAGCAATAAGGGGGATATACTAATTGTCAGGAATTTATGACCATGCTTGTAACCAAAAAGGAAGCAGCATTCTGCTTCTACAAACAACGGCAGTCCTTGTGGCAGCAAACTTAGGGCGTCTTTCCAGAACTGTAGCAATATTAAGTGCTGCAACAGAAGGGAAGAGAATCAGAGCATCTCTTGCACAGAATAAAAAGTGTTTTCCACTCAAAATTGTCACTGCAACCAACTTTAATCTTTTTACTCACCAGTAAATATGGGAGGCAGCAGCTTAAAAACCATGCTTTCCTTAGAACTTATTCCATTTTTTAATATAGTTTTAAAACTATCCTGAGATTAGACTGACATCTCTTATTACATCAGGTACCTGATAGATTAGCATTTTTAAATGTCCTCTTAAGGTGAAAAAAAAAAAAGATATTTGAACTAAGTAAAATGAACATCATTTATACAATGCAAATACAACTACAAATGTGTACTGCTGTATGGAATAGCACTGATGGTTTTTTTTTTAAAATGTGTATATACTGATTTTATATTAGTTAATTTCTTGTATACAGATCCTCAATATCCTGAGATAACTCTTGTGGCTCTATAAAGTTGTCTTCAAATTTTGCTTTATATGATTTATCCACCTTGGAATGTTTTGAACTTTTTGCAAAACTACAATTACACATCTCAAAATAATACATACAGCTTAATTTCAATATATCTGTCTTTGCACAACTTTTATCAAATATTCACTTCATATTTAACAATATGAATTTCATATTTAACAATAACTATTCCTGATCCTGAAATCAGCAATAGTCATCTTACCCGAAAAGCAACAGGAGAGATCTTATCATTCAACTTTAAAAGAAAAAAAAAAACAGGTTTGAAAACAGAAAAGTTCTAAAATTCTCATTGTTTTGACATTCACAATAATTTAAATAAAAATATTGGTAGCCACTGCAGTTACACCATTTAAATTATTGAAATATATTTGCTTGTGTATATGAAAAGGATTTATTAGAATAGCAAATCAGAAATACAGATGTTTTATTGCATAGTTTAAGTTAGCTTAATATTGTAAGCAGATGTTGTTCAGAAAGTGTTCATACGGCATGCTGAAGACAATATACAGCAACTAGATCAAAGTTACATTGCCAATTTACCTGTATTAACCTAATTCTTATTTTAACGTGCATGAAAAATAGAGATAAAATTTACATTAAAACAAAACTTTTTTTTTTACAATAGTAATATTGTAAACAAAGAAGAAATGTTGAAACACCAGGTTTCACCAAAGAATCAGATTACTGAATTCTAGAGACTTTTTTGGATGTTACTTGCTGGTTAATTTTTCATTAATATTTATTGATAGATATAAAATTATAGAGTACACATACATTCTCAATTAGGAGGGGCTTGCATAAATATATATTGCCTTATCTCTCATTAAATGGGTTTCTCTTTTTCTGCTTTTATTTTAAACATATAGCAATTTATTTAGTGCCTTCATATACATCACAAACATACTTTTTAAAAAACTGAAATGCCTAATGAAAGAAATTGTTCTCACTCCCTTGAGCTAATGTAAATATCTATGGGGATTCTACTATAGATATCTTCTTTTTCAAGTACTTAGTAGGGCTACATGTAGTATCTGAAACCAGTGCTTTGCAAAGCACAGGCACAAGCAAAGCAACCATTCTTATAGTGCTAAAGTAGCCATGTCTTCTGGAAAACTCAACACAGCTGCTTTGAAGGCTTTCCCTGGTTGTTTCTGCATGCCTCTGCAAATACAGCTGCTTCACTGGTAGTCTCAATGGAAGTGTTGACTATGTACACACACTAATGTAAAGACAATTAGAGAAAATCTTTCACAGAGTTGTGCTGAGCCTTCTGGGGGACACTACTTTAATATTCTGAGAATGAGTGCTTTGCTTGCATCAATGCACTGAGAAATAACCCTTTTGGATATGTACTGCCTGGTTAAAGATTATACAGCACACCAAAATCTGGATAATTTAGAGAGATTACATTCCTCCCAGAGAGTAAAAAAAAAAAAAGTTTAAATGCTTTTCAAAGTGGCTAAGCCACCAAATCTAGAGGCTTTTGTTGACTTATTAAATCTTAGTAGTGTAGGGAATTGTGCTTTTAATTCTTGGATTGGATGTCACACTACTATAATCTCCTCCATGCCTGGTTTACCTACCTTCATGAAGGGACAGGCAAAACAGGAACAAATGGATAGAGTCTGCCACCATTTCATTTTGTAGTTTAGTCAGAATTCTTGATTTGCCAACAATGTCGCACGTTACATTTATTACTATGGACTCACCTTTGTACCTAAGATCTAGCAAATTATTAGAAATGTTACATACACACACACACAATCTGATCATCCACTGACCCTACGTGTGATCTTTGTTCTTCTATTTCAAGGATTTCCAACGTTTTTTGGGCCAATGGACACACTTAGACTTTTGGGAGCATATTATGGGCACTTTTACTGAAGCCACCTATTCTTATCTTCTAAGCCTGTCTATGGAATCATAAGGCATAGCTGAAATCCAACTTATGCTCGAAGCTGGTGGCTTGCTTTGCAGTGTGATCGTTTTCCATTGTTTCCCACTTAAAACTATCTACAAACATTTAGCAGGCAAGAGTTTGATAGGCACCAAGAAACATATCAATGGGTACATTGTCATTTCAGGGCTCCCAGCATCACCTGTGCATCTTAACATGCTGGGTTTCAAGCTTTGCATAGAAAGCAATTACTTTCTGTCTCCTTAATAAATACTGTTTTCCATCCTTTGCTCATGTAAACTATGTTCATGTGTAACTCAATCATATATGCTCTTTCACAACTTATTCCTACTTTATTCAAAGGTTTATGTAAATATGGATGGGATTAGCCAAATAAGCAATGTTACTCATTATATGTATATCATAGGAAACAGAAAAAATGTTACATCCTTAAGCAAAAATAATGCTGCAGTTATGTGGGATAAATGGCCAAAAGTTTAGATTCTGCTGTTTTTTTGGTGAAGATTCTATTTAAGAGCAAACCAATATTATTTATTAGCATTCCTTTTTACTGAGAAAATAAACTAAAATGTACCAACATAACCCACTTTGAGATTAAGTAATCAACTTTTTCCATTTCAAGAAGAATCTTTCTTGAAATCTCTTGAATGCTACCATGTTCCAAGCTGAATCCTTGCGATCACTCTTCAGTTTTCTTCTGCTCTTGAGCCAAGCCATCAGGTTTCTGATAATCAGGATACTGTTTATCTGCCCAAATTATTGTAAATAGGCAAAACCATCTCTTCCATGCTAAACACTGATTTAATCAAAAAGCTAAGATGCAAAAAGTACTTACCTGTAAACTTTACAGTGTAAAGAGCTCCATGTAAGCCAGGCTCACCCTCATATGCACTATTTCTAGGCCATCATGGCTATATATGGCCAACATGAAAAACACTGCAAGTGTGGGGGACAATAGAAGAGTTAAGAACATTTTGAACCTAATATCCCTGAATTGCACTGAGTTGCCCATTAAGGCTTTTTTTCCAGGCATACTACATCTCATATACATGTAGTTCCTAGTTAATTATGACTGAGAACCAACTACAACTTTATCACCATTCCAGCAATCAATTTAAGTTTTACCCTTACTTCAGAACTGTATATATGTACACAGAGTCATGACATCTGGCACCAATTGTTGTTGGGCAGACTTGGTACTAGTGTGAAGCTAACTATATAGTCCATTTCATTAGCAATTCTTATTTGTCACTAAAAGAAAGGTGATCTTCATGTCATAACAACATGGGTGTATTGTGAGCAATGATACTTCATTTCTTTCCTCATGGAGGTGAATGCTTTCTACAAACAATTGTGGAACTCAGGTAAATAGTTTTCAAAGTTTGTCATCAACACCAAACACAAATACATGCATTCATAGATCTCCAGGTATTGCAGATTTCATACTAGGGCTACATAAAGCGTATCTTTATTGCCATTATGCAGAATAACTATATACCTCTTGGCTTACTGCAAAACAATCCAAGCATGAACAGAAAGGGAAAGGAACTTACTTGTATGGAAACAATGCTTTCATATTTTTAAGTCAATGAAGAATTACTAGGAACATCCAGATGCTTATTAGTTCCACAAGAAAGTTTCTTTAAAATTGAAAAAAAAAAATGCCTGCATTTAACTATGTTAAGATTACAGATAAAATATAAATGTATACTTTGATCTTCTCAAAGAGTCATAATATTATCACAACAAAATTCTCTACAGGTTCATTCCATAAAGACTTAATATGAGATCTCACATAAATACTGCCAGAGTAGACAAAAATTAACAGCCCACCTTTCAGTCCAATCTATTTTAAAGTAAAATTATATAAACCAAGGAGAATAGTAAAAAGAACAGGTATTATAAAAGTGCAAAGAATATTTACCATAGTAAATATTTTAGAATGTATGCATATTAAGTAGTTCATATCATGTAATTTCTGGGATTGTAAGGTTTAAAATCTTTGGAAATCAAAGACTTGCAACCATCACATTCCTGGTACAGGCTTCCAGACATTAAGGGACCGTCTAAAGAATTATGGATGCACAGGAAAGGGTGGTCAAGGCTAGGGCATCGACGTAACTAGATACGGATATTTTTGTTGAAAAAAAATGTGTAAAACCCTCCGTAGATAATCTAGAAACCATGTAAGTGAAGATGCAGATACCCAGCCACCACTTTTACAGAGAACGACTCCCACTTTTTGTGGATCGGGGGAAAAGCTTTGTGAGAAATCCTGCACGGGAAACAGAGTAAGACGCAAGCCAGAGAAGCGCCTCTCCGCAGGGCGGGGGGAGTCATGGCGGGAAAGCTTCTCACTCCGAGATACCTCCGCCTCCATAAGGAAGGCTCCTTGTAGCCGGGCAGCAGTTCATTGGCCAGACTGCACATCAATCAAACAGCACCGGACCAACCCTCCCGAAGTCAAACGCAGCACCCCCGTTGGTTAAAATGCCTGTTACTTCACACTCCGCATCTCAACGCTCTTACGCTCTTAACTGCCTCAAGCTTTCACTCATTCAGCTGTCACTCACTTTCGAGGGCTCCGCCCAAGATGCAAGCCCCGCCCTCCCCACAACGGTACCTCACGGCTCAGTCAATCAGGCTCCCAATCACGCCGAAACCACGCCCCCTCCCGTAGAATCACTGGCTCTCGGTAACGCGCTACCCGTCAAGACTGTTTCCCGTGGTCGCTCACCTGGGGAAAGTAACGGCTCGGTGCGAAACCAACTTCCCCCTCCCTGGTTTGTACCCCCTCACAGCCACCGCTTCTGCGCAACGCCCGCCAAAACAGCTTTCTAGTGCGCACGCGCTAGCCCCTCCGCCCCCTTCCCAGCTTCACCGCGCTGGCGTGAGGCGCGCGCACCTCCTTAGTATCGTCCACAACCACCATTCCCCCCCTTCGGCGGATATATTTCAAGACGCATGCGCATATGTACAGTACGCCTCACCGTGTACGCCTGCCTGGAAGCAAGTTTTATACATAAAACGATCTTTTTTCCCCTTCTACCCTGGCATGTACCTTCACCACCACAGGGATGAATATAGTTCTAACCACCGACCCAAACCGTTTAGAGCACCAACTTAATTCCCGCCTCTATAACAATGAATGAAGAGAAGACGGGCCAATCTCTAAAAACATGGCCGGCAGTAAAAACCAATCAGAAGAACTTACGCTCCGAATTGCCCAATCAGAAGGAAGCAATGTGAAGGAGAAGGGTGTTGCCTTGCAGCTGGAGCTCCAGGAGTACAGGGCGGGAAAATTCACCAAAGCAAAGGAGTGACAGGACTCCAGCCAATAGAAAGGCAAAGAAGGTGGGAAAATGACGGGAAATGGGCGTAACCTTTACGTGTTCATCCACTAGGAGGCAGACTATTTGCTCATTGCCCAATGGGAATCGACAAAAGCTACACAGCCATCCAATGAGAATGGGTGGGGGTGGGTGTTGATAGTGAGGCGGCGGCGCACGGGTGACTCTGCCCCTTTCGGTATCGGGTACAGGGAGAGGTAGCGTCGTTCGTGAAGAAGAGTGGCCTTACCCATTTGCTACCGCCAATATGTCGAAGTCTGAGGTAAGAGCCTATAACGGGCGCTTTTATTCTGTTCTTTCGACTCTAAACCAGTGGCTTGTTTTTGTGGAATTATGTCTCCTTTGCCTTTAGGGATCGTCTGATTATGGGTGCGATTTGTCGCCTAACGCAGTAAGTGTTACAAATACCGTTTTCCCCCTCATTCCCGCTCCTGAAATGCATTGTTTTTATTTTGCACTCGTCTTTTCCGCCGCTCGTCTGCGTTTGGCTTTCTGCCTCCTTTTTGTAGTAGGTCTTCCTTTCTTCCCCGGTTGGGCCTACTTCCCCCCTCCGGTGCCTTCAAACTACGCATGCGCGTTGTCTTGCCTAGCTTAGGCGCCATCTTTTCCAGTGCGTGGCGTTCACAGCTGCTATCTCCGGCGCTCGTAATGGCTGCGCTTGCGCTGTGCGGTGGGCGGAGCTATAGACGCACGCACGCGTCTGCGCACTTTACTGACCAGTTTGGGGTTTGCGTGGGGGGGATAGGACGATGCGAACGCCACGTGCTCACTCGCTTTGTCTTCACTGGCCCGTTTTCTGGCCCTTAATTTAACGTTTCTCCGCTCCAAACTGCCTGTGCAAATGGGAAGAGGTGACCTGGTGGGTCTCCTTTTCCCCTTTCTTTCCTTCAAATGATTTTTTTGTGGGGGGTGAGAAAAGGATGCATGCTCATTCTGAAGCGAGTCTTCTTGTATCCGAGAAAGCTCCAGTGAAATACATTAGAAGATTGAAAGCACTTATATTGACAAGTAGGGGTGCTCAGAAAGCGTGTTTCCTCAGGCATTGTATGTGTCTTATTCTCTCATCAGAAGTTTTAAGGTTGCTAGAATGTTGCTGTTCTGTAATTTGAATGTAATCTCACCTTTTTTTCCTGAAATGAATGGTGTGTTTACTCTAAGTATCAGATGAGAACTACTTTGCTGGAAACAGTAAAATACACCTGATTTGGGGGAAGAGGGATACGTTTATTAAGACAGTGATGTTTTTCGTAGGTCTAATAAGCATATCCCTGAATTGCCTTAAAAGCAAGCTGCAAAAGGACAGCTTGTTGTATTTCTATTTATTTGGGCACATCAGAACTGGTGGCTTTGCTCCTAAAATATATTCCTCATAGGGTGTAACAGTACCAATAATGTATATGCTTTAGGTAGCTTAATTGCATTGGTGCTGCATGTTAACATTAGTGTTCTGTCTTAGAATTCTATTTAGAATGATAACAAGCAAAGTAGTTAATTACTTCAGGGTGAAAGATTGGTCCATTCTGGTGTCATAAAATGCAAAGAAAAAATAGGGCGTACTGGATGATCTCCACATTACTTAGGTTTTTATCTAGTAACTGCAAAAGCTAAACACACACACCAGGAAGCCTGGAATAGATTTTTGTGTGAAAAAGGATTTGTGAGCTTGGTTCTGGTACTGACAACAGCTGTATTGCCTTGCATGTGGCTAAAGGCAGTCTCTTTCTTAATTATTAGCTAATTTCTGCAAACCTGATCCTGCACTTTTCACCTGGCTCTGGCTGGTGGGGCCTAATATTCTAATAAAATGCTGAATAAATCATGCAGACTTTCAGTATGGCCTCCCATTATATGATGTATCTGAGTGCTGTGATAGTATCCTTCCTACTGTTGCCCTGCTTCTCTATTTCAGTCCCCCAAGGAACCTGAACAGCTGCGTAAACTGTTTATTGGTGGCCTCAGTTTTGAGACAACAGATGAGAGCCTTCGCAATCATTTTGAGCAATGGGGCACACTTACAGATTGTGTGGTAAGTATATGTGTTAATTTGTGGACTTTGTATTTTGCCCGAATTACCAGGTAGAGTAACAGAGGGATACAGGACTTTGTAGATTCAGGACTAGTAAGTAGGATACTCAGAAAAAGAAGGAAAACTCCCACCTACTAGATAAAATACTAACTTTGCTTTTTTTTTTCTCCCTGGAATTAAGGCAGTAATATACTAATACAGGGCAAGTTGTTTTTTCTAAATTAAATATGGATTGAACCACACATTCAAACCTTTGTTGGAAGACATGATATGTGTATTGTATATTTTATAGCAAGGCTGTAAGATGTATGTTTCTTCTTAGGTAATGAGAGACCCAAACACTAAGCGCTCCAGGGGGTTTGGATTTGTCACTTACTCAACAGTGGAAGAGGTTGATGCTGCCATGAATGCCAGACCACACAAGGTTGATGGTAGAGTTGTTGAACCAAAGAGAGCAGTATCCAGAGAAGTAAGAACTACTGTTGGATGCATAGTCAAAAGGTTCAAAGTATTAGCAAGAATGCTGGCAGCCCAAGACATTGCAGCCCATGTATCCTACACAGAATAGCAATAACTATTGGTTCAATAGTTACTGCTGCATTAGTTATCTTTCATTTAAATTAAATTATTGTTTCTTACATGTTTTTATGGTTGCTGTTGTGAGCTATGCAAAGTTGGGATAGATAAGATGGATGGTCATGTAGGTTTTCTTAAATAAGTTCTCCTTTTTTAAAATTAATTATGAATTGCATTTGGGAGGAAAACAGAATTTAATAAGTGTATTAACTAGACTTCCCTTCCTTCTACTCCACCAGTAGCTATGTTGGCTGAGATTGAAATGAGTTGTGTTTCTGCAGTGCCAGCTTGGGGAAATAAACTTACGGTTATAACCGCTTTAAAGTTTGCAATTTATAGGTTTGAAATTTTAGATATTCATGTCTTTAAGATGCATCATGTGTTCTCTGGCAGTAAGGATATTTACCAAGTAGCTAAGTGTAGCATATTAGGTTACAAATACTGGATTTTCAAATGTTTTTGTCCTACCTCATTATAGGATTCTCAGAGACCTGGAGCCCACTTGACAGTAAAGAAAATCTTTGTTGGGGGGATTAAGGAAGATACAGAGGAACACCATTTGAGGGACTACTTTGAACAGTATGGCAAGATTGAAGTTATAGAGATAATGACAGATCGTGGCAGTGGCAAAAAGAGAGGTTTTGCCTTTGTTACTTTTGATGATCATGACTCTGTGGACAAGATTGTCAGTAAGTGTCTCATTTCATTCTTCCAGATGTGTTTCAACTTGCTGTGTGTTCTCTTTATGTAGTTTCTAAGGAGATTTTGATGCCATTTTATCTTTTCATGTCTAGTTCAGAAATACCATACTGTAAATGGGCATAATTGTGAAGTCAGGAAAGCTTTGTCAAAACAGGAAATGGCCAGTGCCTCTTCCAGTCAGCGAGGTAAGTGTGCAGTATTTAAACACAGACACATCTGTAGTGATATTTTCCAGGACTACTACCTGTGGTTGTTCTTCTTAGGTCGTAGTAGCTCTGGAAGCTTTGGCAGTGGGCGCGGAGGTGGATTTGGCAGTGGTGATAATTTCAACCGTGGCAGCAACTTTGGAGGCCGTGGTAAGGTTTTTAAAGATTGGTTCACTTTAAGACCTTAATCATAGTAAGGGCTTAAAGAAATACATTGTTGCATCTTACCTAGATTACTAGATTTCTTGATAGGATTGAGCAGTGCTTTGAATTGGTGTATCTTTTCCATGTATTTTTAATTTTTTATGCAAATACCAAACTTATGTGCTTGTGATTTTGCTGAGAGGGTGTACTGAAGTTCACCATCAATCTGAAATAAATCAAAATGCTAATAAGTATCTTATTTTTCCTCAGGTGGGTTTGGCAGCCGCAGCGGTGGCGGGGGATATGGGGGCAGCGGAGATGGCTATAATGGGTTTGGCAACGATGGTAAGATCATGCAGCTTTTGTAAATTGCTGTAGTAGGCTTTCATATGGCTGTCATTTAATATTGTTGATTTACTTTTAGGACATAGGTATCTTTAATATGGCATATGAGTAAAAAGTTAGAATAGTCCAATTTTTCAGCCTCCTTTCAGCAGTGCAGTTGTAAGTTGGCCAGTGAGTTGTAGAGGATAATTACCAACTGAACAAGAATTTTTATCTCTACTCTGATGCTTTTTCTTCCTGATGTGATACAGCAGAAAGATGGCCTTTCTGTGGACTTTTGAATTTATTTTAAATAGAGATTGTAAAGTATGCATCTATTTTTGTGATAGGCAGTGCTATCCTGCAATTACTTAATAGAACAGTGTCTTGTCTGTTTTGTAGGTTATGGAGGCAGTGGTCCTGGATACTCTGGAGGAAGCCGGGGTTATGGTGGCAGCGGAAGCTATGATGGATACAACAATGGAGGTGGTGGCTTTGGCGGTGGCAGTGGGGGTAAATGTCATGTTGATCTTGAGTGTTAAAATTACCAATTTATGTACTAGAATTTTAGCTGGAATGCTAAGGTGTTATAATAGGGAATATCTGCCAGGGCTGATATGTCTAGATGATAGCAAAAAGATACATAAAACCAAATCTTTGCTGCCATCTATTAGTGGTATGAATTTTTGCAGTCTAGTATGGTAGTCTTAGCATGTGCCTTCATTTAAACATGCCCAGTATGTTTGGGAAAATGTATCTAGACAGAGTTAAATGTAACAAGGAGTTAGTGTTCCTTGTTTTATAGATGTAAATTTTTGGGCCTTGTAGATGAGTGGATGCTTTTTATTCTATCCAGGGAGCAACTTTGGAGGTGGTGGAAGCTACAATGACTTTGGTAGTTACAATAACCAGTCTTCAAATTTTGGGCCCATGAAAGGAGGAAACTTTGGAGGCAGGAGCTCTGGTCCATATGGTGGAAGTGGTGGTAAGTGTATGATCTAATTGACTAGAGAGAAAATGGATCATGTTAATTTCTCATTGAATTCTTGAATGGTAGGCATGAAAAACTGAGGTCAACCACTCAGTTTCTTTATTCTTTCTCTTTATAAAGACTGTTGTATTCTGTTCTTTCTAAACAATCTCTCATTCTTCTGACCTATTCCCATTTAAGATAACGAACATTGCCTCTTTTCCCTTTAGTCTCTTACTGCATAAGAAAAGGAAACTTTTCTTTTTTTTAAGGTGGCTATGGTGGCTCTGGTAGTGGCAGTAGCTATGGTGGTGGAAGGCGGTTTTAATTCCTAGGTAAGACTTTCTCCATTTGCTCATGGATAAATATGCAGTGCTAAATGAATTGTAACAGTAACTCATAATGTGGCTGAGCAAGTTATTGTAGTTTAAGCATATTTGGAATAAAATGCAGATGTTAAAGCTAATATATGGACTGGCAATCGGGGGAACAAACTTGATATTGGATTATAGCCTTGAGTCTCAATATGTTTAGATTAACAACTTTATTCCATATTATTCAACAGGAAACAAAGCTTAGCAGGAGAGGAGAGCCAGAGAAGTGACAGGGAAGCTACAGGTTACCACAGTTGTGAACTCAGCCAAACACAGTTGTGGCAGGGTAGAACTGCCTCATGAAGACATGTGTTAGACAAGCGCTTGTTTGCAAACATCAGGACTGTATTTGTGACTAACTGTATAACAGGATATTTTAGTTTTTGTGTTCTGTGGAAAGTGCAAAGCATTCCAACCAGGGTTTTTATGTAGATTATTTTTTTCCACACCCATGCTGTTGACTGCGAACTGTAATAGACTGATCATGACGCTGAATAAATGTGTCTTTTTTTAAATGTGCTGTGTAAAGTTAGTTTACTATAAGTTAATGTACATTGATTTTCACTACATGGAAAAGCTTAGTGAAGAGTCAAATAGCAGAGAATGATTCTCAAAATGCCAATAATTTTTTATATTCAAAGCCAAATTTATTGATGATGTGTCTTGTTCAACTTCATGAAAGACAAATTGCAGAAATTGCCTCAATGAAGAACCACTTCCAAAATGTATTCCTTATTTGAATAAGGACATCTTCTTGGTAGCTTGAAAATTGTTCTTTCCTGTTTGCTTTTTCAGCTCAAGTCTCCCCTTTTTTCTGGTTGAGTGTAAAGGGTGCCAGTGACTAAGGCAAGAGGTTTTATATGCTGGATTAAAGGCAAATAAGGCTGTCCACATCAGCATATGGGCACAGCAGCTCAAGCAGCTTGAAATGGGACATTTGGCAAATCATTACTAGAGCCTGCCATGCTTGTGTTGACAGCTCTAGGCAGTTATCCAGTTGGATCTGGGTTGCTCCAAATACAGTATCAATTTTATCTGTACTAGAAAATTTTTAACTTCTTGAGCTTGACAGCAAGAGAATCAGTCAGCTAACTGTCAAAAGTTGTGCAATCTCCAATAATTGGGAAGTTATTGTGGCTTACTTTTGCAGTCTCATTTTTATAATAATGGGAAATGGACAGATTGCTTCACTGGAGAGACTAGCAAAATACATGACTTCTCATGCACTGCTAGCTGAACATGTAAGATTATCCCTCAAATGTTAACAGTTGCTAAAATGGATAAAAGTATTCCAACTAATGGGGATGGGGGAGGAGTCATGAGGTTGTACATTGATTTAAAAAGCTAGTTCATATAATTGATGCCTGTTAAGCAAAATTTTATAAAAAGCCATTGATTTAAACTAAGATTTGACAGTGTGCTCTCTCTTCTCAAAAATAGACTAGGTTTTGTATCGAGAGAAATTCCAGCATGAGGAATATAGTATGAATCTTACTGGTACACTCTTAAACTAATCTTGTAGCATTAAAGGTGCTACTAATTTGCTGCTAGAGGCACTTAAAGTAACCTAATTATCCCCAAATCTGTTCATTCAAGTGAGGGAGCCAAAAAGGTTCTCATTTCAGTTAAAGTTGCATTTTGAAGCTCCAGAAATTCATTGTTTCCATTTTATGAAATACATTTCATATATTTTCTCCCTTAATGCAACTCTTACCACAGAAAATGGGGTCCTACTTTCTGGTTCCATTAAACATTGCTTCGTAGTATGTTTCTGTTCCATGAGATGGAAATAGAAATGCACTTAAAATTTGGAGGGGTGTAGATGTGGCATGGAATTACATTATACCTTGGTCAATTAATCTGTGAGATCTGAGTACACCTGTAGCATTTCCATCCTAGTGTCTTATGAAATAGGACAAATGTGTGCTTAAATATGTTTATGGTTGCAATGGTGCTTGTATATGGTGTGTGTACAAGTGTATTTATATATAAAACTTCTGATTGGTGACTGGTTTAATTTAGAATGCAAAATTAATAGTCCTGATGGGTTTTTCCGTGGCTGAGTTTGCAGTAGCAGGTGGATCCTGACAAGACCTCAGGATTCACGAAATAATACTCGTTTTTGGCATGGTAGCATAACCACAACAAAGGAGAGCACACCAGGACCCGAAAACTAAGTAGCATTACAAAACCGGGAGGCATGCAGATGTTTGAGCTACTAGGAACGGCTAGCAAGCGTAGCTCCGAATGGCTTCCAGCTCAGACGCTACTACAGCTGAGAGTAGACACGTGTTTTGAGTCGAGTGGACAGATAAGCCAGGTGCAGGCTTCTGCTGACTAGAAGGGAGTACTCAGTGACCATCGGAAGGAGTCAGACGAGAGTAAGGATCCTTGCTCTTAGGACTAGCAGTCAGACGCAGAAGGAAGGAAAGGTTATATTACTGTACTGGTAGGTAAGAACAGATTTTACTTATGTCCTATACAGTTTTGTTACCCTACTAAACTTTCTCCAAGACTGAGTTTACCTTGCAAATACCAGTCTAGCTATCTTTTAATTCACCCAGTGCTGTAATATACAAGCAGTAGATGGATAGAACATTGCTGATTAATATTTTACTGTCACAGGCCTGGCAACATGGCAAATGACATGTACTTAATGAAAGCACTGCCTTTTCATCCCTCTTTCTGTGGCCTTGTTGACTTAAACAATTTAGTGTTGTACCACAGTGCACTGGCTGTGCTGCTATAAAGGCAGAGGAATTTATGGGGGGTGGGGATGCTCACGTAAAGTATTAATAGGGACTCAATAAAAGTGGGTGGTATTTAATATTTCTTCCTTTTTGTAGGAAAAGAGGAGCTGTCCGATGCTAAAATGCCTTTGTTCCTGACAGATGGAATGTCTTTGGATTTCCTTTTTCTTTTTAAAGGTAAAAACAATGCTAAACAGTGGGAATAAGGTTAGCAATACAGATGAAATATACTAGCATAACTGAACTTGTGCCACAAGTTAACTTGAGAGGTAGATGGTAGATTGGTGAACTTTTAATGATTACTTGTTTAGCATAGTGGTGGAAGTTAACATACTACTAGGAAATGAGAAGTTTAGTGTCCAGAAGTGCCCCTTCCCATGCTTTTACCATCATTATGTCTAATCTTAAAGTTCATTATTACTATTTGTTTTGCAGGACTCTTCAGCTTGATGTACCATAAGCCTTTCAAAGAAAGTTAAATTGCTGCTGGGTAGCTGTATGTATAATCTATTCTTATGAATAGCTTTATTTAATAAAACAGTTTTTGATATAAATTACTTGGCTACCTTCTTCTGACTTGCTAACAACATCTCTTCCAATAAGATGTCAGAATATGCTTCTTAAAGAAGAATGGATAAACTTCTATAATAGCAAACCAGCATTAGTCTGAGGGACAAACTAATGGATATTTTCAGAAACATTTTCTAAACTGTGTGAAATCCAGCCATTTTTACCTATATGTCCTTGTAAATTAGCTTCCCTAAAATGATGTAGAAATGCAAGAAATTGGGAGTATGGCCTTCATTAAACAGTGAGCTGCACACAGCTGCCTGATGGTGACCTAGGGAACGTGAGAAAGGTAATTCTTGCCCGTAATGTTTTGGAGAAAGATCCTTTCGTTGTAGATCAGTGTGTGCAACTACTGTTGGGTCAAGTGCCAGGGTTTGCATGGCATGCTAAGGGTCATAATCCAAAAATAGGGACAGGATCTGAAAAACAGGGTTGAAGAATTGAAATGAGTGCCTTAATTCTCTGTGAGGCTTGACCCATTTTAACTCCTTTTCCCGCAAATGACAAGTTTTCTTAGCACCACAAAAGCCCTATCTTCTTGGCAAAGCACAAAAGGATGCTGGAGGGCTGCATCAACCACTCATATCCATTGTAGATGCTATTTTCCCCCACATTTGATGACTAGCCCTCATTTATGCAGAATAACAATAAAAGCAAATGCCCTGAGCTGTCTCAGTACCCAAACTATATCATTCAAAATTAAGTTCTTTGGCTTGTCATTCAGCTGAGTTTCTGGCACTAATACTTTCCTACCAGTTGGCCTGGAGTTTATTATATAGGGGATATGTAACTTGCCAAACACTTCTAGGTGTTACAGTTGAACTGGTAAAGCAAATCTATGCATTTGTACCACCTTTACATTTTATGCAAACATGCCTTTTCTAGTAGTCAAGATAGACCAACCAGAACCACTGCAAAACAGGGCTTTCTAATTCCTGTTAAAAGCTGTCACCAAAGCTTTATGCCACAGCCTAGCCAAAACTGGAGTGGAGTAAACAGTAACATCTATGTGCATCTGGAGTTTGAAATCATCTTTTGCAGAAATTGAATATTTGGGCTATAATTACATGGATCGCCTAGTGAGGAGAGTTTGGTGGAGGTCTTAAGATTGCTTCTTTTAAACAGGAGTCCATCCCGTCAACCAGGAGGTACAATCCTCTCAAAACCTTGGGAACAATCCCATCCATTTAATAGGAGGGACAAGGTTTTCTTAAAGCAATAGCTTTGTCTTCTTCAATGACCTCAAATCTTAGCTCCACCAAAATCTAAAACGACAGTGAACAGAGATAAAAGCCCATTTGCAGACCTCTGCAGCGAAGGAGGGAGCAAAACAGGCTTATTTCTTGATCTCTATTGCTTCTGACCCAAGAGACCAGCAAACAGAGTATCAAGTTTCTTCTGGCATTTTGAAACCACTTCTTATCTTCATACTATGTTGTACTACCACCCTCAGACAAAAGGACAGATTTTTCACCAGATGACAGTATTTCAGTCATGGAGTATTACAGGCAATTTAACACACAGGGATTTTGGTACTGTAATTAATCTGGATGTTTTATGTGTAGTTTTCTTTTGTAACAATATTTACTCTTGAGTAATTTTTCTACAGTATATAATTTATGTTCCCTCTGCAGCTAATAAGAAAGTAATCTGATTCTGGCTTTGTCTTTACAATATCAGTTTTTATCAACTTGGTTTTGCTTTTCTCAGTATTCAATATATTTGCCAATATATTCTTCCCTTGCCTTCTAGCTGTCATCCCATCCTTTCCATAACAGGCTGAACTCCTTGGTAAATCAACAAGCTGGTTTGGCTCTGAGGGAAAAGGGCACTTAGGAATGACAGTCAAGTATCTTGGAGGCCTTTTTTTTTTTTTTTTGTCCATGGAACAGCCATGATGAACAGTCTCATCAACAGACATAAAAAGCTTTGCAAGTACATATCATAGTTACTGGGATCCATCAGATGCCTGAGTCACATTTTAACCAGCCATTTGTAAAGTTGACCTGAAAGTGATCTATTTGTGACAATGGACACATACAACTCTTCAGAGCTGTACCCAGAGAATACTACATGCAGCAGAGATCCTATTGTGTTTACAAAGCTAGAAACTAGATCTAGATGACTATCCACACATAGAGATGTTGTTCAAAGACATCTTACTGATTGTTTTGGCATCCATGTTTATAACTGAAGAGTCAGAATGTGAATTAAAAACAAGGTTTTGTGGGATGAACATTAGGACAACTGCAACAAGTTTCACATTGCACTCAGCTCACAAGTTAAAAAATGTCAATGTTACGTACTGAGGCAATGTGGAGAAGGTACTGTATGATAGCCAAAAATCAGTCTGATAGCACTTTTTCAGGCTAATATTTAAAAAGGCATGTATTTTTGTGAGCTACAGCTCATGAAAGCTTGTGCCTTGTTATAAAATTTGTTAGTTTGAAAAGATGCTACTAGATTCCCTATGCAATTTGATAATCTTAGAATTTGTTAATACATTGCTAATCCATGCTGGAAATATAGAGAGAGTACATGTTTTGGTTCTTTTCTAAGATTGCATCACTTATTCTAATTGCTGGGATAATGTGGTAAGGTCCTAGAAGTACACAGATTCCTTCTGCCTTTTTGGTAGCCTTTAAAAATAATAAATCTTTTAAACTCTTTGCTGCCAATTCTTTTTTGACTGATGTACAGTGGAAATGGCCTTAGCAAGTGCTGTGAAAAGGAACAGATTTGAAAATGTATGACAAAAGATTAAAGAAAATGGGAAACTCACTTAGATCATACACTTCTGAATACAAACAGTATTCTTTTCCAATGCCTCTATGCAGGATAGCCTTAACTAGGATTTAGCAGAGTTTTACTTCCGTTTTTTAAATTTTTTAATTCAACATTCCGGAAATGTGTAGAAAGGGATGTACAGCTACTTTATAGTAGGCTTTTTCATGCTTGCTCTGGATAGCGGAAATTGTAATCCAGTAGGTTGGGAAATGTTTTAAAGCCATAATGTGAGCATACTCATTTCATTAGGAAGTGCCTTATATACTGTATACAAGGATGAAGCCAACTGGCTCAAACTACCAAAGTAAGCAGAGGGTTGAAGATTACAAAATAAGCTGTCTTCCAAATACTGTTGGGATTATAATTCATCATCCTTCACAATTGGCCACACTGGCTAGGTCTGATGGGACTCCAAGTTTTAGGAGGCTGTATGCGTGGACTTTGAGATTCTAGGTACTATATTCATCAAACCCTGTTTTTCTCCTAACGAAATGAAAAATAGTTCTGTGTAATTTGAATGCTATTAAGTTCAAAGACACCCAGTTTTGAATGAATAGTGATGTTCAGGTTGCTATTCTGCCTGCTGTTTCAAATGTGAACTCTTAACATTGGGTAGTCTCAGATCCCAAGAGAGAGGTGTTTGTGAGGGTCAACTGGCTCCATTCCATCTCCCCAGTTTCCACCACAGTTTGTTCAGTTCAGCCATTGGTACTTTCTGGCTGCTTGTTGCGTGGAACAAGGAAGACACCGCCATCAACTGTGAGCTGCAGCACATACTCCTCAGGGGAGTAGGCATTGCCAGCTTCATCCCGCAACATGCAAAAAACTTGGTGGTAGAGGGCTCCCAGCTTCTGCTTGGTCAGTGTCAGACTCCTGTTAAATTCTCCACGGTCCTGTAACAAGCGCTGTCGCTCACGACTTAGTTCATCCAGCTCCTGCTCCAGATGCACCAACGTCTCTAGTTTGCGCTTGCGACAATTTTGAGCTGCCACTTTATTCTTGCCGCGGCGGCGAATATCCCGGATTAGTGCCAGCTGAGGCTCACTCAGCGGGAAGCGTGACAGCAGCTCATTGAAGTCATCCACTGGCAGGTTGATGATCTTTTCAACAGGGAAGGGGATTTTCATGGCTAGAGCCCGACGTTCATCCCTGCTACCAGCTAATTCTCCCCGTGGGCTCCGCCCTTTTTCCAAAGAATGTTCTGGGTGGTGGTCGGGAAAGGGCATCTCTGGGACGGGGGCCAATAGAGGGTATGCTGGAGTATGGTCCAAAGGATACAGGGATGGATATTCTGCCCGCTCCAGTCCCTCAGCTTCCAGTGACTCTGCATCACTGTAATTAAGAGATAATCCAGAGTCTGATTCCAGATCTTCTTGGAGCTTGCAAGGTCCCTGTGGTCCATAGCCACTAGTTAGCTCTCTCCCCAGCATCATCCCTGGTACCCCTTTATATCCACCTAGCGTAGCAGGTCCTGGAGGCTCAAGAGCAGAAGAGATCAGCATGCCAGTGTAGCTGTAAAGCGTACAAGAAGCAGGCAGAGTTTCTGGGTAGGAATGCTCATATGCTGGAGTAGGGTGATTGTAATTGGAAACCGAACTATCTCCCATCCCTGCGCATGGCCCATAGCTAGGAGGTGGTGCCATCTGTTGGGAATGACCACATAATGCTGGATCATAGCAACTCTCAGCTGGCATATCAAGACCCTGCAGGAAGAAAAAAGCAAGTTGAGAAGAAATCGCAGAGGCTCCCCCTGCCCCTCACCCCCAAGTAAAGAATGCTAAAAATGCACAAGTGAGGTTTGGGAAGATTTCAGTCAAATTCAAGGAATTTCTGATGGTTTGCCCAGACTGTTTTCTGACAGTGAATCCCCCATACCCTAGTCCAATCTCAAAATCCTCTCTGGTTTCTTTCTCTCACTAAATTGCAAGTGTTCCCAATACTCTTTTCCAACAGAAATGTCATTTTAAGCATTTTAGGTAAAAAAAAAATTGCTTTCTCTGTTTAGCTATTGACTTAGTATGTTATTGTAATACAAACATAACTTCCCAAATCAAGCACTCCCCCCTACCTAATGTTCTTATCACTGAAAGGGCGGGGGGGAGAAAGCAAAGGAAAGGGGCACTCAAAAGGATTGTGCAGGTGCCGAGCCCCTTAAGATGGGTTGATAGCATTCCCCCAAGAACAAAAGAATGATTCATCCCATCGGACAGATCCCCCATTGTACATGGTTTCCCCCACCTCACTTCTCCCCAGGGTCTACTGTTGAATGGGGGCAGTGTTGGGAGATTCAAGATTAAAAAGGCAGATGGATGTAATGGATACCTGCCACCCTGCAACTTGGATTCAGTACACTCCTCTGTGGAGGGACTAACCCCCACAAATGCGTATTTTGTAGCTGTGGGATGTTCTCCACCCATTCCACAGAGTACTTCAACAGTATAATCTTCAGCCAACCTTGCAGCAACTATCATGAACTGAACAGTTATGTTTTCAGTTCTTTGAGCTGTCTCACTAAATAATGACGGTAAACATATATTGGGACCATAACGGAATAATAAAGCACAATATTAGAAAAATTCAGAGCCTCCATCATTAGATCTCTGGTATGAAAAAATTATGGAAGATTGTTGTTATGGAAAAATTGATGTATAAAAGATGGGAGATGTTGGGATAGACGAGAGAAGTTATCATTGATTCAATTTGGGAAAGAGTTACCCTTTTTGCAAAACATAATAGGCCAAATTCTTCTTTTTGTTTACTAGTATATACAAAAGTTGTTGCTGGAATCTTGATTTGTTCTTACCTCTTTTTTATGTTTATTAATTCTGCTGTGATATGTTTAAATTTTACTGTTTTTTTACTCTAGGTTATTGTTTTTACTGTATATTTTATTATCTATTGCCAAGTCAGATATTCCTCACTCTGTATCTGTAGTTTGACTTGTTTTCTAAATAAAGTTACAAGCAAAACAAAACAAAACAGTACAATCTTCTACATATTGATTTGGAAATGAAAGCCACCAATTTAAAATCAGTTATTCCCAAGAAAATGTGGGCAGGAGGTTTCCTTAATGCTATCTTCATCCCTGCAAAATGTATGCTCTACACCTGCCCTGGGTGCAACAAAGGGACTTGTCTGTAAGTTGAAAATATAAATCTTACAGTGTGAAGAGTAGAGTAGCTGCCCAATTTTGCTGAAATCCCAGCACCTTTTAGCCAGCATAGCTATTGGTGAGTGGGTGCCTGGAGTTCAGTCATTAACGGAAGGAAGAAATTCTAGATTGAGACTGATCTAAATCATTTGAACTATTAGTGAACTTGATGATTGCCAGCAAAAAGGCAGCCAGAACATGACTACTGAGAAAAAGAAATATCAGTATGTTAAGGCTGTAAAAGTCCGCAAAAGTACCAAATGAAATATAGCACCTCTTCTAAAGGCAAAAAAAAAGGGTTGGGGGTGGGGAGATAAAAGCAAGCAATGTGCAGCTACAGCATTCAGTTCAGGGTTTAAGACTAGAAAAGTGCTTTTCTAGTAACGGTGTGTTCAGTTAGAAAACCAATTTGTAAATCACTCTCTCTTTCTTTTTTGACCTTGCCCACTGAAGAATCTGTGTGTGACAGATTTTGCTCTTAGTTTTTCTCCCCTTTTCTTTAGCTTCACCCAGCTGGCTGCCAGGGAAAAGGGAGACCATTCTTGCCAAAGATCTGAATGAATCACTTTATACAAGGCCAAGGGTTGTAAATTGACCCCAGATGGAGAAGGCAAGGGAAGGAGAAATAAAGATCTACTTCCTGCAAGAGACGCTGTTTGTTTGTTTTGTTTATTATTACATTTATGGGCTGCCCAACTTCATCACAAATATTATGACTGGGTTCAGACATCATGCTAAGCCATAATGTTGTTTGCCTCTTGACTAAGGACAAAATGTGAACCAAGCCATTGTACTTTGTGAACTGTAGTTTATGGCCTTTACAACTGACCACTGCAGCATCTCACAGTCACATGATTGCCATTTGCTGCTTCACAGTTGGCTTCTGACAAGCAGAGTCAATGGAGAAGCCAGCAGTAAAATTGCAAGTTGCAATCACGTGATGTCTTGTTTAGTTACTGAGACCTTGGTGACAGAGTTGCCAGTCCCGGTCATTAAGCAAGGACTACCTGTATTGAACAAATCCTCTTCACCTTACTGCCTCCTTCCCCACTGTCTTGCACTATGCAGAAACTTCCCATTTCAGCTACTACTTTGACTATTGTCAATAAATCCAATAAATCTATCCTCAAAGCTGCCCAGATAATAGTATTTCATATTTTGTCAGTCCCATGCTTACCTGCAATTCTGAGATTGAGAGAATCTCTTGCCAGGTTAACTCCATTTCCCCCTGTGAGCAAGCTTCCCCCCCTGCCAGGGGGTTATACAAAGGGAGGAAGGCACTCCGAGCCCATCCCTGCTGGGGTGGGCAGGGTGGCATTTTATCAGGTCGACTTCTGCCCAGTGTCTGCTCCAGCAGGGTACCTCCAAGATCAGCCGTGGCAGCAAAGTTCTGTAATAGGAAAAGGAGAAACCATCAGATGAAATGGATCTTGAATATTTCTGCTGCCTGTGAGTTAGCAGGATGCTTGGGTAGTTTTTTAGGGTAAACATTTGGCACATCTTTGTGAAACATCTGACTTCCATCCAAATTCATGTATGTTGGGTGGAGGAGAGGTGTGTACTAGATTATCTACCACTGTGATCTCTGCTATTTGACTAGCAAACCATTGTTCTACCCTAACCTCTCCCCAACAACCATCTAATTTACTTTGATGACAACTATCACCATAGTTTGCCATTCACATCAGACAGAATGACAGAAATATGTCCTAGCTTACCGTGTTTCAACCAACCAAGCTTTCTCTTTTGCTTTACATTAAGCTGTGAGCTTAGCCTAATAAATCAGCTGTTTTAAAAGCTATAGGCTGATTGCAGATTATGGCAAGTCATCAATTCAATACATGCATTCTAATATCTATCTACTGTCTGTATCGCTTGTTACTATTTGATTACGATTTTTGTAATCTTTCTGAGGCTATGTCAAGTTAAAAACACAATATTTACAATACAAAAACTCAACAATTACATGAATATAATTTTAAAATTTTAAATATAAAATATATTTAAATTTTTTAAAAATTTAAATATAATTTTTAAAAAAGCAATCATAGTCCTATTTATGTATGAGAAGAAAACAAAACCAACTGGGAATTGGGCTTTGATTAATTCAGTGATATGTTCACACACACACAAACACAAAAGCTTGCATTCTCTTTTGTATCATTTTAGTTAGCCCTTATTAAGGTATTGCTGAACAGTAGATACTACATAATGTTTAAGTTTGTATAGACTAATAGACAACACCTGTCTATATAATACATGTCACATATGTACTATACAGAGAGAGAGAGCATATAGTTCTATTGAGGTTGACTTGGAGCTATGCAGGCTGTTTTGTAGTCCTTTATTAAGAACTTTGCTCAGTGTGGACTGTACAGTACTGGTTTTCTACTTTGTTGTCTGGAGATGGTATATAGAATTAGACCAATTATGCAATTCCCTTGGATGCCCTGTCTATTCTTGAAGGCAACATGTGCCTTAATGAAGGTGGGCCACAGGGAGTCTAAAGTAGCAATATTGATTCAAAGGGCAATTTGGAGCATATGTGGATTCATAAATAGTACCTGTTGGGAACTTTATAAACCAAAGGTACCTTTTCCTGGGATTGTGTGCCAGTTATGCGTGGCAGCCATGCAGGCCTGGGCAAAGGCACAGCTGCTTTAGGGTGTTTCTACAGGTATTTTGTACCTACCCACGTGTGCTCTGAATCAAACTTTGCCCCTCAAATCTGGATCTATTGTAATCAGCAGGGTTATGGGGAATTTGAGGGTCAGGTCATTAGAGGTACAGAGATGCTGCCTCCCCTCTCATCTTGTAGAGATGTTAGTCTCTGCCGGGTCAGTTCAAAACAAGACAGCGCTCATCCAAGATTTAAAAAAAAAAGGTTGACCTGCATCACTGAGACCCAGCTGGCTAAACTGGCTGAATGGCCTGGCCCAATTGTGCCCAGTTACTGAGTAGGCCAGGTGGGGAGAAGTTAGAGACATTTACAGTATAGGAATTCTGTACCTCACCAGGAATTCAGTCTGTCTTGGAACTGGCTCTAAAGGCTGTGCCAGTATTGGGTCAGAGAGTCAGAGCAGGTATTTTCAGCTCCAAGTCAGGACTTTATGGCCACCACTGACAATATCAGAGGCCCAACACATATCGTAGAGCCTATTCTCAGTCTGAGTTTTGGGAGCAGGATGGATTGGGAGTAAGCCAGGGGTCAAAGGGCAAGGATCATCCCATTGACATGAATGGATCACTTCCTGAAGTGCCTCTCTCCCCTGTAAGCATCAGGAACAGATTCACATGACCTGTACTTGGAGACTTATGAAATTAGGGATACTTGCTCTGGGAGATTATCCAAGCTCATGAATAAGCGATTATGGTCTCACTCTACAATAGAGCAATGACAAGGGCCACTGATACTTTTGCCCTGAATGTCCTTTCACTGGTTAGGAGGAACCCAGAATGCCCCTGAGGAGTTTTAGCCAATTAAACAAATCGTACACAATCAGAGCCTGAATGATATAAGTCTTGCAGCCGATACAATTGAGCAGAGTTCAGAGTGCACAGGGCAACTATAATGGGGCAGGGGATGCTGCTGCCAAGGAGGCTTACTTTTCCATATTTGCTGCGTTTTCAGTGAACCACCCAGCGCGGCTTTCTTGGGTGCTGGAGGGGCTGCTCAAGGCTATTCTTGAAGCAGACCAAGCAAATTGCTCAGCAGCCTGCTCTGTTTTATGCATTTATTTGTTTATTGCATCTATATACTACTTTTCCTCCAGGTGCTCAGGGTAGTATACAAGATGCCCTCGCCTCCAATGTATCCCACAACAATCCTGTGAAGTAGGCCAGGCTGAATGAGAATAACTGCTCCAAAGTTACCCAGACCTAGTGAGCTTCTATGGCTGATGGTGGATTTGCCTGGGGACTGAAACCAGCTAGGCCAGAAGGAAAGAGACACAAGACCAGACAAAACTATTATAAAACATTGTGCATGTGTGTTCAACACCCAAAGCTGAGAAAGAGGTGGCAAAAGGTTTACTGCCAAATAAAAGTGAGAGAAAGAGATGCAGAAAGAAATCCAGATGATCACTAGATGGCAGCAAAGAGATAGAGGGTTTGGCATCTCTTTGCTGCCATCTGGTGGCTTTTGAGTCAGTATGTGCTGAGGTTGTCTGCTGCACCCACAGCCCACTTCTGCTTGTTGCTGTGCTCCTTCCCTCTGTGCCACCTTAGGCAAATGCTGGCCTTGCAGGAAACCACTACCAGGTTTGGTTGTTTTAAACACTGAAGGCCCAGTTAGGGCCACTTTTGCCAGCACTGACTGTCACAATACCTTGCCTTTCATAATGCCATTGGTCATGCCTCTGTCTCTCCTTTCCACATGAATCAGAGGCTGACAGTTGCTTGGAGACAATGCAATGGACAGGATGAGGTCCAATAAACTGAAGCTGAATCCAGGAAACCAATGATTCACAGGCCTGGATATTAGGAAGGTGGCCTGTTCTGGATGAAGTAGCACTCTCTCCTGAAGGTCAAGTGTGATGGGAGGAGCTGGCTAAAGAAAGATCAAGTTTGAAAATGGGTTGGACCCCACCAGGGCTGTGGAGAAAAAAAAATATATCTCCCAGGATATTCCAGTAGGAGAAGCAACTGGGCCGTGACTCAGAATGCCGCTGACTGCTCTATTTTAAGCCCTTCTCCTTCTTGGTCATATGCCCTAGAGTGGGGCACATGCAGACCATCTGGGCACAAAAACACACAGCAAAAACAGAAACACAGACAAGCACATTAATTTATTACACAGATGAAATACAAACACTTTTTATGGCCACTACTGGCAAAACGGATAGAAAGAATTCCAGGAGCCCTACTCTGTACGTTTTCTATAGCTTTTTCACTTTTTTAGCCTCATCTCCTAGCCCAAAAGATGATAAGGGAGATTTCTCTAGGGGGCAGTAGAATGGAACAGTCTGCAACTTTTTCTTTCTGGTTGATTTCCAGAAACTTTTTCCTTTTTCCCTGCCTCCATTTCTTAGACCCAATTTGGTAAGGGTGGGATTGCCCATCTGGTCCCCGATAAGCTGCTATGTTTCTTCCCCTTACCTCTGCACCAGCCCTGTGAATCTGCAGTGTGCAGCTGCCTGGATCAGACATTCATGAAGCCACAAGGGTGCCAAGTTTGTTCCTGCAAGAGAAAGATAACAACCCTCTTATCAGTCCTAGGGCTTGCCCTGAGAAGGGTTGGAGAGTTTTTTGTACACGTGCAGGGTGTTTTGTCAGCTGCTCATCAGTCAAGAGCTCTGGGCCCACAACTTTATTCATATTAGAAATCATGCAAAGAGTGAGCTGAGATCACCCCTAAGGGATAAGAACAGTTGGAGGGAAAATGTGGTGGGATGCAATAGTAGCCCAGTCCCTCCCATCATCTTCCTTTTTTTGTCAAGTCAGGCTAAAATCCATGAAGCTGAGATTGCCTGTGCTTTGTGCCCTGATCGTAACTGTAAGAACTTACTGAGTTGATCCCATAGTGCCCCTATTTTCATGTACTGAAGCTTTTTCCAGAGGTTTAGAGGAAAGGCTGTCAACTAAGACCTTTTTCCAAGTTGGGAAGGCTGGTGGGTACAAGAGAACAAGCCTTTTCAGTAGTGGCATTGTGTTCATGAAATTACAAGATTTCACATAGTGCCTACATGATATCCCATAGGATGTTTTTGGTGTAGTAAGGCTGCAAAATAGGTGAGGCCACATCAACATGTGAATAGAGTTCTGTTTTGGAAATTTCCTTTGCTTTTTAACTGTGCAATAGGTTACACTATTGTTTTCATTAGTTTCCCACCTCAAAATGGCATGAAATTAAGCCTTATTTTCAGAAATCATGTTCAAATAGGACCTCAAAGTCTCAGAAAGGGAAATCATAGGCCACCCGTTGTATTCCTCCACTCTGAGCCATGATTTGTTTAAGTGAGTTAACCAATTGGCAGGTTTCCAACAGCTAACCTCCAAACAAACAAACTACAGTACGCTTACTGTGTCATGTAAACCCTGTTTCTACAGGGTTGCCATGAGAATAAAGTACATTCCCCACCTACTTCCAAGTTACAATCCTGAGCAATTGTGAAAGAGGTGGAGAAAGAAATATAATGAGAGTCAGCTCCATGTTTTGGGGGACCCTTGGGCAAGGCATCTTCTTTAATTACTGAATTATTAGCTTATGTTAAAATGTTAATAACTCACCCAAGAACAACAGTTCTCTGGTTTTCTCTCATTCAGAGCCTACTCCCTCATGACCATAGTTGCTAGCTGCTCCTCTTCTTTTCGATTTTTACTGCCTGCTTGCTTGTTTGCACTGGGCAAGCAAATAAGTTTTTGTACGATTTTGGTATATAGGCAAAAAGCAACATCTGTGCCAACTTTTCTTAAGTGGAATTACTAGATAGGCTTCTGCCCTGATCCAAGAATGTTCTTCTTCTGAGCTGGGAGTTGTAGCCAAATACTTCTCAGTGGCACCATGGAATAAGCAATACCACCAATATGCTATTTTAATCCTCCTCCAATTCTATTTTCCATCTTCAGTCAAGGAAAAAAAAATGAGAAGAGGATGATACAAGTAGCCAATTCCAGAGGGAAAAGATTTATCATTTTGTTGCTAGTATCTATATGTGGTTTTAAAAGAAACATTTTGCGACACTATAGTTGGCCTTAATAAATGTATTGCCCAACTGGAAATTTCAGAGCCAACACAAAGTTATTGTGGTGCTTTAAAAAACAATCACAATAGATGTATGGGAAGGCAACCGTACTATGAAAACCAGCTGGACGGGTGTTTTTTTTTTAAACCAGTTTTTTATTTTAAATTTAGAGAAGGATGGTCCAGGAAGTTCCAAAGCCTGAGAACACCCACCAAGAAGGCCTTGAAGAGTATTTTCAGCAGGGGCAGAGAAAATGAATCAAGGTTCCCAAGCTAAACTCTATTCTTGATCATTGAATCTCATCATTCCACGACAGAACAAGAAAAGTCAGAGAATGCAGTAATGATGGCAGGATATAGCTGTTTAAGAATCTTAGTTTACAACTTTTGGAACAGCAAGTGACCAGCTCTTAAGGCTTAATTAGATGGGCAAAGCCTGGAGAAATTTCAGAAGGCAGAGGAGTTGTTGAATAAGATTTCCTGTGGTTAAGGGTGGAGAACGCATTACTCCCCTTATTACCAAAACCAGAATAAATTATGCAACACAAGAAAAACTGTGCACTTTTGTTTATACTGGTGTGTGTCTTTGTGTATGAATGTGAATATAAAATGCACAGCCCTGCTCTTACATTAAAACACAAAACCCTATTCTGATACTAAAATCCATAGACCCACAAAGAGACCTACGATAACCATTTGGCTTGCAGAAGGAAGGCTTGGACATTTTGCACCCAGCAAACAGGAAATGCAGGCCAAGTCACAAGCAATGAGTGACAAATGAGAGGAAGAAGAGGATTGACAGACCTAGCTTGATCTCCTGTGCCTGTCCTCCTTCAGGTACTGCTCAGTACTACACGTGCACCTTTCTCTGGATAACCTGCTGCTTATCCTAAAAATACAGAGGCTGTGCCTGCCAGGGATGGCTTATAGCCCCTTTTTACTTCTCCATTTATAGATCCAACCCTGCTCTGCAACAAGGTGAGTAATTGGCTTCGAATGGCAGTATGGAGAGAGGGCAAGATATGACAATGAATACAAGAATTGGCTTCTGAACTGGGGGGGGGGGGAAAGTTAAGTGCTGGCCCCAGCTGTGTGTGTTTACATGCACTCCCCTTAAGCTCCACTCCAGGCAACAAAATATCTTGGACTGACAGTGCACTAAGAGGGAGAAGGCAAGACCAATCGCAACGCTTCTAGATGAACATGAGTGTTAAGCACCATCCTGTCTTGATAAACTTTTGTTGCATATACAATATTCTATTCCTCCCACTGTCTCCTCTTACTGGAAACAAGCCCACTGATATACTTAACTCCTGAACAAACAACCACCCTCACATACCAAGAAGTGGGCAGCTGTGGAGGAGCTCAGCTCAAGGACAAGATAGGAATACCCCAGAGTAGGCACATCTAAACTAGGGATCTGAAACAAGTGAAATCCTTTCATTTTACGTAGTCATGCTTCCCTAAAAAAAAAACCCCTCTGCAACTTGTAAAGGTCAACAACTCTCTGCAAATTGTCATTATTGTCAGAAAAAAAATATGGAGGACAAGAGAATAAGGTTCTGGTTTCCACACCACTCAGAACTATATATTACAGAGTTCCATTTGTGACCTGCTTTTCCATCAAACTATGCTTGTTATTATTAGTGTCAAGGTTTACTATTTTTCAAAGAAACCAGACCGTACAATTTCATTAATCCATGATTATATGAATTAAACTGATCAATGGGGATTAACAGAAAACTTGCATTCAATGTATGATTAATCAAGGCAATTGTAATCTGTTCCAAACCCCCTTGAAGATGACAATTGGCTGGATTCAAAAGCTGCACTCTTAAGTGTATATACCAAGGATGGTTGCACTGCATGAGTCTGGTTGTGTCTGGGTGCTTTATGAATTCTGAATTGCCTCTCATTGACACTTGTCTCTTCCTGTCAAAAGATCCACACTGTGATCTCTTACTGTTCTGGCATATCCAGAAGTCTCTAATCTGAGGGATTACGAAGATTCTTTCAGTGATCCCTTGCTTCACAATTTATTTGTGCATATTATTTTAGTTTATATGGCCTTTTTGTTGATCCATACAACTAACTCTAGAAAGAAGCAGAATGATCTGTCACGGGTCTGAGTCACCTGCCTTTTACCTGATGCATTTCCTTGCATGTATTATTGCAATATGTTACAAGCTGTGAGAATTTAAGTAAAAGGCAAGGTATAGAATCTTTACATAAATAAATTTTAACCTCTTATGAGGGCCAGAAATTGTACCCATGGATTTCAAGGTACCCAGTCTGACCCCAAACGGCATCTAGACATGTTTCTAAAACAAAACAAAATAAATTTATAAAATGACTAGAATCTAACCAAATTACCATCTTATCTGTTTTCAGTGTTCATATGGAGAACTTGCAAGATCAGGGAGCAAGATTTGCCCAAATCTTACAAGATTTAATGATATGAACAAGATTTTGGAAGAGTTTTTTTTTTTTTGGTGGGGGCACTCAGCTATCCAACAGGGTTATGTGATGACAGTCACAGGCCAAATAAATTTGCCAGTCCTGTTCTTTCCTTAGTCAAATTCTGTGAAAAAGGCTACATGACCAGCCATTGCTCAGCACCTCAGAACTAAGTGCTCAGCTATTTGGAAGAGATCTAGTACTGCACAAGTGTATTGTACCCCGTGTACAAATACTCTTAAACTCACAGACCTGTCTGTCAGTGAGTAAGAAAGCCTCACTTTCTAAACAGTGTTTTCACAGCAATGTACCTGAAACACACAACGATGAAATTAAAATATATCTGATGTGTGATCTAGCCCAGTAGTCTTCAAGATTTCTGAACCAAATATCTATTGACGAAACCTTCTACAAGAACATGTTAATTTTTTCATTCATATGTATTTAGGGTTTTACTGTTTAAATAATTCACTAATTAAATGTGGCTTTAAAAAAAGCCCCTCAGTTAATTAAATATTTTAAAGTATTTGTAGTAAAAGTATTTATTAAAAATGCTGATGAAAAATGCCACCTAAGAAGAGGCATTTCCCCTTCCCTCATGTCCAGGAAAAATATAAGACAGTATAGTACATATTACATATACCATTGTCTTATTCTGGAACTACAGTATTTAATCATGTGCAAACATAATCCATGAATTATTGATTAACCAGTTAAAACTCTTGTTTCATCAGCAGATTTCTTTAACTAGGTTATCATCTTAATATCATGGCAATGAGTTTGGCAGTATCATTTCTTGAAAAAATGCATTGTGATTCTGTAGGTTTATATCAGCTTGTATTTGATGTGGTGATAGGAAAATACACCAAGCTAGATTACGCAATGGTCAGACAATGTGAGGTATTTTCTATGTTTTTGTACTTTAGTCACTACTAATACTTGCTGGATTTTTTTCTCTTAGATTGTTCCTATTGTTTCAAAACATTATTTATTATCTATTCCACCCATGTAGAATGAAGTGGGTTAAAAATCTATTTTTACTTCTGCACAAGTCTGGGAGGGGAAGCATATGCCAAGAGAGATAAAATATAGTGGGTAATTCCTGCTACCTATGGGTAGTTCCAGCTTTTTTAAGGATTCCAAATTTTCTTGTGGCAACGGGGCAAAAGCATACAATGGTAGCATCATGGAATACTTTGGGCAGATGTCTAAGCCATCATTCAGCAGAAGGTTCCAAATGCAACAGAACTGGGTTATTGCAATCAACATTATGATCTAAAAAGACACGTACACACCCACATTACACAATTAAAAGTCTAAAATTATCTATTGGCAGCACCAACAGCAGAAGTGTCCATTAAGTATAACATGCTTTGCTCACTTCTGCTAGTGAGGTGTCTGAATTAGGGAGAACATTGGGCACTGTTTAACTGGTTGACATCATGAAACAGACTGGGAAAGACTGCACCAGAGCAATGGAATGAGATGGAGAAACATGAACTTTTAGTAAAATGCATGAAGCAATTACGCAACTATGCGCATAGGTTAAAATCTCAGAAGAGCAAATAACTAGAAGTTCAACTGCAATTACTTAGGAATTTGAAAAATATTATTACTTTAGGTCTGTACAGTTCTGGATTCATTTACCATATATATTTTCTGCTTTCTCTCACACCCCTTATGTCACTTTAATCATCATGACAAATTCCAGACAACTAGCCAAGTTAATCTATAGAAGCAAATCTACCAATGAGTACAGAGAGAACATCTTAAACTTTTCAAATATAGCACAGCATAAAAATATCTCAGCCAAAGTCTGCTTTGTTAGCTGCTGTTAAGGATTCTGGACTACTGGCCCATCTTAGGGCTGACCTGGCTGTTGGCAGAGTGAGGAAACTGCTATAGGTGGCAGTTTCTGGGGCCTGGAGCAGTCCCCCCATCCCCCTGTCTTTATTTCTGAACCTCCTGACCATTCCTTTCTGTTGAAAGAAAAACTATGTACGCCATAAGGCTGTTTCTCTGCTTCCCTAAAATAGCCAGTTGCTGCATTGTTCCATCAATACAACTGAGATAAAATTCAGCTATAAATCCACTTTGCTTTAGGAGAAGGAATTGAGCCCAACTATTCTTTGGCCACCCTTCTTAAAGTGCAATAAATCTCTTATGATTTTTGGATGGCTCTTTCTTGTTCTAACAAGCATGGCTTCTTCAAAGAATCTTGGGAACTATAGAGTTCCCTGTAGAGAAATTGCTAAGACCTCCTCCTATAAATACAATTGCCAAGGTGCTATGGGAAGAGAATAATAAATTAGACCTGTGGGGAGAAGCTACAGGAAAAAAGGAGTTATGGATAGACAATAGCTCAGTAGTAGCACTCAGGTTATCTTCCTCATACAGTTACCTTGCTTTCAGTCACTGCCATCTCCAATTGTAAGAATGGGGAATCAGATATCAGGGATAGAAAGTCTACTTTCTGTTGGAGATCTTGCAAAGTCCCCAACTGCCAGAGTAGATAATATTTGGATTTGGATAGCTGGGTGAATCATATTGATCACTATACACTTCAGATCTAGCACATCTCTTTTGAAAATCACTGGCCCTGCTTTCTAGTGCTAACTGTGGGATGTTTCTTGTTTGGTACTCAAGGATGGACAAATATGGTTGTGTGCCATCCAAACGTTTTTGAATGCCATCTCCCTTAGCTACCATAGCCTATGGTGAAGGATGAGACCACATGCTGCTTAGTCCTGAGAAAAAATGTTACTGTAGAAAGCACCAAATATCTGAAAGTGAATGTTCCCTGATCTTCTTCCCCCATTCTCCCTTTGTGGTCCGTTATCACCACTCACTCTTTGCTTTTTTAGTGTGTATTTCGACAGAGACTGGTCCTGCAATTTCCTCAACCTCTCTGTTGGGATGTTGCACAAGAAAGAAGCAGCACACCCAGAACTTCTAGGACACCTCCATCCATGGGTAGGGGGAAGAAAATACATGAATATGAGCAAGGCTTTAGCAGAGCTCCAAAATGTTAAATTCTCTTCCTCGTTTCTCTCACCCTCCAAGCAATAATGAGGTAAATGATACAAGAGTTTTCAGTGGGTGAGAACAAGTCTGTCAACAGCTTTTCATGAAAGTTAAGCTGCTTGAGAGGGAATTTGAAAAGTGGGCCTAGAGGGTTCTAGCTAGGTGTTGGTAAATACAGAATAAGGGATTATTCATCTTTTTCTAACACTGTTGGACTGAGACCCCCGTTATTTCTGCTTACTGGTTATATTCACTGGAGTGGATGGGAGCTGTAGTTGAATAATATCCAGGAATATATCCAAGTTTGGAAAAGGCTGGCTAGATTTGTTAAGATTGTTCTTAGTGACTGACAGAAGTTATTACAACTGGAGGTGGCAATGGCAATTGCCTTAGATTGCTTTAAAAAAAAAATTGATTAAACAGATTCATGAAATGGAAACATGGGTTATGGGTGCCAAGCATCTACTAAATAGAATCCCCATATTCATAGAAAGTGTTGTGACAAGCAAGAGGAGAACATTTTATGCATGCACTATTTGAGGGTATTTTTTGCTAGGCAACAAATAAGTAGGTAATCAACCTACATTTCTATCTGGCCAGAATGCCTAGAATGAGGTAAATTCATCACTGCAATACATGCTTTATGCAGAGACCCAAAGAAATCTTCCCATTCCTCTTCTGAATGGATAATTCACAATTCACCCCAGACCCTTAAAACGGTAAAGCATATATTGGCAGACATCTCTAGTTAGAATGATCATTTAACTGGTGATAGGGAAGACCTTTAGTCAAGACTTGGAAAGCAGTTGCTCTTGTCAGTCAAAATGTATAATACTGGGTTAGACCTGAAGGAAAGTAACTCCTATCCTGAGCCTTTGCAATTGGTCCATCAAGCAGTTGCTTGCTTCTTATCCTCCCATTCAATTCTACTGCAATTGACCTGGAAACTCATTTTGTTGCAAAAATTCATATATTCATGATCAAAATATGTCAACTGAAGAAGAGGTGCTGGTTGCTGCTACAAAAAGCAAATGCACAGAAAGGCCGCACACAACTGTGAAATCAGTCTTACTCCCTAGCACATAATCTGCTTATGTCTGCATTGTTATCTGTTATATTCCCACGCATAACATTTATTTACACGGGCCCTAAATGGGATATAGGAATGGGAATGAATTAATCTGAGTGATGGAACATGTGAGTATGTGACTTTTGAATACTATATCAATGTATAGTGGAGCATATCTATTGATGTATATTGGGCCCACAGTAAGTTTGATAGAAGATTCCCACTTCTGCCCCTAGAACAACATATGAAGTTTTTTTCCAGACTCCTCTCTAAATTCCAGTTTAGACAAAAATAAATAAAGCGGTGCCACCTATACATACCCAGAAGAATGAAAACATGTGCACAGGTATGTATACACAGGTACGCACAGAAATATATATCCACACATACACAACTGGACACATAGTTCTGCATGCTCGCAAAACCTTGTATTACAGTGATTTTAAAACGTGAGTTTGCAACTGCATCCTTATAAATCATAGACAACTTGGGCTGCATCAGAAACAGTTCTGCTACCCTGCATTAGGAGGAAACTGCATTAGTGAAAGAGACTATAGAATACTGAAAGAGCGGAGGGAACTGCTCAGGGAAAAACAAATCAGACGTAACCAAAGGCCTCTAGTCAAAATTTCCATCTCACCATCTTCTTCATATCACAATCTGTACAACTAGCTAAGCCAGAACCAAACAGCCACATAATGGCTAAGCATATGTGTGAGCTGGGTCACTAATTCTTACTACATACTAGCCTCTTCACCAAGATTGTATAGGAAACGCAATCTATACTAATGTACCACAAAGCATAAAGGATAAATCAATGAGATACAACTTTTATCTAACTCAGAGTCTCTTCAGTTTTGCTGATGGACGTGCTAGCTCACCTACATTTCTTTACTCCCAATTTTATCTCCGGTCAAATAGATTTTCAGGTGTCTGAAATAATACCGCAAACCTAAAAAAACTTCTTTACTAGAGGTAAAAAAAATGTAATGAGCATACATGCACCACAAACATTAAAAGCTCTCGGCCACTTTTAGTGCTCTGCAAAGCAACCAAAAATACCTACAACCGATAATCTTGCTTTGGCCTCTATTGATCATCAGATCCAGTGGCTGCCTGTACCTGGCTACCTACTGGCATTATGCAGAGTAATTTGGTCAGGGTCAATGAAGAAGCTTCTTAGCTAAACAAGGATTTGAGCTTATCCCTGTTGCGCTACTCTGGTTCACATGCTTCACACATTTTCCTACACCAGCCATAACATCCAAACCTGATTCCTGGCTTTAAGTCATGGGACAAATTAAACTGGGTGCCTCGCCCCAGACAAAATTTCCCAGCTCCATCCACTGTGAACAATTCCTACCCATTATCGAATACTATGGGGCCTGAAATATTTTATTTTTTATATTACATTTTATTTTACGGATTTGTAATTATTTCTCTCATTTTATGAAAACAAGTTTCCCAAGCATGCATACTGTAAAAAACCATTATTAATCCAATGGTTGCAAATACCAGAATATTTGATTTTTCTGATATCCTCAATGAATGCTTTCTATCACACTTCATATTTTATTTGTTTACTGCATTTATATCCTGCATTATATCCCATGCAAACTGCTTACATGAGATCTACCCTAATTTAAATCCCACAACAACAATGCTGTGAGATGGATAAGGCAGAACGTGTTACTCAGAGAGTTCCATGATCAGTGTGGCCCAAGTATACCCACCATATAGTTTCTGGTGTGAGCTCACAAGAATATTCAAAAGACTTGGTAATACACAGGATTCTCTTTAAGTACCTCTGTATCACAGAGTGGTATCTGTGCATTCAATTGCCTGTATGCTGCACCATTTGTAAGCGAACCTCTACAGTAACACTTTCTAGTGGTTATAACCATGTTCAACAGACAGGGTCTTATGGCACCTTACCAGCTAACAAATTTATTACAGGAAATTTATCAACATACATCTGAGTAAGAGGATTGTAGTCCAGGAAACTTTATGCCATAATAAATGTGTTAGTCATTCAGAAACAACAAATTTCTTTGTCATTTTCACAGTTATATGTTCCTCTATGCATGCAGGAATATAGGTTGTGTATGGTCTTGCGTGTTTCACCTTCACTCATGTTTGCATCGATCATCCCGCTCCCCTAGGAGTTCAGCCCTCACTAGGAAGTTGCATTTTCTCCAGCTATGTTGCTTAAAAAAGAGCAGCTCAGAGGGTATTATCGCAAAGTTCCTGAGCAAAATACCACATCAACACACTTGCAACTTCCACATCAGAATTGACGGGCGAGCAAAAACCCTTCAATTTGCTTTCCATTCTCACATATTTCCCAGCAAATCCCTAGGATCATGTTCTGTAGTATTTAGAACATCTGAGCAAATTGCCCACTGATGAAGGATTTAAAATCAAGCAAAAGCCAATGCCTTGGGACAGGAACTGCAATCCAGCAGAACTCGCTCCCTGGGGACCCTTTTGAAGGTGATGCGTAGCTCCATGGGCCAAGCAATTGACTGGTCCTGGAGTTTCAAACACACATTTGGTTAGAGGTCCCCTTTAGGCAGATTCCCCCACCCCCAAATCTTTCCTGGTTAGGCATTCAGGTACAGGAATAGCATCCACCCTCCCTCCTTCCCTAACAGGAATGGAAACAATGATATCCTTTGAGGCTGTGGCATAGCCCCTTACCTGCTGAAATTCCTAGCTGGCTAGCCAGGTGTGCAGCTTGGGGGTGGGGAAGAAGAGGCTTTCCTCCAGGATGTGCAGGAGAAAGGACCCCCAATTTTCCCCACGTGTGAGCACCTTCCACCTCTCCCGGCCCAGTTGCTATGGGGCTTCAGGGTGCCTCCATCGCTGCTGTTGTCCCAGACTCCAGGTGGCCAGAGCTGTACAGTGTGAGCCCCGCCTCGCCTCGCTGGGGGCTGCTGATATTACATAACAGGAGCCGCCCCTGTGCAAGGGGCAGGGAAACCACAGTGCCGGTAGCGGTGGAGATGGCCCTAGCAGTATATTTTCCCCTCCCCAAGAAACCCTGTATTGCTCTCTAACTTTCCAAGAAATACACTCCACGGAATAGTGTCCTATCTAAGCGTTCAGTGTTCAAGGAAAGAAAACAGACAGATCACTTCAGTAACACATACATATACCAAAAGGAAGAAAGCTAGAGGAAGGATCTAAGCTACTCTGAGGTTACCACACAGTCAAGCAAGCCAGAGAATGGGGTACTGGATAGCAAGAACAGGGAAGAAAAATCAAGACCACACTTAATTACAACACAGGCACAAATGGGATACACCCACTCTGTGTCAGCATCCAGAAAGGCATTCAGTACAGACACTATGCGCTGTTTTACATCGTTTGCAGAGGTACGCAGCAAAGAGAATCCTGCAATGTTAGGAGCATTGCCCGAGCAAAGAGATGTTTGGCATGCACAGTTTATCTTTAAAGTGAAATGGGTATTCCCTCTCCCAAAAGAAAGAAATCAAAAATTGTACCCCCTCGTCAGATTCAGCCTATTTTAAAACTGGTTTGACTGCCTGCAAGGCATATCTCAAAGGCTTCTGGGTATTATGACTTTGAAACATTTTCAAAATCCTTAAAAAAGAATCTTAGTTTTCATATTAGAGTCCAATTCTCAAGTTGCCTGAGATAAACCATAGTGGTTATATAAGGTTATGTTAATAAATGATTTATTTTTGTCAAATGATCGGTGACTTCACATTTGAGTTCTTTAAGACTTGCTGGGTGGCTACCATCATGATTCAATGATTTCTTAATTTGTACCTTTTTCACTAAGACCTAGAAGTCCATGTCACCACTATGGTAATTTTGTGTTTTCATTGGTTTTTACATTTTATAGTGCTACGCACTGAGAGTCATCTCAGTCCGATGGTAAGTGAACACAATCAATCAATATTATCCTTTAGTATAGAAATAAAAACACTTGTCTCCTAGCCTGTATGGTTGGAAAAGTATATGTCTGTATATATAAAGTCTATTTAATGCAGATTACTTGGATATCCTATTTATAAAAAGGAAGTTTACAAAAATGCGGAGGTTTATAAAGGTGTACTAGTGTGTGGCAAATAGATATATTTACTGAGCACTTGAAAAGAATTTCATGGTATTTTTTGCTCTCACGTTTCATATTTGAAGCCTAGTTCAGGTATGTATTTATCTGATAGCTACTATTGTTAATTTTAGATGTATGATCTACCATGCATAGGTGGGAGAATGAATGAACTGTGGACATCTAAAGATAATATAGTTCCAAATTCTAGAATTGAGTTTATTGTGTTGATGCTTCCAATACAGAACAAGGATGGAGAACCTACCTGTGCCTTTAAGAAAGGTTCTTGTGCTTGCAAACTTCCCAAATGTGTAGGGGAGTGATAAAGAGGTCTTTGTTTTCTTGCTGGAGTGGGATGGCCCCTTTGGGAGGGGTGGCCTTCTGTAGCAGGTGGAGGAAAATGGCGGGGGGAGAAATGCTTGGATACCAGACTGCTTGCTTCAAACTTTCATTATTCTCCCTTCAACTACTGCCCATGTTCTACATAAATTGTAACTGACAAAAGTAATTAAGGAGCAGATAATCATATTCTTACTAGGAATTGCTATTGTTTGAGGTGTGTTCCTCTTCTGGCAGGGTAAAGTAATCCATGGCAGAGTGGACTAAGATGATTTAGACATTTGGAGTCCAAGAAAATGAGATTATCATTATGATCCCACCAGAAGTTTTCAAAACAATATGACATCCTTTTAGGCTTGTTTAACATGAAAAAAATGTTTTTCTTAAGCTATGCTATGTATGCTAGATGTCGTACATTAGAAGGGTTTATCACTCAGCCTCCATCCCCAGCATTAATACTCTGACTTACTATAACAATAAGATAGCTGTGGAGATGCATTGTTTCAATAAGCTGAGAAACTTGGTTTAATTTACATTTATAAAGAACCAAAGTTTACGAACTAAATTTCATTTGAGCAATGTCTACTTGAGGAACAGAGTATCTTTTGCTTCCTATATCCTGTGGCCCTTTCCTCCATGCACAAATTAAACCTGCACTGGACAATACTCCAGTTTGAAAAATAGATTAGGAAACATCCAGTTGTTTTGTCCCTTGGTTTCCAACAATCAGTACCCTTGCATACAACCTAATCTTCAGTTAAAATAAATTATAAACATAAATAAAAGCCTCCTTGATTGAAGAACAGCAATTTTAAAAAACATATTTAAAAGGAGAGAAAATCCAAAAACCTGCAGGTCTGTCAGAACACGCCAGTTGTGTAAAGGGTGCTTAAACTTTGCATTGTGAATGTGATGGAATGGAATTATGAAGGCCAAACTCAGGGAGAGAAACATGCTCTTTCGTCTCCTGAGGGGCAGGGAAGAGATAAGAGGATGAGGCTGGCACCTCCCTGAGGAATTCAGACTGTTTTCACTGGCTGCTGTGGGAACAGAGTTCCAGTCTGGCAAGATTCTTGATAGAGGTTGTAGCTAATAAACATTGCTGAACTGAATTTGCATGTTCTCCTGGAGTTCCTTGGGCTAGGCCTGACAGGGAGCAATGAAGGCAGTGTTATAAGGACATGTCCTTTAAGAATCTAGTTTCCTTGGCTGGATGTCACAGTGGTGTAGGGTTTCTTTCACAGCGACTTCGTAATGCTTGTGTGGTTGACCTCGAGGTCTCTTTCCAGACTCCAGTACACTATACAGCAACTGACGAGGCATACGGTGGTCATCCATTCTGATGACACGTCCCACTCACCGCATCTGGGCTCTGATAATGTGATGGAATGGAATTATGGAGGCCAGACTCAGGGAGAAAAACATGTTCTTTCATCTCCTGAGGAGCGGGGGAGAGATAAGAGGATGAGGCTAGCACTTCCCTGAGGAATTCACTATGTTGTGACTGGTGTTACTTGGGAGCTGGGTTTCAGTCTGGGAAGACTCTTGCTAGAGGTTGTAGCTAATAAACATTGCTGAACTGAATCTACATGGTCTCCTGGAGTTCCTTGGGCTAGGCCTGACATCGAGAGATGTAGCGGAATCAGTCTTGCTAATGAAAAATAACCAACATTTCAGCAAACTTTGAATAGCAAAAAACGGTAGACATAAATGATTTAATGTAGGTTTGTACTGTGAAATGTTTTTGTAAAGAAAAACAAAAAACTATCACAGAATAAGAAAACAAATCACAAGTTAAAACAGGAAGTCCAGGATAAAAATTAAGTTTTCTTAAGTAATGGTGTAAGTTAAGTTCCTCATTAGGAACCAGTGTTATTTAACAACTTATCGATGCTGCAAACAGGAATACTGAAGCAGTCATATTTATAGATGACTCAAATTATTCAAAGGTCTAAATATTCAAATTGAATTAAACTGGGTTAAAGGATGGTGCAAAATAATATTCAAGATGCACATCTAAAAACCTGTACATGCTATGGTTACTCATGAAGTCACAGAAAAAAAAATCAGTGGAAATGTTAGCTCAGTGAAAGAAGAGAGTCATGTTATAACCATAGAGTAAGAGGTAAATTTATAATTGTACTTATAACTGCTGTAAAGAAGATCGGGAGATACTTCTTTCTATCTTTTTTCTTTCTTTTCTATTTTTCTTTTACTATTTTTTCCTTTCCTGCACATTTAGCTTTCTTTTTATTTATTTATTTATTTTTCTTTTCTTTTTCTTACTTTAAACTAGTTTGTATTAGTTTTTATCTTCTTTTTAAAAAATCTTTAATAAAATTATGCAAAAACAAAGAAGATGTTAGCTCAGTGTGTTGCGGTTGTGACAAACCTAAAACTGGTGTTAGAACTGTAAGGAAAAAGGCTGAAAATTAAAAGTTCATGTAGCATAACTGAAACGCAAAGGCAGGAAAGCTGTATCATACATAACTGTTATGCATGCATAAGAATCTCAGATATCAATTCAGCCTCAGAATCCAATCCTCTGTACTTTTTTCTGAAATATGCCAATTTACAATGGACTTTTTCATAGAGAAGAATATACCCCACTATGGATTCAAGCTGGCATTGTATTGACCACCACTCAGCTACTTATTAGGTTCATGCAACCGAGTCAAAAAGGAGCTGAAGCTCAATTCTCTGGTCGCTTTGGACAAAATATGGAGTGTCACATATAGCCCCTTTTACAAACCATATAGCAAATGGTCATCAGCTGGGTGGCAGGCACACAGCTCTGGATGTGTTTCTCCCATTCTAAGTCCCCATCCTTCTCCTACCTTGTTCTGCCCCACAGTTGTATCTTTCAAGACTGCCCACCACAGGAAGGCAGTTACTGTGGTTTCTGTGGTGCCTCCTGTCTCCTTCTGCCATATGGACCCCTCAAAACCCTCAAGGGTTAGACCTATTTCTGGATATTCCCTGAAGGCCTCTGTGCATAAAAGAAAGGAATTCTGACCTACGTCACTCAGAAATAGCCAAAAAAAAAAAAAGAGGAGGGGGGGACAGGGAGGGGAGGGGAGATGTGTGCCAAAGTGACCATTGGAGGAACTGTAGGATTCTCAAGGTCACTCTTGCAGCAGCTCAAAAGGAAATGCTACAAGTAGAATCATTCTGGCAACAATAACTCTAGCGTTTGTGGAGGGGGAGGGGGTCAGGATTTGGAAGGGTATCGCCACCCAAGTACGGTTGCCCCCTTTTTCCTCAGTGGCTCCATCCCTTGCTGCAGAAGGCAGAGATTCAGCCTTCTGGAATCGGCACCCAGGCTTTCTTCCCCGTCTGGGTGGGCTCAGTGGGGAAGGAGACGGATGGTCAACTGCTCCGAGGTGGTGTTAGTCACTAAAGTTACCCTATTGCCTCACTCGGAGAGCCAGCTCGGCTTATATCAGCAGCACAAGGAAAGAGCACATGCCAGGCCAAAACGGTGCCTGGAAGAGGCCCCGTCAAACCCACTCTCCCCCTTGAGGCCACTCCCCTGGGCCTGTGGGATATTATGAAACCAGCGGAGGAGGAGGGGAGGCAGCTGGCAAGGCCAGGAAGGAGCGTTGTGTTGAGTTATCAGCTCCTCACAATGCATCCGCCTTCCTAACTTCCTGTATAACAAGCTGACAGGCTTTGGTGGCAGTTATTCCTAACCCAGGCGCTTCCCTCCACTCCAACAGTCAGGTCCCCCAGAGACTCATCTGAGGAGCCTCACCACACTGTATTGCAGAGTTCAGGGGAGGGACCCCTACCCTCCAGCACCATATGCTACGGGTGTGTGTACGTGTACGTATCTGTGTGCATCCTATTCACTCCTATTCATATTTGCCAGGGAGTACATTCATAATGTACTCCCTGGCAAAGGATTACTGTACTTTTGAGTTGATATGAAGAAGGGTGGACAGCAAAACTTGTTATTCACTCTCAAGGGGCATTGTCTCTAGACCCTACAGAGAGTTCCTGGATCTTTCAGAACTGCCCTTTAAGTTAAAAAAAAAATGGTCATGGTGGTTTGCGCATCCATGCATATTTCCTTGGAATGGAAAGTCCAGGATAGGATTAATAGATGTGCTGCAAAAAATCAAATAACCAGCAGAGGGCAGCAGAATGTGGGGTCTTTGCTGTCACCTAGTGGTTGCCTGGAGTTTGGCAGCACAGATCTCAAATCTGTTTATAGTTGGTGCCTTAATTTTTAAAAACCACTTGGCTTCATTACTTTACCCTCTAACTGAAGCCCTTGAGAAGGTAAGGTATCACTCTAAGCAGATTCACCAAGACACACCCACACAACATCTTGCCTCTCCACCAAGATGGTAATGATAATAGTACAATAAATTACAGCAGTGTACAATGTAACAGTGAACAAAGTTGAAATTTAATTACAACATATTTCTAAAACCCAAATATATAAATCAGGGTCTAACCTCCAATGTTTAAATGTTAGCTTCCCTAGTTAATGTCAGGTTTAGGAGCTGAGGTATAGTTCAAAAAGCAAACCATACATATAAGGAGGGGAAAAAAAGATCCTAGGCCTTTTAGGACACAGCTAAGGACATAGCTAGAAGGAAGAGACCAATCCAAGAGATTGCATCCGCTGAAGCAAACTGTCTTCCTAACTGCTGATTGAAGAAGAAAGTAAAAATAAATAAATAAATAAATAAATAAATAAATAAATAAAACGAGAGAAGAATTTGGAATTCCTCTGTTGCACATGGAGATGAATGTGCACACCTGATCAATATTCAAGTCCTGAAGCAGTCTTCCCTACTGGGCTACAGTTCCCTGAGTTCCCAAGCAGCATAGCCAAAGGCCAAGAGGAACAGAAAGGCCTTCTTAATTCAGATATCCACAGCCATGGGTGCCCTCATTATAGCATATCAGGAAGTACAGATAGCACTGGGATCTCCTGAAGATGACAAAAATGCTAGGGCTGCTCATAGAATTTGTGCAGGAGTCACACCAAACAAAAGGCTGTGTAAACTTCCAGTGAGCTTTAGTCTAATATCCTGTTAATACTTTGGTGAGAAACACACACTTTGTTCAATACTTTTCTATGACCTACATGTCTGAGTAGGCTCTATCCCTGGGAAAGTAACTGCCTTTGCTAAAAGCTGCACCGTGTAACCATGCTAAGCAAGGGTCAAAATTCTTCATACTGTAGATTTGATCTGAGGGGCTCCCGTGGCATGGAGAAGATCCCTCTCTAGGAAATATTGGTAGTCCTCTATTGAGTGGGCATGAAACATAATCTCTTTCTGCTTGGTGGGAAAGAGAAAGAAGAGACAGCAGGACATTTCTTTTAACAAATCAGGCAGATCACAGTCCACAGGCAAACCAGCAGTTTTCCTTGAAATGCTCCTTCAGTTTGTCACCCAAGAATTGGGAGAAATATTTCAAACCAATCTCAGGACAAAGCCTAGATATATGTAATGTTAAGGACTCATTCGCCTGGAGATTCTTTGATGATCTTAGTAATAACTACTATACAAACCAACATTGTTTTGATAGCAACACAACTGCTGTGATTCTCCTCAAGTATCCTGAAAACATTATTCTGATAGAGTTACAGAGAACTGACTGTGAGATATACATAACTCACCATCTCATGAAGTTACATTTCTCAGGTTTCTTTAGGAAACAGCTGGTAAGAGCCCAAAACTGCTTTAAGAACTTCTAGACATAGTTTCATAGGACTTGAATAGCAGCATCCTTCATATCCAACCAAACTTATGGAGTAGGAAGACAGTCTCAAGTATACAAGTCTTTTTACCTCACATAGGCCTCACAGAGTTTGTTACTGCATATGTGGTAGAAAGCCAGCACCAATGCCTCATCTTCAGGCAAAGTAGCACAGAACTTTCTGATTGCCCACTTCTGACAGAGTTACTTCCTCCATAGTAAAAACAGAGTCTGCCTGAGGTTGTGGGATCCATGAAGCAGGATAAGATCCACAGTATAAATCCAGAGGGTCTTCTCCAGGGATGGCTGATCAAGAAAGAAGAGGAAGAAGACAGGAACAATTGAGCTTTCTGTACACTATATTCAATGGAACCTAGCAATACAATTGACTTATTTTAATGATTGAGCATTTATTGGAGCTCACCTCTGCTAAGTATTGTTATCATGAAAATCTCTTCTTTATTGTACATATATCTTCGGTACCAGTTTCCATTCAGCTTTCTTTTCCGAAAGCAACTCCTAATCCAATTCCACATTTCTACTACTACCAAGCCTGCTACCTTCTTAAGTCCTTCCGTTATCCCTTTCCAGATCCCTTTTTCTGCCCCTAAGTCAGTGGCAGAGCATCTTTACCTGCCCCACCCTTTCTGAATATTACAACAATTCAGGCTTCATTTCCATCACATGATTCTCTAATATAACCTATCCCAACCAGGACCCCCTCCAAATGGATGGACTTCAACTCTAAGAATTGTTAGTAATGGCCATGCTGGTTAGGGAATTCTGGAAGTCAAAGTCCACATCATGTGCAAAACACTGGAGTTGAGGAAGACTGCCCTAGCACATTACCATACATATTTTCATATATTTGCTTTATTTTATCAATGGGTATGTGGAGCTAACATAGTTTGCTCAAACTATATAGTAGAAATTGCAACCTGCTTGCCTTTAGATAATACCAGTACCTTGAAGGATCTACTAAAACAATTCCTTCTACTTCTTTCCTCCCACTCAAAACGATCAAAATGCTTACTTCTTCATTAGACTTGGAGTAGGAAGGATGAGGCATTGGTGCTGGCTTTCTACCGCACATGCGGTAACAAACTCTGTGAGGCCTACGTGAGGTAAAAAGACTTGTATACTTGAGACTGTCTTCCTACTCCACAATTTTGCTATGCATGGACTGAACAATTAGATACGCTCCCTTGCAAGGATCCAACAAGTTGGCATAATAAGATGAGAGCCAGACACACCAGCAGTAGTTTGCAAAGCAGGTACAAGAACACAAGGTGGGTCAGAACGTGATATTGCACATGAAGCCTATTTTCACATTGCACTAAGTCAGTTTTTGGATATCTATATTAAACAGGCAATGGTGAGAATGGGGAAACAGAAGAGAGTTCTTTAATAAGATCACTTGATGCTCACCAGTCCTCAAAAGCTGTACCCCCACTTAGCTCTAGCGGTTAAGGTAGAACAAAGGAGGCTTTCAAACAGATGGTTTCAGGCCCTGCCAATCAAGAGCTGTGCCATCTTTCCTAATGGGCTTTCTGCATAAAGAAAAGCATAGAAGAGGTGAGAAAATACAGGGGGTTACAAAGGGAAGACAACGAAGTCTGGATCCTCATAGGATTTTGCATTTGAAGCAGGGCAACTTCACACACAAAGCCACGTTTGAAACTGCCATGAGACTGTGTGCTCGTGCCCATTATCTTTTGGTGCCTGTGGCAATCTGTGGGGGCTGAGTTAAGGAGACCGTTGCACTCGGCTGGGCAGTTCTCGCAGCCTTATAGACATAGACCAGTGTTTCTCAACCTTAGGAACTTTAAGATGTGTGGACTTCAGCTCCCAGAATTCCCCAGCCAGCCATGCTGGGGTTAGGGTGGCTGGGGAATTCTGGGAGTTGAAGTCCACACATCTTAAAGTTCCCAAGGTTGAGAAACACTGACATAGATCCTCAGCACCACTGACATGTAGCCAGAGAGGAGAGCTTTTAAGCAACTAGCTAAAGAGAACTATAATATAGTAGGTAGAACTGAACCAACAGCCGCAGTAAAGAAAGCAGAGCAAAGCAAAGCTGTCAATCAGATCAGGGGCACCTGCAGGGGGAAGGGGGAATCAAACAAGTCAAGATGGTGGTTGCCACCACACAAGTCCTGCTCCATTTTTTGTGAATTGGGTGCGGTGTAAGTAAAAAGGGGCAGGAATTTGTGCAGCTGCAACTGCCATACTTAACTTTTTTGATCTCCCTGTAGACACGCCTGAATCAGTTTCCTCAACCAGGGACAAAGTCACAGAAAGATCCAGGCAAAGGACTAGGAGCTGCTTCTGAATAGCAAGAGAGGAAAGAAATTGTGCTAAGGTGAGGGAAGTGCTCCTGAGGCCCTCAGGTACTGATCTGAACAGTTCCTGAATGCACATCTGAGCAAAGGTTAACATGTGGCCCTTGGAGGCCTCATATATGGTCTGCCTTGGGGCCCATGGTCCCTTTCCCTTTTCCATGCTGCTCTTGCCGCTGCTGCTACCTCATTACCATCTCTGCCCCAATTCTTCGAGGAATAACCAATGACCTGGTGATGGCTTTTGGTGGGCTAATCAAACATGCAGCTTAACTTTTCTCTGTTGAAATTGCCCACCACCATCCCACTGCTTAGCAAGGGAAGGCACAAGGGCTTCTCAGAACGTGCCTCCGTGCTGAACTGGGAAAGCGGTGTATGTGTAAGCGTGTGTATGTATGTGCACACACCTATGGCACAAGCTATGACCGATGCCCGCTGCAGAATGCAAGCTACAGGGTTTTGCCCATCCCTTCCTTAAGGACTTAATGGTGAAATTGACTCCTCCCTACCACAGGTACCACAGTATTCTGGGAAAGCAGCAAGACAAATTTATTTTAGCAAGCAAACAGTTTTGTGACACCTTAAAAAGTCTAATATATTTATTATGGCAAAATAAATGTTGGAAGGAGGAGAATCCTTCCTCTCTCCCTTTAAGGAAGAAAACAACCATGTTTTCAGATAGAGGGCTCCTCCTAGTGTTCCCAGCCATGCCTTTTCCACTTTAATTCGTAAGTGGAATAACAACGGACTGTCCCGGTTTTAGAAGCCTAGAGCTTCAGTTCTTGTCTGTGTGGACATTTTACTTGGTGTTGACACTGTGACGCAGGTGCGCTATTTATTAAGGCCTACCATAGATAGGGGACATAAATCAGACCTACCACTAGATGGCAGCAAACAGACTTGTTTCTATCTCTGCTGCCACCTAGTGATTGTCCAAAGTTTGGCAGATGAAATATGACTGCAAGGACTGAAATGAAATCAAAACATTAAAAATAGCCTCGTACAAAAAATACCTGTGATTGTACAGTACAGGGATTTGAGTGTATATTCATTTGGCATACTTGCCCATGTCTGACCGAGGTCAGACTTTACAGTGGGGGGCCATCCTTTATTTCCTATGTATAGGTAAGTAGTGCTTAAATTAGGATTTCTTGATTTAAAACAAAAATGCAAAAAGGAAGAAAATTTACAATCCCCTAGTGTCTTCAGTGGAAAGGAAATGATAACAAATAAATATCTAGGTACCTGACTTGTGTGTAAGGCAAATTACAATCTAACCCAAGAACTAGGGAATGAGAATATATTTATGTTGTTTCCATTCCTTCTTGGAAAATAGTTTGAGACAGTGCTCTGGAAGACTTATTTAATAATATGGCAATATTATAATCACTCAAGCATTCTTCAGGGTACTGTTTTATCCCCCATGCTTTTTAATGTACTGGAAGAGTTTGGCTGGAGCTTTTGATTGGTGATAACAATGAGCTAATGACATCAACAGACTTTCTTTCTCTGTTTCTTACTCTGTTTTCCACTGAAATTCAAGAAGTTAATCAGCTTCTAAATCAGTGTTGCATGTTGTTAATGCGTAAGAGAAGGACAAGTTGACTGAAGCTTAATCCAAAGCATGATGACTTCCTGTTCATCTGCCCTGAAGAGCAGATAAGGAAACTATGATCCAGATTGTGCTGAACTCTGACTCAAATGCCCAAGAGTGTATTCTTTCTTAACAGATATTCAACTTGACCAAGGGTGGCCAAGTTACATTGTGACTAGATTATTTTCACACATTCCATATGGGGCTGTGTTTAAAAAGTGTTCAGAAACTCCCCCTTCATGATGCTGTAGCCAACCTAACTAGATTGCTTCTAGGGAGCTTATAACTCCACTGTTAAAACAGCTCTAGTGTTCCTTATGACCTACCACATCTGACACAACTTGGGATCTGCATACAGTATTCTTTACAAAGACAGGGAGGTCAAGCTAAGGATTTTTACTCAAGTAAAAAAGTAAGATAATTTGAATCTGGTCATTTGTGCCTTGAGTGAGAGCTCTGGATTAATTTGTTTGATGATCTATTTGTTTCGTTGTTTTCTTGGCTGTCCATGGTATTCTTAGGAGTTTTCTCCAACACCAAATTTCAAAAGCATCAATGTTCTTTCTATCCTGCTTTTTCAAAGTCCAACTTTTGCTTCTATACAGGGAATACCGTGGCTTGCACTATTCTGATCTTTCTGGCACAGAAACATCATGGCATCTGAATATCTTTTCCAAGACCTTTGTGGCTACTCTGTCAAGCGCTATTCTATGGTATATTTCTTACTGCTTGTTCCTCTATCGTTGATGGTTGATCCTAAAAAGCAGAAACTATCTACCACTTGGATATTAGAAAGGTATAATTATTTCATACTATCCTCAGAATAAACTCTTATCATAGTACAGCTATAAACACTACAGAAATGTTGTTAACCTTAAATGTATTTTCTCATCATTTAAAGTGCAATGGTTTTTCTCAGTTGCTTTTTTTTTTGGTATCAACTTGGAGAGAACCCTGTCAGGCTATTTTGAAGGGGGAAACATAATCAGTTATATGGTCCTTCTTCCTTACCTGTCCAGAAGCATTACTTTCACTGCTTCCTGAGATTTCTTGACACAATATAGGATTTCTGTGTGGTGCTGAGCTGAAACGCTAAAACTAAGCCACGCTGCCTCTTTCTTGTGCTACTGTTGCCAATGAAGGGGGCAAGGAGTGTGGTGCTGAGGCCATTGCTCCTGCAATGGACAGTATCCTAGCAAAAAGTTGACACAGTTCTGTATGCCTTCTTTCCGGTACACTCATGTACCAGATGTTGTGGGATGTCATCTGCACTGAATGGCCCTAGAATTGTAATCCCCAGCAACCTATGCGATCCCCTGCAAGAGATGTGTCCTGTACCTCCTGCAGAGTTTTCTATCATTTGACTGCAATCCACAGAAACCATTGGATGTAGAGGTAGTCCTCATTTAGCGACTTCCTTGTTTAGCAACCATTCACAGCTACAACCATGATGAAAAGTAACTTTGCAACCAATCCTTGCATTTATGACCTTTGCAGGCCTGTAAAGCAAAGGAAAGTTGAAGTAAGTCCAAAAACATAGTTGTAGGTTCATTTAGCAACTGCTTTGCTTAATGACCAGGTTGCTGGTCCCAATTGTGTTCACTAAACGAGGACCACCTGTACACAGATTGGTTTATACCCTACTAGGCCACCAAAGTGAAATCCTGCTTCTCTGTTATCCCAAAGATCCCACAATTCATTTTACCAATCTTAATGTATTTTTAGGCTCAGCAGAGTTGTACATTCACACCCTTTCTACTGTTCTTTCTGAATAGGATGTGCCAAGGCTCTTTGTTTCCAATAAGCAGTGTTTGACAAGAAACAACTGGTCATTCTTTTAACTAAATCCATTCTACTCACAGATTCCCAACTCATAGATCTGGCAAAAGATTGTAAAACTCTGAAAATACTTTTTCAGAACAATACTTGCCTTCAGAACAATATACTCCACAGAGTTCTGTATAGCTCCTAATAAGTTGGCTTGCTAATAGTCCCTAGATGAGAGAATTTACACAGAGTAGTGTGCAGATGCTTGGACTTTGGTTGTTCTTATGGCATACCGAGCCAAAAATATGCTAAAACTAACTGACACCATTCTTATCATTAACAGGGAATGTTGCATGTATCATGTACCAGCTAAGACTGGTAGCCTAGTCTACACCTTCTCTATCTTAATAAAAAGCATTATACACAAGCCTTGATTGACCAAAGCCATGATAAGCAGTGGAAGTCAATAAATATGGACCAATCTGCTGTTAGTCATGGAATATGGAAAATTGCAATTTAGAAAGGAATATGCAGTAAAGAGCTTAAATTAATGAATGGAATTAAAAAAGGTGAGTTGTATGAGAAACTAAGACAAGGAAGAATGTAATCATCTGAAGAAAGGTAGTCTGATCTTGTAGAGTGGAATCGATGAGAATGAGTTCATGAAAGAAAGTAAAGATGTAGTTTTAATTATGAATGAAAAGTCTAAAATATATGCCTGAAAATATGAATTGGTATCATCTGTGGATGAGTATGAAAGGAGGAATCCATAGGTTGGTGATTGTGACATGTTATGCTCCAGTAAATGGTGATAACAGAAGAAACAGTACAAGTTTGGGGGAAAATGAATGACCAGTATCAAAGAAGTACTCTGAGGTGGTTTTGTTATAGAGATTATGAATGAGAATTCAATTTCAAATATATACATACACACACACACACACACACACACAGGAAGAATGAATCGACCAAGAGGAAGATCAATAAAATTGTGGTTGGATGGAATTCATGAGGTTCTGAAAAAGAGAGGTGAGAAGTTTAAAGACCAAAAGGTAATATATGAAGCAGTGTGTGGACATGGTGGAATAAGACTGGTTTGCAAAGTTATGAAGAGGTATAGTAAATGGGGTTGGTATAAACTATTGTCAGCTATGCTTTCTTTTTCTTATCTCATGTCTTTAATTTCTTTGCTGTTTCTTACTCCTTCTCTTTGTGCTGCATAAAGTTCCTTACTTCAAAAGATGGTAGCATGATAAGAATCTACATACAGTGAAAATTAGATTTTTATGGACTAATTGGGAATATTTGTTGAAGCCAAACATCTGTTAATGAATTTACATAATGTAAGATTTATGTAAATTGCATACTTTTATATAAATTGCCTATAATTTATGTAACATATACACAATTTACATAAAATATATGAACATTGCTTGCACTGATTCATCAAACAAAGCAGTCTGAATTCCAATTTTGTCGGTTGCCTCTGAATGGGTTTTGTAAAACAGATTTTACTGTATGTATTATGAATATATGCATAGGGTACTTAAGAAGGGGAAATACATAATACTGTATCATACAGAATGCATAATATTGTACAATACAGAATACAGAGTACTGTATGTATTATGAATGTGTGCATTTCTTTTTGGAAAAATAGGCTCCTTTACCACATGACCATCTATTGTGCAGTATAGGAATCCTCTAAAGGACTCAGATTTTGGCAGCTGTAGTAGTTCAAAAGCATGTTTCTCCTTTGGCTCCACAAGATAGCCAGGACAGGCTTATGTTAAAAGGATAATTTCAGATTTAAGTTTCTCATTCCTGTAAAGCCGATACAAGAGGGAGAGAAAAAAAAAAAAAGATGGGCAGAGTAAAAGAAGAAGCCTTGTTGTTTTTAATACTTCCCTCTCCACCACAGATTTGACCCTGTCCTTACTGGAATGCAAACAAGGGCAACATATCACTCATGGAGTGATGCTCTTAAAGAGGGAAAACCTCCAATCCATGTATCCCAATGCACAAAAATTAAATAGGCAGTGCTTTTTATTAGGTTTTACGGATGCTGAACTAGAAAAGAAGCGTCGGAAACTAATATCGTATATGATAACTGCAGCAAGATTGTTGTATGCACAAAGATGGAAAAATAATGAAATACCCACAGTAGAGGATTGGATTATAAAATTGACAGAACTTGTGGAAATGGCGAAGCTGACCAGTCTGATCAGGGAAAAAAACGATAAAGACTTTTTTTAAAAGACTGGAAGCCTTATATGGACTCAGCAAAAAAGAAGAAAGGACAGAACTGATGAATTGGGGATTAAAAAGGGTTAAAGAAAGAGAGGAAAGAGCAAGATGGCAATTACTCTATAGAAAGAAGGACAGAGATCAAAATTCTGTTTTCTTTCTTTTTTTACTTCTTTTCTTCTTTCCTATCTTTTTCTTTTTCTTATTTTTCTTTTCATTTTTTATACTTTTATTATATGGTAAAATTCTAATTAATTTTAAAAAAAATAGTGCTTTCACGTGAGCAAAAAAATGCAGCACTTACTATCTTTCTATGTGGCAGACTGCTGCAAAAGGTCCCAATATAGATTGTGCAATGGTTATGATTGCAACTTTGCTTGTGGGAGGTGAGAGAGTTGGGAACGTGGAAGGGAGGCGTTATGGGTGAATCTTGTCTCAGTGGCTTGACGTGAAGCTTAAGTCTTGTCTCTCTGCATCCAGGTGGAGCACTCTTAGGACAATTGATCAAAAGACATGATGCAGCACTTCCATCTTCCTCCTCCTCCTCCTCCTCCTCCTTCCTTGGTAAAGAAAACAGCAGAAGAAATGGTGGGAAACATAGGTTGGGAGGAACAACAGGAGAACCTAATCATCTGGATCTCTTATAAAATAATACATAAGAAGCAATTGCTAGATTGCTAGCATGCAAAGTATGCTTTCAACTACTTTTTCAACACTAGTCATTTTCTCACCCAAGTCTTTTTGCTGCCAGAGGGAAAGCAGCAAAAAAGAAAAAAAAAGGCAAAAAAAAAAGGCCTTCCCTTGGCTTCAATGTGAAGCGCGCAGTCAAACCAAGTTATTTTGCACCTGTGACAGAAAATCCAGCAAACGTTCTTCAGGTAGTAAAAAAACAAACAATAGTTGGTATTATTAATATTAAATCTTAAATACTATTTTATGACATGCAACATCAGTTGCCTAGAACAAGAATCTCACGTTGTTTTATAGTAAAGTGAGATTCTTTACTAGTCCAGTTTTGTTTTTGCATCAACTGTCAATAATAAGACATCACTGTTCTTCTCTACATAGTACAGTACCCTTTTCACATGCATTCTGAAGATATGCTCAAATAGCCCTAGGGCACCCTTTGTCTTCTAATAGCTAGCTAAGATTACATATCTTTGTTAAGATACCTGGATCTTTCAATTATCTCAATTAGGATCTTTTAAGCATTGGCTGGATCAACATTTAGGTGAGATGTTATGTCAAACACTTGGTTTTTCCCTTCTGTAGAAAGCACGGGAAATACCGCCAACAAAATCATGGTTGTTTCAAGTAGGAGAAACATTTTTTTAATATATTGTGCAATTCAACCCTCTGAACTTCTTGCATTTTGCAATCTGGTATATACAATACAATACAGTTGGTAAAAACACATCCTGGTTTGCATTTGCCCACTGACTCCTCCCTTTCTCTCAACATCTCTATTCAGTGGAAAAATGTCAATTCCTCAAATATCTCAAGCAGAGAAATCCAATTTATAGATCATGTTATGCTATGGTCTATTAAGTAAGCCACAATGGATCAGGTTCATAGAGCATTCTAAATCATAAATCCATGGTTGAGTGTTCATACTACACTGCAACTACCAGTGGGCTGCAAAAATCTGGACATTCACTAGATGGCAGGAAAGAGTTAGCGTTGTTTCCATCTCTTTGCTGCCATTGAGGGTGAGCCCAGATCTCATAGCCTTAATTCCATCACATTTGTTGGAAGTGTGCTTTAAGCAAAAGTCTTGCTTTATTTCATCTGCAGTTGCCTATTGTATCCATTTCTCTAAATGTCATATAGAATGTGCCTAATTGTGCATTTAATGATGTACAACTTCACCTCTCTCACAATCAATCATTAGCTCTTTTGGAAGAGTCTGTTGCTGTAGAGTTCTTGGAAGCAAAAATGTACCAAGCTTTTAATTTTAAGAGGAGAAAAAAGTAAAATGGACAATTTACCAACTTTGTCCTGGACCTGCAGCAGTATGGCAAAAGAAAAGGAAGAAAGTTTATCATTTTCAGCATATAGGCAAAACCTTGATGAAGCGCTAGTCTACTTTTGCAAGGATAAAATATAACACTGATATGTATTTCCTCCTTTTCTCTCCGTTGTGATTTTTTTCAACGGAACTCCATCACAGAAAAACAGACCAACCTTTTGTCAGTGTTTTGTGCTTTTTCATTCTTTTAGCATACATAGCCATGACATGTGAGAACTGTTATGAGAAAAGGAGTAGGCAGCTGAAATTCTTCAGACATTGCTGAGCGATAACAATTTCCCCTTCACAGTAATGATAGCAATGATAAATAGGTAATTGTGTAACAGAAGATAGACTTTTGAGGGACTTTCCTCTGAAATTAAAATTGGCCCTCTGGTGGTTCTTTCTTCCACAGAGCTCTCCGGTGGCTCCTTGAAATCATCTGCCAGCCATCTGCCAAGGCTTCACTGTTATTGATCAGGCACGAGAGCCACTGAAGTGTAGAGGATAAAACGTTGGACTAGGGCTGGGAGAATGCAGATATGTCCAACATCAGCCATGGAACCTTACTAGGTGACTTTGAGTCAGTCATTTTCTCCCAGCCCAGCCTACCATACAGTGTTGTGGAGGGGGGGAATTGGAATGCTATGGGCACCTGGAAAAAGGCAGGACATAAATCTAACACAAATAAATACATCTGATTTGTCTGTCTTAGAAGTTGGACAGAAAATATTACAAAAGAGTGAAGATGAAGGACCAGCTGAAACGCTATGACCTTTTCAGCCATGTTCTGAGAAGTGCCTTTCAGCCCAGCTCACCATTGTGGGCAAAGGGTAAATGTCACCAGTGTTGGACAAAAATCAGAATGAAACAAGGAAATTTGCAACATTTGCAGACAGGGCAAAAGGCAATAATACTTTATTTTAAATTCTGGAATTGGGAGGAATATAGTATAGGTATTTCTCTCTTTGCCTTGCTACTCTCCTCCCTACAGCATATTGATATTGGTTTTTATACATTTCTTGTACATAGGTAAACTTTCAATCAATAGGACAAAGGGGACGAAATCATAGAAACAGTGACAGAAGGAACATCCTGATGAGACATAGCGGTCAAGAGATTCAACTATTAACAGTCATTAATTTACACAGACAGATATGATTCACAGTACTTAATAAAATACAGGCACTTTGAAAAATCTTGGGGAGCGTAAACAGGAAGAATTTTAAATACTGTATGCTCGTGATCAGGTAAATGTCAGTTTTAGCTGACCTCCATTTAAGAGACTTAATTTCTTCAGTAATGGAGGAAGTTCCAGTAATGCTGAGAAAGCATTGGAATAATGGTGGAAAAGCAGGGAGGTAAATCCAAAGGTAGAGGAACAAGAGGGAAGAAATAGGAAGGTAGGCTTGCCCTTTTCTAAAATCCAAGATGGCCCTGAGTAAAATAAGGGAAGAGGCTTTTCTTTTTAAAAGCTGTAATACCATCAAATGTAACAAAATATAATAGAGAAAAGATATAAGAATATACAATTCCCACAACAAAACTGAAGGGAGGGGCAAATATTAGGGCTATGAATCCAGGCTGGCAAAATCTGGATGACCACTGGAGACAGCAAAAAGTCTAGTTCCTTGCTGCCATCTAGTGGCCATCGAGATTACTGCAGCTCAGATCTGGCACCCCTTGCAAATGAATAGCCCCTAAGTTAGTGTCGATTTTACCCAAGGCAGAAACGGCACTTATTCTTAGGAATCATTTGTACGCAGCGGTTTTTTTTTTCTGGACTCAGCATTTTGTTTGGTCGTTTCTGTTTTACAGTAGACACTTTCTAACTGAGACCCCAATCCTATGCACTCTTGAATTAGGAGTTAAGATCGTGTAATTCAGTGAAAACGTATGTTGAAGGGAAGTACGCCACGCCGGGCTGTATGTCTGCATTTCTGCGGAGCAACATCCTTCAATTTCCTTTTGATCGCGCCGTTTACAGCCATCGCTTCCCAAATCAGGCGCGTGATCAATCACAGGTCGTACTTCACGGATTTTAGGAAGCAAGTTCCAGCTGATGAATGCTAAATGATAAATGCGTTCGCCTTTAAAATGCCACAAGTCGCTTTGCCGCCGACGAACACAACTTTCTCCATCTCCACTTTGCGTGCTCGTCCGTTTGACTTCCTCCAAGACGTCCCAGTACAGCTGTAATCCTAATAACGGGATCATGCCAAATACTTCCATTGAATCTCCGTGACAATCCTTCATACAACCTCCCAGTTAAAAAATCAGCAACGAAATCCCTCCCTGAGAGCGCAACAAACTCTCCTTCCCCATTTTCAGGAAGAGATTCGCTTCCCGGTCATGTGATCGCATCTGGCCAATCATTTATCCAGGTCCGAAACGGCTTAACCGCTGTCTCATTCACCATGGAAACAGTCACATTCTTCCGTTCCCCGTCTTCCTCCGCATCGATCAGTTGGCAAGTGACCGACAACCTTATCTTCGAATCACAGGCGGAGGAGGGTCTTCAAAGTAAGGCGTGACGCCTTAAGCTAGAAATTCGCAGAAGATTGCCTGGCTGAAGGAGGTAGGAAAACGGGATGCGCAGGTTAGACGAGGAAGAAGCGACTTAACCAATGAGCAGCCGCTTAGAAAGGTGGAGGCGTGGTCTAAGAAACAGATTGGCGTGGAGCCAGCCAATGCTGTGCAGCCGCGGCTGCTGCTCCACGTCGGCACCGGGGCGACCAAGATGGAGGCGCTGATCCTGGTAGGAGCCGGAGGGGCAAGAGAGGGGAGAGGGAGAATTGCTGGGGTGCGCGCCTGTTACCATGGAGACGGGCAGGTGGGCGGGGCGGAACTACTCGGTTGCTGCTGGGGTGCTTCTGGGCCTGGCTCGAGATCCTCTGGAGGGAGTCCGGGCCCAGTTACCTGAGGAGACGCAGGGAGGCTGGGCCGGTCCGTATGGCGGAGAGGGGACAGCAGGCTGAGGGAGAGATTGGTCACTGCCTGTGTAACCCTGGCATGTATCTTCAGTGATCTCCCTGCAAAAAGCAGATGTTCCTCAGCCTTTTTTCCCCCCAAAAAAGTGGAAAAAATGGGTAGAAAGTCTGAACATTGCTGGGGACCAAGATAAACGGATATAGCAGAGTGATCTGCAGCTTTCTTGGGCAATGCAACTCAGTGATCTTTTGTTTCTTTATTTAAAATATATATATATATTTCTATTCTGAAATGTCTTTTCAGAATTGTTTGGTAGTACTTAAAGAAGAAAAATAAAATGCAATTTTATTTTTAAAATTAAGCTGAAATAACACTTTTATAAAGGTTTGCTCTGATGCCAAAAAAAAGCTTATCTTCCTGAAATGCTCATTCCATAACTAAAGGGTAATCAGGAAGAGTCTAAACTGGCCCTCAAAGCACAAAAAGCGCTTTCAAAAAGTGCTGCCACATTTATTTATTTATTTACTTACTTACTTGATTTATGCACACTGCAATCAAGGACACTCTAAACTGTAATTTTTAATGTGCTAGAAGGCACAAATCATATTCACTGCATTTTATTCATCTTAATTGCCTTAATATCTAGTTAATTGATTTAATTAATTAATTAAATTTAATCATTGGCCTGATCGAGTTTCCATTTTGGAGAACGTGCCCCATTGTACCTTTTAAAAGCCAAGAAATCTTTGTCCTATGAAAGGTTGTGTATCTCTGCCCCAAACCCTTGAGGGCATCTGGAGAGTACCTTGATATTATAGGAAGACCATTTAAGTTCCATGTTATGACAGTATGAATTCCGAATTGAAATGTCCAACTCTCCCTTCCCAGAGTTCAGCTTCCTAACAGCTTCAAGACAGATAAAAAATATAGATAAACCATGGGAAAATTTTCCCTGCTGAAGTTCTTTCCATAATATATCTATATTGGAGCAAATGGTAGTGCTAATCTAGTCTGTTAAACAGATAAGAAAGAAATAACAGCCCTTCTGAATCCAGTCAAAACTCCATCCAGTCCAGCATCTTGGTAGATCTACCACAAATTTACAAAGAATTCCACCTCCTGTTACCATCCATTGATAGATTACTGATGAGAAACCTGACAACAATATACTTTCTGAGGTTGAGCTAGTAATTCTAAATGCACTTGTTGAGAGTAAGTTTCATTTGAAATTAGTATAACTTATTTATAAGTATACATGCTTAGCATTGCACATTGTAAACCCATATATTATTCACATCTGCAGTTGTTCTTTTCATAAAGGTTATAGTGAAATTTGATTTTCCATGAGTCCACTGAACATATCTTGTAAAACATGGAACAATAAATGTTCATTGACTGCTGGCTAAATATCTACAATTGTAGCACAACATGGGTTACTATGAAATCATATATGCATCTCACATGTTTATATTTGAAATTTTGGAATCCTGTTTAGCACAATTTTCTGGTTTGAAGTATTGACAGCTTCTGGAAATATATCCTGCTGAGAGTGACTTTCAGTTGGAATCTCTGTGCTTTATAAATTGTTTTGCAGGCTTGGGTCGAAATCTTGAGGTACTCAATAAGGTCCCCAAACCTGTGGTGTTGGCCTTATTCTGAACAGTGGAGAACCAGTATGTATTCATCTCTTTGTCAGTCAGCCACATTTCAAATACATAACATGCCATTAATACAAATACAAGATCAACAAAACACTCTGAGGTGCTTGATATTTTATAGGTGCTGAAATATATTTTGAAGTCTGAAGAAAAAAATATTTTTATTATGGCAGAAATTATAATAATAGGTGGAATAATTTATAATTTGCAGCCTTTAATGACATTTTGAAACTGCTTCTAGTATGACCAGCCTACTTCATTAAATTTTATGAATGATTTTCAAATTTTGACTCTTCTGCATCCCAACCTCTTTTTTATTATTATTATCTATTGTGCTTGTTGTGTATTATAATACCAGATTTTATCCCTGTGGTCTAATACCTCTAGTGTTGGGAAGGTCGGCTTTTTAGGGGGCAGCAGTTAGAATTTTCTAAGGCAGGGTTAGTAGACTTCAGGCATCTGAGAAGGTAATGAAAACCTAAAGATCCATCAGCCAATGCCTCAAAGTAATGCAAAGGACACAGAATTAAAGAATGATAGGCCTAGGAATTTGTCTTGGAACTCGTGGTACTTTCTTTTGGCAGTGTAATTTAGATGTGGGTAAAGATGCCTTTGAGCCAAGCTTGATTTCTGTTGACTTCATGGATATAACCCTATAATATTCTTAGCAGCAGTATGGAAGTAGTTTTCCATTGCTTTCTTCTGGACATTTTTTTGATTTCCTAATATAGCTTGCAGGTCTCCCATTCAAGTACTAGCCAACCCTGATCCTCCTTAGCATCCAAAACTAGGCAGGTGCTTCTACCTGCTATTGTTGAACAGCAGGGAATCAGAAATTCTACTGCAGAACTCTTAGTAGAACTTGTAAAATAGTGGATTGTCTTGCTTTACGTTAGGATAACAGTAATATACAGTAGTAAGATTGACAATAAGTGTCAACACAAAAGTAGTTTTGCAAAAAAGAAATCTGATAGTGGGAGTTCTTTTGGGCAGGGGTGATTTGTTTGGGGAGTCACCTGCTTTTAATGATCTTGCATTCTTTTCCCCTTTATTATTGCCAAAAATTGGTTTACCTTGCCACATGGGTCCAATTGAGATTTTCTATGAGAAACACATAGGACAAGATGCAGAAGTTAGTGTTTCTTATAAGTACAGTACCTATTCTGGCAAGCAAACTATTGAAGCATTAGCTGGATGATGTGACATTTAAGTAGATATATAGATGGCTTGCAAATCAAAGTATGTTCATCAGTGGTTCCTCCTCAGACTGGAAAGAGGGATTGAGTGGGAAGCCCCAAGGATCAGTTCTGGGTTCATTATTCTTCAATAGCGTCATTGATGATTTGGATTAAGAGATGGAGGGAATCAGATATGCAGTTGGAATAAAATTGATTGGGATAGCTAAAATCAAAATTATTTGCCAGATATTGAAGATAGTTGCAAAAATTTAAAACAATGTCACTCTTCTCAATATTTTTTATTTGTTAAAGAAAGGGTTTTTTAATGAAAAATATGTTAATATCTAATGGGTTTAATATTGTTATTTTTACATGATTCAATAAATAAATATTCTACGAATGCATCAATTTTAATTTTTAATATGGTAAATATTGATAAATATAAACCATACAAATAAAAGCTGCTTTGGGGTCCTCCATAATTTGGGGAGGGATCTTGAGAGCAAAAAGTTTAAGAAATACTGCTCTAGAACAGTGGTTCTCAACATGAGCCATATGGCCCCTCATGGTGTCATGCCATATTTCTAAGGAGGCACAGTAAGTTTCTGAGGGGACCACCCAAACTTAACTGCCAGACATATAATCAATTTGTCATAATCCTCACATCTCATTCTTTGTGCTAATTTCAGCAGAATAATTATTGAAAATTACTACAGTTTACTGTATATGATACAGATTAATAAACAGTGCAGATAGTAAAGTACCTTTAATAGTGACTATGAGGGGATCACAGAGGTAAATGAGGCTCAGAAGGGGGCCATGAGCAAAAAAAGGTTGAGAACCCTTGCCCTAGAGAACAGAAATAACATTCAAAACAATCACAATAGGTTGAAGAAATGGGGCTGAAAATAACTGTGCAATTTAAAAGAAGCAAGTACATTTAATAGTTGCATGATTTTAAAATAATTGTCGATTGCAAACTGAAAATGAGCCACCGATGTGTTGTGTCTGCAAAGCAAACAAATGCTTTTTTAGGCTCTGTCAACAAAAACCTAATTTGCAAATCACAGAAGGAATTGTTCTGCTCTATTCTCCATTGGTCAGACCTCACCTCAAGTACTGTGTCCAGTTTCAACAGGATCTGAGAAGGGCATGATCAGGGGACAAAAAGCTACAGCCTATGGAAAAAGATTGAAGGAGCTGGGGATGTTGACAAAAGACAGGCAGGAGAGATATGATAGCACTCCTCAAATAGCTTAAAAGGATGATATATAGAAGAAGCACAAGAAGTCTCCTTTCTCATTCCTCAGTGCAGAAAGTGGATAATAGATTTAAGATTGAGAAAGTCAGATTCCAATTGAAAGTTAGAAAGAACTTCCAAAGAGTAAAAACAATTGATAACGATACCACTTACCCAGAAAACTGGCGGGCTCTCCTTCACTGTGTTCATGCTATATGTCTGGGATACTCTAATTTAGATTCCTGCACCAAGCAGGAGACTCAGCTTGATGGTCTTAATGGCCCCTTTCCAGCTCTGATTCTCTTACTCCTCTCCTGGATTATCCAGAAATAAGGGCAAAGAAGAGGAGTGTTTGAGACAGGAAAATACACTGAAGGTTTGAGGTTTTGCAGGTACCCAACAATGCTGGTACTTCTTTGAAAAAAAGTGGGCTGATTTGGTTGTAAATGTTTGCCCAGCAAAATTTCAAGAACCTGCATTAAAAAGGGTGCACAAGGACGGTCTCTTGTAAACAATAGCTTCATTTACTGAGGATAAATTATTAAAGATATAACTAGAGAGTAATCATGCTAAGTATAATTAATTTTAATTAAATATAAATGACATGAAATCACATGTAGTTTCCGGTGTAGCCCCATCTACTTTTTGTAATGTAGCCAAGAAAAAGTGGGGTACCTCTGCTTTAAACGTTAATGTGCAGTACTTTAGTGACTTCAGGATTTGGTAAGGCAATACTGGTCAGCTACTAGGCTCTCCTACTTGTTTAGCTGAGTAGTGTTCTGGATTTGTGTTCCTGACAATACTTCAGTTTAGTTCTAAACAGTTGTAGTAGAGGGGTATAATGCTTTTAGCTATGGACCTCAGTAAGTGACTTATTATTTTATTAAATGCATGTCTCCTCCCCCCCCCCGAAGCTACAAAAGAGTTGAAAAAAATCAAAATAGCATAGGGATTTTGACCTTTTTATTCGTTTCTGGTGCACATGGTGCCGCATCAGTGATCTTAGGTCTGTCGTTCCAAGATAAGCTGATCTCAGTAGATTGTCATGAGGTTAAAATAGGAAAGATTTTTTATATTGCCAACAATGGTTCTTGGAGAAAGAAAAACATTCTAATGTTCTTAACACTGCACAGAGAAATTAAACTTGCCTGCAGGTAATCCATTTTGAATTTGCTTTTTACTACTGTATTGTGATTGTAACTGTCATTCTTGTGTCTTTATATAGGCCTGCTACATGCTAAAGACCTTAGTCCATTCAATATGACAGTAAATCTATTAGGAGGGTGTTTTGTTATTCTAATTTTACAGTCAATTGCTTACAGTTTAATAGCAGTTTACCAAAATTACATATATAATCCAGGATTGAGTTGAATTTGAACCAAGATATTCAGGTGCAAATCCCATCTTATCTAGATCGTAGGAAGCAGATGGTTCTTAGCCTTCATTTTGGAACTGTGGGAAACTGCTTGTACTCATATTGGAGCTTAAACTGAATCTTTCCCTGAGGTATTTTATATCTCTAGCTGGACTTGATACAATCTATTTGAGATAATGACAACAAAGAAACTGCAGGTAGAAAAATTACATGTTTTGCTTGAACTCAGCACCTGCCTTTAAAAAAAATCCTGAGAGATTTTGTATGTGTGTGGGGCCCACAGTTTGAGTCTGCAGAGGCACAGCCTGATCGAACACCTTAGTAAAAATGGGGCCACAGTATGGACTCCTTAGAGCTCTCTTAGGCTATATTCAGACATGTTTGTGCTGTGTGCAAGGAGGTAAAATTGACAATGTGCTTCAATTACATCCTGACTGAACTGTTGTAATGTGTTCTGAGTGGGACAGTTTTTGAGAATTGCTGAGAATCACTTCATTAACCATGTCAGAACAGCTTTCTTGGATAGAATAATACTGCTCCCTGAGGACTTGGTTTGGTGGCTAGAATTGTGTTGGCACAGCTAAGGATAATATACCAACTGCATCCATTTTTGGCAAGGTCCATACCAGCCATGGTGACATAGTATTTTACATCTTTACTGGGCAGCTCTTACACTCTCTACATAGAATTGCTTAGAAAAAGTGTTCAGAAACCTCAGTTGCTTTACAGTGCTGGACTGTTGACCAAGGGGCTTATGATTAGCTCCATTAACTGTTGAGGGCACACTCAGTATACCTTGGGATCAGAGTGACTGGAATATCATCTTCTTGCCTTTGAGAGGCTGTCTGGGTTTTAAGATATTCAGAAGAGTCCTTTTTTGCATCACACCATCACCTGAGGCATGTTTGGTAGGAATATGAGAGGGGGCTTTCTCGGTGACAGATCTGAATCTCTTGGCCAAGAGAGAGCAGCTTAACTAAATCTCTTGTCTCTGTTTTGACAAGCAAATACATTTTTATTCATTCAGGCGGTGGGCTTTTAAGCTGTTCACTGAGGGATTAATGGATTAATGGATGTATGCTGCATTTTTTAAAGAAGATATGTGTCTGATTGACTTTTAGTGTCACTTTTTATATTTTATCATCTATTTCAATATTGTTAGCTGCCTTCAGCAATATTGATAGTAGGAACATAATAGAATATATTTCATCAATAAAATAAAAGTAGTCATTCTCCCCACCCTCTGTTTCTAATAATGCAGATCAGAGTGTATGGCAAGCCAATATAAGAAGCACATAAAGCAACAATCTTATAATATCAAAAGTTAATAAAGCTATAAACTTACATTCCATACATATGAGATGGATCTCAGCAGGAGTTATTTCTGAGTATCAGTCACATGAGGTTGGATTATAAGGCTTATTGCATCAGTGAATACTCCCCCCCCCAACCCCCCCCCCCCCACAATGTTTATCAAAGTGAGTTGTTCACATTCTCAAAAGCGGGAAGCAGACTTCTCTAATCTGGTGGATTCTATAACCTCCAAGATGGTTTAGTAAACCTAGGAGTATGAATATCATGGGGAATTACAGGACAGGATGAGGCTTTTCCTGAATCTATGGCCAAACATCATCTTCTATAGAGGAAGAGATTTAACTCTTGAGTTTCTTAAGAACTGCAGCATTGATAGTATTGGAAAAAAAATGCAGGCAGTTTATTTTGTTTTTGAGCATGTGCTACTTTTTCCTCACTGATTACCTAACTTGGGAGTGGTATGATTTGGACACATTTTATTCTAACAATATGTTTCCTCATCTTTCCAGGAGAGGTTCCCTTGCATGTGGGCTATATTGGCCTTCTGCAGGCTTCAGTGGAAATGGCTCTGCCTCCTCCATGCAGCTCTCCAAATATCTTTTGCAAATAAAACAAGCACACACATATTTCTTCCCACCTTGTCTCCCTTTCCAAACACTCTTCTTCCTCAGGGTCCTGGCAGCTGTAAAATCTTTATAGCAATGCTGCTGCTATCGCCTGACCATCTGGGCCACTGCACACCTAGTTTAATTGACTGAACTTTAATTTATTGAAACTTCAGAATTAAATGATCAGAATAAACTGTGCAGTAACTCTTAACGTCTTGTTCTAATGGTTGATTGCTCAAGGCAGCCTTTGGCTTGAACTGGAAGGCTCCAGAGAGAAATTTATGTCACTTCTGGCCTTCTAGTTAGTGTTCATTATAGATTTAAACTTTGTTTAATTGCTTTCTCTCCAGTATAAACTGGTCTCTCTGCTAAAGAGATGTATAAATTCTACTCTGATACATATATGGTAAGCATCTCTTTTTCTCTTCCTGGAAGTAAAACAAGTGTGAGTCCTAGTCATTTGTCCATATCTGTGGCATCATTCAGTCTGGATTAGATAAGGTATCTGAATATTTCCGTAATATATTTATAACAGTCATTAGTTGCATAGCTTTAGATATTATACTGTTGTGCTTGCAGTTTCCAAGGGCTTCAGTGCAGAGTTCAGATGCTCCATCTTGATGTAAAACAGGGATCTCTTACATTATCTATACACATTAATCTGATAGGAAGTGAAATATTATAGAAAAGGAGGAAAATTCCCATAACACCTCTGCCTCTTACATTTCTGAGATGAATTTATGTGGGTGTATGGGAATGAAGAGAGTTGGAAAAACATTTGAATTTGTCTGTTGATGTTCATTTTCTATCTGATAGTGAATGAGCCACAAGGGAATCCTGAAACTTTTTTCTCCACCTTCCTATGGAACTTGGCAATTTCTCTGCCAGTTTCTTGGCAGTGAGAGAAACCAGTGGTTTTCAAGCTTTTTATCTTCATGTTTCCCTCTCCAAATGGCTTGACTGCTAGAAAACCCTTGCAATCCCAGTCATGGATCACCTTTTTTATAGCAAATTATTCTGGCAAATCTTGTAAGAGAGTGTATTCAATCAGTGTAAGGAGTTAGCTTATCAAATTTGTTTTCAACATTGCTTTGCATGACTTGAAAATAAAGTTTGGAACCACATGATATGTGTGTAGTGGTAAGTCATTCAAATTTGGCTGGCCTGATTTATTGGTCTTCTGATCTAAGAATCCTCAATTATTTCAGAAATCACAGAATTCCCCAGAATATAAAAGCCATTGCATTGAGAAGTGTTGAGTATTCCCAGCCCCATTTCCCTTGTAACAATTCTAGATTCTGGTTCTTCAGTAGAATTAGGATGGAGTGTCTAGTAACAAATCTGGGTCCTCCATAAGCAGAGAACTGCTGGAGACTGTAGGACCAGGGATAATACTCAGTTTGTTATGGAATTCCATGAAATACAGACAGGTTGCTCTGCAAAAGAGTATTGTTTGCAAGAAACTTGGTTATCACTTGTTTTAAATTTTAGGTGCCAGACTTTGGTTTGTGATGGCTTCAGGCTTAATCTTAAGAAGAACAAAGTGCTGCCCACTTCCATAGTTGTCAGGAATCCTTGTTTCAAAAAGCATGCTCCATGCTGCCTTGGCCTTGATCCATATCAGTAGGACAGAGGCTCAGGATGAGGAATCAGGCTTAAACTCTGGGTCAAGGTTAACACATCTGTGTGCAGGTCTGCTCCATAGATGGTCTTCTGCTCCCAGAGAGGACCTGTTACAGCGCTTGAGGTGAAGTTCTGTTATACACTTTGACTGTGGCTACATGGAAGTCAGTGCATCACAGAACTTTGTCTCGAGAGCTTTTCAGCATCCAGCAGGGAAGAATTGGGTCTCTTCTGGCCCTTTCTCTCTCTGGCTTCACCTCAAAAGGCTATTAGGGATATGGGAAGCTGCCTTACGCCAGACCTGATTGTTGGCTTAGTTAGAGAATTACAGACAGGATTTTCTTAAGCCTACCTTGAAACACACTAGGAATTTTGTCTGAGCTTCTTTATGCAAAGGATGTGCTCCACCATGTAGCTACAGTTCTCCTATTTGAATCCTGTTGGAATATCCCGTTGAGCTCTAAACATGGCAGGAAAATAATCCATGTTTCCCATAATTTTGACTTTGTATGTCAGGGTCGGGCTGGAATCTTACATGTTGTATACTGTATTGACTTATGGAGCTATAACTGGTCATAGCTCTGACTGAACCACATTTAGTGCTGCTGTTGAGTATAGAGTGATGCCTTCACTTGTTTTTAGTCACAGTCTGCAAAATTTATAAGTCTATCTTCTTCTCTCATAAAAATAAAAAAGGCTCAGGCTCCAAGAACTTATTAAAGGTGATTTTTTATTTTTTATTTTGGCTGATACAGCTGAAATCCTCTCCTCTTTGCAACTGTTAGGAGATTCTCTGCCCCTGCTTGAGGGAGGGAGGGAGGGACAGTAGGTCTATCCCTGGTATAAAATCCAGTTCACGATGGATGGTTTAGTGGGCAAAAATCCCCAAAAGTTGATATGGGAAGGATGTATACATGATACTGCACTCTATTTATGCAAGACCAGCCTGTACTTTTAATTCTAGTGTCTTATACCTCTTTAGGTTCCTTTCATGAAGATTATGCCACAGTCTTGGGGCTCCCTCTGGTGATAAGAGGCAAAATATGGGATCCAGCAGGAATTTTGTCAATCAGGGCATTTTGAGTATATCGGGATGGCTTGCCAAATGGTTATATGTAAAAGTGTACAAATGGTCTTTCTCCAACAATGAAATGTATTGCCTTGCAGAATGTAATACAAGGATATAATACATTAAGGATGTTCTGGATTGGTGTCTTGATGGCAACAGCAAGTTTTTGAGGTAGTCTTTACATAATTCCTTACATTACAATCTCCATTAGATTTGCACAAGTGTAATGTGTCATGAACTTTGCCCTTCCTAGCCTAGACTTTCCATCTTACAAACTCTAGAGTGTGGGACCAATGAAGTTGTCCTACATTCTGTGGTACCTCTTTCAAAGGCACGTAAAAGAGGATATCCCGCTGGGATAGTGCTATCCCATGTTCAAATGGGGTAGATCAATTTTCCCAACCAAGATACCTCAGATCTGTGCATTTAAACTGCCAAAATTTCCCAGTAGCATGGCCATGGCTGAGAGTTAAAATGCATATATATGGAGGTTGCCCAGGTTGGGGAAGTCTGGAACAGAAAAAATGTGAGTTTTGTGTTGGAAATTGAAATGAAGTGTTGTTCTCACCGTTGTGATTTTCACTGGTGGGGGGAGTGGGGAGGATGACAGTGTTTGTTGGAGTTTTGCATACTTTGTCTCCATTTTCGTTGTGGTGGAATCTCATGCTGCAGGGGTACATGCTTGTGTGTGATATGGGGTGCCAGTCACATGGTCCTTCCCAGACATTCATTACCACAACTGGCAGCAAGGGATGGGAAAGACCCAAATAGTTACTCTTGCCTTTGCGATCATATATTCACCTGTAGCATGGGGTTGTGCTGCATGGAAGCAATTTCCATACTGATGGGACTGAGTGTGAAGGTGCCTTGATTCACTGTGAAAACATTCTTGTTTCAAAAGGAAGGAGAAAGAGAAGGCAGGGATATAGCGACTTCCTAATTTTCCAGCTCTAAAAGAAGCCATTCCTTTGTACTGCTTTGAATTTGCTGATGTGGTGGGCCACTTTGGACAAGCATTCAGCAGTTCAGGCTTGCATAAACCAATTCATTCTCCATGGTGATATATCCTAAGCTTGACATATTATCATCTCTTGTGACTTGCCAGGTACTAGATAAGACCAAACCCATTGGTTGAGTCCTGTAAAGGCAGAGGGGAAAAAACCAGGATGACGAGGAGATGATGATGATGGTGATGATGATGATGATGATGATGGGTTTGGGCTGATCCAGATGGTTAGGCTGGATTTGGCATTTTTTTCCGCCCATCGAGTTCTTCCCAAGGACCTGGTGGTGTTGTTATTTAAATTGATATGCTGCCCAACTCCCAGCAACTCTTACTTACTGAATGGGCTGCCGGAACCGGTCAAGTGACTGTAGTAGACTGAATAGGCCACAACTGTGCAGACCTGAAATGACAGATCTTGATATTCCTGGCATGTTTTTGGGTGTTCTCTTTATTTACTTCGTCAGGAGACCTGTTTGTGTTCTTCACATTTTAAAATGGTACCAGACAAAAATGGCATTTGATCTCTGACAATTCTTCATCTTGAGAATCACAGGTTTCCTCTTTGAGAAAAAGAAATGAAGTTTCTAGTCCTTGTGAAGGACTGTGTGAAGTGAAGTGAAGCTTGGAAACATATAGGTAGAACTATAAACCTTGGAAATTAGAACATAGTTGTATAGGACCCACAGTGGTCAATGGGGGAGTTTCATGGTCCCTTCCTATGGTTTAATTTGTTTAATTCACTGCTATCACAACAGCTGAATAAAGCTTGGCACAGAATGTAGATTTCATTTCACCTCAGCATCTACATAGTGTTGTTCTGTGTGGCAACTATGATGATGATGCTATCATCTCTACACCACACTCTGGTTAAAATGAGTTGCACTTGGTGTTAATTGAATGGAACAGTGAATGTGTGTCTTTTTTTTTTTCAGGAACCATCTCTCTACACAGTGAAAGCCATTCTGATTTTAGACAATGATGGAGACCGTCTTTTTGCTAAGGTATGTGGTGGTGCCTGTAAAGAATAGAAAAATTCAAAGTTCTTAGAAGAACCCAAGCTTGGACAAGTGGTAGAAACTGCCTTTAGGAAACAGAGTGTTCTTATAGACTCTGTGGTCTCATATAGAATGAATGCTGTTGGATTTCTCCAGATGGTAGTTCTAATTGCAGGGTTTGCCTGCAGTGCTTCCCCATTCCCCAAATCAGTATCTATTGAAAAAGTTCTAGTGTAGAAACGTTCCTTTTCCTTCATGGAACTATCATGCCTTTTTTTGATCTGCTATCTTGAAGGACCAAGGAAATGTCTTTCCCACACCATAGCCTACAGCTACATTTGATTTTGTTGGAGAATTTATGAGATCTTGGCTCAACTTTCCCCTACCCATACTCAGATGTTTTGGGTCTGCCTCAGTTCCCCATCTGTAAAAAACAGGGAGGTGCCTATCAAATTTATTATGATGGAAAATAAACTTAGAGACATTTCCAAGCCTTATAGATGTGGCAGACTGTGCAGTTAAGTGAGATATGAGGAGTCAGTGACCCTCTCAGTGTTCTTGAGTTCATAGCTTGCATTACTCCCAAACAGCACGCTTCCTAGAAATTGTTGTCTAATCAAATTTTGTGGGATAATAGTTCCTCTGTTCCTGATTTTAGTACATGATGTTACCTTTAGCATGATTGTAAGTCTCACTTGAACCTGGCCACTTGTTTTCTTTCCTTGTCTCTTAGCTAATCAGCCTTTCTTTTCCCCTACTAGTATTACAACGACACCTACCCCACAGTCAAGGAGCAGAAAGCTTTTGAGAAGAATATTTTCAGTAAGACCCACCGGACAGATAGTAGGTTTTCCATGGAGCATGATTTAATTATTTTCCAATATTTGTTAATATGTTAATTCATTCCAAAGACCAGATCTATACCAGTGGGAAAAAACAGAATCAATAGGTACAAGAAAGTTTTAAGAACATTTTAAGAATGTGGTTTTTAAAAAAATTCTCAGGTTATTTTTAACTTACATTTCATTTTTAGGAGAAGCCTGCTTAACTTCTACATTAAGGGTGAACAGTCCATGTAGATCTCTTATGAGAGGAGATTGAGAAGATTGGGAATGTTTGGTTGTGAAAAACTGAGTGTAAGGGAAAAGATGTTAGTGTTCTTTAAGTTCTGGAAAGCAGATGGCCCAGAAGAAGGTGAAGATGTCCTCTCCATTGTCCCAGAGGGCAAGACAGAGTAGTGGTCTTGTTACAGAAAGCACATTTGGGTTGAATGTCAGGATAATGTCCAAATAGTAAAAACAATTTCACAGTAGAACCAGCTTACTCAAAGAAGTGGTGGATTCCCCTTCACTGGACACATTCAGATGGATACTAGACAGCCATTCCTGTAGATGCTTTAATTTTGGTATATGGATAGAGCATCTAGGACTCAGGTTGAAATGGCTCCTTTGAATTCTATGATTCTACAGTTTTCATAAGTAACATTATTTTGGAGAAAGCCTTAAATAATATTTTGGCCTGTTTTATTGGTTAAATTTCTCCTGGCCCTACCTACCATTTGAGTATAAACCTTGGCTGAAATTAAAGGCAGACATAAAATCTTTTGCCAAAATGTCCACCCAGCTTCAATTGCAAAATGGGATTCAGATTGGATTAAATATCCTCTGGCTTACTGCAAAGTATGGATATGAGAAATGTTCTGGGCAAGAATTGTTTTGTGCGCAGAATAGCCAATTTTGAGTGGCCTGTATCTGGATCAAAGTATGTGTGTTTGATCCAGGCATGAATCAAGCATGCAGGTTCTGGGAAGAAATGTTTTGGGAGTGGGCGAATGGCTAAGCCGTGGCATTGGTGCATACCAGCAACTAAGTGGAGGTAGGCGAAGGAAGGCAGACAGATGTACAGGCTCATGCACAGGCCACACAGGAGAAGGGGAGAGAGAAGGAAGGCCCACCAGCATTGCCCTCCTTGCCCCCTAAAACCCCTCTGGATTTTGTATTGAGTGAAAACAACCAAAATGTTCAAGGTTCAGTTTTGGAACAAATTTTCTTTTTGATGCACCCTCCTACTGCATAGTATCAAACACTCATCCAGGGGTTACATGACTATAAGAAGATACCCCTTTCAGGTTTTCTGCCTCCTGAGAAGCACTTCTCTACACCTTTGTCCATGTGAGCTAATGCAGGAATATGGGTTCATGCTGCACCCTGTAGCACATAACTGCTTTGTGTAATATTGATTGCAAATTGGCATGAATGTAAGTACTGGTAGTATATTACAGCAGTCCAGTTTAAACGTTTTTTTAAGCAAGAGGTAGTTGTTTCCACAGTAGTGTGGACCCTCCCAAAAGTCTGCATTAACTCTGGGGCAACATTTTCTTCAAAAGCAGCTGTTGAAGATGAAGGGTGGCTGTACTGTATCAGAATATTACCATTATTCAAGACTGGAAATAAAATTTAGTTGTGTTTGTCTACCTCCCTCCACTCTTGTTCCAGGTGAGATTGCCCTCTTAGAAGGCCTGACTGTTGTTTACAAGAGCAGCATTGACTTGTATTTTTATGTTATCGGCAGCTCCTATGAAAATGAGGTATGTTGTCCCAGGTACAGCAAAGCAGCTGTCTGCAGTAGCACTTCTAGTTTCAACTTTCCTGCCTTCCATATGAAGAAAACATGGTTGCCATCATTGTTACATGATGGTATCCTCATACCTTACATTGTGTGAAATCTGACTGCAGACATGCTGTTGACCTTTGACAGAATGTTGTGGCAAGATTGAATCATTGCCCCCTCTATCCCTTCTTAAGCTGAGAACCTCACATATACTTAAGAGAAAGGACCAATGGCACACGCGCAGATACACCATTCTGGCTTACTGTGCCCTTCTTTGGTCCCTAGTGACTTGTGGCAAAACTTCAATCTCTTCTGGAAAAACCTCCAAACATTCCAGAATGAATGTTGCCTTTGGCTCATTGTGTGGGCATTGTGTGAATGCACGTATGTTGATCATGTAGATGTGCTTTTCTTTTGCAGCTGATGCTAATGGCTGTGCTCAACTGCCTCTTTGACTCCCTCAGTCAGATGTTGCGGTAAGAGTCTCCTTATTGGCTATGGCTGAGTATATGGGAGCTGACGTGCAAGACGTCTAAGGGGTACTCATTGGAGAGGACTGATTTTCATTCTCAGAAATAACCTGATTTTGGTTAGATAAACCTCTCAAATGTATTCATGTTACTTGTATTAATAATTTGGAGGCCAAATTAATCTGTGGACTTGTGGGTTTGAGAATTGAGAAAACCCCATATGGAGTTTTCAGAGGCTAGGAAAGCAGAGGCTTCAGGCTACTGGTTGCTTCATCCAGAGATACTTAGTTCCCTTTGCCTCAGCATACTCAACGGGACACTGGCTACTCTGCCCTCCTACTCTGCTTTTCCTCTGTCTTGTAAGCCTTTTCCCATTTTGGGGTGGGGGGAGTTGCATGCCATCTAGATAATTTGTTTGCCTCTAGTGGTACCTATATTGCTGGTTGAGAAACACCATGTTAAAGTAAAGGAAAGGGGGTGTGTGCTTGGGATTTCAGTTTTCAACCAGGTCCTGATCCTTAGAGGCTTTAGAGGCTAAGGTGGGTACACAGTTCCCTAGCTCCACACTCAGTAGCATTTGGTGTCTCTTGCAGAAAGAATGTGGAGAAGCGAGCTCTCCTAGAGAACATGGAAGGCCTTTTCCTGGCAGTGGATGAAATTGTGGATGGGGGGTGAGTCCAATGACTTTAGAAATCTGATCATGCTCAAATTTGGGTTTACTTGTGTATGGATCTAGTGCATATCTCTGTCTGCAGACAAAATATTCATTCTTGATGGTAAAAAATTCCTTGTGTTGTTTTGGGAAGTATCATCCTTTGTTACTCTTGCTACCCCTCCCCTCCCAAAAGCTACCAGGGAAGGTAGTCCCATTTGGCGAGCAATGATTTCTTTATCTCTTACAGGGTGATTCTAGAGAGTGATCCCCAGCAGGTGCTACATAGGGTTGCTGTACGTGTAAGTGAGCCTTATCTGGCCTCTTCTTCCTTGGCAGCCAGTCTGATAGGCAGGAGCTTTCTGACTTGATTGGCTGAGGGGCAGAGACAGTTGTTGTTTAGCTTGTATTTGCAGCACATGAAAGGATGCCACAATTCCATATCTATGTCTGGGATTGTCTGCATGTGGGCTGTGATGTTGTGGGGGCAAGGGGAGAGAAAGGACGCACTCTTGATAAGTGACTGGGCTAAGTGGCAAACTGTAGTCCCTGATTTGGGAATGCAAAAGTAGGAAGGAGTCCAGTAGATCTATTTTTCAGAAAGATCAATGGGATATTCTGCATCCCACCAAACATATTTTCTTCTTCCCTATTTTAGGGGGAGGATGTCCCTCTCACAGAACAGACAGTCTCACAGGTATGTCTTCTGGTCAGATTTTGTCTAGTATTTTACATTTTGCTTGGTATCTTATTTCCATGTATCTCGCTGTCTTTGTCCCTTCCTCCCAGTGAAGCTTTCTTGAGGTTATACCTGAAGACATTGATAGAGGCAGGTGGGCTTCTAGTACCCAAAATGTGCATTATGAAGCATGATGCAGAATTGAATGCACTATTAATCTTAGCTTTCATTTGAAAAACAATACTCCAAACTTTGCATTTTTAGACCTATTGAACAGCCTTCTTCAGTCTGATGCTCTTCCACTCTGGGATGAGCAAGGTTCTTATAGCTTGGAAATACATTTACAAAATTTGAAACCCCACAAAGGATTTCCATCAGTCGGTTATGGCTTCAAAAAGGTGGAAACCCCTCTCCCTATTTTATTTAGGGCCCAGGATTTGCATTTGCCCTGGATGTACATGATATTGGATTTCCCCTTTTTAGCTTTAGTTTATGTGTCTGTGCAATGAACTCCTCTTCTGAGATTTTTCTGAAAAAGAGTTATGTGGGTGGATAGTTGTGCAAGAAATCCAGCTGACTACCAATTTTTACCCTTCTTCTCTTTTTAGGTACTGCAGTCAGCAAAGGAACAGATTAAGTGGTCCCTGCTGCGATGAAGAATCATGTGGGATCTGCTCCATTGACCTGCTGTCCCCAGCTGACCCCCCTACCTGTTTGTCTTGCACTGACCAAATTATAACATGACCATCATTTTTGACAGATCTCTAGCTCTTTGCAAGTCTCATTGCCCTCCTGTTGATTATTAGTGCTGTTGCATGGGGAAGCACTAATCAGGGTTATTGTCATGGATGCATCATATTTCAAGGACAGATCAACTCAGTTCATTTTAGATATTAGTCTCCCTGCAGTCTCTCTTCCCTCTGTAATCCAGAAATACAGTTATTTATAAGATATTTTTCCTCTTGTATCCTGACCTTGTCCAGTTTCTTTCTAGTACTACCACTAGGATAGAAGAGAAGCATGTTAACCAACGTTGCCATCCCATTGGGTCACTTTGCTCTTTATAGGCATGCAGTAGTGATATGGGAGCTGGATGTCATTTCCTAACAGCTTGTCTTCCACTATCCAGTAGTGGCTAGCCATAAGCTTATTAATTGACTGGAATCTTCCTCCAGAGAATTTCAGAGTTAGAAGTGGTCTCATTGGTGGTCTATTCCAATCCATTTCTCTGTAAAGCTAATCTAGATCATGCTTCAGCAAACCAGTACCCCATAAGCGCATTGCGGCACAGTCTCCAGCCACCAAGCCAAGACCTCCAATCAAGGTTGTGTGATAATTAGTTCCATTATTTTCCCATCATCCAGTTTCTCTTAATGCTCAGCCACAATTCATTCTTCTATAATTTAAGCTTAATTAGATACAGACCTACTCTTTAGAGTAAGAGCAACTCCTTCATTCAGATATGTAAAGAGTCTCTTTCCCTACCACTGGGGCTATCCCACCATCTAGGACAGCCTGGGATGATGGAGCAGTTACGGTCTTCAGCTGTTATTTGCTGCCATCACTTTCTCTTCCTCCCCTCAACCATAGTTATAGGACCAAGGCCAAAAGAAGGAGGATGCCTTTCCTTTCTGCTGATTGGAAAAAGACAGGGACGTCTTAAGACCAGCATCTGGTTGTCACTGTGGATTGGCCAGTGCCTCCAGAGCATGTTAGAAGATTACAATCCCCCAAATTATGAATTGGTACCAAAATATCTGTTTAAAATAGTATTGAGTTTATTGACAACCTCCAACAGCAGAGAAAAATACAGATGGGTATTAGGCTTCAAATGAAGGAGTATGAATGAAGGAATAAAGGGGAGGTCCACCTAAGTTGGTGGTTAGGCCTTGAAAAATAATGAACTTTGAAGAAAACTGAGTACAGTACTTGCCTTTAGCACATATAAAATTTATTGAGTTATTCTCTGCACCTCACTTGATGTGTCAAAGCCCTTCCTGCATTCTGGAAAGTTTTACTCCACAACCAGAGAGTGGGCTTAGATTCCTTTCTTCCCCACAACCAGGTGCTGTTTCCAGGAGAAATTTCAAAACAACAAAAGCAAAGTCCTCTGTTGTTTAATCTCAAGAGGAGAGTTGTTCTTCCTTAAAAATTTAGCCAACTAGTGCTCATAGACTTACCTAACTAAAGGTAGAAGGGAGTTGTCCACAGATTGATTGTGGGTGCATTCTGACATGTCAGGAATCTCTAGAACCTTGCATTGTAAGAGATGCCCAAGACAAGCATTTTATCATATTGCTTCTCAATCATCTGACCATACACATGTGCAATTTTGTCACAGTTTCTAGGACTTTCATTTACTCCCCTAATCAATCTTCTCCCATTCCATACCTGCAAATTTTTTAAAATATGGACACAATATTCCAAAGGAATTCTGACCAGTGTAGAATAAAACCTATGACTTGGAAACAATAGTTCTATGACATATTATACAAGCCCATCACACTCTTCCATTCTGGGGTAAGCAATGTTATACAAGGTGCAGAAAAAAAGGAGAGAAACAGTACAGAAACTAAAACTAAAACTCAGTCTAATTTACCCCAACACCACTGACTATGCATCACCATACTTTTTTATCCTCGTGAACCATCCTTGCTTCCACCATGTAGAATTTACAGTATTTATCCTCTTGCATATTTATGTGGCCTAATACTGCAATAGAAGCAAGAAATTCCAGGTACCCATTTCTGTATCGGTCAATGTATCCCTATCTTTCCCCTCCTCACCCCCCTTCCCGCCTCTTTAATCTTTGGCAGCTGGAACATGCAGGGCTTAGTGTTAAAATCCTGTTGGGTGAGATCAGGATATAAAGGCTTCCAAGAGTTTTGTGTTCTGCAGAAACATTAGCAAAGCGTGTAATAGCCTTAAGCATTCAGATTAAGACCTACTGAAATCAGGACTAGGGTGTGATTCTGCTTCTTTTTAGTAGAACTCAAGTTCGATCAACTAGGGCCAGCATGCAGAATGGTGGCTCAGAAAGCCAAAGAAGATTGCTTAAGTGCACCGTATCCTAATGCACTATGCCTGACTCATCACAGAGCATGGACCAACATTAAAATTAACCTATCCTGCTTGTGTGTAAAATGAAGCTTGATACGTTTCCTCTATAAAGTTGGTGGAATGGTGGTTAACAGATTAATACCGAAAATTGCTGCCTGATTTTAATCTTGATTCTGCCATGGACTAACAAGTCATGCTTGCTCAGGGTCCCCATCTGCAAAACGTAAATAATATTGATCAACCGTATACAGTTCTGTAAAAATGTATTCATCCCCATTTGGATTTTATGAATTTTTGCATATTTGCTAGCAAATGTTATCAAAGCTTCATGTGGGTCCTACTGATAGAAACTGAGTGAAGAAGTAATAGCAAAGATTGCTGCTTATTTCATTTACTTCATATACAAAGTGTGAGATATCAGTGTGAAAAAGCAGTTACCCCTCTCTAAGTTCAGTAGGGCTAGTTGTATGAGAATTAAACAAGCAGGTTTATACGCCCTAAATAAACCTCACACATTTTTGCTCCCCTCATCACAATGAAGTTCTCACTACATAAGACTGTAGAGGCACATCATGTCCCCCTCAAAAGAAATTTTTGAAGAACATGTCTAAAGCTCTGGGGTTCCACTGGTCAGAGACATAGTCTTGAAATGAAGATCTGGATCAATAGTGAACCTTACTAACAGTGCCTGTCTTGGCAAAATCACTCCAAGACTGTACTGTAAAAGTGTGTAGGAAGTTAGAACTCCAGAACAACACCCAGAGATTTGCAGGTGTCTCTTACTTCGATTAAAGTTGTTACTCATGACTTCACCATCAGAAACAACCTGGGTAAAAATGGGAGTCGTGGAAAAGTAGCAACACAAGAAGCCATTGCTTACTAAGAAAAGCAATGCTTATCTCAAGCTTCTAGGCTGCATAAATGCTCCAGGTGGGGAAAACCAAAACCTGCCCTCCACAATAAGAACCTCAGACATGGAAGTGGCAATGTTGTGGTTTGTGCTCTGCTGCTTCAAGAAGTGGACGATTCTCCATCGCTGAAGGAAACATGAATTCTGCTTTGCATCAGGGAATTCTACGGAAGAGCTGAAGCTGAAGTGAACTGGATTGTGTAGCAAGTTCATGATCCCAGGCAGACAAGCAGGTCTACATGAAAACTGAAGAAGAACCAATTTAGTGTTTTGGAATGGCCAGAGTCACCGTACAGAAATGTGGCAGAACCTGAAATGCGCAGTTGATGCTGCAACAGCCTCAAATATTACTGAGTCGAAGGAATCTGCTATAGAGGAGTAGCCCAAAATTCCTACATAATGATACGAGAGACTAATTGCCAATTAGAAGAAGCATTTGGGTAGCAGTTATTACAGCGAAAACTGGTGCAAGTATGGAGGAGGGGGGTGATTACTTTTTCACAGAATATTTGGGTGACTTTTCTTTAGGAAATAAGCACCAAATTTTGGTATTATTTATTCACCCAGACTCCCTTTGTATATCAGAAGCTCTGATACATTCAGTGGCAAAGATAAGTAAACACTCAGAAAATCTGAAGGAGCACAGACGGGACGTCTTAGGTCTGCCCAACCCCCCATTTCCTCTCAAGGCATTTTACGCAGGAATGAGGGAGCAAGTAGTGGTCTGCAATAGCATCTGTGGGGGAGGTGTCAAAAAGTCAAGAATGCTCGAAGCCCCACCCCTTTGTATGCACATGCAACATTCACACATGTATAAAAGGGACTGGGCTTCAATTGTGTCTTGACTCTTTGGACTCCTCCTGCCATGCAGGGTCAGGTGAAAACAATTCTGCCCTGTCTTCTGCTGGGAGATCCTTTTTCTGTGCAGGAGAAAGCAGGGATCAATTGTTTTCTGCCTTCTGCAAATAGATGAACCTGTTTCTTTATAAAAAGGGAGAAGGATTGGAAGAGGGGAAGGAAGAGCTGTTCTTCCTCAAAGTCCTGAGCCCTGATAAGTGGCCCATCACATTCTTCATGCCTAGAGGGTTCCTACAGAGATTATATGTAAACAAAGTATATCAAATACAAAATCATTCTTCTACAATGACTGAGAAAAAACATTCCAGATCTCTTATGAGCATCTCTTGGCTGTTCGCTGAAGGAGTCTGTCTTGTTTCAGACTTCTGCATAAGCCTAAAAAAGATGTTGCTGCTTTAAGAAGCTAACTCATTAATGCTACTGTTGAAGCAGATGTGTAACCCACCTGATTTTCAATTTTAAAATAAAAAGTGCTGCTGAAAACGGGTGGTGTTGCCACTGAATTTCATCCATGGGACCTGGAGATGCAAAATGGGAGTTAAGAGGGCAATGTGTGGGTCTTAGTTTCCTACCATTGCCTTCACCCATAAAACCATTGACTGAACTGTCATTAGGGATACAGTTGGTATCTCCTTGGAGCAATTCCTAGTTAACTGCACTCCTGGGATTCTAGACACCTCCCCTTGGATTTTCTCTCACTCTTGTTTACTCGTGAAGTCTTGGAAGATGTGCTGAAATTTCTCCATGTTTGGATTCATCTGTAAGAATATTTCAGAAGAACATAGGGCCTGTTTTTTCCTCTTGATGGTGAGAACTAATGGCTGTGCTAGCCAGTGCCCATCGTAGAACTCTTCTTGCTGAATGAATAAAGACTGACACGTTCCATGTGTGCTCTACTATGTAGGGAGAAGGAACCCCAGTCCCAAATAATTAGCTCTCCAAGGTTGGTTTTCTGGAAGTTATATTTTCAAATAAATTCCTTTGGGTAAGAGGTTGCCTTTGGGGAACTTCTCCCACCTGACTTTTACTTCTAATTTATGTAATGCTTGTTACATCTCATCTGATGTCACTCAAATGCCACTTGTACCACCCATGCCATGGTTAAATGGACAGTAGTTAGTCACTTTAATTCATGAGTGTGGTGCCATATTGTTGTTTGCTGCAAATGTTTACTGTACAATAAAATCTCCAGAAGAAAAGTTCTTTCACTAGATGACTGTCCTTTTTAATGTGCCTATACAGTGGTACCTCAAGATACGAATTTAATCCGTTCCGTGACTCTGATCGCAAGTCGAATTGGTCACATCCTGAAGCACGTTTTCCCATAGGGTTCAATGTAAATACGGTTAATCCGTTCCACCCTCTGAATTTGGTCGCATCCTGAAGCAAATTTCCCCATAAGGTTCAATGTAAATACGGCTAATCCGCCCTCCGAATTTGGTCGCATCCTGAAGCACATGTCCCCATAAGGTTCAATGTGTCAGCCGGCGTTGCACGGCTAGGAAATTCCCCAGGCACGCTTTAGTCAGCCCTAGCGCAGAAAAAGGAAGTGCTAATGAAATCTGAGAAAGGCTCCCGCGCGCACAGCCGGGAGCGGGAGCTTCCCCCCAACTCCCCGCGCTGATTCCTCTTAATTCCGCGCTCTTTCCTCTGTGCAAAGCCCTTGGTGCGCGCGACAAAAGCACAGTGAAAGGAATGGGGGGGGAAGGCTTATGTAGCGCGCACAGCGGAGTGGGAGCTTCCCCACCCCTGTGCTGATTCTTCTTAATTCCGCGCTCTTTCCTCTGTGCATAGCCCTTGGCGCGCGCGACAAAAGCACAGTGAAAGGAATGGGGGAAGGCTTATGTCGCGCGCACGCACAGCCGGGAGCGGGAGCTTCCCCCCCCCCCACTGATTCCTCCGCGCTCTTTCCTTTCTCCATAGCGACAAAAGCACAGTGAAAGCAATCAGCGCGCTGGGGGGAAAGGCTTATGTCGTGCACACGCACAGCGGAGCAGGAGCTCCCCCCCCCACTGATTCCTCCGCGCTCTTTCCTTTCTCCATAGCGACAAAAGCACAGTGAAAGCAATCACCAGGCCAAGGGCTATGGCCAAAGGAAAGAGCAAATTTCCCCATAAGGTTCAACGTAAATACAAACAGTTCTGAAACATATGCATTTTATTTTTAAACCACAAAAACATGAAAAAAAGCACAGTATGAAGAGGGAGAATGGGGTGGGGAGGCAGTTATTGTTTGGAGGGAGAGTCCCCCTCCAAAGGGACTTCGGGGAGATCTCCTTCAGGGGTTTCCTCTCTTCTTTGCCTCTTAGCTGCAAAGCCTTATTCTTGCCACGCCCGCTCTGCATCTTCTTTGGAGCCATGCTGACAAGCACACCAAAAACCTTCCAAACGCCACAAAACACACCACAAGCCTCACCGAACGCCTCCTTGCTACCGCGATCTCGCCCACAGGAAGCCGCGACCGCGTGGCAGCAGGGCAAATGGCTTTTCCTTTTCCTTTTTCCTTTCTCCATAGCGACAAAAGCACAGTGAAAGCAATATCAGTGTGCACGCACAGCCGGGAGCGGGAGCTCTCCCCCCCCCCCCCGCGCGCTCAGATTTCATTAGCACTTCCTCTTTCTGCATTGCTTTTCTTGGGCTTTTGTCCTCGCGCTCAGATTTCATTAGCACTTCCTCTTGGAAGCCGCGACCACGTGGCAGCAGGGCAAATGGCCGCGGATCCGGTTCGTAGCTTGAGGCGGAGTTCGCATGTTGAGGTAAATTTTTGCGGCCGGAGGTGGTCGTATCTTGAAATTTTCGTAAGATGGGGCGTTCGTATCTTGAGGTACCACTGTACATCTTCTTTGCCTTTGGTGTACAGCTAGTAGGCAGTATGGTTGCACCTGTTGATGTATTCTTTTGGACCACTCTTTGTAGATACTCTGGGTCCAATTATGGGTGTTCAGTTGCTCCTGCATATCCACCTCTCCAAAAGTCAAGAGGCTGCACCATCTCCCTGCAAATTTAGATGTCCCCTCTGCTATGGCATAATAGGATCCTAATGTTGCGAAAGAAATTATCATTGTCAGTGGGATGAAAAAAGAACATATTTCTCAGTTTCTAATTTTTTCTCTGGAAAGATACACTTCTCCTTCTTAATCCTCCATGACTCAGGAGTGAAAGGTTTGGCCCAGTTCCTCACTCTGTTTTTTTCTTGTGGGGGACGGGGGCGCCTTTTAATGAAAAACAAGCACGTTATGCACACACATGATTGTGCCATTGAAAGTTAGTAATATGCTTCCCAAGTTCAGTGCCACTATTTTGGGCACTGAATACTATGGATCATTGCTAAGAATATTGATCCATGAATTAGGGAATTTACTCCTATGTAAGCAAAAAGCATTCCCTGCTTTTATATAAATAAATTTGTAAACAATCCTTGAAAGAGCTGCAAACTGCTTCACCCTATGCTCCTTGCATCACCCTATGATTCTTAATTTTTAAAAAAATATATAGTTGAACTACATATAATAAACTTTATTGTAAGCAAAACAAAACGTGTATTTTGGACAAAAAGTATTTCATAGAGACACAATATACAGGACTACAGCACATTTGAAAATTAAGTGTTACTTTGATTCATTCTCTAATGATTATAGATAATCTTATTTTAAAAGCCTTACCCTTTGACCATGTCTTAAATGCACTTGATTGAAATGCTTGCTTTAAAAACAGTGTTTTTTTTAAAAAATCCTGAATTACTTTTTTTTTCCTCATTAGAAAATGGGGACAGAAAGAAAACACAGATGATTATTTTTCCTGGCTTTACTATATGGAATGGAATTCAACAGATTTGGCTTTTCCCCTAGAAATCCAGTGCAAGGCCGGGAAGACTCATTCTCATTCGTTTCCATTAATAATGGGTGGCTGAACACACAACATAAGCACCTTCGTCTTCCTGGTTGCTCCAAGATCTACAAGGGCGAAGCCAGTTCATCCTTCCTTTCTCCTACCTTCTGCCCCTACCAAGTGATGCGGTTTGTGCATTCTAGGAAGTGATCAATTATCATGGGAGAAACAGAATGGTGTCGCCCCATAGATCTGTCATAGGAGTTCTCACATTTTGTGTCTCCAGCCCCAAATATAGGTGGCAAACCACCTGCCGCCCAATGGCTGTGCTGTTCCCATGCAGTATTATTTCAAGATGTCTGTCGAACTGTCGCCCATTTCAGAGATCAATCAAACTACAAAGACAGAAGCAGGGGAGGGAGGTGTTGGTGACCAATTAATACTCTAGCACATGGATCCTTATCCACAACTAGGGCAGTTTTCTTATTTCTTACTTCCTTCCCTCTACCTTAATGCTGCCAGTAGAAGTCAGAGTTTTTGCCAGAAGTCTGAATTGCTTGTCTGCAGAGGGATTTTTAAGTTATGCTAAGGGATGAAGTTAGCACTAGAGCCAAGGGGTGATCCCACACTGTCTTATATGACTGAACTCTTTTTTTCCACCCCTAAAAACAAATCTCTTACATAGGAACATAGCCTACTAGGGAAGAACTCCTGGCTGCTATCCTTCATGGTTGCTCTCCGTGTTCAGGGGACTTCTGTGGTCCTTTGTTAAGAGAAGCCCTCAGGTTTATGATTCTCCTCCTCTTTCTGAAGTGGTGGTCCAGCCCATTCTTTGACTGCCCCCTTCCCCCCCCCCCCATGGCAGCTGGCCCTTTCTGTTTTTCTCCATTTGCTTTATTATAGAGTGAGCACACTGCATTAGGCTTTCTGCATTAGTTAAATGGCAAATGCCATGCAAGAGTTGGTTGGAATCAGGCAGCATCAAAATCATTGTCGTCGTCATCATCATCATTATAATCATCGTCACCTAACCATACGCTATCTATTTTCTTACCACTGTTTGCAGACAGGGTCAAAACCAGCAAGTCTCGTTTTCCCCCCCTTTCAGCTTTGCTGAGGCGTATCTGGCACCCTCTCACTTCGGCAGGCTTGTTATTGGTCACGTACTGTTAATACCCAATGTTTTTCTGCAGTTGACGAATAGCTCCCTGGTGTCGAGATGGATTTGCTCCACTGAACCACCAGACTGGGTTGATGAAAGAAAACAAGTAAACAAACAAATGAGGAGCTGTGAATAATGAGGGTCATGATGCTGCTGCCACTCTGGTATTTGTGGGAGCATTTGAGACTAATACCAGGCGTGAATATTAGTGAGCCTTGTTATCTAAATGTTAAGTGCAGCTGCTTATTGCTTGGGGAAAAGAGGACGGCTTGATCAGCAAGGTCTGGCCAAGGAGGAGGAAGGCTCCTCTGCCTTCCCTACCTGGTACCCAGCAGAGATGTTGCACTACAAATCCCACTGTTCTCGGCCAATGGTTGGGAAAGATGGGAGTTGTTGGGCACTACCTTTGCTGCACACTGAGGTTGGAGAAAGCAGAGGTAGATGGTCTGGTTCATTAAAAGACCTCTTCCCATGCTTTGTCTACAACAGGGCATTTTATAGCTCCAATCACGCTCTTACGCATAAATACATAGATATGCCTAAGCATTTCCCACGCGGAAAGTTTGAACACATCTTTTCGGAACCTTGCATGAGAAACTCTCAGGCCTTGATCTTTTGGCTCGCTAGCAAATAATCTTTAGTGTTCTAGATTTTTAATCTGTCCACAGCACTTCGTGTGTGTATCCCAGGAATAGTTACCACAATAATATGAAGTAAATCAGTATTATTCTCCTCTCCTCTGCCTGCCCGCCCCACCCCCTGCCATCAAGTTCCTGTCGAATCAGATCAGCCTTCTTTTTTCCAGCCAACAAGCTCTGCACGAAAGCAACTGCTCCCTCTTTCTACTTTCTCTCAACAAACTAGTACTTTTTATAGCTGGAGGTTTCATATAATCACAGACAGATCTGACCTCTGTGAATTGATCTTATCCCCTTTTAAGCCAGATAATTCAATAAATTAATTACATACCACGTAATAAAGATGTCAAGGTTGGGTTTGAAGGTTTTAGAGTCAACTGCTGAGATTTGGAGAAGTCAGAATATATTTTCTCAAACCAGAAAGTCAGCTATGGAGGATGGGGGATCCCAGGCAGAGGGTCTGATTTCTCAACTCTTTCTATGTGGGATCATGATGGAAGAAGGTGGGAAATCTGCATCACTCCAGATAGTGCTGATCCAAATTGCTTATCAGCCCCAGCCATGTTGAAGCAATGTTGGAAGATGATGGGGGATATAATTTAGCAACAACTGACAGGCCACAGGGCCCCTGCCCCTCTGTTAGAAGGACTTTCATTTCCATTTGACTGCATTAATGTCATTCCATCTTTAATATATAAGTCACAGTAGTTTTTTTGGATTAAATTAGAAGTCTGCTATTATGTTCAAAAGCTGAAAACACACAGTATAGTACATAGTCTGAGGAAGACTATGTGTTCATCTATCAACTGATGCACAACTTCTTTGTATTATGTGACCCTAAGTGCATGTTCTGACTTACCATTTGAAGAAGTATCTTGCAAGTTCAGACCAAAGTCTGCCTGCGTTACTAATGGAGAAAAATTGTCAGATCTCTCCTTTCTTCCCCAATTTAGTCCCCTTCAGCTATGATGGATTTTTTTTTCTTCCTAGCATTTTTCCTGCATATGCAGGGTCTGCTTTTTGTTGGATCAACTAAATGTTGATCTGTTGGCTGCGACAGGAATTGACTGACCAGCTTGTCTCCCAAGCCTGACATCATGGGCTGAGAAAGAGTGACTGGCCCAAAGTCACCCAGCTGGCTTTCATGCCTAAGGTGGGACCAGAATTCACAGTCTCCTGGTTTCTAGCCTGGTTCCTTCACCACTACACCAAATTATCTCTCATAAATCCCAACCAGTGAGAACTTTTAATGCACTGGATTCAACAGGTGGCTTAATTGGGTAAGATATATTCAGTCCTCTTGCAGCAGATAAGAATGTCCTTGCCTGGAGTCTGGAGTTACTAACTCAAGAAACAGACTTTAGAACTAATGCAGTAAAGGAAATATTATTGTTGCCATTCAATTGTTCTGACTCTTCTGGATTTAATGGATCTCAGTTTGCCAGGATTGTCCATCAGTAACTGCTTCTTTGAGTTGTTGCAAGTGTGTGTTGATGAATCAACAGTAATATCTAGCTATACTTTTCTGTTGCCTTTGATTTTTCCAAGCATCAGGGTCTTCTCTAAGGAGTTCTGCTTTAGCTTCATTTTTAATGCTTCCTGTGAGCCGTCTGGTTTGACTTCATCTAGTATTGAATGATTTATTCTTGCTGTACAATATGTCCTCAACACTTTTCTTGAGCACCATCCTTCAAAGGCATTGCTTTTTCTTCATTCAGCCTTTCTGATGGTCCAACTTTCACAGCCATATGTTACAACTAGGAACATCAGGCCTTGACATACTTACCTTTGTTGACAATAGGATGCCTCTACACTTGTTTTGTTTAGATTTTTCATAGTCTTTTTCCAAAGAAACAGATGTTTCTTTATGTCATGTAACCATTCTTACAGATTTTTGAACCCATCAGATAACATCTGTTACTCTTTCTCTCCTTCTTTGCCTGTCTGCACTGCACTGGCACTAGCAGTTAACATAAGCTTAGGTTTGTATTTGTGTTAATATTAAACATCAGACTCATCTTTCACTTTCAACAAGAGATCCCTTATGCCTTCCTTACTTTCAGCCACCAAGGTGGCATCATAAGCAGATCTAAGGTTGCTAAAAATTCTTCCAGCACTTTTAATTCCAACCTTTTTTTTTCTAGTCCAGCATTTCCCATGGTATAGTCTGCATTTCAGTTAAATAGGTAGGGTGATGGTAGACACCCTTGGCACACTCCTCTCCCTATTGTTATTGTTAATTATTATTATTAAATTTACTGGCCGCCCAAGTCCAATGGACTCTGGATTTTAAACCTGATCAGTTTACAAATGGTCTGGTACATCCATTTTTTTCAAAAGTAATTCACAATTTATTGTGGTCTACAATAGACCTGTAGTCAAAAGCCTTAGTATAATTAATAAAGGAAGAATAAATGTCTTATTTTATTTTTACACATACGCACACACATACTGCTATTGTTCTAATAAGGCTCTAACCAGTATACCATTTCCTGAAATTTTATACTCTTTTCCATTGTCCACTGGATGTTAACGATGTGATCTCAGGTGCCTCTGTCTCTTTTGAATCCAGCTTATACATCAGGCACAGTCCTCATTCCATCTATTGTTGAAATCTGGATTGCTAAATCTTCAGCATGTGAAATAAGTGCAGTAATTTGGGGGGCTTGAGTATTCTTTAGCATTTTCTTTTGATCTTTTCCCCACTGCTGCATTTTCTATATCTGCTTATATTTTTATCATTTAATTGATGTATACAGCCGCCTCACTCAGCATAAGACCCAGGGCGGCATACATCAAACAGTTATAAACTACAAGCAGCTGTTAACTGGCAAGGTTTTAAACAATTCTGCCAGTATTTCATCAACTCCTGCAGCTTTGTGATTAGCAATATTTTCTAGGGCCCATTAAACTTCACTTTCAATGTCTATAATTTCTTATATGTATATCCTGCCTTTCCTCTAAGTAGGGGTGAGCCCTGATTTTATTCCCACAATAATAGCCCTGGGAAGTAGGTTAGGCTGAGATAAGGTGAGAACTAAATTGCACAGACAGTTGGGGGACTTGAAACTGGGTCCCCTGGTGTCAACCTAACACTACCTTCTCTGGATGCAGGCAGATGGTGCGCTTAGCAACAGCACAATCCTAATCACATGTTTAGTAGAACGGACTCCCTAGCAAGACTTTTAAGAAAGTAGCCTTTGTAGTACGTTGTAAAATCTGTGCGTTTAACTTGATTTATAGAATGCTGGGATGTCAGCTGAATAAGATGGTTTTCAGGCAGGAAATCCTTCCTCCAAGTTAAACATCATCCTCTTCCAACAGCACTATCCTCCACCCACTTTGTTATGGTGAAAGGAGCCTCTTCTTCCCATTGTAAATCTTTGATTCCAGTCTACACCACAATCCCATACAACAGATTTCCAGAAATTCCTATGCTCTCCAACTGATGGCCATCCAGACAGGTTTACATATGGTCTATAGGGCAAAAGTGGCCATTGAATTAACTGGGATGGCCCCCATAACCCAGCCCCACATCCAGAATACGTTTCTACTTTTCTAAAAGGAGAATCTTCCTAAACCAAATATTGGAAAACTACCTACCCAGAAGGTTACAGCTTTGTAAACAGAGCTCCACCCCCAAATTAAGCTCTTCTCACAGTTGGAGCTCTTATCTAATTATCACATTTCTCATCTCTCATTCTTGTCTTCTGAATTTCTCATCCAGCTCTTTAAACAGGGCTTATCAGCACTGCAACCACAAGTTAGAAATTAGATTCAGGTTGGTTCCTTCCTTTGCTTTCAGTTTTGTGTATGCTCTACTAGTAACCCCTCTGTATCATGGCTTCTAGATTCCACCTTATATTTCACCTTCTCTGAATGTGTTGGATCAAACTTGGACCTCTTCCACAGTGATCATACCTGCAACACTGAAGTTCATGAAACAGTATTGGAACACATTGTAAGGAATTTAGGCCTGAGCTTGGGGAAAATATGAAAGAGCCGTTAGAGAGACTTGGACAAGAGATTACACAATCCAGAGATTGAAAGAAGCATGAGAAAGAAACTCGAATTTGATTTTGTTTAGTATAAGATGGGATTGAGAGAATCTTGGACAGGTTTTCAAGATTCTGTTACTATACCCTGTAACGATAAAGTAGAATTCCTACAATCCCTGCAGGCTCTGTTTCTTGACCTAGCCTACTTCGAATGGCTGATTCACATCCAGTCATTGGCATCCTTCTCCTTTTCTCTCCCTTCTACCTGTTAGAGCTACTAGCTCTGGACTGCAGTTCTCTGGACAACCACTAGACGACAGCAAAGAAAGTGTGTTTCCGATATCTCTTTGCTGCCATCTAGTGGTCCTTTCAATTTTTACCATCCAGCTCTTGTGTCCTAGCCGTAGATGCTTCTTGAGGGCAGGTACTGTTTTTCCTTAAGGAAGTATGGAAGACAAATGGGCAAGTAGATACCCTGAGCTACATGTGACCCCTGGTTCTCTTTCATAAGATCCATGGAGTTCCATCCCAATTCCAGTTAGGGTTGCCAAAAATCAGTGGCAGGGTTTCAAGGGAGCTGCAAAAAACATAATGCAAACCCTAAAATAGGCTTAATGTGGTTTTTAAAGGAAGAAAAAAAAAGAAAACCCAACATTGCAAGAAATTTCCCTGCCTTGAATAGAGAGACGCATCCAAGATTAACCTTCCATGCACTCAGGGACATAAGCTCTTATCTACCAAAGCTTCTGCCATAATAAACCCACCCACTGCATTGGTCCTTCAGCATTAATCTGCAATCAGCAGCAACAAAGACAACAGAGTCAAATGAAGCCAATATAGTTTAGCTCAATCTTTCTATGCTAATGATGCTTGTCTTTAGAAGTATCACAAGATTCTTGTTTTCCCTGCTGCTGTCCAACAGGACTATCTGCCAAGAAGTCAGGTAGGTAGCTATAGGGGTACCAAATTTGGGCTGCAAAAATCCTATGATCACTAGATGGTAGCAACATGTCCTCCAGATGGGTTGGGTTACAATTCCCATACTCCTCAGACAGCATGGCTTCAGGCTGCAGTAGGGTGAAACTTTTGTAGCAGGCATACCTACAGCTCAAGTGTAGCAAATGTGAAAGGAGATGTTCTCTGCCCAAGTTCTTAGCCATACAAGCTGAATTTAAGCATTCATTGGATGCCTCCACTTGCTGTCATTTAAGCATTCATTGGATGCCTCCACTTGCTGTCACGAAACAACAAATAAACAGCAATAAAATTAAGAATTCTGCATCCTTCTCTTCCCCACTGGCCAGTTCAGTAGAATCCAACCCAGCGCTGCTTGGTGATCACATTGGTGGAGCAACAGTGCCACCCTCTGTTTACTAGAATAATTGCAAGCCACAGCAAAGTCCCTATATGTAGGACAGGCAGAAGGCTAGCAGAGCGCATCCATGAACACCAACTAGCAGTCAGAAGACGCGATGAAAACTCCTTAATCTCACAGCACATGGACAGACTTAACCATAGTTTCAACTGGGAAACTGTCAGCATCTTAGACCAAGCGAAATCCAAAAATGCGAGGGAATTCCTGGAACACAGAGATAAACAACATCTACACACTGTTCAAAAGAGACAATAAAAAGGAAAACAAAAGACCAGAACATCTCCTCACCAACAATCATCACCCAGATAAGCAGAGATTACCACCAGGCATACAATCAAGCAGTAAGCAATATCCTAATCAAGGAACTACCAGAGGAATAAAACCAAACCCCCACCCCCACCAGCACTGGCAGGGCATGCCACAGTATATAAACAGAGAGAAACCTCATTCCATTCTAGCACTGAAGATGTTACCTAGCCGGGTAATGAAACGTTTGCAAGCAAACAACCAAGCTCAGAGAACCCCAAGGACCCCACAGTTCAACCCTGAGCTATATAGATTCTCTTCTATTAGATTCATCTATCTACCAATACTTTTTCATGCAAGTCTTATATTTTCAGCTCAGAGCTGAACTGTGGAGTCCTTGGTGTTCTCTGAGCTTGGTTGTTTGCTTGCAGATGTTTCATTACCTGACTAGGTAACATCATCAGTCCACTGATGCACATCATCAGAGTGCACATCATCAGAGCACTAATGATGTTACCTAGTCAGATAATGAATCATCTGCAAGCAAACAACCAAGCTCAGAGAGCACCAAGGATTCCAAATTCCCTATACACTCTTGAGGATTAATATACATATATGCAGGATCTTCCTTCCTCCCTCCCTCCCTCCCTCCCTCCCTTTGGGAGGACAGATTGAAAACCTTGGTATCTCAATAGGTAAGAAAGGAACCTGCGTTTTGTTCTTTAAACAGCAGCCCTCCTATGAGGAAGAGAAACTGGTTTCTTGTTCTCTTAAATAATCAAGTGCCAGTTTTTAGTGGGAACTTGATTTCAAACTTTTTTACAGTGGTTTTTTTAAATGCATTAAATGCATGGTTACAATTTATTACTTTTGCTATGGAGGGGAAATGTTTTCCCCAATAATAGCTTTCTGATAATTGCATATAAAAATGTATGTATGTATGTGATATATACTCTACCCTCTCTTCAGGAGCTGAAAGCAATATACATATACTCAATCCTCTTATTTTCTCCACAACAAGCACCCTGTGAGGTACATTTGGCTGGGAAATAGTGGCTGAGCCAAAGCCCCCCCCCCCCCCCCCGAGCTGCCATGGATGAGGGTAGAACCTGGGTCTCCTGGCTCCTAGTCCAGCAACTTAACTACTGCACCCCATTGGCTGTGTAAACCAGGATTCCCCAAAGTGATCAATATGATGGACTATCCAAGGGGCCAATGTTGCTGCTGTTATTTGTAATACTATTAGTTAAAGTGGTATTAAATTATTTTCATATAATAAATGTTTGGGGGTCGATGAACAATCTGAAACTTCATGAAGGGGTCAATGAGCTGAAGGGTTTGGAGACCCCAGGTGTAAACTAGCTAGCTAGCTAGCTAGCTGAAATATATATTGGACATCGTTGGGGAAAACCCTGCTCCAGCTTGGGATAGTAGCATACAATCTCCTTTCTTCTACTTCCTATGTTCAGAGGAGTTGTCAGTACCTTTACTCGAAGGCTTACTAAAGAACAGCATATTTTTAAGGAGGGAAAAGTTGAAGGGGGCGGGGAATATGAAGCAGCCCAGAGCAGACTCAGGGCCACCAGTGGGGAGCAGGGCATCATGGGAAATGGCAGGGCTGATTGGCTGAAACGGTGAAGAGGAGCTCTCTACTACAGCTGTCTGTCAGGAGAGGGCAAATGGGCAAAGCAATTGCATCACAGGGACACAAGCTCCACCCCTTTGGAAACTGCATTTCGATGCTACGTGCACAAAGGGGTGGAGGTTGCAGCACAAGGGAGCAATGCTGCTCTTGTCACTGGGACAAACGCCTCCGATGTTGCAGATTGCCTCTGCGCTCTGTGCTGCAACATCAGCCGTGTTGTCCTTGTGACTTCCCAGACAATAAGGGATGCCAATTTCTCCACCCCCAGCTTACAGAAACGGACCACAGCTTCATGGTAGAAAGTATGCGTTGTGTCTAGAAAATCCCAGGAACACCCGAACAGTCTCTTGCTTGAAACCCTGGAGAGCTGCTGCTACTACAAGTCAATTTATGGATTTCATTGATTTCTATCCTGCCTTTCATCTGGGAGCTCAGGGAAATATACGCAGTCTCCACTCCTCAAAACACTCCCTGCTGAAGCAACTGGGTGAGGTGGCTAGGCTGAGAGAGGGGGTCTGACTCAAATCCTTCCATGCCTGGACTAGAACTTGGACCTCCTTGTCCAGCACCTTCACTGTTACACCAGTGGCCCATCTTGGTCTGAGGAAGCACCCAGCACTTTTAACCTGGAGCAGCAACCATAAACCTCCCAGATGTTCAGGAATGTGGATGTAGGCCCTAAATGAAAGGAAGAACAGCACCTTTCACAGCAAGAATGCTGCTCTGCCTCTTGCAGTGATGTCCCGACATTCTTTTTCTTTCAAAAGCCTCCTTTCCTTTTCAACGTGGGAAGGGAGGGAGGGAATTAAGGCTACTTTCACACACAACTTTCATTTTGGGTCACTCTTGGCCCCTTTTCCCCCAAGCCAGCAATGCAAGGAATATCTTTCCTCTACAGGAAGGACAACTTCTTTCTGAAGACATTCTCTCCCAGAAGCTTTTTGGCACTGAGAGACTTTGTCCTATACAGGCCCTTTAAAAAATGTGGCAAGCTCTCAGTAGAGCACTTGAAACATTTTTTATTTACTTGCTGTGAGATGCCCAGAGTCATCTGGAGTCGGGTGGTGCCTAAATCAAATAAACCAGAGCCCATACGTACCTATATTTTTTTATAACAGTTATGTCAAAACTAGCACCCTCCTGTGACAAGCACGGTCTCCAGGCCATTGGGTTGAGATATTCCTTCAACTAATACATTTAAATGTTGATAACAATTATGTCAAAACTAGCACCCTCCTGTGACAACTTTGTTTCTGACTCAAGGCACTTCAGCTCAGCAGTGGGAATAGCCCAAAGACAATGTTTTTTCATTTCGTCACAGAGCTCTTGGCTTAGCATAGTACGGAATTTATGAATCCAGCCATTGTGGCTTAGTCAAACCTTGATTAGACATGCTAAGAGGATATGCAGCTTATTTCTAGGAGGAGATTGACTGTAGATTTTGGGACCATTTCTAATGAATCGGTGTGGCTTTTGGTTTTTTGAAAAGATGCTCCAACTCTCCCTACAGTCTCAGCATGGTCCCTAATTTCAAATACCCAAGCTTAGTAATCCAGTCACTGTCTTCATTTCTCCCTTTGGGGATCCTCCGTAAACATCATGTTAGCGTAAGCTGTTAGTATTGTTCATTCTCCAGAGCCTTGCAGATACACGCACTCCCCATTTCTCTCTCAAGGTATGTGTCAGAAGAGAGAATAAATGCAGTGTTCTGGCAAGCTTCCTCATAACCACATGTGTACAAGCACCCACTTACCACACTATGGTTTTTCCTCCCTAGTTTATCTTTACCAGAAAAATACTTAAAATTAGGGGAGAGGCAGATTGAGCAAATATGGCAGAATTGAGCTGGCAACATTATTTAATCAGTTTTATGCACATGTGCAGAGACTCTGACAAGGAGCACTGGCACAGAATTAGAGGACTACAAGGATGTCCCTATTTTTATGCTCTTTGGAGGGTACCATAACAAGCAGCAGGGTGATCTGGCACAGAAAGGAGCTAGAGGATCGGATGAAGAAGGAACAAGTTGGGGCAGTTAGAAAGTTGGGGATAAGTTACTAGACTAGCTTTGTCCCTCTACTGAGTGGTGCATTTAAAAATAAAGAGTAGGGAATCTTGAGTTATAAGCAGATTATTCTGATAATAATAATGATCATTCTCTTCCCCTCAAGCACTGGGATACATGAGAATGAGAAAAAAAGAACATCGTTCTTTTTTATTTAGAATTCCTTTATACTAGTTTGGAAACAAAGCCTTTTCCAGACAGTTTGAGCAATTAAAAATTTAAATTACAGCAGACATACAAACATTTAAATTTTAATTAAAAAGGTGATGAGAGCCAGTTTTGTGTAGTGCTCTAGTTCTTGTCCCACCTGAGGCACGAAACCAGCTGGGGGACCTTGGGCCAGTCTCTCTCTCAACCTTAGGAAGGAATCTAGGGCAAACCACGTCTGAAAAACTTGCCAGGAAAACTGCAGGGAATAGTCCAGATAGTTGCCAGGAGTCAAAAACTGACTCAAAGTGAGCCAGTGTGGTCTAGTGATTAAGGTGCCAGGCTCGAAACCATGCGTTCTAGTCCCACCTTAATCACGAAGCCAGCTGGGTGATCTTGGGCCAGTTCCTCTCTCTCAGCCCCAGGAAGCAGGCAAGGCAAACTGTTTCTGAAAATCTTGCCAAGAAAACTGCAGGGACTAGTTCTGGAGTCAACATTGACTCAAAGGCACGTATGCACACATGTGTGCGTGCACACACACACATTACACACACAAAAGTGATATAAAACAGTTAAGGCCAAAGCAGGAAAGAAAACTTGTATTTAAAAAGGCACCTAAATTTGTCTAAATTTCAAATTCTTAAGGGCCATAACCCATTGGAGAAGGTACAGTTTCTCTTACTCGGAGAAGTATGTGCCTGTGCCCAGACACTTGACAAGGATGGAGCCAACACCAAGAAGGCCCTCCTTCTTGTGCCTGTCAAAGACCAGATATGAACAATGGGCATACGAACAGCCCCAGATAGAGCCGATTGATTGATTGATTGATTGATTATGTGCTGTCAAATGTGTTTTCAACTCCTAGTGACCACATAGATAATTTTCTCCATGACAATCTGTCCCTAGCCTGGTCTTTCAAGGCTCCCAATGGTGCACTCATCGCCACTGTAACTAAGTCCATCCACCTTGTTGCTGGTCACCTCTTCTGCTCTTTCCTTCCACCTTTCAGCATCAGAGGCTTCTCCAGAGAGCTAGGTCTTCACATAAAGTGTCTGAAGTAGGATAATTTGAGCTCGGCCATTTGTACCTCAAGTGAGAACTCTGGGTTGATTTGTTTGATGATCCATTTATTTGTTTTCTTGGCTGTCCACGGTATTCTCAGGAGTCTTCTCCAACAGCAAAGTTCAAAAGCATCAATAATAATCCTATCTTGCTTCTTCGAAGTCCAACTTTCACTTCCATAAGGTGTCACAGGAAATACCATACAGCTTAAAAATAATTGCTGACAATTCCGTTTGGACATTGTCAGCTAATAAAGCTGTTCCAGAATCATACATTTGCTCTGATCACCAGACAGCTATATTTTTCCCAACTGAGATTACCAGGAGCTACATAAGATCTGGAAGACCAGAATTTTCCCCATCCCTGTTAAGTTATAAACTCTTTTCTCATCCACCCCCATTTTTCCAGGGCCTCCTTCCTGTCCTTTTATTATCAGCCAGACATGCAAAAGTTAATCCAGAAAAATGCTTTATTTTATTTTGCTTGATTTCTGGGTTAAAAGCCCAGAGGCAAGGGCTGGTTAAAAAAAAAAAACACAAGTTGACAATTACATCTGAGCCTGTCTACAAGATTCCAAAATTCAGCAGGCAAATGGCGTTTTTTTTGTCCAGGAGTAGAGAAAAAAAATATTACCTGTCCCCCTCCCCACCGCCTCCCCAGAGTTGGCTTTTGTTTTTAAAGGCACGGGAGTTGTGCAGAAATTCAACTGATACATCTTTCCCAGCGTCAAGAGGCTGCCACACAGCTGGTAAAGTAGGGGTATAGGTAAATTGTATCCCTAGGTAGTTTTGACTTCAGCTCCAATTAGCCACAAGCGGATTGGCCAATGGAACATGCTATAGTCCAAAATGCCAGTTCTCTGCCTCAGTATACAACATGGTTACATTCACACAACCTGCCAGATCAGACTAAAAGGGGATTGAATAGTTGTGGTTCAGCACGCTATGGCCTCTTTGAGCATAGCATGTGACGTGAACAACCACTGTTTTATTAAGCCCAGGCTTTTGGGATCAAACTAAGGTCAGTCTCATTCAAGTCTTTGTGGAACTGGCAAAAAGTGCAATAGAAAGAGTTTCATTTCCATGATATACAGCTAACAGACATGGAGCTCCACATTTCGACTTACTATGAAAATTCCCCTCTCACCCCTATGGGTGGTACGTGTCTTCCTCAGTCTCGGGTCCTCTACCAGAGGCCTGGGAGTTTGAGGGTTCTGTGCAGGATCTTAGCTGTTCCTGGCACTGCACTCTACTGGATGGAGAGCTCTGATGTTGTTCCTGGGATCTGTTGGAGCCCCTCTCCCAGCTTAGGAGTCACGGCCCCGAGGGCTCCCACCACCGCCGGGACCACTACCCCCACCAACCTATATATACATAAATTCATGGCTACTCTATTTTGTTTTGCCCTTTTCTCAGATCATGGTTGTGTGTTTGTTTATTTGATTTATACAGCCGCCCATCTCATTTTTACATGACTCTGGGTGGCTTACAATGAAATAAATAAAATACATCATATAAAAATAAAGAATAAAAATAAAACACATAGCAGCCGGGCATGATCTAACCCATCATCCACGCACCCAGGGCCCCAGGCTCGGGCACGAAACTATTGTTTTGCACTATTTGTGTGACATGTGGAAATTCACCAGAAGACAAGTTGGGATTATGACGTGCAGAGTTTCTTCTCGGGAATTTTTGCTGAGTTGCATGGTGCTTCAAGGCAAAATTGCCCTGTAGAGGACCTCCATCTTGCATGCCTGCAAAGTCAGTTTTTTGTATACATTTAGAGGGCACAAACACACAAATAGTTACGCAGTCCAGGACTTCTGCTAGGTAGTCTTTCAGGAAAATGTATCTGGGCTAATTCATATTTTGGCTCAGGAGTCTGCTCTCTGTATCTCCATGAGATGCTGTCTGGGCTGTGACCTTTCTAAGAGAGAACCATTCTGCAGATTGAGGAATGACTATACTGGACCCGTATCAGAGGTAGAGACACAGCAGAAAGACCTGCCCCCACATGGGAAGGAGACCTGACCAGAACAATAACTCCCTCAGAGATGCAGGAGAAGCCTCTTTTGTAGGTGGCTAGGTCAGATCCACAGAAACATTTAAATATTTGGGGGCCATGGCATCCCACTAGAGAACCAGAGATTCCTTTTTTCTTCTGCCAGGAAAAATGGGTATGTAATTATTTTTTCATTTTCATTTTTTCTTTTTGCTGGAGTGAACATATTGAAACATTGAAAAGGGAGTTCTGAGATGCTCTTTGGGCTAAAGCTGGGCCTTCCTATCAGATATGAGATTAGATTACTTCATAGTTTATTATGAAGCTAAAGCAAGTGATGCTTCAAATGTCTTGGCTACAATCTTATTTCTAAAGACCTTGCAGATTTCTCTATCTAGAAAGCATTTCTCTGAACTGAGTGCATATTCAAAGGTTGTCCTCTCTACTGTTACTAAATATATCTCTGGGGAACTTTGATGCTGTAAATTAAACTAAATTTGCAATTAAAAAAACCACTCATGCTCTGTCTTAATAGTTGCCTGACATGTCTATAATTTCTGGGGAAATGTTCCTTGTCAGCTTCCCTACTGCTTCGTGTATTCTAAACCCTCTATAGATAGGTCTTTATGTCCAGCCTCCTACGTGTGTATTGCAGAATAAAAGCAAATGAATTAAATGGGACTAGTTTCCAAATAGGTTTGCAACATTGCTCATCTGGGCTGCAGTTCTGTACCCACTTAGCTGGAAATAAATGCTACTGTAGACTTACTTCGAAGTAAAGCTTCATACTGTAAACATCCCTCCTGATTGAAACGAGCAGCATCGCCCTTGCTTCAGGGCTGAATTGCTATAATAACGCTTACCAGAGGAGGGCGACCTCACCTGTCGAAGAAGGTAAGGGCCGCCATCCTTCCGCCGAACATGAAAGAGAACTCTGTTTCCCGCCTGAATCCTCAGTCCTTGGCCTTTGTGGTATAAATCCTGCACAGGATTCCCAAAATTGCCACTTTTCCATCCAAATCTCGTCCCAACAGCATATCAGCGTTTAAGAGATCTCGGGTTATCCAAACTTAGGTGTAGTACCGTTCTTCACCAGCAGAGGGCAAGAACCACTTTTTGCTGTCTGACTTGTCGCACCATAGAATAAGTAAAACAGGATAAAAGGAAACACACGGTTAACCAAGTAGACCTGTTACTTAAGAGCTCCAGGGTAGGTAGAAAACCAGCTGGAGCAGCTTCCGTATCACGCCCTTCTCTTTTTCTGAACCATTTAAATCATTCTGTGAACCTTACATGTTATGATTAACTCACAATGGAGGAGCAAAAAACAAACCCAAAAGTCCACATAAATTTGGCGTTGAATCAGGAAGGACGATTGCCTTGTTTGGATGTCTTCTTGTGAAAGGGTTGTTAACTTTTTTGCCAGCATGTCTCTACAATGGTATCTGAGGCTTTTCTTGATAGGGATTTTGAAGTTACTACTTTTGCATTCAGGCAGGCAGGGGCTGTCAGATACCCCAGCGCAGGGCTAGATCAGCTACTAATTGAGAACGAGAGCTGTAAACTCCTAATTTACAGGGGAACTAATTCTACATAGGATGGGGAAGATGCATTATGTAGTTATGGAGAACAACGACTGTTTACAAACTAGAGAGCAACTTTTTAAAGTTGCTATGGTGTCCTAGATGTTAGATTAGATTGTAGTTTAAACCTCTCACTCAGTTTGGAATGTATGGAGCAATAAAATATGAGAAACATAACCCCATGAAACTGATTTACAGATTGACATTCATCAGGAACAGATTTCTGTTCATTGGATCACCAGTTATAATTATTGCAATATGTTCTTTAGGTCATCTCAGAAGTTACAAACTACAGTAGACTCTTCCAGGTTGACCCTAATTTTTTGAACAATAAAAAACTGGATTTTATATTTTCAAGAATGGGGACCAATCCTTGTTATTCTTCAGTTGGCTCACCTAAGCGTAACCTGAAACTTATGGCACCCAGACAGAGCCTATGTTGGATGTCTGCTGCCACCTTAATATGTCATCCTAAAACTGTGTAGGATCCTCACATTAAGCTAAGTCAAGCTGTAACAGTGTATTTTCGGAGCATGGCATAGCTTAACGTGTATACTCATTACACACATTATAATGGCCAGGTTATTTGAGGGACCACCTCTCCCCAGTCACATCTACCCATCCCTTCAGGTCCGCAGGAAGGGCATGTTGGGGGTCCCGTCCACGAAGGAATGTCATCTGATGGGACCCAGGAGGAGAGCCTTTTCTACCGTGGCAGTTGACCTTTGGAACATCATTCCCCCCGAGGTGAGGTTAGTCCCATCCCTACCAGCCTTCCAGAAAGCCCTTAAGACATGGCTTTGCCATCTGGCCTGGTGAACTGGCAACGTGGGTATGGAGCCTTCAAAATGGCTGTATTGCTAAGGAAATTGAGTGCACTGTCCCTCAGATGATTATTTTTTTGATTGTTTTTAATTGCTTTTTAAATGATTTTGGTTGTTATGTTCCTGGCTATTTTGTTGTATTGTTTCTGTGTTTTTAACTTTGTACACCATTCAGAGTCACATATATGAGATGGGCGGCCATATAAATTTACCAGATAAATAGTTTATGCAACCAAACTGTTTATGAAAACATCATTTAATGTGATGGGTGAACTGGCTCAGGCCATTTCCTCACTAGGGATTTGTAGCATCTTCTAGCGCCACTCAACTATTGTTGTGCAGTTTCGCAGTAATGAAGGCAGGCATTACATTGCCACGGTGGTGACTGGATAATGCTAGAAGATGCTCTAAATCACCACTGAGGAAACTGTTTTATTGTGACAAATGATTCAGAGGTGTGATTTACATATCATGCTAAGCCACAATTAAGCCATGCCTGTTGCATGAATCCAGTCAATTCTGGTTTTTTTTCAATAAAATCCAATTAAGCAAACCATGTTTTGCTTAAAGTGAGCCCCATGAACTTCAGCTACTTTACCATCACTATTATTTTATTTATAGCTTTGTTTCCCCCACCCCACCCTTAAGCATATCTGTTGAAGTATTCTGGAAAACTTGACAGTTTATACCTTCTTTTTGACCTTCAGCTTGGCCTGTAAAAGTGTTGTTCTATTGGGATTTTGATAAAATATCATATTTTCTGCCTTATTTTGTATCCCTGTGCTGGGGGGAATAAAACCCCTTTGCTGGTGAACTTTTGCTGTGCAATCTTGTCTAGTAAATAAAACAAAGTATTCGTTTGGCAGTGCGTATTAGCTCCTCTGCCAGACACTTGAGTGACTTGAGAAAGGGAGTAGACACATGAGGTGGTTGGGAACAGAGAGGACGGCTGCATTCCTGCTATTTTCCAGACTATCTGAAGGCTGCTAGATGGATCCAACGTGGCAGTTCTTTTGTTCTGCTGGGCCAGACCTCCTCCTTCCCTGATGCAGATCTGCCCCTTCCCTATGGGAAGACTGCCAGAGGCATATGCAAACGTTCATCCTTGCAGCTGCATCTCACCTGCTGGGCTGACAAGCGCCCGGTGGGTTCCTGCGTTACGTTTTGAGCTACTCTGCAACTACCCAGAGCCATAAGATGCTAAAGCTTGGGAAGATGCCAATACGTGGATGGAGGATGATCTGGCTTCATTACAGACCAGCTGTCTTGCCAGAGGAGAAGGAAGTTATTGGGCCTATTATCTGAATGCGGGAACCATGGAAAACAGGCAAGAAACACGAGGCCTGTTGCCAGTCTCTCTTCTTTCATGCTCATACCAGCAAACAATTCAAGCCAGCCTGAGATCTTAAGAAGATCCAATCCAGGCCAGCCTAAGGAGTTCCAGATCTAGTCCAGTCATGAGTTTTTCCAGATTAACTGGAAGTGCTGGATTCAGCCTGGAACATCTGCATGGAAAGCAGAGGCTCTACCACTGCTCTACAATAGCTTTTGCTCTCTAGCCTGGAGGTTTTCCTTCCAACTTTTGATTAAGATTGGTGGCTGGAGTCACTCTGTCGAGAACAAGGCTTTCTGAACACGCACAGAGGTGGCACCCACTTTCTGCAAGTACTGCCTTTGCGATAATTCAGAATGGGAATCCATCTTTAGGTCTCATTTCTAAACCGAAACAATTGCCTAATTTATGGCTTATTTATGCTCAGTTCTTAGTACTGGCAATTCAGCTGTTAGTGTTTTACATTAGATTGCACTGGATGTATCAGGAGTAGGCAGCTGCTGCTGCTGTCTTCCAGATGTTTTCTACTACAGCTTCCATTTCATTGCCATTGGCTGGGGCTGATGAGAAAGAACTGCAGTCCAAAATATGCAGAGGGCCTCTGTCTCTCAGCACTAAAAAAGTAGCTGCTGTCACTCACTCCTTCATTCACTCTCCATCTTGGTCTCAGATGTAACCATCATTGACTGAGAAGAAACTGAGCAAGTGGTTGGAACAACTTTGCCCTCAGCTCTCCTACGTTCTCTCTCTTCTGCTGCAATGATTGCCGCTGCTAACAGTTTTGCTAAGTCCTGTTGGCATCACAAGAACAATATGTTATATAAACCTTGCAATATGTGAGACAGCTAGAAACAATACGCCAGAGAGTGGAATAGAATGCAGAAAACATTTAGGACTTCTCAATCATGTTGTCTCCGTTTGCAAAGCCTATTTTGCTTGTGTTGTTTATCAAACACTCTACTAGGTTATATAAAGCTGCTGCTACATATAATTCACCCAGCTAATTCTGTATTAAAATATCAGCTGCCAAGTAAGGGTGAAAAGAAGAGATTCCCAGGGATTGTGTGACCCCAGCTTTTCCAACTGGGGAACAAATTCATCCTTAGGTCTGAGAGCCATTCACTTAGCTCTGTTGCTTTAGACTAGCAGTAACAACCACCTCTGCTGTGAGGGCCCTGGAGGGATCCACAATTCAAAAGAGATTGTTGGAATGCAGGACAGTGTGGGCTGGTCTCACCTGAACAAGCCACGGGCAGAGACTCTTGAGTCAGGAACTCTTCTCAGTAGTTAGCTGCTTGTCCACCGTTGCTCAGACTACCCGCCAGGCCTCTTTTGCAGCGTTGCCAACATGGTCAAAAGTAGCTGGAATGGCTATATATTTTCAAGGAATTGCTTGTTGTTGTTTTTTAAGTTTAGTTTTTTTTAGTTTTTATTATTCATCAGTAGTATCAGCTCTTCATCATCGTTATATGTGCAGCTTTATACGGATCAAGAGAGCAGATCTTTGCCCTGAGCAGCTTATAATCTGACATTCAGACCAACATCAGCATGGAGCATAGCTGGAATAATTTTCTATTCTGTTCCAGATTCATAGATGAGCAGGAACCCCACCCCCACCCCCACCCCAAATCCTCCCATGCGTGTTTCTTGGTGGGTTGCACATGTACCGTGTGCATATGGAGGCAAAAGATCCCCAGCGAAAGAATAGATTATTATTTCAGCCAAACGTGTTTAAAAGTGGGACAGAGAACCCTTTGTGGTCGGGGGTACCCTTGTAATTTTGAGAGCATTTGGTGAGCACACTCTCAACATGGCTGCCACGGGAAACTTACTATTCATAAAATGTTGGTCATGGTGAACCTGTCATAACAGGCCCGTATTCCACAAAATGAATTAGCCTCATCCTTGACCATGTAGTACCTTGGTAGGATTCAAAGGCACTGATCTAAATAAATAAGATGTAAGAGGCTGGTGCTTCCCCCCCCCCCGCCCCGCCCCTTTGTAACTATATGAAGCACTACAGGAGCATGGTGGACCCCAAGGGAGGTTTTTGGAGGACACGTTATTGCCTGCAGACACTACGTTGCCCATTCCTGCAGCCCTGAAGAAGAACCAGGAAGCTAGATGATGTCAGAGATTTCCGAGCAAAGGGGGCTTTAAAGACGGGGTTGAAAAGAAAGAGGCCTTGCAGGAGGTGGTTTCAAGTATATAGGTTAGCAAGGCAGAAAGAGGAATCTTTGGATGATCAGGAAATAAGGGGGCTGAACCCAGTAATTCTTCTAGCCAAAGTGGATAGAAAGTAGACATTTGAAACAGGCCTCATATCACAGGAGCAATAGATATACATAGACTACTTACAGGATGTTATTCATACAAGAGGCCTAGCAAACTTACCTGGGTTGTTAGATCATTTCCATGCAGAGCTCCTCTTAGGTTTGCCTCTGGATGCTGGCTGGGGAATTCTGGGAGTTGAAGTCCACACATCTTCAAGTTGCCAGGCTTGAGAAACACTCCTGTGGATGATCCCTGTGTTTGAATAAAAAAAGTTACAGTACTGTAGTCTCTTTCTTAATGCCATCCCTCCGCCATTCCCTTGGTAGTCCAGTAGCAGGAGTATTTTGAAGATAGAGGCAGTGAACTTATGCAGGATTTGAGAACTAACAGAAGGCTAATATAGAGATTTAAGGAAGGGCTGTGATCAGAATGACTTTTGGGGCACAGTGAGATGATTGTGTTACAATGGTAGCCTCCAGTCCTTCAGCTGGCAGAAAATTTACTAGCATAAGTTGCACTGTCCCAACTGCTAAGCCATGTTCTGTCTCAGGAATGAGATCAGTGAGGGGTGCTGTTCTTACTTTAAGGCTAAGGGAGGCAATTGGTTTACTCTGACATCATCCGCCCCCCAGTGTCACCTCTCAGCAGGAAAAGCAAGTGACGGAACAGGCAGGTATTTAGGAAGGAGACTATACCACTTTTCAAGTTGCCTGAGTGACAGATCACAGGCACAGAAGTGCTCTGCATCTGCAACATGTCTTTTGGGCTATTTCTGAACATGGGTTTAGTGTTCTTTTAAGAGTGTTAGACCCACATTGAGAAATAACCCAACGAACAGGTCACAGGTGCAAAGAAGGGTTTGTGAGAAGCATTTGGGATCCTGCTTTACCCCGCACCCTTCCTGTGCCCCATCAGATGGATTATCAGGCACAAAGACGCAGCACAGGAGGAAGCAGGAGGAAGTGACTTTATGAGCAAGCTGCATCCTTGACTAGCACTGCCAAGGAACGGTGATCCTGGTTGCAAGTGGCTACAGCCAGCAGCACTCAGAGGTAGCCCATGGAGTCGGTAAAACAGCATAAGTGTGTGCACAATGGTGCATTTTAAACACGCATTTAGTGTTCTTTCAAAAGAGCATTTAACCCCTGTTTAAAGGACAAAGTGCTAAACTTATCATGTATATGAAGACCCTGCATAAGATGTGCCACTGTTAAAAAGGGTTAATGGGGCCTGTTTTGTGCATTGGTTAGGGAGGTGCAACAATCAGCCCTTGCTTTTTTCTTTTTTTAACTCCAAGTTGGATAGAAAAAATAAAGTGAAGCATGGGAATAACTAATTAAAACAGCCTTCTCCAACCCAATGCCTTCCAGATGTGTGGAGGAAGGCTTAATGAGCTCCTGAATTAAAGGTGGGATATAAATCTAATAAATAAATAAAGCTGTCCTAGCTAATGGCTGGTGATAGATCTATCTTCCATAATAAAATCCATGCGTTTGGTTAGTACCCGCAGTACCGGTCTCCACCAGCAGAGGGGGGGTTCACAGCACCAAGATCTGTCGTTGAATATTACTTTCATTGTCCGTTTCCTTCACTCTTCCTCCATCGCCGGGCAAGGTATGTTTTTGGATGAAATCGCAAATAATTGCAGTAAATAAAATCCATATCCCTGCTTCAGATGCTGCCTGATACATCAGCAATAAAAAGAGGAGCAGCCATTTTGCAAAGGCGGATCATTTCAGTGTAGAGATAGCAATGCATAGTAAAAAAAAACCTCTCTTAAAATGTCATTAGCAGCTTCAGAAGTGCACCAGGCTATCAAGAAAAAAAACTCTAGTTTATGAGCTGTGGTTTTCCCACCCTGTTTTAATCCATGCAGCTATTTATTTACAATGCAGCTACCGCAGTTAGTGAGCTCAGCCTAATCTAACTCACGGGTTCGTTGGGGGGATAGAAGGGGAAAATGTGGAAGAACAATACATGCCAAGTTCTTTGAAGGAAGGGTATAATAAAAATGTTATGAAACAATAAAGGAAATTAACTCCAAGTTCTGCAAAATATCTTTCACGCCTCCTGAGGCAACATCTTGAAACGGAATCATAAATTACCCCATGCGTCGGGGAAGGAAAACTGCACCTTTTCTTGCTAATTCTCACTGAAAGAGAGAAGCTATCTTAATAATGAATTGGACAAGCTTTAAGTCTGTGAAAACTACTTTTTTTCCCAGAGCCCTGTACAAAACAGAGGCTTTCTAAGGCATTGCAAAACTGTGGAACGAGCCTTTCCAAAGCACAGGCTGAGGGCAGAAATTACTCTGAGTATCAGGTCTGAAGTTGGACCCAAGTCCATTTGCACACAAGCCCCCTCCTGTTCTCCTCCAAGCTTTCTTCATTACCCCAGCCAATTCCTTGAAGAGAAAAGATCTTCTGTTATTGTGATTGCTAAACCATTGGGGCTCAGAACTCATGCCAGTCCCTTGGAAATCACTCAAGGAACTACCAGGACATTGTGATTTATCTTCTGCTGATTTGGTCTTTGTGGCAGCAAAATTCTTTTTTTACCGGGCCAGCAACTGAATAGCTCAACATGGTGCAAGCCAGCCAGCCAGCCAAGCTACAATCTGCACAGGAAGCTGAAAGAACCCCCCCCCCCCCGTTTATAGTTTAAAAGGTTATATACGAAATGATATTATTTATTATTAATTATTATTAATGCAAAGTTATCATCCACATAATGTAAAACAAAATGGATAATAAGCATGTTAAATTATAAGGGAAATGATAAGTATTCTAAAATCAAAACCTGAGATCCATTCATATAATGAACATGTTGCAGGATGCTCCTTTTTTCTAACATCTGCTTTTATCTTCCATGTCTGGGTTCTACATTTAGATTATTCTTGTGAACATGGGGATGGAGAAAATATTCTGGCCCTGGGAGAAAATGCTTAATTCTCGTTGGCCAGTGTGCAGGAATGAATAGAGCCAGTTGGGTCTAGAGGTTCAGGTGCTGGCCTAGAAACCAGGAGATGGTGAGTCTTAGGCCTCCCTTAGTCATGAAAGCCGGCTGGGTGACTTTGGGCCAGGTACTCTCTCTCAGCCCAACCCACCTCACAGGGTTGTTGTTGTGGGGAAATAGGAGAGGAAGGAGTATTAGTTTGTCACCTTGAGTTATATATAAACAAGGTGGGATGAGGAGGATGAGGAGGATGTAGGCATTCTCTCCCTGTGAGAATCCCTTTGCATTTCAAACATCAAGCAGCAGGGGGCAGCGTGCTGCTGGATAAGCAGGGGCCGTACCTGGAGAGGCAACTGAGGAAGATGTGGGTGGATCACAGGGATGGCTAAGTCAGGCCCTTTTCAAACAACCGCTGTTTTCACATCCACCCAAAGTCCCAGAAACTTTTCTGTGCTGCCCTTTGAATAGCCTCACCATGACATCCTCACAATGCTGAGTGCTCCTTCTCACGAGGCAACTGCTGCTCTTCCAGGGGAGCACCACCCCCAGCAGCTCTCCAATGCCTTGTCCTCGTTCTCACTGGGCGATGCTTATTTCTGTGGTGAGCTACAAAAGAATCCAGTCGGGAGGGCGTTCCAGGATTGCATTTTGATGGCAACCCAGGTACGGAGAAGTGTGAAGAGGCAGGAATTCCCTCCCAGGGAAGCGCATCACCCAAACCCAGGGAGTTCCAGCACTGAATGTCGGAAAGCGTAACACTTGTGCTGCGCCACAGGCAGACAGCAAGCATGAGACAGAAATGTTGCACGTGGCCACCTGTCAGTCCTCCAAGGCAGACCAGACTAGAAAACTAAAGTCATGAATGCGAATGCTACTTTTATTATAAGGTTACAGTAACAGAATCTCACAAGTCTAAAAGTGCCTTCTCCCTCCCTGCCGTTATCTACAAGAGAACCAGGGAGGGTCCTGTCTGAGATGCTTACTCAGATTACATTTCTGCCCCGGACTCAGATTTCTTTTATCTGCCCGTGGTCTTGGTTGCAACTCTTCCTCCTGTCCCTCAAGGTTATTCCTTCTGCCCAGGATACCACTCTTGCCATCCCCAAGCCCTCAGAGCTGTTTTCCCAGTGGTCCTCACTGTGATTGTTGTGCGCATAGCCACAGCTGAGCTACGCTCCCTCTAGCCAACAATAAGAATGCGACTCTCTCCAGTCAACCCTCTTCCACCTCGCCTCGCCTTGCTGCTTTAATTCACAGTGAGGAACCCATCACCAAAGAAGAGAGATCTTGCAAAAATCCTTGAGTTCATACCGTGTTGCTCTGAAGGAATTGCCACTGTTACATGCACTCCCAGGTTGGGCTTATGGTCACACACTCACACACTCCCAGCCTGTTGAGGCAAGGGGATCTTGTCAGCCCCCCTTGCTTTCTACCTGGGCTTCCCAAATAGGTGCAGCTAGAGCAGACAAGACGCACAGCCCTGGGCAACAGCCCAGAAATAATTTGGGACACACACAATCACTTTCAAATGAATACTGAAGCCCATCAGGTTCTTTGGAATACATGGAGACCCAGTGAATTTAAAGTAGCAGCAAAACTTTACTGGTTACAGTGTACATTTGCTCGCTCACTCGCTCTCACACACACACATACACACGCACACACTTCCCCACATCTTTCTCAAATAGGCTGCCAGGCCCTAGCTAGAGGGATGGAAGCGACCAAGTCTGGATCTAAAGACAACTCAAGGAGTAGGTGAGCTTCAGGACCTCTTTTATCCCCAAAAGTTCTTGCTTTGTTGATTAGCTGGGATTGGGGCTTTTTCCATAGGCCCAATTCCTTTGTCTGGTTCAGATGACATTTTTTCCTTTGTTTCCTTAACGACTTGTTTCCTTCTTATCTACCTGGCTTTTCATCCCCTCTGCTTAGTGCCTGCTTCATCTTTAGCTATGGCAGCTTCAGCCTAGTCTCACACCACCAAGGAGAGAGGGGAGGGCCCAGGAGCCATCCGTGAGAGGCAGATCCCACCACTAAGTAGGATGTGGCCTACCACCAATCTCCATGGAGCTCAGCAACCCAAATTGCCCGATGAAAGGTTTCTGATTTGATCTTTGGGGCAGTCAAGTAGAAGGAAATGAACTGTCTGAGGACAGCTTCATGCACATTTCAGGGTGGGTTGCTAAACTGGGAACAATGGCAAAGTTCAGAGTGGAAAGACCTAAGATGAGATGACCCTGTGAGTGAGTCAAGCTGTGCCCTACAAGGGAAAACCTCAGATTTATCACAGAGGATTGTTCACCTGGCCTCCAGTATAGTGTGGGACAGATTGTTGCCATAGGCAAAATATATTGATGGACTGGTCCAAAAAATGTATGATTAGGGGCAATTCTGCTATATTTAATTTCCCACAATGCCCTTGAGTGCCCAAGTATTCCAGGTTATTCTGGGAAATTTAAATGAAGACTCAGATAGGATCCTGCCACTTAGCACCATGGACCAAAGACAAATGCTGAGGTCATGCCTGGTTCTCCCTCACACACATTCAATCGCTTATTTATTCATTTATGGCAGTGGGGAGGAAGGAGCCGAAAGTGGGTCCCCTTTCTCCATTCCACTGCGTATGGCTACAGCAGCTTTCCCCAATCTGGTTGGGGAAATCTATGTTGGACTGCAACACTTCCTGCCTTGAAATTCTGGGAGTAACATCTGGAGGGTTCCAGGCTGGGAAAGTCTGAATGACGCTGAAGGAACACCCATCTTGCTATTGCTATTTCTGATCATGGTTGGGCCAGCAGGATGCTACCCCTTTACTTTTTCATACCTGGCTACTTTTCAGTATTTGTTTCATTATTTCATCTTCACTTACATCAGCATCTTGAAGCTCTGCATCCTATTCCTTTGTACAGTTGTCAGCTTTTCCACCCTGGCTGCTGGATAAATGCTTTCGCATTGGCTAACTGCAGATCAGACCAACAATAAAGTTTACCTCCCTGCTGTTAAAAACTTCACCAGTTAATTCCCGCATATGAAGCTGATGTTAAAGGCAGAAGATGAAAAATGACCAATTCTGTCCCTGCCTTGGAGAAGAAAATTAATAAATTTAAATATATTGGGGGGGGGGGTGAGCCACTCCACGGTAAGAAAACCTCCCTGCCCCATATCTTTAGATGAACTGGGACAGAGCCTCATTGTGATCGGAAAAGACTGGCTGGGAGATCTTGCAGAGAATAAATGCCATTACAGTTTGCTTTGATGGATTTATTATTTATTGAAGATTTTATGCTGTCCTTTTAGAAGCCCACTTAGGGCAGTTTTACAAATTAAAAGAGTGCAATAAAACCATCATAAAATCTCTGCAGTGCACATCACAAAGGAGAACATATAAAAAGGAATCTGAGTTAAAAAAGGCGCCACTGCATGCTAGCAAATAATTTGGCAACCTCACCTGAGATCCTGCCTACTTCTGACTGCGGCATGGCAGCTTCTCCATTTTTGACAGCAGAAGTTCACCGGATACAGTATTTTCCCCCCTGAGCTGAGATGAATAAACCTTCCCTGCTGGTTGTCTGTCTGCCTTTCAGCGGTTTCTCCGAAGGCAAAGGAGAAGAAAATTTGGTTTGAACCTTCCTCACAATATATCCCAGTGTTGTCCAAACTTGGCCACTTTAAGATGAGTGGACTTCAACTCCCAGAATTCCCCAGCCAGCCATGCTGGCTGGGGAATTCTGGGAGTTGAAGTCCACTCATCTTAAAGTGGCCAAGTTTGGACAACACTGATATATCCTCTCACTTTCCATGGTGCCTTCCAGATGCTACTGCTATTAGTACTGTTCCTGGTACTGCTCCTCGTTTTTTATTTTCAGTAATGAAGCAACAGAATTGGTGGAGAAACGGGAAAAGGCAGGACGGGATAAGCCGTTTGTGGGCACTAAATGGCAGCCTCACCTTTTTTGGTGTGGTGGCCTCCAGAAATCATGCTAAGTTTGGGCTGCAAATTACTGAGAAGTAGAGTCTCATTTCCACCATTTTCAGTGGAAAAAGTCATTAAAAGAGCTGTGGAGTTTTCTTTTTGGTTTAATACATTAAAAAATAACTCCTCTTCCCCTAAGCCTAAACACACAACAGTTCACTGCAGGCCCAGTCCCGCCAGCATGTATGATGTTACTGATTGTTTTCCTGCCTGCTACGTTCCTTGACTAGCACCTCTCCAAATGCACCCTCAGGTCGCCCAAAGTTTGCCCACCCTTGTCTCTGGGGTCCAGGTGCAACTGATAAAATGTCAGTAGCTCAGGTCAGAACAAAGTTTGTGAGAAGGGTCTACAGAGTGACTGAGCTGGGGCTGATAGGAGATGTACTCCAGCACATCTGGAGGGTCCCGCATTGGGCCTTGCTGTGTTAGAGGCATCCATGCAAAGGTTTGAACTTCAGCTCCCATCCATTCTAGCTAATGAGGCATGACCAAGGATGGGAACTGTAATTCAACAACTTCCAGAGGGCTGCAGATTCTTCATCCTGGTTCTAGAATGGACAAGAATGGTCAGGAATGGATTCACTGACTTGGGCCTAACTTCTGACAGAAGGAGAGCAGACCAGAGCAGTGACTCATGCAGAGATGGGACAGGCAGCCTTAAAGGTAGGTATGCGTGAGGATGATAGAATGCTGCCTTACACTGAATCGGAACAATGGTATGTCTAGTTTCAAGATGCTTACAGCAGAATCAGAAACCTGTGTCTCACCAAAGACTGGCCTATGCTCCAATTATTTCTGAATCTGGTTGGGGCTGGTAATTCATTCACAAACGCTTTGTGGGCATTTACCCCTGGCTAACACTGTCTGCTTATGGCTCCTAGGATTTCAAGCAGGCTTGTCTTGCCAATCCTGTCTGAAAATCGTAAGGATACAATCTGGGACTTTCTGCAAGCAAGCTGGTGCCACTGAATTATAGATCTTCCCCTAGGAGTCTTCTCTGACATGAAACGCAACACAGAACCCTGTGACACTTGAAAGACAAATACGTTTTTGGCAGCATAAGCTTCAGAGGTCATTATCTGCTTCATCAGATTCCATGAATTTGATGAAGGGGACTGGGATCCACTGAAGCATAGGAATGTTGGTTTTTAAAATGCCACAAGGCTCTTAGTTGTGTTTACTATAAGACACAAACACAGCTAACGCCTCCGGTGCCAACACTGCTAATGCCAAATGCCCCAACCGCACTGATGCACAGAGGAATTAGGAGTACTCAGCAGAAACAGACTGGATGTAGGGAAGTCCAGAGCAAATGAGTCAAACAGAGTCAAACCTTTCTTGGAGCCAGGCAATTCAGGGTTGATTTTTTGGACCACACCCTACAGACACCCCTGTCTTCAAATCGCTGGGCTGAACACAGTTTCTGGGATGACTGGGCAAATCAAAGGGGCTAAATACTGTAGAATATTCACAGAAATAAATCACAGCTGCCCTACAGAGTGAGACAAACGCCATGTGTGTGAGCGCTTACAGAACTGGCAAAACTCAAGAGAACTTAACTCTGCATTCTCCTCCTCCTCGAACCACTTCTGTGACTAAGTAAGCTATACTACTAAACTGTAATCAAAATCTCCAGCTTGGAGCAGCCTTTGGATGCTTTCTGTAGATTCTGCACAACTCTGATTATATACAGCTTTGCCACACAATATGCCAGGGTCACTTCAAAATTCCAGGGTTGACTATCACCCCCTAAGGCTGGTGGTAAGCAATATTCCTTGACCTTATTCAAACCTACAATTTCCCTGTAAGATAATTATCCACATTTTGTAGACTGGGGATAAGGAAATCAAATTAAGAAAGAAGATATATGTACAGGTAATCCTTGCTTAGTGACTGCCTGGTTTAGTGACCGTCTGAAGTTACAACGGTTCTAAAGAGCAACTTAGCGGCCAGTCCTTGCATTTATGACTTTTGCAGCATCTCTCTGCTCTTATTTTCACTTGCTTATTTACCCCATACCAAGATGTCCTCAAAGAGAAAAAGAAGGAACTCCAGTTCAGCCGAAGGAAGTAGCAAGAAGTAAAGGAAAACTGAAGTAAAATCGTAAGCAGTTGCAGTCACATGATTTTCACTTAGCAACTGCTTCACTTAATGACCAAGTTGCCAGTCCCAATTGCAGTCGCTAAAGGAGGACTACCTGTATAAAAAGAGCCTTTCTGAATCAGAGCAAACTAGCACAACACCCTGCTTTCAGAAAGAATCAACTACATGTCTCTGGGAAACCTCCCCCCACCAAAAAAAATCCTCCCTGTCAATCTCACATCTGATGACCAGAGTTATATAGCTTCTAGATCCAAATCTATTTCACTATAGTGGCTAATAGACTTTTAGGTCTTTTAAAACTACAGAAATCAGTGATCCTCACCACATCATGTGAGGGTGTGTTCTATAAGCTGCTTGTGTGATTGGTTTTCTTGGATCCTCCAGGATCAGAGGAATAAGTGACGTCCATTCTCAGAATTTTACTCCCTTGTTGTGGGGAAGGCTGCCACTTTTCAAAGGAAGGCTCCTTGCATTTTATAGCTTCCTTGACATTGCTTGTGAACTACACCGGCAGCATCTTGGTCTTGTTTATCTCCTCTCTGATCTGTTATATAAGTCTTCTCTGAGCTTTTTATGAGAGGTGGTTTAAATAATTGCCTGATGATATCTTAGCCTTCTGACTTTCCCAGCTGCAAGAGTTGCCCTTCGGAGTAGAAAGAGAGCCACAGGGGAGAGGAGGAGTTGCTTAACTCTTTCTCCTCCATTAACTCAGAATCAGGCTTCTCCAACTGTTTTTCCATCTCCAGGGGAAAGAGGGACGCAAGGGGGTTTCCACCCTCCCATAAATGCACAAGCATCTTGGGAATGGGTTTGAATGACTGGGGAAAAAGACAAGGATTTTGGAGCAGGCTTTTTGATATGTTGTATCTGCTTTCCGTTGTGTGCAATGATTATACCACCCTATGCCAAAGGGACATGTGTTCTGATCAAAAGGTTACTCATTTCTTCCTCCCTCTGAAGCCACATTATACATAATAGACCTATTGCTTGCATACTTTGCATATTTTGCATATGCAAATAACACGTACCTAGATCAGGGTTTCTCAATCTTGTCAACTTTAAGATGGGTGGACTTCAACTCCCAGAATTCCCCAGCTGGGTGGATTTCAACTCCCAGAATTCTACCAGCCGACAGCCCTGAAATTGCTAGGGGGTCTCCCTTCCAACTTCTAACCCTGCTTAGCTACAGTTGGTGACGTGCTGCCGTCAGATGGAGACCATGTCTTTATTGCTGCCTAAATACCCCCTCCTTTTAGTTACAGGAGAGGGCGTCTATGCCATGGTCACTGGGGTGGGGGTTGCACTGATCCTGCTGGTTCCCAGTTTACAATATTAGGTCTCAGATGTAGAAGCTATTCATTCATATAAGGGTTGTCGTGCTGCCCTTCAAAACCAAAGTTTTACTAGGGTGGGTTACAAAACAGTTAAAAAGCAGTATCTAAAACTTTAAACTGCAAAGAGCAGCTATATCCCCCTGAAAATAGCTTTAAAATATCTTATATAATTAAACCAATGATGAAACCCTGCCTGCGATTCTTCCAAGAACCGTCTCTGGAAGCAAGCTAAATATTCCCTAAGACTAGCCATTTTCTATTTTGCCTAGAGTGGCCAAATGTTCATGGCTGCCCTTGGGCAAGTCTACAGCCAAGCAGTCTTGTGACTTCCTCTAAATTTTCCTGCAGTTTCCAGATGGCCCTTGCTTCTGAGAGCTTGCCACAATAAAACAGTGGCTTTCTCTGCTGAGCAAGAAAGCAAAGGGTCTAAATTTTCCCTCCCCCATCCTTCCCTCCCTCCCAGCACAATCCTCAATGGCCTTTCTGTAGGAACTACGTGGATGAAACCCTCCAGCATGTCTGAGCTGAGGAGGTCCAGAGAGTTACATTTCTTGAGGCCATTGCTTTACTGAGAGTTGAAAGCATTTTGAAAGAGCAATGGCTTCTTACGGCAAGCATGTTCCTCCTCTTGCTACACACAGGTTTGTGCATTGCTTCAAAAAACTGCTAATTTTTTGGGGGTTAGAGACAACAGTGCATCAAGAAGGAAGATTGATAGATTGATAGATTGATAGATGGATGAATGATAGATAGATAGATAGATAGATAGATAGATATGCACACCCGCACACATACCCAGGCATTATGGGTAATGATACCTCTCTGAAACCATCTTCAGACAGACAGACATCCCTATCATGCTATTCCTTGATTGGAGTAAAACCCCTTAGGAAAAGTGCAGAAACGGAATAAGAAGCTGTAAGCCAAAGAAACTGGAGGCAGGAGATAACATTTGCTTGCTCATACCCCAAGGTTTCGCAGCTCTTTTTTTTTTTTTTTTAATTCCTGCAACAAATTAACACTGCTATTTAATATATCCAAGAGGAAAAGACTCCAATTGTGTGGGGAGTGGAAGGGGGGATTTACTGTTGCCCTCTTCTCAGGCCTCTGACAGCTACAGGAACCCGCTCCTCTTTTGCTCCTGCCTCTGATACTTACGTGGAGGAGATGAAGTCAGCAAAGGCAGTGCTGAAACCCCTTCTAGCTGCTCCCCCAAGTGCTGTCTTTTGCATCTGACCACTCTCCCATTTATCAAGTGAGTCAAGATTGATTCAAAGGCACACACACACAACTTATACAATGGATGGGGCACTTGACAATCTGTAACCTCTTATGTTTGATGGCAGCTATTTCACTGCAGCCAAGCCAACCTGGATCTGATCAGGACCTGGATGGTGGGCCTATGAAAGCAGAATGAAATCAAATGAATAGCATCTGCTTGCACATTGAGAATATTATCGCTCCCCTGCTTTCTGATAAAAGTACAGATGTTCTCCACAACATGTGTCCAGTTTCCCTTTGGAGCCATCTGCTCGAAGGAGTGCATTCAAAGCAGGAAAGGGTGCTCTGCGTTTCTGCCCTTTGGGGAGTTAGAGAGAACACGCAGAGCTTTTCTGTGGCCTCCTCGGTCTTTGCCTTGCCACCCAAATTCAGATGGCCGCATCTCTGTCCTTGGGAAAAAGCTACACTTTTACATCATACTTCAGGGTTTCCGTAGTTTTTGCTGCTGTCTTTTTGTATTTAATTAATTATAGTGTTGTTCTGATTTTAATTTAATTTTTCATTTTTTTTTAAATGTTGCTGTTTTAGATTTTTGTAAGCCACCTAGTATTGGGGTTGGGTTGGGGAGAAAGAAAGTAATAAATAAATAAGGGGCAGGGGATTGACTTGGGCATCTCTCATGCTGAGTTTTCTGCTTGTGATTATTCACCTGGATTTATTCTTAAATATGAAAGCTACATGAAAGTCCAGATTTTCAGCTACATTTGAAATTATTGATCGGAAAATCCCTCGAGGTCATGGTGGGCTATCCCTTTCTTACTTCTCAACAAATCTAAACAAAACAAGTAATCCTATAGACTGGAAGTGTGAAAAGACAAGACAGTAGCCTGCTGGTGGTTCTCTGGTCAGTTTTTGGAGGATCAGGTAGAACCTGCAGGTTGGTGGGTCTCTTATTTTGTCTGGATGGACTCTGGACTAATCCAGTTTATGCTGTTTCTAGCTGAAGTATGAATCTGAAGCTCTGCAATAAGTCCTGTTGGGCTCAATATGGCTTTGGGAGTACAGACTATAATCTACATATTCCTTCCTTCCTTCCATCCATTCATTAGATTTATACTTTTCAGGAGCATAAAGTGGCTTAAGTGGGTATCTTTTCCCATTTTATACCCACTATAGCAACTCAGAGAGAGAGTGAGAGAGAGAGCAAAGTCCTTGGCCAAGCGTGGATTTAAACTTGGATCTGCCCAGTCCCACTCTGGCACCTTAACCATTAGACCAGTATATCTCATCCTCAGCAACTTTAAGAATCTGGGGGATTCTGGGAGTTGAAGTCCACACATCTTAAAATTGGTGAGGATGAGATATACTGCATTAGGTCATATTAGTTCTCTTTATTGTGGCTGGGTCATGGAACACCTGGTGAAACATTTAAAAAAATCACGTGGGATACATGTTAATCTGCTCTTACTTTTGAAAACAAGCGCCCCATCTCCAATACTTGCAAACTGTAATGAGTATCCATTGTGGGACACTTCCTCAGAGGAGAACCTTTACTTTGTCTTCGAGAAGTATTTGTGCCTACATGAGTGTGTGGTGTGAGTGTGCACTATGACCTAGCTCACCCATGGTTTGCTTAATCATGAATTACTGAACAGAATACACTGCAAGTGTCACAAGACACTAAGCTCTGGATCCAGAGTGAAATACCCCCGGTGACGCTGGACCTGCTAGCACGTTCTTTAGTGCCTGCAAAACTCCCTGCCCTAGATAATAATTTTTTTTAAAGATTCTTTAATTAGAAAAATGAAGGGAAAACTAGCATGCCGTAGAAGAAAGCACTGGCATTAAACATAACCTGTATTTGTGGCCATGTCTCTTAGCTCACACAGATTCCGGAAACTTTCTTAGAAAATTAAATGGCGAGTGGCTATAGTGCAATGCATTGCGTGTCTTCTGGTACGTGCAGGACTATCATATCTGGGCTGAAGAATTGGGGCAGATACTAGGTGGCATCAAAATCTCTTTGCCATCCTCTAGTGGTTGTTTGGATTTTTGCAGCCCAGGCATGGCAGCCCTAAGTACATAGGCATTTTTGATTTGCTATACCTGCTATAGCAACTATTTTGGAGGAACGCTGACAATCTGCTTTCAAAATTCCAAATGGAGTCTCTGGCCCCAAACGTTAAGCTACCCACTTTTGTTTATAAACCACAGCATCAAGGTTTACATACCTTGCCAAGCCAGCACCAAATAAACCATGTTATAGTGGAGTACAATATGAGAAGCCAGCCTATGTCAGGGCTTATCAGTATTTGAGAAACATTTGGAGATCATCAAATATGCTCCTTAAACTATAGTCCTATAGCTACATGTAAGTCCCACTGAATTTAATAATTGCAAAGTATGAAGAAGATCTGCGTAGGCCCATGTAATTAATCTCAAACATTTAGAAACTAATTTTCCAGAGGTTTAGGGGAAAATAGTTTGCATGTGCTTAGGGGGATTCCTCCATGTTGTGAGATATCCCAGGGACAAATTGAATTACACCAACTCTAGGGATGTTTTTATCTTCATTGATGGCCAGTAGTTGCTTAGCTGATATTTTTTATGCCTGGTAATTATAGCTACAAGATACAGAATCATTCATTTTTGGGGGAAAGGTGTAGGGCTATATGAAACAGTTTGAAAATAAAAATAGCAAGCAAAAATGACAAACACTGAAAATTTAAAGGTGACAATTTGCTCTAAGTTCTGCACACTTTTTCCAAGTAGTTCCTGTTTGGAGGCTTGTCTGTTCCACCAAATTCATTTGTATAGAAACAGACGTCAGAGACTGGCCAAACAACACCAGCAGTTCTTCTGAGAAAGAAGCCGGTATTGGAAAATCACGACCTCCTCTGCCCTCAGTTCAGGAGGCTACAAACAGTGCACAAAACATGGAACAACGAAAAGTGGGAGAGGAGAGTGAAACTTAAGGGAATTTGTTTTACACATGGATGGATTTGCTAGGAACGGAAGGCAGAGAATGGGAAATGCTTGTTGCTGGGCTCTGAAAGAAATATGGCTTCAGAAGACTAGATTTACAATGTAAGCCTACCATGCCCAGCTAGTGGACAGAAGATAGCTCACTTCAGCAGACCTTGAAAAGTTGAGGACCAGACTCGGTTCTTGCTTGGATGGGACACCACAAGGAAACCCCAGGGCTATGAACTAGGCTGGGGAGTTGAAAAAAAAATGCAGCTGGAGGAAGACTTTGCCCTTAAGTTTCCCTTAAGCGGGAGTGAAGCAACTCAAAGTTAAAGGGGTACCAGAGACTCCTGGGTTCTGGATTTAAAGCCACGAGATCGGGGCTGAAAAAATCCGGACGACCATCACTAGGATGCTGGCTGCCCGGAGCGTAGAGCCTACCGGGTGGGTGCGTGCGTGCCAGCCAATCCACGCATGCGCATGGTGGCCGGCACCCGCTTTCCCTCATTCTTCGCTCAGCCCCTTTCCGCCTCGCGTGCCGCCGGGCGCGCTTCCTCTCCCCCTCCCCCTCCCCTCCCCTCCCCTCCCCTCCCTCCCCGCCCCGAGGCCTCAGCACGTATCGATTCTTAGCACCCCTCCTTTTCCTTTCTTTTAGCAGATTTACGGCTCGGCCTTTCCAATTGGCTGGTTGGGCTGACAGCTTTGATTTAGGGGCACCCCGGATTGGCTGGCTTTTGACAGGGTTATTGATGGGCGCTGCGCGATTGGCCGGTCCGGACGTTCTGCGGAAAGGAGGGGGACATAATTTACGAGCCGGGCTCGGCTAGGGTGGCGTTGGGCTGCAGCTGCAGTGTGGAATGTCTCCCCGAGGGCTGAGGCCGCGGGACGCTCCTCCTCCTCCGCGTAGGCTTCCCTTTCGTTCCTCGTGGCGACTGTCGTCCTTCAGCTTCTGCACTCCAGATCTGGGAAAAGTGAAGCGGATACGGCTCGGGTGGGGCTTCATTTCACCACCAATATGTTACACCCAGAAACCTACTTTTGTACGTGGGTCTCTTGGTGGCCAAAACGTTTCCTTTTCTGCCAACCCAGCAAGATTGTTGATATTATCTGCGGGGGGGGGGGGGGTCGATAATCCAATTCAGCGTGGCATAAAAATTCAGCACGTGAGGGAGTAAAGGTAGCCTTCTTTCAATCTATAGGACGTAAGCCAGAACAATATTATTGTATAATGCTGTATTAGCAGTAGTGTGTAATGAACTCAAACCATTGTGTATTTAACTTGAATTTTGCTACAATAGACTCCGTTCTTAACTACGGGTCATCCTTAAATCGGATGTTCTTAACCCAGGGACTACCTGTATTAGTCCTGTGGTTTAACACATAGGAAAGTTTGAAATCTTAACCTGCGATTACAACCTGGGCAGCACGTGGCACTTGATACAACTGGAGATGTATTCACCCTGGAAAAAAGTTACGATCCAAAAAAAAAAAAAAATCTGAATTGAGACCGAATTTATGCCTGTCAAATTGTACAACCCTTTGCCCCCTTCCCCCAGAATAAATGTCATAGATCTGAGCATCATAGACAACTTTTAAAATCTCAAAACACATTTTTTTAAATGAAGCACTGTTTTTCTTCGACAACAGTTGACTAGTGAGGAATATGCATGTGGAAATTATCTTTGAATCTGGCACCAAACTGTGCACATGTTCCTGCTGCTTAACTGGTAAACTGGAAATACTGGAAATGTTCAGACAGGTGCGTCCGAAGTAGTGTAGAAAAACAAGGTTAAGCCTTCACAGCTTTATGGGACAGGCAGGGAAACTGGGCCGCCTGGAGCTTCTCTAAGTGCCTTTTTATAAGTGAAATTATGGTAAACTTGCATTTTTAAAAATGGCAATCTGTGGTACGCATGAATGCCCAGTTACCTAGGAAGAAGCTCACTGAGCAGAGTGGAACTTACTTTTAATTACACATGTAGAGAAAATATTAGACTGTTATGCTGCTGTCTGAGCTGAACTATTCAGGAAGTGCGAAAAGTCTTGCAGCCTAAAAGACAGCCTTCTAGTCAGAGATTCTTGGGGCTTTTCTGCCCTGCAGCAATAGACTTCTGGGCTCCTTCTATGCATGAAGTGGCTGGAAATGAAGCTGGATTAAGAAATCCCTGGATTGGTGGATTCTGCTGGTTCTTTTTTCCTTCTGGGCCCGTGAAAAGGAGCAAGCAAGCAAATGCCCCCTTTTTACTATTTTTCCAGTCCCTTGGGCTAGAAAGGGAAAGTGGCAAAACTCTTGTCAATTTCACTTGGCTTAAAAAAGGAGGTCTGACTTTCTACTTTTCCATCTATAGAGAAGGAACTGGTGAAGAAGAAGAAGAAAAAAAGACAGGTCCACCACTTCACTGTCCCATCAGTGAACTTATTAAAAAGACCCCTGCCCATCTTTTCACTTGCTGAACTTCTAAAAGAAATGGCTGTAGAGGGCAATGACCAGTGATCAAAGCGGAGGGAGCATTCCTGCCACAACACACAGTAACAAATTGGAGAGGAGGTGTTGGCCTAAAATGAAATGAGCACAGTGGTTGAACCAGACAGAGCCGCTTTCAGTGGCATAAATTAAAAATCACTACTTTTGACCCATAGCAGAAAAAGGTGGGTGAAGAACGCCTTTCCAGTGGGCTGGGGGGCAGGCAAGGGATGGACACTCTATTCCTGCTCTTGAGAAATGTCAGGGGCCTGAACTTAAGTGGGGGCATCTCCTCCCTTTGGATACACAAACTGAGTGAACTACCAGATGGACCTTATTTCAATACTACAATCGGACAACATCCTCCACCTCATCTGAAGGTAACACCTTGTTTTTTTTATTGTACGGTGGACACAACTGTTCTCTGCCAGTGGAGGTGAATGGCTCAGGAGAAGTTCAGCAAGTCACCTCTCTCTGTTTTATCATGACCACAAAGACGTGAGATAAATCATTCACTATAAGAACCACCGAAAGTGAATGGATAGTGAGCCCCAAGAGTCTCAGAAGATGTCAGCACCCACCTGACAGCTGGTTTCAGAAGTTAATAATGGGACCACCCCCAGGTTTGAAGGAACTCTGGGCAAAGTACCACAAGGCTCTTTTCTCTTGCTTTTACTGGCTACCAACATTTTCACAGATACTCATCTTGCTTCTCCCCCCTGCCTATCACTTTTACTGTCAGCACTTTGAGGTAGATCAGGTCAGGAAACAGAGACCAGAAGAAATACTAGAACTTTGCTTTTCAGTATTGATATAGACTATAGTAACAGAATCTTGAAAGCCTGACGGAGTTTCTCCTCTGGCACAACATTCTTGAATTTCTTTTTCATCTCTTCCTGTCTTTCTGGGCTGAGTTCATGTTTTCCTAATAGCTGCTGTGTACTTTCTTCAAGGCCATCTCTCTACGTTTACTTGAAGGTGGCAGCTACAGGGAGAGCTTTCTTTCCCTCTCATTGTCTTCTTGCCTGGCATCATCATCATGGAGGATACAGCACCAGCCTCATGGTAGGAGCCAACAATCTTGCTGCTGTCTGCTGAGGCTGGTTCAGCTCCTCCCTTGTAAAGATTAAGCAGGGAAATACACATTTTTTAAAAAGGGATCTGTTGGTTACAACTACAGCTGACTGGTAATGTAGACCTTTCTTAACACGTCCAGATTTGTGCTCCAGGGCAATAACATCCACAGGAGGAGATAAAGAAAAGATGAAGATGGCCACAACTTCTCAGTGGAAGCCCCACCTCTTTTTTACCTGCACCGCAGCAGAAGCCAAAAAGGGCCAAGGCTTTGTGTGGTTACACTGCCATCCTGGGTTTTGCGATCCCCTGCAGTCACCCTTGTCTCAGGGTCTGGCTCTGTATACACCATTAGCCGGGAATAAGTGCTGCCGTGTTCGGTTCATTTCATTCGTTATCCAGTTTGTTTTTTTTTTGAACAGCCAAGGTGTTCTCTGTATTCATCAGACAACATATTTTGAAAATGTTATTTTTTTTAGTATATGTACTGGCAAAAGATGCTTTGTTGTCAACTCTAGTTATATTACAACTAAAATGTAGGCAGATTTTATCCGTTGCTGTGTAAGGATCTTAATTTACTTCACTGATTAGAGACAGGACATATCAACCCCACAGAAATTTGTACTTTTGTTTCTTATTAAATAAAGCAGATGTGGGTAACTGTTTGTCCCAGGGCTTCAGGCAACTTTCATCCAGACTTCAAAACTCCTCTGCAAGATGTAGACATCAGCTGCCTTTATTCTGGCTGGCTGCTTAACAGGGAGGAAGAGAGAGGGAGAAAGAGAAGAAAGGGGAAAGAACAGCTACGACTGTCCCCCCCCCCCCCCCCATTACTCCTGAAGGAATCTGGTCTAAGGAGTGGGAAAAGGACTCTCCAACAGGCTTTCTAGAGAGAGAGAAAAACCAAGAAGGTTATTCTGAAGAAAAAGGTGAGGGGAAGACAGCAAATGGATTGCTCTGGAACATGACAGAACATCTGTACTGTTGGACCAGTGTTTTGGCAACTTGAAGATGTGTGGAGAATTCCCCAGCCAGCATGAGAAATTCTGGGATTTGAAGTCCACGCATCTTCAAGTTGCTCAGGTTGAAAAACACTGGTTGAACACTTATTGCACTACTGTCTCCATTCATAGATTTTGCTGGCACTGATAGCATTTCCACAGGTAGTCCAAGCAGAGATGACTATTGAACAAAAGAAAGATGTCTTTGACCAAGAAAGTAGGGATGTGCAAATCCATATAAATCTGGTTTCCTAGTAGGGCAATATTCTTGTCTGGATTTTAATGGGTTGTTGTTTTTTTTTGGACAAGGTCTGCCAAAAACTTCACATTTGTTTTCATTCACAACATATTGGGGGAAGTGGGAGAAAAGAAAAAACAAATATGAGAGAAATTCGGGAAAGAGAATAGGGGAGGCAGAATGAGTTGGTTTGGAGGGGGGAAGAGAGGAAGCAAAGGAGAAAGGGAATGAGATACCTGGTGGGATGGAAGAGTGCTGGGGCGGGTAGGGAGAAATGTGGGAAGGGATACTAAGCAGAGGGGATTGAAGCAGCCAGAAATGGTGGGGAAGGTCAGAGATCCAGGGGTTTCTTTGCCCAGCAGTGTTGCTGAAGACCAGTTTCTTTGATTCCGATCTTTGCCTCATACAAACCTTTTCACAATACATTTCTCTACTGTAAACCACCTCTTTGTAGGCTGAGTAACAGCCCTGGATTAACCATTAAGCACAATAAACATGTGTTTTCCCCCCAGCTGTCATGCCCTTAACTCTTTCACTGCCACACTGACTTTAGTTAATTTTTTTGTAATTGTCCTTATCTGCAGTGTTTGACTTTAATCTGCGTTAATTTTTTTCCCCCCTTTGGCACGGTGAGTGACTAAAGTTTAAAAGTTTGGTTTGAAGGTGTCATTGGATATCACATTCGTTTCCATCTTATGGCATCAGAGTTTTGCTTCCAGTGAGGGGGCACCATTGTTGGGCTGTGCTTAGGGCATCCGTTGGCCTTAATCCGGCCCTGCTGACTAAAGACAGCTTAAGCTAGCCAAATCCATCAACTGCTGCTTGTCTGTGGTGTGACCAAATTTATTTTAGCAGATATCACAAAGAAACCTGTGGCTAATTTATATGCAAGAAAGATGTGTCAATGTTCCTCTTTCAAAGTCTTACCTGTTTCCACCCAAGACCTAGGAAAATGATTGTCGTGTGTGCTAGTCTTCCTGTAACAACTGTAAGAGCAAACAATTTATCCTTGAAGATGCTTACGTTTCAAGCTTTTTTAAAAGTATCAATTTTAGTTATTTTAAATCTTGTGCCTTTTAATTTTTTTTTCACAGCCCTTTTTTTGACCTGTCATGCCTACATGGCAGCCAAATAGACTTTCTCAGGATTCTGGCTCAGCCCACAGGCCAAAAACCGAACTTAGTAAATCCTGCATTACTCCATCATACTGCTCCCTGTCACTCACAGAAATTGAGGTCTTAGTAGCTGTTAGCCCTGCGGAAGCACAACCAGCAGTACTAGCTCTATCTTTATTGTAAGGTTACGTGTTAATCTTGCAAGACAGAAAGTATTTCTCCACCCTTTCCTTTTACTCTCCAGAAAACTAGGGAGGGTCCCTTCTGAAATGCTTCCCATGCCCTCTCTCCTTCTGTGGGCTGAGAGACCTTTTACACGCCATTATAGTAGCTGTTCTGTTCTTTGGGACACAGAGAGAGGTCCATAATCAAATAAGTGACTCAATTAGTACATTTTTGTAGATGCTGGAAGAGTCATTTTGGATCCCACCAAAGCCCACCCTAATCCACTTTAAATCATTAGAAGCTGCTTATGAGAAGCCCAGAAGCAGAGCATGAGTGTAGTCCTATTTCCTTTTTCAACTTTTAAACCTGGGAAACCATTTATCTGCAGAGCTCTGTATTCAATCAGGCCTAATTTGATAGAGGCTGTGGGGTTGGTGGGGCTAAAGCAAGTACTGGGGGTGGCCAGAGCCACACTAAAACTATGTGGAGAAGCCTGTTCTCAATCTTATTCTAATTCTTCCCTTCCCATCTTTCCCCCACCTAGCAGCCTGAAATGAACAGCCAAAAGCTCTTATGAAAAACCTAAATTATCTCTTGCTGGTACAGGTAGACTGTCTCAAGGTAAGTTTGACTTCTGATGACTATGTGGGTATATTGGTGTAGTTTTCTTGGCAGTCGCATGGAGGTGTTTGCCTTCTGAGAGGGAAGGCCTTTGAAATAAGGCTCAAGGCTACATGCAGCTGAAGTGTTTCAGGTTGCCCATCCCAGTTCTAGGCTAGGATGAGCCTAGGTGAGGATTATGGGCTACTTGATGTGTCAGAATTCTAGAATGCCTTGGGACTGGGTGTCCTTTCCCAGTTTCCTCGCTTGCAGACCTTTGCCCCATCCTGAAGAATGAATCGACAGGGTCCACGTGCTTGTACGGAAGAGGAGAAACGTTCATTCAGAACATCCACCTGGAAGGAAGATGCTTTTTTCTTCTCTGATATCTTGTGACAAAATAGAGAGCTGATGTTTCCCACCCCCCAGGCACTCTCATTTCTGTTTCTTTTTATTCAGGAGGGAAATAAAAGGATACAAATGGGAATGTTTTTACAGTGAAAACAAATTTTTGCCTCTTTGTGTAAAATGAAAGATGGGGCGAAGGGAAGCAAAATAGCTTGTGCTTGCTTTTTTTCCCAGGCTGAGTTGAGAGCAGCAGGCTCTCTAGGCAGCGCTGAGTATGTTACTAACAACTTCCTGCCTGCTTTGATACGCAGTCCGCTGGGGGGTTGCATTGTGTATGCATGGTTGGTCGCAGCGTGGGTAGAAGGTATGAATGGTCTTGCCCTGGCCTGGGGAATCACACTTGAAGGCTTCTAGCTTTGTGTGTTTATTTTTAACCTTGGGCTGCCTAGAGTCAGGAACAAAGGATGCCAAATTTCTCAGTTTTCAGATAGGAAGGTGAACACAGCTGCCTTGCAGAATCCACATTAGAATGCAAACTCAGGCTTGCCTTGAAATGAGCCTGACTCCTCTGGGGCTGAAAGGAATGAAGCAGAATCTCAGAATGGATTACCGTTCACTCCTGGGTGGTCCAGAAGGACAGTGAAAACCTCCAGCCCAATTCAGAAAGTAGGGCATCGCTACTAACCCATGCTGGTGTACGCATGGCCAGAAAGCAGAAGTATGTGAGTGGTATACCAGAATGCAATAAAAACACTTAGAAGTTTTAAAAACGCATGTTATTCAGGCTGGAGAATTCACTGGCTGGAATCTAATGGTTAAATGAATCAATTAGCAACCTACTGATTGAGTAAAAAGGCTCTACCGCTGGATTAATATTTTAATTGATTTATTCTTTATAAAATATATACCAGTTCAAATACTTAAAAGCTGAAGATGGTAGCTGCTACTTCAAGGCAATTTCATTTACTCAGAACTGATTCCTCCAAGTTAGGGCTGATCTGTTTGGTCAATGAAAAGGACAACCCAGTATGCAGCTGCTGGGGATCATTCGGGAAGGATCTGGTGTCGGTTCAGAATGCTTTTATACAGCTCTAGGGCAGACATGGAAGGTGGTCTACCTTTCCGATTGCCAAAGAACGTTGTAAAGCTGAACAAGGGGCAGAAAAGGGCCAGCAAAATGGCCAAAGGACTGGAGCAACTCCATTACAGGGCAGGATTATAGCATTTGGGGCATTTTAGTTTAGAGCAGTGTTGTCCAAACTTGGCCACTTTAAGATGAGTGGACTTCAACTCCCAGAATTCCCCAGCCAGCATGAGTCCACTCATCTTAAAGTTGAAGTCCACTCATCTTAAAGTGGCCAAGTTTGGACAACACTGGTTTAGAGAAAAGATAAGTAAGGGAAGGGGGGGGAAGGGGGTATGAAACTGAATAATTTGGGGAAAGCAGATAGGGAGGTGGTTTCCTTCTGCTTTCATTATGTTATAGTCTAGAGTCATCCAGATTTTTTGAATTGAGGGGTGATTCTGGACAGGCAAGTGGAAGTTCTCCTCTACCCAGCATGAAATGAAATGGGATTTGCTCTTACAGGATGGAGCCATGGCTGCCAACCTGGAATGACTTCAAAGGTCATCGTCCACCTATAGCAGTACATTAGCTTCAGGGGCTGGGGGACCTGAGCCCGGGGAGACTATCCCGCTTGTGGGCTTCCCAAGACGTGTGTCTGACTCTTGTGAGAACAGAACCCTGGACTAAAGAGGGCTTTGGTTTAATCCAGGCTCAGAGTTTTTCCTACTTTCATATATCCTGTGGAAAGGAATGATCCTTTTGAGTGAGCACCTGCTAAAGATAGCACAACTGAAAAACCAAGCTTCACTGGAAATTTGTTTAATTGATGAAGTATACTTTATTGCTCAAAAAATAAAAGAAACTCATGATCAACTGTATCTGTTTTAATGAGACAACTGGGGCAACTGTCTTAATCCTTGTTTGTACAAGTGTAGTACAGCTAGTATATTACTCGTGATTTTCTGCAAAACAATATCCTTTATCCTACCCTTTTAGCTCTGTCTGCTGCTAATAGCAAGGATCACTATCACTGGAAACGAAGTGCCCTAATATAGTAATAGCTGAATTCTAAAACCCAAGATTTTTATAATGCACGTCAGGGATGTACGTCCTTCTACTTGGCAGAGTGAGACATGTGGGACATTCAATTTGGGTGACTATTAAAGAGCAGCAAATGGTCAATTAATTTGTTATTCTATTTTTATCACCATCAGTAGCCTCATTTAGACTTTCTGCCTCAGGCACGAAATGTCATGGATCATCAGTATAATGTATTGTAAGTACGTGGAAAGAAATCAAAAGGCGTTCAGAACAGGGAAGCCGCCTTTGACTGACAGATGATCTGAGATCCCATTTACTGCTAAGCCTCGGGGAAACTTGGGTGCTTCAAAAAAAGGAAAGGGAAAGAAAAGACAAACCCTAGCCAAAGTGAAGCACTCTATAGTGCCCCTGATTTCAGAAGTAAATTCTGCCGTGTGCCACGGGGATGTCTCTGAAGCACACGGGGATGTCTCTGAAGCAAGTACATTTAGAAAAGCAGCCTGACAATACAGTCCTAACCAGTTCTGCTCAGAAGCACATCCCCCTTCAGTAAATGAAATAGGCCTGATTTTTTTTAGGTAAATGGAGATATTCAATGGCAGCTTTAATCTCTCCATTGAAATACGTGGGTTAATATTTTGCCCAACTGGTCTATTCCTACGTGGGCTACTTCATATTGAGAGTGCCAAGTCAGGTGTACTGGTCTAAATTTTAATCTGCAAAATACAACTTTTGTGACAACAGCAATATGAATTTATTAGGCTCAATAGTTTATATCCCCCGTCCCAAAACTAAGTACGTCCATTATGCAAAGATCGGCTGAAAGAAGAGGATGCGCGTTTGAAAGTTAAAAGAAAGCTAGGAGAGGAAGGAAGTCTCCAGATGCACTTAATCTTTATGCAAGGCTGTCTTTAGCTGGCCCTATTCCAAGCCATTTCTCTTACAAGTTTGTAACTCTCCATTGCAGGAGTGCTATGCAATCTATTTGCAGCCATAAATCGCTTTCTCACTTCAAAGGCTGGATCAAGGCTCTCTATACCAAACATTTTTTGTACCGAGGAGGATGACAGTAGAAACTTTGGGTGGAATCCCAGCTTCAGTTTGCTTTCACAAGACAGTTCAGCCTTACCCACCCTGGCAGCTGACAGATATGTTGGAATTACAATTCCCAGAATGTCCCATTTCAGAGCTTGTAGTTGAATAGGTTGGGAGGACACCCACTGAGGGGGAGGCTGAAATAGATAACAAATAGCTCATTGTGCATTCTGGCTGAGACTATATACATTCCACATTGTCTAATTCTTGCTTGAATTATACGCACCAAGGTATTTTTACACACGTGCTATGTCAGCAGTTTGTTGTTCTCATGTATATGTATCAGGTTTATAGCATGATATACAATTTGTATGACATTGAGGTACACGCTCATGAGTGCGTGGTCCATTCTAAGCTGTTTGTATCACATCATGGCTAGTCTGAATGAGGACATGATCATTTCTTACTGTGATTTGAATGCTGGCTGGGAGGTTACGGGAGGTGAAATCCAAAAACTGGGGAGAACAGCAGGTTGGAAATGCTGCTCTTAGTTAAATAAGCAACAGTTCAGATTCAAATACTACGGTCAGTCTGAACACATCATTGGAACACTAATCTCCTTTGTCCATATCTGATATTGCACCGGGTGATCTTGTTGTAATCCTAATTAATGCCCACTTGCCATTGATTCAGGCATCATGCTGTCTTGTATGTCAGCATTATCCTATGGGACAGGAGTTCGAAAACAGCTATATGATTGTCCCTAATAATCCTTGTTGTCCTGGAATCTTCTCTTTTATTGAAAGCATTTTGTCAGCATCCTAGAACTATGTCACTCGAACCCCTTAATTTGCTAATATTCTCTGCACATTGATTTGGGCTTCATCTTTTCAAAGATTCCACTGTTTATTAAAACTTGCAGTTTAAAAAATAGTAATCCTTTCTCTGGGAGATTGGATTAATCTCAGTTCCAGCACAGCAAATGAGTACTAATGAATACTGAAAGCAACCTCATTGAATTTGTCCTTACAATCCGATTGTCAAATGTGCGGATAACTGTCTTCTTAATGTTGAATGAATGAACCACCAGTAGGTTTCATCCTCCTTAGTGTATCACTGCCAGAGTCAGGTATGCCTGGATTATGGTGATTAGTGGTCATCAGAATATATCTGTGGCAATGATTGTTCCCATTATATTATAGGGGTTATTAGATTTGTACACCCACTTGATCTGGTGCCCAGTAGACTTTAAAAGACCTCTGTCTGAAGCTAGGATGGGGGGTGTTTGTGTCTCCCTGAGTCTATATTGATAGTACTGAGTGTGTGTGTGTGTGTGTGTGTGTGTGTGTGTGTGTAATATGCAGCCTGAAGACCCCCTCCCCAATGGTCTTCTGTGCCCCCATATCCCTTCCTCTGGTACCACCGAAATTCAGTGGCCTTTTGAAACTAGACATAATGCTTTACAAATATTATAAAGACGTTGCCAAGTTTAACACCCTGAAAACATGTTATTTAGGAGGATTCAAATAAAACCACCCTTATCCCAGTCAGTTTTGGAGGGTGGACTCAGTGTGCTACTCACAAGCAAGGGGCTCTTCCTCATACCTCCCTAATCATGGCATGAACATGTCCTGATAGCTGCTTCTTTCTGCCATATTCTCATGATGTTGCATTTATCTTACCCCCAGCCTGCTGCAGAGGTAGGCTGTTCCAGCTTTAAAGTGGGGTTCTGTCTTTTTTCCCAGGGTCATTTTTGTGACATGCTTCACTGACTATGTGGTTGCTGACACGGTCAGGTTTTGGCATCTGCACAACTTCTATTGCGCACTTCAGGTTGCTGCAAGCCCAGCACTCCACACCATGGCCCCTTGGGCTGAAGAAGAGACCAGACCTGTGGCTTCTGGTCACATAATGCCTGCTTGCCCAGCACTTTCCATAGCACTTGTCAGGTCTTATGATGTAATGGGTAGAAGGAATAACCTTGAGGAACAGGAGGAAGAGATGCAACCAAGGCAATGGTCAGATAACAGAAATCTGAGTCCAGGGCAGAAAGGTAATTTGAGAAAACATCTCAGACACGGCCCTCCTTCCTTCTCACAAAGATAAAGAGAGGAAGGGGACAAGTGCATTCAGACTTGCAAGAGTCTGTTACTGTAACCTTTTAATAAAAGTAGTACTGGCTTGAGCGTCTTTGGGTTCCAGGTCTGGCCTACCTTGGAGGGCTGACATATATAGGCTCCTTATAAACATGGGTTTAGCGCTGTCTGGAATGAGCGCCACGTCTGTGCTGCATCTAAACCTGGAAAAGCAGCTAGATTCTGACGGCTGGACGCATGTTACTTCCGTCATCTTTGGACACTTGCAGGTTTCCCTCTATTTCTGCCAGCTGGGGGTTCCTGCTTCCTCTACTTTTATTATTTCCAAGGACTCGCACACAAACGCAGCCACTGCTACTCTGACCCGTCAGCAGTTCTGGGACCAGGATCACACAGCTGCAGTCAGCAAGATTATATTCACATTGCCCTTGGCAAGAGTATGTGCCATTTTGCTGGGGTGGCACTGCGCACCCTCCTGCTAACAAGTTGTTACTGCCTGCAGGCCAGTCACAACTGCGTGTTCTCCATGGCCATCTACCACCTACTTGCTGTGACCTTGCCATTCCGCTGCAGCGTTAGTTGAGGACCCATTCACACATTACTGATCATTCCCTCTCAGTTCGCCACACCCCCTTCCCCCTCTTTTACTGGTCATTTGGGCTATTCTGGAATGCTTACCACCCGTCACTCTTTAGCACCTGCTGCCTGTTAGTCAGGGAACTTGACAAGTGGCTCAGCCCATTGCTCTGAGCATCTGCCCACCTTCTCCCAACCTATTAAGGAGAGGACTTGATGGTGGGTTTTTCCCCCACTGGCAGGTGATACTTGGTGGGAGGGAAACTGATGCCAGAGGAATCTACCGATCCCTGTCCTCAACTTAACCCACAATGTATGTAAGGAGAGCCCCATTAGCCGGGCTCACTGCTGTGATAAAAAAGGGATCAGCCATGGGGGGCAGCGCAGTTCATGCCAGCATGCTTTTCCGCAAAGACTGCAGGGTAGCGCTTGAACGTGGCCATCTGTAAGAGCCCCCAAGTATGTTTTTGAGAGCAAAATAGATTGCTTTCTCTGAGTATAGCTGGGTGCAAGGTTCTTTCCTGAGCTGCGGATTGCTGCAACCCCTCTAATAATCAAGTCTTTCATAGAAAGCAATTTCTGTCATTACTGTGGGCTTTTTTTTTTCTTTTGAAGCCCCAAAGCTAGTGTTTCCAGGATTGGAAAGCCTCATCCCCTGACAGCTGTGTTGTGGAAATGGAACGGGAGGGGGTGGGGGTGAGGTGAAAAGTAAGGTTGAGCTGGGAGTCAGCCCCTGTCAGGACAGGATGTCCTTGAGCCCAGCCTGCCGTGAAAGCCTCTTGATCCAGGCTCGTTATTATTATTCTGAAAGCAACTCCAGAGAGTCAGAGATGGGGGGCCAAGGGGAGAAAAAGCCAACTCAGCTTCATCTCCTCCAGATTTTTCTTTTTTCCTGTCTCCTGGGCTTCCCCCTCCCTCCCTTTCTTTCCCCTTCCCTCCTTTTGATGCTGCTCATGAAGATGAAATTACCAGGTTAGAATGAATGGAAACAACTTGGAGGGGGATGGAGGAGGGGAGCACAGCAAAGCAGAGGAGATTTATGGGGGACTCTCTCCGAATGCCAGCACTGGGGAGAAAAACATCCCTTCTCCTTCGCAACATTGGCGCAGGTGACTCTGCGGAGCCAGGGGGAATGGGGAGGGGGGGCAGCGAGCAGGCCAGGAATGTGCCTTTGTGCCTTTTAAATTTATGGGCTGCTTGGATTAGATTGCAGGAAGAGAGGCTGGGAGCCTGCAAAATAAAGTGCGTGAGAATGTGTGCAAACGTGTGAGAGGGTTGGGGAGTGTGCGTGCGTGCGTGCACAGGCCTTTGGACCTGGAGACCTCCTTTTCTGACGCTTTGTGCTGTTTCCCTTTGCACCTGAAAGGGATTTTTTGGATACTGCTGTGGTTGTCATACGAACCACAAAACAAAAAGAGAACCGTCACAGAGGCCACAACTTCAGTTACAGCCAGTGGTTAATTATGAAGCACAATGACAGGGGCCGAGAGCCTTGAGGGACAAATAGAACCTCCATGGTTAGGGGCAGTAAGCTCTCACATTGCAGATACTAAGGGGCAAATAACAAGTGGGGGGATTGTTCTCTTTGGGAGTTGCTTTATGTGATTGCTAAAGGCAACTGATTTGTTACTTTGAAAAAACATTCATGCTGCAATAAATGAAGTTTGATCCAAAGGCAGGTACAATATGAGTCAAACCCGGGAATTGCCAGCTCTGCCCTAGAACCCTCAGTTACAGAGCTGCGGGAGCAGAACATACTTAGTAATTTAAGTGATAGGAAAACATTTTCTGGACTTCCAAGGAATCCACTGCCCTTCATTATATTTAGGTCGGATCTCTAGTAGGTTTCATAGCTGATCCTTGGGGAATCATCTTGAGTTCAGTGTTGCCTGAACTTTTTCTCCTCTTTTGTACCTTCTGCTTTCTGAACAGGAGTTCTGTGTAATTGGAAAATCTATTAATCTGTTAGTGCAGGTTTTGCAAACTGTGGGTGTCGGATTCCATGAGAGACTAAAGGCAAAACAGACAAAAAATGTTGACTCTAACCTGGTTTATTTTCTATCATTAGACCTTTGCCTCTTGATCAGAGGCTCCACAATTGCTTTAAACTGGCAAGTCCCATAGCCTGAAAAAGTTTGAAATCCCCTCGCCACCTGTGCATTGTACAGTCACTGTTTTCCAGCATGCAGCGTCTGAACAAGTCCTCTGGATGTCGGGAATGCATTTGGAAAACCTTGTTTCCTGCTCTGCAACCATGCACTCACAGTCCAGTCTCCATGCTTTAATCCAGGGATGGGTAACCTGCATACAGGACCCTTGAAGCTTGCCAGATTCCTTGAAACCTCTGACTTTGTCTTTTAGATTATTTACTTCTATTTTTTTTTAATTGACAGCTGCAAATGGTAAAGTGCTATGCTCTAGCATCTCCTTCTCCTTCTTCATACCAGGCACCTCTGGGACCTGCAGATTCCATAGACGTTCTCAGAAAATGAAAAGGTTGAGTCGCTGCAGGCCTCTGCTTTTCCCGGAAGTACGCCTATCTATCCCGGGCGGGGCGGGGGGAGAGACAAATGTAAGCTGTTGTGCTAGAGAGCATCCTGGGAAACAAGGAAGCAACCTCCCCGGATTTTGGTGAATGGGGATTTTGCGAAGGCCTTGCCCACAGCTGTTTGGCAATGCGCCCATGATAGCAGGGCAATAGGCCACAGGTGCCCACCTGCCCAGAAAATGAGGCTATCCCTCCCTTTTATACCACGTTGGAATAAAAAAGGATCAACCAAAAGATCTTTTTCAGTGCTTTGCATTTATGTGCCAATGATGAAATAGTGGCATAGTTAAGTCTGGGATTTTTTGGAGGGGGGCTATTTTAATTGCCATATAACATCCCAGATGAAAGACAGCTGTTGACTGTACCCAGGGAAAATGAAAGCTAAAGAGCAAGTAAGCTTTGCATACTCAGTATATTTTTGTCCCCATCCAGGCACCTTCCAGATATGTTGAATTATAATTCTCATCATCCAAGCAAAGTGTTATTAAGCGTGAGCTATTATTAATTGTCCCATTTAAGCTGTCTGCAATTACCACTGACTCTAAATCTACATCACAGCTGCTCTGACGCAGCCCGCTCCGATTTGTTTTCTTTTGCTACAAACCCTGTCAAATAATAACTTCTTTTCCAGTGATTTTTATACCACTTCCGGTGAAACTGTTCACATGGCTGATGTTTAAAGGGTCTTCCAAACCCTTAGAACAGAATCAAATAGGGCTAGACTAAGTCAGGGCTCCCCAGCCTCTTTGGGGGTTGCATGACAGGCTTGCAGTGTTGAGAATGTTGTAGATCGTCTTGCAAAGTGGTTGCTATGGGGAGGAATGATCATAATGTTACTTGTTCTTCCTCCCCTTCGCCTCTTGTATGACGCTCCTAGGACCCTGCATGCCCCTTTATTCTTTTTCTGAGCAAGTGGAGCCTCTTCGAGCCCCAGAGGCATTCTTGAAATTAAAGGGGATGCGTTTCCATGTTGTTGCTGTTGTTACGGTGTCTCTGGGTCACTGCACTGGGAACTCCAAGGCTGGATCCAAGGCTTATTCAGTGTGGGATTTTGGTTGGAATTTGTGTGACTCGTCCAGAAAGGAATAAAAAATAGTCAGAGAAAGGGGAATCGCATCAAAGAAATTGCAGTATGGAAACAATGGCACTACACAGAATCAAAACAAAGTATTTGTGGTCGTAAGTATTTTTCCAGGAGAAATTTCCATCCCACCCCCTCAATAGCTAGTTTTGGATGCCAAAGTGAGCATAGTTCGTAGTGTTCTACTTCATTTGACTATCCACTTGCAAAACCCAGATTCCAGAAAAAGAACAGAAGATGCAACATAAGCCAATGTTCATATTTCACATCCTATGCTGTCCAAATCTGAAATGTGGAATTTTGCAGAAAATTATAGAAGGAATGGAAGAGGCTAGGGTATAGCTATGGGAGAGTGATATGCTTTTAGGAAATCAGAGTTAGACCTGTCTTGTTCATACTGACCAATGCCCGGTGCCTTTGAATGTTCTCAGGCAGGAATTATTTCAGTCCTACTGAAATGCTGGCTATCCTGGGATCTTCTGAAAGAAGAACTGGTACTCTATTACTGAAGAAGAGTTCCCAAGAGCTAAGGTGCAATAGCTTTGGAAAAAGATCAAGTCTGGGACACTGAAGCCTACAGAGTATATGTTTTTTTTCTGGTGTCCTTTTGATTTCAAAAATTTGACAAAATTGCTATCGATACAGTAGTTGATTTTTATGCAGGGCATTTAGAATGAGCTTGTGCTTTTTAAAAATTAAAAAAAAGAATTCTAGATTATTTATGTCTTTTATATGGCTGCCCCTTTCACAACAGTTACACAGTCTGTAGTGTAAAAAAGGTCTAGGGATGATTCACTACATGGAGCTGTAGATGGTGTCTAAGGAAGCACTTCTAATCCAGGGAAGTCTCATTTACCTAACATATGGTTTTGCTAGGGAAGTATGTACAATTATTTTCCCACTGGCAGGAATCACTGCACTGCTCTGATCTGCCCCAAGTCCTGCATTAAAGAAAAATTTCCCACTCCATACAAAATAGTAATTAAAAAAAAAATGCACACACAACCACTGTTAGCCTTTTTCAAGTTCATGTATTTGTCTGGATGAATCTAAAAAACTAAACAAATCCAAGTGATTCCTACAATGGGGAGCTGAAAAGGGATCAAGTTACATTTCCCCTTGAAAGACCTGAACTCCAGGTTTGGAAGGTGGAGTAAGGCAAGAATTCCTGCACATGGGGAGAGGGTTCCTTCCCACCCAAAGCCAGTTTTCCAAATAGCCCATATTGTGAGATCACAAAGATCTGAAGTTGTTTGTCTTTGTGTGTAGAGAGTAAGGAAGATGACCTTGATGGAAATATGCAAGAAGTGTTACCTAGGTAAAAACTTTTTTTTAAGTCCAGAACAAGAAGATAACATTTGGAAGCGGCTCAGGCAGATGCCCCCTAATTCACTGGAATATAAGAAGCAGGAGGAGGTACAAGTCAATCAGACTTGCAAGATTCAGTTATTACAGCCACTCTCAGTTAAAGAAGTCTTAGCCTTCCTCTGGAGTTGATTCCTGGTCTGGTCTACCTAGTGGGGCTGGCATTGTTTGAAAGGGTTTTATATGAGAGTTATATAACTAATATATATTATATATATTATAATTATATAACTACAGTACTACTTGTGGGATATTGCTGATCAATGGAGATTTTATGGCTTGAACACCAGATTAGGTTCCCTTTCTCACTCCTTTTTCCTTTTTAACATCCAACCTGCTGAATAATTCTAGAAATCTCAATGGGTGCTGCTGATTTTGGAATACTTTAGTTATTCCTAATAAAGATATCACTCAGTGTAGATTATACATTGTTTCTTAGACACCAGTGCTGCTGCCTTAGCTTTTTAATAATTCACCCATCTTCCATCATCTGTAATTCTGTATATTTGTTGGTTAGGATAGTCATCAGCCACTCATGGGCAAAAATGCTCTAGAGTGACATACAAATTTAAAACAATTTAAAAAAGAAGAAATCACAGTGGAAGCAGTGGAAAAGCATAAGTACATGCTCAATAAAGTGCCCACGTCCAAAGAAGAGACTTTTCATTAGAGGATAAGCATAGCTTCCTTTCATTTTTGCAAAATGTAATCGATTGGGATGACCATCAATCTTTCTCCTTTCCCTAACTAGCAGAATTCAGTGGCGTGCCTACTCTGTTCCCATGAAATGTTACATTTATGCATGCCAGAAAAACGATGACATTGCAAAAAAGAAACCAGTTTGGTGTAATGGTTAAGGTGGTGGACTAGAAACGGAGATGGTGAGTTCTAGTCCTTCCTTAGGCATGAAAGCCAGCTGGGGGACTCTGGACCAGTTGTTCTCTCTTAGCCCAACCCCCCTCACAAGATGGGAGCATTAGGTAACCTGCCTTGAATTGTACAAAATAAATCTGTTAATAAGAAAACATTTTACTTCTGCATAGTTTAATGGAGCAATACATTCTATGCTTTCTTGGAAGTTATATTTTCAATGGTCCAGAAGGAGTACACTAAAAATGGAACAGATCAAAATCTGTACTCACTAATCCAGGTACACACAGACATACTGAGGTAGGAGGACACTATCTATTCTCCTGGTTGCAGACATTAGCCATTGATGAGTACTTGCATGGAACAAGTTAACCCACAGCCTTAGGGGGGTTTTCAGTGCAGGGAAATTGAGTAAGGCACACACTGAATGCTTCCCTCTCTTTGTTGGTATGAACAACAGGCTTCAGCTGAACCTTAGCAAGACAGAATGGCTCTGGGTTTTGGGGCCTTCTGGATATGGGAATTTACCATCTTTCATACTGGATAGGGTTGCACTACCCCAGACAGACCCGGTGCGCAACCTGGGGGTCCTCCTAGACTCTAGACTCCTGCTTGAGGAGCAGGTGGCAGTTGTGGCTAGGAGGGCCTTTGAACAGCTTGGTGTTGTGCTCCAGCTGCATCCCTTCCTGGATTTGAGGCTCTACTCACTGTCACTCATGCCCTGGTCACCTCCAGAATGGATTACTGTAATGCGCTGTACATGAGGCTGCCCTTGAAGAGCATCTGGAAACTTCAGCTGGTGCAGAATGCGGCCGCGTGGACAGTTATGTGTGCCCCTGGGAGAACACACATTATACCTCTCTTCTGCAAGCTGCATTGGTTGCCAGTTTGCTTCTGGGTGCAATTCAAGGTGCTGGTTTTGTCCTTTAAAGCTCTTCATGGCATGGGACCAGGTTATTTGAGGGACTGTCTCTTCCTGGTGACATCTACCTGTCCCATCAGGTCCAGGAGAAGAGGTATACTTCAGGTCCCATCTGTGAGGGAGTTCCATCTGGCAGGACTCAGCAGACGCACCTTTTTTGCTGTAGCCCCCTCCCTCTGGAACATCATTCCCCCTGAGGTGGGGCTAGTTAACAGGAATAAGACTGGCTTGAAGGCACAAATAAAATAAACAAATTCCTAGTTTAGATATAGAATGGACTTAGTACTGATATCATGATTGCTGCAACAGCACAGCAGCAGCAGTAGTCATACATAAATAATATGGTAAGTGGATGATAAATATTCCATTCCCCAAAACACAACATCCACACAAAAGAAAAATAAATAAATACAATAAAGGATAATACAATACAATAATAATAAAAAAAACAGCTTTCTTGAAAGCCCAATCAATTCTGCTGGAGCAAATTGACCCCCAAAAGGGCTGGTGAACAGTGGCTACTAGATTTAGTTAGTGTTTAGAGGCTCAGAATGGATAGCAGCTGCAGCCAGAAAGCTCACCGTAAAAGCAGGATTACTTTGATAGAGTATTGATTTTCCTCCATGTGCCCATAAAGCAGCAGCATGCTGGATGTCGGGGGGGGGGGGGGGGAAGGAAAATATCTATAGATATAAAACTAATTTGGAGATCAAAGCCCTGGGCGTCAGCTTTGCTCTCCCCACCTCTGCCCAGCCATGGAATTCATCTGGGAAGGAAGGAGGTAATAGGAACCAGACAAGGTGAAAAGATGCTTTGGGTTCAAGGTGGGGGAGGATCTCTGCACCGATTCCCCCAACTTTAATCTCACTCTTCCCTCTGGCTTGCTGAAAGTGAAAAGGACAAAGTCGAGTCCATTACACTAAGAGCCAGTGTGGTGTAGTGGTGAAGGTGTTGGACTAAGACTAGGGAGGCCCAGGTTCAAGTCCCCCCAGCCACAGAAACTCCCTGGGTGACTTTGGGCCAGTCATTCTCTCTTGGTTCAATATACTTCCCAAGAATGTTATTATGGGGAAAAATGAGAGGAAGGAATGCTTTGTATGCAGTCTTCAGCTTCTAGAGGAATAGTGGGGTATAAATTTAATGAAATACAAGTTAGGTCATAGTTGTAGGTACAGATACATTGCTTCTGAGGGCTTCAGGGATATTGCTGGGAATGCAGGGACCACACTGGAATGGGCAGGGCTGGAATTGTCAACCTTATTTCATTTTAGACCAGGGAGGGCTTTCAGGGACAAAATGGAGGCTTCATATACCTAGGCGGCAAAACAGAATGAAAATCATGAAATTGCAAATCAATGGTTTTTTACCAGGTTTGGGCAGAGGTGCTCTTGGGGCTGTAAAAAATGGGGCTGAGGGGGATGCCTATCATAGAACTGAGCTGCCCCCCAATATCAGTTCCCTTCCTAAAGAGACTTCCCACATGTCTAGAAAGCAGACTGTTAGCTGAAGACTGTGTCTTGAACAACTTCAGCTGAGATTATGAGAATTGACCAGAATATCAGGAAGACAGATAAGAGGAGTTTTGGTGCTTCAGAGAGCATCAGTAAAGAAATCCCCCTGAGAATCTGGAGACCGTCTGACTCTCAGAATGAGCAAGATACCTAATTGGACCAGTTGCATGATTATCGAGGCAAGGTAATTTCAAATGTTGGAGTTAATGAGTAAGTATTCCACTACACAATTCAAAACTGGAAACAATATTTTTCTAGAAGGAGCTACATTTCCTCAGAGATAATTCTTCAGGGAGCTTATGTTGGCAGTGAGTGGGCCATTCTCTCTTGAAACCATCAAACCATCACACTTTTTTACTCTCTTTCTTTTTAAAAAGTCTTGAAAGAGACAAAAATACAACACCCCTCCTTCTATCCATTATCTTTCTTTTCTTTTGTTTTTCTGTCTTCGTTTCTTCCCCTCTGTTATTCTACTTTACCTCCCATCTTTAAAGACTTGCCACTTCATCATATTCCTCTGAACTGCAACAATTTAGCTGTTGCCAAAATGAAAATAGGACTGAAACCATGAGACAGGAAGCAACATCTGTGAAGTCAGCAATAAGGACAGATGAAGTGAAGTATTTATAGTAGTTTTCTTAGCTTTGGTTCATACTTAGCCTGTATTGTTTTTCTGTCTCTTTGTAACTCAGCTTCTACTTTTGATGTTTCAACATAAAGGATTACTGGAGAGGGGAATTTGCATTTTTTCTTTCCTCTGTTTTATAGTAAAACAATTGCATTACAAATTTTAAAGCAAAACCATGACATTATGGCCTTAGGCATGAAAGCCAGCTGGGTGACTTTGGACCAGTCACTCTCTCTCTCAGCCCACGATGTCAGGCTTGGGCAACAAGCTGGTCACTAAATTCCTGTTGCAACCAATAGATCAACATTCAGTTGATCCGAAAAAGTGGACCCTGCACCTGCGGGAAAATTGCTGGGAAGAAAAAAAAAACAGACAAAATGTTTAAACTCTCCCTACCCTAACAGAAATTGGAAATGAAGTAGCAATTAGGAAATAATTCATTTCTAATCATCCAACTGCCCTGAACAAAAACCAGCGTGATTCCACAAGCAGGAAGCTTTTAATTAAAGATATAATAGTCCTTCAAAAACTTCAATTCTACTTTGACTAGCTATACTTAGCAGGCTAGTAGTGCAACTGCAGGCTTATATAAAACACTTGTTATACAGTATATCCATTCTAGGAAAAATCATGGGATGTTCACAGAAGAGTGCAACTATTTGACAATGATGTAGTCTGGAATATACAGTGAGTTAACAAAGGATGCCAACTACCGAGAAAGAGATAGTTATACAGTACATACCCTCTTCTTAGTTTCCTTTGTTGCACTGTTTGTTTCTGCTGTTTACTGCCTTTCGTGTTTAACAGTCCTGCGCCCTAGTTTCTCTTTCAAAGATTGTGAAAAAGAATGCTAGGATATTTTTCCTGGATTTTTGTAGTACTGAAGGACATTATCTTAGATGGCTCACATTTGAATGGGGGGGGGGGGGAATGGGGGAGGAGGCAGTCTTTTGCCAAACACAAACATAGGAACGAATTAAGATGTTCATTTGTTTATCAGTTCCCTATGATGCACCAACTGTATTTCAAGCGATCCTTTCAGGAAATAATTTGCATGCATGAAATTTTACTTCCTTGCATGAGTTATTTGGGCAAACTGCTCTGTTTATGTTTTGCCATTGTTTGTTAATGAAGGGGGTCACTGATAAATGTTTTGCAAATAAAATTGTGTGGGTTAGCATACGCCGTGTACTGGCACACAGATAAAACTGCATATACCCATAACAATATGCTCTGGGCACAATTTTCATATTCCATCTAACGGCCAATCTATGGGCGGATCCACACTTTTTGCTTGGCCCACTGCTAATCTGGGACAGTCACTGCTTCCTGGGCACAGGAATGGATGGTGATCCAACGCCCCCAATGGATGCCCATGTTCTCCAGGTTTGGTTCAAAACCACTGTTTTTCCATTTCAGCCGCCTTAAGCCCTTCACAGTGAATGGCCTCTGATGCATCATTCCGTTCCAGCAGCAGATGCAGCTCTGATTGGCTGCAGTGCCTGGCCCGCCCCCTCCCCTCCCCTCCCCTCCAGTGCTGACTGGCTGATTGCTGACTGGCTCCTGTGTGGACCAATCTACCAGTACCTTCCAGAGCTGCCAGGCAGCTATGTTCCCCAATGGTGGGCAGCTGCCATTTTTTTTTTCATAATTTTGCAGTTGATCCAACAATGGCTGTTGAACCAAGGAACTGTCCCAGAAGCTGGTACTCCATTCAGGCCTTACATTTCCCTGTGGACACCTTTCAGTTTCTGCCCAGACTGGGTGAAGTATGCTACCCTTGCTTTCCTACCCCCTCCCCACAGAAATGCAAAGCTTCCTTTCCCTTTATTTTTTAAAGCAAATTTACTTTGCAACAGAGGAACCCTGCTTCTTCATTTCTGCAAGGCTGTGCTATCAGTCCCTCCTCTTTCCATGGCCCAGCAGAGAAGAAGGAATGAAACAGCAACTGCTCCCTACTGTTTGGATTATTGTAGCATGAGAGCAAATATGGCACCATTAAGGGGTGGGGTGGAGTCTGCATTAGTGTCAGTTGAGACAATGTGGGAAGGGGGTTATGCAAACATCTGGGAAAGCAAAGGAAAGATGAGGATTAGTGAGGAAAAGGAAAAAGCAGGTACTGGTAGATGGGTCCACACAGGAGCCAGCAGCCAGCCAGCAAGCCTTAATTTTCCTGCATGGATGGAAAGGGCAAAAAGCAGGTTATGGGGTGACCATAGTCTGGACTGAGCACCAGTCTGACCTTGTTGCCATCCCCCTGCAACCCAGATCAGAATTTCTGAATTTGGCTTAAGAAACAGCCGGGAGCGACATAAGATACAAGAAGCTTAGGCTGCAGTTCCGAACTGTCCTAACTTGATAATTTGCATTCTTCCTATCAGGTCAGTAGCCAGGATTGATGGGGGGGGGGGCAACCTCCACATTACTTCACCCCCTAAATTCTTCTGGCTAAAAGATAAGGCCCAGGCCCTCTAATTCTTTGGCTCCTCCCCCAAATTTTGGGCTAATTATAGGCCTGCCTTTATCTGTGGCCACCTCATTTTGTGATCGTCACAATGTAGGTACATACAGTATATGTGCATTTTCCTTAAGAAGCCACACCCTTCTTGCACCACAAAACCTCTCAAGAAGCCTTTAGAAATTCATAAAACCCAGGTGAGTGAACCCCACAGTAAGGATAACTCATCCTGCCCCTGAAACTTCCCTGACCACATGTCTAAGGCCTATTTCTTTTTGTTTCCTTTTTCCTTTCCCTAATAAGACTAAGTTTTGGGAATTTAGCCATTTTCCTTCTCCAGTGAAGGAACACTTATCTTTCAATGTTCATTGTTGCCACTCATAGGGAGAAATGGTCAGGCTGGCTCCTCCGTGTAGAAGTAATCCACGGGGTGTGTGTGTGTGTGTGTGTAACATAGTAGCTTTTCACCATTTGAAATTAAAACTTTTGATACACTAATGCCTGTTTATCATTTGCTGTTTAGGACACAATTATACCAATTGTCTGAAAAATCGGTACCCTTATTCCTTTCAAAAGAGCAAGAAAAAAGCCCCAAAGCTATCTTCACATGCTGCCTCTGCCCAGTTAAGATTTTTACTGGCTCAGCTGAACTGCCTTTTACAGCAAACAGAAACCGAGCATCTGAAGCTTCTTCCCACCCTCACTTTGTCCCCATGCCAGGAAAGCTTTACCTTCTTCACTTCTGTGCCTCTGCTCTTAAAAAGGGAAGACCAATCAAAAGCTGGCAGTCCTAGCTGCTTCCTTTTTTCCCCTTCCCTTTCCTTGGCCACCACAATTCCCTGTCTGTGCATTAGAGTGGGACAATATATTTTCTTTTTTATTAAGCATCTATATACCACAGTATTTAGAACAATATTGTAAATTTTTCTTTATCCATCAGAAAGGCATCTAGCCTGTTAAGAGAAGGAAGTGATCCACGAATGGCAGGATGAATGTTTTGAGTTTGTAAATCTTCATCTGTGAGATCCCCCTGCGCTTGGGGGGGCTTAATATGTAAATCTTGGATAGATTTATTGGAAGGGGGGTAAGGAAGCACACAAAGATATTATAGCATCAGTGAGACATTGTTGGCTGCCGTGTCAAACTCTGGCACCCATATTTTCTTTGAAACAGATGTTGGAAAAATGTGAACTGCAGAAGGAACTGTTGAAGAATGATTTGAGGGCTTGGAAAAGCCAGGCCATAATGGGATCGCAGGATTGCAGTCCTTTCAGCTTGTCAAAGGAGTGACATGATTGCCATGTGTAATTTACCTTTATGAGGAGTGTGTAGTGGATGCTGGAGGCCTTTAGAAGAGGGCAAAAATATAGCTCTATATCACACAGGGCCTTGTGTTAAAGCTGGAGAAACTCATGTTTCTAACGAGGAGGAGGATTGAGCACAGATGCAGGTTGCCCAAGGTGGCATCTTTACTTTCATTTCCCATCAAGCACAGCAAATCATAAGCAACTGGCAGGAGGCCAACTGAAACACCCAAAGGCTCAACATCCTCATGAGGTTTCTTCAGACTCAGGCAAAACTACCTAGCACTGTGGGTATTTCTTGCAACTTGAATTCTGGCACATCGTAGTTCTCTTCTTGTCTTCCCAGCATATTTCAAGCATGTATTTCCCTTGTTGTTTTTGTTCAGTCGTTAAGTCGTGTCCGACTCTTCGTGACCCCATGAGCCATATTGCGCCAGGCCTTCCTATCTTTCACTGCCTCCCTGAGTTTGCTCAATTTCATGCTCATTGCTTCAGTGATGCTATCTAGCCATCTCATCCTCTGCCGTCCTCTTCTCCTTTTGCCTTCCATCTTTCCCAGCATCAGGGTCTTTTCCAAAGAGTCCTCTCTTCGCATGTATTTCCCTAGCATATGTCATATATTCTGAGTGGATGGATAGCGTAGTGGTTAGAACACTGCCCTTGATGTGGGAGTGTTCAAATCCCGGCTTGTATCTACCTTACCAGTAGGGGTCCTTGGGCAAAGACCCCTTAATGCTTTACCTGCCTACCTCGAATATGAGAGTGACATGAAGTAAGAGAGTCATGCCAGCTCAGACATTGCCCAGATTAACAAGGTCCATGTCAGATGTTGGGGAACCAGGACAATCTGACGATAAGTGGGCTACTGTTACAAACCATACATGGATGAGACAAGAGAACCTGGAATTGATGGAATGCTACTACAACAGTAGACCTAATGAGAGGGGATATATGAAACATATGAGGGAACTATGGATGGACAGAAGACCTACATCCACACTAACTGAGAAACGGCTAGTTACCCAGCATTCCAACATAGTGAAGAGGAAGCTGTTCTCACAAGCTGAGATACACCAACTACACATTACATCCCAGACTCAAAAAAACCCAGAAAAACAACTGGATGTGCAGCCAACACCTGAAGCTGGAACGTCACTGCCACCCCCTCCATTACAGACAATCCCTACTACCACCATAACTCAAACCAATGAACCGGTATACGCTACAGCCGCTGTAATTCTGGAAATGCTTGGCTACACAATCAAGAAGAACAGAGTACATACCCCCCTGGAAAATGAGGTTGGAGGCTAAGAGCAAGGCAACTCAGAGAGAAATTAGTCAGTTAGTGGAACTACAGAACAGTGTGGAGATTAAAATAAGATTTGGCTACTGAAAAAATACAGGGCCTGACTCCATCTGAAGCCCTAGAGCCTTTGCTAAACAAAGGCTCACAGCACTGGCTACCAGACTAAGGAGATACACTAGAGAAGCAGAGGCCAAGAAGATAAATGCCCTGTTCTCCAAAGAACCATCCAAGGTGTACTCCCAACTGCAGTGCAACAACACAATAACAGCAGAGCCACCAACAGTAGAAACTGAACAGTGCTGGAAGAACATATGGGAGAAAGAGAAAATGCATAACACCAGTGCAAAGTGGCTGCAGGACCTGAAAACAGACCACAGCAATCTCCCAGAACAGGAACCAGTCACCATCACAGTGGCGGGTCAAGACCATGAGGAGCTGGACAGCACCTGGCCCAGACATGATCCACACCTACTGGCTAAAGAAACTAGCAGCAGTGCATGAACGCCTAGCAGCACAGATGAACCAGCTGCTAGCAGCAGGCTCCCACCCAGACTGGCTAACACAAGGAAGGACAGTGCTGATCATGAAAGACCCCCACAAGGGAACAGCACCGTCCAACTACCAGCCAATAACCTGCCTCCCCACAACATGGAAGGTCCTATCAGGCATCATAGCTGCCAAGCTGCAGAACCATATGGGCCAGTACATGAGCACAACTCAGAAGGGCATTGGGAACAACACCAGAGGCTCAAAGCACCAGTTGTTCATAGATAGAGCAGTCGCCTGAGACTCAAGGTCTAGGCAGACCAATCTAAGCACAGCCTGGATTGACTACAGGAAAGCCTACGACTCAATGCCACACACATGGATCTGTGAATGCCTGGCGCTATACAAAGACAACAGGACACTAAGGACCATCCTCAAGAATTCAGTGGGACTATGGAAGACAACACTGGAAGTCAACTCAAGACAGCTTACACAAGTGACCATCAAGTGCAGCATATACCAAGGTGATGCACTGTCCCCACTGCTGTTCTGCATAGGCTTAAACCCCCTCAGCCAGATAATCACAAGGGCTGGATACGGGTACAAGTTCAAGAGTGGAACTACCATCAGCCACCTCCTCTACATGGATGACATCAAGCTGTATGCTAAGAATAAACAAGACAACAACTCGCTGATCCACCTGACATGGATTTGGGATGTCATTCGGACTGGAGAAGTGTGGCCGGATGATGGTAAAGAGAGGGAAGGTAGTAAAGACTGAGGGGGTAGAACTACCAGTGGGCCACATAGCAGACATAGAGACCAGCTACAAGTACCTGGGTATCCCACAGTCACATGGGAACCATGATGAGGAGGGCAAGGAAGACAGCAACATCCAAGTACCACCAAAGGATCAGATAAGTCCTGAAGAGCCAGCTCAGTGGAAAGAACAAGATCCACACCATCAACATGTATTCCCTGCCTGTCATCAGATACCCTGCTGGTACAGTGAGCTGGCCAAAGGAGGACATGGAGGCTGCTGATGTGAAGACCTGGAAGCTCCTTACAATGTACGGAGGTTTCCACCCCAAGTCCAACACCCAGAGACTGTGCACCAGCCGGAAAGAGGGTGGGCAGGGTCTGGTACATGTCAAAGCCACTGTCCTGGATGAAACGCAGAGCATCCAGGAATATATCAGTAAGATGGCACCCAAAGATGAGCTGCTGAGAGAATGCCTGAGGCAGCAGCAGACATGGGAGGAAGTTCAAGCAGAGGAACCATGGCAAGACCAGACCCTGCATGGGATGTACCCTCGACAGATGGCTGCGGTGGCTGACATTGGGAAATCCTACCAGTGGCTGGAAAGGGCTGGACTAAAAGACAGTACTGAGGCACTGATCAGAGACATGCTTACCTACACACACATATTGTTTACACATCTGTTTTTCTGCTGTTACAATCATCATCACCATCACAAGTCCTTTGAAAAATAATTTTAGAACTACTCCAGAGAATGGAGGTAAGTGTGTTGATGATAACATGGAAACTGTGATGGAATGGAATTATGAAGGCCAGGCTCAGGGAGATAAACATTTTCTTAGCTCACCAGAACCGCGTGGGAGGAAGAAGAGGATGAGACTGGCACCTCCCTGAGGAATTCACACTGTTGTGGCTGGAGGACTTTGGGAACTGGGGTTTGAGTCTGGGAAGATTGATGTCAGGCCTAGCCCAAGGAACTCCAAGAGACAATGCCAATTCAATCCAGCTATGTTTATTAGCTACAACCTCTAGCAAGAATCTTCCCAGACTAAAACCCCAGTTCCCAAAGTCCTCCAGCCACAACAGTGTGAATTCCTCAGGGAGGTGCCAGTCTCATCCTCTTGTTCCTCCCACGCGGTTCTGGTGAGCTAAGAAAATGTTTATCTCCCTGAGCCTGGCCTTCATAATTCCATTCCATCACAGAAACTGTCCAGTAAGTATTCCCCATGTCTGGCTTTTTGTCAACATATAGGATATTTGAAGGGCTGCTTGTGCTTCTTAGATCACAAGAATGTTTATGTTTAGTTACAGCAGAAAAAAGCAGCCACACCACTCCTGCTGTCTTTAAACAACTGCACCCTGTTTCCACTTTTTAAGAAATATTAGCATGGGTTGGCCCAAGGAGCAAGATGTGCTTCGAGTGTTAGGAATTTCACAGGCTTGTCACAGTTCCCTGTTAGAAGACAGAAAGAACAGACTGCTCTTCCTCCCATCCTGTCCCATTGTGAGCCACAGCGCACATTCAGATCTCCACGTCCAAAAGGGATGGGTCTCAGTCCATAATACTGGCTTTCCAAATTGTATTGGTTGCAAAGCAGCTTGCTGAAACATACAAGTCACCAAGTTACTTGGCTGAGATTTTATTTTTATCAGTTTCATCTGGTGAATAGCTGAAGGCCATGCACTTGGCAGCCTATTTGTTTTGATCTTAGGCTGAGAATTGGTTTCTAACCCAAAATATTCAACGAGCTTCATGGTTGACGGAGGACTGGAAGCTGCGTCTTCTCTGTTCCGCACTAACCGCTGCATATCTCAGGCAATTTTAAAGTAGCCAAATCCTGGCGACATGCACTGTTCCTCCCTTTAAAGCCTCGGAACTGAATGTACGTGACTCTCTAGCTCACCTGCAGTGGTCGCACCCTTCAAGCCATGCTAGGGTCCCAACACAATCTACAGGCCAATTCTTAGCATTAGGAATGCAGTGACAGGAGTTTTACTTGATTTAATGTTCATTTATTGATCTGCCACTCTGATCCACCAGCACCCTGGGTTGGAATACATGCTACAATGAGCGATTGTGATGAGGAACATTTTTTTGTCCTTGAAACACAAGTTATGGCATCAGATGATCTGTTGGCCAACCATTGTTTCTATTATTAGTTGCCATTGCAGGGATAAAGGAAGAAACATAGAACCTGATGACCCACCCCCTAGGATGTTTTTGCAACTTTCTACTATGGAGGGGAGAAGAAGGAACTTGATGTAGGTTTGCCATGGCCTTGTCACAGCATCTAGATTTCTCTTCTGAACAGGGCAAGTCAGTAGGTGCTTTGTCCTAAGCAGGTTATTTTGACTGAAGCACATTCAGTATATTTTAATCTCTGATGATGCACTGAATAGACATAAAGCACGTGAACATAACTGAGCAATCTTTGGAGTTCTTTTCCTCATTGATACTTGTATAAATTATTAGTGCCTTCGAGTCAGTCTTGACTGCTGGCGATTGCCTGGACAAGTCCCTGCAGTTTTCTTGGCAAGGTTTTTCAGAAGTGATTTGCCATTTCTTCCTTCCTAGGGCTGAGAGAGAGAGACTGGCACAAGGTCACCCAGCTGGCTTCGTGCCTAAGGCAGGACTAGAACTCACAGTCTCCCAGTTTCTGGTCTAATGCCTTAATCACTACACCAGACTGGCTCTCATAAACAATAATAGATCCTATATTTTACATAAATCAGGCTTTTCCAAACTGATGGCCTCCACATGTGCTTGGATTTTAATTCCAGGTTCAGAAAAAGTTCTGTGATATTTTAGAGATGAACAAATGCATTTTCATATAAACTTCCAAGGATTAAGCCTGCTGCAAATGAGTGAAGCAAAATCTTATGAGAGAATACCTAGGAGAAGGAAATAGGCAGGATTGGGAATGAGGATCAGGAGACATTTCTAATACAGACATCACAGTTGGGGATTGTGGGAGTTAAACACAGTTCTGGGGCACCAGTTTGGAGATGGCTGCTATAGATTCTAAACCAAAGTTTGACATAAGCATGTGGCAACAGATATTAACACTTTTGTAGTTGTATTACTTCAAAATTCAATAGCCACACAAGGGAGGAGGAAAAGGGAGAAATCTATCAACTAAATAGTGTGCTTAGGCTGGGGAAAGATATATTTGGATTTCTAAAATAGCTGAGTAATACTTGCTTAGATTTTACCGTCTATGAAATAAAAATAAAGCAAAACACAGAGGTCTTGGAAGACACCAAGAAATGCAGTGGGGATGACTCCTCTTCTTCAACAGAGTCTTTGATTGCCGTTCCTTGGTCACACAAGGGATGTTTAAAAAGGTCTGTAAATTATGCCAATAATTCATGAAAGAAAAGAAGCATGGTGTCAGTAAGGTATGTACACGTCTCCCACAGTAATAAATGGGAATTAAAAGTGCTTACTGTATATTCAACTGGATTTTGTTCACATTCTCTGTAGAATCAAGCCTCTGGCCTCATCTGAAATGTCTCCTGGATGAAATAACACATACTTTCTTCCCATATCACCAGGTAGGAGACTTACATATCTGTTGCCCTTAGCCGATGCAACTGTTTGGATACAATTCTAAAAGGGTATGAAAGGCAACTGCACAAATCCTGGAAAAAGATACAGCTGCTTTAAAGAGTTACAGACAGGTTCTACATTCATGTCCCTGTGCACTGCAAAACACTTTTTTTGGAATCAAACGGAACGCTGCAGAGCTCTAGCCCTTTCCCCATATTGGCAAATAGCAATGCATTATGTATCCTTTCTGGCAACAATAAAAATTCTTCTTAAACAGGGTGAGTTCTGTGCTGGTTAGCCCCTTGAGGCGCACTCTGGAGCCCTGTCTCTTTAAGAGCAGCCCTTGGAAAGGAGGTGCTGATGTCAGAAGATTAAAGAGTTGCTCTGATGGAGATGGATGTTAATGGAAGTGGTTCACTAAGTGGCTGGCGCTGAGCACAGCCCAGAGGGCAACGACACGGTGAATCCGTCATGATAACAGCCTTGCCAGTCTGTTCGTAAATCACCCAATCACCCGCTCCTCCAGAAGTAGCCTCCCCACCAGATCAGGAATCACTGCCCTGAACTTGAGCCCGGACCCAGCTCTTGCATGCAGTAGCTGGCAGGAGAAGCCATACAGCAGTTGTTCTTCAGCCTTGGTAATTATTTTGCTGAAAATGCCCCATTTAGGATACTTCAGATTGAGCTAGTTATCCTTTATAGAGTTCACTGGGGGGATTATGACAACCGACGGCATAAATCACATTGGAAGATATTGGGATGCTATTATGAGGTTCTCCAAGGGTGTTGCCAGAGTAGATAGGAGTATAGAATAACCATTTGGGAACAGGTTGGGTGGGATTTTTAAAATTTAGTTGCTTTCTTAAACTGACACAGGGGTTTGTGTTACTGGCGCTAGCCAATCAGTACTGTACGTAGCATACTAAAAACTCATAGAGTTGGTTTTCCCAGGCCTTGGGCCTAGCCAGGCAAATCCAACCCTTCATGTTGTCATCAACCAATTGCCAGTGAAGTATTGTGGATTGTGTCCATGGCAAGAAGAGAAGAGGAAAAGCACTATTTTAAAATTGGAACATATAAACATGGCATTAAGCTGCCTCTGCTGTGGTAGGTTGGGGATGAGGGAAAGGGAACATCAAGGCCATGGCAAGAAAAAGCATTTGCCAGGATATGCTTGCACCATGGTTAGAGGGACATGAGATTGATCCCCTTGCCTGTGAGTAGCACACTGAGACTGTCCTCCAAAACCAGCTAGAATAACAGTGAATTTTATTAATTTTTAAAAAATCCAAAAATCTCCCTAAGGGGGTTAAGGGGGCATGTTTGTATCACAATCAGGGGGACATGAGAAGAAGCCTTCTGAACAGAGCCGTGCAAGGGAACTTTCAACTTTCACAGCAATTCCACTCTTCCCAAACCTTATACAATATGTAATCTGCATGACCGATGTCTTTGCTCTCATTCACTGGGCCCTAAGACAGCTGGTCTATCCATCATTTTCTCACATCAACTTGGTGCCTCCTTGCTATGTTGATCACTGATTGTTCTTTCATTCTCATTTCTCCCAGGACAGCAGACAGGCTACAGAAGTAACAGTCCAGAGGAGGCAGCAGCAGCTCTCCATGGCTGGTGCTTTGGTTCACACCATGTATGCTATCCTAAATAAATATTTTTTTAAAATCAGCACATGAGATTGACTTCCCTGAAGCCTCGTAGGCTTTGAGCATTTGCTGGAGCTGTGGTGCTGGGTACAGTTGCCGCTTCTTAAAATGGCCTTGCTTTTGTGCTTTGAACAGCAGCTTGACAGAGAAGTTTAGCAAATTAAACTTTTCTTGCCATCACATTCTCCCCACCACAAATCGCAGACAAGCTTCATTGGCCTACCATGTACAAATCAGGTAGTACCTTCAGCAGGAGTGACTTTGATTTCTTTTTATCCATTCAATTTGTATATGGTCAAATCAATACAGACTTGACCCCTTCCTCTTCTATTTGCTTAAGCTTGGAATAAGTTTAGATGGTTGCTTAATCCATCATCCGAAAAATTGCAGATCTGCATAAAATCCACCTATGCTGTTTTACAGATATAGTTGTAAATACAGAAATTATTGGTGCAGTTTAAACCGGCATACAATACTGTTCTTCATTATGGAGAAGGTTGTGACCAAGTGACCTGCATGTCTGCTCCATTTGGGGTATCTTCAAAAGCCCTCTTTGTTCTTCTTTCTTAGGGCTCTTTATCTTTAAATCAAAGTTGGATTGCCCAAAGGTTCACATAGAGGACTGTCTCCTATAATTTAGGACACAAGTCATATTTAAGATGGCATCGATTCTAGTAGGAGGGAATCATAGTTTAAATTGGAAGTTAATTTGCACATTAAAGAAGCTTTTTCTGCTACTTGAGAGTCCCTGAAAAAGCACTTTTACTGAGGTTAAGGCCATATGTAAATATGTTTACAGTGCTTGTTTAATTAGCTAGTTTTGCTAAAAATGAGCCTAAACTAAAGACTGTATCCATAGGCACATGTACTCATGATCTTATTCACACACAAACAAAAAACCCCCCCGTTGGATGGACTATCTATGTTTAAATAAAACAAAAATAAACATATTAAAATTTATGGCTAATAAATCAACATGACAGAAACTCGGTACATAAAAAAAAGGAGGGGGAAACACAAAAAGGCAATATTTAATTACTTTAGTTCCCCTGTGTATACACGTATGCGTGTATCTGGAACATGAACGCCTCATTCGTCAGCCAGAAAATCTTCCATATCAATTTACAGACTGAATAACAAACCAAAACAAATATTAAGAAGGTCCCAGTCCTGAGGCAAACCAAAAGACACCCCCACACAGCTCACAGAACAGTGGAAAGGAACGAGGAGAAAGAAAAAACCCCAACCGAGCAAACTCCAGCACCAATATGAATGCTTCAAAGTTCTTATAATAACATGTTGGCATCCAAAAGGGACTCTACAAAACATCACGAGGACCTGGCCTTTCTCGAAGTAACTGTAATAGGGTTGCCAACTATTCCTCTTAGAACCTTGGATTTCTGGGCCTAGCTTGAATTTGCCCACAGGTTTTTATTCCTGCTGCCAGTATGGTCAACTCTGATGTTGCTCCAGGAAGTGGTCCTTCAGTTCCTCCTCAATAGTGATGAGGACCTCTGTGAGGGGCAAAGTTGCGCTGAGTTGAGAACAAGAGTAGAAGAGAATATTGCTCCCGGGTGCTGCTTTTCTTCTTGGTGTTCTCATGTGTACCCCGCTTTCTCTGGCAATGCCTCTGAATGCCTCTTGTGTTATTTGTGCTTGGTATGTTAAGCGAGAAGAGATTTTGAATTTGCTTTCTAGGCTACACAGAAGGGAAGAAAACTGCAAATTGCAACTCCCTAGGGTTGGGGAAACACTTCTTCCTCTGCTGAGGGGAAAAATACTCCTGTCCTCACAAATTTATTGTGTAACAAGATACAAGTCTCTTTCCTTTGGCAGGATCCTGTCCCTGTGCAACTTTGTCTGTTTGACCCAACGTAGATTGGAGTAGGAGAAATTCATGTGGTTTTCTCATCCTTCAGCTTTTATTTTTAGCATAGGTTCAGACTTGAGGTCATAGGGGGTTCTCTCACACTAGCCTTTTCTTTTGGCATTATTCACACATTCATTTATTTTTGAGGAATCAGCCGACGTGCTGTTTGTTTCAGACACTTACATTCCTGATGTTCCCTACTTTTCCTAAGAGGATAGGATGTGAACTACTTTACAGAGGTCAGACCTCTGTTTCAAGGCCTGTCCAGTCCAAGTCGGAATTAAAATCAAGAACCAGGAAAAAAGGGCAAGGGAGATCCATCCATGATTAGCCTCTGGATAGCAGACGGAGCAGACTCAGAGGTCAAGTGGCTACAGTCTTCCATACTGTGATGAAGTCTATTGTATATCTATTTAAACCATAGCAAGAGACATTGCTTCTGCATTTGCATCTATACACAACAATTAGCTTATGAAAATTCCATGTAAAACCATGTCTTCTTATGGTGATGCACTTCTTACGTCTTCTTCTCTTCTTTTTTTTAATGCCTTGTGTCTACCCTGTTCCCAGGGAATACTGTTCTGCTCTTTCTAAAAAGAAAATCACTAATTTTTGTAGCAATTGCCACTCTTTCCATCACAAGGGGAGCACAGGTGCTATTTGTGCTGTGCATGGAGATGTATAACTCCTTTAAAGTGATTTTCTATCTAGTGTTTGTATTTGTACTATATACTAGGCCATCATGATTGTGTGAATTTTGCTAGTTGGTTGAAGAAAGCATGGTTAACATCTGATGTACTTGAATACATGAAGTGATTCTATTTACTACAAATCTGCTATGCCACTTTCATGCAGATATGCTTAAAACAAAACCCTAAGGTCTTTTGTTATAATTAAAACCAGCTTTTGGAGTAGCTGGTTTAAGACAAAAAGCTATATTGGTGAACGAGATGCAGAGTCCTTGCCAACTGCCTTTGGTCACTCTAATTTTTTAATAAGTTCACTGGTGAAACAATGAAAAAGGTAGACTCCCCCCCCCCCCTTTCTTTTTACAAGGTCATTGATAGAATGTGTAAATAGTGAAAAGACAGATCTGTTTTGGTTTTGGTTTTTTACTTTTTTAACCCAGGATAAATTGACAAGAGTTTTGCAACTTTCCCTTTCTAGCCCAAGGGAACAGGAAAAATGGTACAAGGTGGTATATTCTTTGTTTTTGTTTAACTCCAAGAAAGGTAAAAATCAAGGGGATCAATCAACCACGGGCCAAATACAGCCCAGATGGAACCCCAGGTCATCACTGTAGCTAAAGCAGAGGAGGAAATGAAATCTGGAAAGGCTAATTCATTTCCAGCAGTTTAAGGCTGCAGGATACAAAAGCTTTAAGACCCATCCTCAGTTGCTTTTCCCATATGAAATTCCAGGGCTAAGCTTAACATTACAAATAAGGTATTGGAAATATACGTGTGTGTGTGAGAGAGTTATGAAGAAGCTAGGTTTTTCATTTCTGAGTAAGCAGAAACCAGAGAAAATATAAAATATATCATCTGTGGCTAACTAATGAAAATTACCCTTCCCAAACTTGTGTTGCACACTCTCAAACTAGTTTACAATGTAGCTGAACTGTCTGGTAGTGAAAAGCAGAATTAAATCCTGATCGTCATCATCTTCATCATCATAATCTACACTGGAATTAAAATCCCTAAGATGGGCTTGTTTTTCCTCCTTGTTTCCATAAGAAAAATATCTGGTTACAACAACATAGCTACAAGATCTTGTTACATTTTTGTTGGAGAGAAGCAAGTCTAAAGAAAGGGAAATATGATCTCTTGGCCTTTCAAAATGATGGTTCTTAACTTACGCCTCCACCCTGGCCACATGGGAGGGATCTGTGCCACATTTCTTTCCTCAAGAGAGAACTTCTGTTGAGGTTCAGAATCAGTTCAAGAATCAGTTCTACAATAGCAAGAGATGTGGGAGGTAAGAGAATCAGAACTATTGATTACAAAGCCTTTAAAGCTTGCATTTAAACTCTTACATTTAAAGACCACCATAATTTTAAGCAATGAGTTCCTTAAAGCATTGTGGATGCCTGAAAAGAGTTGAGCTACTTTAATAAGGTCCAAAGTAGTTCTTCCAAATCCTTTCCAAAGTGTGCATGGCCCTAGGACTTATCTCTCCCCGCCTCCCCCAGATATTTTCCCAATTAAAATCAGGTCTCCTCAGATGTTACTATTTGTCTCCAGCTTGGCAGAAAACAGAGAGATCCTCAATCTTAGCTACACCCTACTTTTGCAGTGTAGGGATATTAACATTACTTAACACCCACAGTTAGCAAAAATCTGCCCTCATGATCTACAGTGGGCCCATCAATTAGTGAACCAAAGATTTGTATGATTAATCTACTGATATAACTTAAATGTTAGCCCTCCAAATAACCATACATTAAAAAGAATTGCTAACACCTTTTAACCAGCCAATTATTTTTTGCATTTTGCTGGGATCAGGGCAAATAAGATGGCTAACAGCTGAAGCCATTCTTCAACTATGCATTTTAATGGCCATTTGATTTGCAGCAATTAGCAGGGGATTCCATTTATTACAAGCCCAGGAAAACCTTCAGATATTAATGCCTACATATCAAAGGTGCTTTTAAAAGCACCAGACTATGCCAAATTGTTTTTTTTTTCCTAGGCAATTCTGTGAAAGATTAGTTGTGAAAGACTAACCAAGCCATTGTTTACCAATAAAATGAGTCATAGTTTGGCTTATCAGACTAACTGTAAATCCAGGTTTACAAGCCACAATGGCTTAGTGTATAATATGTGAACCTAAACCAAGTAAGCTACAGTATGGTTAAAGACAGTCTGTGAAACTGGTCATGGTTTCAGTGATGTGTAGTTTTATTTTAGAATTATGTTTTCTGTTGTAGTGAAGTCTGCATTTGCTCCTTAAATGAATGGCACATACTTTTTAAATTCTGTAACCAGCCAGAGAAGGATTTTTGAAGCATGGGAATAAATCATTGTTGGCCATTTGTTTCTGTATGAGCTGTTTTGCTCAACCGTATCTTCCCATTGAAAAGCTGCTGTTACTTTGCCATGGTATCCATTTTTTTCTCTAATAGTTGCTGGATTTCCTTGTGGTGGGGATGGGGAAATTATTAGAACAGGATTTCTCAACCTCATCAACTTAAAGATGTATGGACTTTAACTCCCAGGATTCTGGGAACTGAAGTCCACGCATCTTAAAGTTGCTGAGGTTAAGAAACCCTGGATTAGAAACTTGAGAAGCTGACCATCGTACTTGTTACTGTGAATGGTTGGCCAAGCTTGCTATGTGGTGGATATGGGCATCTATTCATTGCCATGAAGTGGAATCAATGCAAGTCTTCTTCTACCTTTCATATATACAATGCTGTGTATAATCTCGTCTATTTGGAGGTGTACCCTACTTAATCGACAGAATTCCCTCTGCTATCCTACTCAGGTACTTTTCTCCAATGCCCAGCTTATTCATGACTTTTAGATGGGCAGAACTTAGCCAGTTTTGCCTGATGTCAAAAAAGTTAATCACCAGCACCATTCATAACAAATTGCAACGATGCCACCATGACACCATCTGCCTGACAATGTCATAGTGCAGATGTTGGGATACAAGTATTACATAATTGTGGCGTTTGTCTGATGATGTCATCTCACCCATGTCATCATTCCACCCCACCCCGCCTTTCCCTTCCCCTGAGATACCCATGCTAATCCTGGCTATATCTGGTGAGTACTCAGATAGGAAACCACCATAAAATCCAGAGCTGTAGGCTAGACTGGGAACTCAGAAAAATATCCCCAAAGAAGGCAGTAGAAAACTATTTTTGTCTTGTTTCCAAGAAAACTGCCTGGACATCTCCATATTGTCACCAGCAGCCTAGCTGCTTTTGAGGGAGTATTTACCTTTGCCCACTGGGTAAATATGATTTATCTTCAAAAATGTGGGTGTTTAATTTAAATAATTAAATTGCTTTAAACAATCAAACCAAAATGTGTTCCCTGCTGCAGCAGCTCAATTGTCTTGGGTTTTTTTTAACCCTTTCATTTTCTTTCCTAGTAGTTCCTGAGGTCTCTTTGGGTCTGACTAAATACCTTCACCATTTGAAAATAAAAGCCACGTTTAATTTACAAGCGTGTAACGAGATACTGAGTGAAGTTGATTTCACAGATCTGCAGTTTACTTTCTGCAGCATTCTCATGAAAGGGAGAATCAACCATGGTTGGGAAGTTGAGAGTGTGGATTCCTGGTGCACATACTTACAAACTGTTTCTCCATCTATCTAATCATTTCTAAACAAAATGGTCAGTAAATACCAGAGGTTTTGTTTTGTTTTGGCACCAGACAGTGGGGTGGAATTGGTACTGGATCTAACTTTCTTAATACCTACTTTGTTTTGAGCCAAATGCTTCACCCCCAAGCTACAGAACTGCTCTGACCAGTTCAGCTTCTAACCCCTCCTTCACCCCCAACCTTGATCAGGCTCTCCCTCCCCCACCTCCACATGCTGCCCACCCACTTCCCAGGGGAGTGTGAACTCCAGTCCCTGGCAGGCTGGCCAGACAGAAGCCCATAAATTGGATGGATTTATGGGGGGAATGAAGGACAGAGAGTTGGAGGGGTCACGGCCCTGGCTGGAGAAGCAGCTTGCTGGAGCTTTCGGTTAAATGAGTTGGAAGCTCCCCAGCCCTCCTCACCTTCTTCTCCGCTGCCCTTTTGTAAAGTGCCCTTTGATGAAGGGGGCAGAAGAACTGGGAGCAGAGCATCTGCTTTAAAAGGGCACCAAGATAAGCCTGGCTCCCTCTGTTCACAGTAAGTCCCAGCAGCCATTCTCCCAAGCCAAGTTAAGTGTCTCTCTGGGTACGCATAGAGCCATACCTTTGATTCATGACTTTCAGTCCATGAAAATGGACAAAGAAAACATTTCCACTCTTGGTCCCCTCTTAGAAAAGGCCAACATTATTTGGCCCTATCTACTTGGTGACCTCACCATATCGCTAGGCATGTCCTATTTGGCTCTACCCTGAGTTTAAAGGGTCCTGTGGATGCAGCCATTGTTGATTTGTTCTTGCTGAACAAATCATGATTAAAATAAAGCATGGCCTTACATGATGAGCAAACTCAGCCAATGGCGTATTATAGCTAACTGCTAGAATCTGAGACGGTGTGATAATGATACAATGCAATATGCTGTAGTTTTGAACCACCCAAGACTTCCATAGCATTTAAAATGCCATACCTCCCTTTCTTCAAGCTACACAATGCCATCCTAGAGAATGGGATGGAGGAAAAGAGGCTGTGTGTGTTAAATTATTACTGGAACCCTTACTGAAAAATTATCTCAATAAATAGACTGTGAGGGAGAGAGAACTGGGCAGAGTTCAGCCCTTCCCCCAATATGCCTTTGTACTTCTAATCCATCTTATCCTCTGCCCCATCATGTATAAAGCAGAGAAAAGGGATAAATTAGAGATGTGGATACCTCCACTATGTGTAGTTTGGCTATGAGTGTGGCCATCTGCCAACAGGAACATGGAATGGGAAAGCTTAAAGGTGCAACTGGTAGAACACCAGACTTTTGTATTTCTTTTCTAGTGTGAATCAGGAGAAAGCCTTTTTCTTCAGCTAGAGCCTCTAATTAATTTCCATTTTCCAACCACAGCCCTCACTGCTATTAGCTGACTTGGAAGTTGCAGAGACTTCTTGGGTGACTGTCAACTTGGATGTCCCTGATCAAAAGTGATCCTTGCCAATGATGCCACCTGTATTCTTAGAAGGAAGTCCAGGTTAGAGGAACACATACATTTTAGGAAGAGTGCATGTTAACTCTCCTAATGTTGGATATGAATGATAGAGGTTGTAATCTAATATATTTGGAGGGCTCCAGATTGGGAAAGGCTGGTCAGCATAATCTCATCAGTAGTGCATAATCCCATTTTCCCAGGATTGCTATAGATCCTGTTCATTGCCGCTGGAGGTAGTAATGGGGGCAATTGTTCCAGACCCTACACATGAAGGGGGCACTATTCAAAGTCTGGTTCAGTTCCTCAAACGATCAGATCAATTTAATATTTCCATTCAGGTAGCCCAAACTAATCCCAAGAGTTGGGTTTTTCCACACATTCCTCTTATTAGACCGTTAACTTTAATAAATAAAAATAATGGAGAAAAATGCCATAGGACAAATGTCCAGAAGAAAAGGGATACTGCTCTTCCAATTTAGCATTCTGGCTTGGAACTTATTTAAAAGGCCCTGACCACTGTTTGTTTCTTCTTATCTGGATTAAATCTTAGTTTGCTAGACTTCGTTAACTATTACACAGTCATGGGGCACTGATTCAGTGCTACAGCCAGCTGTCAATAGCAATCATCATCAACTTATTGATACCACTTTCTAAATCTCCAGATTACTCTTCTCAATGGGCTTTAGGGATCTCCAGGCCAGGGTTTCAAAAGTGTTAGGACTTCATCTTCCTGCCCCTTTCATCTATCAATCTCACATCTTCTAGGCAGGAACTGCAACTGGGCCTCTTCTGTTGATTTCCTTCCAGGAAGAGAGAGGATAATTGCCTTGGTTTAGTGCAGGGCTCCCTCCTCCCAGTCAGTGGCTTGTACAGGCATTGAATAGTGGGAAGCGGTATCTCCAGGTGGTTATGATGGCCAGATACAGAAGAGGAAAGGGCTCCCACATCTTTAATAGTTGGGTAAAAAAGAGAATTTCAGTGGTAGAAATGCATCACAAGCCATATCTGCTGAAAATACCATTTCTTGGCAGTAATGAAAGGTATAGGAACACTGCTTTCTTTTGCAGTTTACAGTTCCTCATATTTTTCATGGAAAATTATGAACACATCAGATTTAACAACAGTCCCTGATACTTTTTATAAGATCACATATAGAACTGGGATAACTTGGGAAAGGGGACGTGGTGGCGCAGCGGCTTAATGACGCTGAAAGTTGCCGGCCAGAAATGGCTGACACTTCGGCGGTTCGAGTCCAGCCTTCGCGTTAACAGGGTGAGCTCCTGTTCCCCCCACCAGCTCCTGTCAACCCAACAGGTCGAAAACTCACGTGAGTAGATAAATGGGTACTCTCACTCCGGTGGGAGGAAAAATGCTGGCAGCGCCTTGCACAGAGAGACGGGACCAGTTGCCGGTAAGCGCGAAACCGCGCTCGCCCGAAAAGGGCGTGAAGCAACGGAAATCCCGCCTCCTGTGCTCGCCAGCTGGGCTCTGCTCTAGGAAGGAGGCTCTGGCAAACCACTTCCGAAAAACAATTGCCTTGAAAACTGCAAGGATTCGTCCAGGCAGTCACTGCAGGGTCAGTAATGACTGAGCGCAGACAAAAAAAAAAAAAAATTTGGGAAAACGAAAAAGAGCCAGTTTGGTCTAGTGGTGAAGGCACCAGGCTAGAAAGCAGGAGTCTGTGAGTTCTACTCCCACCTTAGGCAAGAAAGCCAGCTAGGTGACCCTGGGCCAGTCCCTCTCTCTCAGGGGTGGTGTTGTGGGGAAAATAGGAGGAGGAAGGAGTATTAGGTATGTTCACCACCTTGAGTTATTTATAAAAATAAGAAAGGCAGGATTAAAAAAAACAAACCTTACCCTACTCAGAATTTTTAACTCTTATCTTGGATTATGTGAACAAAGCCACAAAACTTCAACCCATAGCAGAATTAATAATAAAATATTAGTCCTCAAACTTCTAATAGCTATACTGTGTAACCTAATGCAAAACTAACTTTCCTTTCCTTTTTTGGGCAGAGAACAGCATTATTAGAAGAATGTTCTGGGGGGTGGGCAAGTGTGATTTCATTGTCATTTTTTTCACTTTCCAACTTGTCTTATCTCTCTAATTACCAGTTGTCTCTGGACAATTGCAGATCTGAGACTTTGCAGGGAGAAAAGGAACTAGATGGAGATTTTCAATGCAAGATTAACCGAAAATTAGGTTGCTTTTGACAGGTGACCCCACTGGAGCTCAAAGTGTCATCTTCTGAAGTTACTTTGTCCTAGGGTGCTTCCAAACTGAGGAAGGCTGTGCACCAATACCAAAAAACCCCACAAAGAAAAAACCCTAATCATGCAAGCAGTAGTTTTCCCCAAGATACTCTATGGAGGTGAAAGTTGGACTTTGAAGAAACAGGATGAAAGAGTATTGACACTTTTGAGCACTGGGGTTGGAGAAGACTCCTGACAATATCATGGATAGCCAAGAAAAAAAAACAGATCATAGACTAAATCTATCTAGAGTCAAGGCATCCATGATTGTTATAAACTAGACACATTATATGAAGACCCAGCTGCCTTGAGAAGCCCATCATACTGGTACAGGTGGAAGAAAAGGAAAGAAGAGGACAACCAGTGGCCAAGTGGGTAAACTTGATTACAGAGGCAATGAGGTGCACCTATAGGTGCAACAGGGAGACCTGGAGGGCCAGGTTGGGGACAGATCATCCTGGAAAAAGTCTATTTAGGTGATCATTAAGAGCTAACACTGACTTGAGGGCATATAATCCAGCACCAGGTGTGACTGCCTTTTAAGTGGCTGCTCCAGTATTACTACAGCACATCCTGTCTGTTCAGCCTGTAATTTGTAAATAAACATCCTTTTTTTTTTTTTACAAAAAAGCACAATAAAGCAGAGGACTGGAAAACTATGCCTCTTGTTTAAGCCTTGAAAAGAACAGATAAGCATCTCCTCCTATGTTTTGATGCCCCCAAACTTTAAGGCTGGCTCCAGCCTTGCTTCAGTATGGATAAGAGTCATGGGGGGGGGGGGGGCTCTAAGGAGGCAGCAGCTGATGAGAAAAGCAACCCTGATTGCTTGAGTCCCCTTTCCAGACTAGCTAAAAAGGAAGAGGCATTGCTCTTTTTTCGTTCTTTTTACTTCACAGGCCACTCAGAGGATGCAGATGTCATTACCAGAGTGCTATTAAAAATCCCATACAGTATCCCTTTTACCACTTGCTCCCTGGGCTTGTGATAAGAAGGGTGCTTTTCAGCAACACTGCCATGGAAAAATGATTCAGGAAGGAGGGAGCCCTGAAATGCAGCCAGCAAATGTGATGTGGTTTTTACAATATAGTCAGGGATGGTTCCTTTACTACCATTTTTATGTGGTGGCAAGGCCCTGGAGCTTGTACTCCATATTGTAGAAACTAATGATCCACTGCTAAAGCGCCTGGCAATGAAGTCAACAATCTTGCTGTGGGCAAACCGACAGGCTGTGCAGTCAGCTGGCTACCCCAGTTTAGAAAAATGGAGAATCTACACATTTTGCTTATGAAAGACCAGAATGGGTGATCCTTCTAAAAGCAAAGTCACAAAGGGATATTTGTACATGAGTATCCATGGGCTCTTACAGTCGTACACCAAGGGTCTGTTCCTTTAGCCAAGTCAGGGTTCTGAAGGAATCTGTTTCAATCCAGTGTCGGCTCTGGAAAAGTGGACAGTCATAATTAAAAGGAAGGAAGTACTCTGGGCAAGGACAGAATGCCCTTCTCTTAAGGAGCAATGGTAAGTTGTCTCTGTTGACATTAGAAAATTTGGCTTCTAGCTCAGAGGATATAATTTTAAAGTACGTTTGTGTCTCTCTCTAAAAATAAATACGGACAAGTTTGTTCCTAGGTAAAACACTTGCAAAGAACCAGCATATATGTATTTCATATCTCTGAACCCTTTTGAGAGGTGTAATTGATCATAGCTCTTTTGACTGCACTTTTGATAGCTATGTGGATCAGTTGGATCTGTTCTGTATTTGACACAAGTCTTTTTTTTTTTTTTTTTGCCATTTCCATGGCAAAAAACTATCATGATAGAGGCTTAGCACCTGCTCATTTTTAACAATTGCATTTAAGCACCTCAGGATGCTTAATTTTGTACCCAAAGCCATGCATATATTCCCCTGCTGTTCCAGAAGATATACAGAGTATTTTCATATATATACATTTTGTACAGAGAGCCAGTTTGATGCAGTGGTTAAGGCACCAGGCCAGAAACTGGGAGACCGAGAGTTTTAGTCACACCTCAGGCACGAAGCCAGCTGGGTGGCCTTGGGCCGGTCACTCTCTCTCAGCCCTTGGAAGCAGGAAATGGCAAACCACTTCTGAAAAACCTTGCCAAGAAAGCTGCAGGGACTAGTCCAAGCACTCACCAGGAGTCAAAAACTGACCTGATGGCACCACGCACACAAAGAAAGTACTGCATTTTATGATCCCTGTTCTTGCCTTTATGCCTCTGGATAAGACAGTGGAAGACATGCATTTGAAATCTGAGTATTCTAGTCACCTCAGTGCTCTGATTTGCCTCTCTTTTCTCCTTGTGTTCCGGCGGTCAAAATTTTGCTTTTGAGAACCACATGCTGCCTTGGACAGAGGTTAGGGGGCAGGACACATCAAGATGCACAGCTGAGCATATCAATACAGGTGACGGCATGCGTGCATCCATGCGTACCCACTCCAATGTTGCTGCTGTTGTTACTAGCTGGCAAATACTCCCAACCTCATGGCTGCTTACAACGACAAGGAAAGAAATAGAACACCCACGATAAAAATCAATTTCACACTCATTTTTCCATAGAAGTGCCATCCCTTGGCATTTTCCTTCCTGTAAGGAAGATAGTTGTATTTCCCAGCCCAATGTTTGGTGGCATCTCCCGAACGCTGCGGTGGCTGGGATGCAAATGTGAGTTGTTTGGTGGCGGTGCTAGCAATCTGGGCGCCCAGGCAGGGGCACCCAGAGGAGGCCTCCAAGGACCAGATACTTTGCTCCTTTTGTTGAAAATAGGGGTTTTCACAGGGTGTGATAAAAAACATCAACACTGGGACCACAACATTGAGATCGGAGCTCCATCCAATTTTTTAATGTGCAACGCAACACAGTGCAATGTACATAAATGTGCGATGCAACACACATAAAAATGGGCAGAGCTCTGATTGCATTACTGTGGATGCCATTTTGACCACATCCTGCAGATACCCCTGAAGGAGAAGAAAAATGGGGAGGGAGGGGAGAAACCTTAAGTGAAATGAAGATGGTTCAGCTCTGACCTAGTCACTTTCGCTAGAAAAGAGGTGAGAAGATGCTACTGAAGGAAATTTTACTATAAATACCAATCCAGTAATGAAAAAAGGAGTAAGAAATGGGGGGGGGGGGGAAGGCTTGCCACCCATCTCAGCATTGGCCAAAGATATATTCCCATATAAGAAGGTAAAATTACAAAGAAAACCATCCTGCAATATATATGTTTAGAAAAAAGTAAGAGCGCAAGGGTTGAATATGCACTTTGGATAGGATTGTGACTGCACTGAGGTAACGGATGGAGGGGAAATCATAGAGGCTGAAATATAATTTTAATTCTATTTTCCTATACCATCATTAATCAGTTTAAACAATTAATGAAGTCTTGTTTAAAACTGTCTGCAGAGGAAACAAAGAAATTAGTCTTTTTTCTGCGGGGGGAAGGCACTTTCTCTTTTTGCTATTAGTGATTAGATATTGATGGTTGGAAAATATGTGGGGGAGACATGGGTATATGTTTTTATGCAAACCACTGAATCATTATCTACAACACTGTTGACAGGAACCTGTCAAAGTTAAGCTATTTTCAATTTTATTGGTTTCAAGACACACGTAAACGTAGGTAGCTGTGTTGATCCATTAAAAAACAAATTCCCGAATCTACCGCTATTTATAAGCTGTCCTTCCAAAAGAGCTCTCACAAAATAATAGCAACTGCCCAGAAAAAAATTGCCCAATATATTTATTAGGCCAAACAAACTGTCAGAAACATGTGGATCCTTTTTTCAGACTTTTTAATTAAACTGGTAGCATCTGGTAAAATATTTATTAGTTAATTCAGTGTTTGGTCTATGACATTATATTTTAATAAACTAAACTAGTTGACTCTGCCATGATATTGAACACATGGAAGGCAATCCTTTGCCTACGCTGCTCAGAGACACAGACTCGTGAGATGGGCAGCTGCATAAATTTGATAAATAAATATAAATCTTGAAAAGATGAGTGGGCAGAGTAAAACAAGGGAGGCAAAATTATCAAATAATATTTTGAAAATTAAATACATGAATAACTAATATTCAATACATGCTGGCATCTCTTATCTCTGTGAAAAACCTCATAGCATTACCATGTTAGACGGATGGGTATCATGTGAATAGCAGTGTGACAAATCTGACACTGAGGACCAGAGATACTAATGAGAGGCTCACACGCCAAGAAATCCTCCTTCTGCACTAGAACATTGCTAATTCATTTGAAACTTCTGATAAATTGTGTTTGTGTGTGTGTGTGTGTGTGTGTATTTAGTACTAAAAGCTTGATTTAATAAACCTCCATTAAACAGAGTTCAGATGCAGTGGACAAAATGTGAGTTTGGACATCCCTTGAAATAGCAAAGTCTGTAAAATCAAGACTTAATTGATTTTCTGAGAAGGTGCTGGGAAGATGGAGGTGAATGGACAGGTTGGTGGAAAGATCAATGACAGCAGTGGGAAGATTGGAGTGGAGGAGGTACCATTCTTTCAGTCTTTTGATATTATGTAATTTATATCATTTGTGTAATTACATCATTGTGCAAAATGGCGTACTTTCAGATTTAACAGCCACCAGGTTTAATGAATGCCTCCTCTCTCCAAATGGTCTGTTAAATCAGGATTTTACATATGCACATACAGTATACTATATCCTATATATTTGCAGATATATACATTGCCCACATATCCCTTGACGTTGACTACACAATCCATTTAACCTTCTTTAAAAAGAAAAAAAAACACCCAACAACCCAGAGCTATAGGATGAGGAGACTATTTATTTGATCAAGGAAGCCAGATAGACTGAGGCCAATTTTTATTTTTGAAAGCCATTAATGGTGGCTTTGCTGTACCTTGTCAGCCACTCAGAGCAGTTGTGGGAGTGGGAAGTGGGTCAGTGTTCTAAATAATTAAATAAACCTGCATGTAATCCTTTCCTGCATTGCTTTCTTAATCTAAATAATCCTGGCCTTAGTGCTTTCTGGTCTGTGGGGCAGGGAGGATATAAGCATGAAAGAGCCGTCTGTATTACTATCCACATTGGTGAAGAGTGATTTTATGATGTGAAAATGGTGCAGAGGAAAACTTCCCAGCCAAATAAACAGTGTATCTTCCCCCAAGGCATTAAATAAAAATAAATCCTGGGAATCTGATCACTTGGTGTAATGCATAATTTGGCCCCCCCAACTGAAAGAATTCCTGGTGTAGCAAGGACTGGATGATTTCTATGCCCTAAAAGAAGAGTGGACAGTTTTTACATTCATGGAATCTACTTTAACATTATTTTAAATAAGAACTTTGGAATGCATTGACTGGCTAGGCAGCTAACTTGAAATTCAGAACTGAAGAATCTATTTTCTGGATCTTTCTTCTTTTTAAATCTAACTTAAACAAACAAATCCCAAACTACCAATAGAGGTGAATATGTGTAGCTCAGGGTTGAACTGTGGAGTCCTTGGGGTTCTCTGAGCTTAGTTCTTTTCTTGCAAACGTTTGCAAGAAAAGAACCAAGCTCAGAGAACCCCAAGGACTCCACAAACCCCAAACTGCATAATGCCCTCTCTTACCTTTCTAGAAGCAAGCAAGCAAGCAAGCAAAAAAAGGTATTTTGTTCCCTACCCTGTGTCTTCACACATGGGGGAGGTTGTCATTTTTATCATTCCTTCTCTTGGATGATTCCTCTATCATTTTCCCCCTACCTGTATTTTTCCACTGCCCTTCAACAACTGTTCTGATATGTGACTTGACAATGAGAACTGGAAATCAGTTGTAAAAATTAAAGGTGAACAGACGTTGCCCAATTGGAAATCGAATTTTAGTATTTTTTTAAAAAAATATGTCATTTAATTTTTGAACTTTGTTGAATGAGAAAGAACATTTGTACATTTGCTGATTTTGAGAAATCATACATTAAAGGGAATAGGCTTGAATTACACAACTTCCTGTGTGAATATGGAGTTGAAGGATGATTGCTGAACGTGATAAGAGCTGTGTATGATGGCAGTACAGAAGACATGACAATAAATAGAATACCGTATTTTTCTGACTATAAGACGATACTTTTTTCTAAAATCCTTACATTAAAAATTGAAGGGCGTCTTATTCAAGGAAGTCAGCCGAGGAGAGAACCGCGTGGTGGCAAAACTGCCCATACTTTGTCTCTGCAGACAGGCTTCCTCCTATTGCTAGCCTCCAATCACGAGTGAAATAGCTTGTCTCCCAAACAGACTTCCTCCAATCACAAGCCTTATGTAACTGATGTCAGCTGATGCTGAACAAACCAATTAGAGGAAGGCTGTTTGCAGAGACAAGCTATCGGCAGTTTCACTCGTGCTTGAATGTAATCAGTTATGCAAAAGAGCATGGAAATAGAGCTGCAGAGAGACGGTTTGGACCTCCTCCCACCGAGTGTATCAGGTAAATGTTAACTAATGACTAAATAAAAATGTGTTCTGCACTATCTTTAAAATATTGATTTCTTAATTTTGGGTTGGAAAAGTGGGGGTCATCTTGTACATGGGGGCGTCTTATTGATGGAAAAATATGGTAGTTAGCAAATAGATCAACACTAAGTGTGGAATAAGACAATGGGTGATATCCCCTAGTTTAACATATTTGTGGATATCAGTATTGTATAAGGAATGCTTGTGGCATTAGAGCTAGTGGGCTAGAGATGTGAACGTACGCATATTTTTGTATGCAGATGGTGCTCTCTTGTTGACTGAGAATCCCAATTATTTGCAGCAAATGTTAGACAGCTTGTATGATGCAGTGAAAAGTATAAGTCTGAAAATTAATCTGTAACAAAACCCAAGTTAATTGTAGCTGATGGGGCAAATGGAATGAATGTTAAGTAGGTGGATTTATATAAAGATGAGGAAATGGACTGAAAAATGTTAAAACATGCAACCTGGCAGAAATGTAGTGAGTAGTATGTGGTCGGTCGCTATGGTTAAATGCTGAAAGAAGTGAAAATGAATGTGTCTGAGACCATGTTTCTGCCCACATTGTTATATGGAAGGGAGAGTAGCATACTATGTCAGGAGACACATAAATGTAAGTTGAATGCAGTGGGAATGGAGAACTTAAGGAATGTGTAGTAAAAGAAGAAACAATGGGGTCAAGAAAGAATTGGCGCTGAATGAAGCTAGTAAAAAGATAAGTGACCAGGGTGAAAAAAATCACACTAAAGAGACATAAAGAGCGTATGAATGAGAATTGGACTGCAAAATGAATTTAAGAAGGAAAACTAAATAGGTTGAGGGGAAAGGAAGAACCAAGAAAGTTGCAATCGGATGGAACGGAAGAAATCTTCAAAAAGAAAAAGGTGATTAGTTTAAAAGAATCCATGCATTTGGGGTGGGGGTGGGGAAGCAAAGGAGAGTTTGCAAGGAGATAAAAGTCGGGGATGGTATAGTGAATGGGGCCAGTGTAAACTTTATGTAGCTGTGTTTCCTCCCTTTTCTTTAGCTCACTATTTCTTACTACTTCTCTGCAGTTTGCATAAGGCTGCTTACCCCAAAAGCAAATAGTAGGATGGGTACCTCTGTGTGTGAGTGAGTGAGTGAGTGAGAAAGAGGGAGAGTTTGTAAACTACCAGGGTTACCATACTTGAGCTGCAAAATCCCGACATACAGCGTTTTCTGCATTTCTTTCCTGCTGCTATTCTTCCAGACTTGTGCGGTTCCAGATATGGTTGCTTGCCCTTAAACCACCTGACCTTCCTTTTGCGTTCCATCCTGTATTCAGAACATGCAGGTTTTCATAGATTTTCATGATTTTATTTAATTATTTAATTAAGGCTATTTAAAACGTATTTATTTTATTGAGATAAGTTTATTTACATAAACACACCTTTATGTTCTCACACGAGCCCACGCGCAGAGGCTTAGAAGGCCTCAGACGCAGCCTTTTCCTCTTTTTTTGGACAATGGCAGTGGCCTTTGGGCCCTGGGCTGTTTTCCTGGCCCTTCCGCTGTGTCTGTTGGCTGATGCTGCCTGGGCATGCTCCAGCAGGAAAGGACCCTTTTTCAGGGAAGCTGACCAAGGGCCCCACGGGCCTGCCGGTTCACGTGCGCTGATTCAGGGCGGCCCTCCTCACTCTGTGCATACAGAGGCAGCCGAGCTCTTTGCTGGGGCGGGGGTGTCCGGCTGGGGTGGGGTTGCCATGACAATGGTTTTGCTGAGCCGGGCGCCTTTTTTCCTGCTTCGCAGGCACCCTGAATATATGGGGCTCCTTAAGCATCCTTAATGGGAATGAGAGTGAAAACAAGCGAGAGAGTCAGGCGGCCTGATTTGGGGAGGGAGGGGGGGAGGCGGCAGGGGACATCGAAAAGGAGCCAGGAGTAATCACCCCACCCCTGCCACCTCCTCCCTTCATCTCTGCGAAAGGTCTACTCCCAAATGAATCAAGCTCTTCATTAAAAGACAGCCAAGAGCCTCTGGACCCCGCTGGGCTTGGGGGGGGGGGGGCGGGGGGGGGGAAGGCTGGGCTGCTGTGCGACGATTTATGGGGCAGATTTTAATTAAGCCATAAAATGAGAGAGGGGCTGGTGGGAACGGGAAATGGCGCATTGGCGATTCTGTCCTCGGGGCACACGTTTCTCCTCCAGCCCCATAAACCGCCTTATTTACATCCCACCCTCTCGAGCCCTGGGAGTCAACAGGCGAGCTCGCCCCTCCGTCCTGTTGGGCGACCGAGGCCGGTGCCTTCTGATCGGGGCCGAGCAGAAGGTTTATTTTTGGTGACACTGAAGCGGCTGATCGTGGATTGTACTGGGGGCAGAGGTCCCCACAATGAGGCGTGAGGATCATCCGCTAGCCAGAGATGCAGAAAAGAGCAATGGTTAATGGGGGACAAAGCTAACCAGGGATCTGCTAGGACAGGAGTGAGCAGATTACCTCCTGTCTCCTGAAATCCCGGGCAACGTAGTTTAGAGCTACCCGCTCCCTTCTGGGCTGGGGACTTCTCCGGTGCCTCTAAAAACTTGGTTCTTTAGGCAGACCTTCAGGGGTGGACCTATTAACGCTGTAGGTACCTGGGATTTATCGTAGACATCCCTATGCATTTTTGTATGGTTATCTATGTATTTCTTTGGTAAGTGCTGAAGCAGCATAAACCCTCCTGTAAATTTATTTATGCATTAGATTTGGAGTCCCCCACCCCCTGACTCCAGAAGGACTCTGGGCAGCTTTCTGTTTAAAAACAGAAAAACAACAGAAGAAAAATCTGAAGCATCCGGACAACAATATCCCAGGGAGGGGGGTGGAAGGGGAGATTGAAAAGTTTAGGACTGCCAGAGCTGGGGCCTGATCCAGCAGAGCTCTTTTTGGGAGAGAGAGGCAAAATATACCAGACTAAAGCCTGATAGGAAGGCATAGTCCATTCACTTACTTGATTCTCCACTGTATGTTGCTGGCCGATGAGGCCGAAGTACTCTGTACGTGCTCAGGGGAACCTTATGATAATTACAAGGCTGGGGGCTGTGCAAGCCCTGATTAAAATGGAAAACCTGAACCAATGGCATTCTCGGATGAAATGGATGAACTCAGAGTAATGTCTGCTGAGGAAGAGGATGATATTGCTGGATTTCTTTTATATGGGCTGATGGGGAGCAGGAAGGAGCTGTGCCAAAGCTCCTCAGAGTCTCACTGGGAGAGGCAAGCATGGAGCAGGGAGGGAAGGCATATTGGGTTGGCCCCTGGGGATCTGCAACATTTAGCCTCCTCCATGGCTTCCCCCATCTGCCCTGGCCCTTAACTTGCCACCTCCTGGCCTCCTTGTGGGTTTCTGGAATGAAAATGATCTAAACCATTCAGTCCCCATCCCAGGGATGGGTTCCCTAAAACTGGAGATGTGGGGCAGAAGTAGGTGCTGAATCGCGGTGGAGTCATCTTACCTCTGGGAACTCCACAGACACTGGAGGCTTGGGGAAATCTGGCTTTTTCCTCTTTGACGTGATCCTTTGGATTATTGTCATCAATGTGGGCATTTGCTTTTGTTGATCTTATTTTTAGCTGCCCTTTTTAGGCACCTGAATGTCTTTCTTTGGTAGGAAAACAAGACAGAAATATTCTAAATAAATAAATAGTGATTTTTCTTTCACGGGTCAAGTCAAGGATTCCCATTCTTGTCATGCGTTTTGAGTTGGGAGCATTTCCCAGTTCAGACACACACACACACACACACACACACACACAGAGTGCCTTTACTAATGGGGATAGCAATAGTGAGAAAGCCCAGCACAAAATGCAGTCTGCTTCACACTCTCTGCGATGGCACGTTAATCCTGCTTCCCTGATATATGTGCCAGTAAATCACGCATTTACAGGACAGGGGTTGAATGTGATACATTTTAAAACAATATACTTTTGTCTTTTTAGAGGAACGGGGGAATTGATGTAGAGAATAGGACAGCAAATTGTTAGTTATTCGATCTGATATCAAACATGTTACTTATAGGGGTGGAGAGAGGTGCTTGTAAGATTTTCTCTGTCTCCTGTTTGGCTGGCTTTAGATATTATAACCATTGCCTTGGGAAAAGAAGTGCTATTCACTGTTTCACCTCGGCAGCGATCGGGTGGTCCTGGTTAGGCATTTAAATTCAGATCACTATGACTGAAACCCTTCATGCTAAGGGTGAGGCTGCACTGGCTCTGAAAGTCCAACATTGTAAAGAGATTCATATTCACATTCCTATCCAGGCACTTCCACATCAAACCATTTCCACACCATAATCTTTCACAGAGCAGGGTGAAACAGATCTGCATTTGTCTTCTGCTGACATTAAAATATATTTATTAGTTTACTGATTAGGTTTATATCCTGTCTTTTGTTCAGGAGCTTCAAGTGGTATACACAGTGTCCCTCCTCTTATTTTTCCCCACAGCATGGTCACTTTGAGAGTTGGGCAGCTATAGAAATCCAATAATTCAACAATAAACAACCCTGTGAGGCAAAGAGAGTAATAATGGCCCTACGTTCCCCATTGAGCTTGTGTGGCTGAGGGTGGACTAGAATCTGGGTCTTCCTAGTGCCAGCCCCACCTCTGAACCCTCCACCACACAACATGAGGCAGTCAGTGCTCACCACCAGTTGACAAAATGAGAATGCAAGAAGTCATCCAATCAGTTTCCCACCCCTAAGCGACAATAAATTCTGGAACAACAAAAATCACCAGTATAATAGATCGGTAACACTTTTCCTATCATGGTTTTGGTTCACACTATGTTCATTTATACTGTCTATGGTTCTTAGTAGATGGTTAGGTTGTTTTTCTTCCTAGTGGGGAAATTCCAAAGCCACAATATCCCCCCTGCATTTAAAAGCCTCTTGTAAACTGTGATGGTGAAAGGATAGCATGCTAGCCCTTTTGAAATCAGGTGGTTTCCCAAGAATCTCTACCTGTGTTGGCATACTGCTATGGTGGCTGGACTAGAGAAATACAGGACATTCTCATCCATGCTTACAGCAGACACCAGTAACAGGATCCTGAAACTCAGAGTCAGGAAGGGGAGCAAAGGAAATGGTTATGTGCAAAACTCACAATTTCAGAAATCGAACTTCTAGAAAAGTCCAGACTGTTCTAGTCCTCCCTAGAGCAGACTATTCTGGGATGGTATGGCAGTTTTCTAGCATTAAATTCTCTGAACAGAAGGGGACAGCCCCAGAACACCTTAAGCTCACAGTTCAAAGGATTATACTTTTGGAAAACTCAAGAATCCACCTGCGATGACATGTTCTAGAGGAAGTGCATCATGGTCAGAAGAGAAACCATAGGTTCTGAAGTTCTCTGGAACATTCCAGTCCCAAAACTGGGATGTTACACACGTCGAAAAGCAAGAGTTCCCTCCAACGGGAAAATGAACCACAGCTGCAGTGCTAGGAAAAAGAAATCTAATTTTGCTCTGGTTTCAGATGAACTAGAAAGAAATGGACTCAGCTGTTGAATTACTGATGACATCATAGGATTGCAGAAATACCCAGCGGAATCTGAACTGGTGCAAAGAGCCCGTGTGAAGCGATGCATGATTTAGCACATGTCTCTCCCTTCACCAATTCCTTTACCCCACTTCAGTGTTATGATCCTGCAGTAACACTGTACTAACATAAATGGGGAGTAACAGAAAGAAACTGTTCATTTTTTCCACCTAAAGAGCTGAAAGCAGTTCAAAAGATGTATGTTGCTTATTACCTGTACACATTTTCTGCAATGGTCTTTGATAGACTGGCTCTGCAGGGGTTTGTATCATTAAGAGGTAAGTGTCAGTGAAGCGATGCCTATTTAAACTTTTTCAAAAAGTATCCTTATTTTGAAAGAAAAGGGAAACACTCATCTGGACCTTGCTTCTGATCCATAGAAATGCAGAAGATGTGAGGCAACAGCTGTCTTCAGCCTGGTGTCCTCCAGGTGTGATGGGAATGTCACATTCAGGCTCCCCAGGCAGAAGAGCCAAGATAAACTGGGGGTGTTGTAGTCCCAAGACAACTGAATGGCACTAGGCAAGAAAAAAAATGGCATGGAGTATAATTTTTGTGAAATGTTTATAGGTTGGAACCTGGAGAGAGAGAGAGATGCGTGCAGGTGTTTTAAAACATGGATATCTTCCTATTAGGATTTTGCGGATTTTGCTGAGGTCTTCCTCCAAATATTCCTGACTCTTAAAGAAGTGAGGCAAGTGGTTACAGATTCAATGGTGACCCCTTGTCAGTTGTGGCAGGCGCTTCCACGAGGGTATTTTGTGGCATCTATATTATAGCCTTTTCATCAAGCATTTTTATTCGCTCTGATATTTTAAATGCTGTTAAATCTTCATACTATTTTATTTTGGTCTTACCTTGATTTTATGTCCTGCACTGTGCTCATTCTTCCTGCTGGTTGCATCTTGGTTTTATTATGTGTTGCTCTCAACATGATGAATTGGTTGGAGCTTATGTTTTTAATTTACTTGGACACCAGTACAGAGCATTTTGGTTACGGTCAACCTAAAAATGCAATAATAAATAAATGAAATGTGGCACAAGGATTAACCTTGCAACATTTTGGCTTTCATTAATGTCTGGTAAAGTTACAATATGCTTTTAAGACTCACATATAGTCCCATATATCTGTATTATATAAATATCTGATGCTACAGACACTAACCCAATGATTCCAATAAGGAGAATTCTCACACATGAATACACAGTGTGATAATGGTAACGATTATGCTTCATGGACTGGGAAAGCTAGCTTGAGTGGCTAAAAACTCTGCAAAACTGGCCAGAGGATGGAAGAGAGAAAAAAAAGTAACTCTAGTAACATTAAAAAAAGAGCAAAGGCAGGATCTTTTTCACACTTCTGAAATTGTATTTTTGTATAAATCTTTAGTCCCTTAGTTTTGATAGAAAAATACAAATAAATCAGCAGCTGCTAACACCTTCTGTCATCTTACAAACACACTTCTACTAATGCTTTCAGCTTCCCGCTTTTTAAAAAAAATATTTAAACTGTTTTCCATATGAAAGGTTTATAGGTACTTGCCGCATCTTTAAAACATTTATTAGTGAAATAAGTCATAGTCCCGTAACGGCTTTGCAATGGCAAGCTGTGTAATGCAGAATTTTCATATTTGGCATTCTGGATTATATTGGCTGTTAAAACCATGGGGAAATGGGGCAGGGGGAATCTTGGGACTTGATCAAAAAGAGCTAATGTGTATAATACAATTCTATATATGTCTACTCAGAAATTAATTACTTTAACTTAAATAGGACAAGCTCCCAAGTAAATGCATGTAGAATTATTATAGGCATGTAACTAAGGAATCATTTCTCAGGACCAGCAGAATTTGTGGTCCTCCAAATTTTGACAAACTCTCAGCAGCCCAACCAACATGTCCCATAGTGAAGGATGATGGGAGTTGTAGTTGTAGCTCAGCAACACCTGGAAGCCCACAAGTGTATCTCTGAATGATGGAGAGTCAGTGTTCTCAGAAATACACTGAGCTGGGTTTGAATGTGTAGCTAACTCTTTGCAGGACAACATGCAAGTCAGTGATCACCCCTTAGTGGCAGGATCGCTAAGAAAAGCATGTGTATGTCATCAGGTTCTTATTTTTTCAATCCACATGATTCTACCGGGTGTACATGTCTTCCAGCAATGACATGCACGGTCCATTTGTGACAGCACGAAATGATCTTTAAAAGAGGGGTGCCCAATGGTTCCCTCATTGGCATCCCCCCCACCCCCTTTTTAACACTCTGCTCCAGCTGAATCTCTTGAGACTGAACATAAACCTGAAAGATGATTTGGTGGACAAAAGGACAGGAAAATTCTCTCCTTTATTTTCAGTCTCACTTATACTCCAGGCATTTAGTAGAGCTTGTGCTTCAGTATCGGCTTATTCCAGCCCTGTAGATTCTCTCCTTTCTAATGTATGATCTCACTCATATCACCATTGCTCACTCTTGCCTCTCAGATCCAGTTTGGTTCTGCCACATTCTTCCTGATCCCATTTCACCAGCCTCACTAGCCTTCCTGCTCCATGTGGTGGGAGACTCTTCCCTTCTCCCATGAAATATCATGGGGTGAAGAGTAGAGCCTGAGAAAAAGTGGACATCAAAGAAAAGGAAAGAAAAGAAAAGAAAGTAGAATAACTGTAGGAAGAGAAACCATAAGTCCTCTATGAAAAGTATTAGGAGACAGGTTAAGAGTCTGAACAGACTGAGTGGAAAGTAGAAGTAAGGAAGGAAAGAGGATGTGGAAACTGCATGGAACAGAGTGCTGAGGATTCAGTTTCAGAGTGCCACAAAGAACTGTTGAATTACGCAAATGGAATGAAAAAGTTTACTTGGTGGAATGATAAAATATATTTAATCAACTTGTAGGTAGCTGCAGCCATGACTACAACTCAAAGTGGCTTACAAAGTATAGATAATCAGGATTAAAACAATAATGTGGAAAGACAAATTAAACAAATATCAATATTATCGCTAAAATCCACATTGGGGAAACTACAAAACCTATAACACACCATGAAAAACATAAATGAAAACTCACCCTGCCCTGGGTGAAAAAGCTGAAAAAGCCAGATCTTCAAAGATTTCCAAAAAGAAGGGGGATTTCAGAGGGTATGCTGCCAGAGGGCAGGGATAACCACTGAGAAGGCTTGTCTCCAAGACCCTACAAGATGGTATTGCCTTACTGATGGGACTTGGAGTACACTGACCCTGCTAGATCATATTGGACGGACAGAAGCAACCAGGAGTAAAATTTGGGAAATACAGCGTGTGTGTGTGTGTGTGTGTGGTGGGGGTTCAGGCCAGAATGTTGCTCTTCAACAAGACGTTGAGAAATCTATGAATATGAAAGAAAATTTATTGTCCATTAGCTTATTTAGAGAAAGTGTATGATAAAGGGAATAGGCTTGAATTATGGAACATTCTGCATGAATATGAAGATTGGCTGCTGAATGCAATGAAGGATATGATCGAAATGAAGTGTGAAAATACACAGAATTCTTAGGGGTTGATTCAACACTGTGCAGGGAGTAAAACAAGGATGTGTGAAGTCTCTTTGGCTGTTTTATGCATTTACGGTTAAATTTATAAGGAATGCTTGTGGTAATGTTACAGTTGTTTTGATTGGGGATATAAATATGCATGCACTTGATATGCAGAAAATGTCATGTTGTTGGCAGAGAACCTGGATGATGTGCAGCAAATGTTCAGTAGACCGTATGATGCAATGAGGAGTTGTTGTTTTTCTTAGCGTTTCTTCCACCTGATTGCAGGGTCCGCTTGTTTTGCACTGCACTCGCCTAATTCACACGAGCAAAGCTATCAGTGCATGATGCACTTATATAACAATGGGAGTTGGATATGTCCAGAGAAACAGAAAAATGAGGTGAGTGCATTAGGGACAGGTTACTTAAGACGTGTGTGCTAAAACAAGCGAAGAGAGAGGTTCAAGGATGACCCGAAGCTCAATGAATGTGAATGGAGCACAAAACTGAAACACCAGTAGAGATGAAGTACGTGTAGTGGTTTGGTCATATAGAAGGGAATAAATAAGGACTAAATAGCAAAACAAATCAAGGAAGAAGGAGGGAATGGGTTGAGAGGAGGAGAAGATCTAGAAATTTGTGGCTGGATGGAGGTGATTACATCCTCAAAAAGAGAGGGGCGAGAATGTTAATCGGAATGTGTGAATTGATGTATGGACATGTTGGAAGGGAGGACAGTGTGTAGATAGAGGGGTACGGAGCAGTACAGTGAATGACGTGGTGTAAACTAGATTTAGCTACGTTTCCTTTTCTTACCTCATGCCTTAATTTCTTTGGGTTACTATATTTAATTCATGGTGTGCTTTGCATAATATTTCTTATCCCGAGAGGGAACAGCACCATGGGTATTTATGTATATACTTTTAAATAGCCTCTAGGCCAGTGTTTTTCAACCTTGGCAACTTTAAGAGATACGGACTTGAACTCCCAGAATTCCCCAGCCAGCATTTTGAACCTTGGCACATCTTAAGTTGCCAAGGTTGAAAAACATTGGCCTAGGCTGTTTGCAGATAAAGAAACAAGAAAGAAACAAATAAGAATAGATAGCATTACAGCAAACAAATGACTCAGCTTGTGGTCCAGGTTTTCATTGGAAATTTCAAGCCACCACACGTTCCCTTGTTCTTACTTATTGATTTGTAATGTAAAATTCAAATAGAAAAAATGGACATCTCAAGATATGTAGCTACGATAGTCTACTGTCAGTAAGAAAAACTGGACTCCAGTGTTTGAAAGTTTTGGTGATTATGGATCATAAGATCTAAAGGTCTCCAAGCTGGAATGGACTCAGGTGCTTTTCTCTTTTCTGATGGTGCCAGCAGCCTCAAGGAGACATCACTCAGGATGCATGGTGGCAATTAAAATTAAAAATCAACTAGCTAGATTTGCTTGCTCGCTACTTCTGCTGGGAAATTAAAGTGGCACACCCCACTGAGAGCATGAGGCCAGGGAAATAAATGAAAGGAACTCCCAGAGCAAGCCTTAAGGAGGTTTCTCCTTGCTATTCTGCCAGAATTTTGGCCTTGGGCAATAGTTGTGGAACTGATAATGAGACCCAGCATTCGCCTACGAATGCCAAGGTTAACCTAACCCTGGACCCCCCACCACTTTTGAAAAAGAAATCCACCTCCATCCAAGTCTTTCTCTCTCCAGAAGTACAAATCACATAGATGAACTTCCCTAACTCAGTGATAAGCTGATGACACTCTGCATGTGTTCAGAGGTGCTCTGATCTGTATGGCAAAAGCTAGTTGCTGCAAGCACAGACAACATGAATCAGAACTTGATGGGGTGGGGGGCTCATCAGTGAGTCTAGTTCAAATTCAGCTGGCCTCCCCCAAAGCCCCCGCCTTGCTCAGCTTCTGCTGCCTGACAAGATCTGATGGATCTTCTCCTCAGTCCCACCCAGCTGTGCTCTACAGCTGTAACATGGCTGGTAATTGCTCTGTGGGCAATAAATCAGGCCTCCAATTCCATGTAAATATGAGTCATGTGAAAACCCATTCCTGCTCTTAACCAGTGATTTACGGAGGCACCTGCCTGCTCACGCAAGACCCAGGAACCTCCAAGGGAGGGACTGGCAGCTGCGCTCCTGGTGTCCGGCAGAGAGGGCAAAATGGGATGCAGAAGAAAATCCTGCCACGGCAGGGAAGGCCTGGGGCAACCCAGTTGCTCCAGTGGCAGACAGGGATTCAGCGACAGCCGGCTCAATTCAGCCAAGAAATCTTGGTTGGGGTGGAGGGGGGACCCTTCTTTCCAAGTGTCAGAGAAAAATTCCCTTGAGACTACAGCACAAGAAAGAAGAGTTAAACCAGCTCTTATTTTATACAGACAACCGCACACACACATCCTCATGATTTAATTCCCATGTCATTTATTCCTCTGAGTCTTAAAGGCTTAAATCACCATTCACCATCAAAGCGCTTGGTTCTGCCACTGTCTCCAAAACAGAGTCAGTTCTTCCTCCCGTCCCCCCGTCTCCTGCCTGGTCCTTTCTTCAGCTCCCTTCCGAAGCATGCTCAATCCTGCCTGCTGCATTCCTGCCAGCCTGCTTCATCTTTTCCTGCCTTACCCTCATCCGGTTTTGTTGTCCCTGCTAGGTTCCAGGTTGTCCTCTCATAATTCCCCAGGGGTGATGTCATTTGCTTTCTCATTTTCCTAATCGTACATTCCTTTTGGCCCATGTCCACACCTGCTTGGGAATTCAGCTGGGACAAAAACAGGCCATGTGCAAATGTGTATGCGCCTTCATGCCTATTGCCCCAAGAAGTGCTTTTTTTGTGCCCACATTTCACTGAGTGCTAATCTTTGCAGAAACCATTTGAAGGGCCAGGAAATGGGGGCCCTCCCAATATGGCTGGATTCCAAGTCTCAGCACTCCCCCCCCTCCCCCGACCAAGTGATGCATTGAGCCGCCACGAATAACGCACATTTCGATGCACATTTTGTTTACTATCTTACATGATGCACCATATTGTGGCATTTGGTTATAAAAGCAGAGTGTGGCAAACAAGGGGTTTTGGAAGGTGTAGAGATGAATGACAACATTTGAATTGAACCCTGTCATTCCTATGATGAAAGTATGTAACGAGGGTAAAGTGGTTGCATTTGTGCAAGGCCTGTATTTTTTAAGCTGAAGGTAATGTCGCTTTCAAACTGAACTCGCATCCTGGGGAATGCAGGGGCATACCGTGCAGTTTGCTGGAAACAATACAGGAAGAAGTGATTTACCATTGCCTTCTACACACATATGCATAACATTTTTTTACTTCTCAGTCTGCCTAAAACCCTAGTATTCTCTAGATCAGTGTTTCTCAAAGTGTGGTCCAAGGATTATTTACCAGCCTATGTTGAAAAATAATACAATCTTAAACAATTGTGAGAAGCGGTAGTGGCAATGAATGCATTAATTTGAATTTTTAATACGGTAAATACCAATAAATGTAACCCATGTGAACAAAAGCTCTTTTGGGGTCCTCCATAATTTTTAAAAGTGGGAAGGGGTCCTGGGAGAAAAAAGTTTAAGAAACTGTGCTCTAGATAAATGTAACTTAAGCCCATACTGAGATATTTATAATGACACCTAAGGCAGGCACCCCCAAATTCACATGAAGACGGAAGAACGTTCAGATTTGCAAGATTGGTATCAAGCCTGCAAGGTAGACCAGATCAAGAAACAGACACCAAATAGGTATAAAACTACTTTTATTAGAACTGCTATAGTAAAGCAAGTCTGAATGTGCTTCTCCTCCTCCCTCTTTTACCTTAATGTGAATTAAGGGGGCACCTGCCTTAGGTGTTGTAAATCTCTATCTTCATATGGGCCCAACCTCTGCATTCTGACAGAAACTCCTGGTGATCTCCTAATTCCATGAATTCCAAGGGGTGCAAGTTTGTAGGCACTGCTTTTCTAGGCCATTCACCTGTGCTACAGAATAGTCTCCCCATAGAAATTAGACTGGCCCCAACACTTTCAGCCTCCTGGAAACTTATGAAAACTAAGTCATTCCAAAAGACTTATGGGGAGCATGTATTAGTACACTGCATTCATCATTTATAGTGAGACATGGGGAATATTATGGTGGCTTACAAAATAGTCCCTAGATTAGAAGTCGTCATTTGCATAGAATTGTGTGAACTCGCTTGGAGTAAAATGGGGCTTGGGCTGTGCTTGTGCCACACTGACCAAATTTTGCCAGAATGGACAGTTCCTGTTCTTATCATTAGCAGCAAATGCTACACATAGCATCAGTATGACTAAGTCTGTTAACTTAACATACATACACTCTTACTGAAAAGCTTTATGTGAAAATTAAAATGAACATGCCATGATGGATGGCAGAGATCCTTATGTATGGGCCCATCTGGTGGCAACCATGATATATGAATGATTGAATAAATGGTTGAGAGAAGGAAGGAAGGAAGGAAGGAAGGAAGGAAGGAAGGAAGGAAGGAAGGAAGGAAGGAAGGAAGGAAGGAAGGAAGGAAGGAAGGAAGGAAGGAAGATGTCTGTGAAACTTAGAAAAGGCAGGATCTGAATGAAAGGAATTTGATTTGTAGAAAGGAGTTGATGAATACGTGCAGGGAAGTGAAGGTGTTTGTTAAATAAATGAAAGGGCTAACGTGTGTCAGAAAGTATGAGTTGGTTTTATTAAGGTTGTTATGGTCATATATGAAAATACAAAGTGATAGATAAGAGATAATTTTATGTTATACTCCAGTGCATGGTAACATAGGAAGAATCAGAGATAAGTTTTGGGAAAAATTGTGCAACATTTGAAATGATGCAATCCATGGGAAAAATATGGTGTTAAGTAACATGAGTAAGATGGGAATCACATGGGAAAGTACAGGAAAAGTGATTGGGCAATTCGGAGAACAAAGAATGAATGAAAAAGGAGACTGTTTGGTGAGCATCTTCTGAGAAAAAGAGCTCTTTGTTTTAAAGATGTGGTTTAAGTATAAGTCTGTTCATATGTACACGTGGAACAGGAATGATTGAAAAAGCATAGTTGGTTTGAATGTTTATGATGAAAGTTTATGAGAAATATTGAAGATTGATGAGTTTCTGAACATCCGGTAGACTATCATTCAGTAGAGTTAAGAAGCAGATCTTGAGGAAAAAGGGATATGGAAAAAAAGGAAATATCGTCATGGAGAAAATACAAATTCAGTGGTCGACACTGAATTGATGGCACATAATTAATTAATGGCAATGGCAGCAATACACTGAATAGTAAAATTGAAATAAATGTAACAATTGCTAGTGTACAAGAAAAAATATGAAAAGGAAGAAGTAAATGCAGCATTTAATTCTGTTTTTTTTAACAGAAAAAAGAGCAAAAACGGTTATTTATTTATTTATTTATTTATGATCAGTTTATATGGTCTCCATCTTGCAAATGTAGTGACTCTGGATGGCTAACAAAGTTTAAAAAATTATATACATGAGGGCTTCCCATATGTTTGTGTGTGTGTGTGCTGTGTATGTGGAGGCCTCCAGCCTCCAACCTAAAAAAAAAAAGATTCCAGTCATTGAAGTTTTGGGACTTAACTCTCTGGGCTTTACAAGGAAAAGTTTGGCAGCGGGCAGATCCCTCTTGAGAGAGGAACATTCCAGTAGGTATAACTTTTTAAAAAGTTTCTGCACTTTCAGGCCCTGCCATGCAAATCCTTCCCTGTGAATCCCTTCCAAGGCACCATGTGGGCCTCCAGTTCAGGAGGCGGAATGTCTGGGCCTTGATCTCAGCCAAGCTGTCTTTTCCCACCCAGACAGGCTAGGCCAGGAATGTGGAAGTGACAAAGTGCCTTTCGAGTCCCAATGGATAAAGCAGAGACATGACAGTCCAAGACTTTAATTAAACTAAGCAATTCACCTCCCAGATCCAAAAGGCAAAAACAAAGGCAATATCAGGTCCACAAAGTCAGTCCAAAGTTCAGGGCACATTTCAAGCAGCTGCTGGTCAAAGAAGCACTTCAAGCAGGGATGTTGTTTTTAACACTGGTCTCCTCCAAATGGCAAGTCTTACACCACAAGCTTCAACCCTCTGCCCTTACACAGCTGGAATGCACTTGCTCAGCTTGGGATGTGACCTACCAAGGGTCTACTCTAAGGCTACCCATCTGGACTGCAAAAATCTGATGACCTCTGGCTAAGAAGCAAAAAATAAAATAAAACAGAGTTCTCTGCATCCCTTTGCTGTCATCCAATATCTGTCTGGGGCTTTTCAACCCAAATATGGTTGCCCTGGTCTATTCCCAACTAGGCTGTTATTTACCAGTGCTTTTTGTTCCACGCTTGTGCTTCTGTGCCTCATCACGCTCTGTTGTTGACCTGAAGCCCATGTTGTTCCTGTAAGCTTGAGACTGCTCTGAGGAGGCCAGATCAGAACTCGAGGTCATTGGGACCTTGTTAGCAGGAGCAGAACTAGAAGTTCCCAGCTTGGTTCATTCAGCCCTGGCCATCTGTTGCCTCCAAGGCTTCCCCTGGCTCCTCCTTCTCTGAGGACAAGTCCTTCCTGGGGGCCATAATTCAAACGGCTAAGAAGCAAATCAGTAAAAGTCCCCCTACCCCCCATGTGTGGATCCCAACATGAATGTCCTTTGGGGGAAGGAGAGATTTGTCATGAAGAGGAGGATGCCTGAGTCCTACTTCCTCATAGGCCGCTTTGTAGTTCAAAACCTGTACCTTCCAAATTGCTTTTCTCCTAAAAACCTAAGAAACAGTAAAAAACAAACAAACAAAACAAAACACTGCAGCTGTTGTGATATTTTGGAATAGACATTTGTGCATAACGTTAGGCCCACGTTTTAGATACAGCTGGGAATTTTGTTAGCTACAGGACAAACTGTTTGTGCCCAAAGTCCTCCTTTGTCTAGATTCCAGGCAGCACAAGAACATTATGCTCCTTTGCCTGTATCTGCCCTGGGTGACCATGTCCTTAGGAAGCTCTGAAAGTGCCCCCCCCCCACATCTCGCAATTTGTTTAACGAAGCCTGGGGTATCTATGGCTCCTTAGCGCTGCAGCTGTGGATGGCTGAGATTGTTGATGTTGGATTCTGTAGACAAACATGTCCCTGTATGGCAGAAACATGAATTCAAAATCCACTGATCTGTTTCTTGCCAGCTAACAGAACTGCTGGGTCTCAATAACATTTCTTGACTGTACACCGTGGTGAAGACAATTCTGCAGGTTGATCCTCAAAGCTGAATAGGGTCCGATCATGGTGTCCCCTCATCTCTCTCTCTGACTCTTCCCTTGATTTTCCTGCTTTTTTCCAGGATGGCCTCCCTCCTTTTTAACCTCCTTGCCATCTCCATTTTGTCACTTGGATCAAATAACCCAGCCAGTCCTGACAGCTATAATGAGAAAGCCAACACAAAGTAAAGTATCTGATAGACCTTGAGTTAGGAATGTACTAATTCAGGGGTAGGAAACCTGTGGTACTGTACATCTTACCAGACTTCAAATAAAGTTATCTTCAGCCTCCTAGCCAATGGTGAGGGATGCTGGGAGTTGTAATTCAGCAACATCTGGAGGGCTGCAAGTTTTCCACTCCTGTGCTAAGTGAAAGACCCCTCGGTGTGCTACTGCAATGCATCTAAAGATATGCGCGCTACAAACCAGTTTTGATGGAATGGTGTGCTAGCCCCCACCAAACTCTATTAAACCAAAGGCAAACAATAACCTGGGCATTCTAAGCTAGGCATAAGGACAATTATTACCCCCCCCCCCCCAAAACCCTGAAGGCAATTTGAAAGGATTGCTTGCTGCACTTACAGATCCCAGATTTCCCTCTGCTAAGCAAACTTTGCAACTTTAGAATGTCAATTTAAAAGGTGCTTGACAAATGGTGAGTGTTAGAGAAAAGAAGTAGCCAGCAGAGGTCCAATAGGAAATGACAAATCTACTACCAGTGTTCTTGCACCCAACTGGGTTCTAGATGGAGGAAATAATGGGGGCATGCGTTCCTTCTGGTTTTGGTGGACCTCTCCTCTTTCCTGTTCCTTATGGATTATCTGCACTGCGTGGTTGTCCCATTGCTAGGCAAGGCTAGCCACCGTTTTTGGAGGGCGGGAATGGATGACATCATACTCTACTCATACCAGTTTCATTGTAAATGCAACTTCCAGGCACATTTTCCTGTTGGGGTCCAAAGCAGTGTTTCTCAGCATGCTGGCTGGGAATTCTTAGAGTTGAAGTCCACACACCTTAAAATTGCCAAGGCTGAGAAACACTGGTCTAAAGTATTCTTTCCCCTCTTATAAGGTTTCAAGTGTTCCTGTCCATTTTGGCAAATGTGTTTTGCAGGTAGTCCTCGACTTATGACCAAAATTGGGACCAGAACTTCCATCGCTATGCAATGCAGTCATTAGATGAGTCACACCTTTTTTGCTGTGGTCATTAAGCAAATCTGGCTTCCCCCATTGACTTTGCTTGTGAGAAGCCCCCTGGCAAAAGAGGCCATGTCCTCATTTTTGTCCTCAAGTTCTCTGTCTGGCACGCATAGCCTTAAGATCAAATATTGCCCAGCTTTTTGAATACCTAACAAGCTACCTGAGCAGTTTTTCTCTGCCCAGCGCTTAGTAAGCGCTAATTGCAAATTAACAAACTCAGCTCTGTGACCATAATTAGTAGATTAGTACAGGTAATCCTCATTTAACAACGCTAACTGGGACTGGAAACTATTTGTTAAATGACATGGTCGTTAAGTCAAAAGATTACGTGACCACACCATTTATAGCAATGACAGTTCCAGCGGTCCCAGTTGCCACTGTTAAACGAGGACCACGCAGGTTGTTAAGTGAGGACCTCACGTGACTGCAACTTCCGATTTCCTGCCGGCTTCCCCATTGACTTTGCTTGTGGGAAGCCAGCATGAAAGGTCCCAATCCGCAATCGTGTGACTGCAGGGTTGCTGCGACAGCTGTAAGTACAAGGTCTAGTCGTTACTACCACTCATTTGGCATAAGTTTGAATGGTCATTAAACAAGGACCACCTCTACCCTCCCATACTGTCTGGCAGATTTCTGCTACTGTCTGAAATAGACAAGACCTTAATCAGTTGCACACTTAAGGCTTTTGCCTCCTAATTGGCTCTAGCACATTCCTACAGTTAAAAACCAGTCTTTCTGATCCTGGAAAGAGTAATTTCATATACATGTAGGCCTAAGTACTTTGCAGTTTTTCACTGTAATTTTTGTTGCAGATGCCAAGAAAGTGAAACTGTGCGTCCTCCCCCCCCCCCCCCCCATTTGTCTTCCTTTCCAACTGTCCCTGTCCTCCTTTGCCTGCTCAGATACCTGGTAACCCTACGCGCATTCAACTATACAGAAAATGTGGGGGGGGGGGGGGCAACAGGAGATGGGGCATTGGTGGAAAAAAAAATGCTGTTGTTTCTTGAAAGGGTCCATTTAACTATTGATTGTGTGAAAATGCTTTGCACTCCTTGTAAATGTGTGTGTGTGTGAGAGAGAGAGTGAGAGAGAGAGAGAGGACTAGGCTGATAGCCACATACCTACTTTGTAGAGGATGCTTCTTCCTATTTGAAGGAATATTGTACAAAGTCTTCTGGAAAGATAAAGTCCCTTTTGTACTCTCACAGCAACCTGCTGTTATACTGGTTACCCAGTGGGGTGAGAGGTTTTTCATCGCTGAAATTATACAATATTTCTGAATGTGTGCAGATATATAAGTGCATGGGAAAACGGCCACCATGCTTTATGCTTTTTAATCATTCCATCATGGCCCTAGCATATTGCCTAGAGGTGTGTATACAGGCATGCGTGAAAAGACCATGCACACATGCTTCCCTGTAAATCCATTCAATGAACATCAAGTACCGATGGGCTGTTGAAGGATCACTTGGGTTGCGTTGGGGAGGGACCTATTTTGCTACCCTGCCCACCTCCAGATCCTGGAGGTCAGATTGCCTCCTTGGCCTATGTCCATGGCCGTGTGGAAACTGACTCCCCATTGCTGGGCCTCAGGAGCCATGAGCTCATCCGTGGCTGAAGAATTACAGGGATCTTTATGCATCACTTTTAGCACCTCTTTGGGATGTTTGTTTTCCCTGTCGAATTGTATTTCTTGCAACACAAAGGAAATGAGCAGAGAAACACACTCCTGGTAATAAACAGGATGTGGAAGTGTGCTGGGGGGTGGGGAGGGTGAGCAAGAGCAAGCAAGCAAGCGTGCTTAAGGTAAGAAAGGGCTGCTGGTGGTGAAGGAAAACAACAAAGCATCTTATGGCACCTTAAAGATTAACAAATGTCTTATCAAAGATTTCTGGAATATAGCAGGTTGGGGGAAAGGAGGCCGACCACAGATTGCAATCACTAACAAACCAGTTAGGTGTAACGAGGACATTCTTAGTGGTTTATATAGATAGCATGTAGTTTATATAGTCATCCTAAGCAAATTAAAACATGTGTGATAAGAAAGCTTGATTTTTTTTTATTTATGAGATACTGTATGTGTTGAAAATCTGATGAATTAGTCTAGGTCTAATTAAATCTGTCTTTGTATTCCTTTTTTTTAAAAAAAGTTATTAAATTTCAAGAAAGAATAAAATATAACAAAACAGAAAAAAAGGGGGAATGGAAAAGAAGAAATCAGAGAAGAGAGGGAAATTTAAAGTGCAGAAAAGGAAAAAGAAAAAGAAAAAAATAGAATAACTTCCGACTTTCTTCAGTACAGGTACAAATATATAATACATTCACCTCTTACTCTAATGTGTAAACTAATACAAAGTATTTTTATAGCCATAAAAAATATCAGTCATCAGATCCCAAAATTAAAATTTCATTTCTTTCAGTTTCAAGCAAAAAGTCCAGAAGCGATTTCCAAATAGAAACAAAGCCAGTCAGAGTCTTTACTTTAATCAAAGTAGTCAATCTGGCCATCTCCACCAACTCCATTAACGTTACTATCCATTCTTCAGTGGTAGGTAGTTGTGAGTCCTTCCATTTCTGCGAAATCTGTCTTTGTAATTCCTGATGTTCGACAACTCCACTATTGCAAAAGGTCACTATATAGGAGAACTTTCTAACAACTGCACTTGCCAGGTCATTAACAAGTCTGCAGCTGACAGTCATTGCCTGCCCCTAAGCTGAGCCACCAACTATCAATTATCATTCTACCAAGGTTGGGATTGTTGTTAATATCTGGGAAATAGGTTGACTTTTCACAGTAGCATTTGAACTGGGAGCATCTGGCCTGCTTATTCATTAAATTCACTCCATTTCTTGGGTTTGCACAACACTCTGAACCAAGAACTAGGCATAGGAGTTGGTTTTTGTCCACACACAGAACCACAAGATAACCACTTGAATTTCAGCACAACATGAGTGCTGTGTGAACCAACCATAGATTACATTCCACAAAGATGTTAATCTTACTATGCTTGGTTTGGTTTAAGTTAGCAAGTTTTACAAACATGATCTGTTAGCCGTTTTTATGGTTTAGAATGCGGTGTGAATCTGGCCTCTGTGTTACAGAACAGTAATGACTAGAAGAGAAACTTACAAGCTGTGATCAGAGAATATCCTGAGATGGAAACCAAAAGATATTCCTCCTACTGATGAGAATTTAGGTTGCTTTCACCCTAATCATTTTTGGCTGATGTTGATATAATTCATTATGAGAATACAGATTATGTTACTGCCCATGGATTGAATATGAAAGTTTTCTATACTGCCCTGTTGCCTTCTTTAAAGGCTTGGTAGTTAGTGTTTTCCCTAACATTAAATGTTATTTCAGTACCAATTGGCCAGCATATCACCATTAATGTATCTGGCAGGAAAAATGGTATGTAAGTCAATTGTTTAATGATTGGTAAAAAAACTTTTTCTGACTTCCTAGTTTACATTTCTTGACTATATTATCTTAACTGTGTTTTTCTGTGCAATCCGTTCCCCATAAACAGAGTTTTTGCCTTTTAGTTTTAGACTGATTCCACTAAAGTGCAATTGGACTAATGTAAAATCAGATAAAATGGCTTACATAAATGGCACGAGTATTCTTAACTTCAAAAAGACAATGAATAATTTAGGCTACAGTCCTATATGCACGTACTTGGGAATAAATCTCAGAGGTTTAATGGCTCTAAGGGCACTTCTACAGCACCACCATTTCCACTCCCCAGACCTTCAAAAACAGCTTGAAGACAATCCACAATAGCCTTCACTGCTGCCAGTTTCCAAATGCTGAGAACAAGGAGCAAAAAACAGTTGAATCACTGCCCTTGCCAGAGATTCTAGAACACCAGAAACATTTCCTTGTTTTATACAATTGTCTGGTCATATCCACGGAAAAATCTGAATGGTTCTTATGATGGAGAGCTGCAAAGCTGTCAAGCCACTGTTCCCATTGGAAGACTTTGCGGAGCAAGGGTAACTCAAGAAGTTTCTGTAAATGGAGAAACAGGTCATCCATAAACTCCACAGACCTGCAGTATTTAAAAAAAGAAAAAAGCAGCTGATATTGTGAAATCACAGAACTCTGGAGCTCCTTTTGAATTGGCACAGTCTCCATGCAATAGTGGCCACTGTGAGGCTTACTTTTCAGTAAAGTTATATGAGATCGAGTGGTATTAAATAGCTGATTTGCAGAGAGGGAATCGGTACTGATTAATCGTGGGTTGCAATCTAAACATGCTGTGTAAATCAAATGCCACTTATGAGAAAATGGTCAGCTTCCCCCGGGGCAGGGGGTAGGTGGACGTTATGGCTTGCTAGGTGAAATACCATTTGGTTTCCGCGATTAGCTAGGTAGAGAATGCCTTAGGAACTGGAAATTGCTGTATGGTAAAGAGGAGCATGGAATAGGGAAGCCAAATGCAAAAGGAAGAAGGCCTTTTGCTGAAATACCATTAGCTTTCCACCAAGTTCATTACACTGGAGAAGATCTGTCTACCCTTTTGTACTGGGGCACCCTGTCAGGGAATACTGTAAATTGTTTTTTCTATATTAGGAAACAGTTTGCACAGGAACATGATTCAGTCAGGGTAACGTGCTGAGGCCTACCAGACCTGCACTGCAAAATCCAGAGGCCCAGTGGATGACAGTAAAAAATGACGGTTCTGCATCTCTATATTGCCATCTAGAGGTCATCCTAATGTTTAGCCCAGCTCTTACTGCCCTGACTTTACTGGGACTTAGTTTGGGGTTCACGTATAGAGGATTTCATTGTGAAAGCCTTGCAAAACTGTTTTTAATTATTTATTTATTTATTTATTTATTTATTTTATTAAATTTCTCATCCGCCCATCTCCCCCCAATGGGGGAACTCTGGGCGACTCACAACAAACATTAAAAACATAAATGTATATAAATACATAAAACATCAGTTAAAAGCATTACTAAAAAGGGGAAGAAGAGTCCAATTAATTGAACTGCCACCTTATGGGAAGCTTGTGAGTCGCTGCAGGATCTGCACCAGTTGAGAAGGATGATAGATTAGGCTACAGCTTTTGGGGACTTTTCACTTAAGCAGGTCCAGTGTAGTCTTTGTTTATTCATCATTTCTTCTTGGTTGCTTTTCCCATTAAGGCGGATCCCATTTTGGAGAGCCTTATCCCAGATTTTTCTACTTCTGATTGCGACCCTTCACAAGTATTTGGCATACATTTCTTCCAGCTTTGCCAGAAAGAATCTGGTGCCTGTTACTTCTTCTAGTTTCCAACATGTGCTCTGCCTTTTACTGATGCAGCAGCCTTGATTTGTGGCTCTACTAGGAATTATGGCCTGTGCTGTGTAAGTTTATCCTGCAAGATGTAAAAAAACCCAACAACCAACAGGAAAAACACTGAGAACTTCTTCTGCTATAGTGTCAGACAGGCATAAAATAAAGAGAAATACACAGCTGGAAAGAGGCAACACAGTTGATCAAACGGACCTTCTTGTGCTGGTATCCATTTTTATAAAGCCTGCGCTTATCATGCCTGTAAGAATGATTTACGCAAACATTAAATTGGCAAAGATTTTTCCAACCCTTTACTTCCAGCAACTACATTTCTGCAATTAAAGGCATAAGGATAGCATTTCTATCCTGCTTTAGTGTGTTCAAGGTGTTCTTCCCCCACCCCTTGCTATGAATATCTTTTAAAGAAATATTTTTTTAATCTTCTGCCCGGGATGCCCAAGTGGTGTCCAAGGTGGTGTGCACTCATAAAACCATACCATACCGCTAAAATAGAATAAAACATCCACCTATAAAACAAAGATAAAATAGCAACTGATAATCCATATACAGGGTGTTAAATCAATTTAGGAAATCTAGGAAAATAAAAAGAGCTTAACGTAGCTCCCACTGGCAGCAAGCAGATCGTTCCCTGGGCGTGCTTCTGGTCCCAAAGGCGCGTGTGGAGAGAGACCTCAAACAATGACATTTGTGCAAAGCTGGGTTGGAATGGGAAGGCACTGCTGAGTCCCCGACCCCTCCCTTGCCTCTGTCAGGCTTCCTGATCCACCTGCTTTTGCTACCTGTATTTCTCAGAAGAAGCAAGCTGCAAAGTGAAGCAGCCTTCTCTACCTCCAGGAATGCTTCTGGGCCCCATAAGACAATACTGTAAAAATGGTGGGTGGCTACAGCTCAGTGCTAAGCTTGGATGTGTGCTCATCTGCCTGGGGGCCAAACACTGTAAGGCAGTGTTGTCCAAACTTGGCCACTTTAAGATGAGTGGACTGGCTGGCTGGGGAATTCTGGGAGTTGAAGTCCACTCATCTTAAAGTGGCCAAGTTTGGACAACACTGCTGTAAGGTAAAGGGAGGGTGGATGGGGAACATGTGGGGTTGGGGGCAGGTAGCATTAAGTCACTTTTAAGCCAGGCTTCATTTCTCAATTGCTTTAACTCTTTGGTAAATAGTTAATAGATGTTGTACTTTGTTAATAGATTTTGTACTTGCAGAAATACAGTGGTACCTCGGTTCACGAACTTAATTCGTTCCGCGACTCTGGTCGCGAACCGAATTGGTCGTGAACCAAATCAAATTTTCCCATAAGGTTCAATGTAAATACGGTTAATCCGTTCTGACCCCTACGAATTTGGTCGCCAACCGATTTTTGATCGTGTCCCGAATCAAATTTCCCTATAAGGTTCAATGTAATTACGGTTAATCCGTTCTGAACCATATGTTGTTTTTTTTAAACCGCAAAAATATGACACAAAGTACAGTACGAAGAGAGAGAAAGCTAACCTTGCTCGACGCGACTTCTGGCGTGGAGGACAGGAAGGTGGGTGGGGAGGCGGTTACTGCTTGGAGGGAGAGTCCCCCTCCCTACAGGAAGCCACGACCACGTGTCACAGCAGGGAAAATGGCCACAGATCCTGTTCGTAACCCGATGCGGAGTTTGCAAACGGAGGCAAAATTTTGTGACCGGAGCTGTTCGTGAACCGAATTGTTCGTGAACAGAAGCGTTCGTGAACCGAGGTACCACTGTATCTGACCTGCTTAGGTTGTGTCCTAGGACATCAACAAAGTTCCTGAATTGCAGTCACCCCCACTTGCCTGGTGTGTTTTTCGTCAGGGATCTTTTTCCACCACTCTTCCCTGCAGATTTCTTGCCAGATGTCTGGGACCGAAAGAGCTTCTTGAAGAACTCTGCGGTCCTCCAAAGCTTGCGCAGGTTTGCCAGCAGAACACAGTCCAACTGAAGCAAACATCACATTGGCCTGATCCAAGACACACAGAGCTTGTAGGCCAATGCAAACTTTTATACCAGGACATGGGCTAGAGTGACAAGAAAGAGAGGGGGAAAAGGCATTATACTGCTGCTTTTTTATTTCTGGAACAGGGAAAAAACCCTCAGAGTTTAGTAGTAGAACACATATTTTATGACCTAAGCTAGATTCATAGGTGACATTAAATCATAGTTTATTTTAACAATGGTTTGTTGAATAAGTTATAGTGGCCTGGTTCATACATAATGCTAAATCATAATCTATGTTTGTGCAAGATTCCAGGATGGTTGGATTCATACACCATGATGCCCAAACCAATCCATACTACGGTTCTGACATTGTGCTAAGCTCTGATTTGGTTAACCTTGGTTTATATAATAAAATATAATAATAAAATGCAATAATAGCATGCAAAATTATAAAGAGGGCTTTGCAAACTGCACTGACTGGATTAGTACAACCTGCTACACCCAAACCAAACAAACTACATTATGGATCAGCGTAATGTATGCCCCAGCCAGAGATCCCTGACTCACTTCTGGATAGGTTTGAGAACGACGTTGAAACTCTGGGATATCACCACCAAGTAGAGTAACTTAATGGATGGCAGCTTCTAATGATCCATTCATTTTCTTCTCCCAAAGATCAGTTTAAAACCATTATTAGGTACGTCCACCGCCCTGAGTTGTATAAAAAGAAGGCAGGATAAAATAATCATAATCGTAATACCCTACTCTTAGGCAGAATGGCAATGTCAAGAAGAGAAGCAGCCTGTGAGTCATTAAACTGGTTGATTTGGGCCTTGTTTTCCACTTAACCTAGCCTCATTCATCCATACATACAGCCTGCTTTGGTGTGCAAAGATATGGGGAACCCAGTCAAAGTGGCATTTCCTTTTTGTCGTTGTAATACTTTAACAAGCTAGGGGGGACAAGACTTTCCAACCCCGTGAAAACAGCTGGGATCTGAGTCACATGACTGGGAAGGAGATGGGAGGGGGCTTAGAATGGAGGGGTCAGCATCCTAGTGAGCTGCTGCCTCCTCCAGGGGCATCCATGGGAAAATTATTTTCTCCACCCACCCCTGCCGGATCCAGCCCATGTTTGCTACTATATGTTATTTATATATTGTTATTTTGCACTGAGTTTTTATGTCGCCCAAAGTCACTATGATGAAATGGGCAGCCATATAAATCCAAAGGACAGACAGACAGACAGACAATCTTTCTTTTGCTGGCTTCTCTTAATGGGGCAAATGTGGTCCCCTTCGGTTCAGTTTTGAGAGAGTTATCTTGCTGACAGATGGATGGAGTCCTGAACCTCTTGGCATAATTCCTTTCCAACATTCAACATAATTTCTTTTCAACGTTCTGTTGGGTGGGAAAGAAAGAAACTGGTCTGAATCCCTGTTAGTGCTTTGTGGAGTCCCACCTCTGCTGGAGGAAGGGGGCAAGGGTGTGGTTTTCTGGTATATTACTCCTCCTCCCTCCAGCCCACTCTGTTGCCGGAAAAGCTGTTGCAAGAGGGAGAAGAGGAAGACCTCCAAAAAAACATGCAAAGCAAGGCCATCAGCTTCAGGAGAAAAGAGGAATCAGCCAAAATCCCCACCATGTTGCCCCCCACAGTGCAAGGCCAGCCATCCCAGCCTTCCATGTACCTGACATGTGAGGAAACCAGGTTGAGAATCACTGGGATCAGATGAACCCATCAGTCCATCTCCCTGGCGGGGAAAGGTCTCAGCTTCTGCTGTATGTGCCTTGTGCTTTTAAAAATGAAGGCAATCTTACTCAAATTATTAGCAATTAGTGCAGGCTAACTGGAATTTAACTATGGAACCCAATGACATGATGAACCCTGTATCTGAATGTAGCCTGTTGGAACTACAACTCCCACAGTTCCCAGTCAGTATGGCCAAAAGTGGGATGCTTCCCATGGCTCACACCTGGTCCATGAAGGTGTTGTGGGTTCACCCTATTAAACTGCATTAATTGGGGAAAGAAGGATCCTCCCCATAAAATGATATATTTAAAAAATCACAGCTTTCAAGGATTCAGGCTTTTTGGTTGAAGGCAGGCTAGCCATTGCCAAAGGAAGAGATGGGAGGCATATTAGCACATTTCTTTTTTAAAGTGGTTACTGGAGTGACACTGAAATACCTGCTTGGAGCATTCAGGGGCCCCTTGTCAGAACTGGCTTGAAGTTTTCTTTCATCCCCCCCCCCCCCCCCCCGAACTCCACCAATAAAAGTTAGCATCTTGTCCCGCCTTCTCCAATTGCATCTTGACCCAGAAAAACTTATTTTTATAGACTTTTGGCTGTCAGACACAAAACCATTGTTTCCTGCCAAGGAGCCAAGGGAATTATGGAATTTCTCCCCTTTCAAAGCCTCTGATTGAGTTTGTCTACTCTTCTTTCACTGTAAATTGTCTTTCTCAGCCCCAAATATTCAGAGTGTGGAAATTTTTAGGCCTAGCCAAGTAAGATGAGCCTAATCTCATCTGAAATTAGGCACAATGAGAGAAGGAGAGATGAATGGAAAGGAAGGCAGGGTTATTAAAGAAAAGCCAGTCCCAGATCCTTGCAGGGCATCCAGGCTCTCCTTTTCTTTGGGGGGGGGGGGGGGGAGCGGGGAGCAGCCATTTTGCTTTTTCTCTGTCATGAGTCATCTTCACATATTTAGGCTGAGAACAGCTACAGCAGGATTAGGGAAACTAGTGAATTCCAGATGTTTTTTAAATCCCAGATTCCCTAAAGCCAAATTGGCCATGTCACTGGGATACATGGAGCTGGAGCTGCCTTTCCCAGCTAGAGTCTGCTAGACAGGCTGGAGAGATTCCTGGGCTGGCTGGGAATTTGAAGAGTTGCAGTCCCAATGCCTTGCAGGTGATCGGGTTGGGCTAGGTTGATCTAGAGAAGTGACCTTCCTCACTCTGGGCTGCCTCCTGACCTCAGGAGCACTGTTATCTGCTCTTAGATTAATTGTTTTGGTGCCTTTGAGTCAGTGTTGACTCCTGGCAACTACCCGTAGAAGTCCCTGCAGCTTTCTTGACAGTGGTTTGCCCTTGCCTGCTTCCTGGGGCTGAGAGAGAGGGACTGGCCCAAGGTCCCCCAGCTGGCTTCATGCCTCAGGCAGGACTAGAACTCCTGGTCTCCCATTTTCTAGCCTGGTGCCTTTAACCACTACACCAAACTGTAGTGTTCTCTCCATAGATTAATACAGGGCAAAAAAAGAAAAAAAAAAAGGATATGAAGAAGGAGGTGGCCAGTGAGTACCTGTTAGGTGTAGGATTCCTGCATAGTCTACTTCTGCCCTTCTGTAGGCCAAACCAGACATGGTAATCAGTGTGTTTCAGGCCCTAAATACCTAAATTATATGGACAGAGAAGAACAAGGATGGTCACTTTTTGGAATATGCAACACACAGACCACATTTTGGGGTTCCTTCTTCTGCTCCCTCCATCCCATATATCTCTTTGGAGGCATTTTTCTTCTACTTGTGATTCTGTTAACAAAAATTACCCAGGGTAAGAGACAGGAATGCTTCAGCAGGGTAAGGAACTATAGCACCCCAAGGCATCAGCTCCTTCCACCCACAAAATCGGTTCGCTAAAATCAGATTTCCCCTCTTTTTATAGAATCGGGGTAGATCCAGACCTGGTGGCAGAATGCACAAACACGCACACATGCACAAACACACACACGCACACACACTATGGTTTGACCCATAGCCCTCTGGAATGGAATGCTGTATAGTAAAGCTGTCATCAAGATGGCCCAGAAGCAGGCTGAATTTTTTATTCAACGCTGAACAGAAAGGAGCAGCATGTCACAAAAAGAATGCCACTTGAAAAGGTCTAAAGAAGAAACACAAGCCTTCCATTGTCTAAGGTAAATATGATACAAACATTGAATTGCACCCCTGCCTTTATTAGATATCACATTCACAGTTGGGTAACAAGGAAGCTCAGATTACCTTTTTGAGCCAATAGTTTTGAGGATATACTGAAGGCGATCTCATAAATCACAGCCATAGAAAGAGCTTGCTCATTTGCAAAACGGCTGCCAAGGTGGATATGGCCACCTATTTCCTGGAAGACAAGCAGGTAGATATGGGCCTTGTCATCTCATCTAACTACCTAGGATGTTCTTGATCACGCGCCAATGATCTATCTTTTTTTCCAGGTAGGCGATCCCTGTGTCTCCGACATGAGGCCTACAGACTTTCTGAGCAGTAGAGTTGATGCTAGATCAGCCTTCCCCAATCTGGCATCCTTATTTCCCTAGCCATTCCTAGCTTCCACGCTGGCTAGTAATTCTGAAAACCAGAAGGCCAGGTTGGGAAAGGCTGGGCTGGATGTTGGGAATTGGCCTGCATTCTTTCCTCCTAAGAGATTTTTTTTTTAAGTTGGATATGGGATCTCAGAATGAGCTGCAGCCTGACTGGGAGATGCTGTTCAAGCAGAGGAAGTTTTCTTTGCGTGCAAGACTGGGACTGATTTCCGTGGTGGGACAACAGGAGAAGGTTCAGCCTCAAGGAACCTGGATAGTAGAATCTGGTAATGAAAAAGCTGTTGGTCTACAGCAGGCTTTCTCACCCTTAGCCCCTTGAAGATGTGTGGACTTCAACTCCCAGAATTCTCCAGCCAGCTGGCGGGGGTATTCTGGGAGTTGAAGTCCACACATCTTCAAGTGGCCAAGGGTGAGAAACACTGGTCTAAAGTCTTAGCCCTGTCAGATGAGGCAACACACAGCTAAATCAGAGCAGTCTGCTCTGCTATAAGGCAGCTTCTTATGTTCTTAAATTCCAATGCTTGTACAATTTGTTTCTTCCCATGGCTTCCCATGGTATAGTTGGGGCAGAGGTGATCCAAGTAAGCTGATACTGCGCTCCCTCTTCACCAAAGCTTAATCATGGCTCCTCCTGCTATCTTTTGATCTCCTCTCCCTCTTTTGTCCAACAGCATCCAGCATATGCTGGAACAAAGAGGGGAACCTACTGCGGGAAAATTCCCAGGAAGGAATTCTCCCCATTGCAATCATGTAAGCAGGCCTTTTTGGAGCCATTGCTGATTGGAAGTGTTTTGCTGATGCATTGGGGGCAGGTCTGGAAGCACCAGCGAGCATACGTTGCCAATAAACCAGCAGCCCATGGGTAAGCGACAAGCAATCAAGCCATTGTCAGAGAGTTTGCTTATAATTCTGGTTTACAGCCATCTGGAAAGTTTTGAGATGACAGGCCCATATTCATCTCTATTACACGTCTGTAACCCTCTCAGGAGCATCTATGAATCATTCCTTTTCCTCGCTACAATTGTTTATTGATGCACACCCACCCAGGGCAGGGGGAATATAGCTGCTTCTTACTAGGCTAATTGGGTGGCAGTGAGGAAACTACTGAAGCAAGAGGAGAACTGGATCTTAGGGGCCTTTGCCTTGTTTTAGCTAAGAAGTGGGAAAGCAGTGAAAAACTCCCCCAAAACTTTGCCCATTGGCTTCAGAACAATCAGAGCTGAAAGCCTCATTCTTACTTAAACTGAAAGTCTGGGCCTGGAGAAAAAATCCTCCTAAGCTGTTGTCTCGCAACAGAGGGAACCTGGTCAAAGACCTAACAGTGGCACGCACCCAGGGTGCTAAACCTGGTTTGTTTTAACCTGAATGCATCCGTGTGTCATTTTTGTGGCTTAGCCTGTTGACCAAACTGGGTTCATTTGCTTCGTCTACAGTTAGTCTGCTGTGCACGTGCAATCTTGGTCTCCCAGCAGGTGAAATGCTTTGAGTTGGCTTAGGGCTGAGAGAAAGGCACTTCCCCTCCCAGACTTGCCAACCAACTGAGAGAAGAGAGTTTCAGTCATTTGCAGAGGTGTAGTTTTCCTAGCAGAAGGGGCATGGATCTCAATGGCAGGGCAGCAACATGGAATCCTCCGGGTTTTTTTTGACACCTTTGCCCTCCTGCCATTTCTGTTTCTCCGATTCCCTACGGAATAACACTGCATCCAGGGCCCTGGGAGGGTTCGACTGCCACCAACCAACCATCACCAAAAAAAGCTTGTTTGTTGCTGCGGAAAGTTAAAAAACAAAACAAACCTCTTAAAAGGAAGATGTTGCCCTGACACTGATGGTATCTTGGCAAATCTTATAGACAAAAGAGATCTACCAAAGCTGGTATCTAATTCTAGAAGTTAGGCTTCACGTGGCCTGCTGTCTAAAAACCAGGCTGATGGGATAGTAGAGTTGCAGACTAAATCTGGGGAATGCCTTGTTTAAGTTCTTCGCTTAGCCAAAAAACTCACTGGGGGATTGGACTGGCTTAAACTACCTCACAAGGTTATTAAGTGTAAAATAGGGAGAAGGAACAAGAATACAATTCATCATCTTTCAGACAAGATATGTACTGGATGTACTGTACATAATGTACTGAATAAATAAATGTCCTGATAAGTAGCAACTGCGTTTTGCATTTCCTTCCTCCCATTCACAGGTCTCTTCTTTCCTTTGTGTTAAAGATTTTCCTCCAGTCCTAATCCTAGTTGACTATAACTGTATTGACTATGGTTTGCTGGCCATACTTTGAAGAATAAGCTATAATCGATGATGTTCGCATGTTGCACTAAGCCATAACCCAAGGTTTGTAAACTGCAAAGGCTCCATTCACACAAGACACTAAGACAAAATCAATGAAGCCGTATTTTGACTGAATATAGGGTAGGCCACCTTTTGGGAAGGAGGCACATATGGAATTTTGAAAGGTGGAGGCACACTCACAAAATGCCTTCCATGGAAGGCTTGTTTATTCGCAAAGTGGCAGCCATGAAAGACTTGGCTAGTTACATAACACTCATTTACCAGGAGGCAGACCACTCTCTCAAGATGCTCTGGATCAGGCTTTCTCAACCTTGGGAACTTTGGCTGGCTGGGGAATTCTGGGAGTTGGACTCCACACATCTTAAAGTTCCTAAGGTTGAGAAACCCTGCTCTGGATTATCCCAGTAGGACTTTGAGGGCCCAAAGATATGACGCCAGAAGCCAGGGTCTTGCTTCACAGCATGCCAGCCACAAGTGTCTGCAGGGAGTAAAAAAAGTCAAGATGGCGGCCTTAACCATATGACTGCATGTGAAAAGGGACATGGCTTCCATCACATGGTGGTGGCCACCATCTTGATTTTTTTGCTCCCCTCCCTGCAAACACCCTGTGGCTTCCTATTTATTTATTTTTGTTAAAAAGTCAAATGGTACAGGAACTGGGTGGTTACCAAAGGAGCGTCTGGAGGCAAATCAGTGCTCAAGGGCACCGCTTTGCCTATCCCTGTATCAACTCTGAATATGACACTTGACACTCCTCCACATGCATACACACAATACCAGATCATCCCATTAAAACCTGCTGATCTGTCTCAGGCATCAATGCCCAAATCTCATTTAGATGGGGTTAAAAGATCAGTACCTAAAGAAGTCTGGATCCAACATTCCTCAGATCTTAACCAGTTCAGAGCACTAGATAGATTTTACTGGATATGCAGCCCATTGTTTTGTCTGGCCCCAAATATTAATCCTTGTTCATACTGAGATCTTACAACAAGTCCACCTCCGGGCATAGTTGGGACGCTGCTTTGCAGATTTGTCTACATTCCCTTCTTCCTTCACATCCTTGGGGTAGGAATCTTGCAGTATCAGTAAGTCCCCTACATATGGGGTGATGGGAAGGGGGCTCTGGGCAATGCTGGGGGAGGGCGTCTAGGGCTTGCAATGATGGAGAGCAGCGCATCTGCGATTCATGGCTTGCGAGGCACTCAGTGCAATCATTCCAATGCTGCTGGTAAAATATGTTCTTGCCGTGCATCGCTAATGCGAGCCAAGCAGATGGCATGGCAGCCATTAAAGGTATAAATAACGGGCACCATGGTCTGCCTGGCATGGGGAATGGGTGCTGCTCTCTGCCACCTGGGCTGAGCCTAGCAAGGAAAGGGAGACACCTAATGGCCACCCAAGAGGGAGCAGCAACACAAGTTGGCCTGAGCATAATTTTTAGCTGGCATCTTCCCGCCTGCAATGGGTGCTAGAATACAGCAAAAGTCCCATGTCCAGCCTACAGGCTCTAATCATAATTTTTGTAGTTGAAACATAAATAATGCCTCTGTACATTAAGAAGCCTTCTGAGAGGTGTGAGCTTTCTGCAGTGTGGTTGGAGAAGTTTTGATGGGACAGGGATTAAGTTTGGAGAACATGCTTTTCCATCTCCTCGCAAGTTCATAGCAGGATGCTCAGGGATCAGACAGGTTTACCCCAATGTTGCGTCGTGGCAAACTATTGGATAAAATTAGGAAGATCTGGATGACCAGACGCTATCTCTTAACTTGAACTGCTTCATACATTGTTATGAAAAGGAAACACATTACCTGACCCTAGAGTCTTTGCATTTGTGGCTGGTGGCACCTTTGGAATTTAGATAACCTACTGCATGCAGTTTTGCAAAATGTCTGATGGGGATTCCCATTCACGGGATGGCAGCCGTAGGGATTACAAATGACAAAGGATGGATTGAACAGAATGAGACCTCTCACCCATTTTCCTACCTTTTAAGCTTGATTCTTGGTCTACCTCACTTTGTTCTTTTTACCAGGTAGATTTCAAGCCAAGCATTCAGACTGTCAGGCTGCAGCTGTTCTATCATCATCATCTTATTCTTCATCTTCATCATCATCATTATCAGTCATCATCATCTATGAAATCCTTCTTGGATATCAGATGGTGGATGTCACTCTGCTTTTTGTGTGTGTTCCTTTGAGTCAGTTTTTGACTCCTGGCAAATGCTTGGACTAGTCCCTGCAGTTTTCTTGGCAAGGTTTTTCAGAAGTGGTTTGCCCTTGCCTGCTTCCAAGGGCCGAGAAAAAGAGTGGCCCCAAATCACCCAGCTGACTTTGTGCCTAAGGCAGGACTAGCTACACATAATTTTTGCAAGGTATGAAAGCCATATAGCCAGGGAGTCTAGCCCTTCCGCATGGGGGGGGGGGGGGTGTCGATGGGCTCATTGGAATTGCAGTCTCTTGTTGGGGACACACAATCCCCTTGGAGAACTGGTGGAATAAGCCAGTGGATATTGCGGGACTTCAGATGTTGGATTCCAGCTCCCATCAGCCTCAGCCAGCTTATCCAATGGCCATGGATTGTGATAGTTGTCTAAAAGGCCAGATGAACACATCTAATAATATGTTTATGAAGCAAGAAAAAATGGTTATAAATTGTGGGCAGTTTGGAAGACCTGGAGTTAAACAAACATTCTTCCATTGCATTTTTGTTACATTATTCAAAAGTAACATAAACCAGCCCAAGTTCATGCCTGGATCTTATTCCTGAGCCAAAGCACACCAGACATCTGCCAGTAGATGTGCATTTGTGAAGGTATGGACCTCAACATTATGCATGTTGAAAGCCACTGAAATTATTTTTTCACGTCTGTTTTTAAATCTTAAACCGTATTCCAAGCTTGCTTTAATATTCCGTGAGAGGCTCACAACATATGAATTTCCTCCTAGCTTCTGAAGATTCCCACACCAGATGCAACTCCTTCTTATGGATTCCTTGCTGGTGGTGAAAGTAGATCCTAGTTGGAAAAGATAGACAATTGTGGAGCAGCACATAGACAACTTTCTGGTAATGAATGATAGGTGGCTACCTGATCCCACTTCGGCTGCTTGTCCATCTAACCCAATATGATCTATTTGGGCTGGCAGCAGCTGTCTGGAGTCTCTTTAGCATTTCTGCCTGCTGATCTAGTTCATAGGAGTTGCCAAAAATTAAACCTGGGGCCTTCTGCATGGCAAGCAGAACATTAGCATATGGATTAAGACTGGGTTGTTGGTTGATTGATAGTGACTAATGAAAGTGGGATATGTCCCATTGGTTAGATTAGTTATGACTTTTTCTTAATTTACCATGAGTGCTGTTTCTGTACTTACCATGGCTGTTTCATTATTATGTTCACCACCAGGAGTCCTGATTGAATTATGATGGTATACAAATGGTATGAAACGGATGGATGGGTGAAACTGGGCACCCCTCATGATGTTATGTCTTGCCCTGATCTCTGTGCACTTTATGCTTAAGCAGCCACTCAAAAGACAATGCTATATACAATTATCCTACAGATTTTCATACCAAAGTGGGGAGGACTAATTCAGAGAAGATAACAAATGAAGGTGTGACTCAATCCAACTGTTGTTTTGAACCAGCCATTCGCTGGAGGACTCTAAGCATTAGGGTTATAGAAGAAAAAGGTGGTTTGGTCTCCTTTTCCCTAACATTTATAATTTTATAAACATGTATCCAAGTCCACATTTAGCATCTAACCTGTCTTTGCAGAGAAGGCAAGCAACACCTTGTAGCAATCTTTTCTGTTTCTTAGGGATGGGGAACTTGAAGCTTCAGATTTTGCTGAACTACAGTTCCAAACATCACTCACCATTGGCCAGATTGTTGGGGGCTGCCGGATGTTGTAACTCAGTTACACTGGAAGGAAGACATCCTCCAAGATGTGGTTTCATGCTAGGCTGCCCTTGACCATCCTTAAAACCAACAAACAATTGTCTGCCACTGAGTTTGTCTTTTCTCCATCATTTCCAGCTTGGATTCCTCTCCATCATTTCAAGCCTGGGTTCCATTTCTGAAACTGGGGACACATCCAAGATTTAGAGAAGAGGTATTGGTAACTCATGAATCATGTCTTCTCCAAACCTCCAGGAGTATAAGCATCTTGTTCTTAGCTCTCTTGAAGGACAAGAGGAAGATAATGATATTTCATGCCACCATCAAGCCAAGGAGACTACTTTCTCATTCCCAAGAGTCTCTCTGGGTGGGAGTGAAGGTCAGTCTGTTGCCACAGCAGCCGTGTTACCTCAGCCACTGCCTGGACATAATTAGGTGGGGCATAAATCACAACTGCCTGGCACACATGGAGGGACTGGGGTTGTTGTGCTGTCTTGATGTCTCTGAGACCAGCCAGGTCGTGGGCCTGGCTGTCAGGACCCGCTGCCTGGTGCCTCCCAGGAGCCCAAAGCACGAAGTGATGTCGCCAGTTTGGTCTGGCTTCTGACAAGGCCAAAGGGAGCAGTCCCCTTGGGAGCGGAGCCATCTCTCTGCGTCTAACCGGTGCTTCACCTACATCCATTATTCTCAGATGGGTTTCTCCCCCCTCCTCCCCCCAAGATATTTTCCCCTCTTTGCAGGACAGGAGACTGGTCCTTATTTGTTGCATTCTTGAACAGAGCTTGAATTCCTAGATGAAGTCAGTAAGGTGCCGAGCGATGCCAGATGAGGAGAGTGACAATAAACAGGTTGCCCATTCTCCATAATTGTGTCACTGGAAGGAGAAGCAATGTTTGCATTCTCCAGAATGCTTTGTTCATCATTAGGAGTCAGTACAGCGAAAGGGATCTAACATATGGAACAAGGCTCACCCCACTGAAATGCTCTTACGTTCTTCTGTGCATCTCATTCCCCATCCCCTGCTGATGCCCGTGCTGATTAAACCAGCCTAGATACCAACCTTTGATCCCACAGACCCTTACCCTGAAGATGCCACGCTTTCTGATAGCTAAGGCCAGCGCTCAAGTCACAGAATTGGAATGGTAGGGAATGAAAAGTTCATTATAGAATTTTCTTGCACTTTCATTTGACACCCTCGCCATCTGATTGATCACACTACGTATTTCTTCAGTCAGAGGAGAGGCTGCCACCTAGTGACACTTTTCGGCAAGGTTTTCTCGGCGGCCAGAACTGAAGTAGAACCGGACAGAACCTGTCCACTGTTTTATAATTCTGGTATTGATCAAGGCACCCTGCTCTACCTTGGATCTGAAATTCAGATGTTGAATTATATTCCTAAAATACAGATTTTGTCATCTTATGAAGAGTTTTGGCTTTAACAAGCTTGGGTACAGCAAAAAAAAAAAAAAAACAACCTTACCTAACTGGAACGCAAGACACTGTCTTGATTTTAAGGAATGGATCAAGATATGAATTAGTTAGCTATTTTTCAAAAGCCTTTGTGCTCTAAAAATGAGATGATGACACATTATGTTATATGGTCCAGATGTAATGATAAACTTAATAATTAAATTAATTTCATACAGTTTTTTCCCCCTATCTGTTCAATTGTGTCTGATTCTCGGAGACTGTCTGGACTATTCCCTGCAGCTTTCTTGGCAAGGTTTTTTGGAAGAGGGTTGCCCTTGCCTCCTTCCTAGGGCTGAGAGAGAGCGACTGGCCCACGGTCCCCCAGCTGGCTTTGTGCCTAAGGCGGGACTAGAACTCACTTCTCTGGGTTTCTAGCCTGATGCCTTAATCACTACACCAAACTGGCTCTCTATACTTGTATATTAATTAATACATCATATGGATTTTGAGATGTTTTTTCTTTTTGTTATGTTTAGTTCATTTAATCACTATAATATATTTAGTTCCTTTTCTTCATTGAGTTATCATTTTTCAATTTAGACTTTTTTCTGTTTCACTGTCTCAACAATAACAATCCAGGTAGTCCCCGGGTTAAGAATGCCCAGGTTACAGACATCCCATAGTTAAGAACGGAACCTATTGTAGCAAAATTTGAGTTAAATACATAATCATTTGAGTTAAATACACAATGGTTCGAGTTCATTACACAATACTACTTATACGTTTTTATACAATAATACCGTTCCGGCTTGCATACAAATTTGACTTAAGGACAGACCTTGGGAATGGAACTCGTTCTTAAAGCAGGGACTGCCTGTACTGTATAGGGGGGAAATCTTTAAGGCACAAAGACTCAGAAGGCAAAAACTGTTACGAACATCTGCCTGGACTGATTTACTCTCGCCAAGAATGCAGGAAGACCGGCAGCCGCTATGCTCAATATCAGTGATGTTACATGACCCAACTTCTATGACTTTTGTTCTTAAGAAATGAAGAATGGTGGCACATGGTTTCTGAGTGCTGTTCTCTAGTCTGATGTGTAACTTTGTGGTTCTCTTTCCTGTCAACTTCAACAGAGGAACCAAACTGTTTCAGGGATTTCTTGATTTAGCCTTAGGCAAAGGCGAGCATTTGTCCCAGACAACAGATACTAGAAAGTGGCATGATGGTTAGGAAAATATTATGCATGTTCCAGATTATCTGCCTGTTGCCCTCAAATGCAGTAGAATATGCTGTAGAAATAAAATTCAGGCACCGGTATTATAGTGCAATTTAATTTAAAGCAGTGTTTCTCAACCCTGGCAACTTTAAGACATGTGGACGTCAACTCCCAGAATCCCCCAGCTAGCCATGGGGCTGGGGAATTCTGGGAGTTGAAGTCCACATGTCTTAAAGTTGCTAAGGTTGAGAAACACTGCTTTAAAGGAAGGCATTTTTTAAAAAGGAGTAGGGGAGAAGCAAAGCTTGTGTGTGTGTGTGTAAATTTTGCTTCAACACATCATATTAATTTGCTAACATTTGAAATAAATAGATTTTGATGGTGAACGAGGATCAGCAAACAATAGCATACTGTATTTGTATCTTATAATATCTATGAAGATTTCTTAGCCACCAAAACAGTTCCAAATTGTTACCAAGAATGGATGTATGAAGCTCAACTTAAGGCTAGCCTTAATATTTAATACTTAATATTATGAGGCAGCAGCATGCAATACAAAATTAATATTTTAATTTTGTAATCACAGCCAAACAGCCTGTCCTCTTTCAAAGCTATGAATGCATCTCTACTCCTTCCCATGTGAACGTTATGGCAGTTTCAAGCAAGAAATATTCTTTTTGGAGAATTTTTTTCTGCAGTGTGAAGCTACTGAGTGAACCGAGTCTTCACAGGCAGGCGTATGATGCCCTCTAACGTACATTTATGGTATTTCCAGAAAGGAAATCGCCCAAAGACAGAGAGGCTGTGCTTTGGCATTTGGCTTGGGGGCTTGGGGAAGGCACTGCAGGAGCCCAGTCCCTGCCCCAGAATCTGTTTTCTGTACCAGACAGTAGTAAAACAGATGAAGAGCACAACACCATACAGGGCATTAGTAGAGGAGAGGATGGGAGTTTAACCACAGACGGTGTAAATAGCAAAGGATTTCTACTGCCTTGAGTGGTGGAAAACTCTCAGGGTAGGTCTAACCCAGATGTTGACTGGCATTGGTTGAAAGAGCACCAGTTATATATATATTTTAAAAATGGCTTTATTCACACAAAGGGGCATCTGACATGCAAACTAACAGCTCAAGTCGTCCTGGTTAAAACTTCAGTCCTTCCATTTCATCCCCCTTCCCCATCTATCAATTATTAGAAAAGGCTGTTGCGAATGACTTCTTTGCCTAATAGCAGCGGAACAATCCTGCAGCTACCAAATCAAGGCTGCAAAAATCCAAACAGTCACTCGGTATTATTAGTCAGATACCCAAATCACTGCGCTTTGCTGCCGTTAGCGGCCGGGCCAGATTTTTCAGTCTAGAGGGGGTAGAGCAGATCCTCCTGTTCACTCAGAAAGAGGGATGGAAGCAGAGCTGACATGGGTGCCAGCTCAAGGGTATATGGCACACCTAGGCCACGTTGACGGATGGTGCCACCTCCCGCTGATGTGAAGATTTGCACTGTTAGAATGATTTGGAAAGAGGGACAGTGTTGGCACCCCCTAGGTTTTGGTGCCCTAGACCAGTGCCAATTTGGCTTTAGCCTAAAGCTGGCCTTGGCTAGCATGCTAAGGAGCCATGCTGTTCCCCAAGGATGCTATTTTTTCCTTAAGTCTTTATGTCAGCCTTTCTTATGTTCTCCAGATGTGCTGCTACTGCAATTCCCCAAGTTCCCAGCTGTCCAAACAGTGCTAGATTGAGGAAGGGTGCTTGAGGCATTCCCCCCTCCACTCCACTATCAAAAGAACAATTGCTCAAGAAGAGTTGATCTGCTTTTAAACTCAGTGAGGTCTGTCACACACAGTGAAACTGTGTTTAACTAGGGCTATCAGTTCTGGGCTACAAAAATCTGGACCATCCTAGATGCTGCATTCTAGTAGTCATCCTGATATTTGCAGCCCAGATTTGATAACCCTTGCTTGATGTTGTTGCTCCCTTGGTGCTCACACAGGGACTATTATGGGACAGCAGCATGCAAACACCACCCCAGAAAACTACCACTTTGTTCAGTTCCTCCAATTCACCACCAGAAACAATGCATCAGTTTGCTTCTGACCTTCACCTGGCCTTAGGAGGGAAGAGCACTTCCTACAGAGCCATAGGCATCTATGGGAGTGGGGGGAGGCAAGTGACAATATATGCATTGTGATGTCACAATGCAAGCTCCACCCCAATGTACTAGTGTGTGATGTCACCATGGAAGTACAAAAAGGGAGAACTTGCATTGTGACATCATAACACATATTTTGTTTTTTGGGCATCATTATGGTTAGGAATGGATGTCTATGCTTAGAGCCACCCTAAATCAGGATCTTCAATTATATGTGGCTGAAGGTTACCCTGGCCCAGGTATTTTTAGCACTTCTTACCACCTAGCATCATATTCCAGAGATCTGTTCACAAAAGAAAAGAAAAAGAATGTGAATTCATCTGGTTTTTAATTCAAACCATTCCTCCTTTTTTTTTTTGTAATAATTTTATTAAAGTTTACAAATACAAAGATAAAAGACTAATACAAACAAAGAGAAATATAAAAAGTGAAGTAAAGAAAAAGAAAAGTGCAAAGAGAGAGAAAAAGGAAAGAAAAATGGAAAAAATAAGAAAAGGAGGATATAAAAAAATGACTCCCCCCCCCCCAGACAAGTATAAACAACTTCAGTAACTTGACACCTTCTCTAGTATTTCAATAATAATAAAAAATCTTCTTCCCATATCTCATCTCTTATCAATAAACACATTGTAAAAACTCATTCAGTCCTATTCAGCAACAGTCCATTAAGATCTACCAGAAATAACATACATACATACATACATACATACATATATATATATATATATATATATATATATATATATTGTCTGCACTCAGTCATTACTGACCCTGCAGTGACTGCCTGGACGAATCCTGTGCAGTTTTCAAGGCAATTGTTTTTCGGAAGTGGTTTGCCAGAGCCTCCTTCCTAGAGCAGAGCCCAGCTGGCGAGCGCAGGAGGCGGGGTTTCCGTTGCTTCGCACCCTTTTCGGGCGAGCGCGGTTTCGCGCTTACCGGCAACTGGTCCCATCTCTCTGTGCAAGGCGCTGCCAGCATTTTTCCTCCCACCGGAGTGAGAGTTCCCATTTATCTACTCATGTGAGTTTTCGACCTGTTGGGTTGACAGGAGCTGGGGAGGAAACAGGAGCTCACCCTGTTAACGCGAAGGCTGGACTCGAACCGCTGAAGCATCAGCCATTTCTGGCCGGCAACTTTCAGCGTCATTAAGCCGCTGCGCCACCGCGTCCCCTATATATATTTTACCCTTAATCAAATAAATACATTTTGTATTCCAACTTATCACTTTCTCTGAGGAATAAAAGCAAAAGAGATCTCTCCCCATTTATAAACAAAGCTTCAAAGCTTCATCATTCAGTCCTGGTCAAGAAAAAATTCCATTAATAAATTCACTTTATACTGTAGTCCTTCCATTTACTTTTAAAAAGCTTGGTCTTTAATCCCATCAAGTAATATCGCACAAGTTGATTTCTTATCATTTTCTTTGTCTCCTCTCAGGAACAGCTTCAGTAGTTTAACATGTCCCTTTTGTAAATCCAAGATAAAAAGGCTATCCAAGTCACTCTTCTGATTTATTATTTGCATGTCCCCTTTAATATTAAAACATCAGTCAGTTTCATCTGTAAATCCATTGTGGCATCTTTTTCCATATCACTCTTATAATGTGTCATTTTTAAATCCGTTTTCAAATTCAGATCATCTTTTTCCATATCACTCTTGTAATCTGACATTTTTTTTAAAACCCATTTTCAAATCCATATTCAAGTCAGCCTCAGCCTCTATTTTGTCCAGTAAAATCTGTTCCTCTTCTGTAGCCTCTGTTAGATCCATTTTTATAATGGCAGACAATCTTGAGAGCAATTTCTGAGTACATTGTTCCCAGACAGCCTTAATTTCTTCTATAGTCAGATAATATTGCTCCATTGTATTAATAGGTCTCCTCTCCTTTAATTGTAATCCTTAGTTCTCTCTGGTTCCCTCTAGTCAACCTTCAAAGTCCCCTCTTATCATATGTTTATTTTCCAATCAGCAAAACTTTCTCATGGGAGGATTTCTTACAGTTAATTTCAAAATCTTCATATATACTTTATAAAATTTTAAACAACCCATAGGAAATATTCTTTCAAGTCTGCCTGGCCCCTTAACTTTCCAAAATCAACATTCTAGTCCCTCTTTTGCTGTTTTCCAAAAATTTAAAAATTGTCTTTTTAATCCTTAAACTTACATAAAACTTCTTTCATCCAGGATAGAAGGAAATTCTCCCGGCATAATGAAACTTGCCCTTCAGAAGGTTCTTAACATCCAAAACATCAAAACAAGCAATTTCCTAAGGTAGTTAAGAGAGGAAGTGGGCAAACCCAGTGTCCATTTGAAGGTGCTGAATCATGGCTTGGGCAGGATGATTTTCCCCTGGCTCCCAGAGCTCTCAAATCCACCTGAGATTGCTATTTTGCAGTCTCTTCATGGGCGAACCTCTGTATGGAGCAAACTTGTGGGTGATCCTAGTCCTCTCCTTGATCCGGAGAGGGGTTCCAAAGAGCTGATCCATTCACCAGCTCCTCTTTTCGCCACAGTCATCAGCTCTGCAAGTCCACCATTGCTTCCCTGGAAGCAAAGCATTCCAATTGTTTTCAGCAAGATATCACCAGAGAATTACCTTAATCTTTGTTTACTGTAGTTGAAAAAAATGGGACCTTTGTAAGTATTCCATCTTGACCATTCTAAGCAGAGACAAATTACTTGGTGCCCAACTTCATTAGGGAGCAGCATAATCCATTTTCATTATGATTTCCCACCATATCAGCAATCCAACATTGTGGCCTAACAGTATACTGTGGTGCTGAAAAGTGTGTGAACCCTTTTGAATTTTCAATATTTCTGCATATATATGATCTAAAATGTGATCTGTTCTCCACACATCCTAAAACTAGATAAAGAGAACCCAATTAAACAAATGAGTTAAAAACATTAGACTTGTTCATTACACCCCCAAAGGACAGACAGAACGGTCCAACTTTCCAGGAAAACTGAACTCTCCCGAATCCTTGCAGTCTTTGACCATGTTACCAGTTACTTTTTTTGTGAAAGAGAGGGTGGGTGAAACAAGAGAAGAGGGCAGAATGATAATGTAATTGTTTTCTATCTTCTCTTTTTTCTTAGCAATGTGTTTCTAAGAGATGTAGGGGCAACTTGGTTCATCTTACAGTAACGTATAGGCTATATCTGGACCCACATCATTTCTCATAAACTATTATTACTACTTTCCAGCACCTTTGTTTGGAACTGTAATAAAGTATTCATACGGTTCATTGCTATTCTATTTTTTACTATGGAAAAGACAGCTCTATTCCGCACCAGTCTGTTGAGCAGCTCACTATGGGATGTGTATCCAACTCATGTTTTTCCTGCTCACCTCAGCCTCAGTTCCCAGTTCCTTCCACCCAACTGAGGGTAGTTGTAAAAGTGCATGATGGTACTTGGTCTACTATATGTACAAGCTTTATTGTTTGTTGTTGTTTTTATTTAGTACTGTAGTGGTCTTGGAGTTGGAAAAGAAGGAAAATGGCTAGCAAGTAAAGATGGAATTAGTCCTTCTTCAAATGTTGAAGAGATGCAGTTCCAGGGTGATTCAAGGTCACTGAAGAGAAGGTGATGTGGGATCTGTCCACCCAACAGAGATGTCCAGAGGGAGAAGAGAAACCAAAGACACTAGAAAGAAGATTATCATTGTGCTTCTGCTAATATGACAAAATGGCCATAGCTAGGTATCTAACTATGACTAAATTCCTCAAAGAATTATTCATGGAAACATGAATAGGCAAGCTGATAATAGACTTGAAACAAGATGAGAAAGTATCTGGAACAAACTTTTCTTCTCCTTTCCTCAATATGAACAATAAGGATAAAAAGGAACAGCCTGTATCTGGCCCTGAAAATGGTGCCCAAGGATTTGGACTTTTGGAAGAAAAGAAAATCATACTTAGGTACATGATAAATCTATAATGAGGATGGAGGGGTTAATGTGGCAGGAACCATGAGAGAAAGATGACTATCACTGCAGATGTAGATCCTGAAGTCTTAATTGATTGGCATTCTAGCTTTAGTCATTGCTCCTACATTATATATTTATTATGTCAATCTACCTAAATTATTGTCCAGTTTTGTTTGATCACATCCAATGAACAGAAGCTCAACACTTCTCTGTGTAGCTGATTACACTAATAAATTGCCTTTATTGTTAAGGGAGTTTTTCCTAGCATTGAATCAGACTCTGCCTTCCTGTAAAGTAAGACAATTTTCCTGGTTTTGTATTTTGTAGACCAGACCTTCTTTGCTGTGATACCTGTTCAAGTATTTGAGAGGTGCTATCAGATCCTATCCACTGCATCATCTTTTCTGAAGGCTAAACATTTTCTCAAGATTACCCATTTCCAGTCCTATGATCATCCTCTTTCTCTACACCTGTTCTACTCATTCTGAATGTTTAGTGTAGTGCCAGAACTGAGACTCATTTGTAGCTTGTGATCAATTACAAAATCCTTTTCATACATATTGTTACCAAGCTGGGTATCCCCATCCATTTTTTTGTTCTTTTTCATGTGAAGAATTTTACATTTGTCTTTATTAAATTTCATTTTGTTTTTTCATCAGAGAGAATGGTGATGAAAATAACAGATTTTATTGAGCTTAATCTTGTTTTTAACTTCTAGAGTATTAGAAGTTCTCTGTCCTTCTATCTTCTCATCCAAACCTTTAAACAAAATGTTGGGCTGTACCAGACCCAGGATCAACCCCTCTGACAATACTCTTCTCTGATTTGATCAGAAATTATTGACGAACATCTTTGACATTGTTTTTAAGCTAGCTATAATAAATATATATCCACCTTACAAATGAGAATGTGATACAGCATTTTGTCAAATGCTTTACTCAAGTCAAGATATATTACATCCACATAACTCCCCTCATCTACTAAGATATTTACTCAATCAAAATACCCCAAACAAAATTAATCTGACAAGATGTGTTCTAGTCAAATCCATGCTGGTTTCTATTCTATTCTATTCTATTCTATTCTATTCTATTCTATTCTATTCTATTCTATTCTATTCTATTCTATTCTATTCTATTCTATTCTATTCTATTCTATTCTATTCTATTCTATACAATACAATACAATACAATACAATACAATACAGTACAATACAGTACAATACAGTACAATACAGTACAATACAGTACAATACAATACTGACTGGTCTGACATTTTCTGGGTCTTCTTTTTCCACTTTTAGCAAATAAGGACATTTGTCCTCCTCTAGTCACCTGGTACTTCACCCATTGTCCAGGATTTCTCAAAAATAGGAGTTTGGCCAGACCATCAGCAAGGTTATTCAATACCCTGGTGCTTAAGTAGAATAAACTTCTAAGAAGCAGTTCTTTAAGAAGTTCTAAAAACTCCTTTCACAGAACTAAGTGAAGTCAAGATGGTAGTGTCAAATATGTGGCATACATTGCAATTCTGCATTGATATTATATCATTTTGATGTTTTCTAACCCATATTTGGAGGTTGGTATCTGAGAATATGTATTGGCAATCGGTGATTCTCTTGGATCTTCAGGAGCAAACTTTTAATGACATAGATATAAAGATCTCAAAGGAGGTACAGGTAGTCCTCGTTTAGTGACTGCCTCATAAGTGACTGTTCACAGTTACAACAGTGATTAAAAAGTAACTTTACAACCAGTCCTCTCATTTACAACCTTCACAGGTCTGTAAAGCAAAGGAAAGCTGAAGTAAGTAAGATCATAAACACAGTCGCGGGTTCACTTAATGACCACTTTGCTTATGACCGAGTTGCTGGTCCCAATTCTGGTTGCTAAAGGAGGACTACCTGTATATCCTTATTTAAAATTAACTCCATCTTTGTTTCAGAGGACATAGCACTATTTCAATACTATAATATGGAAGAAATAGTATTGCCCTAATATATGGAGTTTCCATGGCCAACTCTATTTACAGTCACTGAGCATTATTTTAACTCCTAGTAATATAGATTTCCTTAACTGGAAAATATCAGAGTAATGTATCAGATATTAGAAATATAATATCTCTGATTACAAATCCATGCAAATGTTAGAAATTTAGAAAAGATGAAAGTAAATTCTGGCTCAAGGTCAATTCAATCATTTCTTTTTAAGCTTATTATATCTCATCTATTATGACCACTAACAATATTTGAAGAATGGAGTATCAGCTTCATTTAAAAACCAAAAAACCTCTTCACTATTATTCAAATGTTCACATCAAACAAGCATTTGAGATCTGAACCAGTGAACTGGTTTGGAACTTGGTATGAATTGGCATCTCTCTCTGATCTATCTATCTATTATATGGTGACCTAGGTCATTTCTGGTTCAAATCCCAAATAGTAAAACATGTAAAGCTGTAATTTAAAGGAGGGGGAGCAGGACTGACAATCTTAGCCTAACTTCCAGGTTGAAAGAACAGAGGTAAAAGAAACTGAGTGACAGGTCTTCAAGATTTCTGGAATGACTGAAGAATGGGAGCCATATGGATATTCATGGGGAAGCTGGTCCAGAGGTGGGTGCCACAACAAAGATGTGCATCTGGGTCCTGATAGATGACATTGTTTAATTGAGGGGACCTGGGGTGTACCCATTCTGCCAAATCTTATTGGGTAGGCAGAAACTATTGGAGATAGGCAGTCCTGCAAACCACGATGCCCTATGCCATGAAGGATTTACAAGTGATAACCAGCCCTTTGAAATGCACCTGGAATCCAACTGGCAACCAATGCAAATTGTGAAGAGGTGATGTCACAATGGTGTAGTGTAGTGTGCCCACTAATGTCTGTGCTGCCACATTCTGGAGCGGCTGTAGTGGTCTTTAAGGACAGCCCCATTTAGAGCGCATTGCAGTAGCCCATTTGTGAGGTGATTAGACCATGAAGGAATTTCTGAAGAGCCTCCAGCTCTAGGAAGGGGCACAACTGATGCACAACTTGTGCAAAGGCCCTCCTAGCCACTGCTGCCACCTACTCTTTGAGCAAGAGCTGTGAATCCAGATTCAGCACCAGTCTTGAATAAGAAAGTACGATCCCATCCAAGATCAAGGATAGCAAAAGCCCAGATCCAGGGTACCAAACAACTACAGCCACTTGGTCTTTTCACAGTTGAGTCCAAGTCTGTCCTTCCCCATTCAGACTCCCACAGCCTTCAGACACTGGGACAAGGTGTTGACAGCCCAGGGTTGAGATGTACAAATGGATATCATCTGCATGCTGATGGTCCTGGACTTTGAACCGACAGATGACCTCACTCAACATTTTAATGTAGATATTGAACAGGAGGAGCAAAAGCATCAGCCCTCCCCATCAACACCAACTGACCACAAGGAAAGGAGAAAGGAGGAGCACCATTATAATAGGGTGTCTCCCAGCCTCAAAACCCGCAGATGGTCCAGAAGAATACTGTGATTGATGGTATCAATCCTGAAGGATGCTCCTGAAGGATCAAGTAGCAGAAAGATGGATGCACCTCCCCCATCCCAGCTCAGATCATTGGCAAGCATAACCAATGCTGTCTCTATACTGTATCCCAGTCTGAAACCTGATTGAAATGGGCCCAAATAATTGACTCCCCCAAGATCCTCTGCACTGTTGTCCTAAAAAAAGGAAGGCTGGATGCTGGACAATAATTGTACAGAACTGTGGGGTAGAGCAAAGGCCTCTTGAGAAGGGAGTATACCACTACCTCCTTCAAGGCCAGAAGAACTGCTTCCTCCCTCAAGAAAGCCAACACCATCGCATGGGCCCAAACACAGTTAGCCACCTGGGCTGCCTTAACAACCCGGGAGGGATCTAATATGCAGGTGGCCGAACTGATAGATTGAAGGACCTTGTCCACTTCCTCAGGACTCACTGATTCAAATTCAGTCCAAATAACCCCACAAGACCTTGCCCTAGGCATCTCAGTTGGACGTGCCCAGTTGTAGCCCAACTCTAAGCAGATCTAAGAACTTTTATCTACTATATAGCAGGAATATTCATCACAGTGACCCTGTAGATGTTTTTGTGACTTGTCCCTCCCCAATAAGAAATGGGTCACTCAAAACAAGGCTGCTGGGCAGCTATCAGCAAACATGATAAGGGCAGAGAAATAATGAACTTTCATTGTCCTTATTGCCATGATGTAATAAAAAATGTGGGTTCTTACTTCTTTCAATCAGATTCACTCTTTGTCTTTCTCCAACTGTGCTCCAGGCATTTCTTCTTCCACTTCACCTCATTCACAGTATTTCTCATCTTGGCAGGGGGTGACATTAGTATTTGTCTAGCCTCAGAAGCTCAGCATGGTCAGGCTGGATGGGACACCACCAGGAAATGCCTGGACTATAGGTTAGACTGGGAAGTTGAAAAAACATTCAGGAAGAAGGTGATGACCAGCTACTTCTTACTGCTACTAAGAGAGTGGCAAGGGTACTTCTGTCATAGACACTGCCTATCTCCTGGCACTTCTGCCCATCCCACAAGGTCACACAGGGCAGGGTAGGCATCATCTGATGGGCAGATGAAAAAATTTACATTTAGAGTATAAAGGCTTACACATGACTCACTCTTGGAGGAGCACACTAGGCTGAGCATTTATTTGTGAGTAATTGTTCAGATTGTGTTTTCTGAGTGGGAAAAAGACAGGCTCATGGAAGTGACTCATGCCAAAGAGCAATAACGAGGATTTCAATAAAAATTATGAATCATATTTGTGATATAGATGCAAATATCTGTGTCACCATAGCATCTTTAAGTTGGTGCCCTGTATTCCTGAATGGACTGCTTTAGTTCTGCACACTACACTGCACAGAGGTTTCTTCTCCTGTCACAGCCCAAATTATTTAATTTCTCTCATAATTTAAGCATCCATCCCAAAATTTTGAATTTTCTGCTTTCTTTTCTTTATTTTTGGTTTTTTGCCAAATCTGGCTTGATGAAGAGTTCAAAAGGTGGCATTTTGGGCTAATTCAACGGATCCTAATAAATTCCCATTCAGCTATATATTGGTATGTATTTTAGATTCCTTCTCCAGATGGATGACGTCCTTCAGCACCAAGGACAGCTCCACCAATTTTTGCCCAGATTGGCACATGATCCAAATAATAGCAAAACCCAGCATATCAAAAAGTTCGGGAAAGAGCACCAACGCTTTGAACAGCTGTCTTTTGAAAATAAGAGGTGCTATTTACTGAACAAGGCTGAGGTTCAAAAGGAAAGAACATTTTAAAAAAGAAAGGGTATGCAAAGAAACCAACCCAGGAGAGAGGTTTGGATTCAGGGGCATCCACATAAGGGAGGAGTTTAAAAAAAAGTCAATATGGTGGCTGTGGCTGTGTGATTGCAGCTCTGCCTCTTTTTTACACATGTTTCCTGCACCCCTGTTTGAATCCCAGTCCTAATGCTTTGTACAGAATTGAGGTTCTTAAATAAGTCGAGGAGAAGCTGTCTAAAATAACAAATACACACAAAACTCCCAACAAAGTGAAGCCTATTGTAGCAAGCACTATTAGAGAACAACAGTTACTTTGATTCATGCATTCATGACAACACTGGGGGTAATCTTTTGGTATTGGAGGATAAATGGGATTACTGTAGCTTTGTGCTACCTGAAAAGGAGTATACAGTAAAACAAACAGAGCATTCCCCCCCCCCCCCACACACAGACACATTCACACACTCACACACACCTATACACACAGAGAAATGGCAAATCTTTTGACTTTGTAGCCTGGGAACACCCCCTTCCTCATCCCCACGATCAACGTTCAAGCAGTGAGCAATACAAGCAACTTTGTTCATTCTACAGTCAGAGCGTCCCAATGTGGCAACCCATTGAAGCTGCTTTAGGAATAGTATGTTTTATCATCATATTGATAAAGCCAACCAAGTCCCAACAAATATGTTTCGTATTGATATATGTGTCAGCAAAAATGAAAGCAGACTTCTGCTGCTTCTCCCTGGATATTTATAAAGCATATGGAAGATTCAGCCTGAATGACAGTGTTCATATGTTTGTTTTTGTATGTAGGGATGTGTGTGTATGTAAAACTATTCATGGGAGAGCTTTACAGCTTGTAAAAAGCAGCTGAGGAGAGGCTTGGTTAGGTCACTAGGGTGCTTTAGAGTGAGGAAAGGAGTTAATTATGCCCTCCCTCAAACTCTCAAACCAAAATTGCAGCTGCAGTTTGCTTCATTAGAACATCCAATATTTTTCTTACAGTGCAAGGAGTACCTTATTTCAATGGTCTGAAAAATGAGGAGTGTAGAAACTTGCAGCTGTTTTATGCCACAGGTCATATTATTCCCCCCAGATTTAATAATTTCCTTTCCTAGCACATTACAAATTATGGGTGGAGCGGGTTAGGTTACCTACCCCAAACCTAAAACCTGGGAATCCATCTGAATGTGGATATGGTAGAAATGAAGTACAGGATGATGGCACACCAGGGTTTGAATGTATTTCCCAGAATGGAGAGCTACAGCATTTGCAGGCCACCAGTGGATCAACTCTCCTGCAGCTCGTGGGCCACATGGGTCAGGAGCCTCCTTTGGAGTGACCCCCTTTTTTGTGCAGATCAGATGTGGCAGAGACGGAGGGCAGCTTGGGGGAAGGAAATTGTGGGCAACAACTTGACAGGCAACTTGTATTCAACTAAGCAAAGGCCAGGCAAATGTTCAGGACCTGGAGGCCAGGCTGGTCCTCTCACTGCTGCTATCACCTGGGAAATGATGTGAAGTGAGCTGGGATTTCCAGACATTCAAATTTAAATTATTTATTTACAGTCCCAGACCAATAAAACACAAGAACAAAATTTAAAGTACAGGAAAACCAAATCTGAAACAATTAATAATGAGAGGAGGGTATCAGTCGGCTTCTGCAAGCCATTTCCAGACCTTTTTTTTCTAGCTTAGTTTTTAAGGAGGGTTTCCCCTACTTATGGTTCTTGAAGTCTGTCTAGGACTTGATGCTCCCATTTTGGTTCCCCTTGTTCAGCAATCTGCCCTGGAATTTCAGTACGATCATCTTGGGGAACTGTGAGGGCCACAAGAAGGGAGATTGGGGAATTCATGTGGCTGCAGGTTGTCTACCCCTAAACTAAACCACTTCTATAAGCCTTGCCTATGCATCCTCAAGAAAGCTGGTATGTCACAGTGATTAAGAACCTGAGATATGAGTAGGAAATCAGCTGTTCCACTCTCAAATCAACTATAAATTAACCAAGTAGCTTTTGGTAATTTATAGGCCTGGATACTGTAATTGTTACAGGCAGTCCTCACTTAGTGACCACAATCGGGACCAGCAACTCTGTCACTAAGCACCGCAGTCACTAAGCAAAACATCACGTGACCACAACTTACGATTTTACTTCCACATTTGCCATTAACTCTGTTTGTTACAGGCTGGTTGGGAAACATGCAAATGGGAATCACATGACCGCAGGATGCTGTGATGGTCATCAGTACGAGGACTGGTTACAAAGCTATTTTTTTACACCATCGTAACTTTGAACAATCACTAAACGAGGCAGTCAGTAAGCAATATCTGCCTGTACTGATATCCTGTATCTGTGAAGCTTTGCGAATGAATGAAAAAAGCATAATGCAAAATAGAGTGGATTGAGATGATGTAGTTAAATTGGAAAACTAATAGCCATGTTGAGCCAAGCAGCGCTCATGGCTAGCAGCACATACCATGTAAAAATCACCCAGGAAAATCAAGTGAAGTCAGTTCCTTGATATGCATCTTCTGAGATTAACCCCTCTTCCTCCCATCAAATATAAACAATCCTTTAATGCCAGGGTGGGCAACCTCTTGGTGACCCAACTCTAAACTTAACTTTTTTGGAAGGATGAGGGCCACAGTTAGTGAGGTCCTGATGCAAAGAGATGTGCATTGTGTTATGCACCTGTGCCATGCCATGATTTGAGGCATTTTTCTGCATTTTCATGGAGAGGGAAGCTTTTGAGGTTGTCATTGTTAGGCCTTATGCTCTTAGTTTTGTGTGTTTCTCATCTCAGAATGGCAGGAAATTATACCTTCTATTTTCAGCAATTGCAATCAATAAACATCTGCAAGCTACGAAAAGGTGTTTGAGGCCTCAGTTTGTCCATCCATAGGTGGGCAAGGACATTGCAGTGACAATGCAAACTCCATTTCTTACATGCATAGATGCAACATCATGATGCAAGTAGGAAAGGATGGAGCTTGTGTTGTGAAGTTACAATGCATGTTTAGCCCTGTGGTTATGATCAGTTGTCCACCAGTTGTGGAATGGCTATCTCCTTGATCCTGAACTTACAGAAGAGGTAAGTCTCTTGCATTCTCCAAGTCCAGTTCCATTCTCCCTCATCATCCCCCTTGAGGACCCAAGCAAGCTAGAGAGCAAACAGCAGCCTTTTTCTTTTCTTTAGCCTAACTCCCAACATAATCTCGAAAGCTGCAGAGTGGTAGCCAATGGTACAGAATTTGCAAGAGTCAGAGACTTGTTTGGGCCCCCTATACAAGAACAGGGGAACTTCAAGAGAGGCTCCCTTGCCCCATCTTTCTCCCCCTTCCCCCATTTTCGTTGCAAATTGCACAGGCACTTTTAAAATAGGGAGAATAATTAATTAGTTGGGAATTAATTATAGAATCCTTTGTGATGTCTGTCTAGATCAGAATGCCTCTCCATGTTTACATTGCCAGGTGATAACAAAATACCATCTGCTCCTATCTGCTTTTTTTTTTTTAGAACTCCAGATGTTAACAAATCATATTTTGCTTCCTCTTGCCCCAGAATAAAGTGAGCTATTTCTCTTTACCCTTGGTTATGTGAAGTCTTTCAAGAAGAGAGATGGATCAATCTCCCAGGGATTTATCTAACCCCCTTTTGGTCTCTTGATGTTATTTTCTGAGCCCATTTTCTTCATTTGGGAAATTTTTCTCTATCTCTAGCATAGCTGTAGCATAATCCCAAAATGCTCATCTGTGCCATTCATGATCTTTGCATATATTAAATAACAAATGTCCCTTCCCTATGTCTGTCTGAGTATTTTGCATTGAAAGAACGCATTTGAATTGGATATCTATACATTTTAGCTGGTCTTTTTAGCATGTTAAAAAGTCCTGGTTGCCAGGCTTCTGGGGGAGGTATGGTGAACTGAAGACAGTTCTGTGAAAGTGGAGACAATGACTGTGACAAAGACCAAGGAACTGGTGACTAGACCATTTTCTTGGCATCTCTCCAGATAAGGAGAGGACAGGAGATTGCCCACATGTGCTCTGGATGGCTGCTTCTCACGAGGAGACCACAGGACAGCTGTTTTCCATGAGCTTGAGCATAGAGAGATGACAGGATTAACCATCTTGCTCACAACTGTGCTGGAGACTTTTAAAGGACACTAAGTTTGCAAACCTCACTTTCTAATAACTGTCAGAAATTGCTCATTCACTACTTCTAAACTATTAGAGACCTTTGGATTGACAAGTGTGGAAATGCTGAGTGAGTCTGCCTTTAATCCTGAATGAAAGAAATTTTACTCATAAACTTAAGAATTTAAAGAATCTGAAGTAAACAGCAAAAAGCTAAATAAGATTTTTATCTTAAAAAGTTATAAATGGACTAAGGGTCCCGATAAAATTGGAATATTGAAACTTTTACAGTAAGATTTTGGAATTAATTATAAAGAACAAACTGCTTCTTGTGGGAAATAGATTCTGTTTTTTGTTTTTACAAGACAAAACAAAGATAAGTAACTTCACGATCTCAAAAACTGGACACTAGAGGAGACTAAAGTTTTTAGGTAGAGGAAAGATTTACAAACCTGCAAAATGTTATAAAACATTCTAACAATGAAAATCTTGAAGGAGACTTTTGAAGAATGGAATCAGAAAATAGTAACCACCATTCAGGTAGTCCTTGACTTACAATGGCAATTGGGACTGGAATTGGTCGTAAAGTGCGACTGCATTGCTTAGTGACAGCAATCCCTGCAGTCCTGGTTGCTGTTGCTAACTGAATCCCACAGTCATTAGACTTCCTGCCGGCTTCCCACAACTAAAGTCAGTGGGGAAGAAGTTGTAAGTCCCAGACCTGCAGGTAGGTAAGTGGCTGCTGCTGGGTGGGGGAGGGAGTGAGGGGGTGGATGTGGGTGTGGGAGAGGGCTGGGGAGGGTGCATGAAAGGCACAGCATGGAGAGGATGCACAAGGGTGTGAGGGGGTACACAAGAGGCACTGTGTGGGTCAGGTTGGGTTCATGAGAAGTGCTGTGCAGGGAGGGTTGAGGGTTGAGGGGGGTGCGTGGGGGTGCAGTGTGGGTCAGGGAGAGTGTGTGAGGGTGCACAAGTGGCTAGCACAGCACAAGCACAGAGGGGCTGGAGAGGGTGTGTGGATGGAGGAGACCTACCCCAGCGACTTGCAATCTTCCCTGCCGGCTTCCCCTTTGATTTTCTGGGGAAGCTGGCATGGAAGGTTGCAAATGGCGATCATATAATCACAGGACACTTGGCAACCAGCTGTAAGTGCGAACAGGTTGCCAAGCACCCAGATTGTGATTATGTGACCACGGGGGTGCTGGGATAGCCAGAACTCTGAGAACCGATTGTAACCATCAGTGCTGTCATAACTTCAAACTGTCACTGAACAAATGGTTGTAAGTTGAGGACTACCTATATCAACAATGTCAGTAATTGATGATGTCTGCTATGGACAGATTATGTCCAAAAGATGTTATTGAAGAAATGACAGATGTAGAACAAATGGTATCTGACGAAATAGAGATGGTATTGAAAGTGGATTTACAACTGACAGGTGCAGAGAATGACTTAGAAAAGGATGTTTCATGGGATCTACAAAAGAAATTGGCTAAGGCTTTAACATTTAAAAGGGAAATACAAATGACAAACCAAGAGAGTGACCTGGATAATTTTTTCCTAGTGGATTTACAAAAGAGGCTTGTTAAAGTCTTGAAGAACTCTGTGTGATGCTACAAAGAAGAAATGAAGAGAAATCAAACCCTATGACAATATTTTAATGGACTAAAGATTAAGACTGTTAGAAGTAAAAGGAAGGAACATAAAGTTGGTTTGTTTGATCAAGGTTAAAACAACATGTGTTGTTACCCCTGGCAACCTTTTATGGGCTTTTTGCTGACACCAGGACTGAAAAGATGATGTTTTATGAATTTGTTTATAGGTAAGAGATGGGATATGGGATGTAGAGATAAATGTTTGTAACCTTAGAGGGAGTGAAGAGTCACTAAATTTGTTTATACTTGTGATAAAGATTGGAAGTCACTTCTTTATATATTTCTTTTCTCTTTCCTTATTTATATTCCTACTTTCTTGCACTTTTTACTCCTTTCTATTCTCTTTTCTTTCTTTAAGTTTAGTTTGTAGTAGATTTTACTATTCATTCATTCATTCATTCATTCATTCATTCATTCATTCATTCCTGGTTGCCAGGGATGTGGCTACCCTCTTCAGGGCAAGCACACTTAACATAAATCAATAAAGCCATTGTACGTGGATCAGACTACAAGCCTCCCTATTCCATCTTCTTATCTATCCTCATGGTGGCCATTCAGGTGCCTCTAGGAAGCCCTCAAGCAATAGCAAGCTGGTATTCAGAGTTCTCCTGTCTTTGACACTGGAATTAGCACATAGGAAAGGGAAAGAAACATGGTACTTTTTAGAAGTTTTAGGTTTCAACTTCCAACAAGGCCAGCAAGCATTGCAGATACCAGGGATTATGGGAGTTGTAATCCAAAACACCTGGAGAGCCTCAATTGGTTTTCTCTGGCATATATCCATCTGATTGGTACTCAGCAATAGAAACATCTTCCTAATCTGTTTTGAAAGCCCTCTAAGTTGCTGGCTGTCACTACTTCTTACAGCAGCTAATTTACTGTAGTCAGGAGAAGTTACTTCCAAGTAAGGGAGCATAGGATGGTATCCAGATTGCCTAATCCTATGCTGGTTTATTCTAACACCAGCCCTGTTGAGACCCCTGATTCCTTAATAAGCATGTACAGAACTGCAGAGTTTGTTCTCCTTCTGCATTTCCATGGGAAGCCAAGGACAATCACAGGTTCTCTTCCCAAGGACCAAACGTTGACCGCAGTAGATGTTTCCAGCTGGTTGCATTCTGGATGTATTAGGCACCAGTTCCCATTAAAGGCAGCTAACCTGCCCCAAAGGTCTGCTCCTTTCTCAACCTTGCTGGAAGGCAGGGATAACTCTGAGGGGAAAATGAGTAAGATGAAACGTGAGCCCACGCTACTTTCTGGCAGATATCTTAGTAGGTTGGTGATCCTTTTAGAGAGAGTTCATGATAAGAATTAGAAGGCCAGCCATATTCTGGCTGAATTCATAACCAAAGTGACTTTGACTCAGAATACTGAAAGGAGGTTTTGCTCCAGAGAGGGAGTAACATCTGGTGGGACCAGGAAGACCGTCTTTTCTATCATGGTGCTCAAACTCTGGAACATGATCCCCTCAGAGATTAGACTTGTCCCAACCCTACTGGCTTTGATAAGGCCTTCAGACCTGGTTCTGTTACCCAGCCTGGGGCCCTGGCTGTGTGGCTGAGTCTGTATCTTGGTTATGTTGATTGCATTTGTTGGTTTGTATCTCAGCTGTTGTATAGGTTATTTGTGTTTTTGTTATGATGTGTTTTTTTTACCTTGTTAGCTTTTTGGTTTTGTTTTCTTGCTAGCCACTCAGGGTCATGTGTCTGAGAAGGAGGGTCATATCGATTGAATAAATAACTAAATAACTCTCCTGAGTGGGAGCCCCAAGTTGGCAACGTGTTTGTTTGTTTGATCGATGGATTGATTTTGAGAAAGCTATTTTTACTGTCTGTCTGTGTGTTAAGCCTATCAGGCAGTTAACCGACTATACTGAGGTTTATTTGTTTCAGAACAATAACAAAAACAACCACAAAAAGGGCAGCATTTTGGCAGTGTGGTGTTGGTGGACTTTGGGGAGCAGAAGAAGGGAGTGGGGGGAGAGCTCTGCAAACTGCTTGTGGATTACCGACCTTAGAGGATCACAAGCCAAATATGAAAATTCTGCCCCAAAAGCCAGTACAGCTCGAGGCCAAATCAACATCATGTTCAAATCATGGGCAGCAACTGCTCAGCTCTCTCTGCATTAGGCTGAGCACATTTGGGGTGTTGTATCCACTTCTGGACTCACACGTGAGGAAGGATCTTGTCAACAGAGAACATACCCACAAAAGAGTGAGGGGGCTGGCGATGCAGGAGAAAGAAGCCCACCCAACTGTCTCTGTTTGCATGACATGCTCTGCAGCTCCAAGGAGACACTACTTCATTTGGGTAATCGATGGTCATTATTAGCATCTCAAATGTTTACATGGCAGCCTGGGAGGGAGGAACACACAAGAGAGGAATTAATCCTTTTCTCCTATCCAGGAGCAGACCATGGTAGTAGGTCCAGGGCAGGTTCTGTGGCTGGCATCTCCCAGCATCTTCCACCTGAGGCCATTGCCTCGCTTTGCCTAAGGGTAGGGCCAGCCTTGAACGCCTTCCCCGTTATTTGTCCCTGCAAGAAACTTTTCATGGTTTCAGTGACAGTTTCACAACTGAGCCCTGAACAAGTGTTCTTTGGCTTTCTGATTTAATTCGGTCACAAGGTGGTGCTATCTGCTCACATTCACCAGTTGATAAATCTTGTACCTTTTTCTTTTTTTTTAACACTCTTTTAGTTCAGGTTTAGGTTCAGACCCCAATTGCCTTCCAACATCTCCCTCCTACTGGGTGATTATTCATGATGAAGATTAAGATGTAAGAGATGGGATTTTGCAGTTGGAATGAACATTCTAGACCAGTGTTTCTCAACCTTGGCAACTTTAAGATGTGTGGACTTCAATTCCCAGAACTCCCCAGTCAGCTAAGGTTGAGAAACACTGGTCTACATCATGTAAGTTTGACATTTGCATCACAGAGTGTTTCAAAGGACATCAACAGCTAACTCCCCAAGGGGCTGTAAAAGAGAAGCCAGCAGTAAGTATCTTCCACTGATACAACACTGATGGTCTGCTAGCATCAGTTGTTGCCTTGGTATCTAAAGGATACTGGTTGGGAATTCTGCAGGGGGCTTCAGGTTGGAGAAGGTATGTTACATCATCAATTTGTTTGAATAACAATAGTGGCATTATGGAATCACCATGAATTGCCTGCATCTGTGTTTGTGTGTGTGTATGTGAGAACTGAAGAATGAATGTTATCTGGTCATCTCACGACAAATAACCAGTCCTATTTCATTTCTAATATGTTAAGTTCTGGGTCTGAGTCCTGATTGGCTGCCACGTCTTCTAACCTGAAATCCCTCATTTCCAGAATTCCAGTTGCCTAGCTGTCATGGTAATGAGTTGTTGGAAATTACTTCTTGGTAAAGAAAAGGCATCTGTAATTTTGCTCCAAAGAGTTCCGTGTTCCAGCCTGAGATTTGGCCTTCAGATCAAGGCACAATCTGGGCCTAAATCCTGAAGAAATCTCATTTTGAATTAAAGCCCTAATATTAAGAAGACTGTGGTGCAAAAGAACTTCATCACCACGCTGAAGATGTGTCAGATCATTCACAAAACAAAGCATTGCCTGGCTTCTAACAGCATCTTGGGGGAATATCATACAGCCATCAGTTTTATTCATCTTTCCCTCTTTCCACCCCAAGAGTTGGCATTGTACTCAGGAGGGTACAGTGACATTGTCTGAGCCAAGGTACTTTATGTCTTAGTGGTTGTGTGAACCCAGGGAATTGGGTAAATTAGCATGGTGTAGAAACACAGCTACACCGGTGCCGATTTCAAGAAACCCCTGGCCTCCCCCTGACAAAGGGGAAGAACAAACAACTGTGTCTGCTCTGGAAAGTCAGTTGTGATGCTCTAGTCTGGGGAGTTCCTTCTTGCTTAAACAAGCCAGCCTGTGGGACAGCAGCTTCTTGCTGCCTGCACGCCTGCCTCGTGGTCACTTGCTTCCTGGTGCTTCCACAGAGAAACAGGCAGCGTCTGATTTATTTAGAGTCACTCTTTCTAGCAGATGGGAAATCGAAGTGACCAAATGAGAAGTCCCAAATTTCTTTAGCCAGGGGAACAGGGCAGAGCAGGAATAGCTGAAGCCACGTGGTGCCCTCCTGACATATTGGACGTCAACTCCCATCATTCCCAATCGGCATGGGAAATGGAATCCAACACAGATGGAGGGCACCAGGTTGAAAAAGGTTGGCTTGGGGGTTGTATGGAAGAAATGTAAAGTGGAGAACCAAGTGCAGCACAACATTTAGGGAGAGGAAGCCTGAATCCTGACTGAAAGGGGTCCAGATAACCTGCTTCATCCAGGGTCCTTTGAAGAGCCATGCAGTTTGCACTGGTATATTGTTGCTCCCCTGCTGCAACCCTTTTTAAACAAGCAACCCGCCCCCCCATGACAGCGATATTGTCATTGCCAAAATAGGCTCTCAAACTTCTCAAATGGGCCCAACAACTGAGAAACCTTAGAGACTTCTTGCCATAAACCACAGTATACAGACCCCATACATCCCACTGGATGGCTTTAAAGAAACAAATCTATAAATTCAGAGAAAATGTATTTGTCAATGGAATTGATCCTGGTAGTGAGACAGCAGCAGCAGCAGCAGCAGCAGCAGCAGCAGCAGCAGCAGCAGCAGCAGCAGCAGCATCTCTTCTACTATCATTACTGCTTCTAATAGCAGTCTTAAATGGGCAGATGCTCACACAGTGTTGAAACAAGGGAGGGAAAGCCTGTAGAACAGGGATTCTGGAATTCTTTCCAACCCTTGAGTCACATGACCAGGAGGGAGGGAGGCTTAGAGTGGAGGAGGCAGCAACATTCTGAGCCACTCCCGGGAAGACGCACGGGGGAATTTATTTTTCTGGATTATTTTTCTGCAAACCTCAGTTGGATCTGGCCTGTTTTCAGACTCAACCTTTCTTTTGCCAGCTTCTCTCCACCGCCCTCAAACTTTGGTCCTGTTCTGTCCAGTGTTTGGAGACTTACCACACTGACTTTAGACAATAGATGGGCAGATTTGCAGGCCCTTTTACCTAATGCCTTTCCAACTTTCTGCTGGGTTGGAAAGAAGGAAAAGGAGGAGAAAGAGGAACTGCCGTGGGGTGGGAAAACCTGAGGTCTGCAGATTAAATATGTGCAGTGGCCATGAGATACTGAGATCCCATTGGGAGAGTGGGAAGTGGACTTCTGTGCTCAGAAGGAATTGCTGGCTGGTACCAAAAACAGTAATATTTTCTTGCAGCTAGAGAGAAGATACATTAGCATTTTGGAAGCATTTTGTTCCCATTGCACTTGCTCCCTTTAATAGTGACCTTTGTGGGAAGGCCAAACATTTTGGAAGGAAAAGAGGTGATCTGATGGTAAAGTACTGGCTTCTATGAATGGGAGGCACTACCTAGAGATGCTGAAGGTTGTCAATTAAAAGAAAAAAACAGTCATTTAAAAAGTCATTTAACCTAGCTGGAGAAGATCTGTGAGCTTCCACACACACGTCCCTGCATTATATAGAGCGGAGGAAGAATATGCACCCTCTACTTCCCCTCCTCCTCCCCTGCCCCCCCAATAGCTTACAAAATGCTAATAGGTTTGGAGCTGATAGTACAGACATTTTAAGTCAACAGTTGGGAAATTAGCCCCCCTCCCCAGGGTCTGTCACCGGTAGTTCACTGCGAGTGTCACACTCTTCCCCAAAGCCTGGGGCATTCCATTCATTTCCTTCCATGTGCTGTCCCTCACACAGGACATCCCGTCTTAGTGAGGGGAAGTGGTTGTGACAACAGCCTTAGTTTGCAACTGATGAGCCACCCACTACTGCTGACAAAGACTGCGGGTTTCCCCCAGCTTTTGTCCCTCATCAAGGCAGAGGGGTTGAGTTTGTGTCATACGCCAGGTTACAATGCACAGAGCCACAGTTTTCTTCATTAACCCAATTGCCTGAGTTTGCACAATACACTGAACCCTAAACTAAAGCATGACGCCAGGCAAGGATATGTTCCTGCAATCCCCTGCTCCATAGCCTAGGATGCTATGGGAACTTAAACAGCGTCTCATATCTGTTTGGTGGCTGAACAGGCCCTGCTGTTTCTGCTTCTGCCAGCAAGGTCTTAAGCAATGCCTATATTCTGCTGATGCATTTCTATCTCCCATAAAACTTTTAATAGCAGTACCAGAGAATGTAAAGCACTCTCAGATATGTCAGATGCCTGTGAAAATATCATTCACAGCCAGCAGGCCATGGCAGAGTGGTTGGGGATTATGGGATTTGTTATCTAAATATATTGGCGGCATTTGGTTGGGAAAAGAGCAGGCTCAAAATATGCTGGATATCTCAGAGGCTTCAGAAGCAGGTGCGAGAGAGATAATGCAAGGGATAAAAGAGATCTGTTATGGTCTGTCATGGAATAGAAAGAAAGGTTGTGTGAATGCTCTGTTCAGAAATTTGATTTGATGACAATTTGATTGAATCTCTGATCTAAACAGACTTTCTGTACAGCATCAGCTAATCTGAATCACCAGATTGAATCAAGTATGGCTGGATCGATTCAGACAATTGGGTTTTTCTTAATAGATTCAGAAGTAGGAAACGGATTGACCTGATCTGATCATTCAGTTTGAATGTTTGTATCAAACTGGATTGATTTTCCAAATTGAAATGATGGTTTGAATTAAATTTGGCAAGATTTTGAATTAGATTTTGCTAAGGCAGGACTAGAACTGACAGTCTCCCGGTTTCTAGCCTGAACCACTATACTAAATTGGCTTTCCATCTGCAGGTAGGGGGTCCAAAAAACAAAGATGGTGGCCATGGCCATGCCACCAAAGCCCCACGTCTTTTTTATGTGCATTGCATGGCTGCGGCCATCACCTTGACTTTTTGAAGCCTCCCCCTGCAGACACCCCTGAGTGTTACTGATGTAAAGACTGCTCCAGCTTACAAAACAGAGACACATTGGGCAACATGAGGAAGTAATGCAGAGAGAATTGTTGCTTCCTCTAAGTATTCTGACCTACTGGAAAAATTCAAAGGAGGCCTCTTCCTCAGGAAATTGTATGAAAGCACAGCTAGTGACTAAGAATAGCATCTCACTAGCTCGAAGGACCTCCAAAGCAGCTAGCCTGGTTGTTAAAAGCTGGATAAAACCAACTAGTTTAGGCAACAGTTATGGGGGAAGGAGTAGAGTTAGGCTTCAGTCCTCCATCCTAGTTTTTGCTATGTTAATAGGAGCAATGGGTGACTTGGTACAGTGACCATATTTTCTTGGAAAAAATAATGAACAAACCTGAAAAAGGGGCAAATCTGAAAGAGGTTCATAAGGATAATTTTTTTTATTGTTTATGTTTATAACTTTGCTTTACAAAGGAAAATTCAAGAGCAAAACCAAGAAAATCTTTACAAAAATGCATATTCTAATAAAAATATCTAAAACCAAACAGGAAATGTAAATGTATTTTTAAAAGACAATTCAATTTCCATATTTTTCACATGAATGCGGAAGACTGGGCCTTAAGTGGTACCATTTGTATGGTAAAAGTTAAATGACCCATATAAAGGACAAAAGTGAGTGTTTATCAAATACATCCAAAGGACAGCTTTCTGAAATAAAAGGATGTCCTTTATAGTAAAGGGTGTATGATTGCTGTACTTATTAGTCCAATACAGCTTGGGGGGCTATATTCTGGGGAATTATTACTGGTGTGACTCATCTTTGAATAGTCTTGTATGCCTTTAGGGTTACAGTATAAATACTATGATAGCAATATTCATAGGAAGGTTCAACCATCACTGATACTTTCCAAAAGAGTCCTGGGTTTCTAACATGTGGCTTGCCTGCCTGTAGCATTGCTGTCTTTTTGCAGACAAGGCCTCAAAGTCTTTTATTGCATTTACCTATAGGAAGACAAATGGGAAGGGGAAGGGGGGAGATGTCAATCATACATCAGCTGAAAAGACAAAGAAGTTATTAAAAGCAAAAGACTTAAATGGTGCAAATGGCTGTAGGTCAGGGTGCTGCAAAGCCGGGATACCTGCAAAGGTTAAGTTTACTCCACTTTTACTTTTCCTTCCTTTCCCAATGCTGCTAATGCTTTCCCTTACGTTCTTTTCATCTTTTCCCCCTTTGTTTGTTTTTTTCTGGGAAAGTATGTACATGTAAGATGCTTTTGTCTGAGATCATGGTTTGTTCGTAAGAGAGAATAGTTGCTGTACACACAGGGATCAATTTACTTTGTAAATGGCATAGCTTATTTCATAGGCAATTAATTTTCATTGGTAGCTATTAATTTAATTAATACTGTCCTTTTATTGTCAGAGTCTCCCCCCCCCTCCCCCGTTTTTTGTAGTGTGGCTACAAACTTAGGTGTGACACCTGCAGAGATTTATTGAGGAGGGGAAATTTCCAAGATAGATTTCAGCTGGAGTTGACAGTCATTGGCTGACAAGGTGATAAAGCTAGACACAACACAGGATTTGTGTAGGGGTGTGCGTGTGTGCGCGCACGCGTGCGTTCCCCAGTCAATTCATACAGTTGCCCATCTTGCAAAATTGACTCTGTGTGACTAATATAAAATTAAAACTTGATGCATATGTTTAATCTTCCTTTGCAGAAAATTGTCGCCTTTTCAGAAAATATGGTGTTGATATGTGGTGTTAATTTTTTCCCCATTCAAGGAACTTAGAACTCAGCCCAAAAAAATGTGATTCAGTGGCCAGATACAGCCTCCAGATTTTTTTTTCATGCCTCCCCAAGTCCCGTAGAGAAGGTTGGGCCAAAACATTCAGCCTTTTGGGGGATTTTTAAAGCTCTTTGAAACGTCTGCCGTCTCCCCCCAAATATGGCTGCTGACCCCATCACCTTTTGTATTTTGGCAAGGTATGTAGTATGAATTAATTCTGAATCATTGCTTTCTAAACTGGGCACACCTTACAATCAAAAAAAAAAAAAAGAGTGAAGCCATAAATATGAGGTGGTTGCCACTTTTACGGGCTTTAGAAATGGAACCCTTGTTGTTGAAGAGCATCTGAACCTCATGGCTATTTGGGGGCTGGTCCTGGCAGGAGGTGCGTCTTTCTTGCTTCAAAGCAGCAGGATCATGGGAAGAGCCCTCTCCGGCAAATTATCCTGCAAAGCTTTTCCTGTAACAATCTGTGTTCAGCTTTCCCTATTCCTAGGAACTTCCCACATATTTGGGGAACGGCAGCCTGGATTCAGATGGAAAAGCTCCATTCCAGCTTGACCCAAAGGAGGAACTCTATCGTTATCGAACCTGCTGGAGAAAAATCTGTAAGAGGGACCTGGTGAATTTCCATCCCATTTGAGGCGTACAGGTTTCCTCTCAAGCTGAGGTTCGTTTTGTCTACTCCAGCAGGACACTGGAGTCCTTCAGTCTCCAAACCCTTTATGATGGGCTTGCAAAGCCAGGTCAAGCACACATGGACATGTTCAGTAACATTCCATGGGCAATATGGGAAACAAGGTAAAAAATCAAGCAACAAGGAAATACAACCAGGAAATAATGTGTAAATGTAGTTACAAATTAATTATAGAAAGACAAAGTTGAAAAAAGACCCAAGTTGCTACATTGTACCCTGCCAAATGTACCTGCTAAATGTTAAACCACAGCTTCAGCTGGCGCTGGTTGCTACCTCTCGAAGCCTAACCACAAACATAATCTAGAGATTGTATATCTGCTTGTTTCTAGTGCTTCCTACATATTTACTGCTACAATTTAAATTCTTACATGCTAAGGCATTCCATGCCAAAACATTTATTAATTCGGATTGCTTACCTTCTTCCACAAACCTCTGGCAAAAGGGGGACTTCCGGGGGAGATATGGCGAACTAAACATGTTTTTGAAAGAGCAGAGACAACGAATGTGGTGAAGACCAAAGAACTGGTGAGTAGACTGGTTCTTCAGAGCCTCCCCAGACAAGGAGAGGATGGGAAATCACCCATGTGGATGGCTGCTCCTCACAAGGAGACGGCAGGATAGCGGTCTCTTTTGGGATTTAGTGCCAGGAGATGAAGGGATCAGCCATCATGTTCACCACCACGGCAGAGCCTTTTAAAAGACACTAGGTTCACTAACCTCACTTTCTAATCACTTTTGGAAATGGCTTGTTTAACTACCTTAAGGCTATTAGAGATCTTTGGAACAATAAGTTTGAAAAGGAAGGAATATAAAGTTGGTTTTTTGACCAAGGTTAAAATAAGATATGTCTTTATAAAGCCCTGGCAACCCTTTACGGACTTTTTGCTGACACCCGGACTGAAAAATTGATGGTGTATGGATTTGCATATAGATAAGGGAGAGGTTATGGGAAGAAGAGATATTTGTTGGTAATCTTATAGGGGGCAAAGAGTTATCAAATTTGTTTATACTTGTGATGAAGATTGTAAGTCACTTCTTTACATATTTCTTTTATTTTTCTTTATCTTATTTTCTTTTTCTTTCTTTTTCTTTCTTTGCACCCTTTATTCTTTCTATTTCCTTTCTTTGAGTTTAGTTTGTATTTATTTTTACTCTTGTAATTAATGTCTTTAATAAAAATTATTAAAAAAGAAGAAGGCAAAAGGAGTCCCAAACAGAAGGATGATATAAGTGACCTTCTATAAGTAGCTTGATGGACATTATTGTCTTTTAATATTTCTACCCTCCAAGTGAATACATACAATCCTGCAAATATTGTTAGATGTACTCTACCACTTTGAACTTTAAAACCAAAATGAAGTCATTTCCCAAAGGAATCAGTTACTCACCTTTGCTAGCAATGCAAAGGTTCTAGTTTCTGCCCAAGCTCTCTCCCTCAAATAAAAGCATTATTTCCATGGGACCCTGTTGTTCCAGTGTTTTCATGCTGAGGCTGTTTCATATATGGCTCTAAATCCTCAGTTTAATGTCTGATTCGGATTCAGGTTTTGAACTTCCTTTAGTTCATTTCTAATAAACCACTATTTTTCTCACTTTGTTAATTTGGGGGTACCAATTTCTCTTTAACTGCCATAGTCCAGCATTGCAGTTGGGTTGCAATGTGCAGATAGGTATGTAAATGAGCATATTTGTAACCTCCTCTGGCACAAATGGGTGTTAAAAGATATGAGGATGCCATTTTATTTCTCATGAACAGCTGCTTTGGATCTTAAGCCCTCTATCCTTTCTTGTAAGGTTATATATTTATTTATTTATTTATTTATTTATACCCACTTTTTCTGAGAGAGTTCAAGCCAACTTACATGGGTATTCCCCATCTTGTTCCCTGACAACAAACTTGCTAGGTAGGCAGAAAGAATAACTGGTTCAGAGTCAATCACTAGGGTTCACCATCGAGCAAGGATTTAAACCAGTGTTTCTCAACTCTGGCAACTTTAAGACATATGGACTTCAACTCCCAGAATTCCCCAGCCAGCATGGCTGTGGGGGACTTCTGGGAGTTGAAGTCCACATGCATACTGAAAGCTGAGTCAAACCCTGTATAGTCACTCCATGGGCATATTTGCCCTAACGTATTTAGAATAATGGTCAGTCCCACTTCATGCCGTCAGTGCCTCTGTATGTTTCTCAGAGGCAGCATTTCTCAACCTTAGCAACTTTAAGATATGTGGACCAACTCCCACAATTCCATGCTGGCTGTGGAATTGTGGGAGTTGAAGTCCACATATCTTAAAGTTGCCAAAGTTGAGAAACACTGCTCTGAGATATCTTACAGGGAGGGATGACAAAGGGCTCCTGAAAATACTCAAAAACAAGCTTGCATAGAACAAGAGCTTCTGGGTTGGTCCACCACATCCTTATTCTTACTTCTTTTAGCTCTATAATGCACCAATGTCTTGTTTGCCCAATAGTATGTCAATAGTTATTCTAAGATTATGTATTTGCAGATAAATCAACATTGCATCAGAAACATTTACAGATACCATATCAGTCATACCAAGGAGAGAGAAAGAAATTTATCAAGTAACTGCCTAGTTTGTTTTATTGTGTATATATAGTCATGGTTATTGCTTTCATTTGCATGGTAAACCTGACCTGAGATAAATATTGCAAAGGGAAGTATGTAAATGCCCTCAACAGTGGGACAGCCACATCTAGGTTTTTGGGTCTTTCTTTTTACCTCTGCAGCAGCCTCGTCATGAAGACATTAAACAGGGCAGAATTTTCCCGGCATAGAAATCAACAGCAGGGAAAAGGGTTCCCTTCTTCATCTGTGTGATCACAGCTGCTAAAGGCAACAGGAGGGTGTGGGCCAATTTAGGAGGAAAAAAAGCAAAAATAAAAAGCCTATTTGCATGTGGTCTAATCCTGTATAGAACAAACTGAATAGAAACAGGACGGAACAACAATATGGCACAGACTGTGGGGAGCTCTGTTGAAGCCAAGTGTATCTGTGTTTGATTAGTATCTTGATGGGAGAGAGAAGTCAGCTTCATGAATGTGCTGTCGTATCAAAAAGAGGATCAACACACTTTTTTGGGGTCAAGGCCTCCATTCTAGCAGCTGCTGCCTGGCATGTAGAAAGTGAGTATCTGACACCTTCCCATCCAGACAAGCAAGAGGGGAGAAACAAGCTGTAATCCTAGACAGTGGAAGACATGAGGCCAGATAGCCCACCAAAACAGGGGAGTCCTGCTGGAGGAAATGCTGACCAAGCTGTAAGTGAGCTAGCAAGTAGCTCAGACCTGCAGCCCAGTCCTGGCCATACCGACATTCGTCTAGCCCTCTTTCCAAATGCATAGACTTGTCCTCTTCTTCAAGACCACCCCAGTTGTCTCGCTAAGCCCCACCCTTGAACAATATGACAGACAATGACACGGCACAGGAAGCCACGGTGAAAGTGGAAGGGCCCCAAATCCACTCCACATCAGGCCATCTGGGTTTAAAAATTATGAATTATTTCACTGACTGTATAGAACAAGCACAAAAAGAGAAAAACAATGACTTCAGCCTTCAAACAACCGCCTCCAACTGTCTGTCTTGCAGCTGGACTCTCAGTGGCTACAATAGATCATCCAGGGTTTCGAAAGGAGAGACAGAGATCATCCTTCAAATCATTGCGCAGAACCCTCGCTTAGTGTGGGGCCGCTAAAAGGTGGCCAGATGCAAAGGAAACTGGGGTGAGGGGTGGCGGCAGCCAATATTTCACAACTGGATAGTAGACCGAATTCCAGCAGGTTCTGCTTTTTTTCTTCATGCACCCCTCTTTGCTTCAGGGTGTATTGTGTACAGATCCGATCATCTTATTTCAAAAAGGATGTTGCGGCAGAGTTGTAGAAGGTACAAAAATAAAAAGCAATCCCATCCTCAGTGGGGAGGGGTAACTTCCCCATTTGGGATGGGTTGTTTGAGAAGAAAAAATAATCAAATGAACTAGAAGAAGAGGAACATATCTATGTTTTGGTGACCCTCTGGAGCAGTGGTTTCCAAATGGCTTTGACTGTGCAACCCGATCAGTAAAACATTTTGAACATGCACTCCCAATACATGTATGGTTCTTTACTTATACATGATATACATACATTGCTGTACTAATAAATTATGTACATTGTAAAACATTCTGTCTCTCAGATATTTTGTATCTTCTGTATATTAAGCATTAGTATATCTTTTTTAGATTAAAAAAATAAATAGAAATAGACATTCTTTCATCTGGCTTGTTTCTCCTTCGGTAGATGTTTCAACTCTAAATGGACCTCCTGCATACCTAATTTCTTCATCTAACAAGTGCATGAAAACTGGGCTCCAGATATTTACATCCACCCATTCTTTTACTTGAATATCTATTGGCTTACTTAATTTTGATCTTAATTGTGACATAAGCAGCATAACTAAAAGTCTATTTTTAGATCGGTATAGTACAGAGCACCATCTATATGTTGTGATGCTTTAGCACACCACCTGCATTCAAGGAATTATATATTTTATATTATAATTCATCATAAAAGAGATAGGGTGAGGGCTAGGGCAAAACAGTGAGAAAAGGACTAGCTTATTTAGGGTACGAATGACTAATAACAGAATGTTCCAAAAGATCTGTGAATTTGGATGAGAGATCTAAAGGGAGAGAAAAACTTTCTCCAGTTGAGTTTGATTCCTGATGACTACATGGACACATCTTCATGACAACAATATGGAAGCGGTTTGTCACTGTCTTTTTTTAGAATTTCTCTAGTTTCCAACTCTAGTTGGCAGCCCTGGGATTTTCTGGTGGTTTCCCATCCAAGTCATTAGATCTATCCTTGTGTAGCTTCTCAAGATTCCTCAAGGACAGTTAGGTGGCAGAACACAAAAGAGAAAGAATAGCTTCATCTGAGGGATTGGAAGACCTTGGATAGCTGAGGGTGGGAGATTTGGATGAGCAAAAGTCAGAGATCTAGATACAGTATAAGACTGAAGAGATATGGAAGAGGCTAAGCCTTAACTACAGCTCACTGTTAGAATATATTTTTAAAACAGAAGATCCAAGGCCTTTTTAGGTAGGCCTGGAAAAACTTCTGCCTGAAAACCTGAGAGCAGCTTTCACTGTTACTAAGGGTCAGATACAAAACTTACCCTGGTATTGTGAAAACAAGGACAAAGAGCTTTTGCTCACTCTGGGAGCAGAGAGAATGTTGGGATTTGAGGAGGAGCTCAAGAAGTGAAGTGAGTGTTTTTGACAATGAAATACGGAGCAGAGATAATAAATATAAATAGGCACTGTGTACACATGCAGAGGTGACAGCCTTTTAGCATCCATGCCTGTTACAAAGACAAGGTTTTCCCACAAGACAATCCTTTATGAAACAGCAACATTTGCTGTAATAATGGGAACCTGGCAGAGTCAGTCTTTTTCCCTTTGGCAAAATGGAGTCTTCCCAGTCTTCAATGACTCAGAGTGAGGCTCAGTCAGTCAATTCTGCATGATTTCCAAGTCACCCATTGGCTACCCCAGAAGATGGAATAAAATACAGTGATTATAAGAACAGAAGTTAAACCCTGGGAATTTAGTCCTCAGTGGAAGTGTAGGCAATTTCCTGGCCATGTCCAGTCTGGAGGACAAATGAAGATCAGAGAACTTATCCATGGGGAGAAGGGGTGGACAACTCCCCACAGGTTAGCGGCAGCAGTGGATTCTCCGGGCAAAGTTGTACATCACCCCTTTGTAGGCCTCACGGAACTGGCGGTTCATGGCTGCATAAAGTATGGGGTTAATACAGCTGTTAAGCCATGTCAGATTGGCAGCAATCATGTGCAGTACAGTTGGAGCCCGGTTTTTGGCATCAAAGGTATTGATGAGCAAAAAAGGCATATAGCAAACAACAAAGAAAATAAAAACCACAAAGCACATGCGGGTCACCCGGCGGAATTCTGAGCTGCTGTCCTTGGGTTTGCAGGGGGCCCCTTTCCTTGATGGGTCTGCAGCCTGCGCCACGGGAAGAGCTGAGCTGCTCTCCAGACTTGGGGGAATGCTGGTCTTGGATGTTGGCTCAGAGGGCAGAGCCTCACAGGAATGCTGTGAAGCACCTGCACTGTCCACCCCGCTGTCCAGGTCATGGTACTGCCCTGGTATAGTTGAGTTGGTTCCAGCTACGTGAGCTCCCTTCAAGCTGGCCTTCTTCAGCTTGTATTGATTCAAGGCCTGGGCAGCACCCTTGACTTTGCGATGGATGAGAAAATAGAAGATGCCAACACAGCTCAGGCCCACTACAAAGTAGAAACCCAAGAGGATGGTGGTGTAGGGCCGTCCACGGATGCGATGGAAGCTGCAGGTACAGACTTTGGGGACCAAGACGTAGACAGGCCACAAGGGGGCAAAACTGACAGTTGCAATAACCCAGGTCCCCAGAGCAATTAATATCACTCCCAGACGGGAGAAGATGCGGTCAAACAGGGCCGTATTGGCAATGAGTAGGTAGCGGCTCACTGCTATGAGACAGAGAGTCAAGATGGAGACTGAGTTGGAGACAAACAGCAGCATCCCAAAGACACGGCAGAAAACAGCTCCCGACCTCCAGTAGAGATGGAAGTAGGAGTCCACGGAGAAGGGTTGCAAAAAGGTGCAGTACAGGATGTCGGCCAAAGTCAAGTTGACTATGAGCAGGTTGAAGCGTGTCTGCAGCTTTGTGTCAGAAGCATAGGCCAAGAGGGTTAACACATTGCCCACTGTGCCCACTATTGTCACCACAATGCCCCAAGTCACTGACACATAGCGGTAACCAACAATGGATGGGTCGTAGCAAGAGAAGTTGTCAGCAAGATTTTCCATCCTGGCAGGAAGTGGTCCCAACTAGGTCTCCCTCCACTGGAAAGCTTGGAAGCTACCACAGCAGTATTGGTCCTAGAAGAAAGGGGAGACAGAAGGAATTAAACCAAAGTAAGCTCTGATTAACCATGATGTCAATACAGGCATAAGGAATAACATTCAATATATAATATATACAATATATAACATTCAATATATAATCAACTTATTGGATTATTTGGCAGAGGAAATTATTAAAGCCAATAGCATAAATGCATTTTAAAATGGTAAATTCATGGAAGATAGAGGTCTAAAAATGGGTCTTGGCCACAATAACTGGGAACCAATCTTCCATTCATAAACAATATATCTCTCATGATGATATGTGGCTTACTCTGTTTCTAAAATTCCATTCTGTAAGTTCTATAAATAAGATTATCAGTTAGTGTACAATTGGAATAGATAGATATGAAGATAGCTAGCTAGCTAGCTCTGGAGTGGTAAGATGGCCATGTATCCTACTGTTTAGAAGACAGTCCTCTGTTAGACAGGGTGGTCAAGTCCACTCAGTTTAAATATATATTATGGAGTTAGTTATATCATGAAATATTGGGGAATATTTCATGGTATAACAGAATCAGTTCCAAACACTCTTTGCTCTTATGGGCTTCCTGCCTATGGATTATTGACATCAAGTCATTTCAGAGCTGCAGTCTGACATGTATCTTTATGGTGCTTGGAGAGAAAGGGGCTCCTGTCCCCTTTGGAATTTCCAATATGATGATCAAAAGAAGATTGGAAAGTGTTGGAGACCAACAAACAACAAATATTCTATAAATGAAAAAAGGGTCTTTTTGCTAGCCTTCCCCAGTGGCCATGAGTAGACTTACTACTTATTTTATGCACATGCACACACATACACCCCAGTTCCTTTCAGGGAAGAGAGACAGAAGTTTTACCCCATTTCTTCTTCCTTAGACCTAATTGGGACATTGGCAGGGAAGCTGACTTCTCAAATTGTTCCTAACTGACATCATCCTCTATCATGCTAACTTATTTTTTGAATTTGAGATAGGAGGTGGGAGGGACCAGTAGTTATGGCCTAAAAGAACTTGAATTATACATTATGTCTTTGGAAAAGCCAAAATGGACTTACAGAGTTTCTGATGTTGTCAGTCCTGAGTTTGGAGTGAAGATGGAGAATGTCCAAGGTCAATTGTTATAACATCCTTTTCCCCAATTAGGTATCCCCTGGATGTGTGGAAATTACAAGTCTCAACCTGCATCATTTTGAGAGTTGCAATCCCATCACAGAGTAGGAATAGATTGGATAGTGTGGGTGATGGTGGTGAGTCTGTTGATTTTTGTTATTAACAGGCTACATCCATCCATCCATCCATCTTACATACACACTCACACACAATACACCCAGAGATACATTCACACAAATATTCCACAGCATTGAAATACAGTAAGTATTGTTCCATGTTGAAAGTTCTAAATCAAACCATTATTAAGAAGACAAGATGTAAAGACTAACTAAATATACCATCCAAGCTCTCATTCAAGAAAGGGTTACTATTGCTGTAGAGTATCATCCCTGCATCTAAAAAACTAATAATTTCCATTTAAGAAACAAAAACCTTTTAGTGCAATCTTCTCCAATCTGGCCCTTGAAGAGCAATATGTTGGAGATTCAGAAAAATGTCTTAACATACTGAAAAGTTTTCCTATACAATTCTATTAAGTTGATTGCCAACAAAATTTCAACCCTTTTGACAAATAGGACCCTTTTATACTCCAGAGCTCTGGTGGGAAAACGTTCAGTTGAGACTGCCCTACCTTTCCTTTCCGTTTTATTTTCTTGTGACTTTTTTTGTCAATAGAGGCTTTTTTTTTTTTTTGGTCTATTGAATTCAATTTCCCAATAAACAGGGTGTTTTTGAGAAAATCCAAACTATCCAAATTGTCAGTAAATGAATAATAAGTTTTACTTTCTTGAATGAAGAGCATCAGTCCATCTGACCATTTCCTATTGTGAAACAGCCCGGATAGTGCTCCACAAAAATGGCCTGATTGGCCTGATTGGACAGAAGAAAACTACTGCACTGCTTTCACTCCAGTAGCTTAAAAGTCCTTCTTGCAACTTATTTTCTAGCAAGAGCTCTTTGGGAAGCAAATGGTGGTTGTCGAGTCAACCCCACTCTTTCAGCTGCTCTACCATCAAGTTCTATGTTCTCCAGATTGCTAAACTTTTCTTTTCAACAGTCAGAACTTTCCCCCATGGCTAACACTGAGTCTAGGAGTGATGAGAATCATTAGAAAGACTATTTCTGAGCATTTGAATGTGACAAGGAGACCAGTCTGGAATCCCGAAGGATCCCTCAGTACTTCTGCCATCTCCCCGCCTTTCCATGTAAATACAGCTCCTGAATACTTGAACAGGAAATAAGTAGATGAAGTGTTTTCTACAAGTTTCAGTTACAAGTTTCTGCATGTTAGGCCACTGCTTCAGCTACAGAAGCAGAGTCTGAAAAATCGTTGGCACATCTATCTATACATTGTTGACTGGATGCCAAACTGGACATGAACGGAGAACGTCAGCATGTGCAGCTTGCTATGCACTTGCTGGAATTCCCTCTTTTATACGATATGGGGCAGTGTAAGAACCTTTTGCCCATTTCCCCCTCAACTAGCTGTGAGGGTGGGGCATGTAATAAGGATAGCAGTAACCAGGACCAGCATGAATCTGTAGGCTGATACATTCCATGGCTGAATGGAAGCTGTTCCCCATAGCATCTCCTGCTTTTTTTCTAAAATCCCAGGTATGGTTGTTCATGTTATTATTTTACTTTAACATGTACATTTTCTTTTCTAATACAAAATGGTGTTTATTCCCAAGCAACATTCATCAATGATCAACCAAAGCCACAATTAAGATTTATAATTATGGGATATAAAATTGTCTTACTGCAACTCAGATCTCCAACCAGTTTCATCCTGTTCCTACATATCTTAAGAACATATTGATCTCCAGAAATCAGCAGCCAGAAAGTTTACAGCAAGGAGTAAGTGTGACCTGGTAACATCTTCAATTCAAGCTGTCATATTCATGTGCTGAGGCTGATATATACTGTATATTCCCACAAACCTCCAGGATTCTACGCCTACTGAACTTCAGTAACTCCACCACATCCAGGAGGCACAGAGAGCAGCAAATAAATACACAAAACCAGAGGCACACTGACATTTTCTCATTTTAGTTTTCTCTTGAATATAACTTTCGCTATATGAGCTAAAGGAGAATGACTTACTGGGGAATGCAAGGACCAGATGATTCCAAGTCAATGTTCAACGTCTGCTGCTCCCAGAATCTCCACCTTTTTATTTTTTGACACCCATATTTATAAGGTTCCTCGCAGGCTTGAATCAGGAGAAGAAAAGTCCCAGGTTTCCCAACTCCCTGAAGTAACTTCCTCTTCTGACGCCCTTAAACGCTTACTAGCTGGACTTACGTGCTCTTTAGAGGACTTGCCCAGCCCTGGCACTGGTCTTCAGGAGCGCCTGCAGACTCGCCCTCTGCACTTAGCCTGAGTTTTAAACAAAGCTCAATAAAGATTAAACATTAACCCTAACTTGCCTGGGATGAAGAGGGCAAGAAATAGGGAGAGAGAAAGTGCTGCTTGCGGCCCAACCAATTTTGTTCACAAGGCCATCAAAGAAATGTGTTGGTTTAGGCAGGATGTTACACCTTCTGAGCAAAAGGTAAATGAAAACTGAGGGGAGGACAAGTCAGTGTTAATAATGATTTGCTATCTTATATATGCTCCTTTGTAATTCAGAGTTCCTCTTTCCATTCCTCAACCCCACAAGGGTATATATGTAGTTTCTGTATATTAAAATCCTTTCTGCAGTTGCCTACAGCTCTTTGAAAGTCATCAGTTTATCAGCATCCATGAACACCAACTAGCAGTCAGAAGACATGATGAAAACTCCTTAATCTCACAGCACATGGACAGACCTAACCATGGTTTCAACTGGAAAACTGTCAGCATCTTAGACCAAGCGAAATCCAAAATTGCGAGGGAATTCCTGGAAGCTTGGTATTCAGACAAGGCAGCCATCAACAGGCACACAGAGATAAACAACATCTACACACTATTCAAAAGAGACAATAGAAAGGAAAACAAAAGACCAACAATCATCACCCAGATAAGCAGAGATTAACCCCAAGATTATCACCAGACATACCATCAAGCAGCAAACAATACCCTAATCAAGGAACTACAAGGGGGGGGGGGCAGGGCAAAATAAAACAAAACAAAACCCACATGCCCACCAATGCCAGCAGGGCATGCCACTGTATATAAACAGAGAGCAAACCCCACTCCATTCTAGCACTGAAGATGTTACCTAGTCAGGTAACGAAACGTTTGCAAGAAAACAACCAAGGTCAGAGAACCCCAAGGACTCCACAAAGTCATCAGCAGTTTACACAATATCCACATCTTTGTTCAAAGGACTTGGGGTGTGTGTATGCATGTGGGCCTTCAAGTCAGTGTTGACTCCTGATGACAAGTCCCTACAGTTTTCTCGGCAAGGTTTTTCTGAAGTGGTTTGTCCTTGTCTCCTTCCTAGGGCTAAGAGAGAGAGAGACTGGCCCAAGGTCACCCAGCTGGCTTCGTGCCTAAGGCAGGGCTAGAACTCATGGTCTCCCCATTTCTAGCCTGGTGCCTGAACCACTACACCAGCCTGGCTTTAGAGTATGATAAATACACCAAACAAGTCCTAGAGTAAGATAAATAGCAAGGGAGTATACTGACATCCTTTGGGCCATCATTCCTTGAATGGTCAACAGGGGGTGTGATGGCTCACTTAACTTTTTGGTTAAAAGGGAACAGAAGAGAAGAGAAAAGCACCACTCCACTTACCAGACTGCGGTTGAAATCTTACGCACACTTCCAGATGAGCATCAAACCCCGTGGGGTATCATTTTGAGTCAATATGCTCAAGGATCGCCCTGCAGCTTAGGTGCTATACAAAAGCAGCTGTGCAGTACAACTCAGAAGCTCCACAGACTGCATCAGGCTTGTCCCAGCTCCCCCTGGATGTTCAGATCAGAAAAGAAATGGAGAAGATACCCTGTAACCTGAGCATGTACAATTCCAGTTTCAAAACCTCCTTCAATTTAAAAATAAATCAATTAATCTGGGGAAAAGAATAATTGCTTTTCGAAAACATTCATTTTGATAAATCCATATGGTCAGCCATGAAGATGATCAGGTCTACATTCTGGTCAATATTGACAGATGTTCCCTTGAATTATAGAGGAAATACTGTTTATGAACACCACCTAGCATACAACAATAACTTGTGGCACTGAATAAGATTGCAAGTTTAGTCCAAGAAAAAAAACATTATTATGTTCTTGTAATGTTGGAGAATCATTTTTTAATCTTTTAATGTAGATTTAGAAATTTGTTTGATATTTGATTAATATGTGCCATAGTTTCCCCCTTTTCTGCCTCTTTTTTTTTTTGTTTGTTTCTATTAGCTGAATTTTTTCAATTTTTTTTCTGGGTTTTTTTTTTTTGGTATTTTTTATTCTTTTTCTATTTCTTTCTCCAAAACTTGCTAAGATAAATAAAATACTCAATTGTTTATTTATTTACCCAATTGACATGGCCACCCATCTCAACAAGTGATTCTGGGTGGCAAACAGAATTAAAATAAAATAAAAACAATTACAAATATTATAAAAAATACAAGCAGCCAAGGAAACAACAGTCCAGATCACTAACACAACCAAGAAATAGGACCCTTCACCCACTCCGGGCCCGGAGCCAGGTCTTTAGGGCCTTACGAAAGGCCAGCAGGGTTGGGGCCAACCTAATCTCTGGAGGGAGAATGTACCATAAGGTGGGCATCTTCTATAATAATGTTAAATGATAAGAAAAAGCACCTAAAAGGATGATGTGATAAAGTTTAGGAAAACCCTAAAGTGTAAAGAAAGTATAGCACATAACATCATTAAAAAAACAGAAAACTCTGAAATTCAGCTAAATAAGCCTTGGGCATAATAATGGGCACAAAATGCTGGCAAACTCTTATGGGTGAAAGAAAACTGGGGGAATCCAATGATAGGCACCATAGAAACATATAAATGAAGTAAAGTTTGGCTATAGGAAAAGAAAAAGAAGCAGAGCGTAAAAAATCAGAAAGGAATCTAAAATCCAGGATTGGAAAGGAGAAGTGAGTCTTTTGTTTCTTCTCAAAAGTGAGGAACAAAGGCGGATAAACTTCTCCTAAAGCACACATCTTAATCCCCTATTCTTTGAGAAGCAACACTGGACAAGCAACCAAGGCAGCGAGGTAGGGGTTAATAAAGAGGATTGGGGTTAATAAAGTGTTTGAGTTTCTCTGTGAGAAAGGTACAGCTTCTAGTTCACTTATGTCAGAAAGTTTTTCTTCTTTGGAAACGTGGTCTGAAAGCACCAAGCCCAGATGTCCAGTCATGACTTTCCCAGCCCATTCAGATGGGGAAAAATTCACCTCCTATCAACTCCCGCCAGCCTTGACTGCAGGAAAAGGGTAGGCTGAGATGTTTTCTGAAGAAAAACAAGAAGATCTTGGAAAAGCCGGGGGAAACAAGGAGACAATGAGAAGAGGCCATCCACATCTTAAGGGGAGAAGTGGAGGATCCCTGGAGATTGACAGCTGCCCCTCAGCTGGGCTCCACCCCAGTTCCCAGCTTGGGCGCAAGGGTGTGCTTCTGTTATGGCCACAAAGAGGTGTTGCTGATATGTGGGGTTGGGGGGAGAAAACCATTCAGGAAACAGTCTGAGTGGCTTGTTGCTGGAAAGCCAAACAGGAGCAGGATACCGACCAAGCCTCTTAGCTTCCCACCAGGTAGCGAGTTGGCCATTGTGGGAAGGAAGAAGATGGTCTTACTCTGTTCTAGCTGGGCTTTTTTTATATTCTGGTGGAGTGTGCAAAAGTGTCTTTCTTCCTTCCTTCTCAAAACATTATGAGAATGAAATGTTGATGCTTGTCACAAGAGAAGCCATTTTGTAGGCAACTAGACTAAACCATGTTTCCAAAGGTCTGATTAACTAGCAAGTGGTTGACAGCTGAAGCAAGATGTTCTGTTTCCAGGACGTTGTCCATCCAAAGACTGCCAGCTATGTCTGAGAAGCATTAACCAATTTTATTTCTTCCACCATCCAAACGGAACATGAAGATTGAGATTTCTTCCAGAACATGGCAATACCTGTGAGTCTGAGCTCTTTCCAGCAAAACTAGATATGTCGCATGCCGTTTGGATAGTATGTTTCCTTTTTCTTTAAATACGTGTCTACTTTTTCAAGATGGCAGACAATCTTTGCAGTCCCTGAAAACACGTAGTGGGAAACTGTGCCTGTCCAGAAGTTGTTGGATCACATCTCCTGCTCTTGGCTATGCTATGTGAGGTTGATAGGAGTTTGAGCCTAACAATTTGTGAAGAGCAACACGCTTCCCCACCTCTGCTTTCAGTCTGATGAAGCCTCAAAAATATGTAGAAAAAATTGGAGCTACTCAGCAACCTTTCCAACCAAGATCCAAGCCGAAAATATTGTCTCATCTCATTAAAAACAGAGCTGGCACTATCCCGTGGCCTGTGGTTTTGGCTGGTGTTCTGTTTATCTTGCACATCTTGGAATATTTACATGATTCTTTCTTTCTTGTGCACACAAAACCCGTGGCAGCTGACGGATGAAAAGGGATGTGCTAAACTCAGCGTAAAGGACTAACAGTGACTTGGGAGACAACAGTTTAGAAAGAGAGGAGAAAGCTGAACCTGGCTATTAACATTTGCCTCCCCCAGGCCTTATAGGGGGCTTAATGGGAAGCACTCAAGGCAGGTCCGGAAACATATTATACAATACGTAAGGGTTAGGGAGAAAATACCCTTCCTCCCCAGGTGGTTTATTTCCAAGCCAGGAAGAAATCAAAGATGCTAGATGATTGGCGAAGAGTTAAGGGAGGACTTTATTTTGCCCAAGATCAACAGAGGATGTTGGACGGCAACCAAGCTGGGAATCCCTTTGTCACCTCTTTTATAAGTTTCTATTCCATAGGTTTGAGCCAGTTGTTAACAATACAGGCACCAGCCAATCATATTCCCCTCTTCCTGTTTGTGTGATCCATATGAACACCTCATGTTGCTCTTATGTGCAAAAGCTGGCTGGTGCAGGTAGTTTTCTTCCCTACGCTTAGGAAAATATCGGTGGTTAGCCACAGCATTTACAGAGGCAGCCTCTATAGCTAACCACAATACATGAGCCATTGGTCCTTCCTGTAGACAATTTCTTTGATTTTGCTCACTTACCCTGAAATGGCCGAGCGAGTTCTTCCTTTATCAAATGGCATGACTACTGCTTACTACAACCCTTTAGCTCATTACCAGTCTTTTAGGCCACTTTAAACAGTACTGCCAGCAAATACAGAAACTATTCCAACGCAAGAGATGGATGAACCCAGAGAGGTTTGGGAGATTCATGAGGCATTTAGTCCTAATAAAGAGGTTTAGCCTTAGCCAACCCGACTTTATTATGATGATGCAAAGTTAGCAGAGACAGCGTGGAATAGATAAGCAAATGGCGACTATGCTTATGTGGCTGCAAGTATAGATAATGGGACAAAGCCTATCGTAGGTTATCCAATGCGATTGCGATGTTTGAAATTGTTTGTATACGATTGACTATGTAAGCTGGCTTGTAGGACTATTCAGGGTCTTTTATCTGGGAATGCTATTTTACGTGTCCGACCAAGACTCTGCACACTTTTAATAAGGTTTTGGAGAGTTTTAATCTATGTCCTGACACAGTGGAGGAATGGATCCAAACTTCACCACCCAGGTGGCAAAGAAGGGAAAAGGGCACTGGGGAGTTTTCTCAGGGTATTTCTCCAACAACTGCAAGCAGTTCCAGACATTGCTCCTTCCTTCCTTCCTTCCTTCCTTCCTTCCTTCCTTCCTTCCTTCCTTCCTTCCTTCCTTCCTTCCTTCCTTCCTTCCTTCCTTCCTTCTGATTAGACTGAACTTGTATCTGTTACACATAGCATAATCATTACATATTTCTTGTTTTAGTGTCAGTCTCAGCTAGAGAGGAGCATTGAGCTGACCGTAGCTGATCCCAAGAAGCAAAGCAGAATCAAGGCTCTTTAGTTTTTTTTTTATAGGAGACCCCCCAAAAAGGCTGAACTGGGAAACTAAAAAAAAAAAATCCTCTACAAAGGCAATGGCAAACCACTTCCCCAGGAAAGCACATGGATTTGTTGACATGCAGTTCTCAGGAATCCGGCTCAGCTTAACCGGTAGATATGACTTTACCTCTACATCAGGAAGCAAAGAGAGAGACAGATGTCTGTTAGATTTTGAAATTGTATTATTTATTCAGAGGAGGGTTTTTTTTTCTTTTTTTTAAGCAGTAAAATGGCTTTGATGGATAGAAATTTGGGGGGGGGGCCTTTAAATTTGGTCTTGGTTTCTGCGCCTTTAAGAGCCACCCTCCATGTAGCAAACTAGTCGGATAGCTTTTTCTGACATGAAACTTGCCTGCTTAACTTCTGTAATGCCTTGAGTTCTAGGATGCAAAAATCCAGACAACAATTTAGTCATCTGTATCTGTTTGCTGTCATCCAGTATTCAGCTTGATTTTGCAGCCCAAATCTGGTAACTGGACATTTCTGTCTGGAATATTGTGAAAGACTCAGAAGCCAGGGCCATAATACAACGTGGCAATTGTTATGCACAAAGTTAAGGCATAGTTCTGTTAAACTGACTCTTTACAGCAGTGTTTCTCAGCCTTAGCAACTTTAAGCTGTAGGACTTCAACTCCCAGAATTCCCCAGCCAGCATGCTGGCTGGGGGATTCTGGGAGTTGAAGTCCATACAGCTTAAAGTTGCTAAGGTTGAGAAATACTGCTTTACAGGTTAGCATGATCAATCCTACACTGCAGCATTGATGGAGAGGGGCTTTGAACAACCAAAGTATGAAACCAACACCTATGTTTATTAGACCTCAATTTAATTAAAGAAATGGATCATGTTACCTATTGATAGCTACTCGTAAAGCGGCGGAGATCTTTCCTCAGTGCATGATAAAGTTTCTTCAAAGTTCAGAACTTTGGCAGGGCACCCAGCTTAGCTTTCCTGGGACTCATCCAACTCCTTCTGATATAACCTCTTTTGTACCTTCCAGCAAATTTTTAAAGTTACAGACAATAGATCATTGGAGATCCTTGTTATCTTCTTTTTGACAGCATAGACTTTCTTACCAATTCTAGCTTTCAGGTGACCTCTTTTTTCCTTCATAATTTCTTTGCAATTTCATAGCCTCTTATGTTTGCCCATCTTCTTGTAAACTGTCTCCTTCATTCTCCATTTAGATTCTAAAATGCTTATGGGGCATTTAAATTGGATAGAAATAAACCACATAGTATAATGAATATAGATGTTCTGGGAACAATGATCAGTAAGTATCTGTGAATTAAAATAAACCAAATACTACATATATTAATCGGTCACTAAATATGATTCACCACAACTCTGCAGGGATTCATTGAGATGAAGTCCACTTCAATGAATCTTAGGTTAAAAAGGAAATGTTGAAAATTGTTTTAAAGAGGGTTGCCAATTTTTGAAGCATTCCCTGTAACTGTCTCATTAACAAAAACTTGATTGGTAGCCATTAGTTTGGTTCCTGGACACAAAGTGCTTCATCTGTTGATTTTTGCACATGAAAGCTCTTCAAAGATGTAGGAGCAAACCAAGCTTTATTGTTCTGGTCAGTTGTCAATCCTGGTCACTAAAGAAATCCACTGTAAGCAAGATTGTTGTGATATTTTTGCCATGTGGCTTGAAGGGGAAAAGATCTCCCATTGAAATCTGTTGAAATTAATCTTCATAACCCATCCTACATGGCCTCTAACAGTTCTCAGCTTAACACCTGATTCAAGAATGCTGAAGGTGTCACCTTCCTAATCTTCCATATGGACAAGTACATAAGCCTCCGATTTGTAGCACAATCCCAAATGTATTTACTCAGTAGTAAGGCCAAAGAGGGTTTAAATGGCATTTTATTCCTTGTAAATATGTTTAGGACTGCAGTCTTAAAAGACTTAGTGAATCACAATTGATCCTTTTATAACTCTTTCGCTATTGTGAATCATTTGCTATAATTGATTCATTTTACATAGCTGGATCTCAAGAGGAGTTGCTGGGAGCATGTTTGGGGCAGTCAGCTGTTAAACAACTGACATGTATCTGGAGCATGCAGCTCTTTCATACTGGGAGGAACGTGTTGGGAAAGTACTGTATTTATCTGCAAGGAAGTCTGTTTTCTTCCCAAATCATGTGCCATGGAATGGGGAGGGTTCCCTTAGATTTTTTTGAAAGCACGGAAGTCAGGTTTTATCTGCCCAATCTACCTTGGGCCAGGATCATCTTCTTACATGAGGATCCATGCCGTGCCAGCACTGGCGTATATCATATAATGAACACAAGAGCTGCAAACCACAGTGGTTGCAGAGGCTCTTGTTAATCTCTCCTTCCTTCCTTATAGAGCTGCCAATGTCAGTTGGCTCTTGTAACCTTGCATTACATCAGAGCAAAGGTGATCCCAGGGGTAGGTACTTTGTGACCCTTCAGATCATGTTGAATGGCGGCATCCAGCAAACTCACCCAACTGTCTGAATAATTTCCTCCTTTGGGGCTATCTAGACCATTGTTCTGTCTCCTGAGTGCCTAGCAGGAAGCTCGCACACAAGATGCAGCTTCAGTGGCCACCTCTGAATCTCTTTTTAAAGCCTTTCAAGTTGGCAAATTGTGGTAGCACATTCCTCCATTTAACTACATGGTGTATGGGAACGAATACATCCATTCACCCACCCTGAATCTCCTCACCATTCCTGACCTTGGGGTTTAGTAGGAAAGGAAAAAAACATCATCATGCCTGTTTTCATACAGTGCAATTAGCAACCGACAGGGTGAAAAGCATGGCCCACTAACTGCTATTGTGTGATAAGAAGGGAGGGGGGGAATGTACCAGGACAGACACTTCAGTAGTGATGAACTAAAAGTTATTTATGTATTTTCCTAAGCCTTAACAGGTGGTGGCACCTGACTAGCTTTTTCTGATTTCAGAAGCTAAGCAGGGTCAGCTCTGATGACTACTTGGATGAGGGATCACCTGGGCATTCCAGGACCATAGGCTAGACTAGGAAGTGGACAGAACATCCCTGAAGAAGCCAAGGAAGAGGTCTTAATTCTACCCACCCCCCAATTATGGATGTTTGCCGAAAGTTATATTTTTAATTTACAGATAGTTCTCGTTTAGTGACCGCCTTGTTTAGTGACTATTCGCAGTTACAGTGGCAATGAGAAAGTAACTTTGCAACCAGTCCTCCCATTTATGACCTTCACAGGTCTGTAAAGCAAAGGAAAGCTGAAGTAAGATCACCACACAGTCGCAGTTTCACTTAGCAACCACTTCACTTAATGACCAAGTTGCCAGTCCCAATTGTGGTTGCTAAACAAGGTCTACCTGTATTTGTTTCAAGGCTCTAAAGAAACTCCAAGGCAAAACTTAGGCAAGAGCAGTCAAATGTTAAAACCCTTATCTCATCCTAGCTTGTCTTCTGAGCCTCATTTCCACTTTCTTCATCGCATTTGAGTTGTTCAGCAGATGATGAAATAATGCGACTAAGATGCAAATGTTTCCACATACCAAGTTATTGCTATTAAAACCACAGTTACAGAAAATGATTGCAATTTCCCCATCTCCAATCACTTCTTCCTGTAATAAATCCTCACAGCACCGCTGGCTTGCTGATTGTTTAATTCTTTTAAAAAAAGAAATTGATATCTTAATGAAACATTGTTATTAGGGAGGAAACAAAAAACATTATATATGTATATACTTGGGAGTGCTGATAAATTTAAAGGAGAAATATAAATATTTCAATATTCAAGAGTTCTCCCCCAAAAGACCTTGTATACGCAAAAATAATCTATTAGGAAAAATTATGTTAATAAAGACTTTGTTAATAAAAATAGAATGTGGAGAGCTTGTTGTACATCAGTTGTGCCTGTTCCTGAACCAGGAGGCCCTGCTTATTATCTCTCATAGCCTCATGACCTCCCAGTTAGACTACTGCAACACACTCTACTTGGGGCAGCCCTTGAAGAGTATTCAGATGCTCATGATGTACACATCATGTAAAATGTGGCAGCACGGGCAGTTAATGGCATTGGTTTTTTGGCGCATGTGACCCCACTGCTCTGTGACCTGCATTGGCTGCCAATTTGCTTCCAGGTGCAATTCAAGGTGCTGGTTGTTACCTTTGAAGCCCTACATGACTAGGGGCCAGGTTACTTACTGGACCATCTTTCTTCGGTTGTTTCTACCTGTCCTATCTTGCAGAAGGGGCGTGTTGTGGGTACCATTGGCCATGCAGTGTTGGCTGGCAGGGCTCTGTAGGACAGCCTTTTATACTGTGGCACCCTGTCCTCTGGAATGTCATCCCTCTGGAGATGAGGCTGGCCCCACCGCTGCTGGCCTTTCGCAAGGCCTTGAAGGCCCGGTCCTGTGCTCAAGCCTGGGGTCCCGGATGTGAGACAGAGCCCATTTCCTGGCTATGCAGAGGGCTTTTTATGATCCTCCGGCTGCTGTGTATTTTATTTGTAGGGATACCTAACCTGGTTAAAGAAAATCTGAAGCCATCCATTATAATGAGCTTGTGCCAGTCAGGACTGAAGACAAGTCAACTGGTATCCTGGCTTAGGCCACATAATGGCTGGGTGTTGTGGTTCAGCTGGCCTAGAAAGCAGGAGACGGTGAGTTCTAGTCTCGCCTTAGGCATGGAAGCGGCTGGGAGATTTTGGGCCAGTCCCTCTCTCTCAGCCCAACCCACCTCACAGGGTGGTTGTTGTGGGGAAAATAGGAGGAGGAAGGAGTGTTAGGTATTTTTGCCGCCTTGAGTTATTTATAAAAAAGGATAAAAATATGATAATGATAATCATGGTGATTATGATGATGTCTTGGGCCAGGGCTTCAAGGCCTTTAGCCATAAGTGTGGCGTTCATAGACTCTCCATTTGAGGACACACTTGGCCCCCTTCATATGCTTTTTTAGTCATTTCTAGAAACGCAGGAGCCTGAAAAATAACATGTCTGGACACACAGATTTAAAACCAACACCAAAATCCACTTACGTCAAATGAAAACTCCTTAGAAGCGGATATTAAAGAATGGAGATCATATACCTCAGGGTTCCTCAACCTTGGCAACTTGAAGATGTGTGGACTACAACTCCCATGGCTGGCTGGGGAATTCTGGGAGTTGAAGTCCACACATCTTCAAGTCGCCAAGGTTGAGGAAGCCTGATATAGCTGCTAAAGTAGACCTGAAGATTATCAACATCTTTTGGCAGTCTTTCCAGCCTGAAGTCCAAAGAGGTGAGTTTATCTCAGGGTCAAATCCCTTCGCATTAAATAGACATTTGGCACTGTGTGATTTAAAGACAAAACGAAGGGAAACAACAAATGGGATCCTTTAGCCACGATTTAAGCCTTATAGGACTGCCCTCGTATGAAGAGAAGGGCCTGGATCCTAGCAAAGGTTTCCCCTTGCAGCTATTACTGGGGCAGGAGGGAAAAACGACCCTGTCAGGGAGCAGCTCCAGGAGAGATTTGAATCAGAATGAAGGCACGGTGGGAAAGGGAAAATCTCTATTGCTATTCACATTTCTATGTCACCAATTACTGAATTCCATATTTAATATTACACAGGAGACTTGCAAGTGGGAGATGTTTCTGCAGGTCCATATATTGTCCTGTGGCAGTGGAAAGGTAATTCTTCTTGCCTGGATGATTTGGCTCCCAGGCTGAGCTCAGACCCTGACATGAGGGGGCGAGTCGATGCCATTGATCTGAGGACCACACTGGTTTTTGGAGGGCACGCTGGGGGCCGTACTGCAAAGGGAGCTGGGCTGTTTTTAAAATGGAGGCAGAACAAGCATTAAACGTAATTTGGATTGATTATGTGCCATCAAGTCAGCATCCATTCTTAGTGACCACATAGCTGGATTTTCTCCAGGATGATCTGTACCCAACATGGTCCTTTAGGGCTTCCAATGGTGCACCCATCACCACTGTAACTGAGTCCATCCACCTTGCTGCTGGCTGTCCTCTTCATCTCTTTTCTTCCACTTTTCCCAGAATAAACAAATAAGCATAAATTCAAAAATAAATAATAATAATATTCTCCAGGGAGCTAGGTCTTCACATAATGTGTCCAAAGTAGGATAATTTGAGTCTGGTCATTTGTGCCTTGAGTGAGAACTCTGGGTTGATTTGTTTGATAAACCATTGGTTTGTTTTCTTGGCTACCCACGGTATTCTCAGGAGTCTTCTCCAACACCATAATTCAAAAATGTCTGTACTCTTTTTATCCTGCTTTTTCCACGTCCAACTTTCACTTCCATGGAGTATCACAGTGAAAACCATTGCCTGCACAATTCTGATCTTTGTAGGTATAGACATGTTCTGGCTTTGAATATCTTTTCCAAGGCCTTCATGGCTACTCTACCAAGTGCTGGTCTGCAGTGTAAGCTTAACTTTACTCCATGGGACTTGCTGCTTGGTGGAAGGAGGACATGAAGAGACAACAGGCTGAGACAGGTGGAGGTAGAGGCTGAGAGATGTCCTTGCTGGCAGGATAGGGTGGTGAGATGGTGTGGTTTGGGAGAGAGAGAGAATATTGAGAGGCCTCAGTGGCACAGAAAGGGAATGGGGCTGAATGGAGGGGGGATGTAGGGGCCCCTCTAATCTCCTGGCCACAAGTCGTATGCTGGTGCCCTAGAGAGAAACCTAGGCAGTTTGTTTCTCCAGGATATCTGTTCATCTACTTCCACTAAAGTTCTAGGCAAATAGAAGCGCACTTGAAAACAAACATGGGCAATATCTCCCAGGATAAGCTTTGGACTGAACCACGTGAAGTCAGGAGATGGTCAGGCAGCCAATCACAGAATTCTGAGCACTTCCTTACTATGGATCTCAGTCTGCAAGTCCAGAGACAGCCTACTGGGCAGCACTAAACCCAGCGATGGCTCCTTCCACTTTAGTGCATCTTGGGCATTGCCTTGTCCACAATCGTCCCTTCCCTGCATTTCCTTGACAAGGGCCAGATTTGAGCTACAGCCCCATGGCTTTAGTTTTGTTCTGCCTGTGCTATGCAGCACCCAGGGCACTGGTTACTGTCCAATGATTTTGATCAGCAAAAGTGAGGGGTAAGTAACTCTGCCAACTGTTCCTACGGGGAATTAAAATACATCAACAAGTCGTATAAACCTAAATAGGCATTATAAACGTGTCCAGTATTGTTTGATACTTTAAAAATGGTATCTATCTCTATCTCTATCTCTATCTCTATCTCTATACCATCTATCATTTATCTACCTATAATCTATCATCTATCTATCTAATCTATGAACCTACCCACCTACCTACCTATCAACCATAAAATGCAATGTATTACATAAAAGATGGAAAGGCTGTATTCCATAAGAGGACAGCCAAGGGCCTCCAGGTTGCTAATCTCTGTTGCCCCCCTGCCTTCCACAAGGGAGATTTGCCTTCAGAGTTTTTTCAGGCATGGGGCTGATCTTGCAAAGCTGGTTGCTGTTGTTAAAGGCTGAGCTCTGATGGCAGTGAGCCCAGGAACAAGGGGTGGAGTTTGGGGAACTAGCATAATCAGTATCCTTGTTACATACATCCATAGCCGTCCTCCTATTCCCTTTTGGAATAAGCAATGTTATGCTAAGTGCAGCAAAGGAGTGAGAAATAGCAAAACAAAGAAACTGAAAGCCTGAGATCAGAACTAGTCTGTACTAACTTTATTCACTATATCTCTCCATACTAGTTTTAGTCATACCTGTGCCACATGCAGCGTTCCTTGCTAATGATAATGATAGTACTATTCAGGTCTGGCACATTTTGGGCAGTATCCAGAAGCGCAACCCAAACCTACTTTTGCCCCAAGTAGCTCACACTATTTTACGCAAGCTAGATCTTCAGTCCGAAGATTACTTTGCAGACCAACATTCTGTTGTCTGCATCTCACCAACCAGGAGGGATATGTACTGTACTAACACAGATTAAGGATGCTAATTTCCTTCCTGGGGCTGTCAGCACCTCATAAACACAGCAAGAAGACTTGAATGTTCTCCTTGGCGTCTAATTTTATATTTTCAAATAGTGTTTTGTTTTCAGCACAGAACAGCATTCAAAGACACGATCCTCTAACAACCTGAAGTCCAAGAGTTTTATCAAACAAAGTGTTCTATGTTTAAAGAGTCTCTTGGTTTACTCATGAAAAGGACTATGTATTGATGTTTTCCAGCTGCTTTTGGTGGTGGCTTGAATATTCCAGGGCTTGCTCCCAATGAGGTACACAACATAGGTGGAAACCCAAGACAGCAAGCATTTGAACATTTACACGGACCTAAGCTCCATCTGATCCCAGTAGAATGTTCTTCTGAAGTCCTAACTCAGCTTTGCTTGGCTGGTCCTTTCAGACAAACTGAATAAGTCCCATATGTTGTTTGCAAATAGAGGAGCTTTATTCCAGCATATCAAGAAGGTTGTAGGTTGGAGAAGTTTTACTTAACAAATTGTTCTAACACCCCCTGAGTTGTTATTGGTACCATTAGGGAAGATCTACACCCATATGTAAATTTCCTTAATGTAGTATTTACTAACTTCAAGGGTTGGGTGAAGTCAGTTAGATGGAAAAGGATTCTGGCAAATCCCATAATTTAGTGACAGAAATTTGATGTGGGACCATGCATACCTTTTCCTCATTGCTGTTGTCTGCTAAAATTTAAACAGCCTGCTTTATGAAGATATGATTGGGTCCTAAGTTTCTATGCATCAGACAGCTGGAGTTGACAGTTGTGCCCTTTTGAATCATGGTCTATTGGACTGATTGATTTTTGGACTTCTCCAAACCCAACCAAAGCTGTTTGCTCTGCACTGTTGGGAGGTCCACTGAGTTCACAAGAAAAAGAGCCCGTTCATTAATAGATGAAGAATGTGGATCTTTAATTGGACCCATTCCATTAAAAAGAAAGAAAGAACACTGCTGATGCCTCTTCATTTGAGCAATATTTGAATGCTTCCCTTAATTCAACTTTCTCCTGCCAAAAATCTGTGTCCTTTATTTTCTTTTTCTCCCCATTGGCTGACCCACAATTAATTGGTTTATTACGCCAAAAAAGCTCTGCTCTGTTGACAGCCTGATAGAGAGCCCTTCTTGTATTTTTTGGGGGGGAAGGGTGGGTGGGGGAGAGGAGATTTTATTTTCTGCAGGGGCATTTGAGAAGAAACACTCTTCTCTCATTTCAAACTCTTCACTTGGCTGCTTGGGCACCACAGCTGAACACAGCTGCATGTCTGCTGGCTGCCAAGGAAGCTTGGATTTTTTTTACCTTTAGAGGCTTTTGTTAATTCCTGTGCATCAGTTCAAGAGAACAGCATTCAGAGGTACCATCCTATTCATTAAGGCAAGGAGAGGGCAATTTCTTAAGGTACAGGTAGTCCCCAGTTTAAGAACGAGTTCTGTTCCCAAGATCTGCCCTTAAGGCAAATTTGTACGTAAGCTGGATATAATACTGTATAAGAAGTATTGTGTAATGAACTCGAACCATTGTGTATTGAACTCAAATCATTGTGTATTTAACTTGAATTTTGTTACAGTAGGCTCTGTTCTCAAGTATGGATCCTTAAACTGGGTGTTCTTAACCTGGGGACTCCCTGTACATCAGCAATCCCCAGCACTGTACCCATTTAGATGGTTTGGATTATAGCTATAATCAGCCTCAGGTAGCATGACCTATGGATGGAGCCTGAAAATGTGGAGGACCTGGCTGGAGAAGGCAGGCTAATTTCTAAAAATCATAGAAAGTGTGGACCTCCCCCAAGACCCAACTTTTCTCTGCCAGGAGTAAGAGAGAGGAAAGGATTATGCTTAACCCACTCCCTCTGGCTGCTTTCTCCCTTCTCTTAGCTCTTTGCTTATCCATTAGGTTCCACATGCCCTCACCACTATCACAACCTTAAATGGCTTGGGGTGAAGTTATTTGAAAGATTGTCTGTTCCTGTATCAGTCTATCCTTAGTTCAGGATTTGTATCAGACGTTCTTCTCTGGGCAGCTGTACCATGAAAAATTTTGTCAGGACAATTGGTAAGTTGCAGCTTCTTTTTTTTTGCAAAGTGAAAATAAAGCATAAAAGAATGTAAGCTTCATTCTTTTATATGTATCAACATCAATATTTATATCAGCATTGTTCTCATGAAAAACTTATATACAGATCAGGAAGTCACGGTAAATAAATAAAATAATAATAATAATAATAATAATAATAATAATAATAATAATAAAGCAGCTTTCCAGGCCTAGAGTGCAGTGGGGGGATATGGCTCAATATGGCTAGGAGCAACACTTGTATCAGTTCTGGTGTTCACATGGTTATTTTCCTATCTAATGGTACCCAACAGAGGGGAATCTAGTAGGGAATTCTGATTATTTGGTGGCTTATAAATGTAATCGCTGATTTTTTTTTAAAAAAAAGAAACCACAACAGCGAGAGTGAGTGAGAAAAGGAAGGAAGCCTGAGACATGGACTCCCTCTTCCCATAAAATTATTCTTTTACAGTTAATAAAATTGTAGATGGTCATATTTTAAATTGAAAGCCCCTTGGAGAGAGAGACATGTGCTTTGTGAAACATCCCTTCCATGATGGCTCTATCGTTGGTGTTATTTTCACCATGGAAAAGTAGCTCCTGTTACACCTCTTGTGGTCCATTAAGATCACCGGAACGAAGAGAGCTGCTCTGTGAAATTTTCATTCACATCTTTACTGTTGCTTTATTGAAGAGTGGAGAGAAGATGATGAACTACTCAGGTGGAAAGCTTGAGTTAATATTTCACCATGCAAAGATTATATTTTAAAAAGTGGTCCTGCCCTTTCCAATCTTCTGTAATATCATGGGGCTATAAAGGATTATTGGTTCAATTTATGTATGTTTTAGAATAAAGCAGATTCTTGCCTTCAGTTGAAAAAAACAACAACTTTAGTTCTTATTTCTTTACAGAAAATACATGTAAAACATTATGTAGTTCCTAAATCTTAGGCAACACTTAATACCACTGATATATTTAAAGCCTGGGGAAAATATAGAAATATGCTGAAGGTAAATATTTCCCCATTTAGTAGACACATAGGAGGGCTCTTTTCAGTGGTAGGGAAATCAAATTTAAACTCCTGATGAAATGTAACACCTTCATTACACACATGGGGGATAATTTTAAATCACTGTACAGATGCTGGGGAATTAGCAGTTGTTAGCCAATTGAGAGTTTAGTGTGATATGAAGAACTGCTGGGAAAACTGGAGGGGAAAAAAGGGAATCTGTTACAGTTGTACAAGATAGTTTCAGACTTAGAAATGATGGAAAATTCTTACAAACATATTTGGCACTGAGGTCTAAGCATGATATATGTAAGAGCATTTTAGGAGGAAATGCATAAGTCATTCAGCTTTTATTATGTATGTCTTTCTGAATGGCAATTCATCTTTATGAGAATCTCAGCATAATTTAGAATGTTGCTGATGTACATGACACCTGCAAGATTAAATATCCAGGTTTGCCTGCAGCCATAAACTAGAAATTTAAAGCATTCCTGTTTCCCAGGGAATCAGCCAAGTCCTGGTGCCCTCTCCTTGTTGACTGCAGTCTTGTTTCTCCAGCCAACAGGCATGGTTGAACAAATTTGAATGGCTTCATTGATGGCTTAGTGGTACCCATAAGACTAGTATGCTGGTGTGGTGCTCCTGAAGCAAGCAGAATCAGCAGCCAGTAATAAACAATGGCTTCCGACTTTGCTTCTTAAGAGAGGAATCAGCCAGAGTGCTGAACACACCATTGATGGAACGTTCCAGTTGTGGAATTGCTTCTGCATCCAGAGGGACCCACCTGAGCCATTCGCTTCCCAGAAATGCCAGCAAGTGTTAAGATTCTGGACTTCTGTACCCTGTGACTGAAGCCAGTGTGTGCAAACAGATAGTTTCAAAGGCAGGAAATGCTCCTGGCAACATGCTGATTTGAATTTCTACCTTGAGGTATATTGGCCCTCCAACTGGAGGGCGCTGGCAGGGAGAGGCATCAGGAACAAATTGTACTTTAAATGGTATGGTCTTAAATGATATAGCAAAAGATAATTTATAAAGGGCAAATACATTTTTGCTGTAAGAGTTTTGGGTTGCTGTGTAAATTGTTTTGGCAACATCATTGGAAAGTCTCCCCAGTGCTGAAATAATGAAATGATTAATTCAAGCCCTTAAAAGAATAGAGATGGATATGTTGGAAGATAAACTATGATGAAGGGATAGATCTGTTTTTGTGCAGCTGAACGCAAAATGGAATTCCTTTATATCGCGTTAGAGCATCTACTGTAATCTTAGAAGGTTAGAAAGACACCTTTTGCTATTGTATGACAGTGAAATGCTTCTCGAAAGCTATAAAACTTGCTTCTTTTTTTAAGGAAACAACTCAAAGCTGCTTGGATACTTGAATGTTGCTGGATTCTGGTTTAGATACCAAATACTAAACAACGTAGAGATTAATTGGGAAGGGTGTTTTCTTTGCAAGCATTTCTGTGTTGGATGGCTTCTGTTCCCTCAAAAAAATCCATGGATCTGGGGCCAGAAGGAACAGATCAAATCATTTAGAGGGCTGACAAGGCCATGCAATCCCACTCAATGTGAGCTGCACGATGGAAGAACTTGTTTGACAGAATCCCAGTCCTCAGTACAACAATGACTGAAGAATTGGTTGAATTCATGACCAGACTGCCCCAGACTCTTGCTAGAACTCAAATGAGCCACAGTGCTATTTTTCTTTTTTCTTTTTTTTTGCTGTTGGGGTTGCTGTGTGAAAGGTCTAGGCTCCCACTGTTTTGGAAAGGTGTAGCCTTCTGCAATCTTTCCTTTGGTAGGAACACAAGGTGCTATGAAAGGAAGAACTTTTGGGAAAGGGAGAAGCTTCTCCCCTCCTAAATTCTTCATTACATTGTCCAACCTACCAGGTTTGGGGTAGGGGCTAATCCAACCTTTAGGCTAGATTGGGCTCTTCAATCCCAACTGTGATTTAAATCCTAAAATGTAGGAAGTTGTTTTATACCTGGTCAAAATTTGTTTCTCCAGCAGTAAAATCTACTCTGAGAGCAGCTAAGATCTCAAGAAAAGTTGTGTGCCCCACAGCCATCTGATTTGTTCCTTGGAGCTGCCAAGAAGACTATTACACTGCCTCTGAGTTATGTTCCCTTTTGTAATGAGGGTGTACCATGTCAGATGAAAGGTCTATCTTTTCCATGGAAATGCCTCCACACCATTTCCTAATCTGTGGATCGAGATGAATAATCTGAAGAGCTCCTGGTGGCAATTCAGTGACCTTCAGGCTTTAGCTAAGGTGGACAGGAATAGAAAGCATTAAGACTGGCTTCTTGTCCATTTAAAATTATCTCAATCCTCTAAATGTTTTGACATCTTTGAGAGGAAAAAAAAAGTATTTGTCCAACCTTCAGAAATGAACTACTGTATATTCAAGGGGTAATTCTGGGGGAAAATGGCAGGCAACCTCCATCCTGGCCACCAACCCAGCTTTTTTCTGCTCCTGACCTCAGCTTCTCATAATACTGTTTTGTTAAAATATAGTTCTGGAGCATATCACCGGATTCCTATGTAAGTGTAATATGTACAATCCCTATACAGACGGTCTATAATGGACAAGCAAAAGTGACATCAATAGGAAACAAAGAATGCCTTTCATGATGCAAAGTGTTTTGAAAATGACTTTAGAAGCCCTATAGACATAAAAACTAATGGTGTTTTTACATATTGATATTGGAGAGTCACTAGTGAGTCCATTTAACAAGCCCACTTCATGATGATAGACTAAAAAAAACATTAGCCAAAGTGTGGGTGTCTGCCTTGTCATCCAGACCACAGCATTGTCCGTTTGCCCATCATGAGTGACTTTTCTATTTATGAATCCATTTATCAAACCATCAATGTTCACATTATATTGATGCACTCTATTATTCTGTGCATACAATTGCACCAACATCATTATGTACTTTCTGCTCACAAAAGCTTTGTCGCCAGTTTCAGAAAACCAAGTGGTTTTATATACAGAAGAATGTGAGGGAATGCACTTGCTATGCGCATAGCATAATTTTTATCCCTTATTAGTCAATAAGACAGCTCCTTTTGCAAACTCTTTCCATAGACTTTGCACACATACACACACACATTGTATACATGCTTCAAAAATGATTAGGAAGAGGAGCTTCAGAATGCAAGGAAGCAACAGCTGAACACCGCTTTAAAACAGCTGCTTTATGGAGACAAATCATTAAAGCAGCTACATCTTTCACTGAGAATCCTTAAAGCCACTGCATCTGCTTTTGGGTTTGTGCAAAAGCCTAAAAACAACTGGCTGCTTTAAAGAATTGCTCTGCTGGCATTCCCATATGTTCCAAAGCACTCTGAGTCATTTTTTAAATATGTATAGGCTGACTATACTATGTGCTCCTATGTCCATACACTGGGACATTTTATTTTACTAGTACATGTAGACATCTGTGAAAACTTACAGCCAGCTGAGGCGTCCTGTTAAATGTATGTGATCAACGTTTGTGCCAGTACCATTCCTTACCATCCACAAAAGTGATGTCAGAGGAATGAAAGCTGAAATATTCCACAATAAAGCAAATATATGGATTCTTGCCTAATGCTGAAATGTCATTTTGGAACTATCTTGCTTATTTAAAGATCCCTGAAAAACTGAGTTGAAGGGAGGGACTGCAAGCAAATAAAGCAAAAATTCTACTATGCAGATTAAAGTGGTATAGAAACCTGATAAATAAAATAAAGCAAACATAACTTGGGCGAAAAGCCTGAGGGATACCTCTCTGGATTGGCTGAGATATCTGGCGAAAGATTAAATTAATTCCTTTGCACTCCTGACAGTTCAGTTAGTAAAGTTGGGGTATCTGCCATGATCGGCATCAGAGCCAGGCTAGGGATAGTGATTTGGAAAATACATGAAGGTTGTGTTTGTTTGTGTGTGTGTGTGTGTGCATGCGTCCACCCATATGTCCATCTAATTTAACTCTACCCAGGCAGGTGTCCAGGAATACTGCCTAGAGTTATAACTTGGCAACCTTTAAAAGCATTTTTGGCCTGTCTGCTCAGAATACTGTCAAGGAAATTGCAGGCAGTGCTTTCGGGGAGAGGAGGTGAGAGGTGTATGTGTGGGGGGTAACTTGCCCAAAACTCTCAGCAAGAAGATCATCTCTTTAATTTTATGGGGTGTGCACATCGGAGGGGACAGAGAAAGACCAGGATTACCTAGTATTATGACAAAGGTACTCTGTCAGTTTACTTTCTTATATAATGAACTCTGTGACCACTTCTTTGGGAAACGTGAGCCAGCTGAGGGATGCAGTGCTGAATCAATATATTTAAGAGGAGAACCACAAGTTATGACATCATGATTCTAAATGACAGCATGTCTTAGACACGTCTCATTGCTAGGGCTACCCAATCTGGGCTTCAAAAACCCCAGTGGCACTGGATGGCAGAAAAAGCCTATAGAAAACTCTGTTTTCATCTAGTGGTTGTCTGAATTTTGGTAGCCCAGGTGTGGTAGCCCTATTTTTCCCCAGGAAAGCGGGCCAGAGACCAAGAAACAGCTCACATAGACAGTGATGCTGCCCATCATAGACAGTGACGCTGCCCATCTCCAGTGGTACCCTGCTGTGGATGGAGAGACATGGGAAAACAATCAATGGGACCATCTGCTTTGCCTTTTGGGCACAGATCTAAAAATCCACATGGGGGGAGGGGAATTATGCCTATAAAAATTATACTTAGTTAAGTCTTTGTAACTACTTGCAAAACATTTCTCGTTCATTTCTAAAATTCTCCTATGAGATGACAAAAGTACTTAAGAGCCAAGTGGAATTTCACATCTGGGCTCCTTGCTGGAAAGGGGTCCCAGTGATTTCCCACATTTTGGGGACTTCTGCTTGTGTGCAAATTCACCACCATGCTGAGGCATGCTTCTCATGTAACCTTATGAACACCCGTGCATATGAACAGCCAACTGGTCAGAGGAGTCCGAAACACACCAGGATATCAAAATAATGACACGTGTCATGACATAATCACACAAAGAATGTTAACTTAAAACTTGAGTGATACCATCTGACCCAAGTATGTGAAGTCACATCCTATGCATCATGATTCATGTGTCCTTTGCCACCTGTGGATACCAGCATCTCTAGCCCTTCTGAATTAAGGACCAGACACTTCTGTAACAATGACTGAATTGCATTGCCGTTTTCAGGGAATCTTGTATTACTTAGCGCCCAGGCTGTGTCTTGATTGGTCAGAAGTTTTGTTATGTAGCTACAGGTAATCCTCATTTAGTGACTGCGATGGGTTCCAATGACTCGGTCATTAAGAGAAATGGTCGCTAAGTGAATACTAAGTACTGAGAGAGATGCTGCAAATATCACTGGTTGCTCCCATTTCATTCAGATAATGTTCTCCTCATACAGCGCTCTATGCCTGGCCAGTTTTACTCCTTTCTTTCCCCCTTCGCAGGGTGAAGACATTGCTGAAACAAGCTCTCTCTTCCTGAGCTGCTTTTCTCTGGGGCAGAGGCTAACTACAAGTTAACAAGCTCAACTCTGTGACCTTTATTAGTTGATTAGTACCCTCCCCTGGCTGGCAGCTGCTGCCTGAAACTGACCAGACCTTAATCAGTTTCACACTGAAGGCTTTTGTTGTCCTAAATGCCACATAGGTCGAAAAATTATTTATTACTGTTTATTACCATCGTATTTGTGAATGGTCACTATCTGAGGCAGTTGCTAAACAAGGATTACATGTATATCTTTGTATCTGATCTTCTTTGTAATGCCACCTTAACGTGAGACTCTTGGGTCCATGGTATGAATGTTCAGCGTTTGAAAGCAACAACAGAATGTTTCCAACAATAATTCCTGCCCACCTGCCTCAAGGGCCCCTTTGGCTTCCTTTCTATCAACCCAGCCATCAAAAAATACACGGACAGTTTCCAAGCTAGCAATCCTACTCCCAGATCTTCCATTTGATTTGGGATCAAAATAGACCTTGATCATTTTTAAGTTCATCACATCTTTGTAATTATGATTGGCTAGATCACTCATGAGGACTCTAATTAGCTCATGGCTAATTAGATGTATGTCGCTTCCCAGTAGCCACCGTTTCTGTAATTGACTGTGCGTGATGAAATAGTTAAAAATAAAAAATAATTGCAACAAACCTCTAGGCCCAGCCTCATAACGGGAATGGCACAAGACATCAAGCAAGCTGGTCCCCCAATTCAAAGATGACCTGACTTCATATGGGACAAGAGCAGGTTATACACCAGTGTGCTTTTCTGCCCTCTCCTGATAGGAGTCAGCACAGCACAGCACAGCACACGAGTAAGGCAACTGGAGCTGCCCAGGATTTCAGTTCGTTAGGAACAGGGAGCCAGAGGGGCCTTTGGATTATCATACAGTGGACAGCCAGGAGCCCAAGAACTTCTCAGAGAAATGATGCAGGCATTCAGGTACGCACAGCCTGAATAAAATACCCAAGGCCTGGATAGCAAACTGAAGTCGCATGAACAGAGTCCTCTCTAATCCACCTTCCTTTCTCCCTCCGAGAAAGAATTAAGAATCACGGGTGAATCTTTAATCTATTTTGATGAGGCAGAGGCACCATCCCCTGGGAAATCTGCTAGTGCAGTACAAGAAATACTGAAAGGGGTATGAACTAGCACACAATGCTCTGGCTCAGATGTAAATGGCATGTGCAAGTCACAGTGGTTTAAACTCGGTGGGCGACAATGAGATTCCCACTACGGTGCTTCAAAGCATGCTTGCCTTGCCTCTGGGGGCATTCAATGTCCACTGAGAAATCTATCCCATTTCCCTGAGGGCCTTTTCAACATTACAGCTTTAATGAGGCCAGGTTACAGATCGGTGAAGTGCACCACTCCAAACGGCAACGTTTCAAGGGTCGGTGCTACGTAGGCGTGTCAGGATGTGAACAGGGATGGCGTTAATACAATACAGAATGAAATGACCCTAAAGAGGAGAATGCTTGCTTTCAAGTTTCCTTCTGTTTTTCCCACTGAAAATATCGTCTCCTGGTTTCTACACCGAAGTCTCAGACTCAGCGAGAACAGCCATAAAAGCTTTGCAGGGGCTCAGCTCAACAGATCAACACGTTTGCAATTCGGCAGCTTTCCAAGCTAAGTCAGTTGCCCATCTTCCTTGCTGGGAGATTCGTAAATTGGCAAGTGGGAGCTGAGGCTGAGAAAAGAAAGCTTGTTTCCCCTAGATGTTCCTCCCCTTTCCCCATGGGAGGCAACTCTCAGGGTCACACGATGCCTGCTTGCAAGTATACCCCTAGAGCAGTGTTTCTCAGCCTTGCGGAGTTTAAGATGGGTGGACTTCAACTCCCAGAATTCCCCAGCCAGCATGGCTGGCTGGCGAATTCTGGGAATTGAAGTCCACCCATCTTAAATTCGCCAAGGTTGAGAAACACTGCCCTACAGAAAGAGTTCCCCCAAGACAAGTGCAGAATATACTTGTCTGTTGGACTGGAACAGTAGAAAAGGCAACTTTGTGGCAAGAGACCAAACCCAGGCCTTCATGCTGCTGACTGCTCCTCTGCTCCTTCTTCACTGGGCTTTGGGCCCTGGGCTCGGAGGAAGGACAGTCTGTGGTAGTTTATTAGGATCCCAGCCTGAAATCATGGCTTCCCCAGTCCCTGACAGACAGGAAGAGAGACCGAGCGCAGGCATAAATGAGCCTTATCATTTCTTTTATTGTTGTCAAGGAGCAAGGAGGGGAGGGAGGAAAGGTGCCATGTGGGGCGAAGCAGACCGTCCTTGGTGTCAGCAAGAAAGAGAGGGTGAGAGTCTAGCATGGTCAGACAAACGGTGGACAAAGGGTCAGACTCGGAGGAGCGCAGGACATCTGGGGATGGAGGGGGCCGGGGTTGCCCCGTGGGTCATGCCAGTTGGGGGAAGGTGGGTCCCATTCCCCTCCCATGCCGGTGTCTATATTGCTCTGAACTTCAGTCACAGTTTGGAGAGGGGCAGGGAAAAGTAGTAGGGCCACAACATGGAAGATCTTCCCTCCTACCCTGGGCTACGGGATTCCGTTTCGAGCCGGGTGCTCTTCTTCCGCTTGACAAAATGGGAATCAGCCGATGGCAACGTCTGTTTCTGTGTGTGCAAGTGTGTCAGAGAAAGACAGAACCTGAACCTTGATCATTCTTCCAAACAGCACTGTCCACACTTCTACACACCTACAGCATAGGCAGTCCTCCAACAGGCACCGACTTGGGTGCATGCCAAGGGATTTACAAGCATCTGGAATTTTAGGTGCTATGGGGAAGGGTTGGCTTGGAGGAGGAAGCTGCTTAACCCCCAGGAAAAGAACAACCTGGTCTCTTGGCTAATGTCCCATTCAATCGGGGAGAGGTGGGGACCCAACTCTGTAGAAACAGGCATAGGGAAGGCAAGGGGGGAGATGTCACATTACCATGACAACGGCATAGATAACCCAAAGGAATGGTCTACAGGCAGAAGGAGATGCCAGCGACTCCTCCCAACTCTGATGCACTCTCTTAGCCAACATGCCATTCCCAGGCTAGGTGATGGGGTCACGTTTTTCTTCGCTCAGAGGACAGAAAGTTCTACAGACTGGAAAAATGTGACTGAACAGGCATGGGTTTGTCTGCTGCTCAATGCAGGAGGAACCAGGGGGGCATGGAAAATGGGGCACAGTACTTGCTCTGCCAGTCTCTTATTGAGGTGCCGTGTGAGGAGCCCAAGGGGAGCCCCGTTGCATGGAAGCGCAGTAAGGATAGGGGCCAAAACGGGGGGGGGGAGGGGGTGCCGACAGGGAGGGACCTCAGGGGATATGTACATGGAGGTGCTGGCCAGCATTATTGCAGCAGGGACTCTCTCAGGAGGCCCTGTCTTCTGTCCCGCACACACACATACACCCCCCCCCTTCTCAGTGCAAGTGGACAATGGCTTGTATGAGTAAGGGGGGCAACGGCCCCCTTAGCTCTGGGATGAAAGGAGATTGCTTGCTGATCAGTCCCTGAGGTACCAGAACTGCCTCCCTCGCCAATGCGCCACAAAGTCCTGGGGAGGCACTTCCGCTCCCCAACCTTTCGTACCTCAGAAGATGAGACTGACACGCGCGTGCACACACAGGCACACCCGAGAAGCACACCTCAGCCCAGCCCCCTGCAGGAGCCCAGCACTTGTGCAGATTCGGCTGGGATCCCGAGAGGGTGGGCGGCAGGTGCACGGATGTGCGGGGGTGCAGAAGGGTGGGCGTCTCCCCTTTCTCTTCTCGGAAAAAGAACTCCATTTCCCGTGACAAGGAGAAAGGATGGGGAGGAAGAGTAAAAGGCTCCCTTCAGTGGGCCTGGACGCCTCGTGAGATTGCCGGGACCGGTTGCTAGTTGTCGGGGGAGGGTGGTGTGGTTCTGGTGGAGCCAGGAGTCCCGGGATTGTGGCAGGCTGGTGAGTGGGTGGGCAGCCTCAGTACGGTGAGAAGAGGATGGGTCCATGTGCAGTTCGGATGGGCCCCGGAGCCGGACGCAGGAGCGGGTGCGTCAGAGGTGGGCCCTGCAACAGGGGCGGCGTGGGGGCTGGCCGCAGCGTCAGGGGCGTGGAAGCTGCTGCCGCTGCTATGGCAGCTGCTACAGCCAGGGGGTTTGGTAGCAATCCAGCTGCCAGGGACTTGGGAAGCTCCTTGGAAAAGGCCAGGGAGCCCTGTGGAGAGAAAGAGAGAGAGACAAAGAGAGGTTCAGTCTGGTGGCCTGATTCAGGGGGTGCCAGCTCTTCAAGCCTATTTAAAAAAAAAGAAAACCCACAGCCTGTCTTGGCAAATGCCTGTATGTACTCACTGGCAGCTCTGACATGCCACGCTGCTTCTTGTGCCGACTCAACAAGGGATTAGGCTTCCCAGCAACTCCATCCCGGTGCCGCCGGCTGGAAATATGCTAGGAAAAAAGAGGAAGAAACAGAGAGCGTGCTAAATGGCAAGCGAAGCATCCTGATCCCCTGACCGGATGTTGCCTGTCACCACTGCCAATCCAGTCACGTGCACAAGGCTGATGAACTCAGATTTCAAGATGCTCACTGGAGATGCTTCTGCTGGTAAAATTGTACTTCCAAGGTTTCTCAGAGGACGCACTTAAGAGAGAGGCACGTGCACACCCCTGCTATGGGCCCCTACCTCTAGCAGAAGTCCACAGCCCCTGTGCAGGATTGGCTCATGAGTGCAGGCATGGCTTCAATCAGGTAATTGCAGTGACAATCCCAGCGTCTCCTCCCATCTTCCAAAGTGATAGCAGAGCAACCTGGGCCTATCTACATTTAATAAGCAGGTCCTGGGCAAGAACGTTACTCTACCTCCATGATTAGATTTAATGAATGCTTATTAAATTCCTGAAATCAAGTCCTGATCTTGAGGCTCAAAATTCCTAGGAAGCTATGAATGTTGACATGAAATCTCTCATCTTCTGAATCCCAGACACATGAGGGATGGCTGCCACTGTTTAGTGGGGAGAGAAATATGCTTTGTGTATGTATTTTCAGAGACCCTGCCTCCTTTCATATTGTACTGTTTTTGTATCTGAGCCTCGGCAAAAGGAGGAAGATGTTTTTAGGGCTAAGTATAACTGTAAAACATCCCTGGGTACTCTTGTGTCCCACCAACTCTTCTTCCGAGAAGGAGGAAGTTCTCCTCTGGTAAGATGTACAGACATGGTGTCATGACTGAGTTTCACACCTGTTTGAGCTGGATCTCCGAGTTAACTTTGACATTGCAGATTTCACAGTGGAAGGTTCTCTCCTGAGCACTGGGGTCTTGGCTGCCTGCTTCCCCTCCGGTTGTGGGACTAAGACGTGGATACGCTTTGATAGGCCCCAGTCCGCTGCGCGCTTCCAGGATAGTCTTGTGCTTTGTACCTAGGAGAGTATAACACAATTCCAAAACTATAAATGCTGAAAGTCCCCTCCTGAGAAATGTCCACCAAACATTTCTTGCAGCACTTTCTCCTGGATGCTTCCTCTTAAAGGAACGCTATTAGCAAAACTGGTAGAGATAATCTAGTCCTCTAAGGTAGCAAAAGTTATCCTCCATCTACAGTCCTTTCTCCTTGTCATCTTAGGAGTTACAACTCTATAGTTACAGGAATTTAACCTATAATTCAATCTGTCTTGTTGACGAACTAAGGTCAGAAAGGACACAGAACAGACTTTTCTGCAGTGACATCATTTTTATAGAACTGATTCTTTCATCTAGCAAAACCAATCAGGTTCCCCTCCTGTAGTAACTCCTATCTTCAGATAAAGGGTCTTTTTACATTACAGCTTTTTGGCTATCAAATCACCACATTTTATAGAAATTCTAAGGTCCCATTTTTATACTGTTAGATGCCAATTCGATTTTTAAATTTTTTTTATTGCTTCTAAATATTGCTTTTACTTTATGAGAAAGTCTTTGAGTATGCGTGTGTATGTATGTACACACCACATGCAAACATTTTAGCAGACCTATACAAAACAGCTTTCTTCCTGTCTGATTGAGAGGTGCAAGGACTATGTTTGCCAGGAGTGAAAGAAAAATCCTGCTTTGCTTGAGTTTTTAGCAAGAGCTTCATCAATACATAAGCTTTTCTTAGCTTGAAGATAAACATTATCATCTTCTGATATCTGTGAATTAACTTGTTGCTAAAGGTATAATAATACAAACATGAAAGAGTTTAAAACAAGAGAGAGAAAATGAAAGCTGAACATGACACTATGATTCTAGCTCTCCATTTAAACACAGTTGTCCTAATTCTGTCTTCTGCAAAACCTCCTTTTCTTCACAACTGGAAATCGTCTCAAGAGAAAGTGAGGATTGTCTCTCAAGCCATACTCCAGTGGCTGCTTTTCCTACAGCCATCCCAGTGCTAGGTTATAATTTAGGAAGAAGACAAGACCAAGGGCAAATGTTCATTTATGTCAGTATGGCAACTCAAAAGGTGAAACCAATATATGAGATAGACGCATTACATGCAAAGCGAGATATGTCAAGCCTTACTTTGGTATAATTGTGATGATTATGGCGTACAGCTTATGAAAACCCCAAATTCACAATCTCAGAAAATTAGAATATTACATGACATCAATAACACAAGGATTGGAAATAGAACAATATCGGACCTCTGCAAAGTAGAAGCATGCATATGTACTCAGTACTTGGTTTGGGCCCCTTTTGCAGCAATGACTGCCGCAATGCGGCGTGGCATGGATGCTATCGGCCTGTGGCACTGCTGAGGTGTTATGGAAGACCAGGATGCTTCAATAGCGGCCTTCAGCTCCACTGCATTGTTCGGTCTCATGTCCCTCATCTTTCTCTTGGCAATGCCCCATAGATTCTCTATGGGGTTCAGGTCAGGCGACTTTGCTGGCCAATCAAGCACAGTAATCCCATGGTCATTGAACCAGGTTTTGGTACTTTTGGCAGTGTGGGCAGGTGCCAAGTCCTGCTGGAAAATGAAGTCAGCATCCCCATAAAGCTCGTCTGCGGAAAGAAGCATGAAGTGCTCCAAAATCTCCTGGTAGATGGCTGCATTGACCCTGGACTTAATGAAGCACAGTGGACCAACACCAGCAGATGACATGGCTCCCCAAATCAACACAGACTGTGGAAACTTCACACTGGACTTCAAGCATTGTGCATTGTGTGCCTCTCCATTCTTCCTCCAGACTCTGGGTGCTTGGTTCCCAAATGAGATGCAAAAGTTGCTCTCATCAGAAAAGAGGACTTTGGACCACTGGGCAACAGACCAGTTCTTTTTTTCTGTAGCCCAGGTAAGACACTTCTGACGTTGTTTGTTGTTCAGGAGTGGCTTGACAAGAGGAATACGACATTTGAAGCCCATGTCCAGGATCCGTCTGTGTGTGGTGGCTCTTGATGCACTAACTCCAGCCTCAGTCCACTCCTTGTGAAAGTCCCCAACACTTTTGAATGGCCTTTTCCTGACAATCCTCTCCAGGCTGCGGTCATCCCTGCTGCTTGTGCACCTTTTTCTACCACACTTTCCCCTTCCACATAACCTTCTATTGATGTGCTTTGATACAGCACTTTGGGAACATTCAACTTCTTTTGCAATGACCTTCTGGGGCTTTCCCTCCTTATGGAGGGTGTCAATGATGGTTTTCTGCACAACTGTCAGGTCAGCAGTCTTTCCCATGCTTGTGATTCCTACTGAACCAGCCTGAGAGACCATTTAAAGGCTCAGGAACCCTTTGCAGGTGTTATGGATTCATTAGCTGATTAGAGTGGGACACTTTGAGCCTAGAATATTGAACCTTTTCACACTATTCTAATTTTCTGAGATTGTGAATTTGGGGTTTTCATAAGCTGTACGCCATCATCATCACAATTATACCAAAGTAAGGCTTGACATATCTCGCTTTGCATGTAATGCGTCTATCTCATATATTGGTTTCACCTTTTGAGTTGCCATACTGACATAAATGAACATTTGCACGATATTCTAATTTTTCGAGTTTCACCTGTAATGCATCAACTAACGCTGTGAAGTCAGGAAGTTGCTGGTTCAAATCGCACCACAAAATAGAAGTGTATTCTTTCCTGCATGCTCACTGCATACCCTTAAACTGAAATGTGTTGGTTCTTGAGGCCAGGAGGCCCTTCCCAGAAACCCAATGTAGGAAGAAAGAGCTGAGCTTCCAATCCAAACTGGTTATTTATGGCTATTTCTTTTCTCTTCTAAAAGATGTACAGGTTCTAAGCACACTACTTAAAAATGTTTATCTTAATTTGAACTTTTGTCCTTGAATAAGCAAAGGGCTGTGAATAATTAAGAATGCATTTATTTATTCAATTTATATTGTTTGGGAGTACCAGACCTGGGCTGGAGAAATCCAGATGATCATTCAGTGACAGCAAAGACCTAGAATTTGCTGCCATCAAGTGGTCATCTGGAGTTTTGCAGCCCAGATCTGTAGCCCTATTCTTTCTACAAGGTACAGGGAGAGAAGGATTTATACATGTTAACTGTTAGCATTACAGTACCGAAACATCTTTTCACATTGCCTTATTCTGAGATCTGAGGAATGATATGAGTATCTTAGAGAAGACGGGAGAGATGCAATAGGGAACTAGTCCCAAAATATGACGACCAAAATGAGGTCTTAACCAAGTATGGTCCTTATTCTGCTGGGTACTTAGGACCACAGTTCCCTCTCGTTCTAATATTCTCTTCCCTTGTCACCCATTCTCAGTGAATTACAGTTTTCCAGTGAATGATTTGACGCAACAGAAGATTTTACAACAATAGTTTTAGCCAAGTGAAGAAATGGCTTTCTTCCAGCACACACCTCTTAATACACTAGATATGTGTATTAAGATGCAGCCCACTAAGAGCTGCATGGTGACCAAACAGCAGAGGGATCACTGGACCTTTTTGCTTCAAGCCAGCCCTGCTTGCAAGCATGGCCTTTCCTATCTGCAGTGGGAAGAAGCCTCACTAATAATTCTTGAGGAACGTTTCCTTATCCCTAACCCATAGCTGAAGACACCTAACTTCATGTTTATCTCTTCCAATGTTTAAGTGATGTTTTTCCTCTTCTCTCAACACAAGACTTGCAGTAAACTATAAGTCTGTGGTGCTTCGGCAGAGATTGTGGTGACTGTCTGCTGGGGCTGGGATCTGTGACTGTTTGGGCTGTGGTGGGCGCATTCCCTCCTTCTTCTGATCAGACTACTTTCCTCCATGGCCATTTTGATCTGAACAACAGGCGTGACCAGGCACTGCCTTTGATGCAAAGGGTCACTCAGGCATTACCTAGACTCCTTATCTATCCAGGTAAATAAATGCTCTGACAGGTAGCTTGTGCAGCAAAGCAGCACCGCCGAAGCGTCAGGGGCCACGGACCAGCACCTGTCAACAGCCTCCAGGCAGCTATTGTTAAACAAAGCAAGACAGTGGGTAAACAAGAGATTAAGAGAGGGACAGAAGGATGAGCACACATAAAAGAGGAGCAAGACCAAGAAAACAAAACCCGCAGAATTGTGAGAGTCAGAGAAGTGCGAGAGGCAGTAAGCATGGCAAACAGAACAACAGGCAAAGCCAGCAACAGAATAGGAAGGCAGCGGAGCAGACGATGCAGTGGGTGATGCAGCAGGTGGTAAAAGAACAGATGGCAATGGAGGAAGCGATGGAGGGGGAGAGAAAGATGAAGGAGAGTTGAGTGAGAGAGAGACAGACAAGCGAGAGCAAGAGTGAGAGCAAGCAAGAGGGCAAGCGCAGAACAAACCAGCAAGGCAAAGAGATAGGCAAAAGAGGTCATGACAGGGTGAGTGAAGGAGCAAGAGGTGCTGATGGAGGGAGGGGGTGACCGAGAGGAGGGGGCAGTGGAGTAAGCAAAAGAAAGTAAGAGGATGAACAAAGGAGAAGGATGAGTGAGCAAGAGAAATTCAAGGGAGTGAGAAAGGCAGAGCAAGTAGGCTGGGTGAGTCGGCCAGAGAGATCGCCTGCAGGTTGAATGGGGCCTCTAGGACAAGCAGAAGAGGCAGAAAGCCCCTAAACCAGTGATTCTCCGTCTCAGCAACGTTAAGAGGTGTGGACTTCAGTTCCCAGAATTCCACAGTCCACACCTCTTAGCATTGCTGGGATTGAGAAACACCGGTTTAACTCACCTCCACCCCATTTCATGCTAGAGAGAGTGATGGATGGATGTTCTCCCACTGGCAGGAAATCCACCAATCACCTTCCTTAGCTTGTCCCATATCAAATCTGTCAGGACAGGAATACTTGCCCAATTCATTCCTGAGCCAAAACAGAATTCACTTGTTAGGACAGAGCAAGCGATGTCAGTATACGGTTGCGCGTTTCACAGACCAGAGGGAAGCATGTTAAACTGGCTGGCTGGGTGTGCCCTGTGATGCCATTGCTCTGCAGTTCTGACCCCTGGGCTCGTTTCCTGAGCAACTTCTCAAGTCCTCGGTCGCAGCCCCACAGCTCCAGACTAGGACCACATGGGGATGGACAGGACAAGCCATTGGAGGTACAGCCGGAAGGAGAGCCCTTGAGTTTTACACATTCTGATCTCCATCTGCTCAGCCAGGCCTGTAAATTTGGTTGGAAGAGCTGGGTTTCCAGAGGAGGCTTGAGCTGCTAGGGCTGTGAGCTCACTTTGTGGGGAATGTCTGTCCTGCTGCCAAGATGTGCTCTGCAACCACACCCAACGCTCTTGCTACAAGGCCAAAGATGCAAAGGATTTGGGGGAAAGGAGATAAAACTCTTAGTTGGGTGCACCCGGGGGCAAGGCGCGTGGAAAAGGAAGGAACCAACAATGGAGTTGCTTCTTCTCTCCCCTCCTGTCAGGGCTCCTGCGTCTTCTACGGTTGTAAAAGGCAAACATTCAACAGGTCACTTCTTCACCCCACTTCAGCTCTTCTATATGGGAGGGTGCACGTGTTGATGCCACTGGAGAGCTCCTAAAGATACAGTTGGGCTGGGGAGGGAATGAGGGGGGATCTTCACTGGCAGAATTTAGGCAAGAAAAGAATGGCAACAACGTTAAGCAGAGAATCAGGAGGAGTCTGGTAGCCTTTTCTGACTAACCATTCCTGTCGCATGACATCCAGAATCGCACCATTAAAAATGTGGAAACTCTGCAGATCTTGTGGGGAAGCCATGTTTTCCAGCTCCTTGGCTCAAATTGGCCTCTCTCCCCTCCCAGCTGAGGTTCAGCTCCCACACCCAGCAGGTCCTTTAAATACAGCTGGGGGATAGTGCAATTGGGGGAAATCATTTGTCAACCAAACACCAGAAAATGGATCAGGGATGGGACGCCGAATGCCATTCTTTACATTCTTGCACTGGGCAGGTGGGGGAGCACCAACAGAGTTTCCCTGCTCAGCAGCAGTGAAAACAATTACTGGTTGGTTTTAAATTGCCTTAAGGGGTTAGTTAGTGGGAATACCAGAACATGGTCTGGTAATACCTATCTGGAACAACTAATTCCTGAATTAGTCTAGTCTTAACTGTTACATGCCATCACATGAGCTTCTCTTGTAATCATGTGCCTAGAAGGCATGTGTGTGTGTGAATGCGTGGTTCTCCACAGCTTCTCTTCAGAAAGCAGAGTTTCCCTTTGCACAGAAAGGGAGCGGAGCTGACGGCTACAGGGCAAGGAGCTGCTTGGCTCGACCTACCTCCTCAACAGCCCCTGTCACAAAGACCTACCTCTGAACTCTCCACAAATACCTTTGTTATGTGCCTCGAGCTGAGACAGCGAGTTGACGGCCACTTTGCAGAGGGCACAGTAGAGCATCTTCTTGGCCTTTTCTTCATCAGGCTTGGGGCTGCCGTTACTCTGGGGAGCCACCCCTGCAGTGGCGGGGGTTGCAGACGTGGCCAAGATTTCTCCCGGCTTGGTCCCCCAGGCTGGCCCACTCTTGGAACTCTGGCTTGGCTCCGGGCAGGTGGCCAGGTGGGGGGCTACTGTTGCTGCTGGAGATCCCAGGCAGGACTGTTTATCTGGCGAGCAGGGAGCTGGCACGGGCGGCACCGTCATGGAAGCTCCTATGCCATTCAGCTGCTCAGCTGTGTAAGAAAATAAGAGAGAGAGAGAGAGAGAGAGAGAGAGAGAGAGAAGGCATCAGGAATGGGGCTGAAGCAGAGAAGCTATGCACAAACCTGAGCAGAGTGTATAATTAGGAAACTAAAGGTTGCAGAGGGGTTAATTCTAGTTAAAGCTCACTACAGCCTCAGTATTTCTTTTCAAGGCTTAAGCAGAGTGCCAGTACAGCAATAATAGACAACCACTGCACAATGCACCCATCTACAGTATGTCTCACAACCCAACACCAAATGAGGCACCTGGGCAAACACATGTCTGGATTCAGAGTACCTCTCAATTTAAAAATGAATCACTAGGCTCAAGGTGCCCTGTAGCCTTGAACCCGCTTTCCCCAATTAGTTGCCCACCAGATGTGTTGGGCATCCAGAATTCTGAACCAGATACATCTATTTTCTAAAAGTGTTACCTAACCTTAAAAAAAAATAACTTATACTAGGGAGGAACACAACATTTGGCAGTGAGTTCTATAAGGCTACATAGTCACATGCTCAGAAACATTCACGTCAGCACACATATAGATAGATAATCACGGAAATTCAGTGCCTTATACTGTCATCCATAACACACTCTAGGGCTTGGATGATCAAAGCATATTAATTTCTGGAAATTATAATTTCATTGAAATCTATCTGACAGTTATCTTCGGTTCTCTGACATAAAGGGGAGGCATTCGTTTCTGCATTCTATTTTATCCTCATAGAATAGGCAGTCTTGAGGTAGGTCTTGAAAACTCTTAGTCCTATGCTCAAGATGTCAAGAATAAAGCATCAATACATCACTTGGTATGTTTTAAATCTCAACCCTGACATTTAAAATAGGTTCTGTGGTTTAAAATTAAATCCTGGTTTAAAATTAAATCTTGCCTTTGGGGTAAGATTATGGAGACTTTCTCTTTATGAAAAGAAAACAAGCAAGCCTACTAATATGCTGTTGTTATTACAAGAGTCATGCCCAGGAGACCTCTGTTCTACAGTCAGAAGAAATATGCGTACATTGCACACGCATTAGCTTGGCATAATTAATTCCACTGCCAAGACTGAGCATTAAAATATTTGTTTGTTAAGCAAGCATAAATGCAAAGACTGAGGAAGATCATGATTACAGAAATGACAAAAGTTCCCCCTTCCTTATTTTTTTTCAAAAGAAAAAATTATATTTAATCTGTTCTGTCTTCCCCTCCAACTTAATTCCTGTCAAAATGGCTAAGTAAATAAATAAGATGGACTGAACCAGGTATGCTTTGAAAGCCACAATTCTACTGATCAATATTTGCTTATCATAATTTTAATCAGTTAAAGTTTTGGTTCATTAACCTATTGATTAACTGGATTAAATCTTATCATACCCACTGGAGTGGGACAGCACAGTGTGACCCCTGGGAAATTCTTCCTAGACCTTTCTGTATTTTTAAAGGGATTTTGCTGCATCAAAGTACCGAAAGGTACTTTGGGGGCAAAGGTTCTCAGGTTGACAGGTTTGCAGAAAATATCCCATTTGCACCACATGGCCATTTGAATTTATACGTCCGTTGGATGGTGTTTAAGCCATATCTGCACAAGTTAAGGTGGGGTACGGGGAATAGTTTTCCGACATGTACACTGGATTAAATTGCTCCAAGGATTCTCCAAGGCTTGCCGGAAAGAAAAAAGCAAATACGTGTTTACCCAAGAGGAAAATGCCCCTGAAATTAAGATGGCATGCCCACCAAGAAAAGCTGGACAATAAAAACTTGCCACCCAGAGTCCTTTGGAGTCAGGTGGCATCAAATAGAATAAATTAATTAATTAATTTAAAAAACTTGCTTGCCTACATTACCATATTTTATCTAAGACATCTTTCCCATTGGGAGGAAAAATCTTTTTAAGTTACTTTTTCGGTAAATACAGAAGTAATTAAAAAAAATTTTTTTTTTATCCTGCCTTTATTATTTTTATAAATAATTCAAGGCAACAAACATACCTAATAGTCCTTCCCCCTCCTATTTTCCCTGTGAGGTGAGTTGGGCTGAGAGGGAGGACTGGCCCAAAGTCACCCAGCTGGCTTTTGTGCCCAAGGTGGGACTAGAACTCACCGTCTCCTGCTTTCTAACCTGGTGCCTTCACCACTAGACCAACTGGCCCTTTATCTTTCTTAAGGAACCTATATCACACACAACCACTCAGCAGGCATTATAGAGGACCATGTTTATAAAGTAAGACAAGTAACCATGTTTATAAAGTTAAAACCAAGCTCTTTCACCCTTAGATTTACAAATGCCTTGGCAGGTGGCAAACAGAGAAGTCAATGACTCCATTGTTATATTTACAAAAGAGCTATTCATATCATGGAGGTACAGATGTCAGCTGCATGTGACCGAGGGATGGAAAACGATTTTGGGCAGGCAGGCCCATAGAATATAGTGCTGTGTCCTTCTAGCTCAGGGGTGGGCAATCATCTGGTGACCAGGGGAACTTAAGGGGTGCAGTGGATAAAGCAATGATGCAAATTAGGTTGGACTGTTTTTTGTTTTTGTTTGTGGGGAGTGAGGATGGTAGAACTCCATGTTTAAAAAGTCATACTAATCTGTTATCAGGCTCCCATTACAATGCTCGTGTGATTTCTGCCCCCCAAATGGTGGGAAATTGTGCCCTCTATTTTCAGCAATAGGGATCACAAAGAAGGGGCTGGAGGAGCCCATGTGGCCTGGGGAAGGTCACACATTGCCCATCCTACTTTGAGCTGGAAAGAGCTGACAAAGGATTCAAGACAACATTGGCAGGGAAAATAATTATCATCAGTCAGGAGACTCTGGTCTTGTTTCTCTATGCTCAAAGTGTGGACTGGGCAGCCCAAGGGGAGGTGGACAAGAACTCACTCCCAACTTGGTAGTGCTTGTGTGTGTGTGTGTGTGTGTGTGTGTGTGTGCTTTGCTCCAAGTGAACCTGTGGGGTTTAGGCAAGGAGAATCTTCCTTGCAGCATACCAGCACCCTGGAAATAGCTACTTGCTGCCGTAGAAGTAAGGAGACCGTGTGAGCAGGGGCAGGACCGTGTGAACTGGAGACCTGAAGGCTTCACTGTGGTCTGCTCAGCTGACTTCAGCTGAGTTACCATGTGTCAGCCCTTGTAGTTGTTCCTGGAGTTCTTTCCTATCCCTTTGGAAGGGAACTTCAAGAACAAACAAATTATTTGGACTGATAAGCAGGCAGTGGAGATAATAATTAATAATCTCATCTTGTGCTCTGAGCAGGTCCAGAGAGATGTCAGGAAGTTTGTGTGTCGTGCCTGTCTTCTAGCATTTCTTCCTCAGCATGTCAAGTCCCAGGCATGGACAAAAGCACAGCAGATATCCTACCCCAATTTCAAGAGAGGTTCCAAACCAGGGGCTCTCACTGACCCATATCAGCTCCCAGAGGACAGAACATACAGTTCTCTTTTCTATTCCACCCTCAGAACAAATAGAAGAGCAGCTAATGCCTTTCTGATATTTTCAAAAAAGGGCAATTGATCCGCTTGATTCCATGGTGCTATACTACATGAAATCCTTCAATGAGGAATTATCCTAACGGACTACGGCCATTCGATCTGGCAACCACTTTCTTCTTCATCACGGTCCAAGGAGCACATGATCCCTGTATTACTACTCCAGGAGAGTGTCTGATGAATGGTGAGGGGCAAGACTCTACGCAACAGATTACCCAAGTCTGTAACATAACAGCTGCTCACACAATTATTCACAGCCATTAAGAGCCTTTGGCCAGAAGCGTAGTACCAGGCTCTAATTCACAGTCCACCTAATACAGGTAGTCCTCAACTTATGACCATTTATTCAGTGAGTGAATGTCACTACCTGCATTTTGATTGTACTGTTGGACAAAAATTATTTTTGCAACCAGAAAAGCCTCAACCTAACCCGCATAGTTAAATTAGACTTATAGGGAGCTATGTGTAGCATTTCCTGACTACTCATCTCGTGTGCCACTTATCTTTCAACATACAACAAGGTAAAAGTCTCTTAAATTGAACTCAAATCCTGGTGAGTTCATGGATATGCCTATGTTATTTTCTTGCAAATATTCCTTTTTCCATGATGAAGTTATGTTGGGAATAAGAACATGGAGAGGTTCAAAATCTATATTGGCAACCCAAAACACTTTATCTCCATTATGATACCTAGTTTATTGAAAGCTATTTTGAGTGGCTTTGAGAAAAACGGTTGTCAAAAAAGTAGTGGAACCATTAGCTCAACAAATCTGTACTGAAGATTTTCCATTTTCAAATTGGAAGGGACAAGGTAATGCTATGGAGAGACCCAAAATGTTTTCCAACCATCTTTCCATACTTGAGAACGCTTGTCCTTTGTCCCACCCAGTCATAGCTATAATTCCCTCATTTTTTTCCCTGCTGAAAGTTGCTAGGGCTTCTTTTTCTTCTTGTTCAGAATCAGTTGATCAAGGAAATATGATGTCATGGCCAAATTTAGCTGTGTGATGATGATGCTGAGAACAATCAAGCCAACTGTGCCTGAGGACAATATTTCCTGCATGAGTTATTTCTGATCTCCACCAATGGGCTCGCTAGTTTCATGCTGAACCATCAAACACTTTCACCATCTTTTGTTGCAGTTTCTGAAAAACGCCAGCAAAAGACTCTCCGTTTCTTGCCGCATAAAACATTTATATAAAGCAGATCCCTGTGCTTCTTGGCTTAGTCCCAATTAAAGCACACATTTTTATCCTAAGCAGCTGCATGGTTAATTCAACCAACAAATCCCTGCAAGGTTACAAACTGCAAATGACCCTTTGTCTGGGATTATGCAGCAAATAATCAGCATTAGGTCATTACTTTGATCTAAGGCTGCACCTTCAGTACAGGCACAATTCTCTTCTCAGTTCTTTCCTGGAGAGTGCATCGTTCACCACTCACACAAACAACTACAGGTCCCAGCATTCTCTATGTCAAGAGAAACCTTCTTAATCCAGCTTTTTCCCTGTGTTGTAGTTAAATACCTGGAGGCCTAAATTTACAGAACTGCTCAAAGAGAAGTACCTTTGCCTTTGGAAGGTTCATCCTAAAAAAAAAAAAGCAGAGAATCATCGTACTCCTTCCATGGATCCTCCTCCATAGCTGTCTGATCCCCAGCATGAAATAGCTAACAAAGAAGTGATACCAGCGCTGTTTCAGCAACAGCAGGAGGAGGAGGAGGTGCCTGCTGTCACCTTGGTTTGGCTTAGCAGGATTTTCTAGAGCAATGGATGGCAACAAAACGTGTTGAGCCATCAGCAGCCTGCTGGAATTGACTTAGCGCTTTCCCCACCTTTTCTACCTCCCAATACCATAGATAAGAGGACACACTAAGACCCTCCAGCTTCTATTCCATCCCTGGTGCCTACTCTAAAATAAAACTGCCAACTGTCAGATATATTCGCAAACCAATTTTATGTTTTGACCTCAGGTTCAGTATCTGATATTTTGTTTAATACCAGCTATTTTGGAATGGAGGAGGGAAGACGTTTAACTGTATGTATGTATGCATGTATAACATGTATTGTTTTCTTCTTTATTAGTAATCTGCCCAGAGTTGTAAGGAGTCAGCCTTAAATTTGAATTAAAGAAACAATCAATTTTTTCCTATGACCCTGATTCGGGTGAATCTATTCCCTCTGATCTGTCCAAACACCCAGCACTACATTTAACCCAAACTTTGCTCCTGGCCCTCCAGATCTACCAGGCTTTACCCTACTGGCTCATCAAAACCATCTGATTCTGCTTTCTATAAAAGATTCAACAGTATCATCAACATTGATTTGGACAGTACCTAGATAAGAACTATGACTTGTAACTGCTGCTGAAGTGTGAAAAACCCTAGTTTTGATATGCACAATGGTGCCCCTCAAGCATCTGAAAAAGTAAGCGCGTGCCAAGAGGCCTGAACAGGCAGAATTTACATTTTGTTTCCCAGGGAATCCTATTTGTGCAAAACCAGATCACGCCTTCACAGTTCCATCAAAGGTAGATTAAGTCGCTAGATCAGTTCTGATTTGCTGGCTGGACTGAGGACATAATAGCTGGAGTATTGTCCTTGATTGAGCCAGGCAACAATATGTTTTCCCAAAGAGCCTGGCTTTCAGTTGTCCCCCACTTTCTATAAAGCTGGGGATAAGTACTCAGGAGAAAATGACCAGGCACAGAGCAGAAAGAGGACGGCTTGCCTATAGACATTCAAGCCCAAGACTCAAAAGCTCTCTCCAGCTTTCCTCTCTGTAAGACCTCATTTAAGGAGGTACAGTGTAACTAGTTAGGCTGACTCTACTGATTTTATTTGGAATTGTGTGTGCATGTGTAGGTGATTGTGGACTTCCTCTGTTTTTCCTATATTTCTCCTTGCTCAAGATCATCCTTTTTAGATCTAATCTACAGAATTGGTTTAACCGGCTTTAGAAGGGAATTTCTCATTAAAACTTCCCCATGAGCAAAACTGCGTAACTATAGAGCTACTGCTGGTGTTTCAGGACTGGCACAAGGTCTGTTCAGTTCTTTATTCTAAGCTTTGGGCAGGAAAGGCTGAAGCGCCTTCTTCTCTCTTTTCCTAGAGCTAGACCGAAGGGAGAAATCCTAGACAGAAAGACTAGGAAGTCCCCAGCTAGACAGATGTGGGGTGGGAGGTGTTAGGGGGCTTAATCTGACTAGTGGCAACATCTCATTATCTTTTGCTGGGAACACCAGGAGGTAGGAATCTGTCAGACAGGTTTTTAAGTCTCCCCACCCCCATTAGTAACACTGAATTTACTTTTCCCCTCTTTTCTCCCCATCACATTTTACATCTGTGTTATATCTGAGATTATAATCCTGCAGAGATGGATGAGTTTTTATTACCGAATGTATGTGAGTTCTTTTGGGAGCCTTTTTCTGGCTGAAAAACAGGGCAAGAATGCCTGAGACAAATAAATCTGCCACACTTCTGGCATGTCACATCATAGCCAGTTTTCACAGCCAGCTGTGGAATCTCTGCATGAAAACTTGTCCTAATTTTAAAGCTGGGAAGGGAGGTTGCATCTTTACTGAGCAAATGACTCCCACAACTTCGATTCTACAACACAGAAATTGCTGAGTGGACAGGATTGACCAGACTTGCAGTTATACCATGTGCCCATCTTATGGGCTCTGAAGATGTACAGTTTTGCTTTCAATCACTCCCTACAGCGTGAGCACGGAGAAACTAATTTGAAGAGAGGGCTGCACAACAGGACACGACTTTGAAGGAAAAGGGAGATCTTTTGATCATTTGGTCACTGAAAGAAAAAGAAAGAGAAAATGGATTGGCAAATCATCAAAACTCAAAACTTCTGGCCAAGCCATGCAGAGCAAATTATGCAGCTGCAGGACTTTTGATGAGTCACTGGGCACCTCTAATAGTCTTACTGTACCGCACCCAGAGTCACTTTTTCATGAGATGGGCTGCCATATATATTTGATGAATGAATGAATGAATACCAAGACTACACAAACAGAGGATTCAGCCTTACAGAAATGAAGAGCAATCTTGCATCTATTAATAGATCTTAATTTTCTAACTGATGCAAAGAAATTGAAAATAACATTGCTCTGAAGCTGAACCCTGTTTTCCACTCATAAAAATATAACTTGCCTCCTTGGATCATAGCAAAAGTTCACCTAGTTCATCTGCTTTTGCCAAGGGATCGACTACCCTACGCTTCTGGGATGCTCAAAAGCAGTGCATGATGGAGAAAGCATTTTCTCGTTACAATTTGCTTTTTTTTTTTTAGCCATTCTGCAGCGCTAGAGCTCATGGGCATCCAGTGAAATTGACTGAAGACTCCGGATAGACACATTAATTGCCACTAGTTGTTACCACAGTGAACACAGCTTTAGAAAGGAATGAGTCCCACTTTGCCCCCAAAGAACATGCTTTGTGATGGTATTGGAACAAAGAGGACGTTTTGTATGCATTCCAAGTGAGCACGCACAGGACTTTCACAGGTATGTCTTTTTGCCAGGCTACTCCTGGTATCTACTACATCCGCACACAGAAATGTTGGAGGAGGTTGTGCTTCAATTGCTCAGAAGATTGCCTTCTTTTATTTTTATAATGTGTAACTGGGCTTTTCTTAAGGAACAAAGCTGGGAGTTGAGCCTCCTTCCTACTCTGACACTAACTTACGTAAATGGTGCTGGGCCACCCACTAGCAGACTGATTTGGAAGTGACAGTGTCTCTCTTTGGCAGGCAAGGCCACTTGCTGAGATTGGGGTAAATGTGATGAGCTCTTACGGTAGTCCAAAAATGGGGAAGAGAGCACCAGAGGTGGGGACCGGTTATTTCTTTCATGCCTGTTTGTGGGTTCCGCAGAGATATCTGGCTGACTGCCATCGAAGCAGAGTCCGAGAGTAAATGGAAGCTCAGCCTAACCAGCTAAGGCTTTTCCTATCTTCTTCTCATTCTACTGGCTCAGACAACGAAGGCAAAGCAGGGATATTATTTAAATCAAGTGACACTGGTTCTGATGATAATTTATTATGTTAGCCTGTCAAAATAAGAAATATTAAAGTAGTTAATAATCAGGATATACCTGCAATACAATACAATACAAGCTGTATTATTTCAAGAAAGATAAAACATGCCTAAGATGACCTGGCCAGCATCAAGGCCTTCTTGCCTAGTCTTATCTTCCCCCTCTTCCAAAGGTGGCTCTACCTGGGCTCCTTCTTGGTACTGCCCCTGTTGTAAGGTGTCCTCCTACAAGAAGCAAGAGGCCCAGTGCTCTGGCTGCCTGGAGTGGACATGCAGGCTCAAAATCAGGACCCAGCGTGATGCCAAAGAAGAAATGAAAGAACTTAACAACTGTTTTGCATAAACTAGACTGAATTATCCAGAGAGCACTCCTGAAGTCATGTTAGAATCTTCAGGCTTGTGGAATTCTACTTGGATATTTCCTCCAGAATCCCAAGGTCCATGGCACCAAGTCAACTTCAAAATAGTTACAGGGCAGAGAAAATATGACTGCCAAACTATCAGTCTGTGCAGGATTTTGTACAGAGTAAGGAAGACGACCTTGACAGAAATATGAAAGCTCTGTTGCCAAGGCAACAAAGGGTAAAACATATTTTAAGTCCACAACAGCCAGATATCATTTGGAAGCAACTCAGGTAGACACCTCCCTAATTCACTGAACTATAAGAAGGAGGAGGAGGTACAACATAATTAGACTTGCAAGATTGATGTCAGCCCCACTAGGCAGACCAGGCCAAGAAATCAACTCCTCAGGAAGGCTAAAATTACTTTTATTAAGATTGGCTAAAATAACAGAATCTTGCATACCTCCGTCAAGGTCCTTACTCTCTACAGATTTAGCCAGGTTCTAAGCATGTCAGCAGGTCACCATTGACCTGATTAACTGGCCCAGATTCCTGTTTTTTCATTTAGAATAAGTAAGTCTCTAGATGTGATTTTTTTCTATTATTGTACTTCTGTAGCTCATGTAAGAAGGAAGCTGGACCGGTCTTTCAAAGTTTTTTTGTTTTTTTTTTAATGAGTGAAGCTGCATTTGTAAGTGACATTTAAGGTGCTTTAGAAGTTTGAACCCCACATCCGTGCACCACCACTCTGATTCGTTTTGAATCAATACATTCTGTTTCCCCCAGTGGAAAGTGCTAAGTACTGCTGTTAAAAAATAATACATAAATCCATAATTTTAGTCTAGTTGTGATTAGGAACTAGCATTTCCATTCCCAAACAAAATATAAGGTATGACTGTGCTGATGTGAAGGAAATCCACTGCTGATAAATCCAAACTGCGTGTGTGTATGTGTGTGTATGCACGCACGTGTAAAAACCACACTGTGGCCATGACGACATAGATTATGTAGACTCAGCAAAGTTTCTAAATGTTTCTCTATCCCCACTGCTTCGGTGGGAGGCTAAGAGAGAGAACAGGGTAAGATAAACTCAGCTATATAGTCTAGTGCTGCTGTCCGGTCTCTTGGGGAAAAAGTTTGTTTAGGGAAATACAGCCAGATAAAAACCATTAAGTCTGTAGTTGAGAACTGCTTAGGAAAGGTGAAAGTGGGCAGAATTATAGGAATTAGAAAAAAAGAGGGAATGGGTATGGATAATTTTGATTACAGGTAGTCTTTGTTTAGCGACTATTCACAGTTACAAAGGTGATGAAACAGTAACTTTGTGACCAATCCTTGCATTTACAACCTTCGTGGGTCTGTAAAGCAAAGGAAAGATGAAGTAAGATCATAAGCACAGTTGCACTTTCACTTAGCGACCACTTTGCTTAACACCTGAGTTGCCAGTCCCAATTGTGGTCACTAAACGAGCACTACCTGTACAAAACAGCTAGAGAGGAAAGGGTTAATACCACCTTCCAACCATTTGCCACTTTAGCAGCCAGCTTTGCTGTTGCTCCCCTCAGCATTTTTCCTTAAAAAAAAATACGGAATATATATGAATCACCCCCTGTAGTTTGACATAAGTGGTTGGGGATAATGAGTTTAGTCCAATGTTTCTGGTGGGGACTCAGCTGGCGAAAATTACTACAGCAGTAGATACAAACACTTCTGTCTCATCCCATCTGGGACTTTTATCTCTGCTAATGGCCGGTTTGGTTTTCCAGGCAAAAAAGTCACTCAGCCACCCATTCGCCAGAGTTTTCTTATTAGCCCTAATCTCTCACTCAACTGCTCTGACAAGTCTTGTGTGCTACTAACTAAAATACAGCCTTTAATTTAAGCCCTGCATTATTGTCCATAGGAGTACCATTTCAATGTCCATCTTTAAACTTTGCAATGCATCTTTCTTATTTTTCCTCCATCTCTATGGTGTTGATTTGTTATATTTGGATCAAAGAACGTAGGAACAGAAGAGGCAAAATTCCAAGTGATCTTTCTAGGGGCAAAGATGCATATTGAAGTTGGGTTGTTATTTCTTCCTTGCCTGAATCCTAAAGCAGCTCCTGTGAATGCAGCCATAATCTTCAAGAGCGGTAGGCAACTTAGTTTCTTCCTGATGTTTTCAACTTCAGCTTCCAATTCAACAACATCTACCTAATGGTAAACAATGGTGGGAGGGATACAATACAAGAGTTGACTAACATCAAATTACCTACTTCTGATCTACCTGATTATGATCCCTCGTAAGACTGCAAACTGCTCTAATGCCTGAAATAAGATGCCTGGAATAAGATTCTGATTGCCAATTCAAGACTTCCTACCTTCTAATCTCAGATTCCATTTGGCTCATCATCCTAATCTCTACTCACCCTACTCACCCTCCCCTTTAATCCCAGATTCTTCACTTCTCATCTTTTATCTCCCTATCCTGGATTATGTGGGTATGGCAGAATAATACATTGGGTACCTCTAAACAGGCAAAAGGAAAGTTTGCCTACAAGATAGACATTGTTATTTTTCTAGTGCTGTCAAAGATAAAACTACTACCTGGAAGTAGTGAAACAAAAGCCCCAAAGTACTTCCAGAGAGAAATTAATAAGGAACTTCCATCCATACAAAAAGTAGAGAGATCAAGAAAGATGATACAAATTTTTATGTGAGCCGCATTAGACAAACAGGGCAAATCTACTGTATGCATCTTTATTCAGAAGGAAATCTCATTGAGTTCAAAGGGATTTCCTCCTACAAAAACATGTGTACGATTGCAGCCTGGAGGCTTTTGATAATACAGATCAGAGCAATCTTGTAGCAGTGGGGAGGGGGGAACTCAGTGGCAGATGCCATTCCCTAAGCAGTTCTCATGCCAGCCACAGAGAAAGAGATGGAGTTTGTGTGTGTGTGTGTGTGTGTGTGGCTTTTCACCTTTTCTCTTTTACTGTTGCCACTTTCCCCCTCCAATGGGTTCCGGTAGAAAGCAAAATGAGTATTTAGTTTGCGCACTTTTCCAAGAGCATGTTCAGAACATGAAGAGCTTTAGTTAAGAACGTAAGATCAAAAGAAGGCCAACTGGATGCATTTAGGAAGTTCACAAACCTTGACTGGAGGGCAAGAGCAATAGGAGGGGGTGAACGCTCTCAGTATTAGGAGCCATGGATAGCCTGATCTTCCAAGAACCATCTAAACTGCCTACTATTATCACAATTTCTGGCAGCAAATTCCATAGGTCAACTATGGAACTATGTCTCGTGTGAAAATGTATTTTCTTCTGACAGTCCTGCATCTCCCTGTATTTCATTTCAGTTGTTGAACAGAATTTATAACATTGTAAGAGATGGAGAAAATCTTCTCCTGATCCATGTTATCTGTGCCATATATTATTTTATATATCTCTATTCTGTCTCTTTTTACCTTCACTCCAATTGTTGTAGTTTTTCATCACAGGGGAACGGCCCCCAAAGCCTAACCTTTTGGGCTGCTTTTTCTAGCTCTAAGGCAGCATTTCTCAACCTTGGCAACTTTAAGATATGTGGACTTCAACTCCCAGAATTTCCCAGCCAGCCTTGGGAAGTTGAAGACTATACACCTTTAAGTTGTCAAGCTCGAGAAACACTGCTCTAAGGTGTGGTGACCAGAACTGTATACCAGCTCTATTCTAAGTGTGGTCTCTCCACAGACTTGTTTACAGGCATTATTATATCAGAAGTTCTATTTTCAATTCTCTTCCCAATATTTCCAAGCATAGAATTTGCCTTTGTTGCAGCAGCTGTTCACCCAGTGGACATTTTTGCAGCTGTCCACTCTGACTTCAAGGCCAGTCACCGCTGGCTCAGATCCCATTAATATAGAGGTGGAGGTGGCCGACATAATCACTGTTTACATTAAACTGCTTTTGCCGTTCTGAAGCCAATTCATCCAATCTGGATATATTCTTTTGGAGTTCTTCACAATCCCTTTTTTAAATTTATCATTTGCTCATTCCTAACTCCAGTAACAGTCCCAGCACCGATCCCTGAGCCATCCCACTAGGAATGTCTCATCACTATGAGAATTGCTTATGTATTCCTCCTCTCTGCTTCATTTTTTTTAACCACCTGCCAACATCTGTCCTCTTATCCCGTGGCAGCTGAATTTGCTTCCACCAGACATGCTATCAGAGAAGGAGGAAGAGATGTTCCCACTGCAGACAAGAAAGGACCTCTGGAGTGGACCTCTCTTTCCAAGGGTGAGTTTTCTTCAGTGCCTACCCAGAGGAAAGTTTATGGAGGAAGTCCCCTCCAGGACTGCCTCCTAATTGTTGTAGATATTTATTTTGCCTACAGAGTTCAAATCCATGCAGAACAATCTATGGCAAAGGATAGGTAAGGCTGCTGTTATTATTATCATCACAATCTATTCATCCAATGAATGTCACAGTTTTCAGACTGGGTATCTTCTGATGATTCAGGTTCTCACCAACAGCCTAGGAATCCTGGTGTTATTGTTGTAGTATCCAGGCATTTTTTCCCCCCAAAAATCAGGGGTGTAAAATCCAATCAATTAAAAACTTTCACATTTGGTTAATCCCTTTGATATGGCTCCAAGGGTTCCAGTTACTACCGGCATTATAATTGGCTTTTTCTTCCAAAGTCTTTTAACTTCAGTTTGCAAATCCCAATATTTTATGAATTGTTCCATTTGTTTTTCATCCATCTGACTATCTTCTGGTACTGCTACATCTAACAACACTTTTTTCATTTCAATAATAATAATGTCTGGTGTATTATTAAAACTAATCAACAAAAGAAAAATATCAATACATGCAACAGTATCAATGAACAACACTAGTTTCCAAATATTAACCATAATAAAAATAAAAAGAAGACAAGAAAAAAAAAAGGACCTGGAAAATTAAGTTATAAGCAAATGTTACCCATAATACTCCAAAGATAATAGGTGCAAGCATCTTCCTGAACTGACCAGGCTCCCTGCCCTGCCTGATACTAATTTTCTTACAATCATTTAATTAGTAATAAATCAATGGTAAGCTGATCAATTGCAAAGTGCCCAGCATGATCTTTATTGGGCCTTAAAGGCAGTCTTAAAAAAAGAAATAGAAATGATGGCAGCTGTAACCCACTGCTCTGTTTGAAGCATCTGAAGAAAGGTGTGTGTGTTTCCAGTGAGAACTGCTGGCTGAAATGGAAGTTTCTTCCACAATTATGTGAGCTGTGACCCACCGTTTATTTTAATTAATGGTCCTTATATGAATAATTCCTATGCTACATAATAAAGGTTTCAAAACAGCAGCCATAAATTGGGCCTGGCTGCACAAACAATAAACCTGCCCACATGTATGCTGTCTTGATTCCCCATCTGTCCAGTTCTGCTATTATTAGCACATCAAATGCAGCCCAGCTGGGTGCATTATAAGGTGACTAGATCTAGGCTTCAGCAATCTGGACGACCACTAGGTGATAGCAAAGAATTCTGTAATGATTATCCAGAGTTCTGTAAGCTAGATCTGCTAGCTTTAATACAGTGATCAAAATGTTGAGGTTGAGCACCGCAAGGTTCAATTCAGCTATTAAATATATGATGTTCCTAGTCAAGTTGCTGTTTCTCATCCTAACTAACTGCACTGAGATGGCTAAAATATTTTTACCCTTTTGAAGAGATAAAAATGAAGGAGAAAAAAAAAATAAACATAGCCTGACAAATATTTAATTAAGCCATTCTTTCATGTACCCTGAATGCAATAGAAGTTATTTTGAATAAACATCCACAGAACTGCCTTAAACATTTCCTGGGATTAAACTCTACTGAACACAAAGTGAGTTACTTTAGACAAACATTGTGCTGTAAATCTTCTCTGAAATACAGAACATTTGTGAAGATATTTGAGAGTCTATTGCCCTAATCCCAGTAGTAAAACTGTAGCATCATAAAATAGGAGGAGACCTTGTTGTAGGTTATCTAGCTTAACCCATATGTGATACTTACTACTCCTGTTGATAAGTAACGCTTACGTTCAAGTAAAATGTAGCCTCCTTTAACATAAAATTAGATTAAATCTAATTCTGTCTTCCTCTGGACAGCCAAAATGTATTTTGGTTGTGAGATTTCTTCCCACCTATGCATTTGCATAATACAATCTTCAAAGCTTCAGGGTGGATGGCACAATCTATTTATTAACTTCATGTAATCCCTATTGGGCTGGATGCTGTTTTTTGTGGCTCCTACTTCTACTCCCAACCCTTGGCTTCCAGGCAATTCCAGGATTCCGTGGAAGCCAAGGGTTGGGAGTGGCAGTAGGAGCCACAGAAAACAGGGTCCAGATGCCAACTAGAGGATTAGAAATCCTTTCTTGATCCAGCAGATTTATCCTTGGTAGGTAAGCTACTACTTCTACTGAACTGGTTTTAACTGGGGGAAGGGGAGACTTTCTCTTTGGCAACACAGAAAAGTCTTTTGCTTTTGAGCTTGACAAGAATCACCCCCAAATAACGATTGGTCTTATCTATCACATACATGAAACAGAGAATGAGTCTGAGAAGAGATGGTTGGACATCATTCCCTAAAGGGAACTGCTCCTTAATCCTACATCCTTCCAGCACTAGTCTTGATCTTCATCTCTCTTTCTTTCTGCCAAGGAGGAGGAATTTAATTCATTAATGTCAGCCTCTATGTTCTGCAATGAGACCCCGTGGAGCACAATTTATTTGCAGTCTCTCTCTCTCACACACAGCACACTTTATGGATATTCAGAAAACTAAATCTACTCCTTCAACGTGCAAACCCAACTGCTGGTTTTCTGCATTAGGAGAATGGAACTTGAGAAATACTAATTAGATCAAAAAACAAAATCCAGAATCCATATTTCCATAATAGTTAGAGAAACCCATGAGTCAAGAGGGACTTCCGGGGAAGAAATAGCTAAAAGCAGAGCCGACAACCACAGCAGAATGAAGTAGAACGGCTCTTTGTAATTTCTCTCTGGACAAGGAGAGGACTTGAGATCGCCACAAGTGCTCCATACAGTTGTTCCTCACAAGGAGACCTCAAGACAACGGTCTCTGGCAGGTTTAGAGTTGATGAGGGAATAGCCATTTTTTTGCTCAAACCATGGTCGGTGCCTTCAAAAGGGCATTGGGTTCACATACTTCCTTTTCTAATCGCTTTTGAAAATTGTTAACTGCTTTTCAGCTATTAAGAACCTTTGGATTGACAGGTTTTACAGTACTGGGTTAGTTTCCTTCAATACTTAGCAAAAGAAATTTTAAATACAAGTTTCAGGACTTTTTTTTGGGAATAAACAGCAAAAGGGTGATTAGAACTTTGATTTTGGAAAGTTACAAACAGACTAAGGGTCCAGATGGATTTGAAATAAGATTTTGGAATTAATTATAAGAATCCTTCCCGTGGGAACATGCTTTTGTTTGGAATTCTTTAAAAAAAAATGATAGGATGAGACTTTGAAGGTTGGACACTAGTGGAAACCAGAAGGAACTAAAGATTACAATTAAAGGAGAAGAACGCTTAAAATTAACTTACTAATACAGAATGGAGCAAAATACTTTAATACTGGATGTACTGAAAGATATTTGTGAACAATGAACCTAGGAGTTAATTTTAAGAGTGTCTGCCTCTATAGACAGACTGTGTTTAAAAGATGTTATGGAAAAGGAACAAGTTTTACCAGACAAGACTGAGACTGATCTGAAAGTGGATTTAAAAATGACAGGCTACAAAAATGATACGGAAAAAGATGCTACACTGAACATACAGATGAAACCAGCTGATGCCTTAATAATTAAAAGGGATATACAAATAACAAATCAAAAGAGTGACCTGGATAACTTTCCTATATTGGATTTACAAAAGAGATTTGTTAAAGCTTTGAAGAATGTTGTGAGAAAGGACAAAGAAAAAATGAAATCAAGTTATAGGACATCATTTGAAGGGACTAAAGATCAAGACTGTTAAAAGTAAAAGGAAGGAATATAAAGTTGATTTATTTGATCAAGATTAAAATAGATATGTTATCTCTGGTAACCCTTAATGGACTTTTGCTGATCAGGACTAAATAACTTTAAGGATTTGTTTATAGATAAAAGATGGAATATGGGAAGAACAGATCATTCGTTGTATTTAAGAAAAGGTGATAAGTTGTTTATACTTGTAATGAAGGGGGAAGTCATTTCTTTATATATTTCTTTTTTTTCTTTACTATATTCTTATTTTTTCTTTATTTTCTATTTTTCTTTATTTTTTTCATTTCTGTACTTTCTATTTTTTTTTAGTTTGTATTTGTTTTTATCTTTTTAATTGTAACTTTTAATAAAATTACTATTAAAAAAAAGAAGGAAACAATAAAAAGGATAGGGGAGTGGGTGGGGAGAAGAATCCAGGATCTGGAGACTTTTATAGCTAACAGCTCCTGACAGAGCAATGAACAACACAACCAGCCTACGAAAAACAAGGAAATACTTATCTAGTACCTTTTAAACCCATCTAAGCCATGTAGCCATCAGAGTACCTTGTAGCAACAAAGGCCATTAACCTCCTTGTGTGAAGCACTACTTCTTCTGTCTTGAATCTCCAGGCAACTAATCAGTTTCACTGATGACCCCAGGTATTCCTTGCACAAAGGCGCAGGAAGAAAACCTTCCCTTTGCACACTTTCTCCATACCAAGCATCATCACTGTGTAAACCACGATAGTATCTGTTAGATGATTATTGCCTTTTTTAAACTAGGAAAAAGCTCCCTTATACAGCATCAGGTCCTAACTCCCTCTGACCTGTTGCATGGACAGGGTGTGGCTCTTAGGATTTCAAGCATGAGTCTTTCCCAGTCCAGGCAGGACACACTGTACGAAGTCCTGAGGTTTAAGGCCCTTCCCTGGTTAAAGAGCTCCAAAAGTTTCAGTCTTTGCTTTCAAGGCCCCAGCCATCTTGGTTCCCTCCTCTCCTCTCCTCTCCTCTCCTCTCCTCTCCTCTCTACATCCTTTCAAAATATGGGGATTGGGGATGTCTGCAGCATTGCCAGTGCTGCTGTGCTGTAGATTTGGTTAAAGGCAGTCAGATGTTTCTTTAATCTCTTTCCTCACAATTGCTCACACAGATGGACTTTTTTCGCAGCCGCCTTTGCACTGTGGTCACTGAGTTACCCACCATGGCCCAAGGCCTCTTTCCAAATAACCTAACAATTCAAATGCTGTTGATATATATGTAAAGTGAGGATGTTTGATCCAACATACCAGCCACACCTTCCCTTTGCTTAGACTGCCCAACCTCTATCATTTGACTGGGCTTGGTCCCTGTAGGACTTACTTCAAACTGGGCTGGTACTGGCGAGCTTTGTTTACATCTGGAGTAAGCAATATTTTGAACTAAATCAATGTTTCACAGTAGTTTTGGGTTGACCAGCTCAGTTGCAGAGACGTGGGTATGTTTGTCCTCAGGATCCATACTGGAAAGGTTCTTTTTTCTAACATGGGAACAGCAGCAGGGAGAGATATACGTAGATGCCTGGTGGGATCTGAAGTATGCCTGACCACAAAGAATAAATGGAATGGGCAAATAGACTTAGCAGAAAAAATTTCTTTGCAAAATATTTCCTTTCTGTTCCCCTTAATTTTGGCCCGGTGTTCTGCTACATTGAGCAGGCAATGTTAAGACTGCAGAGACTCACGGCACCCATTTTACCTTTCAAGTCTCACCTCCCAAGGGAGCAACAGAGTCATGGTGAGTCACTGGAATTCAAGGGGTGAAATGGATGCTTTAAGCCTCTACAAAACTTAAGATACCCATTTTGTCTTTAACATCTCCCCAATCTCCCAAAAAAGCAAAAGGGGAAAGAGAAACTAGCAGCCACAAGTGGTCCACCCTTGTTCTTACTTCTCAATACAATCAGCAGAGTGCAAATGGCCCACTTTCAACGTTGTTTAGACTGCATTTCACCCTGTCTTTTCCGAGCCCAGCTGGGTTCTATCAGCTGGCAGAGAATGAACCCAGGATCTCTCAATGCTTTCAAATTCCAGCTTCCGCTGGGATCCGGGCCTCGTTTGTTGCGTCTCCAAGCTGAATGGCCCTGGGGTTTATGAACCATGGACAAAACAGAGTGAAGAGCTCTGCTTCTGAGAGGAGGATTTTTTAGGAAAAATCTGCTCTGTTCCAAATCAGTGCATGAGGGCAGCATTTGCTCTCCACCACACAGCAACCCACCAGCTTGAAGCCAAAGGAGATGAGAAGTCAGATCTATAAACAAGGATATTTCTGCAGAATTCTGAGGCAGCAGCACAACAGCTGGATCCCAGTTTCAAATGTTAACACAATCACAAGATCCTGCTTCTCTCCCAACTTCTCATCTTGGTTTCATCTCTTAATTTACCCCTTTATTGGCCTTCAAGAGCTGAGCAAAAAGGAGCTTTATTCTCATGCCGCACCACTCACATAGTCTCTGTGACCCACACTTCACCCTGGCCGCTAATCTTCCCCAATTCTGGGAATGCAAGACAAAGGGGGTGGCTTGGAAACTGCCTTGAAACTCCAACTGGCTTGCTGTATGTGGACTGGCTGTGAGCTCAAAACCACATTTTTACATAGTACTCTGTGCGTGCTCCGTGACTGAGCTTCATCAGCAAAAACAACCCAAGGCTCAGCTCAAGAACTGAGAGCCACAATTAAGACGTCAGGTGATTAAGCACTTCATTAGATATCACATCACTGAATTCTGTGCCATGACACATGTGGATGGCCAATGATATACATGGCTTTAAAAGAGGATTAAATAAAATATAGAGAACAGATGGCTCTTTAGGCACAAAAGCTCAGAGGAATTTCCAGGGTCAAATCTGCGGGGAGGGGTTTTTATATCATTTAAACAGCCCTTCTCAGATAGGTGACATCCTTGCTTGAATTGCCAAGAGCAAATCAAGATGGGTACAGCTTTCCACCCGATCCCTCCCTTGGTATCTCCCTTGTCTCAGGGCCCCTCCAGATGACTCTGAGAAAGGAAAGGTAGTAGCTGTTCCAAATCGGCAGTGAAAACCCTCTCCGTGAAAACTGGACCTACAAGTCCCTCTCTGAACAAAGATGCCCTCCACACATTATCTGGGTCATGGGACCCTTCTTGGCATCCTTGAGAGGGAGATGTGCTGGCAATTCTTCTGCAGGTGGGAGCTGCCCTGCTATCAGCAACACTGATCCAGAGCATCTCCCGCACCATGAACATCTGCCTGGTACTCCTTTCCCTGAGCTGTGCCCCCATTCTCTGTCATGCCACCAGATCATGGTGGTTGCTCTCATTTGCCTCAAAGCAGGGAGCTATTATTAGACCCAATTTGGAACAATTAGAATCAGGCTTTGTTATTGATAGATTCTGGGCTTTGCTAGATGCATGCTTGGCCTGCCCAGATCAGCTCAATCCAGATCATCAGGATAAAAAGCAGCCTGGCATAGGAGCTAGGCATGTGCTCCAAATTACTCCCACCCTGCTCCAATTATGCAGCCACAAAATAAAAGAAAAGCTCCCTGGTGCTTGGCACACAGGGCTGGCCGTGCTGGAAGACGAGTCCACTAGTGAGCATGGTGCCTTTGCTGGGAAGGTGAGCCACTCGCATCTGACCACCTCTGCTGCTGAGCTTGAGGACCACTTCTTCCATTAGAAGCATAACTCTGGTTTCACCCTGCTAATGCTACAGCCAATAAGTCAGATAGGAGAGGATGCTGCAATCCAGGGAATAAAGGAGTTAAACCTTTAAATGGAGAGAGAAGCTGGGATTCAAACTAGTAAGGCAGATGTCAGCTATTAAAAGGCGACTTTTCATAGCAATTCAGAAGAGGGAAAGCCAGCACAGTTTCCAGATTCACCTTCCATCTCTCAGCGGCACAAGGTCACCTGCTAAAATTCTCCTTTTTACATAACTGTTAAAGATGTGTGACTCCATTTTCTTCTGCAGCAGTGCATCCTGGCTTATAGCTTAACCGGATGCTGAAACTAGTGCTAGGATTGCTGTCTTTTTGTTTTTAAACCAGCTCTGTTCATTTATCTTAACAGCAACCTGACACTGCTGAGGCTTTCATAGAATCACAGTATTGGAAGGGACAATTTAAGTCCCTGATGACCGGGGGTGGGGGTGGGGGGGACACTTTGCAGATCAAGCTTTAATCAGAGGTGTAAGGACAGACCCAGATTTTAGAAAGTAAAATGAAGTCTGGCTGTATCTGTGGAAAGGTTAGGAAGTGGTGACCATACTGGAAGCTGAATTTCAGCAATAATTGGAGGGTCTCAGATTCTCCATTCCTTGCCCTAGTTTCCTCTCCTCCCTTGAAACAACTTCATGGCTGTGTTTGCAGAGGAAAACAAAGGGTTTGGCTTGGTGCAGCCTCTAGATTCCAGACATTCCCTAGCGTTCATTTGTTTCAATTAGCCTCTTATCCTGTATACATTAAAGGGGATGTGTATGTATATTAGAGAGAGGGGAATGATTGTTTGTGCGCGTGTGCGTGCGCGTGCAAAACATGGACTCCTTGTGTGCCCAAAGGACAGAACTAGCAAGCCTGCCAATCTACATATGGTTCTTATTCATGCACAGGCATAAAGAGGACTCCCACCTTTCTAGTCCCCATCTGCCCATTTTCCCCAGAAAGGGAGAACGTGGGAGAAATGAACAAAAGCTGAAATACAAGACTTCCGGTCCCAACCACAGCCCTTTCTTCCACGATCTCTCTCTCAAAGTCACTATACAGACACCAGTTCAGGGTTAGAAGTGGAAGAAGAAAAACAGCACTGGCAGAGTATAGGGAGTGCCGTATGGAATATATAAAACATAATGTCTGAGCCTAATGCAGTCTCCTGAGATCCCCGACTTTCAATTTAAAAAGTTTCTAGTTTGGTTGTGGAAATACCCTTGAAATTTTAAATGCCGTTCTCAGTCTTAATTCTAAAAAAACAGAAGGAATATGATCAGGGTTTCTTGTAGCTGAAACACAGAGTTACAGTATTCCACTCTAAACCCTACCCCTTCCCTGTGGATCTAGCACTGATCTTACAGTATACACATTTATGCAATTTATTTAGCAATTTGTTGTTCTGGACACATGCTGAGAACATATAAGCTAATTTGACTAACTGTTTTCAGTTAAATACTTCCATAACAATATTAATGTTCAAAAGTGCCTGTTCAACCCTAATTGTGTGTGTGTGTGTGTGTGTGTGTGTGTGTGTATGGGTACAACCACACTAATGGCTAAGTAAATCACAGCAATTCTTTTCTGACAGACTGGAAAAACCCAAATAACATTTTGCAAAACTTTACCCTGGTAGGATTCTGATGCTTTTAACTCCTTTAACTTCATTTGACTTTTAACTTTCTACTAGACTTGTTCCTGTGCCTTTGAACTTGCTTCAGGGTAGGCCAAACTTGAATAGAGGAAGCTTTTTCATCACTTCATTTCTATACCAGAAAAGCTCCAGGAACACTGCGAGTTATCCCTGTCACCAAACTGGTTCACTAAGGAGACCGGCCCTGAACTTATCAAGCTCAGTAGTTGGGCTTTGCTTTTTAACAGCATTTGTGCTAGCTGAAATTAGTCAGCTGAAATTAGTCCAACCCGGCAATAAAACCAAGAGAAAATATTTATCTTCTTGATTATTATGCAACAAACAAATAAACCTAAGAATTGGCTGCTGAAGACACTAGCTAAACATACATGTTAGCAACCTCCCACTGAAACCAGTGCAGTTTAAGCTAGTTGCAAACTCACTCCACTGCTTTCGATGCACGGAAAGTACAATTCTAGGCATGTTTATTCACTCACAGAATCACGGAGTTGGAAAGGCCATTTAGATTGAGTCCCACCTCCGGCCCAACACAGGAATCCAAAATAAAACAAGCCCAACATATTGTCATATAACCTCTGTTATATCCAACGGAGGACAGTTTGCCACCACTCTGAGTAACTGGTTTCATTGTCAAACTGCATTGTTGGGCTCCCCCACCCCAATGAGCAATTGGAATTTGCCTTCTTGTAATGTAAACTCGTTATTTCACGTTCCGCACTCTGGAACAGGCCTACTTCTGCACAATCGACAACAAACACTTTTGGGTATTTGAAGAGGGCTATTCTATTCCCTCATGGAGAAAATCCATCTACGCGGTCACTAGGCGCTGAAAAGGACTCCTTTTCCTTGGAGTCCCTTGATCACTCTGCTCACTCTTTCCGAACCCGTTCAAGTTTGTGTGAATGCTTTTTAAAATAAGATGCCTACAACTGGACACAATCTGTAAAATGGTAGTCTGAACAGCAGAATAAAGTGGAACTATTACTCTGTTACTTTCAGGCTATACTTCTGTTGAGGTAGGTTACAGATGGAGTTGCCTTCTTTTTTTGGCAGCTACATTACACCACTGACTCATATTCAGTGTGCAAGCAACTACTTTTCCAAGATCTTTTTTATAGAGAGCAAAGAAGAGAAAACCTGTAGAGCAGTGTTCCTCAACCTTGGCAACTTTAAGATGTGTGAACTTCAACTCCCAGCATTCCCCAGCCAGCCATACATCCACACATCTTAAAGTTGTCAAGGTTGAGGAACACTGCTGTAGAGCATGGAATTTTTTCCCCAACCCCTTAATATCAGCTCCACTTTGGATGAGAATGGAGCAAATGACAGGCTTAGAAAGGAAAACTCAGCAACATTCTGGGCCACTGCCCTTCTGTCTCTTCCATAGGGGGATTTTTTCCTGGATTTTTCCCCCTGTAATCCCTAATCTGACCACATACATTTTTGAACTCAGTCTTTCTTTTGCCAGTTTCTCTTCCCCATACACACCAAATTTAGTCCCACTGTGTTCAGTTTTGGGAGACTTATGCTGCTGACTGATAGAGAGATGGACAGAATCCAAGCCCTTTTATATAATGTTTTTCAAAATGTTGTTGGATTGGAAAAAAATATATATATAAATTCCTCCCTATAATCAGTGCATTTAATTTTTGTTTCCTAAGTGAAGTACTTTGCAATTGTCTCTGATAAATTGCATTCCATTTCAGTCCATTTTTCTAACCAATCAAGAAAGCTTTTAATTTCTTTCTGTGTTCCATGGTATTAGATATCCAACCCAATTCTGTGTTATCTGCAAATTTGATAAGCATTCCCTCCACCTTTTCATCCAAGTCATTAATAAACATATTGATGACAACCCCAGATCTAAGCTTCCATGATGGTCAGTGGCTTCTTTAGGAAAGAATGTGTAAGACAGCAGCTAGCTTAATCATACAGCTCCCTTTGATCTATGTGAGCACACAGCTTCAGGCTCTTGCTAAACCTTTCTCCTTCTCTTGGTACAACACCAAATGTAACTCACTGTCATTTTCATGGACATCCTAACGTAAGAGCTTCTCTTACTTTCAGGGAAGTTTGGATGCAGCTTTTGGGATAGGAAGAGGGAATTACTGATGTTTAGCAGAGAATGACCAGCTCTCTGAATTGTATGTGGCACTTCACAATAAATGAAAGGGCAAATCCTCCACCCCAAAGTGGCTTGTAATCTAGAAGCCACACAAATGAGACAACAGTGGGATTGCAGGAGGCAGTTGGTGGCAATGACAAACAAAGGGGCCAGAGATTGCAGTTACATGGACTTAGATTTAATTGCAGGGTGGATCTGGCAATGAGAGAAGTGGGCTAATGGCTTCTTATAACATTTTAAAGCAGAATAGCTGAGACAGCGTATAAAAACAGGAGTTGCGTACATACTAGGGGGTTACATGCATAGAGTGTGGCACTGGTTTTACTGGGAGCAATCCCGGGGGTCCAAGGGCACAGTGTGTGAAACATCTCAAACGAAAGAGAGAACACAAAGAGAACACAGCTTTGGAAACCTGCCTGCCTGGAGCTGTTATGACATCACCCCCAGCCCAGCCTCACCAGAAGAGACATGAGAACACTTCTGGGGAGTGTTGGGCACTCTGGGTAAAATACACCCTTTTATTGTGCATCACTCTTCTCATTGGTTTCTAGCCTTCCCCATCTGCCAAGTCTGAATCCTCAATGAAAAACACAGGGTCTCTTGCATAACCGAGGGAGGGGAAAGCCCATCAGGTTCTGAGGTCATTGATGGCCGGGAACCAGCAACCCTGAATAACTCTCCCTACAGATTCTTCACCTCAAGACAACAGTGTCTTTGCCAAGTGTTTCCTAGAACTTATCATTCCAATGAGGAGCAGGCGGCTGCCTTGGACTCCACACAGATGTAAGAAGCACCTTGCAAAAAGGGAAAACAAGAGCCATTCACCCAATAAACAGCTGCACTGCAGCTATCTTAAACAAGGGTTTGAGGCAGTTCCGAACCTACCTTACAACTGGTTTAAAATACATACTGTGAGAAGGACAAAAAATGCAGTCTGCAGCACAAATAAGGTCTGTTCTGTGCGTGCAAATGAAGTCCAATGAACTCATTATGTAATTGTTTACTAGGAATAAGGCTCCCCCCTCTCCCCCCCCCCCCCAATAATCTAGGAAGGTCACAAACTAAAACAAGGGCAATTGTTCAACTTAGTCACACATCTCACACTCACTCATGTCCTTCTCATCTCATGTATGGACTATTGTAACGCAATTTACATGGGGCTGCCATTGAAGACAGACTAGAAGTTACAGCTGGTCCAGAATTTAGTGGCATGAGTCATAAAGAGCATCCCTCAGTGGGCCATGTAACACCTCTGCTACGTGAGCTGCAGTGGTTAGTAGTGAACTTCCTGGTGCAATTCAAAGTGCTGCTCATCGCCTACCAAGCCCGCATGGCATAGGACCTGGATATTTGAGGGACTTTCTCTAATTGTTTCTAACCATCCTATAAGATCCAATGAGCTTGGCATGTTTCAGGTCCCATCTACTAAGCACTGCAACCTTAAGGGATCCAGGGGGTTCGCCTTCTCTGTTGCAGTGCCTGCCCTTTGGAGCAGCATCTCCCCAAGATCCAGACAATGGCAACCCTGCTGTCCCTCGGGAAGCCCTGGCTGTTTCCCCAGGCTCTGAGCTAGGATGGGGTGTGTTATCTGCTATGGAGATTGTGCCAAGCTATGTTAACTGATTCATTTTCTCCTCCCCTCACATGACTCTTTTTGGGTGTGTGGTTTTGGGTGTTTTCTCTATTTTAATCTCGTACATCTGCCCAGTCACTGGTGAGTGGACAACTCAGGAAAACAAACAAATACATTTCTAGCCTGTCTTCCCTCAAAGCAGTGTAAATGATTCCCCTTAGCTCTGTAAGGTAGATTAGGCTAGCCCTACTGAGTTTGATGGCCAGGTAAGGATTTCCAGTCCTAATCTGATCCTCAAATCCAGCTTTCCCTGAGCTGTTGCCATCCAGCTGGGAGGGACTCCAACCCCCACTGTTATCAACCATTATGGCCATGGGCTTTTATCAGTAAAACACGTGTAACAGAAAATGAGGAGACCTTTGCTGGACCAAACAGTGGGAGGGAGCTCATGTTAATTCTCTGCAAAATTTCATTGGGGACAGAGAAATGCACAACCATGCATAAGAGACAGCTGGCACTCTTTTACAAGAGGGATGCTGGACTTGCAGGACTGCATCCCTGGACTAAACAAGTATCAGATTCCTTCCTTGTGCTCAAAATAGGAAACAGATCAGAGAGGCAGATTAGGTTAGTCTGATGTCATCAAATGGCCCCTATGCTCCTCAACAGAGCTGGGCAACCAAAGGCTGCACAATCTTGCAGGACTGCTCATTGAAATTTAGGAGTGAAAATTGTTTGTGTGATTCCCTGTTGTTTTCTGGTGGAAAACCGAAGAAATAAGTCGTGGTCAGCTAAAATGCAATTCCCTGCTCCAGAAGCCTCTTATTTCTGTGACACTATGACATCGCCCCCTTTTCTTCTCCAGCTGTTGAAAATCATTGTAACACAAAGCAACTCTCCCTAGGACAAGATTGCCTGCTATGGTTCTAGAAGTACAGATGGAAGCACAGGTTGCTTCCAGCACGGGAATCGAATGCACTGAAAACACACAAACTCAAACCATGACACACAGGCTGCATGTCTTCATCCTGCACAGCAATGCTTTTGATCCAGGAAGAGCTCAATGTTGACAGCAAGGCCTTACTCTTAGAAAGAAACAGAAATGAACTCTCTGTTCAATGACCCACATTCATACCATCCTTTATCTATAAGACAGACTCACCCTGAAGTGTTTGAAATATCACGGTGTTTGAGTTCTCTATTTCGATTATTTCAAGACACGGACACAACCACGCAGGGCATCCAATCCATGATCTGAACTCTGACTATCGTGTGTCAGCCTGCATTCATTTCTTGCTCATCTGCATAGCTGCAGAGTTAGCAGACTTCCAGTTCTCTCAAAAGGGAAGGCATGCATTTTATAAGAAGCTACCTTATGACAGATCAGATTATTGATTGATTTAGCCCAGGATCATCTGTTCTGATTGGCAGGGGCCCTTCAGCATCTCTGGAAGAGGTCTTTCCCATTACGTTTTGTCTGATCCTTTTTTAACCAAAGGTGGCTGGGGCAGAACCTGAAACCTTTGGTTTTCAATGTTAGGATTCCTTGCTCAAATACCTGAGGGACATTTCATGAACTTCGGGTTGCCCACTATATATAGACAAACACTACCTGTTTCACTGTGTCAGTGAAACAGAATTGCACCCAAAGGCAAAATTTAACTGTCATTTTAAAATCTGGATTATGAAACTTAATTTTTTAAAAAACAAAAGTCCTGAAGCTTTTTAAGGCATTCAAATACAAGAAATGTTGGAAAGCCAATTCTTCACAGAGAGAAAAATCCGAAGGCCTTCTTGGGTTTACTCACTGGTGGTGTTCAGGAGTTTGGGAAAAAAATCTTTTTTTAGGCAGGCATTTATGGCTCCAGCTCTGCCTGAATTGCTGCTGTGAATGGATTGGCCTTAATTAGTTGTTTCATGTGTCTCCAATATTCTGGCTCTATTTTGCATATTTTAACTAGTTTTGTAAACCACTGGAGAAAACAACACGCACACATAAAGAGAGAAGAATGAGGACTAAGGTGAGGTATCACATACCATGGTAGTTACTTAAATTAAAAAAGCTCCTTTATTTTCTCACTTGGCAGTTGTTTTGCTCCACACATCTGGAGCTGCCACTGATGACATGATAATCTGGGATGTGCTCTCTGACAGAACTTTAGGATTGGAAGAGACTTTAGAGCGCATCTTGACCAGCTTTTCCCAATCTAGGTGACTCTCCAATGTACAAACTTCAACTCTGAGAATTCTCGGCACTGGCCATGAGAGCCAGGGAATTCTGGGAGTTGAAATCCACTCACCTGGAAGGGGCCAAGGTTGGAGAAAGCTGATTTAGTCCAACTCAGCTCCAGGCAGGATCCACAATTGTAGCATTCCTCATAGCTGGCTAGCTCCACCTATGTACCTTCAGCAATGGACAGTCTGTTTAACTGTCAGAAAGCTCTCTCCAGTAGGATATTTCTCCTGATATCTTTTGTTTTCTATGCCTTTTCCAAGGCACGGTGGTCATAATTTGCAGGTCACTTATTCTAAGTCTACCTTTTACCATTCAGAATTGTTCTGAGACTAATCCCCTAATCTTTGGCCTGTTTCTGGGCTAAAGGGCACAATCATTTTGAAATACATTTTAAAAGCGCTCCCCCAGCAAAGGAAAGATGGGCAAATTTACCCAACCATAATTTCCTCACCAAGTTATGAGTTCAACTCTTAAAACCAGGCCAAAGTTGCCAGATCTTACAGGATTTTTGAAATAATGAATGTAAATTAGCGGTATTTAGCACTAAAATAAAGTGATCTGAGAATCCATCATCTTATTCTCCAACTGGAAACTTGAATATGAGCTCCTGCCATACATTCCAGTATCATTTCTGGAAACAGCGCTGCGTAGAAAGAAGAAAAAAACTTCCTTTCTTTGTGACCCATTAGGGTAGCCATATGTATATTTTCCCTACATGGTCCCTGGACACAATGTTACATGATCACACAGCACCATTTTCAAGAATGTACTGTATTTCTAGCTTTCCCTGAGGTATTCTTACTTTTGCTTTGGAAAAAAATTAAAAAGGATACAATCAACTCCATTTTCATACCTTTCCTACAGACAAAGTGCTTTTTTACAGACTGTAGAAAGCAACAATAAACAATCAAAATTCAGTTAACTTGTTCTGGATAACTAAGCTTGAATTCAGTCTAAATCAGAGGCTGTTTTATTACTTATATTGTCATGATTAATAAAATCATCTAGTTTCATGTTTTTAGCAGTATCACTACTTAAAAGTAACCATGTTTACTAGACTGTGAATTTAAAGGACCAGGACATGATTTCATTTCTTCTAGCCTGAAGAATAAATGGCCTGGTTAAGTCACTCCGAGCAGTAATGATCACTCATGCAGTGATGGGAGGCAGATTAAACTTCCATTTAAAATAATTCTACATTTACAGGGCCATCGACTTCTGGATATACTTAATTTCAGCTCCTGCATTGTTGCTCTTTTCAAAATGGGCTTTTTTTTTTTTAACTTTTAAGCTTGTCTCCTAAAGTAGGAGCATGTAGGCAAGTATATATTTTATTTACATAAGGCTGGGCCAGATTCCTGAGAAATACTTCAAAAGCCCATCTCCCTTTTTAAAGCCACTTCTCCTGAATCTCCCTCTGGGCAGTGTCACTGGATGACCTCAGGTCCTAACATGATGAGAGAAAAACTGTCCTTTACCCACAGTATTCAGAGCACACATAATTTTACAATACTCCCTCAAAGCTTCTCTTAAATTGCATTTCCTTGAATGAAAAAGCTCCAAATTTAGAACTTCCCTTGCAGATAAGCTCTAGTGGCTTGATTATTTTGGTTCCACTTTTTGTCACCTTGACTGATTATGTGCCATCAAGTTTGCGTCGACTCTTAGCAATCACATTTCTTGCCTCAACACAAAAAAACCTTTTTGTGATGACGGAAAATTGTGTAAGGTGTTGTTACACAGTTCAATTTTCTAATCTTTCTGTAATAGTTCCCAATATAGAATATGCCTTTTTTGCAGTTGTTATTCTCAGAATACTTCATCAAGTGATGCCTCAGATTTTGCCTATTGATTCACTGCAATCATTTATAGTTTTAAAGCTGTATATAGCTTATATACAGGATAATACAGGTAGTCCTCATTTAGTGACTGCCTCATTTAGCAACCATTCAGTTACGACAGTGATGAAAAAGTAACGTTATGACCAATCCTCCCATTTATGACCTTCATAGGTCAGTAAAAGATCATAAAATTGTGATGTTTCACTTAGCAACTGCTTCACTTAGTGTCTGAGTTGCCAGTCCCAATTTGATTGCTGAATGAGGACTACCTGTATACAACAGAGAAAAGGTGCAAGATCTCACTCCATTCTTGGAAAAGGCTCTGATATTTTAAAAAGCCTTACGTGGAACGACACACTTCCTCTAATCCTTGGCTGTTCACACAACAGCTTGCCTCACATTTATAAAGGCAGCTGTTAGTCCTAATGAGTGGGTTTTATTTATTCCCCCCTCCCTCATCTCCCCTTCTCCTTCATCCCCCTGCCCCCAAAGCTACCAGATTGGATATGCAGCTTAGCTGCAGTCCTGTGGAGGCTACAGCATCAGAGATGTACAGAGGCCAGATGAGGCTAGTCACTCTCTTTCAAGTCACCAAAATCCCCCTTCTGCAGCTGGGAGGCAGAGTTCTCCGGGCAAGCGTGCTGGCTACAGCCCCAGCTCCATTTCCATCAGCCATTGGAGCTGTAATCAATGTTTAATTAGATGCGATTTAATTACCCGCTTGCTCAGCGGTCACTCGCACCGAGAAGACAGCTCAAGTTCCCAGCATCAGGAGGATAGGCACAACGTCAAAGACAGGATGTAAGATCTAACCTTCCCCCCCACTCCCCGCCCACTCCTTTAGCACAAAGGTTTCACCCTCAACCCTGTAATTGCTGCAAAATACAGCTAAGGTCTTACTGAACTCTGTAATTGAAGCAGAATGCAGGTAGTGCCCAGAGCCCTGTATTTCTTTCCTAGCCAGCATTATCAATGTTTGTTTAGCTTCCCCAGAACTGGCTCCACTGCAGAAGGGGAAAGGCTCATCATCTCTCCTGCCAAGCGAAGAGAACAGGCACATAGGGCTGGACTGAGAAATGCCCTCTTCTTATGCTCTGGCCTGGGAATACCTCTTCATTTTCCTAAAACCCAAAAGAAGCCAGTTCTAGAACTTCGAAGCATAACTTCTGGAGTACATTCTGGGGCAACAGATTCACAGAGAAGTCATGAAAGTTGGTTCAACATTTTTGGAGAATACAGAATCTCTCTCAGACACACACACACACACCGTGTTCCTCAGGAAGCCCTAGAATTCTAGGGAGAACTTGAAACGAAAAAGGAAGAAGTTTAGTACCTGTGCGGTCAGAATCACTCTCCCCAGTGCTGGAGGATGGACTGCCTGCAGATCCTGGCTTGTCTCCCTCACGGGGCCCCGATTCCTTCTGCCGCGTTCTGGCTGCCTCGATTCCCTTTACTCGCCGGGCGTGGCGGTTCCCCTTGTAGTGTGCTTCAGCCTGGCTCTGTGCAGAGAAGAAAGAACATCATGGACAAAGCAGTCTGAGATCCCAAGCCCATAACATTATGCGCACTGGTTGATGGGAACTGCACACATTTATAACCTTTCTGGAGCATGTTACAAGCACATACCAGGCTAGGCCAGCATATCTAAGAAGTACACCCAAATAAATTTCCAGGAATGCCTTCAAACTAGCTTGGTTTATCCCCCTTGAAACTGGCATCCTTTGTCCCCTTTCCTTTTAAGGAACATTGCGACAATGAAGAATAAATTAATTCAAATCTGATCCCATGTATTATCTATACTAATAATGTTCTCTGAATAGATTACTTTCATCTATAAAAATGTCATCTTTGATAGAAATTTTAAATATAGATGCTTACAATATTTATATTTCTCCTTAAGTTCATGTATACAACAGAAGATGGTAGCATCTAACCATCCTTGGCTGATCACCAAAAAGCTAAGCAGGGTTAGCCCTGGTTAGTGCTTTAATGGAAGATCACCAGGAAATCCTAAAGAGGTAAATTTGACTAAGGAGTAAACAAGCAGACAAACCCAACTTTCAGAGAAGGAAATCGCAAACCACATTGTTGTGATTGATGCCAAGAAAACAATACAGACCTATCCCTGTAGTCATCATGTAATTTACCTTTTTATGTATGTAAGTTCATATATTGTTATTCTTTTTCCTATTTTAATACACTTTTGTACTTGATGTTTCTTAGGTTGTATTTTGGTGCTTTCTTTAATAAAGATACAAAATCCCCACCCCAATATGTTGTTAATTTCCCTTGTTTTTTCCAGACCTGTTTTGTAGCTATTTTGGGAAAGTAGGGGTGGATGTGAAACAACATGATTATAGCACCAGCTTGTCTAATATGGATAAGCAAAAAATAAACCTTTCCAGATTCAACTTGAATGAAAATACTCCCATTTACAATCTTGGAACCAAGAGATAAACACCTCTTAATTGCCCTTTGTCTTTGGGAGAAGAAAGGTTTTAATTACAATTTCCTCTTTCTTTGTTTTTGTTTTTGTTTTGCATATTTTAATAATATTTAGCAGTTCTCTTTTCTTAGGCCTCGGTTTCTAGACAGAAACATTTTTAATAGTGCAAAACATCAGAACAACATGTCACATGATTTCACTAGGTGCCCTCGAAGGTCAATTCCAACTCTCTGATTCAGTAATCATGTTAAAGGGCATCTAGTCCAACCACTTGGTCAGTGCAAGAGCCACTTGAGTATGTCTGATAGATAACTAACAGTCTTGTTGAAGACCTCTGGCATGTCATGTGGCAGCCTGGCTTCCGCTGTCTGACAATTCTTATGTCAGAAACTGAATCCTGATATGTAGCCCGAACCTGCTTCCTAGTAATTGTAATCTGTTAGTACCAGTCTACCTTTTGGACAATAGAGAATACATCTACTCCCTCTTCTGTGCGAAAAACCTTCAGATATTTGAAGACTGCAATCATATCTCCCCATATTCATCTTTTCTGTAAGAAAAGTACCCAGATCCTTTAACTGTTCCTCAGAAGTCTTGGTTTCCAGACCCCTCCCCATCTCAGTAGTCCTCTTCCAAACTTGCTTCAATTTGTTACCATCCTCTTTGAACTATAATACTTTAAACATAATACTCCACATGGGTTCTGACCAGAGCAGAGTGGGACAATTACGTCTGTGATCTGGATGCTCTACTTCTGTTAAAGCACCCGAAGACGGAATTTGCCAATTTAGCAATGGCTTCATTAAATTCAGTTCTTGATAGAAGCAAGAGAATATCAGGAGTCAAAACCACCTCCTACCCTGGAATAGAAGAACTTGTCAACTCAGAAGCTACTCACCTTCCCTTGTCTCCTAATCTTAACAGTGCCTAACGATTCTAACTTTAACAACCTTATCATGATACAGATAGGGTGGAACTAAGCATTACCAAAAAATACAGAGCTGAACCATTCAATGTTTTTTTCCTTCCTTTCTTTCCAATAACATACAACATAAATAAAATTATAATGACAATGTCATCATCTTGTGCATTTCTCCATACTTACATCACATCATGACCTGAAAAACCAGGCTAGGGACAAATCATCATGGAGAAAATCTATCTATGAGGTCACTAAGAGTCGACAACAACTTGATGGCACATAATCAATCCATCAATCAATATGACATCATAGGCTATTGGAGGAAGAGAAGTGCACAGTGTGATAAGCACACTGCATTTGTGTTGTACTACATCAGAGAAAGGGAACCGGTCTCCCTTCAGATGGTGCTTAACTCCAATCCCATCAGTCCACTAACATTTGGAGGGCTACTCAGACCCAAGTCCTGATCTAAACTTTACTGAATTAAAATTAAAAAAAAAATACAAAGCATAAGAAGATCCTTGTTTTGAGTTCCATCTTTGAGGAACTTAAATATATTTCTTCAGAAGTGCCGCCATAGCCTTAGCTGGATCTTGAAAGAACACAATCTGCCCTGATTCTGAAATTATATTTGAAGTCAAGATTAAATGATTTGTTTGCTTTGCTTTTTCACTCAGCATCTTCACTGACTCTCTCACATCAAGTATGATAGTTAACATGAGGAACAACTAAGGCTTAACACAACTCTCCCTGATGGAGAAGGAAGACAGAACAAGCAAGTTGCTCATAACATGTCTCTGGGATATCTAGGCATCTCCACCAAGACCCCAGTTTGGTCTCAGACCATGGAGTTCCCCATCATTCAAAGAATAGATAGAGCTATAATCTGATTCAGCACTCTATTGGATCATGTGCTAATCTGCAGATTTGCTATATGGTGCATTTTTGTTGTTTTCTTTATACTTTTGTTATATTACAGTCAGGACTATGTAGTTTATTCAAATGTAAACAAAAATTTTGAGACACATTGGACAATGATCAATCCCTCTTTACAACCTATAATATAATCATCACTTAATCCAGTATGAGAAACTTCACCCATTCTCCATATTGTTGTATACATTTAATTTCCTTAAGGAACTGAACCTGGATAAGCAAAAGGCATGTGATCTCAGAAATGTCTTTATATATCTTTTGTCCTCTATATTCCCATTACTATCAACTGCACTCTCTGCCACTGAAAGGCATCGCAGAGTGTCATGACTTTCTAAAGACTTACCTCAGAATTGAAACGGATCTGACAGACGTTGCAAGAGATGATGGGGCGTTTGGCCTTGGTTACAGGGACCCCAAATGTATGGTTGATCACTGCTTTCTGCACTGGGTCCATCTGCCAGGGGAAAATAAGTAAGAATTGTGGTCAGTGATTACATAGTACCTGGTACTTATAAGGCCTACTTCTCGTATAATGATGAACTGGAAGGCTAACCACATAATCCTGTCAACCCATGGCACAGCAAGTATTTCCATGCCTGAAACATCAAAAGTGCCCCAATCCTGTTCTTATCTCATCTTTTAGTGCTATAGTAAGTGTTTTCAAGCTTATCCTGAAAGACGAATTGGGCTGAGTTCACTCTCTGGTGGCTCTGATGGAACCCACTTAATGTATTGCAGGCTGATGGGGCTACAGCTAGATTCAAAGGAGAGAGGCTCTGCCTATATTAGGCTGAGTGAGATGGCTTTCTCAGGTGTTAGATTTCAAAATACCCCTGAAAGATAGCTATTTTACAAATTAATACTACAGGTAATCCTCGACTTACAACCATTTGTTTAACAACTATTTGAAGTTACAATGGTGCTTTAAAAAGTGACTTATGACTGGTCCTCACACTTACAACTGTTGCAGTGTCCCTGCGGTCATGTGATCAAAATTCAGGTGCTTGGCAACCAGCATGTATTTATGATTGTTGCAGCATCCTGGGGTCACATGATCGCTATTTGCGGTCTTCCGAAAAGCAAAATGAATGGGGGAAGCCAGGTTCGTTTAATGACATGATTCGCTTAACAACTATGGCAAAAAAAAGGTCATAAAATCAGGCACACTCACTTAAGGGCCACATTGCTTAGCAACGGAAGTTCTGGTCCCAATTGTGGTCTTAAGTCAAGGACTACCTGTATCTATTTGTTGTCATCCCCAGTGATGGGGAATATCTGAGATGCTAAAAGGTCTCGGGCTAGCTTTAGTTGTTGAGGAAGTGATTGTGCAAATTATGTAAATTGTTTCCTATGCGCCTTTTATACAGCTAGGTCCTATATACATGCTAATCTTCCCAAAATGACCACCTGCAAAGGTGCTGGAAATTATAGGGTTTACCAAATAGGGATGGCATAATTCATAAGCCTGGGCACTCCTGCAGGCAAGAGAACAGAACACTTTGAACAGGACAATCGGAGGACAAAGGGATCCATGGAAGAATAATCTTCAGATGCCTTGGCATAATGGTGAAAGAGAGGAATGAGGCACATTTTGCAAGGCAGTAATGTAGCTACAAGCATGAAATGGGAAGTTCCTATTTTAGCTCTCACCTCAGCCATAAACTCACTAGGTGGCCTTAGGCAAGGCACTTTCTCTCAGCCTTGGCTCTCCTTTCTATCATGGGAATAGGGGGAAGGACAAACAAAGCAAGATAAACACTCTACATTCATACTGTTTTAACTGCAAGATGCTTTGAGCAACACTGATGGAACGATCTTCTTACACAAGCCTGCAGAACAGATTAGGTCAAGAGTCAGAGGGTCTCCTCACTCTCTAAGACCCCACACCGTTTCTACATCCCATTGACTTCCATCAACAGTCAGCTCACTTCTTGTATAGCTCACTGAGCTAACGCGTATGGTGAGTTCTGAACTTCTTGACACACTTTACAAATGCAAAGTATGGTACTGCTATTTAAGCCTGCCACCGTGCTGTATATGAGGGGGTTGCGAGATGTACATACTTTTGTTCTTTCAATATGAAACACTCAGGTGGGCCGATGATGTGGGTCAGAAAAGACAAAGGAGGAGGTATGGCAAAGAGTTTAGTTTGGCATCCCCCTTGTCTTCTTATCCTAGGGGCACCTATATTTGTCCGTATTCTGAAACCGAGGGCAGCAGCAAGGGACTGAGTTATGCTCACACATCTCTCTGTTGTCTCTGGCAGTAGCATAACTAAACTGGAGGTCAGACTGAATAATTAGCCAGTCAGGCAGCCAAAGATACTGGGCGTTTCCTGGGCTACTGCTCTGGCCACTCTATTTAACATGCTCATTTCTTGGGAAAACCAAGAGTTTAGTCTCCCTGTTATTCCCACATGCCTCTCCTTGGACTCTTTCTATCTCAGCGATTATACATTTGGGTTGGATGTCTCCATATTGAGACAAGGTCTTCCACGTGGAATGTACAACACTGTCAGGAATTTGGAGAGCCACGAGTCTCGCTTACTCTCCACTAGAGTGGGGACTCTGGCCCTCAAATGCGACTGAATTACAACTCCCACTAGTCCCACTGAAGTTGGCCAACAATGAAAGATGCTGGAAGATAGATATCTGAAAGGCCATAGATCCCCACTCCAACTTTATGACACTCCCAACTATTACAGCAGACACAATGTTTTCATTGGCTTGTTACAACCCAGTGCAAAAATGCAACTGGGGGGGGGAAGAAGTGACTTCACGGCTAGAAGTGTCCCCTTGAAAATTCTGGCAGCCCAGAATATAGTTAATAAATAAATTCTTGGCACAAACCTGGAACATGGCCCAGGCTGGGTTAGCTCTCTGACCCTTACTTCTGTGATTGCAATATAAATTGACAACAGGCAGCTGCCGCGAGGCAGAAGCCAAGTCTGCCACCAATTGCCTGATGACAGAGACATTTAATATACGAAGACAGACAAAAATTGAGGACAGAGCACCATACAGAGACCCTCGGAGTACCTAAGTAGAGTCCCCAGTATCCTTTTAAGGGAACGGTGTCCTTTCTCCTCCGAGTGATCTTAAATCATCTCTGCTCCAGTTGGATTTGTAGTACAAATAGAAAACTTTAAATTAGCCAAAATGCTCCTCTGCACTTCAAATGCTTCTTTTGCACATATTTTTCCACTTGAATAATCACCATGGGGTTAGCATCAAAAGCCTGAGTGAGGCTCAAAGGCAGTTGATGAAAATGGCTACTGATTCACCCAAGCAGGGTGTGCTGTCTGTACCTCATTTTGCGTCTGTTACAGCAGACAGTGTTTCGTATGCAAAAGCTTTTCTGTTATTAAAAAGGTGCACAAGCTTTCAGATGATTAAGTCCCAGCAAATATCTTATGCTGTCCCTATTTAATCATGTGTCCTGTCTTGTCTGCCCTGAGGGTTTTTGTTTCTCACTGAAAAAAATCTTAATTTTACCTGCACACCTTTTCCCGGGGAAACTAAAATTGGCTATCTGTAAACCCAGAGTCCAGTTACTTCACAGTGCCATTTCAAGCCCCGCCCACTCTTTTCTGACAAACTGGGTCAAATTTATGGAATACTGTAGGTGTTATGTGGGAAATCATCACATCAATTCATTTTTACGACAGTTAGGAAAGTAAAAAGAGAAGCAGCACAATAACCCAAAATGCATTAGCCCAGAAAAAGGAAAAATATAAATCTACTGAAAGCAGAGAAAGATTTGATCTGAGATAGAGGGAGCAAATTAAAATTAAACAAGCATGTAGTAGGAAAGATTCTTAGAAAAGTCTTCCCTTCCACACAGTTTCTAAGAGTCACTTGTACAGTGAGATGGGTGGCAAATATAAATTTGAAAAATGAAGGAATGATGTTTGGATGTGCTATGATAACCAGCACTAGAGATCTGAAACATCAAAGCTGTTCAGACATTACTTGATTCCTGAGATGCAATATGAGACAACCCTCCTCCAGAAGATCTTACTCTGCACACTCATCTAATCATGGTAAAAGGTTAACTAATGAATACTGTAGGGAAACCTTATGATTATTTGAAGATTATTTGAAGATTCCCCAATCCCTGTGAGAAAACATTCTTGTTTTTCTAAGAGATTTCTCAGTTCACCTTTCTACTCAAGGTGTGGGGAAAGAAGGGAGAAATAATGTGAACCTCTCAGCACCAAGTAACTTACAAACAGCCACGAAGAGCTAACTTTCATTTACTTTTTAGTTGTCAGGACTTCAAACGTTAATCTACCAAGAAAGATACACCCTTCTTCTGTTTGAGGGGAACAAAAGTTACTGGGTAAACTATAAGAAGTTCAAATGCACCAAGCTGAGAAAATTCTCTTACGCAGAAGAAATCTTTTATGCATGTAATCAGGACTTTAACAGCTTTGTTTGGCATTTTAAATATATGAAGAGACACATTTTTACATGTGGATCTTCATATATTTGTGTAGGGTAGTATAATGTGCTAATTATTGCTATGCAGTAGTCTTAGTTTATAACCCAGCCAACAAACCTTTATTACTGAACAGATTAAGAATATAACAAATAAATCCTCCACTGCGGTGGAATGCTCCATTGGGTGGCTTTGCAAGCAGCTTCCTTTGATTTCAGCTTGCCCATATATTAAAAGCAACTGAGAATAAATCTCCACGATGAATGGAGGAATGCTCAAGGTGACTGGCGTGGGCCCCAGCTTCAATCAACAACCAATTAACAGACAGGCTATGCTTCTACTCTTTCTTCACTCGCTTACTTTCAACAGAATGAAAGCAAGTTCACTCTTGGCTAAATCCAAATCATCTGTCATTTTAAGACGTACGTTGCACACCTGGGGTATTTCTGCGACTTTGCTGAACCACAATGAATTTGCCTAGCGTAGATAAGGAAGGAAAGTCCAGGTTTGGCAGAGAGTAACTGTGCCCCAGTTTGCAGCGCTGAGCTCCTGTAAGTCCTGTCTCTTCTGCATGCTCTGTGGTTGAGAGGAGGGGCCACCACCAAGTTCTGCGGGCCTCTCCAGACGTTTGCTGCTACAAGGAAGAAATTTCACTCCTCTAGGAGCTGCCTTGCTCTAAGGATGTGCATTCGAAGTGAACCCAAAGGGAGGGGGCACTCTCCCCACTCCCCCGCCAGTAACGGAGACCCTGTCAAAACAGCAGGCCATAAACTGGAACCGCTTCACATGCCTCCACAGGGAAGGGGAGGAGAGCAAGAGCGCGCAACAGCTGTTTAAATAGCTCCCCCTTCATCCCACGCTTGGCCAGCACGTTCAAGTTCATGTCTTGCACCAAGATAGTGTCTTCCAGATACTTAGATCTGAGACATACCAGAGTAAAATACTATGCTGCAGCTCTTGCTGGACAGAATCATTTTAGGCTGCAAATGAACCCTTGATACCCTCTGCAATCCTGAAAACTGGGCTCTCTGGGACAAGATTTAAGCCTAAGCTTAACAAGCTGATTTTTTGTTTAATGACTGAGGCTCAAACAGAGGAACATTCAAACATGTCCATCTTGACGTGATATCATAGGGTCCTGCAAGAACAGCGTCGTGTAATTTTTGTGATGATGTAGCTGAACCCTTTCACCACCGGTACAGCTAGAGGCTTGCTGCTTTAACACAGATATATTGTTGTTACTTACCCTTATGAATGAGTTGGTTACAAATAGAGATTCTGATGATAATGTAATAAGGTCATCTTTCACTGAAACTTTTGTAAAACCCGATATACATACATACAAACTTTATAGACATATATACATGGATGAGATACATGTATATACGTGTGTATCTCACGTATGTATATATGTATGATTTATATACTGGTGGTTCTCGCTTAACAACCACAAGTGGGATTGGAATTTAGGTCGCTATACAATGCGGTTGTTAAGCAAATCATCACATGATTGGATCCATTTTTACAACTTTTTTGCGGCAGTCATTAAGTGAATCATGTGGTTCCCCACTGATTTTGCTTGCTGGAAGCTGGCAGGGAAGGTCGCAAATGGTGATCATGTGACCCCGAGATGCTGCAACTGTTGTAAGTGCAAGCTGGTTGCCAAGCACCCGGATCACAATCACGTGACCACAGGGGCACTGTGACGGTTGTAACTTTGGGCACTGGTCGTAAGTCACTTTAGCACCATCGTAACTTCAAATGGTCGCTAAACAAACAGCCATTAAGTGAGGACTACCTATATAATATACCCCACACACACATATATGATATATATTACACACACACACACACGTTTTTGTTTTTCTTTTTTGTTCTGTTTAATTAAAGTCATTTTTAAATAAATAAATAATACTAGGTAGGCAACTTTCTAGTGTCTGAGGACCACACTTGTTCTTTGCTTTTCTTCCAGATGAAAAAACACATAAGACGGATTGATTGCAAGTCAACAAGGTCTGCCCACTGATATTGCCAGCCTACACAAACTCAGCCGTCAAGCTGCTGCTCCTGCTTACCCAATACCTTCTAAAAGGCAATTACTTAAGCATGCATGTTGCCTGTAGCTCTCTCGTTTCTGAGTTTCATTGCTGCTACCAAGGAAGTGGGAGAATGTGAGCAAAGCCTGCAAGAATAGTAAGTCACAGAAGCTATAGTGGAATAGCAAAATGGCAACAGAAGGTAATTACTATGATTGGCTGAACCTGTAAAGATGGCTATTCTGGAAGAAAAAATGTCTGTGCAGAGTACCCTTGAGGATACATAACTGCTGCAAAGACAAACTAGTGATTCCTGAGCAAGTACAAGAGTACAATTTACAATTTGGAACGGAGAAACACAAATAAACACAAGATTCAAGTACTGTTTAAGAGTAGGATCACAGATTGGAGGGTTGAGGAAAGCTGACTTTAAAACACAATAATAGTTTGAGACAATGGCCAGACCTTCACACGATGACCTATCCTCCCAACCCATCTTCGCAATAAACTGTCCACAGCTGGGTGCTATTAAAGTTATACAAAATTTAAAGCCACCGAAATTAAACTCACCTAAATTAAAATATAGGCATACAAATTGTGAAAGAAGAGGAAAATGTCTACTATGGTTGACAATGTTAACCGAATTACCATGAAAATGAAGATTTTTTTTTTTTAATAAACTGTCTTGGATTGCGGATGATTTTGCCACAAATCAAAGCAGTAAGAGCCAGCATGAGAATATCTGTACAGTTCTACAGTATCTGCTGCTACAGGAAGGGAGGGAAGAAGGTGGTGGTTGAGGAAGAGCCTGCTTTTGTGATCAGAGGAGATACGACTGGGAAATAACAAAGGAACACCTTGTTATCTCAGTGTAAATGCTCTTCTTCACTTTCTGACTTGTACCAGTGTTCCTAGTTTGTTGCTTTGCCTCGCCTCCAAATGAGAACAAACAGTCATGATTTGAAGAAGGCATAATTGCTTGCTCAAATGGGACTTCATGGGAAAAGCAGGGATTAGATGAGCCAAAAGAGCATTCCTAATGTCACTAGCAGAACTAAACCTTAACTATCTTGCCAGAATCTCAAATAGAATATTTCCTCCCTTCTCTACTCAACAGCTCTTAACTGTCCTCAAGATCTTACAAAATTCTAGGCTACAAAACTAAGCACTCTTCTAGCCTGGGCATGTTCCTAAGGTAAATCTTGCCATCCTGCTTCTCTGCAGCTATGCTAGTCTGAAGAGACAGCTGGGAGGGGGGGCGGGGAGGAGGGGATTAACTAAAGGCTAATTCATGCATGCACCACGCTCAAACTCTACACATTATGTGAAGATAGAGAAGGCTCTAATGCTGGGAAAGGTAGAAGAAAAGAGCAGAAGAGGCGACCAGCAGCAAGGTGGATGGACTCAGTTCAAGAGGCGATGGGTGCACCATTAGAAGTCTTGAAGGACCAGGTTAGGGACAGATCCTCCTGGAGAAAATCTATCTATGTCAGTGTTGTCCAAACTTGGCCACTTTAAGATGAGTGGACTTCAACTCCCAGAATTCCCCATGCTGGCTAGGGAATTCTGGGAGTTGAACTCCACTCATCTTAAAGTGGCCAAGTTTGGACAACACTGATCTATGTGGTCACTAGGAACCAAAAATGACTTGATGGCACATAATCAATTAAAAAAAAAAATCTATTTATGTAATATGTGTACAACTTGTTTTTCCCTTCAAATCGCTTCATGATTCACGCATATACTATTTCCAATTAAAAGCTGGCACGTGGTTCCAGAAGCTTTATGGGGTCTAGTTTGTAAGAAGACATGTTACATATAAAGACATATTACACACATACATACAAATTCATAACTTAAAACTCCAGGTATCAACATATTGTTGTGAATTTGCCACAAGAACAAACATGAAAGAGATTGTTAAAATTGCAAGCCTACCACGAACAACGGAACAGTCTGCAAGGAGAAACAACATTACTTACCCTCTCCCCACGCATTATTAATTCAAGACCATCAAATGAAACTGGTATAAAATTCAGGATAAGCAAAGAACTCACTTCGTACAACAAGTATTTCATAAATGCTGCCCAGGCCTGCTGCAGTTTCTGCAAATTTTAATTCAAGCTATATTTAGAAATCAACTAAACCTTCAGTTCACTGATCAGTGGGATTATGCATAAAGGGTCCACGTGGTGTTTCATAATTATTTTTGATTCTAGAGTGGTACTGCGATACAGAATGAAAAGGAAAAAAAATGGCCTTTTTTTCAACAATGGGTGGTTGTGTTTGCTTGCTTGTTCACACTGAAATAAATAAATAAATAGGGAACAATGGGCAATTCCTTGCATCAAATGAATTATCGGAGTTATCTTAATAAAAGAAAATCCAACTGCAAAGATTACGGGAATATGTAAATTCAGTTAAATTTAAACCAGACTTAAACAATCTATTTACCAGCCGAAGTATTTTTTTTTTCTTACTGATTGGTAGTCTCACTGACATACTTGGGATTTAAAAAGAATTAGATTTCATTTCCAAGAAGTTCTCTGTCACTGGCTAATTAACGTGATTGCTCTGGATGCAGCTCCCCCAGTCAGAGTCAGCCTACCGCTCATTACTAGAGATTGAGAACTGATGACCATCACCCCTGCCCAATTCAGACAACTTCGCCTTGCCTGTCTGACTGGCAAACTCTGATGACAAAGGTCTGGACTGAACGAATCTTCAACTCATCCAGCATAACTTGCCTTGCAGTCTTACATATTCAGTGATCTCGTTTCCAAGAGACAAGGAATCTGCAGAGACAATTCCCATTCTTTGGAGAAGGAATAACCAAACAGCTGGAAGAGGAAAGAACAAAAAAGGGGAAGGCAGGCCACAGCTATTTTAAGAAAATTCCTTTCCAAAAATAAAAAAAACTTTTGTTTTAAAAAAATAACTTTTGCAAAGAAGTCACCACAACAGTACAAAATCCAAGAAGGGCAAGGGGAAGTGATGGAAAATGAGAGGGCAAGCAAAGCCAGCGGAGGGAGGGAAGAAGGCTCAGGGGAGCAGAGTTACTACAGTCAGCACCAGTCTGGGAAAGGTGACTTTGGAGGCTGTTATTGATCCTTCTGCAGGACTGACCTCGTGAAATCACCTCCCTGAAAAACAGGGAAGGGAGCTATTGTGAGGATTAAGGGGGGCAGGGGATTAATGCAACTTGCTTGGCGTAGGATTCAGCTTCACCAGCACTGCTAGGTGCTTGCACAAAAGAAATTGGACAGGCCTCCCTGCTCAGAAAGCAATTATATTAGAAATATTCAAGTTAAAGATGAAAAGGAAAAGAAGAGCCAGCCTAAGGCATTTGGGGCACCCAAATTGGAGCCCCCCTCCATAAACAGCCAAATATGTACTCTTCTGTGTCAGATCCTGTGAGTTTCAAGTGATATGCCCTGGAAGGCTTCCTGAAGGATCATGTCCCATGGATCTGCGCTCCATACAAAACAACAACCCTGATTTTTCATGGAGTTTGGGTATTCCTTCCCCGTTTCCCTCCTGTGTTGCTGCTAACCAACAGCGTTTTAAGGTGGGATCTTTCTTTTGTAACACCTGGTCTCTATGGTACAGCCTGAGGCCATATCTCCTGGTAAGACTTCTTTTAGGAAGACAAAGGTAAGCTGCCAGACAAGGCATTTCTGTGTGTGCGCCATTGCCTGCCTCATTCACAGATGATGTCATCTTTCCCTTATAACCCTCCAGTGCTGCCCCACTGCTCTGACTTTTGCTTTCCATCAACGTTTGAATGGATACTAGTTATGCATTCCTAATTAATTACAGCCGTATACACAGTGAAATGTGAACCCAACAAACTCAACAAGACTTACTTTTGAGTACAGCTGTACTAGTAAAATTAAGGCAGAAGTGTGGGTTCTGTGACTCTCCCAATATTGCTATACTGTGATTTCCAATGATGCTATACTATGACATCAGCCAATGTAGCCAGCGATGAGGAATATCAGGAGCTGTCCCGCAGTAGCATTTGAAGGGCTGCAGGTTCTCCCACCTTAATAGCATTTCTCCTCTGCCTTCCCACACTAGCTTTTAGCTTTTTCATTGAAAATAGAGACAACTTCTTGCAGCTGGGGTTGTTCTAATGAAATTTCCTTATGGTAGGAAAACTTAGAGTACTTTTTTTTCTTTAAGATGAGTTTGAGGTAGTAACAGGGAAAGTTTTCCCTTAGAGCCCAACACGATTCTTCAGGTTTTCAGTGCGGTTTCAGGTTGTGGGCATGACATTGATAAAGGATGAATATATATACAGCCACCCAACAAATGAATACAGTGGTACCTCAGGCTACGAACTTAATCCATTCCGTGACTCTGGTCACAACTCGAGGTAAATTTTCCCATAAGGTTCAATGTAAATACGGCTAATCCGTTCCGCCCTCTGAATTTGGTCACGCCGCGAGGCAAATTTCCCCATAAGGTTCAATGTAAATACATACGGCTCTGCATTTTCTTTGGAGCCATGCTGACAAGCACACCAGAAACCTTCCAAACGCCACAAAACACACCACAAGCCTCACCGAACGTCTCCTTGCTACTGCGATCTCGCCCACAGGAAGCCGCGACCGCGTGGCAGCAGGGCAAATGGCCGCGGATCCGGTTCGTAGTGCGGGGCGGAGGTCGCACGGCGAGGTAAATTTTTGGGGCCGGAGCTGATCGTATCGCGAAAAATTCGTAAGGAGGGGCGTTCGTAACCCGAGGTACCACTGTATTTGAGAATGGAGACTCATGCTCCAATCCAATGTCTGGTTTGTTGAAAAGGAGGTTTGTACTGCTGGTTGCAAAATTTGGTTGATAGTGCAAGTTAGGGAAGCTTATTATAACAGATATTATATATCTATATCTATATCTATATAACAAAATGTGTAATCAACAGACAAATGCTGATGACATAAGGCCACAAGCTCCAACAGCAAAGCTCCAATCCAAGTCTACACTTCTATGATTTCTCCATGTACTTTTGGGGGGTATATATCTTTGAGAGTCAAAGCAATGTGAGACAGGAATCCAGAATCAGCTCTCCCAATTTTTTAAGCCTGAAAATAGCCACAGAAGGTTCAGATGTTGACTGAATAGTGTTTTTTTTTTTAAGGCATTTTTTCCAGTGATATTTTTCAACTTAAATTGTTCCTGTGCTCCTTTTTGTCCATTCTGTCCCCCCAAGACACACACACACACACACACAGGAGAAAACAATTTAGATACCTATATTTTCCCGCCAAGATAACAACAATTTCAAGAAAGAGAGGAGACAGGGATTTAGGCTGGAGAGACAATATGGAAGAAAAAGGCTGAACACGTACAAACAGTGGAGCCGTTCTGATCAAAATCAGGCTCTTTGTGGCTATTCTGAAGGATTTTAAAGGCTATTCTGAAGGATTGTGGCTATTCTGAAGGATTTTTAAACATGCTGGGATATCAGATATCCAGCTACTTTCAGTCTTGAGCCAGAGAGATGGCAACCTAGAAGTCACAGGGCAGCAAGCCAAGCCATTGGTTATACAAGGTCACCAAAGCTTAGGGCATTGGCATTGCAGTCCCCTATCCCAGCCACCGATCCCTTCTTCTCCTGGAAGGAGGATGGAAAGAACCCAGGAGTCCTAGGCGTGGGGTGGACTGGCTTCCTTCACCACCCAGGGACCCTGGCAACTTCCCAGGCCCTGTTACTCTACCTGTTAACATTTCCACTGACTTTGCCCAATTTGTAATAGATATCACTGCTGCTCAAGGCCAAGGAGAGTGTCATCCCAGCCTCTCAGCAAGGACTCATTTTAGACACGTTCCTCCTCTAATTAAGTGCAAGATGTTGCTACTTCTCTGGAATAGGCAGAAGATCCAAAAGGTTCAGGCTGAAATGGAAAATGATGTGCCTCACACGCATATCCACAAAGATATAGTATTCAATAATGAGTTAAAACATCTCATTTCTAGCCTTTATAGATGAGCATGAAGCCTTTTCTATTAACAATATGTTGCTAGAGAACCTTTGAGGAAAGTTTTTCTATCAACAGTTAAGGAAGGGAGGGAGCATTTCTTTTTCTTTTTTTTGCAATAGACTAATAAAGCAACAAAACAAAGGAGCCGGACTCATTTGGTCAAGTTTTAGCTCCATTTATTCCAACAGATATGATTAAGCCCCGGTGTAATCCATACGACTGGAAAGTGCTTTGCTCATGTTTTATTTAATTACAAATTAAAATGTACCCAATTTACAATGATTCACACAACATACACAACGCATCCACTCAAACTAATTGCCAAATACTTCAAATATTAATTAAAACAGTAACAGAGACATTTATCAATTACAGTAACAACACATATGGTTCTGAAACTGTCAAATGTCAGTTTTCCCATCTTAGTTATTACTTTTCCTGACATTGTTATGAAAACTTAAATGAATATTAATGACCAAGGAATTTCAATAATTCTCTTTGCCTTTTATCCCATAACCTCAGAGACAGCACAAACGAAATACTTTAAAAAGAGAATTATTGTAAACCGTACGCTCATTTAAAATATTTACAAAATATTTTAAAAAGAGAATTACTGTAAATTGTGTGCTCGTACCAATTGCAATTCTGGCACAAGAGTGTCATGAGTTATAAGGTAGAGGTTACCTGGCTGGGTACACACCATTTACTGTAGCTTATATAAAGCACATGTCTAGCCAAATGGAGCCCAGGTACTGCTGGAACATTTTATTTATGTGCTAACATTCAGCTGGAAACCCCCCTCCCTTTCAGATAATTCAAGAGAGCTATCTGCCTCCTGCCATCTCTTCCTTTCTCAGGGCTAAATCTATCAAGTGGTATCCACCTCTCCTCTCTCCAATCTCCTGATGATCCTGGTTTTCTTTCGTGGACACATCCCAATTTGTGTCGTCCTTAAAGTATAACACCCAACTACTTATGGGATTTGATCAATGTGTAGTAGAATAAATCTACTGCATTGCTTTCCATGATTCAGAAGCTAAACTTTTACCGATACAGTCTAGAATTCCATTTATTATTTAGCTAATATTATTTAGCTAAAAAAATAAAATGGCGATCCAAAAATGTCGGCAAACAGGTAGAATTCTGGAAAAACTTCACCTCTGCCACTGCACTGGTTTCAGAGTAAATCTGAAATTATCTGACTGAGACCAGGCACCATTCCACCTCCCAAACACATGATCCAGTCATGAGTTAGACTGAAGGAAAGACCATGAGTCCCTCCCTTTCTCTTGGCGTAGAATAATAATGCTGCTCCATTCAGATGTACTTCCATTCCCTTGGGATCTGCTATTACAAAGAACTGACAGAACGTGATGACATCACATGGGGGTGTCATAATGGTTCCTCTTTGTGATGGAATGGGCTTATGAAGGCCATGCTCAGGGAGATAAGCGTGTTCTTAGCCCCCAGCAAGAGCGTGGGAAGTTCAAGAAGATGCGGCTGGCACCTCCCTAAGGAATTCACGGTGTTGTGGCTGGCTGGCTTGAGAACTAGGGTTCAGTCTGGGGAGATTTTCTGTCTGGAGGTTGTAGCTAATAAACGCAACAGAACTGTATTTGCATTGTCTCTTGGAGTTCTTTGGGCTGAACCTGACACTCTTAGATCCCTTAGCTGTTGCACAGAAAAAGCAGGAGAGTTGCAAATGCCATGGGTTGCCTAGCCTTCATGCATTCAGCTTAATGTAAGTACAAAGGAACAACATGACGGGCTGTACACACAGAAACATCTTCCCAAGTGGCTAGAAGCCTTGCTTTTCCTGATAAACAATTGCATTGAAGTGGGGCTCTTATTAGGATCAATGCGACAACCCCACCGCCTATCAGGAGAGAAGATGAAAACGAAATCATGCTCCATGCTTTCAAGATGAAATCATGCTATCTAAACCCACACAGTTCAGTATCTCTGAACTTCTACTCCAATACGTCCTCCTTCCACATAGGATCTAAATAAAACACCCTATTTTGGCTCAGTGTTGTTCTGCAAGATCTAGCCTCAGTTCATATGAAGAAGCCTAACCAGGCACCCAACAGATTCCTCAAAAAGAATCTACATATTCACACTAGCTGGGAGAATACCATTAATACCCAGCATTTTACATATCAATATTTATTGAGCTGCAACTTTAAAGAGGAGAAATGCAAAACAAGACTGAAGATCATATCACAAAATGCAGAGTAGGAAGGAAACATGAATAGCAAATGATTTACATCAGAGCAGGACTGAATGATTATGTTGAACAAAACAGAAAATTTAAATTCATAAGACTGTGTGTGTTCTATACATACAGAATTACAGATACCTGCCCATTTGATATAAATAATACAACAGGAGAAGCAGAATTCTGTGACTTGCATAAAGCATGCCCATTTGCATTATTATTTTATTTTTGGTACAACTTTGCATTTTGTGTATGTATATATTGTTATTTTTTTATCTGCTTTTGTTATCATTGGATGGGGCAGAAGTACTGACGTGCCTATTTCAGCCCAACCTCACCTATATGCATTCCAGAACATAGAGGTACAAGAAGAAGTAGACCCCTACTCCTGAAAACAAGCAAACTCACTACTGAAATTCTCAGGGACTCAATTCCGTACTCCTTGCCACTTTCCATATTGTTGTCACTACTGTTGTTGTTGTCATTTTCTTCATCCCTCCTGTGGAATTGCAACTTCTAGTTGAGAAATACAGAAGAAATGAGTTTCTTTAACAGAGACTCCAGAAGGATAGTTGTGTTAAATTTCTATGGTAGTAACCCAAAAGTCTTCTGTTTAATATAATAGCCATCAGAGATTGCCACACACCTGTATGATTTATGTAACTACTGCATTCACAACTCACATTAATCCCCAAGGTTAGCATGCTTTCGCTCTTCTACAATACAGTATATTGCAGCCGCTTTCAACTAAACACACTTTGATTGATTTTCCGAATTCATCAGAACTGTGGCTCATTTTAACTGTGGTTAGCTCCAAAGAAATCAACCTCAAACTGTGATTTATATGGCTGGGATATTTTATTTATTTGTTTTGTTTATAAGTTGTCAACTTCTGAACGGATCTGGGACGTTTCCTGTTTATCTGCACTTATACACAGATCACATTAAAAACATCATTTATAAACCATTAGAACAAATAGGGAATAATGCAAACATTCTTAAAGACCTGGGTAAAGCAGAGTTTTAAGCTGCCTGTTAAACTATAACAAGAACAGAACTTGCGAAACATGTCCCTTTGACAACCTGAGTGTGCAGGTGATTGTATGGGTGCAGACAGTCCTCCAGGTAAGTTGGGCCTAAGTCACTTTGATACTAAAATGAAGACCTTGCATTAGGCTTGGATGGCAACTGGTAATTAGCGCAGCTATTTCAATAAAGCAGTGAGATGGTACCTCCAAAAGGTACAACTCAACCCCCATGCTGTCACATACAGAGCTAGCTGCAATGATTGGATCCTCTTCAAAGGCCACCCCACGAAAAGTACATGCAGTAACCCAACCTTTAAATCATCAGTGCATCTTTCCCTGATGCCACATTTCTTTTCTCCAGGCAGAGGCACAACTGCTTAACAGTCAAAGCTGATAAAAAGCCACAGATGCTAAGTGGTTGTCCCCATTAACAAGAATGTGATCCCATCCAAAACAGGCGTATCATTCAAATCTTGAAGTGAAGCTGCTAGAATTCCATGTTGTCTGAATGCAACTTGCCACATCCCTTCTACCTGGAAATTGGCAAAAAGCCTTGTTTCCAAGCAAGGAAAAATACAGCTGAGTATAAACAGTATACTGGTAACTGGTTCCAAATCCACATACAATTTTTCCTAGCAATTTTTCATTAATATTAAATAACACGGGAACAAGCAAACCTTACAGGAACTTCCAGGACAATTCCCAACAGACTGAGTAGATAACTCCCACTTACGTAAGCGGTATCAAAAGCTGCTGAGGTTCAAGGGTATCAACAGAGATGCATCACTCTCTAAGGACAGATCATCCATCAGGGTGACCAAAACTATCATTGCTAAATCCAAATATGAACCCAGACTGGAAAGAATCTAAATAATTTGAATCCCCTAAGAATTCTTGGAGTTGTAGCACAATTGCCTTCTCCACCAATATAATAAGGAATATTGGACACTCACCCTTAGCCGCTAAAAATGGTTGTTTTTTAAGCAGTGGCCTCACCACCACTTCCTTCAAGGTGACAAGCAACTCTGTCTGCCACAGAAACATGTTAATAATCTCAAAAATCACTGGCAGAATGAAGTCTTTAGATGATTGTATAAGCCAAGCTGGGAGGGATCTAACAAGCAAATAGTTGCACAAACTACTTCAAGGACCTTCTCCATCTTCCCAACAAAACTGCTTCAGACTGACATCATCAAACTGTGTGTCCAAAGTGGCATTAAGCTCAGCATGAATTTGAGCAGTAACACCTGCAAAGAACTGAGTAAACTGTTCATAATAGACTTCAGGCTGTATGAGAGACTTGTTGGAACCACCAAGGGCCAGATAATTTGCCCAGCAGCCCTGGAGATCTCCACTAGTTGGGAGGAAAAGAATCAAAGGGTTTTCTCCCTAATCACCATAGGCACCTATCCTGTATCGGGTACTTAACTGTAGATCTGTACCTCAGTCAACCCACCTACTTTCATGCTTAGTCACCACAATTTTTCAGTTTAGCATGGGTGTTAAGTGGGCTGACACGAGACAGGGGCAGATAGGACTCACTGGAAGGGCAGCTGGACAAACTGAGAAGACATCCCCAGAGCCTCCTGGATTCCAAATGGAGACCTGGAGGCGTTGGAAGCACTCATTAGCCCATCTTTCAAAGCGGTGGTGGTGAATTTATTGACTTTTTAAGAAACACCAGCGGACCACACAAAGCGGCTTAGCAGGCTACATGCAGTTCACGGACCATATGTTGCGCAGGCCTGCCTTACGTTATTTAGATATGGGCAACAGTGCCACTGAAGAAAGCTGAGAAATGCATATCTAGGTGACAAAAATCTCCACCGACTACTAAAACAACTGCTGTCACAAAAAATAACAAGGGTATAAAATATAATGTTGCCCCCCCCCCCAAAAAAAGTAAGAGAAGTCAATAAAGAAATGAGAGCAAAAAGGAGTCAATTTCTCTATCCTTGGCCCTGCTAACAATTTTAAACAATTTATAACATTTCTTCATTGTGGCAGCCCCCTTGTTATGGAGCTCTGCCCATCTGAATCTACAAGCAGCCCCTGCCTTTTAATATTCCTGTGCTGTATTCTTTCAATGAGACTTCAGCCTCTAGTGCTCCTAAGTCAGGATGGTCATATTCTACATTTAATTTGGGGGTTTTATGATGATGTATTTTTATTTTGTGTATTACTGTAGATTGCCTAGGGCACACCTAGAAATTAGGGTGGATTGTAAGCATGGCAAATAAATAAACACTGATTCTAAAATATTCCCACCCGATACTTTCCCCTGCAAATGTCCTCTTCTTCCTCTGCTGCTAACCACTGAATTTTCTGCTGCTCTTATTGTGGTTGGGGTACAATTGGCTCTCTAAGGCTTTGAAGGGGGAGCTTTTATTATTGTCTGCAGCTGAGGCAGCAACTCCTATCTTGCTTCCTCCAGCTATCCTGACCATCATTAAGAATAACCCCAATTCTTAAGCAGTGGTTAAACCCAAACGAAAGTGAATGCTTCTAAACGCCTTCTCCAGACCAAGCAGGAAGAGAGGGAAGAGGAGTGTGAATCCAGGGGGAAAATGTACTTGTTGACCTTTGAACACAGTTGCGAGTTTAGACAATCCAAGAGCCTTAAGACTTGAAGATCTTTAAATATTTGGACCTACAATAGTCTTTCAGACAGTTACATTTTAATGGAACTTCTTTTATTTAATCAGCTGGGAATAAGGCGTAAATGGCATTCTTTGAAAAACAGTAGAGATTTGCAGCAACCTAATGACTAACAAATTGAACTTTCCATGGATCATAATCTACTTCATGGAGTACAGAGGAGTATAGTCCTGTGAGAGAAGTAATATATTTAGACAGTTGTTGCTGGGGAGGGAGAATAAGAGAAAGAAAAACAGGAAGATGAAAGGGGTGGGAGAAGAAATTAGTTGAGGTGGTGATCCAAAACAAAATAAGGCCACAGCTTAGGCTAATGATTCTAAAGCTTATGCAATAATATAAACATTAGTTGTTAACATGCCACAAGGCATGTTGTTGTTTTTGCTGGAAATACTAGTGGAAAAGATGCAAAGTAACTTAGATCGCCTCTAGGAAGGTAAGGCTTTTCAGTTGTGGGCACGTTAACAAAAGGTAGGCTGGAATGTATGACAATATCAGGCTGCAGTCAGGTTTTTAGGGAGGTTTTGAATGAAAATAAGCAACTGCTATATGTACAGAGGGAGATCCTGGTTTGTTCCTTCCGCTCCAGCACTTGCCTTGAAGGGGCTCAGCTCTCTACCTCAGACTGCTTTTTCAGTGATAAATACATCATATTTGCCATTATGGACAACTACAGTATAACATTGGACAGGTCCTCCAAGGTAATCCAGATCAATTCTTTTCCAGTGTAGGAAATCTTTGCCGTAACGTCTCTGCTCCACGGCTTCAGAGACTTCCCGACTGCAGCTCAGCTCAATCTCTAAATGCGCTAACTAGAGAATAGGCTCCGCTGAACACAATAGGTCTTATTTCCAGGCAAACATGCAAAGGATTGCATCATGAGTCAACAGACCACACCAGCCTCCCAAGCTCTTCACTTGAAGTATTATTACTATTATTAATTTTAATTTTATACTCTAGAAGCCCACAGCAGTGGAAAAGAAAAAAGAACAATATAAGTAATCTTAAATGAAACCAGCAAGAATTAAAACCAGCAATTCTAAAAGACAATTAAATGCAAAAATGAGAGGTTCATGGGGAAAAACAGGAACCTAAAAGACCATCAGGCATTCCAGTCCCGCAGTAGAAGCAACCATCTTTCTAGACATGTAAAGAAGCCTAGTAGGAAAGGGTCAACTATAACAATGACTGGACTGTGTTTCCTTGCCTTTGTAAAATATGTTTTCATTCTTATCTACTAAATAGATAAATGTGCTAACTGTCTCTAACTGGATTTTAAATATCACCATCGAAATGCTGCCTCGCTCAACTGGGTAACCAGGCTGAAAGTGCTATTAGAAGTGGTGAGAAATCCTTCCAGGATCTAACGTAAACACGGCATTCTCCAGTGCAAGGGGCAGCAGCATTTTAATGCTTTTCTGTCAAAGCTGGAGCCCAGCCTTTGAGGCAAAACCAGTACTAATTTGAAATGAAAACAAGCAAGCCTTAGGGCCTTTCCCCGACATACATATTTGTTATGGCTCAACTTTTCAGGTACTTCAATTCACCCTTTATAATTCTGCTTCTCATGATGGTCACCAAAGCTGATGCCATCATACATTTGTCAGTCTCTAAACTCGTGTGTCTCAACCTTGGCAACTTTAAGATGCGTGGACTTCGACTCCCAGAATTCTGGGAGTTGAAATCCACGCATCTTAAAGTTGCCAAGGTTGAGACACACTGCTCTAAACTGCAACCACCATTTTCTCCTGCAACAATCTAACACCGCCATCTCTCTGGAAACTGCGAAAAGACAAATTATTAGCTCAACTCTTTTTCAACGGATTTGTGTTTTTGACTGGACATCAAACCCCTGTGTTTTTAAAGAATCCTTAAATAGAGCCAGGTATCAGGCACTCAATTTAACTAGGAAGCTCTCTTCCACGCAGACTGTAAAGAGAGGGCTGACAATGTTAAGACAGACAGCACAGGTCACTGGGAGAGCTCCTTTGCCCACAGGAGGACCCCAGTTTGCGAAAGTGAAGCAGCTGTGTGTGCGTGTATTTAAAGACAGCCAGTAGCCCTAGTAGCCACATAAGCCTTGCACACAGCTGTTTTAAGAATTTAAAAAGAGATGTGTTGATTCACACTTGCTCCCACATGGGGCAAAGCACCTCTTTCAAGGACTTGACAACTGGTGAATGAGCCACAGAGAAGAAAAGAGAAAAATCCTTCCCTCTGCTCTAATCTTTTCCACAAGGACAGGGCAGGAGTGGAGAATACTTGCAGGGCCATGGAACGGAATACAATAGCACAATTTTTTTCAACTGAGCTGAGTTGACAGGCTGAAGAGCTCCCTGATAGGGAGCCAAGAAGGTCAGAGAGCCTGAACTCTGCACCACATCCCAGAAGCAAGTCTTGCTACTCTTCTTTCAGCATCTCCCACTGCAGCCTCATCTCCAGCCACTAACTTCAGTTCTCTGCAAGCCTTAAGTCTTCACTACGCTGTATCTGCAACGATGAGGAAACTGTGGCACAGGGAGAGATGGCACTGCTGTAGTTCCATACAGCAGTGATGGAACAAGGAACAGAATTCTCTAATGACCACTACTTTCTCTGGATTTTATTAAGCATACCTTGGTTCAGAAGCACTAGTTAATGCCTCAGATCAAACAGCAGCCAACATGCAAAGACACTGCGTTTCCCAAATCAGTGACTAGTAAGAAATTCAAAAAGAAGACTGAGCAGGTAGGGTACCCCAAAATCCCAGGCCTTCACCCCAAATATGCGGTCTGCTTTTCAATCCATTACTGCGACTTCTATTCCTTTTTCCACCTCTAGACTGTCAATGGTGTATGATTGTGGAGGGGAGGCAGATACCAGCTCTTCCAAGGAAGAAGAGCTCTCCTAGTGTAGAGAGCCCAGGAGATGAACTTGGAGAACCAAGGCAGAGACAATGGTTGCAAAAATAAACTTTAAGTCCACGACACAGAGAAAGAGTGAGAAAGAAGCTCAGACTGACTTCTCCCTAATTCACTAGATTCATTCACCGTCTGCTTTGTTTCTCCAAGGTGATCTTGGTTCTTTACATCTAGAGAGTACCAGCTGCCAACATTTATTCAAGCTATCAGTACTGAATAGAGAGAGGGAACCTCTTGTTCACTAGATGCTGTTTGACTACCATTCTCATTATCTCTGATCACTGCTCCCATTAGCTTCGGTTAAGAGAAGTTCACAGGTTTCCCAGCCCTGGTTGAATATATCCTTGTTTAATGGGATTGTTCTTACACCTTGTCACCTTAGCATGGGATAACATATTAGCTACTACCATCACAGCAAAATCCTGTTAATTAGGCACACATTCCTCCATTCTGAAAAAGGTACTATAACCAGCAAACCCCAATGCAAGTTTCTATTCTTTTCAAATTAGAAATCCAAGGACCGTAGTCTTCAATGTTCCTGCCACTCATTTTCTATCCTCCTGAAATACTGCTTAAAGAGAACATGGGCATAATCCTGTATGCTAACCCCAAACATTCTGGACTACAACTCTCACAATCCAGAATATCTGGAGAGCACTAGATTGCCTACCTCTGTGCTAACTAACTGGAATACTCACTGGCTCCCTACTCACTTTGCTCAGGCAGTGAAAGAGGAGTAAATCATCTTATGTGATCTTAAGGAGGAATACAACCCAGGAATCCTGGCCCTTAGACTAAGTAAGAAATGGACCTCAGTTCTCTTGCAGAGTTTAGAGATAAACTCAGCTGGCTCCAACATCTATCATTCTTTCCCTCTATCATCCTGCAAAAGAACTAAAAATGGAGCCTGACCTGCTATCTGAATGTCAGTCTTCTTGGAACAGAGAGCAGAACTGGAGTTTTCAAACACTTCCTTATCCTAACTCCACTTCAAATGTTTGTAATCTCCTTTTTGCCTTTCCACATCATTGCCCCGGGAGGTAGTAATTCATACACCATTACAACACTTAAACCAACAAATTAGATGCTACCAAGATCTCCCACCTTCCATCTGCACACTCTGTCTCAGAATGTTCATTCTCCATGCAGGCTTATTAAACTGATCAAAGAACAGGGAGATGTAGCAGTTCCCTGACATTCACCACTCCATCTGAGGCAGCCCCATAAACCTTTAGTGCAGCACCCCTATGGATTTGATTCAATTACTGCATAAGACAAGAGAAACTAGAAACTTCTGAGAATTCAGGATTTTAATGCCAGAGGAAGTTCAGTAAGAGAAAGGCATCATGCTCCCTCTTCAAAGCCTGAATATGCTCAGCAATCTGCAGTGGAAGAACACAGAGGGCCTTTCTAGGACCTCCCAACCTGCTTCATTTTGACTCTCTGCTCTGTACATGAAGGGCATCTCCTTTTGCTAAATTCACATACACAGTCATGTGCATGCACAAAGCTGGAGGTGGAGCTCTTCCCCAAAGGCAGCCACAAAGGCTCCCTGTGCTGAAAGATCTTCTGAGCAAGCCTTATTATTACAGGCCTTGGGGCTCCTGAAGCACAACTTACCCTCCCCGCACTCCAGCAAACCACCAAAGTCAGGCAGGAGGGCAGCTACAGTCTCGGGCTGCCTGTGTTCAATTGCAGGCAGCCCGCAGCGTCTTCTCTAGTGCACAGAGCTGGGAAACGTCAGGTGGTAATGTAACTACATCTTGTCATGACATCTAATGAGCAGAAACCCCATGTTCAGCAGATAACAGCTCAAAATAATACCTATGCCATAAATAGCTGCCCTGGTCGTGGTGTCTGGCCCTAGTAAACTCAGGACAGAATTAAGGACTTTTGCTTTTGTTTACATTCCTAGATTTGAGGGGGGGGGAGTTTTTGCCTGGATATATCTCTGCGTGGGTGTCTGTGTTATGTGACTGCATGTTTCTCCACCCACCCCCCCCCCAAAAACAAAAACATCCCTGCCCACCCTAAAACTGCATGTCAGAGAAAAGGTTAAGTTTGAATCTTATTCCCCAGCATGCTAGCATTCCAACACTTGGATATTTTATTGTATGACAGACCACTGAGCTGCAAAGGGCTCATTTTGCTTCTTTAGTGAGTGAGAACCAAGCCCCAGATACACAATTCACCGTAATCAGCCCTTGATCTGTAATATAAGAAACTTTTTTTTTCTTTTTCCAGTATATGCACTCCCATAGCCCCACAATGTACTCTCCTCCACACATCCCAGATACGGGGAAAAAAGGTTCTTTTCCCTTCTGCACAGCATGGCCTCCTCCTCCCACAATAGCCTCGAACATTCTTATACAGCCATTCACAATCTCTCCCAAGTGAATAGAGAATACCCTTGAAGTTTCTCTCAAAGCAGGAACCGGCAATATTGCATGCTTGTGGCCTGAGTACCCTATTTTGCCCCTTCAAGCCTTCTCTGGCTATTGCTGCTGAAAACTGAAGATACAGATTCTTTCCATTCTGGGGTGAGAAACTGATGGATAACAATTAACAGATTGGGTATAAAATCTACAATAAGCACGTCTCTGTTAAAAACCAAGAGAACCCTCCCTCAAAACCTAAATCAAACCAAATCAATCCTTATTACAGTCATAGACCATAAACTCAAAACCTGGCTTCACCCACCCATGTGATGCTCCCCTCTCCTGCTTTGTGGTCCTGAGGTCCTTTCCAAACGTGAAGTATGTTCCCTACATATCAAAAGATGCCCATGTCTCCTTCAAAAGTTGTATTTTCTGCAATAACTTTATGGAAATAAAACCTTGGAAACAAGGGAGGTTTTTAAAAAGAAACACAGAACAATGGCACCATGGCATTCATCCCAGGGATTAGAATTCCTAGCTTGGAAGTGGAGCCGGACGTTATGGGTGACATGACATTTACAAGGAAAGGGCATCAGTTTAATTCCCAGTAAGAGGGAAGAGTTATGTTCTAAACATCTGAAGCCTTCTTTGTATATCCTATGTGTAACAGCAAGTACATTTTGCTTCCCAAACTTCTGTTTCCTAACGTGTTTAAAACTGGAGGCCCCTTTTGGTAATGACATGTAAGATACTTCTGTAGAGTACACAGAGCGGGGCATTGCTGATTCCATGAAGAATCTGGCCCTCTGAATTTCTTGTGAGTGTTCCGAGTTGGCCTTCTGGATGAAAAATGCAAAGTCTGGAGCAAAGACTCCTGCAGAGATGCACCATCCATCCATCCTCTCTGTCAGCAAGAAGTCCACGTTCACGTCATGTCAAGAGCAAGAAAAGGACGCTATCCATTCTGATCCAGACAAGCAGCACTGACTGACTGGAAGTAGGTAAGGCCATGAATTGTGCAAAGTTGGAGTAAGCAGTGTTCTGGACTCAAAGCATCCTTTAACTACATCTCTCATGACACACCATTTGGTCATTTAGAACTGAGGGGAGGACTCAGGGATCCAGAGCCCCAGTTCAGAGAATACATTTAGTAATAACTGGAAATACAGGAGTGGAAGCCAAGACTCCTGGTTTCTGTTTCCCAAATGTGACATTTCCTGGTTGGAAGAGTGGGCAAGATTGGAGCCAGATCCTAAAAACTGTTCCAGCTCTGGGAGATGAAAAGTTTTTACCAAATTTTCTGAGTTCATGACAGTGGGCTATGCTATGGAAGATGATCCTTAAGCCACATTCCATCCACTTTTCTAACCTTTTCTCGCTGCTGGATGGAGGGGGGAGCCAAGCTTCTACTCAGTCACCATCCCTGGATTCGGACAGTTCTGTCTTTTCCCTCCTCCCTCTGTTGCCTGGCCAAATATTGTGAGTCTGAGCAATTGCAGAGCATTGAAGATGCCAAGAGGAAGAGAAGCCCAAAAGAGAGGAGTGGGGGAGGGGGTACACATCAATGAAGAACAGTGACAGGAGAAGATATAAAATGCATAGTATGATACACACAATTTGTATAGTATCTCCAGAGACAGGAATGAGAGGATGGCACAAGAGTGTCACATTAGTAGGAGACAGCCAAAAGATCTGGGGGCTGAGAGCCTGTGAACAACAAGTGAACTGATCAGCTGACCGGGTGGAAGATACACAGTAAGGGACGACTATGAAGTCCATCCTTGTCCAAGTACAGAGAGCATACTCTGGAGGAGGAGGAAAGGATGGAAAGAAAGTGCAAACAAGCTGTGCCCAATTTAGCAGCCTCCAAATGACTTAGATTAGGACAGCAGGCACCTTAATCTTAAAAAGTGCTGAGACTGGCCTAAACCCTGGTGGTTGTTCCGCAAAAAGGGGACTGATTGTCACAGTCCGGGGCTTATAGATTAATCTTACCCTAGGATTATCAGCTATCCAGTACAGTTCCCTGAGAGATATTTTAATGGTTCTCACACACATACACCCAACTATATTGTTTACCAGACTAGAATCTACTGAATGAAAATTAGAATACAGAATTAAAAAATGCCAAAAGCAGATGCTGAATCCAGCAAAATAGGACCGATGTTAATTCAGGTCAGAGATATTCATGTGCCTATCCCAATTGCTCTCTCTGTAATTGGGAGCTGCAAGACTTTCCCTCAAGCTTTTGCTGTCAAGCTCCAGCACAGCAGCTGGTAACTAGGGAGGCAAGGGAAAATAGTGTTGAACTTTCAGTACCTGACCGGATGATACTACACCCAACAGAGAGGTTTGTTACAATGCTCCTCACATTTCAATCTCTCTAACCTTGCAAAGAGAAACACGGTTCTTCCAGGGAGTGTGAAGGTTCCTTCACAAAACCCATTATGAAACCAAATCAGCAACAAAAAATCAGCAAGCTGTGGGTGGGAGAGAATTTGAAGGCCCCAAGTTTCAGGGAAGAATAAAGAGGAGAATCTAATCAGTGGAAGATCTTTGGATGTGACTCTTAAGACTCTGACAGAATAGGATGTAGGCAAGTCAAATAACCAGGAGGTGCCTTGGAGACCAGATTAGGAACTGAGCTGGGTTTAATCCAGAAATCCCTGTCTAACTAAAAAAGATGGTTCCACTGAGCTCTTCCAGAGCTAATTCTGGACCTGAGGACAGGACAGACTCCCGGTGGACAGGTGGGGGGAAATGCAACACCGCGCTGCAGCCTTCTCTATTTCATTAGTAATTATTATATTACTGGTTCCTGCATCCCATTTCACAAAGCTAGGCTCACAAATGGATTAAAGGAGGAGGGGGCAGAGAAGCAGAAAGAGGTGGCTAGCTGCGAGGCATGTGAATGAAGCTACTCCGAAGTAAACCGAAGCTCTGAGACTTGCTGTGCTGAAGAACAAGATCCAGGGCGGTAACGCAGCAAAACGCAGCGGCGCGCAACTAAGGGAGGGGGGGAGGGCTTGGGGAGGGGTCGCGGCAGCATATCTGCTTCCTTACCCTACCCCTTGAAATTCCCCCCTGACCGACCCAACCCGTTTAATCTGGATCACCAGAGCGCGCTCCTCTTACCCCGTGCAGCTTCAGCGCGCTGCCCAGACCGGCTGAGCCCCCGCCGGCGCATCCCGGCAGCGAGCGACCAGCGCGCCCTCCCACTTCTCAGGCCGGGGAGGAGCGAGCGCGAGCCTCCCTCCCACCCGCCCGCACCGCCCACCTTCGCCTCGCGAGCGGCAGGGGCGGGGGCGAGAGAGGAACCTCGGTAAGTCCCGCCAGCGCTGCCCCCCGGAAGTTCGCACCGGGGACGGCCGCTTTCTCCCTCGCCGCCCTGAGAGGATGCGTCCGGGAGGCCAGCCTCTCCAATTCGCACGCCGGGGCGCAGCTGCCCAACCTGGGGCGTAAACGGCGCCTGAGCGTGCAAAGAATACACGTCCTTTTCCAAACCGTAGTGGGTGCAGCTCCCTCCCTCAATATGTAACAGGCATTTACGCTGAACTTACGTACGTACATACATACATACCCCAAATATTGGGACTAGTTCATAATACTGGCCAACTTCATATAATATTCCAAGGCCAGGCTTTACTCCCCAAGCATTAAAATCAGCACCATAAAGGTGGTCAGTATTATGAAGTAGCCCCAATATTTGGGGTGGGGGTAGAATTGAGGATAAGCAACCAGCAGTTAAAACAGGCCTTGGGCAGGCTGGCACAATCTGCTAGACCAGGCTAGAATAGGTTTGGGCAGCTGGTGGCTCACAGATTGTCAGAATTCAAACACAGCGGGTTGCGTGAACCAACTAGAGTTTGAGATTTGAATAAGTGAGCGCTCCTGCTCTTAATCATTCATGAAGTACTTGGTCCAGAAACTATTTTCAATGCCACCAGGGTCTTCAGCACTGAAACAAAAGCCTGCTGTGTGTTTACTTTCGTCACCTCCAGCACTGAGAGCTGCACCTTTGAGATACCTGGGAGACAGGCAACGTGGTGTCTTTCAAATGTTTTGGACTTCAGTTCCTTTGATCCCTTACCAATTAGCTATACAGTACTGGCTAGAACCAGTGTGAGTCTGCTCAAACATCTGGAGGTCACCAAATTGCTAAATGTACTATACATAGCCATGTATAACATCATAAGAAACTTCCAGATTCAAACATATGGTTTCTAACAAGCTTCAGGCCCAAACATACTTCACACATTAGCCCCTAGATTTATATCTTTACAAACAACTGGATTTTGGAAACCATACAGAAACACCCTGTCATTACAGAACAGCAGTGGCTCCCCGCTGGTTCCAACATATTCCCTTACTAATCTTTGCACATTAGTCAAAACATTAGCCTTCCTCACCCCGCAACTTCTCACAAAGGGGATTAATATTTTAACCTTCGGCACAACACACCCTTCCCTTATGGTAAATGAATTCACTCTTTGCTATTGCTTAAATATATAGTAAAGTAACACACCTGCTTCCTTTGCTAACATTACTGACCTCAATGAGGCAGATTAGAAACCTCAGTGATGTTAACTTGGAAAACGTTTATGACATTCCCAGCCTCCAGTGCAATGAGCTATGCTGGCTTGCATGCTCAATTTAATGGTCAGCAATTACAATTGATAAAGAACTAATTTGGATATTTAAAAACCATCTATCTAGAATTACTAATTGTTAGGGAAGGATGAGGAGAGGGACACCGGCTCTGACCTGCTCTTGTGCCTTTAATAGCAGCCCTGATGTGCCAAAAGCAGGCAGTCAAGTGAAGCTTTGAACTGCGTGGAGATAAATGTCATCAGTTGCTAATATCTGGCCATTAAGCAGTTGAGGGAGACTAAGCCTCTCTTCCCCCACTGCCTGCATGTTCAGGCAGCAAGCTTTGAACCAAAGGATCATCTCTGAAAGAGATCAGAAGGGGTCTGGTAGCACCTCTTCCGACTGACAAATTTTATTAAAAGGCATAAGCTTTTGTGAACTGCAGCCCACTTCATCAGATCCATCAAACCTGTTATAGTAGTTGGAAAAGGAGCTGCCTGGTTCCTTCTGATTTTTTGCTACCGTAAACCCACATCCCTGAACAATGTAATTCATACTCATATGAACTCTACAAACGAACTGTTTCTGCATGTAAAATTAATCTGGGTTTATTCTGGGTAGGGAAAATAAATCTAGGAAAGAGGACTCTTAAAGGGTCTTCTCATGCATATGATGCAATGGAAAAGCCATTTGCACTGAAGAATTTTGAGCAAGGAATTCTCCACTTGCAACTTGAAGTGACACAGCTCAGATGCAGACAGCCTCCTCTCCATCTCAGTATGAAACAGCTTCAAGGTATTTTACATTTTAAAAGAGAAGCTGCTTCTCTACTTCTTTCAGGAGGTTCAAAAGAAAGGTCCAGTCCTTGAGGCCTTCATGCTAGATGGACATGTCACAAAGCACAGCTGGCCATCAATGAAGAGAAAACACAATTCAGTGGACAGTCCTGGAAAGACTGGGAGGTGGGACATCAGTGCAATCTTTTCACCTGGCTGTGATTCACAAGTAGATTTCGAAAGCTGTGAAGCCAGCCTTCTCCTTTGAAACAGCACTGCAGAATAAGGGACAGCTATTCCCCTGGCAGGCAGGGCTGGAGAGGGAGCCCCGTGCTGTGTTGAATTGCTGCCACCGCGCAGCAACTGCAAACAGAATCCGGTGATAGACAGAAACCCAGCTTCTCTGGATGACTTTATGCTCCAGAGAATGAGCGCATCGAAGAACGTAACAGGAAGGAGGGCAGAGGCTTTGCTCGGCCTAAGGAAACAGCTGGTCCCCGAAAAACTCTGCCTTTCTCATCTCTGAAATGCTGGGAGAAGAGCTGCCATTCCCCTGGATATGATGCATTTGGGACATGTGGCAAGTTCAGCATCTTCTATGCACTGAGATGAGACACTTAATACTCCTGGAACAGCTAATCCAAACCACATCTGATCTGCATAAAAACACCAAACCCCTCCCACAAGATCTAATTACGAAGGGCTTTCACAAACATCCAAGACACTGTGGCCCTTTATCATCAGGGGTGACAGTCACATGACTGCCTTGTTCTCCAAACAATGAGACTTCAGATGACTCCAAACATCCTTTTTCAAAATCGTGGGCTTCATACTCCCTGCTTCAGCCTTTAGGAACACATCAGGACTAGAAAAATATCTACCAGATAGCATCTTTATGTTACAGGGAATTGTTAAAGACATAAGAGTCTTGCTAGGTGGGATGGGGAGAAACCAAAACAGAGTGTCTAATGTGTTTTAATTTTGGCCCAGAGTACTGATGTTTGGGCGGGGTGGGGGGACGGGGTGTTAAGAGGCTAGGTGACTGACACCCTGCAGGGACTTCAGGCACTTATTTCAACTCTTTAGATCCCACCCCCAAATTTCCTAAAAATTAGCCAAAAAGTTTGGACCATCTGCTCTGGGGGTTGTAAAACAGATGTAATTCATGAGTTGCCTACCCCATTCCATAAATGGGGGAACCTTGAGCAAAAACTACTTTTTGCAAGATTTCATTGCTCCTGAACTCTGGGGAGGGGGGTGCATCACAGATCATTACATTTCCTACCTTTCCCCATTGTCCCCTATAACTCTCTACATAGTTCACTGACACAAACCCTCCCCTGAATTGAATGCACACTTAGCAGCTGCACGCTGCACAATCCTCTCCAAAAGCTTCAGACTGCAACTCCCCTCATTCCCAACCAGCACATTCAAATGTTGCCTGGGTTGATAGGAACATAGTGCAACAGGAGGGTTAATATTAAAGAAGTCTGTTCAATAAAGACCTGCAGCCAGAGCTTTCTTCTCCACTTTTTTTTTTTTTAATCTGAAAATTGATACTCTACCTTGTTAGTGATGATCAGGCTGATTAAAATACAATAATTAAAATACAATGTAGTGACAAGTGCAGCAGATAAAGCAAAGGCATTCAACAAATGTTTCTAGCAAAATACATGCCTACAAATAAAAACAACTATTTTACTCTCTGATCAAAATGAGGAGCCCTTCTTGGGTTAGAGTTCCATGGTTTCAGGGAACTACTTTCCCCAATCCTTTTCAACGGAGCCTCATACAGAGAGAGAAGGGCCTGTTTCAGACAGAAAGGCCAACAAGGACTTAAGCCACTGGGGGTCTTGAAAAGTTATCACCCAAACACTGAATTCCTAAAAGTAAAGCATTTAACGGCGTAGACCTTGCAGAGTAGATGCTGCAAATGTCCTGCAAGCATGTGCTCACCACCCTACCAGCTGCACCTGCTGGACAATGGCACTTTCTCCAGTGTCTCGCAACAGGGCAATCTAGAAGCAAGAAAGGCACCTGCTTGTAGGTCTAAGGCATGATCTTGTCAGGAACAGAGGCGGGGCATATCAGCCTGAGCCAAGCAAAAACAATTACTAGGATTGTGATCGTGGAATCTCCCCTGACAATTCCAAAGCCACCTTTGAGAGGAAACCTGATTCTTCAAGGGGAATCCTATCCAGTTCAGAAGAGGGTAGATTCCTAATTTATCACCCATCTGCCCCATTCCATTCTCACATCCAGAGCACTTCTGTCATGACTGGATTATTATTCGCTCTTGTCTAGCCCAGTCAGCATGGATTCACTGAAATTTGCCAGAAAGTTGAGCTGGAGATAAAAATCTTGGGGAGTAATGCCTTTTTAAGGGATTTCATGGTCCCTGCTTCCATGAACAAGATACAAGTTGAGTTGTAACTCAACTTAGGCCCAATGGTTCAGGATAATTACTAATGTCTATTCCTCTGTTTTTAGGAGTTGGAACATATGGTGGTTTCTCAACGCCAGGCAATGATGGACATTAATACCAATAGAAGAGCAAAATGATGGATATTATTTGGGAATGACAAAAGACGGCCTCAGGGCTGCAATTGCCTTGGGAGCAGCCAATCCAGAAATAATGCAGAATTGTTGTTTTTAATGTGACCAAAGGGGAACATTATTAAATACATGGGAAGTAATACTGTATATAACATATTAAAAACATGGAAAGTAATGGCATTACATTATTTTAAATTAAATTAATTTAACATTTAACACTTCTCTTGACACGTCATTTTTTTCTGGCCCTGTTTAATTTTTGGAGTGAGTCAAGGTCAACCCTTGGCCTGAAAAGGTGCTACTTCTGATATCATTTCCAGTCCAATTTCTGCTACAGTTTGGGTTTCAAAACAACCCCAATGGATGACTTATGCTGGTGATTGGACACTGGGCAACTACAATGGATCCTCTGGGCCTCTTGGCAGCTTCTGATTCCAGACTCTCTTCCTCATCCCATGTACATGTCCTTAGGAGATCTCAAAGGCAGTTTCTTTAACTATGTTAATGGCCTTTTGTTAGCTAACTGCCCAGTGAAGATTGCAAATCAGCATACAGTAAGTCTATGCCTAGCCTTTATACAGTTGAAGAGGAAGAAACAGCTGTCTTCCAGTTGCCTTGTGGGAAGGAAAGGGATGTAATAGAACATGGAATTCTACCACATCTGAGCCTGGCAACTATCTGCTTAACCAGCCTGGCAAATTTTGGGAACAGCCAAGAAATACGCTCAAACAAGTCTTATTTTTTTCAGGGCAAAGACAACTGAAGTCTGTGTAGGTTGGCACTCCCTGGAACAGGGCAACTCAGCTCCCAGACAGGCCCAGAAAGAAAGATGAGATGATGCTGGACTAGAAGACTATGTTCTGATATCCACACCCCAGAATGCCTTGCTCCCCGCTACACCTATACTGCAAAGCTGGAAAACCAGTCATTTAATTTGTAAACTGCAAGCAGCACCAAATTGCACAGAACATATGCACAAGAAACTCTGTTAATCAATCTCCTGACATTATTGCTCTTGCTATAATGCAGTTGCTGAGAAAAAAAGGAGAGAATGTCTAGGTTTTATCCAGTCTAAATCAATCCTCTCCCCAAAAGCTGTTACTACCACAACAGGAGAAGGAAGGAAATGCAGACATGTGTCTCCCCCATCCTGCCCCAGGGACTAACAGCCCCCTTGGAAGGAAGATGGCTTAGGAAGGAGGGGAAAACGCCAAATTATCCCAGCACCCATCAAATCCATGCTCCATCTCTGCCATAAAACGAAATGAAGTAAAAAGAAACTCTGGGAGATCATGTATTAATAGGTTTACTAGTTATCTATTTAGTTAATATATTTCCACAGGCAGAAGGTCCCTCCTAAGATCTTTGAGAAGGAGAAGGAAGAGTAAACAGACTTGCAGATGAAAGATGGTTCTACCCACACTGATATAATTATCTGTGGAATCTCAGCCACTCAAATCCAGAATGCCAAGGGACAGGCAAATTTCACTTCAGGAGTATCAGAAGCAAGCTAATCCCACTCTCGGGTGAAAAAAATGCACCCACGTACACAGCCCTTCACTGAAATGCCACCCCCACAGCTGAGGCATCCCCAAATGGCTCTTACCATCTGAGATCTTCTGAAGGAGCCCCCGAAGCTTTCCTAACATATTAAAGAAAAGAACAGCCACACTGTATACCCCATACGTGAGACACATATTCATTAATGAGGGAAGGGGCAAGTATTAATGCGGAGAGATGAAAATTTATGTGCAGTTGGAAAGAAAAGAGAGAGAGCAATGTCTTTTGGGCCTGTTCTGCACTGGGAAGCAAGAGGGCAGGGTGGGGGAACACAGCGTGAGCCAAATTATAACCAACTAACATTCCATAAGCACCACCAGCAGCAGAAGGAAATGACACAGGAATTAGGACCAGTGGATTAACTGTATAAAATCCAGCTTCACCCAGCTCCTGCTCTTCTTGAACGGCATCCAGCTGGCCATATAATAATCTGGTACAGTATGTGGGCACTGCTCAATTAGCTGGCAGCACTTAACTGATCTGAAAAGCTGTGCCGAATCATACTTGGATGGGAGACCACCAGGAATTCCAAGGCTGTAGGGCATGCTGGGAAGTTGGAAAGACATCCTGGAAGAAGGCATGCCACCTGATATGGTTGCCCACAAAAAAAAAAAAAAAACATCCAGGATGTGTCCATGGAATCACAAAGACACAATCTCGGCTTGCAGGACCCTTTTCCTGTTTTGATACAGGAACTGCCTCAGCAAGATGCAGCACCGAACTGATCTTGGCAGCTAAGCAGGGCCGGCCCTGGTTAGTGTTTGGATGGGGAGATCACCTAGAATTCAAGAGCAGTTAGGCAGAATATGAAGTCCAAAAGACAAAAACAAATCGGGAAGAAGACAATGGCAAATACTTCTCCAACACTGCAAAGAAAACCACATAAATACAGTCGCAGGACTCCAGCTTGACCTGAAGGCAAGTAATGGCACTGAGCTGAGTTTGGCTGATTTCATACAGCTAAGCAGGGCTGGACCTGAATAGTGCTTGGATGGGGCACCACTAGGAGATCCCAGGGTTGTAGGCTAGATAGGGAAGCAAAGAAAAAGAAAAAAAGCCAGAAGAACACAGTGCCAAGCCACTTCGGTACTGTTGCCAAAGCAAACCATATGGATGTATAACACTGGTGCTTCTGTTTCTTCTTTTGCCTTCCTGACATCTCCCTTTCCTCTCTTTATCTTATTTTTATAAGCCTGCAGGTGAGGGGGCATCTTTTGTATTGACTGATAGTAGTAATAAGGGAGGTTTTTTGGTCTGAATAACAAGTGTAACATGCTTTAAATAATAAATCCCAGAGGTCAGCCTGAAAAGGGGGGAAATATCACGACAGGCTTAGCCCATGGGGGAAAGAAAACTAGGAAATACTTGATTTCGGTGATTCATCTTTTTTTTTAATATAAAAGACATTGCTCTTGTATCAAGCAAGCTTAAGAGGTAATTGTATGTGGGCCGGCCTGGACTGAATTTACCCCCAGTCTTTGATTTTGTTATAATGGAACACCTCAGGGATGGCGAAGGTCTTTCAAGGATGCAACTGATGGACAAGATCGCCTTTTGCAATCACAGCTTTCTTGGGGCAATGAAAGGGGAGAGCTTGCCGTCTCCCCCCCCAAAAAAACATTAAAATGAAAGTAAACAATATATTTAAATAGGAACCACACACACCTTGAAAACCAGGCCACATTTTCAACTATGGTCTTAGGAGGTTGTGTTCCCCCATTCCAATATTTCACCCCATCATCACCACAGTGGTAAAGCTTGGCTTGAAATATAAAAGATGCTTCAGAGCAAAATATTCTCAAGAGGGAGAATGGGAAAAGAGGTGTGAGAGAGATAAAAAAAGACTTTCCAGCCAGGCACCCTCCCACTGACATGAGATTACCACCCATCATCCCCAAACATCATGCTCTTGCAGCCCACAGATTAAAAGAATTGTGGTTCCATCCATCCATAAGGTGGCCAAAGCAATTTGTGAGTTGATTTAAGAATATGAGGAGCTCTAGCAGAGATGAATGTGGAGAGCATCAAGGCAGAAAAGGATTAATCCCAGCACCTGTTACTATCCTAGGACTAAAGAGTCAGGTGTAATCTATCAGGTCAGCACCTAATTAATAAACACACTACAACTCACGCGGCCCCAAGCATTTCTGTTTATCTTTTTCCTCCCTTGAACGCTACTGTTCAAATTTGGTTTGGGGAGGATGAATTGGAGTCAAGTCTAAAATTAAATCACTCCTGAGCTAGCCAAGTACTTTCCACCTCCTTGAGATGACGGAAACTCTGTCAAAGCAGCCTGAAAGTGAATAAATCTGTTAGACCTGGTTGCCCATTATTTTGCAGGGAAGTCAGGTGATTGACAGTGACTTGAAACAAAGGCAAAGTAGGCAGGATAGAAATCCACAATGGGGACAGCACATTTTTTGCCCACAGGTTAAAGGAACTGTGGTCCAATCTATCACTTTTCCAAGGCTTACTTGAGCTTTGTAGCCACAGAGATCTCCCAGCTCAAAACTGATCCCTTAAAAAAAAAACATATTCTTAAATAAACTCACACATTGCTTTGACCACCTGATGGATGGATGGATGGATGGATGGATGGATGGATGGATGGATGGATGGATGGAACCACAGTTCCTTTAACCTGTGGGCAAAAAATGTGTTGTCCCCATTGTTGATTTCTATCCTGCTTCCTTTGCCTTTGTTTCAAGTCACTGTCAATCACCTGACTTCCCTGCAAAGTAATGGGCAACCAGGTCTAACAGATTTATTCACTTTCAGGCTGCTGTTGAGACAGTATCAGAATAAGGGGAAAAGTTCTACACTAGCACTGACCTCCTTCGTGGGCTGGGACAGGATGAAGGTAAGGTCATGGGGACATGGCAGGAAATAGATGTTGCCAGGACATGTTTTGTGCCATGGTTAAGTAGAAGTGAGGAAAGGCTCCAAGTCACCCAAGGGGAACTTTATTTGCATTTTCCGCAATCACACAGTGCCATCAAGTTTCTTACTGCTACCAGCAGAGGGTGCTCCAACACAGCCAAATAAATTAAACAAGCCATCCCCACCTCTGGTGCCTTTCAAATGTGTTGGACTACAAGTTCCATCACCTCACTTAGCACAATTACTGTGTTGGCCAGGGTGAGGGAACCATACTCCAACACCTCAGGGTAGTCCTTGGTTGAAGAAGGCTGGACTTAACACATCTCCTCAAATCCTAACCAGGAATGTCCCTTTTTCATCCAGAGATCTGAGCATGGAATCACTCATATTCATATGCAATCAAACCTCTCAGTGAGACGACAAATTCTAGCTATGACTTCCCAGTTCTAATACTGTAATGATTCAGAAGCACTCATGAACAGGGTAGGTAGCTCTCAACGTGTACTGGCTGAAGACATCAGAGGTACTCAATCTCTGCAACTGATCTCCAAAACCTGCACATGCTGAAGTTGCCTCCTTAAGCTGGTCCGACATCCATCACCAATTAGTTTTGTCCATTCATTCTTTCCTGTGGTGGCAAGCAAGGCTGCATTCTATACCAGGGTCTGAAGAGCCAATGAGCTCTGAATCAGGGTGGAGAACCCACTCAGATATTTCTGAATGCCAATTCCACACAGTCCTAGCAAGCACATCCGATGGGGAAGGATGATGAGAGCTGCAATGCAAATTTTGAGGGCTACTTGTAGCCCACCTCTGATCCAAGGGGGAAATATCTCTCTCCCTTTAGAGCAGAGAGGGCAATCTGTGCTGGAATGCAGGTACAATGGTTTCGTAAAGTAGTTGCCCATTTTATCCTGATAAAATGGGTGAAACATGATAGGAGCATGTTCTGAACCTTCCAAATGAGGGATCTTCCAGATGGATAGGAAGCAGACTGCAATTCCTAGGATTCCTTGCAAGCACGGTCAGAAGCACCAGCTTAAGAAAGACAGATGAACTGGGAACCAGACTCATGAGTTGAGATGATTTGTGTTAAGAACTCCAGGGCCAAGGAACCTCTTCCAACACCCATCCACCCTCAGTTCACGGACTCTGGGTGCCTCACCTGGCATTCCCAGGGTCCAGGTGTCCAGATCACCTGGTAAGGGCAAAGGAAGAGAAGGAGAAGAGTAGGAGGAGTTATACAAACAGTCCTACCCGAGCCTGTACCTCCTGGGATGGAAGCAGCCACGGCCTTACCGTGTTGAAACCTGGAAAGAGACCCACGGCTGGCTGCGCCTCCACGGGGAACGAGAGGAAGGGCTTGAGATCCAGGGGTGGCTGCATCATGGCCGGCGGCGGGCGCAGGATTGCAGGAATTGGGCCCGCCCGGCTCAGGCTGCCTAGGCAAGGAGAGACAAGGAGAAGCATAAACAGTTTGCCCTCCGATATGGCTGGTTTGGAAGGCAGAGGAGGTGCAAGGAACAAGAGATCAGGACTTATCAAAAGATGGGGTTGAACAAGATTGGAAATGAAAAGGGGAGATCTAGATCAAGCTGTTATCAGCTGCAACATGGAATAATTGCCTATAGTAATAACTATTTCAAACTGACCCCTGCAAATTCCCTCCCAGGTCCTCAAAATTTCAGATCTGCAGATAGAAAACCATGATCTGAAGCTTGAGCTTTAATTCAATATTATCATCAGTTTGGGGAGTTGGTTTGTCCATTATTCCCTGCACACGACCACACAATTCGTTTTGATTGTTTGGATAATTTATATTAAATACTTATTTAAATTACCAAGAGTCAAATTGAGCTTAGTGGCGCAAAAATACTGTCAATAACTAAATAAATACAACAGATTTTGAAGTCACTAGCCTTTAAATGCACAATGTTAATTCAATTCACTGCATAGGATTTAAATGTCTTTCCTAATCCTTATGATCACAGTGGGGGTGGAAAAGGTGGAGCTGATGCAGAAAGGCCAGTGTGCCTGAACAACAGTGAAAGTTTTTATTCTATGAATATGGAGTTAGCCATTTGGAGAAAGCAAGCAGATTTGCTTCTAGTCCTCTCAGAGCACAGATTAGTCCTCTCAGAGCACAGATGAGATGATTCCATTTACCTTCACAAAAACTTCAATGAAGGTTCAGCCAAGACACAGCAGCGGATCTGAATGGGCTTTATGACTCTACAAGGATTGGAAATCTATGACTGAGTAGTAAACTGCATGAGATTAAGCTCAAGGATCAACCACCACCACCACCCTAGTTGTATGTAAGTCATTCTGACTAAACAGTGAGAATTTTAAGAAGTTTTACGATACATTTTACATTCATCAGTTAGTAAATCCCATGGGGAAGAACTAAGCGTACACACACATAAATGCCAATCCACTGGGAGAAGAATAAACATGAGTGGCACGCTCAAGCTTCCAGATATACGTTGTGCGCATTAATCATGTCTGAGTGTCTGAGCACAGCCCAATGTGTCAATGTGTGGCTGATTAAACTCCACACAGACATTGCTTAAAAGTAGTCTTGTGGCTCTGGTCTTGTGGGCGTCTGCTCTGATCCCAGAAATCACAGACTGCCTGAAACGTGCATCACCAAACACTCAGCGCTACATAGGTAGGCCTGGGCTTTGGACAAAGCTCCCCATAGCTTGAGGAGCTCCACCATCTATCAAGAAGAAAACAGGCTGGGTTGTTAGCCACAAATCTATGCCACAGCTTTGTAGGCCAGTGAATGATTCCACACCTCAGGGCCTATTTCCCACAGCACACGGTGTGCCCCAACTTCATCCGTGGAACGAAGGGGAGTTAATTCAGTGGAACTTCCCATTGTTCTGCTGCAGTGTCAGAGGTTCAGTAAAATATGCAGGAGCTGTGAGTGGTGTTTTCAAGCAGCTACCGAGAAAAGGTATTCTTTCTCTCTTCCTTTGCTTATGTAACTATTTTTGGGGGTAATTGCTGGTTATCTAGCCCCCAAGGCAAAGGCTGCAAAAGGTGGTGGTGAAATTGGTATGTCCTTTCTCCCATTCTCTGCAGCCAAGGGGAAGGCAGATTTCATCTGAGAAGTGAAATTGACAAGGATTTTAAACTGGAAGAAAGGAGAGAATGAACTTTGCAACTCCTTAAAAAGCCAATTAATTACTAGCTCTTAAGGTTGCCATTAAACACTTGAAAATATGAGTGCGAGGAGTATATTATATATATTTATTCAAAAGTAAGTCTGTCTTATTTTAATGAGCTTCAGTGTTAAGAGTAAATCTGGGAAGCAAACATGTAGTTTGCTTGTAATAAGGAACCAGTCTTTAATGCCTACCCAGTTCTCTTTCTCTCACATGATAAGAAAATTAAAATAAACTTAATAATGCAGAGTTGGATAGATGTGTTTACATGGCTTAATTTATTCAGGCCACAGAATTTAGCCTTTCTGGATGCAGAATTTGGATTGCCTAATCACCCTCGTTTGCAGTTTAAGTTTAAAAAGAAATAAGTATCAGTCCTAGATTTCTGTGTCCACAAAACTGTAAGATAGATTAATGCATAAAGTGTTTAAAACTGAAGCAAAGTGGCAGAAAGGCTGAACGTATCAAATAATTAAGTGCCTGGTTAGCGTCAGCTGAACAAAATATGCAGGTAAACACTTGCTACCGTCATGATGCTGGTTAATTGGACAATGTGGTTTTAGGTGTGCTTGCCAGGGCCTACCTCTAGTCCTTCCACAAAAAAAAAAAAAAAACTTGCTGGGTAGCAAAGTAGTGAGAAAAAAAGACGGCAGGTACTGAAAAACAAAAAAAGGAGGGTGAGGTGGGGGAAAATGTCTCCAAGTGCCAGAAAGAAAAATCTTTATTGTGTAAAAGCCAATGCGTTTCGGAAAATTCCTTTGTCGAAGGCACCGTGCTTGCCCACTAAAACATTTCGACTGAAGAAGGCTGGCTAAACATCATACAGTTACAGCACCATTAAACTGTTAGCTCTTCTTTCGAGAACCTCAGGAAGGGATCTTGCAGAGGCTGTGCAGAACACACATTTATTTCCATGCAAACAGTGTATTGATGAAAAGCCAGGGGGTTCATCCATTAGAAATAGAACTTCCACCGGTGGGTTGATATATCACATGCATATTAGAGCAATCATCGATATGATGATTTGGCAAAGAGAGTTACACTCTTTGGAGTTCTTGACTACAATGAATCTACATCATTCCAAGCATTGCCACCTCAATAACTCTCCGTCCAAGGCTTTTTTCTCTTTCCTCGCTCGCTGATTCGTTCTCTTCCTCCTCCGCCTCCATTGCTATTCATTATATGAAATTGCCACAAATCACAAGCTGGCAGAGCGAGGTGGCAGCCTCAGAGGGGCCATGAAAAGGCAGAAAGTTATTGTTGTTGCTGCTGCTGCTGCTGGTGTCTACTACTAGGGAAGGGGGCTGCTGCTTGGGAGATTGTTCTGCTCAAGGTGCCAAAATAATGTACTTTAAGCAGGGAAGGGATGTTTTTGCTACTCTACCTCAGATAGCAAAATAATTTAGATGCTCCTGTTTAAAGAGCATTAAAAAAAAAAAAACACGGTTGCCATTTTGTGTTTTTCTAGTACAACCAGGATATTGTAGCTGGCTCACTAATTTTAGGCACCAACCTCTAGAAGTAGAGCAATAATACTGCTAGGTATGGATCACCCAGCTCAATAGCTACTATCCTGAACCAATTTAAAGCTGGATCCAATCAAAATGTACAGAAAGGATAACAAAGGTTTTCAGAACTTCCCCACTCGTAAAGTTAGCCACGAGCCGACAGTCCTCATGAGGATTCTGCCAAAGGAGCTACTTCTAAGCGGTGAAACTATGCTTGGAATCCAAAACAGGACCACTGGATCTAGGCTGCAATAACGCAGATGACCAATGGATGCCAGCAAAAGTTAACTTTTTCTGTGTATCTCTGCTACTCTCCAGTGATCATGCTGGCTTTGGCAGCCCACATTGGTATCCCTGATCTGGAACATCAGGCGGCCAGTTGGAAAAAGGTTCTCCAAGATTTCTGATGACCAATCAGCTTGAAAACGCTACCGAACAGCTACATTTTTCATGCGTCAAGTTGGACAACCTGGGAGATCAGGTCCTACTTTCCCTGCACTGTCTTCCCTAAGAAGGCACACCATCCTTGCGCAGTCCCGACTGGTCCTTCTGCTACTAAAAGCAAAGCCTCTGATTTACATCACTGGGGCTTCTGAGAAACTGAGCCGGCAGGTTTCCAGGAGATATTTCAGTTGTGTCTAGATGGCAGCCTTCTCACGACACCATGTTGTTGCTTTTCCTTTTCTTCTGGTTGTGCTGCTGTTGCTGCTACACACAGAACTACAAGTGCTGTCCCGTCCAGATCAGTGGGCAGATTAGGACAGGAAAGATAGATGTCTACAGACCTGTCCTGCCCACTCTAAGCTCCTGTTCCATCCGACTGCACCTTCCAGCAAGCCCAGTTCGTAACTGAGAGCATGCACACATGCACTTCACGTGCCTCCACACCTCCCTCCTTTCAGGGCAAAAAAGCGACAACACCAGGCACTCCAAATATTTAGGAGCTTTGGCTTAGTCCTCCCCCTATCATAATGCCCACACTCCAGTCTTCTGCAGATGAAAAGGCTGGCATTTGCAACAAAACCTTTAATAATAGGATTCATGAGGTCAGTTAAGGCAGATTAATACATAAAGGAATTGTCCTGAGAGAGCAACGGCTAGGGCATAATCTGCTTGAAGGCTGATGCTGTTTCACAGACCTTCCTCCCCCGCTCAGCCCCACCATCAACACTGCATTCCTCAGAATTCAAGGACACAAAGTGTGTGTAAGGTTATAAGGAATGCTTGTGTGCAAGCAGACAGCTCATCTTTCTATATCCACAGAAAAAAAGATTCTTCTAAAATTTTAAGATTACAACCCGGGAGCGTTATTATTACTATTATTGATGTTGCTATTCACACAGTCTACCAGATAGTTCTGACTGGATTTTGACAATCAGATCTTCCTAAGGATCTAGAATCGCTCAAGATACCATTGTAATATATGTGCTATTCCAAATAATGCGATTTTTTTGTCACTGATGTGTTGAGATTCTGTCCATTCCTGTTGCGTCCAAGTGCTTTTGCAGATCTTTTGGTATGACCCCAAATGCACCAGCCATTATTGGCATCACACCTGTTTTCTTTTTCCACATTTGCTCGATCTTTATTTGAAAGTCTTCATGTTTTCCTATCTTTTTTTATAGTTCTTTTTCATTGGCCATCTATTTCTAGCTACTACATTGTCAGTTATTCATACTTGTTTCTTTGTAACCACAGTCATGTCTGGCTTATAATGAGTGAAATATTTATCAGATTATATTTGGAAGTGTTGTTGTTGTTGTTGTTGTTGTTATTATTATTATTATTATTATTTTATAGCCTACATTTCTCCTCAGAGGACACTGGGTCAACAGAAATTCCTGTGTAAAGAAATGTATATAGAAGTGCTGTACAGGTATATGGAAACGTGTGTGTTTAAACTGGTGTCTTTGAGAGAATAAATGAAGAAAAGCGCAAGAGGTAAGAAGGTTGATGGGTATTACTACAACTGAAGCTTCCTCCCCACAATACCAACACAATTAAACAGGATAGCAGATCAAATCAATCTTTATTTCGGTCCTTGGCCATCATAAAACCCACAACATTGCTATAAAATAACTATCTCTTTGGAGAACTGTGATGTTCTGGGTCATTCTGACTATCCATGAAGAGAAATCAGAATGGACAAGAAGTTTTTTTAAAAAAACAAAAAACAAAAGAAGGGCTGAGAATGGACAAGGATGTCATTTAGATGCCCACCCAAGTTGTAACACTTGTCTGAAAGCAGCCAGATAGAGGGAGATTGAGGGGAAGAGATGGTTGTCGCCAAACTTTATTCCGCTCGCTTGTTCTGCTGCTGCTACATTTGATGACTAGCAAGTGACATCCCGCCCCACGTTCTCATTCCACTGAGGGCGAAGAGCGCTGCTCTCACTTCGGCTGCGTGGCTGAACTGGTGCCACTATTTAGCGTCCTTAGAAAGCAAATCAGTACAAATGGCTTCTTGCCCTCACTGCAGGGAGTGCTGGGGGCAGGGGGAGAGAGAATGGTTGCACCGCTGGGAACACCACCCCAACAATACTGCTGCCACCCCCAAACCACAAGCAACATCACAACAGAACTAGGAGGGAGGTTAAAAAAAGACGACAAAAAGAACCAACCACAGGGATCTGACTACTTGTCATCCAGCTGCCCCTTCCGTTTTGCTTAAAATCACGGAGGAGAAGCAGACTCAACCAGCCTCTCCAGCCAGAATTCTCCCCCTGCATCATTTGTATTCAGGGTAAAAAAACAGGACCGTACCTCTTCAAAAACAAACACACACCTGATTACTCATCTCAATTCTTTCTTCTAAGCCAGCCTAGAAAACAAGGCAACCTGCTGCTCTGAAGGCTCTCGGTGTCCTTGCTGTGCCTGGCCTGTCCTGTCCCTGGCAGTTGCTTGGGAGGACTAGGACAGTGTGAGAGCTTAACATGGCTTACCATCCACTTTTAACTGGCAGCTGAATGGCAAGATTCCAGAATGGGAGCGAGAGGATCTCTCTAGAAAAGCAGAGAGAGAGAGCAAGACCTTTCAGGGTTCCAAATCACACACATACTTACACATATGCATATGTATACAACTATCAGCTGAGGGACCAAAGGCTTGTGCCTAATGCTTCTAACATTTTATTTTTCAGTGAGCATCACTAAGAGATGAAGGTCAGTTTTCAGAACCATAACTTCCTACCCAGCCTTAACATTTTGCTTCACGCTCTTGATTTCCCCGAAAGTAAGCCCCCAATGGTCCCATCTAGCTGGAATCTGAATGATAGGATAATAATCATACAGTTGATCTTGTCTGTCCTGCCAAATTTTCTGAAGTAGTGAGAAGAGTGTGTGCAGCAGGGATACTTCATCTCTCCCCCCCAAGTCTTCAACTGGGCTTTGGCCCTCCACTGCCTCCTGTAGCATACTACATTACTATTAATGTAGTAAATAAAATAAAATACCCAACATGGATATTGGAAGTGAAGTAGAAGGAAGGAATATCCTCTAGTTGCATCTCCCTCTGCCTGACCCAGACGAACAGAATCTCCAAGCTGGGTTTGAAATCTCTAATGGGGAGATATGGTTTCTAGAGAACTAGGTCACCCCCAATTATAGTTTCTATAATTAGAAACTAACAGCCCAATTCTCTGTATTTGCTTGGAAATCTTGCCCACAAATTTTTCCCTGTTAAATATGTTTAAAATTGCATTTCAAGTGTTGTTTTGAAAGAGATTCAGTGCACATGGTAGATTTCTCTGCCTAGCTATGGGCAACCTTAGCTGATCCTGAAAACCTAAGCAAATTGGGAATCTGATTAGGAAATCCCAGGGTTGTAAACTAGACTGGGAAGCCAAACAAAGGAGCCACTGGGGGAAAAAAAGCATTGAGCAACTTTTTCCATAGCATTGTCTATGCACATTTCATGAATTCACCAAGCGTATCTCCTCTTTCACCCAGTATGGACTGGGTATTGCAACTTCACTTTGGGGTTGATATATATGGTCCTGTCATCCATGCTATAAATTAATTCTCTGGGTGTATCCCAAATGTTGGGAGATGTTCCCAACAAATCACGTGTGGGTGATCCTCTGCACAGGATGCCAATGAAGGATAGCTGTGAAAACGAAGAGTGAAGTTTGCTGCCCACTATCACAAATGGCTCAGCAAAAAGCTTTGCAAGAGGAATCTCCCTACATTTGAAGGTGGAGGAGTTGGAGGTTTGATCCACCATGCCAATCAAAAGCAGAAGGAAAAAAAAACCCCAGCCATCTGCCTATGTTACTACAAACATGTTTTCCTTCTAACGAAGCCAAGTAGAATATCAATAAAAGATGGCACTCTGTGCTGTGTGGGTGTCAACAGCAGGGTATGCGTGTGTTTGGGTTTGTGTACAGTCAGGAAGGCAAAGCAGACCAGTTTTCAACAAGGTTCTCTAATTAGAAAACTGCCAGGCAATTTTAGGATTTTGTTTTTAAGGAATCTGATGCTAGAAATGGGATACCCTTCTCCCTCTCAGCAACCTGCACCTTTAATTTGACATTTATACTTCTCTGTATCTTGCAGGACCAGAACTGGTTCAAAACATCTTCTTGGTACCTGTTAGGTTGAAATGCCAAACAGGGCTTTCCTATCTACTCACCTGCAGAAGAGATCTAAGATTACTTCACAAAGCCTAAAATCAATATTGAGGCTCAGGGGATCTTCCATAAAAGAATCTTGCAATCTTTTATCCTTCTGTAATAGGGCCTTAAATCTGTTGCCTGAGATAACCAAATCATGGGAAAGTTGGGAATGTTTTCAAACAGAGCACTTCCAGCAATTTTCACTAGTCCCTCCCCCCCCCACCCCCCATCAATAAAAAGAAACAGAAGTAGCAAGAGAAGAAAACAAGAGGAAGTTGATCTTGGCTCCATAAGATTCTGTAACTGAGGAAGAGCATTTGTACAACTCTTGTTTGGAAGTATCCCAGGATCTGATGAGGATAACCACCTTCAAGGCATCTTCACACCCACATAGAATGACACTTACTTTACTGGTTTTCTGCATAACATTATTTGAGCACAGCCTCTAATGCTTGCGCAATCACAGAGCAACATCCCTTCTAGATGCTGGAGCTGGCCAAGACTCTCCATCACATCTCATCAGGAAACTAGTTCTTGAATCAGAAAGTCCTTTCAAAATAATCTACATAAAAATGTTCTCCTACCTCCTGGACACTGCCCAAATTTTATGAAACCAGTATGAGATCAGTTTCAAAATTAGGGCTCCTAGTAACAACTCTCACCCTCTCATCTTCTTCTCTAAACCTCACAAAGAATTGAATTTAAGTAGTGAACAGCTTACTACTAAATATTTAAAGGCTCAATACATTTGTCACCTGAAGAAAAACACAAATGTCCTCCTCCCAGCACTCCAACTGGAATCAACATATTAAATACTTTTGCTGTACCACTGATACCAACTCTGACCTCATCTACCACCACCTACATAGCACCACGAGACAAAGGTCACCCCACCTTGCTGCACAGGAGAACCAGCTTTGGGAACGTAGAAGAAGGATGTTCATAGACATACAATTCTGGAGCACTGCAACACAAAGAAAGCAGAAAGCACAACTGAGCTGATACAAAGCGGCTTTTGATCTGTACTGAAGAGCAACATCTATCATATCTGGGATTAAAGGCAAGAACAAAGGAAGTAGCTTTCAAGAAAGTGTCATGATCGATATCTCTACTTTTATAAATTAGCTACTAAATTCATAGCGTTCCACTTCTGGGCCCTGTTCTTTTACTGCCCCTTCTTTTTTGTACCCACAAACACAAAATCTGCTACATTTTTTTCATGGGGAAAGAAAAAATGTTTATGGAGTAGTGCTGTTTTATAAATGAATTAGAAGAATAAGGAATGCTAGATACTACATCAAATTGGATAGTTTCAAAAGTTGAAATTAACTCCCCCCCCCCCCACTTAATTATACTTAAGAAATAGGTGTCAGCAGCAAAAAGTGGAATATTTAAAGCAAATGCAACAAGGCTTTTATTCCACGTATTGTCCCTTCCACTGAACCAACAAAAAGGATAAGAAATGAAAAAACAAGGGGTTGGGGGAATGTTAAAAGGCATCATAACTTCTGCTATAAGAATGTGAAAACCCAGAGAAAGGAAACTAAAGCAGAAATTTAGGGAGAAAAATATTCACCATTTCTCTCTTTAGACATTAAAGCGATCCAAAATTCCTACCTGGGGGAAGAATTATTTATTTACTTATGGTCCCAGACCAATAAAACACAAATACAATACTTAAAAGTAGGTACTAGCTGACATCTGCAAGTGATAGCTATTGCTAAGAACTTGGCAAATTTCATTCATATCTATATTTGTTTCTTTGCTTTGCATTTCAGGTGTTGTTACTTGTTTTTAAATGTTTTTAACAATTTCTAAACCACCCAGAGTTGCTGGGCGTTGGGCAGCATATCCATTTAATAAATTATTATTATCTATATCTCAATAGAGATATTCATTCATTCATTCATTCATTCATTCATTCATCCTACTAAAAATAAATACCAACAATAGTGTAAAGGCTTGAAAAACATCATTTAAAACTCCAGAGTTAATTATACCCAGTGAACATGGTGTACTTGTCTTTATTTTATTTGCCAATAATAAGTCAAACATGCCAAGTCAGATTTTTAAAAAGCCAAGGAAGTTATCAAGACTGATTTCCAATTAATTCTGTACTAAAAAGCTTGAATTTACAGCCAGTGTAGCACCTTCCTGTCTTCTAGAATATGAATTCGCCTGTTATACCTTTTCACAATCTTACATTTTCCTTGAAGGAGAAAAACATATGCAAAACTCTTTAAAAAAATGCAAAACTCAAACGAAGCCATCACATGCAGCAGCAGGACGAAACTACGGTACACACAATTCTGATGCACTAGATAAATATCCCATCTACCCAACAAATGAGCCACCCCAAGCTTTATACACAGAGTGGATGCATCTGCCTTAGCCAACATGCTGGTTTTCTTCTCAACTTTGTTAATCCTTTGAAACAGCCAACCATGAATGAGTCCATTCTTTCTAGAAAAAAGAGGTTTCAGGACTTTATAGCAGCAGTTCCTAGCAGGAATCACTGAGCCATCCTATTTCCTTCCCCAAGCACAAGATCAAACTTCAGTGTTTGCAAGGGACTAGCAATTAGATCGCCCAACATTTTTATATCTATTGCAATGCTTCTATGGAGCAGGAAAGAGCTCTGGACAGCACTATTCCAGAGGAAAGATGCTTAACCCCTCTCTGTCCCTCACAGTTTCTCCCAAGTCATCCTGCCTCCTGCAACTGCTATAAACCTTCCGAGAACAGGTGAGGCAAGAGAAGAAGAATGCCTTCTTTCTTGTCGTATTAGTGTTAAAATGACCCAAGGATTATGGGACTACCAGGTAGACTTAAATAAACCTTTCACTATGTTGGCTGGGAATTCTGGGCAATGTATTCCCCAACTCCTGTGGAGGGTACGTCAGGCTGGGGAAGATTGGAATGATACATTTTGTGTGTATCTGGGTGTGGTTGGGAATTATTTGACAGGGAGATGCCTCTCTCACTTCCATGGAGATTCTGGTCCTGGGAGAGGCCTTTGGCAACTCCCAGCCTCTGATCTCATCATAGGAAAGGAAGTATTTTATAAGCTCAGGAGAGAAGGGCAGGAGAAACAAAACCGCAAAATATTGAGGTCACTGAGCTTCAGTGACAACATCTGAGGAGGCCTGACAGCTACGCAGACCAGACGGACACAAGGTTACTTCAACTGTCCCAGTTCATGTTTGGCTTGGGGTTCGGGAGGGATGCAGCAAGCTGTTTAACTGGCCCAAGGACTGCCATTCTGTGGGTGGCTTCTCCTCATCCACATGCTCGCCTGCATATGTAGAAAAGGAATAATGCTGGCCCCAGACCAGATGCAGCGATGCTCAGCCACCTTTTTCCTCCTTTCCCTCCCAAACAACCCAAACTACCCTTCCCCCACCACAAGGAGGCTGCCCTCCCTTCTCCCAACCATTCATAATAGGCTTCAGAAGGCCCAGCCAATTAAAGATGCTTAAAAGTGGGGCAAGCATGCAGCAGAGGAGGAAGGGTGCATGCAGAAAAAAAGAAAAGAAAATAAAAGAAATGACAGGTTGGGGGTGGCCTTGTGGGAGAGGGCAAAGCAAGACCACCACCTCAGAATCAAATGGCCCTCAATTGGATTCCAAAGGGGATGGGAACGAATGAGCAAACAGAGACAGAAATGAAAACAACCTACAATATACACACATACATGCTCTCCCCCTGTATACAACCCAAGATCATCCAGCAAAGTGAAACGGAGCAAATCAGACAGAGGAGTGGCAGCTGGGGGCCAGATTCCCCATGCCAAAGCTGCACCAAATGTGTCTCCACAGGCAGAAATTATTAGCATTCAAACCAGTTCTTCTGTTGAAACTGCTGCTTGTTCTAAGGCATAGAATTAGGATGGCCAATTCAAAAGTTAACCCAAAGTATCCCACATGTAAAGGACGCCACATGCCCAGAGTCCAAAGGTCCAGAAGAGTCTTCCCCAACCTGATGCCCACCAAAACTGGCATAACAGTTGGAATAGTGGGCACCAGGTAGGGGAAGGCTGGCCAGGAATAAGGAAACCTCAGTTATAGCTTATGGACCTGTGATGCAGTGGAATAACTGGCAAATTCTTGTAATATATGAAATAGTCATGAGAACATGGAATTCTTGGCAACATGGAAGGAAACAGTTTCTAGCAACTGACTCAAGGCTGATATATTTATCCCTGACAATTGGTATTTTTGAGAACTATCACCATTGCCTCTCACATTAATCCTCTACGTTGTCCAACTGCCTCTCCTAACCTTAGATTACCAGACAATGTTAAAGTACAGTCCCCATCATCCCCTTCCAATGAAAAGAAACGAAGAGCTGTAGTCTCCATAACATCTCTCTCCATCTCTGTTATGCATTTAACCTTACTGGGTCTGCACAGGAAATAGAATGGACTTTATTACTTGAAATTGCAAGTAAGGAGTTGCCTTTATAATTGCTCATCTAAGGACATTTTTGAATGTAAAAACAAAACTGCAAAAACTGTTGCATCAGAGATAAAAGATCTAGTTCAGCCAGTTCTCTGAAGTACAGATATTCCAATCGCTGGAAGCAAAACCCTGGGTGTGAGAGACTCGGTCCTTCTTCTCTTGCACCTAACCATGGCTCAGCATAGGTCCCAACAGCATTTTGTTTCTGCCGTGTCCCTGTGCTGATAACTTCAGCTTGTTCCACGCCAGCAGCGACATAGCCTTAAGTTGCTCTAAGCAATTTCCTGTGCCAAAGTAGCATTTCCCCCCTTATTCCAACACTGTCCAAGGGCAGCTTCAAGGTGAATTAAATCTCTTAAGCTTTGTCACCCATTACCTTGAAAGGAAGTTACGTGAGCAAAGTGACTGGGAACAGAGGTAACAGAGGCAGGATAGGGATCAGCAACGGAGGCAGACCATTTCATCCTAGTAGAGTCTTCTGCCGACTCAGAGACGGATGGAGAGCATTTCAAAGGCCCACTGTTTTATAAGCAGGAACATCAAAAATGTGAACCACCTCCTCCGTCCTTCAGTCTGAAATGGGTCAGCCCAGTTGATCCTCTTAGGATTCCACCAATTAACTCTCTCCCAATGCTGTTGATGCCCGGGTAGGGCAAAGCTTATTAGAATACTCTCACTCCCAGCATGCCTCTTCGGCTTCTCCCATCCTCCTCTGTTAATCAGAGTTGATTCTCCCCTCATCCTGCCCTATCTGAGACCATTCTTCTCCTTAGGCAGGTCTCTGCATGAAAAGCTGCAGCTGAAATGAAATCCAAGCATAATTGAGTTTGTCCCTGGGCTTGGGGATGGGCCGAGGGTGGAGTGCTTAGCAAGTCCTGGCTGTGTTTCCAAAGCTGGGATGGGGTCAGGCGTGAAGCCAGAGAAGCAACCTCTCTCTCTCTCTCTCTCTCTCTCTCTCTCTCTCTCTCCCTCCCTCCCTCCCTCCCTCCCTCGCCATCCCCTTGGCACACACAGATACATGCATCTTGCCACACCTACAAGTGTGTTTATGGAAATATCAGAGCCCCCACTTTGTCTTGGCTTAGGAATTCACAGACTGTTATGCCACATGCACAAGGAGAGATGTACTGGACAGGTTGCCCCTAAAGCAGCCTGAACCATGTCATTTCCTGCAGGTGCAGATACCTAAGACATACAACACAAGAACATGCACTGCACACACTTCTTCTGTGTCATCCACGTAACTCCTTTCATGGGACCCTCAATGGTCATAAATGCACATCCACTCGTGTGCATCCATAATTCACAAACTCACAGGCAACATTCGCCTCCATGTATAGCACACACAGGCACCACTGTTTGTCCCTATGCATACACCACCCCTTAGGAAAAGTACGTATTTCCCAAGTTCTCTAAACCAAAATCCTCCATAGCACTCAGGAAAGGAACAGAGCACCAAACACAGGCAATTCTGAAATCTCAGGGAGGAAGGGGAGGGATTTCACTTGCCTCTTTCCACTCCACAACCCCAAACAATAACAGCCAAAGACCCCATCTCTCCTCCCCCCCCAAAAGCAAGCCTGCATGCAAACCTTGGAGGAGCTCTACTCCTTGCTGCTATTGGCCAGGTCATAAAGTGGTCAAGAGGGAGGAGGGAAGCAGGTGAGACAAAAGGTCTTTGTCTCGGGGAAAGCAGGTGCTGGGAGTGGTGTAGCCAACAAGACACTCCTCTTGGAGCAAAAGACTGCAAGAAAGATGCCTGGAACAAAAAACCCAGAACACTAAGCAAAAGTTGCTTTCCTGCTTTGTCTGTCTAATTAAGAAGCAGGAAGTCTGGGACAAGCTCAGCAAAGAGAAAGGCAGATCAGCTCCCCAAACTATTTCCCCAACTTCATGGGAAAATTGAGCACCGAATTAGAAACTCTGTGTGTGTGTGTGTGTGTGTGTGTGTGTGTGTGAGAGAGAGAGGGGGGAGGAGAGAGAGAGAGAGAATTTCATAAGATAATCAATCAAGGGAGATAAAGGAATGAGACTGAAGTTATGGCTCACCTCTAGTATCTAGTCACCACAACTAAAACAAATGTGAAAATCATAGGGTATAGGGCATCATGCCAGGGGTCTATGGAGCCTTGGACACAATCCCCATAGTACAGTAAAAATGGCAACAACGGGGGCAGGAACCACATGCAAAAGCTCAGTCCTGGAGCTGAGTGACAAGTGAACTGTAGAACCAGGAAGGTCATGATGGGAGATCATCTTCTCCTCCCATCACAGAAAGGGTGCACTCTCAAGGCTCTTCCCTACGGCTCACTTCAATGCTCGCCTCCCATTTGTGAGCCAGCAGAAAACCAAACCAGCATCAGTGTTGCTGTCCCCATTGCCAGAGGACACTCTCCTTATTTCCTGTTCCTCCTCCACCCCCTTAATGTCACCAACCAGTGAGAAAACCATCTGGTAAGATTGGTGGTGCTTTTGACCAACAATTAGACCTGGGCAGGCTTAACCAGCTCTCAGAACTCCCTTCTCCTGTCACTTCTGGGGGACTGGCTACCAAAGGAGACTCTTTGCTCACCAGTTCACCAAGTCAATCCCTGGTCCGGAGACTTGGATCAGTCTGAATAGCTGGCAGTCCAAGCAACAGCTGGATGAGCAGTAAATCTCTGTTCAAAAGCAGCTCAAACAACTGCTGACAGGCACATAAGCTGGTGCTTTCTTTGTGGCTTCACTGTTCAACCCGCCCGCTGTCTGTTAACTGTTGTTTTGCTCCTTTGAACCCAGGTTTAGTATGGCAGAGGTTAGAGTTAGGTGCTGTGAAACTAGGCAGAGAAAGAGATTTGGCTCTTTCTCTGCCTAGTCACCATGCAACATCCAACAACACAAAATGCATCAGATTGTACCCACAGTAAGCCTGTCATTGCTTGTTGGATATTTGTGGGGGGAACAATCCTTTAACGCCATATTTTAAGCTCAAATATGGACTGGGAAAAGATCATGGGGATGTGGCAGAAAAAAGAGGTCATAAGGGTATGTCTGTGGTGTGGTTGGTGCAGCTGAAGAAAGGACATAAGAGTACTTCAAAAGTATTGTTTATTTATTTATGTAGATTTCTATAACCATGACTAGATGACTCACGAAAGTGAGTCAAGCCACATTCTATAGGCAAAAATGAAAAAGTAATTGAAGTAAAAGTATTAGTCATAGAAGGAAGGAAGATACTGACTGCAAAGCAGCTTTTCTTGCAATGATCTTAGGTGGATGGGATAGGAGAAGGAAAGAACATCAAATCTTAGCAGCACAGATCACTAAAGGTTATACCAACTCACTTTCTCATTAAATTTTGTTTGGGCTGAATATACTTTGCAAAAGAAACAACCCATCTATACTGAGAACCATCAACTTTTTTCAGACTACAAAAATACACAAATTAAACAGGTTTATTAGACCTCCTGGAGTGGGGAAGCAAAGATCAGGAATAAGAAGGATGCTGAAGACTTCCTCTCTCCAAATGTTTCCAGGACTCACACAGTCCTGACAAACACTTCACTTAAAAATACAAATACACAAAGAGAGAAAGAGAGAGAGATGAACTGAGAGAAACAGATATACACACACCTTGAAAAGTGAAGAAGGTTACAACCACCGTGCTATGCATGTTTTGGGTAGAAAAAGACCTTGATCTGTGCCCATGACAGGTCAGATTTCAATTCAATTCTGGAACTCAGATGATTCGCTCAAGTTTTTCCCTGACTCTTTACGCTGCTTATCCCTCCTCCTGGGCTTTTGAAATTTCACCAGGCATTCCTTGTTCATCAATTTGTTTACATATTCACACTTTCACTCTTACCTTTACTGCCTAAGGATCTATGTCTACATCTAGGTCTAGGTCTAGGTCTAGGTCTAGGTCCATTTAAGTGAAATATGAGATTCTTAAAGTGCTGGATGTGTTCAGTTCTAGACCATTTAAAAGCCAGTTCTAATGTTTGCATAAGGTGCTCATGTAATGCAAACATCCCTGGCTTTTAAATGGTCCGATGCAGAGCAAGCTCTACCCAGTTTAGTGCCTGAAGCGGCTGGACAGCATAGTGGTTAGAGCATTACCCTTTGACACAGGAGACCGGGGTTCGAATCCTGGCTGGTACCTACCTTACAGTAGGGTCCTCGGGCAAAGACCCCTTAATGCTTTACCTGCCTACCTCGAATATGAGAGTGACATGAAGTAAGAGAGTCATGCCAGCTCAGACATTGCCTGGATTAACAAGGTCCATGTCAGATGTTGGGGAACCAGGACAATCTGACGATAAGTGGGCTACTGTTACAAACCATACATGGATGAGACAAGAGAACCTGGAATTGATGGAATGCTACTACAACAGTAGACCTAATGAGAGGGGATATATGAAACATACGAGGGAACTATGGATGGACAGAAGACCTACATCCACACTAACTGAGAAACGGCTAGTTACCCAGCATTCCAACATAGTGAAGAGGAAGCTGTTCTCACAAGCTGAGATACACCAACTACACATTACATCCCAGACTCAAAAAAACCCAGAAAAACAACTGGATGTGCAGCCAACACCTGAAGCTGGAACGTCACTGCCACCCCCTCCATTACAGACAATCCCTACTACCACCATAACTCAAACCAATGAACCGGTATACGCTACAGCCGCTGTAATTCTGGAAATGCTTGGCTACACAATCAAGAAGAACAGAGTACATACCCCCCTGGAAAATGAGGTTGGAGGCTAAGAGCAAGGCAACTCAGAGAGAAATTAGTCAGTTAGTGGAACTACAGAACAGTGTGGAGATTAAAATAAGATTTGGCTACTGAAAAAATACAGGGCCTGACTCCATCTGAAGCCCTAGAGCCTTTGCTAAACAAAGGCTCACAGCACTGGCTACCAGGCTAAGGAGATACACTAGAGAAGCAGAGGCCAAGAAGATAAATGCCCTGTTCTCCAAAGAACCATCCAAGGTGTACTCCCAACTGCAGTGCAACAACACAATAACAGCAGAGCCACCAACAGTAGAAACTGAACAGTGCTGGAAGAACATATGGGAGAAAGAGAAAATGCATAACACCAATGCAAAGTGGCTGCAGGACCTGAAAGCAGACCACAGCAGTCTCCCAGAACAGAAACCAGTCACCATCACAGTGGCAGACATCCAACAGCGGGTCAAGACCATGAAGAGCTGGACAGCACCTGGCCCGGACATGATCCACACCTACTGGCTAAAGAAACTAACAGCAGTGCATGAACGCCTAGCAGCACAGATGAACCAGCTGCTAGCAGCAGGCTCCCACCCAGACTGGCTAACACAAAGAAGGACAGTGCTGATCATGAAAGACCCCCACAAGGGAACAGCACCATCCAACTACTGGCCAATAACCTGCCTCCCCACAACATGGAAAGTCCTATCAGGCATCATAGCTGCCAAGCTGCAGAACCATATGGGCCAGTACATGAGCACAACCCAGAAGGGCATTGGGAACAACACCAGGGGCTCAAAACACCAGTTGCTCATAGACAGAGCAGTTGCCTGAGACTCAAGGTCTAGGCAGACCAATCTAAGCACAGACTGGATTGACTACAGGAAAGCCTATGACTCAGTGCCACACACATGGATATGTGAATGCCTGGCACTATACAAAGTCAACAGTGTGAGGAAAATATATATTTTCCTCACAACAGGGCACTAAGGACCTTTCTCAAGAACTCAGTGGGACTGGAAGACAACACTGGAAGTCAACTCAAGATAGCTTGCACAAGTGGCCATCAAGTGCGGCATATACCAAAGTGATGTACTGTCCCCACTGCTGTTCTGCATAGGCTTGAACCCCCTCAGCCAGATAATCACAAGGACTGGATATGGATACAAGTTCAAGAGTGGAACTACCATCAGCCACCTCCTCTACATGGATGACATCAAGCTGTATGCTAAGAATAAACAAGACAACAACTCGCTGATCCATCTGACACGGATTTGGGATGTCATTCGGACTGGAGAAGTGTGGCCGGATGATGGTAAAGAGAGAGAAGGTAGTAATACTGATGGGGTAGAACTACCAGTGGGCCACCTAGCAGATACACAGACCAGCTACAAGTACTTTGGTATCCCACAGTCACATAGGAACCATGATGAGGAGACAAAGAAGACAGCAACATCCAAGTACCACCAAAGGATCAGATAAGTCCTGAAGAGCCAGCTCAGTGGAAAGAACAAGATCCACACCATCAACATGTATTCCCTGCCTGTTATCAGATACCCTGCTGGTACAGTGAGCTGGCCAAAGGAGGACATGGAGGCTGCTGATGTGAAGACCTGGAAGCTCCTCACAATGTACGGAGGTTTCCACTCCAAGTCCAACACCCAGAGACTGTACACCAGCTGGAAAGAGGGTGGGCAGGGTCTGGTAGATGTCAAAGCCACTGTCCTGGACAAAACCCAGAGCATCCAGGAGTACATCAGTAAGGTGGCACCCAAAGATGAGCTGCTGAGAGAATGCCTGAGGCAGCAGCAGACATGGGAGGAAGTTCAAGCAGAGGAACCATGGCAAGACCAGACCCTGCATGAGATGTACCATCAATAGATAGCTAAGGTGGCTGACACTGGGAAATCCTACCAATGGCTGGAAAGGGCTGGACTAAAAGACAGCACTGAGGCACTAATCATAACAGCATGAGAACAGGCACTAAGCGCTAGATCCATAGAAGCAGGGGTCTACCACACTAGACAGGACCCAAGGTACAGACTGTGCAGAGAGGCCTCAGAGACAGTCCAACACATAGTAGCAGAGTGTAAGATGCCGGCAGGAACAGCATACACTGAACGGCACAACCAAGTAGCTGGCATTGTATACAGGAACATCTGCACAGTGTGTGGGCTAGACCCTCCCAAGTCCAGATGGGAGATTCCACAGAAGTTTGTGCAGAATAACAGAGCTAAGATCCTATTGGACTTTCAGACCCAGACAGGCAGACAAGTACTGGTCAATCAACCAGACATTGTGGTAGGACCAGAAGGCAGCGGTGGTGATAAACATGGTGGTGCAAAGTGACAGCAACATCAGGAAGAAAGAGTATGAGAAGCTGGAGAAGTACCAGGGCCTGAAGGAAGAACTAGAGAGGATGTGGAAAGTCAAGGCCAAAGTGGTCCCAGTGGTGGTAGGAGCACTCGGGGCTGTGACTCCTAAGCTGGGAGAATGGCTCCAACAGATCCCAGGAACAACATCAGAGCTCTCTGTCCAGAAGAGTGCAGTGCCAGGAACAGCTAAGATCCCGCACAGAACCCTCAAACTCCCAGGCCTCTGGTAGACGACCCGAGATTGAGGAAGACACGCACCACCCATAGGGGTGAGAAGGGATTTTTTTTTAAAAAAAAATTCATCAGTGAAGGTGATGAATAGATTTAGAGGATTTTTTTTAACTATAACTATATCTGTGTATTTAAGTGAAATATGAGATTCTTAAAGTGGTGTGTTCAGTCCTAGTTCTAATGTTTGCATAAGGTGCTCATGTGATGCAAACATCCCTGGCTTTTAAGTGCTCTGATGCAGAACAAGCTCTACCTGGTTTAGTGCCTGAAACTGAAAATCTGAAGAGCCCCCCCCCCCGATATTAAACAGGGGGCACAATCCACTGAGAAAAGAAATAGTCAGTGGCATGGAGGTGAGAAGATCTGCTCCACAAGCAATGCAAAGTTCATTGCCAAAGATATCGTCTTGCCTCAGGGTGAGGCCATCCTGCTAAACACACACCCACAGCCCCATCTCTGTGCCTCTCACCACAAGGCCACTTGGAAAAGATTCTGATCAGTTGCTCCACCATATAATGGAGGGCAGGCAGGGACAAGCAGGATTCCCAGATCACTGCCTTGTCGTGGTGAAGGGGCTTGTGTAACTCAGTGAAGCCATGAGCTATACCGTGCAGGGCCACCCAAGATGGACAGGTCATGACAGAGAGTTCTGACAAAATGTGGTCCACTGGAGAAGGAAATGGCAACCACTCCAGTATCCTTGCCAAGAAAACCCCATGGACAATGTTAAAAGGCTAAAAGATATGACGCCGGAAGATGAGCCCCTCAGGTCGGAAGGTGTCCAATATGCTACTGGGGAAGAGCGGAGGGCAATTCCAAGTAGCTCCAGAAAGAGTGAAGCGGCTGGGCCAAAGCCGAAAGGACGTTCAGCTGTGGATGTATCTGGAAGTGAAAAGAAGGTCCGATGCTGTAAAGAACAATATTGTATAGGTACGTGGAATGTAAGATCCATGAACCAAGGCAAGCTGGATGTGGTCAAACATGAGATGACAAGATTGAACGTCGACATCTTGGGAATCAGTGAATTGAAATGGACGGGAATGGGTGAATTTAATTCAGGTGACCATTATATCTTCTACTGTGGGCAAGAAACCCTTAGAAGAAATGGAGTTGCACTCATAGTCAATAAGAGAGTGGGAAAGGCAGTAATGGGGTGCAACCTCAAAAACGACAGGATGATCTCAGTGCGTATCCAAGGAAAACCATTCAACATCATGGTAATCCAAGTCTATGCCCCAACCACTGACGCCGAAGAAGCTGAAGTTGACCGGTTCTATGAAGACCTACAACACCTTCTAGAACTAGCACCAAAAAAAGATGTCCTTTTCATCATAGGGGATTGGAATGCTAAAGTAGGAAGTCAAGGAGTAATCGGAATAACAGGCAAGTTTGGCCTTGGAGTACAAAATGAAGCAGGGCAAAGGCTAATAGAGTTCTGTCAAGAGAACAAGCTAGTCATAGCAAACACTCTTTTCCAACAACACAAGAGACGACTCTACACATGGACATCACCAGATGGTCAATACCGAAACCAGACCGATTACATACTTTGCAGCCAAAGATGGAGAAGCTCTATACAGACGGCAAAAACAAGACCAGGAGCTGACTGTGGCTCAGATCATGAGCTTCTTACTGCAAAATTTAGGCTTAAATTGAAGAATGTAGGGAAAACCACTAGACCACTCAGGTATGACTTAGATCATATTCCATGTGAGTACACAGTGAAGGTGATGAATAGATTTAGAGGATTAGTTTTGGTAGACAGAGTGCCTGAAGAACTATGGATGGAGGTCTGTAACATTGTACAAGAGGCAGCAACTAAAACCATCCCAAAGAAAAAGAAATGCAAGAAAGCAAAATGGCTGTCTGATGAGGCTTTACAAATAGCTGTGGAAAGAAGGAATGCGAAAAGCAAGGGTGAAAGGGAAAGATATAAGCAACTGAATGCAGATTTCCAGAGAATAGCAAGGAGAGATAAGAAGGCCTTCTTAAATGAACATTGCAAAGAAATGGAAGAAAACAATAGAATGGGGAAGACTAGAGATCCCTTCAAGAAAATTGGAGATATCAAAGGAACGTTTAGTGCAAAGATGGGCATGATAAAGGACAAAAAAGGCAGGGACCTAACAGAAGCAGAAGAGATTAAGAAGAGGTGGCAAGAATACACAGAAGAACTATACAAGAAAGATCTTAATGTCCCTGATGTCCATGCTGATGTGGTCACTGACCCTGAGCCAGACATCCTAGAGAGTGAAGTCAAGCGGGCCTTAGGAAGCATTGCTAACAACAAAGCTAGTGGAGATGACAGTATTCCAGCTGAGTTATTTAAAATACTAAAAGACGATGCTGTTAAAGTGCTGCACTCAATATGCCAGCAAGTTTGGAAAATGCAACAGTGGCCACGGGAATGGAAAAGGTCAGTTTACGTTCCAATTCCAAAGAAGGGCAATGCCAAAGAATGCTCAAACTATCGCACAATTGCACTCATTTCACATGCTAGCAAGGTTATGCTCAAAATCCTACAAGCTAGGCTTCAGCAGTACGTGAACCGAGAACTACCGGATGTACAAGCTGGGTTTCGAAGAGGCAGAGGAACTAGAGATCAAATTGCCAACATTCGCTGGATCATGGAGAAAGCACGAGAGTTCCAGAAAAGCATCTACTTCTGCTTCATTGACTATGCAAAAGCCTTTGATTGTGTGGATCACAACAAACTGTGGCAAATTCTTAAAGAGATGGGGATACCAGACCACCTTACCTGTCTCCTGAGAAATCTGTATGCGGGCCAAGAAGCAACAGTTAGAACCGGTCATGGAACAACCGATTGGTTCAAAATAGGGAAAGGAGTACGATAAGGCTGTATACTGTCACCCTGCTTATTTAACCTATATGCAGAGTACATCATGAGAAATGCCAGGCTGGAAGAATCACAAGCCGGAATTAAGATTGCAGGGAGAAACATCAATAACCTCAGATATGCAGACGATACCACCCTAATGGCAGAAAGTGAAGAAGAACTAAAGAGCCTCTTGATGAGGGTGAAAGAGGAGAGTGCGAAAGCTGGCTTGAAACTCAACATTAAAAAAACTAAGATCATGGCATCTGGACCCATCAATCCCTGGCAAATAGAAGGGGTAGAAATGGAAGCAGTAACAGACTTCATTTATTTGGGCTCCAAGATCACTGCAGACGGAGACTGCAGCCATGAAATTAAAAGACGCTTGCTCCTTGGGAGGAAAGCTATGGCAAACCTAGATAGCATATTAAAAAGCAGAGACGTCACCTTGCCGACAAAGATCCGCATAGTCAAAGCTATGGTTTTTCCAGTAGTAATGTATGGCTGTGAGAGCTGGACCATAAAGAAGGCTGAACGCCGAAGAATTGATGCCTTTGAACTGTGGTGCTGGAGAAGACTCTTAAGAGTCCCCTGGACTGCTAGGAGGTCAAACCAGTCAATCTTAACGGAAATCAACTCTGATTGCTCATTGGAAAGATTGATAATGAAGCTCAAGCTCAGATACTTTGGTCACCTAATGCGAAGAGAGGACTCTTTGGAAAAGACCCTGATGCTGGGAAAGATGGAAGGCAAAAGGAGAAGAGGACGGCAGAGGATGAGATGGCTAGATAGCATCACTGAAGCAATGAGCATGAAATTGAGCAAACTCAGGGAGGCAGTGAAAGATAGGAAGGCCTGGCGCAATATGGTTCATGGGGTTACGAAGAGTCGGACATGACTTAACGACTGAACAACAACAACAAATGAGGCAGGAACTACAGGATCCAATGGCAGGAGCTATAGAGGGACTCAGCTTCTCTGTACCTGAAATCTCAAAGGTTTGAATTTCAGCTCCATGAGAATTGCTCCATCACCATCATACAGTAAACAACTTTCTGAATTCTCCTGAATCATTTTTCAAGACTGGGTGTTTAAAAAAAATATGGGGGAGGGGAGGAGGAAATATTCAGAAAATGATGGGAATATTCTTGATCTATGAAATATTTGTTCCCTCCCCCTCCTTGGTTTGGACTTTGAAGAAGCAGGATGGGAAAAGTACTGATACTTTTGGACTGTGGTGCTGGAGAAGATTCCTGATAATACCTTGGAAAGCCAAGCAAACCGGCCAATCAACCCAGAGTTCTCACATGAGGCACAAATGAACAGGCTCAAATTATCCTACTTCAGATGTATTATGCAAAGACCTGCTCTCTGGGGAAATCTATAACACTGGGGAAGGTGGAAGGAAAGAGAACACGGAGAAGGCCAGAAGCTAGGTGGATGGACTCTACTGCAGCATTGATGGGTACACCATTGGAAGGCCTGAAGGACCAGGCTGGGGACAGATCCTCTTAGAGATGATCTATCCATGTGGTTGCTAAGAGTCGATAATCATTTGATGGCACATAATCAGTCAATCAATCTCCTTTCATGTTTAATAGCCTTCAAAGAAGGGGACCCCCCAAAAAGGAAGACTGAACAGAAAAAAAAGTTATAAACAAATCCCAAAATCTTGAACACAGCCCAGCTTCTCTAGATTGTCATTAGGTTTGACATATCTCAGTGATAGCAAGATTTATTATTATTTTTTTGTCCTAACGAACACAGGCAAGTGGCACAACTACATATATGGTGCAGGTATGTGTACATACCCATTGGCCAGAGACCATATTCCAAAAAAGGGCGAGGTCAGAAAAAAAAATATTCATTGAACTGATTGAATGTATTAATTGCCTGTAAAAGAATCCAACCTATTTTTAAAATTAATTGATTCCCTATTTGCAGAAACCATTCTGTCACATACAAACAACTTTTTCTCCTTCACATACTTTCACATAGTGAAAGACAGAAAAAAACCTGGGCTCGGAGGGTACAAGCGCTTACTATGTAATAAGTCCCATTGACTTCAGTGGCATTTTCTTTGCGGTCAATATAGATACGTAGATTTATAGAGAGGCTTTTGCTATGCTGGTAATGGATTACTCCCAAGAGATTCTCCATTGCAAGGACCCACCTGCTCCATAAGCGGGGGGGGGGGGGGGGACAAGAGGAATTTGCACTTCCCTCTTGCTCATTTTCAATGTCTTCTCAGTTACCATATTCTCAGCAAATGTAAAAAGATCCTACTCCTAACTGATAGGGAATTATTGGGGAAGCCTCATATTCCTCCTGGATAAATACAATACTCATCCAGACTCAAGAAGAACTCCTGAAATATTGCTTATTAATTTGTGATATTTTACTGGCTGCAATATAAGGCAATACATTGCTGTAGTTTCTGGATATTAGAGCCCTTCCCATTGAGTTAAAATCCTATTCACTAATCCTTGAATTGACAGGAAACTATACTGGCATGAAATTTGCTGCCCCAATGTTAATCCGCACCCTGCCCCTATTGCTCCTGTTGTGACTCCCTGCTGAATGATGCTGCCCAATAAGCAAAGGGATTTAACAAGTCCTCTAGCTTTGCTGTCCTCCCTCTTCTGTACGTCACCAGCCAGGCCGGTTGGGAACACATCCACCGATCATGATGCTGCAGCAGGAATGAGGCAGGCCTGGCTCCACTCATCATTTCTAAGCTCCAAAGCCTCGAGCCAGGATGAGCTACGTGTATCTTTGGTTCTCTTTTCTGTGGCCCCTGGAAACCTTCTCCAAGATCACTTCACTGAAACTGTGAATAAGATCTATCTTATTTATAATATACACAGAGAGCGCAATGGTCCCCCACCCCCACTCCAATCTCCCAAGAAAATATCTCCATTCCTTCTCTGGCCTTCTGAGATCAACTTCGTTCACGGTGCAGACTCTGGCTACAAAAAGGTTGCCTGTCCCTGAACCAGAGTACTGGACTTAAGACTAAAGTTCACGTGTGCCCTCAAGGAACACTCTGTGGTTCTAAGACAGTTGGGTTCTCCCTCCTCCCTTCAGTTCCCAATCTGGGAATTAGAATGCTTCAGCTCACAAAACTGCTGTGAGCAATTTAACGAGCATCAAAAAGCTCTCTGCGCTTTTTTGAAAAGTTAGACATACTATAAATAAGTCATGGCAGAATTTCTTGTTTGAAGAGGGGGCAGAAGGAGGTTTAGCTTGGAAACTGGTTCCTACCCCTTCCCCTTTGCTCCCCACCATGCAAAAAGGAAATGGTTAGAGTTAGGCACCATCAACAAGTAGCCCATAAAAGAACTGAAGTCACACCTGTCTCAAAATAGATTTGGCCATATACCACAAGGAATTCTGAAGCTTAACATAGACTCCTTTGTGAGAAAATGAGAAACGAATATTTCCCCTCAATGCACAGCTGTCAAAGAGTACAGGGTGAGTTCATTCTAGGACAGATTTTCCTCACATACAATAACCATGAGACCTAAAAAACCTACATGCACATGAACAGAGATGATGCTCTGTTTTCTGTAACATGCAGGAGTACAATCGCACATACTCACACACACAAACTCCACTTTCCTGGCAGATACAGCATACTAGGAGGATTTTCAGTCCAGATTAGGGTTGTGTGTGCTTCAAAATTGATTTGAAAGAAGCACTTCAGACTTTGTGTAAGTGCAATACATTTCTATTATTCATTAAAGCAGCCTGTCTTTTTTCAGGCTTCTGTGTGAGGAGGAGGAGGACGAGGAGGAGGAGGAAGACCACCACCACCTTGTTTTAAGGAGTCCACCATTAATGTTATTGTAACTCTTAAAGTATTTTCAACCTTGTATAGAAGTTTGAAAGAGTCAGGTGCTTCAGTGAATAGCAAAGAAGTGCTGTGTTCATGCAAAGTCCAAAAAAGTCTTCCAAATTATGCTGAAAGCATGCCCAGGCCTAATATCTTTCTCTCTGCCTCCCTCCTCATACCAGCTAGTCCCAGACAGACAAATATCGAAGATTTAGGTAATCCTCAGTTTAAGTAATTGTAAAAATTGGAACAAAACTTAACTTTATTTGCATTTTCAGCTCTTACCTATATTTTGCCTCTTGTAAATACTTAAGCAGACATATCACTGCACAAAGAATCCTCGAACACAGAAAGTTAGAGACCAGTAACATTCAAGAGCAGCTGTGTTCTATTCATTCACTCTGTCTCAACTGCAAAGTGTTAGAGGCCATGGCCACAGGTGGACTGGGGGGGGGCAGTACCAATAGAGGAAGAGACGTGGAACCTTAGAAAAAGTCTCACAACATCTGGAGAACCAAGTTAGCAACCTCTCTGGTCTTTCAACACTTTCTCCTTGATAATCCTCTACACTATACCCTTCAGGAGCTAACATGAAGGAAAGCCCAGTGACCAATATAGAATTGGCAAGGTGCTCGTGTGACTGCAAAAGATTGACAGAACCAGAGTCCTAATTTAAAAGAGGAAATCACTGGCCCTTGTAGTCCAACTGATAATCGACTAAGCAGAAAACCTTTCCATCTCTATCTGATTGTTGTTGGTACAACATCTCCAAATCAGTCTCTCTTGGGCAGCTTTATTTCAAAGCTCCTTTGCCTTGGCTCTTGTTTGTCCAAACTTCTACCTCTGGAGAGGATTCCTAGCTGGAGTCTTGACACGATTTACATCTTTGCTTCAATCTCAGATTGCACAGAATCCAAGATGAGAAAGTGACCCCAGTTGTGAAACAAGATTTTCTGTTTTAATGTGGATGTGGGAGACCAGGTGGTCCTGAAATTGTACAGAGAAAAAGATGATAGTGATCACCAGAGTTTCACAGAGACTGATGGATTTCTCTCTCTTTCACACTTCAGCCTTGATGGTATGAGGGAATGCACTTTGGCAGGAGCATCTTATTGTACGAAATCAGCACAATTCTGCTCCTGTCCTTGAGAGCTAACTGGCCTGGCCTAGAGTCAAGATGGAACTATGCCCATGAGTCCTGATGCCAATAGGCACCACCCCAGTTGGCCTCCCACTCTCTCTAATGGCAGGATCTTGCAAGAAGGGCAAGGTGCTTCAGCTGCAAAATTGCTCACATGCATGCACACTGTTCCATCTTTGGAGGTAAATACAATTTTCCCCAAGTTTAGCCACAAGCCAAGAAAAAAAGTGAGAAAAAAACCAGAACTTGAAAATCATCAAGCATAATTGCAACAGAACAAAGATAGATGGCCTGGCAAGTAGTATCCTTCTGTTGTAGCGCCAAATGGAGAAGTCAAAAGCCAAGCCGACTTGGTTGGACGGCATACTCAAGTGGATGGAACACTGAGGCTGGAATGTGGGGAGGCCAGATCTGAATCGCAGCTGAACTCACCATTTATCCATAGACCAACTGCTATATTTTGTCTGTCGTCCATCCTCCTAGGGAAAGGAGCCATTCTTTTAACTCAAAATAGCATCCTATAAATTGGGGTGGGGGGTGGGGGGGAGGTAGTAGACTTGTGACAGATTAGGCATGCATTTCTACCTTTTTAAAACATATATAAACAAAAAAAGGACAGAATCTAGATGAAGACCAGCTATTGACCCCAATTAGAAAAATACATGAATGTAGTATGCAATGCTTCTTTGGGGCCTAAAATTTTGCTCTTATTGAAGAAGGGGGCTAGAGAGTGCTGCTACATTAATTTATAGTGAATCCATAGCAATTTTTAATATGGACCACATTTTCAACTTGGATGGGCCAACAAGGGTCTCTTTACTCTTCTTTTCCCAGTGCAAAGAAGAGCTGGGATCTAAGCATCTTGTCTAAAGATCAATTCCTAGAAGTGTGACCTTCCACATAATTGTTTACACACTGGTAGAGCTTCCAAGCCAGGCATAGTTTGTCAGCAATAAGGGTATGACTCATCAAAGACTTAGTGATGCTGACTAATGCTGTTATCACCATGTTTAGACTGCCACAATCTGCTGTAATGGGGGTGCCTTGAAGAAGATTTGGCAATTACAGTTGGTACAACGACCAGGCTATGAGCAGAAAGAAGCCATGTAACACCAATAATCCACTCTCTGTATTGGTTACCAATAGATTTGTAGGCCAGTTCAAAGTGCTGGAATTAACCTATAAAGCCCACATGGCATAGCCCCAAGGTACTTTAGGAATCTGCTACTTCAGACTGAATCAGATTGCCCAGTGAAAGGATCCAGGAGTTGGCTATAACCCAATAAGCAACAGGATCTTACCTACTAGAATTAAAAATTAGCCAGTAAATCTCACTATTCTACAAATGTATGTACCTACTACAGATGCAATGGAGGAAGACATCACAAAATTCTATGGCAACTTGAAAGAGGTGCTAGATTTAATGTTAAGGATGCACTAAGACTAATGGGTGATTAGAATGCAAGGTGGAGAAGTGGGAGAACCCAGAATCAGAGGAATTTCTGGGCTGGACAAATGCAACAAAGCAGAAAGTTAGTTTTGAAAATATCATTCATCATTTATTGCCGACATCTGCTTCAAGCAGCACAAATGCAGACTCTGTACATGGGTATCACCACTGATCACAGCTAAGGGAAGAATATTGGAAACTGACTGCAGAAGACATCTGATAGAAAGTAATGAGGTTAAGGGAAAATGGATAGACTATATATACTGAAACCTTTATAAATGAGATCATACAATGACAGAAGCATCTGTGGAGAAGCAAAATATTCAGGAACCAGTTTCCCTAAAAAGTGAGGTATGTCAAACAATAAACCAGCTGTAAAATAGGAATATAACAGGGGCAGATGAAATACCCACTGAACAGTTTAAAGCTATAGGAAAAAAGACAGCTAAAGCTAACAGCTCTGTGTCAGCAGATATGGAGAAGATTGTGCAGACTAGCAAAAGGAAAAGATCAATGTATATGCCTGTACAGGAAATGGGAGATATAAGAACATGTGCAAATTACTGAACAATTAGACTAATTCTACACACATGCAAAATTTTGCTTACAACGAAGAATAATGCTAAGCGAACAGGCAGGTTTCAGATAAGGCAGTGGGATGTGAGATTAGATAGCTAAAATAAGATGAATCATGGAGAGAAAAAGAAAGTACATGAAAGTACCTTTGCTTCATTGACTACAGCAAGGGCTTTGTGTAGATCATAGCAGAACATATTAAGGCTAATAGTGTTCTAGAACACCTGATTATTCTTCTGAGGAATCTTTACACTGAAGAAAAAGCTACTTTAAGAATTGAAAGAAAAACAGAGTACTTTAAAATAGGAGATAAAGATGTAGATAATCTTCATAATTTGTTTAATGTATACAGCAAACATAAGACTGGAAGAAATGACAGCTGGAATAAAAATTAGAGGTCAAAATAGTAATAGTTTCAGATACATAGACAACCCACCACTTTGTTAGTCAAAGCTAGATAACTTAAAATAACCCATTACAAAAGAAAATCTGGAAAATGAAAATCTGGATTATTATATTAATTATATGAATAGGACAGAATTAACATAAACCTGCTTGCTTAGTGAATTTACAGGTGAGGGTGACAAAGTGAAGACAGTAGGTGGTTTTGTCTTCTTAGGCTCAAGTATAGATAAAGATGGACAACATCTAGAAGTAAAAAGGAGATCAATCCTCAGTAGGAAGGCAATGACAAACTTGGGCAAGATCATGCAGAATAAAGACATTTCAATGACAGCTAAAGCAAGAACAGCTAAAATAAGCAATGGCCTTTCCAAGATTATGTGCATGTGTAAACACTGGACACTAAGGGCCAGAGAAAGAAGACACATGCATTTGAATTATGGATTTGGAAATGGCTTCAAAGAGTCCCATGGTCTGCAAGAATAAACTATTAATCAGTCCTGGATCAATCATAGGCTGACTGCTCCCCAAGCAATGATCTGCAACCAGAAACTCACATACTTTGGGCATGTCATGCAAATGAATCATGGACTAGAAGAAATTGTTATCGTTGGGAGGGATACTAGAAATGGAAGGGGGAAATGACACAAAAGAGATCACTAGAATGTTCTTTGCCAGACTCACAGGGAAACTAGCAAAGCCACCTTTAAACAATCATGCTTCTTGCTGCAAGCAGGAGTATTTGTACATATCAGGTGACCACAATTTTCAAGCAGAGCACAGAACTTTGCACTCTGAAGACCAAACTCCCCTTCTCCATTTTTTTTTAGTAAATTTGTAGCCTTCATAACTTGGTAGCAGGGGAGAGAAAAAGAAATATGCACCACTTGGATGGAACTCTCAGGAACATACCCTTAAGACTTTCAATATCCAGGAAATAACACTTTAGTAAATTTGCGAAGTTCCTAGTCCCTAAACAAGGCTACCAGAAGCAGAATTCATTATGCAAATGACCAGGAAAAAATCAGTCTATTTAATTTGCTCAATTTATTCCAGTCAAAGAATTTAGTTAGTTTTGGAGCAGAGTATGGGCAGAAAGCTCTTCCTCCGGGCTTAGATTTATTAAATAAAAATACTACAAATACTATAATGGACATAGTGCCATCTTTTACCTCCTTTGCCTCCCAAGTACCTATACAAGGATGAGGTTCAATAAGCTATTATCTCAATTAGAACTGATGATTTGAGAGGTCAGTGAGAGGCTGCTCTGGTGATCCTTTTCCCCATCCTTGTTCTAACAGAGAGAGAGAGACACACACACACACACACACACACACAGACACTGAACTGTGAGATGTCCCTTGAGATTCTGCCTCAAAAGTAGACTCCAAGGTTATGAACCAAGCTCTGGGATCAGGCATTATGGAAATCATTCCACCACAACTGGCAGCCCTGAAAAGAGAGGACCAGGCCCTCCACTATGCCTCACTTGGCCACCCATGCAGAGTGCTCTCTTGTGCCTTGAGGCTTGGCCACATCTGAGCAATGAGAAGTCCCTAGCGGCCTGGCGTGCACGCAGCCGTCTTCTCACCCCCAACCCAATCTAACCAAAGCTACAAGCAGAGTAGGCAAGCAGTGAGGCAGAAGAGACTCTGATCTGTCCTGACAGCCTGGCCCAGTTTTCTGCTGCTGCTGCTACAACAGCCAGAGGTATGGAGGCAGCAGCTAAAGAGAACCCAAGGTCAGAGAGAAGAGACGGGAAGGGAAGGGAAGGGAAGGGAAGGGAAGGGAAGGGCTGGTGTGACGTAGAAGACTATATGAAAAGAAACAAGTACTAAAAACAGCCTCAGCAAATTTAATCATGAGCTGAGAATGCAGCTGAGTGCTTAAACAGGAATATTTTGGATCACAATTTTATGACCTGAACTCCAGAAACAAAGCCTAATAGGTCGCAGAGGGAGCCAAAAGAATCAGAATGTTAATTTTAAATGTGCGTGCCCAGGAAGTTACTACAGAAATGCCATTAGTTTTTTTTCCATGTACATCAATACAGACCACTGCTGGGCAAATGTTGCACTGGCGGTGGGTTCTTCTGGTTCGGGTTGCTGGAGAACAGGGACAAAAATCCTCTAGTGCAGGGCTTAACTGCATAAAATACAGGTAGTCCCCAGTCTAAGAACGGGTTCCGTTCCCAAGGTCTGTCCTTAAGTCGAATTTGTATGTAAGCAGGAACAGTATTATTGTATAATACTGTATAAGTAGTATTGTGTAATGAACTTGAATCATTGTGTATTTAACTCGAATTTTGCTACAGTAGGCTCTGTTCTTAACTATGGGTCATCCTTAAACCGGGCATCCTTAACCTGGAGACTACCTGTGAAATGAAACAGCTGTTTGAATTGGTTAGATCTCTCATATTATTTCAATGCCTTTCAGGTTAGGGGACAACTGCTTCCAGCAACAAAACTACCTTAAGATACAGTTAACTCTCACTCATTAGGGTACGGCAGTATTTCTCAGCCTTGGCAACTTTAAGAAGGGTGGACTTCAACTCCCAGAATTCCCCAGCCAGCTGTGAGCAACGTTTTTATAATTTCTCTTCAGGACCTCAGTTCTGATTTACTGGGAACTAGCAGAATTTTGTTCTCTTTCTTGGCTCAAAGTAATGGAAATTATCAGATTCTCCTGCTTCTTCTGGAGATCTTTCCCAAGAAACCAGTAAAATGACATTTTGGAAGATTAAGCGCAGAACGTAGGGTGCCTTTGTATCTTATGATGTAGCAGTGGTTGCTCGAGTAGTATTCTGAAACTAGGAAATATATTTTTACCCAAATCAAAATAGCAGCACTCAAGAAAATTTGCTTCTTTTCCATGTAAGGTGGATTTGTTTATTTGTTTCAGTGAAGAAATAAGATTTTACCTGGTTCAAGTTAGCAGGTAATTAGGAAGCCCACCACCAACTTTCCAAATAGGTTAAAACCATGACTGGTGATAAGTTTGAAATTGTACAGGCAAAGACTTAGACACGTTGCAGGACAGGGACAAACAGATTTTCCAGTAGTTAGGAGAGTGTGATATGTGCTGAATTCCTTGCCTCTCAACTTATTTAGAAAATGTTGTGCAAAATAAGCTTTTATAGGCAGATTTCCCTAAACGGCACAATCTATATAGGTGACAATATACATCTTTTTTTTTTTTTTTTTTTGGCACACAACTTGGTTGTAGAAGGTTTTGCATAAAGTATCTGCAGACCTAAGTACAGTTGGAGTCATACAATAATCGACACCGAAAGGCACCTCATATTTCTATGCTGAGCATAGTTAAGATCCTGCCAATTGGCAGCATATAAGCAGCAGCAGAATCCTGGAGCTAGACTGGAAAGATGGAGCTTTAAATTCCTGCTCAGTCACAGAGCACAAGCAGCTTTGGGCAAGCCACCTTTTCTAGGTCTGGCCTATCATCAAAGTGAGGATGAAATAGGAATGCCCAAAGCTTGCTGGGTGACATTAAAGTGCATTAGGAACCGAAGAAGCTGCCTTATACCTGGTCCACACATCATTCTAAGCCATAATAGGGTTTGTTTGGTTCCGACTTAGCATGTGGTGATAGTCCAGCCAGTTGTGGCTGAGTCAGTAAACCATGGTAAACACACCATGACTTAGCACAAGATATGAACTTGCCCACTTGTCCAGCTAGACCAGTACTATCCACTTCAAGAGTAGGCAGCCAGTTTTAGACCAGGGGACACATTTCAAATTTTGAGAGCAAGTCTTGCTGTCTCTTTCACAAAAGGGGTGCTCCTTGAGGGCCTCCCTACTCACAAAATGGCTGCCGTGATCATCATTTAATGGAAGACATCTTAGTGAAATTACTCCCTACCACCTCTAGGATGTTCTGTGCTAGGAAGAGTGCAACCCACATAGCAGAGACTTTAACAAAGTATTTGCGAGGTTGTCCACGGGCTTCATGTGGCCTATCCCTGCTTCACACAGTCTGGCACAGTTCCTCAGGCTTTCAGACAGAGGCCTTTTATATTGTTTGATTATGTGCCATTAAGTTCATGTTGACTCTTAGCAACCACAGAGATAGATTTTCTCCATGACGTTCTGTCCCCAACTTGGTCCTTCAGAGCTTCCAACAGTGCACTCATTGCCACTGTAATTGAGCTCATCCACTTTGTCGATAGTCGTCCCCTTTTTTCCTTTCCTTCCACATTTCCAGCTTTAGAGCCTTCTCTAGGGATAGGACTTCACATAATGTGTCTAAAGTAGAATAATTTGAGGCTGGTTGTTTGGGCCTTGAGTGAGAACTTGAGGTTGACTGGTTTATATTATTTATATTTAGCTAAAAATTAAAGCTGGGCCCATGCAACAGTATGTTTTCAATGAACTCCCATCTCCAAATACTTAGATACACATTTTATTTATTTGGTATCTAATTGTTTTCTGGCATTAATGGATGACTTGGGGAAACTTTTAAACTGCCATAGATGACTTACGTAAATAGAACCTAATTTCAAGCAATACTACGTTACTGCAAATCTCAGTGCTATTACCAGGGAAGCTAAGCCCTGCGTTCAATATATATTATGCAAATAGTGGAAGTGCTATAAATTAGATCATTTCACTTAAAAAGGAAGGACTTGGAACATGGGTGGTTCAGGTTTCAAAGGATTAATTCTCCTTCACAGAGGTGGTCAAGATGTGCAAAATGTATAATTTTTTTGTGAACTCCAAAATATTCCATTCCCCTTTCAGACCATGCCATTCCAGGGGAGGGTGGGCTCAGCCATATCCTGGCTAGAGATTCAGCATGGTCTGCTGTGTGAATGGAACATTCCAGAGTTCTCCAGAATGTTCCATTCCCAAATTGCCGAGTTTTGCACATCTGCAATAATGAGCATTTTGAGTTGAGACAGTATCATGCAATCTAGTAGAGATGGCCATGTTCTAAGAGCAAAAGAGGGAGGAGGAAGGAACTTCCTGAGAAACTGGAAATTACTGGGGCAAAATAAGGACTGTATTATACATAAAAACAAAGGACAGAAAAAAAATTCCTTTGCAGGCATGAAATCCACCAGCCAGCTCATGCTCATTCGTAGTAGGTGCTGCATTTATTCTTCTATAATCATCAGGACTAGAATGTTGTTCTTTTTCCATTCTTTCAAACCTAAAACCTGAAATCTTGTTCTTATCCAACACCTTCCCAACAGTGAACCATTTCTTCTCTCATGAGTACACATGGATAGGTAATACCCACAGTTAGTAAGAAAATGTTATGCCATCAACACTGTCTATATCCGACTGCAACTTTTGCTGATTTTAGGAAGGCTCTCAATCTCAAATTGGGGGATTGAGACAGAAGATTTCATATCACATAATTAGCATATGTTTCCACCTACTTACTACATAAAATCCCTATCAACTTTCAGATATTTGTCTTGGTATCTCCATGTATAGGCCCTAGGGAAACAATGATGCCTTGTGACCTTGATGGTGAAACGCAGACCCAGTTCTACCAAATAATATCAGAGATCAAAATATATACTGTTGTCCTCATTACAATGCTTTAAGAATGCCTCATGCTTTGCATTCTGCATGCCATTCATGCAACAGTGCTTCTAAACATTACTACCCAGCAGAAGAACTGGACAAGCTCTTGCAGTACACTCCGAACACAAAGTAACTCTTCTTCTTGTCCTCCTTGGTAGCTGAAATCTCTTGCAGGCCAATCCCCTGAACAGCAGATGTCTGGCAAAGGCCCAAACTCCCCTCCCCAATACAACCTTCTCTATTCCCAACACCCTAAGTCCATCCAGGGTGTGTCGGAGTCAGCCGACAACTGCAAAGGGCAGCCAAGGCAGCAGATGATGCCACTTGCTCAGTGCAGGATGGAAGGTGACCCTCAGCCTGTTCTATCCATTACATCTGCCCCCAACATGCATGCACAACCATCTGTGACATGACAACCAGCCAGATCTGAACACAGTCAACTGAGTATCAAGATGCTTTCCACCCACTTAGCTCACGTCTTGCTTCTTCAGGCCACTGATGGTTTTTAAATCATCTCAATTTCAACCAGAACTCTAAGAGATGTTTCAAAAGTCGGTACAATACTAGCATCAGCTTATAACCATGCATGAGATGAGCTACCTGGGTTTTGCTGAGCCTGTCAACTCAAGGCAGCAAGGTGGCAATATTCTTTCTTCTCTGCTAAGAAACCACTACAAATCTTATGATCCTAACATTAGAATGTATTGTTTTAAAATGACAAGGCATAACTTCTATGTAGGTCAGAACTCTGCGAGTATTTTACCTTACAAAATTAAACAGCGAGGGAATAATTTCCATAGAAACTGTTTGCAATTCAATAGTCTGAGCTCCACTTTAAATTCAAAACTGTTGATACCCCCAACTCAGAGGCTGCTGCAAATAGCCTTGTTGAACAGTGATAAACAGCTAGTGCAATTGCTAGCCTAACTACATCTCCAAGCACATCTCTTGATATTATGCCTGTATCTCCCTAAATTGGAGGTATAACATTTCTAGAAATTTTTGTAACCAGAAAAAAAAAAAAGAAGGGAAAAACAAACAGTATATTTTTCTACACTATCGTTCTGGGAAAGCAGGAATACTTTAAGCACTTTGAGTCCTGACAAATCATTCTGATGTGTTAGTATCATCAAAACTCTGTTTATAAATTTGTTTATAAAATCACAAAAATAAAATTGACTGATAACATTTAAAGTGATCATCCATACAGTATCAGATTAGCAAGAATTCAAATATACTTTTCATAAATTACTGAAAATATATTTGCATAGCTCAAATAGAATGTATACTGAATTCCAAATTCTCATCTTTCGATACAGCACTACCTTTCCATTTTTTTCTTCTGTTCTCCTCTTTTGTGGATCTCAAGGACAGAAAACCAAGAGGAGTTCTCTCAACCCCAAAATTTTCTCTAGTCATTTCCTAGTTTCTAATCTAATCTTTATAAGAACAAATAGACTATTGCTCACTCTACTGCACTCCACTGTTGTTTGACTGAGACCTCTTCAGGAACAGATTTTTTTAAAAAATGAAAAAAGGGGGAGTCTTTCTTCTTCTCTTGGGACGATGGTGGTGCTTCAGGAGGCAGGAATGCATATCTTATGAAGAAAAGTATTCCATGATTTAATCTAACAACCCAATGAGAGGTATTAAATTAAAAATAGGGATTAAGCCAATATCTTCTTCAGGAATTTAATGGCTGAAGAACTGACCGCAGGTCACCTTCTCACAAAGTTGAGATAGCCACTACACCACACACTATCTGGCAAGCATAGTCTTCTGAAAGAGTATTTGCTCCCTTAGATTCAGTAACTAGTCGAACCACCTTTAGCTGCAATAAAGAGCCAGTGTGGTCTAGTGGTTAAGACATCAGGTTAGAAATCAGGAGATGGTGAGTTCTAGTCCTGCCTTAGGCATGAAAACTGGCTGGGTGACTTTGGGCCAGTCACTCTCTCTCAGCCCAACCCACCTCACAAGGTTTGGTTGTGGGGAAAATAGGAGGAGGAAGGAGTGTTAGGTATGTTCACTGTCTTGAGTTATTTATAAAAAAATAATAAAGGCGGGCTAAAAAAACCTAAAAAAAAAAATAACTGAAACTAATACTCCTGCAATTGGTGTTCAAGCTCTCACATGGCTGTGCAGCAATTCTGATCCATTCCTCTATGACAAACTGCTTAAACTCAGGAACTTTTGAGGGTTTCTAGCAGGAAGTGCTTGCTTTAGGTCCTGCCACAACATTTCTAGGGAGTTAAGGTCTGGGTTAGAGTTTGTGATTTAGTCTCAGCTGACAGGCAAATGGCCTAGAGAATTATTGGATAGAAACCAGAAATCATGCTTCTTTCAATGACTGGAAGTCATCAGGTCTGAGACAGAAAAGCAACTCCAACCATAATACTATCACCCCCATGGCTGACAACTAGTACAAAGTTCTTACTATGGAATGCAATTTTAGATTGCAAACATAATGTCACCCATATAAACCAAAAAGTTCCACATTTGATTTATCTGCTCATAGAGCATTTCTACAAAAGTCTGGAGGGTCATCCTGGTTCTTTTTGACAAACTTCAGATGAGCAACAATGCATTTCTTGATAAGCAACGTCTTCTGCCTTGCTTCTCTCCCACGGATCCCATTTATATCTACCGTTTTTCTAATGCAGAATCATGAACAATTACTTTAGCCTTGGTGAGAGAGGCCTGTAGATACCTGGGTGTTGTTCTGAGATATTCTGTGACTTCCTGGACAATTTTATACTGAGCTCTTGGAAAGATTTTGATAGGATAGCCAATCTTAGGAAGATTCACTACAGTTCCAAATCTCCATTTCAAGACTATGTCTCTGATATAAAACAATTCAATGCATTTTACCACTTTTTATGAATGTCATACTTAGTGTTATTGTACAACTTAAGCAACCTTATGTTCATTAGTATCTTAGAAATCATATTTAACGATATAATTTTTTTTATCTTTAAATGTTTAATTCATCTAAACCATCACAGTATTAACAGTTTCCAGTTTCAATTGTATAAATACCACTATAATAGTTATTATCTGTATACTATAATGTATTATTTGTATTTTATAATGCTATAAAACAATTAACTTGGAAAAAAAGTCTACATCTCTGACTGTGGATAAGCGAAAACCTGGTACTTTAAAAATAGTTTTGTAACCACTTCTACACTAATAGGTAGCAATGACTTTTTATGGAGGTTTTCAAAAATCTCTTCTAAGCAGAGCATAGGAATCCTGTAGAGAATCTTTGTGGTGAGAACTTTACTGTGATGAGGGCTAGCCTGAATCAACCCTAATTGTTTAATGAAGTACTCACACAACTTAATTCTCCCTTTTATTGAATCAATTGAAATAGGATTTTTTTCACAGTGGCACTTTGCATGTTGAATGATTTTATGAAGAAAATGAAAGAAGCATCGAAGTCTGATGCTATTTCTTCACTCATCCCTTTATATAGCAGTAGGACCCACATGAAGCTCTAACAAGATTCAGTGGCCAATATATGGAATATATTCAGTAATATATTCAATAATATATTCAGTGGCTAATATATGTAAAAATATAAAAATGTAGACTGCTTATCCAAGAACAAAAAAAATTACTTAGCTCCAGAGGAAACACTGAGAGCCAGCTTGGTGTAGTGGTTAATACACCAGGCTAAAAATGGGGAGATCCTGAGTTCTAGTCCCACCTTAGGCACAAAGCCAGCTGGTGGACCTTGGGCCAGTCCCTCTCTCTCAGCCTCGGGAAGGAGGCAACGGCAAACCACTTCCAAAAAACCTTGCCAAGAAAACTGCAAGGACTTGTCTATGTAGACACCATAAGTCAAGACCGACTCAAAGGCGTGCATACCCCCCCACACACACATCAAGAGGAAACATCACTTCATATGATGTGAATTGCCCATCTAAAAGTAGCAAGATCTGAGGGTTGTACACATCTTGATCTTGGGAGCAAGACTATTGTTAGCACTAGAGGTACTTCTGACAAGATTTGTTCCAGAGGACTGTAGCAGTTTAGTAAAAGCAGTATAATATATAAGAGCAGCCTTAAACCTTGGTAAAAATATCCAGCTATGTTAGTGGACTACTGCAAAACCACCTTAAAGACTAAAAAAATTGGTATAGCCAAAAGTCTTTATCTTAAATGCTTAGAATAATATCCAGAACTGGCAGATACATAAACCCACAGGTGTAGACAAAAGAATAAAAAGCATTAGCAGAGGCTCCTCTTTCGAAACTGAAAATCCACAACATCTATTTATAATGCTTCTCGATGGGCAGGCAGGCTTACTGGGCCTCATCATACAGACACACAATTAATTGAAGAAAGCAAGAAGAGGCACCATGGCTGGTTGGATGGCAAGCTCTTTCGGCTATCAATCAGCACATTCCAATTAAATGAAAGGGAAGCTCAATTGTTATAGGAAATAATAGCTGCTATACAGTGGAATTTACTAGCCTGATGCCCTCCAGATTGGAATATGTAGGTTTACACACATAAACATCTACAAAGAAAGAGAGTCAGCAGCTGACCCCTACCCTGTTCTCCTCTTTTCTCTGCCTCTTACCTTTTCTTTTGCTGGAGTTGTGAGTGGGAGGTGGTTTTGAATTCTGTGACTTTTGCAGGGGTAGCTTATGGATGCGTGTGTGCATGCATGCACATATGTTTATACAGACACACACCATTCTCAAATTATAACAGAAGTTTTTTCTGTCAATAAACAGTAATGCAAGAAGTGATCCTGACCTTTCTAATCGTTGCCAAGAACAGATCCTGTTCCTTCTTAATATCACACCAGTTTGAAGAGGGAATTTGGCTCTTTTTGGACTATCAAACCACACTGATCATCACAAAGTCACAAAAATAAGTCATAATCACTAATTATGGCTCACACCTCTTGCATTCTTCCACTCCTTCTCTGGCACTCTAACACCACTGTTAAATTTGGGAGACAGAGGTAGGGGAAAGCATTACTAAAAACTGCTTAGGAGTTTCCTGCCCTGTTAGGTGGCTGGCAGTGTTAGGAATAATGCTCTAGTTCTCTATAAAAGTCATGAAAAAGGTAACAATATGTTGCTTATATCCCATTCATTTCTATCCACACTGACTACATTGTCGGAGCATTGCCTGGTCTTCCTGCATATACTTAGGAGAAGAAAGATGAGCTACACGTGTGTAAAAATGTACATTTTTTCACACTAAGGACATTTTATGAAAACATGTGTAAAAATTCCTCTCCTATCAAATACATATTTATTCTACAATGTTGTCCCAAAAAAGCATCATTTAAAACCCTGCTCTTAACTGCTTTCTTTAATTGCTCTCTTTGACATATGTATGCCATCGACAGAGTATTTCTTTATTTACTAAATTCATATCCACTGTTCTCTTTATACAACACCGAAGCTGGCTTATAACAAATTAAAATACAAATTAAAAAATGTAAGGATAAAACCAGTACAATTAAAATCAGCAGCATTAAAAGCAAAACCAATTCAATTAACAATTAAAAGCTTGATGAAAATATGTTTGTCATTTTCCTAATTAGTGAGTAGGGGCCAAACATATTGCCTTGGGGAATGTATTCCATAGCTTGGGAGAGAAGGCCATCTTCCATGTGCTAAGTAAACAAATTTCTGACATCAAGGGGGATAATCTTCAAAAAAGAGGTTCTCTGGCTGGGGAAGTTCACAGCTGGAGCAACACTCCCTCAAACAGTCAGGTCTTAAACCATTTCGGGTATTAAAGGTCAAAAAACAGCATTTCAGTGGGAAATTGGTAACCATTGCTGATTTTTCAGTTCTGATATCATAAAATATTTATACTTTGCATCGATTAGTAGCCTAGTTATCATGTTCACGAATTGCCAATTCTGACATTTTTCAAGGGCAGTCCAAGCTAAAGCATATTGCAGCCAAGATGGGATGTAACCAAGGAGAAAATAACCATTGCTAAATCCAACCAGCCCAGGGAAGGTCACAGTTGTTGCATAAGCGACAATTAGTGGTAAAAGGGATCCTTGCCACAGGTGTCACCTGAAAATCCAGACACATCTAGGGGTCAAGGAACACTCCCAAACTGCAAATTTGCTTGCTCTTTCTGGGTGAGCACAATCTTATCATCTCAATCCTGAAATTCAGCTTTCTCCTTACCAGTAGCTCCTCCAACTTGTTTGGATTTAATTTCAAGTTGTTCTCTTTGATCTAGTCCATTATCAAGCTTAAGCAACATTTGAGGCAGTGACTGCTTCCTTGGAGTTAGATATTAGATGATAGGCGAATTGGGTGTCATCAGCATATTGATGGCACTCCATTCCAAATGTTAAACGATACTGAAGACAAGATAGAGCCCTGTGGGACTCCACAAGTCAATCAGTAGCCTTGCAGCACCCTCTTCTATGTGCATCCTGACAGGAAGGGCCAGAATCACTGCAAGAGAGTACCCCAAGGCCCAAAACGATACCTTGCTCAATTGTATCAAAACCCGTGAACAGACCCAAGAGAATTAGTGGGGTCTCACTCTCCCCACCTAGTTTCTAGCATAGGTTCCTTCAGCAAGGCAATCAAAGCAATCTCAGTACCATACTTTTACTTTACTCAGTACATACATTTTACATAGCTTTAGATTTTATATAATTGTATTTTATTTATTGTTTTAATCAGTGGTAAGCCACCCAGAGTCCCCCATTAGGGGGAGATGGGCGGGGATAAATTTAATTAATAAATAAATAAATAAATACCACGGTCAACCTCCAAAACTGAAGTGGGTCCAGATATTCAGTTTCATCCATCACCTTGTCGATCTCTTTCTCTAGCAATTTAAGATTAGAGGCTGCAGGGTTTCAGACAGGCATGGCCAAAAGTCTTGGCCCTCCAGACCTCAGTCCTTTATTAAGGAACAAGCCTATTGGCAGAAGCTCACAGACACGACACAGGCAAATTAGCTTCTTCATTGCAGAAAAGAATGAATCCATATACAGCACACACAAGATCTGTCTACTGCAATACACAGGAGTCGAACGCTACATACAGCCTTGTCCTCCCATCTTTTAAATTGATATTTGGCATATGTGGCAACCTATGCTATTTCAGTACAGAATTTTTACTACTTGAGAAGTTGGTTAAAAAAAGTTGAAAACAAAAGTAGCAAATGAATGAAAGTGATGATTTGGACAGAAATAATCTCAGACTGTCACAGTATTAACAGTTACTCATTTATATGGGTATAGAATTTAATCTCAGAACAACACTGGAAACCATATGAATATTGGATATCTCTGCTATATACACAGGAATTTCATTCCCTATTCTTGTAGGAAAAAAATCCAGCAAAAAAAAAAAAATATTCTACATTTGAGTAAGTCAAAATTTTGTTTTACGCAGCATTCCCTTCCTTCTAGAAGAAAAGAATGCTTCATAGGAGTCTTTTTTCAGAGTTCCACAGAGTGTCCAGTTTTTCTGTAAATAAAGAGAAAGGAAAAACGTGCTTTCTTCCTGCTTAATTTTTCTAGGTTTTTCTTTTCTCAGACTTCTAGTTTCTAGAAACTGGAAATGCTGAAAATGGCTTTTCAAGTCCCAAAGATCCCCTTAATATATGCAGCCCACAATTAAAAGCCTCGCAGAACTTTGCTAAGCTACACCCAGGGTTCAGATCATAATCAGAACTGTGTACAATCTACACCTTAATTTATACTATGACAGTACCAATTTCAAAAGCCCACATATATTATGCAAGTGTGCACTGCATAAACTTGCACATATTATATCATTCATATGAAATTACAAGCAGAGTCCTGCAGCCCTTTTTTTCCTTAAATGTTGTTCTCCCTCAGATGTTTTCTCTCCTACCTAATCTTCTGAAATTACACCAGTTATTGTTCGCTTCTTTTCAAGCTTGCTCTCAGAGACTATTATTTTAAAAACTATCTGAGATTGCTATATTTTATGCTCAATACAAAATGCTGTGCAAGCACAAAATGGCCAAACCCAGACATGGCAATGTCAATTGAACACATCATGTTTATTGAATGAAATATAAGTGTCATGCCTGAAAAGTCCCTCCTTTCTCCCCCTCCCACTCCCCCCCCATATATCTTAACTTTTCAAAGTTTGTGAAATACATTGCCCCATTACATGCAAACTTGGAAATTGACATTTGGCTTTGAACTATAGATCTAGCTTGCAAACTACAGTATATGATCAGACTATGGTTTCCCATTTTAGCAATAACAATAGTCTTCTGTGACATTCTACTACAGAAGTTGGGAGAATGTAGGCTGGACTATTCTACTATCTGATTGATAAAATGCTGTTTGGATAATCGTATGAGCATATATCAAGTTGGAAGGAAGTGTTAAGGGGCATGCTGCAAGCCCTGTGCTGTTCCAACATATTTATAAATGACTTGAACAAGGGATGAGAAAATATGGTTATCAAATCTGCAGATAGCACAAAGATGGGGGCCTTAGAGAACAGTACCAAAATTCAGAAGGATCTTTACGAACTGGAACAATGGGTAGAAATAGAAAGGGGCTACATTTTGGTAGGAAAAGTAAAAGACATGTGAATTATGTGGGGAAACCACATTGGGTATCAGTACATGTGAAAAGGATCCAAGTATCTTGGTGGATCACAAGCTGAACATGAGCCAGCAGCATGATGCAGCTGCAAAAAAAGCAAAGGTAATCCTAGGCTGCATCCACAGAAGTATAGTATCAAAATCAGAAGAAGCTACTGGCCTTCTCTATTCTGTATTAATCAGACTACACCAAGAACATTTTGTCCAATTTGGGGAACACATTTTAGGAAGGAGATTTACAAACTGGAGCATATCCAAGAAGAACCACCAAGATGATAAGGCATCTGGAAAGAAACATTTACAAGGAATGGTGAAGGTGTTGGGGTAGGTTTAGAGTGAAGAAGACTATGGGAAAACATGTTAGCTAGTATCTGAAGAGCTTTCATGTAGAAGATGGAACTGAACTGTTCAGAGGAGACAGCTGGACATCAGGAAAAGTTTCCTAATGATAAGAGCTGTTCAGTAATGAAACAGACTGCCTTGGGAGACCCTCCTTCTCTGGACTGTATAAACAGAGGCTGGAAGGGCATGATGTATTAGTGGATTCCCACACTGGGCACAGGGTTGGATTAGATTATCCCCAATCCTTACATACTATGATTCTATAAAATCTTGGGACTTTTGCATTCAAGGGCAAAAATTCAATTTTTACATTCAAGGGCAAGGAAAAAGTGGGGAGGATACTTGTAAACCAATGTTCATTCTCTACAGTCAGATGAACCTACAGTGTATCAAACCTTTGTATCTGAACTACAATACCTAACTGTAGTTCAGGCCACTTACTATAGTGTAACCCAATTCAAAGTGTCTGTGTGAACTGCTGTGCACTTTTGTGCACTGCTGTCAAGGGAGATCAACCCATTTGATCCCACTGCCCCTATTGACAAAAATTCTGTGTCTTGCCCTTGCCTCCCACAAACCCTAACCTTATTTTGTTCCTCTTACAGAAACTATATTAACATTTTCTTATTGCAGGTTGTTAGAGTTGCTGCTGTTCAGAGTTCTTTCTCGGCTTCTTCCCCAGGTCTCCAGATGTCAGACTGGAAGATAAATAAAATTATCTCTATTGCATGTACATCAATGCACATCCACAACATATATTATCAAGGGGCCATGTAGCATACTTCATATGCCAAAGACACTCTCTCTGAAGATGAGAACAAACTGGAGAGAGACAAATGCCCCTGGTGCTTTTACAACAGCACAGACAGGTTATTACAAAAGGAAAGGAGGGCAGGTTAGATCAGTGTTTCTCAACCTTGGCAACTTCAAGCTGTGTGGACTTCAACTCCCAGAATTCTCCAGCCAGCATGCTGGCTGGAGAATTCTGGGAGTTGAAGTCCACACAGCTTGAAGTTGCCAAGGTTGAGAAACACTGGGTCAGATAAGAGTCTGGAAGGAAAGAGAAGGGCTGAGAGGTAAATCTAAGCATGTGCCTTTGATGATTGATGAAGCATTAGGATGGTAATGACAATACAATCCCGTAGAGAAGTTATCACAGATCAGCTTACATAACCAGAACATGATGAAAGCTTCTCAAGCTATAATTCATAGGCATGAGACCTCTCTTTAATCTGGAGAGGTGCTCTCATAAATTATCAAATGAAGCTTTCTCTGAAATGAGATAAAATGTTCAGGAGAAAACTACAGCACTTTCAGGTTTAGCAAACTGCTCAAAGCGCGTAAGAGAGAAGCCCTTCTAAAATATTTCTCATCAACCTCTTCCTCTGCTCCATACCTCTTACTAGAAAGCAGAAGCCCATGGAGCTAGCCAAGAGGGCTCTGAACCAGACCCACTTCATTAAGAGATGCCTGGCCAGAAACAGCAGCAGAAGAGAGTGGTGCCAAGAAGTGGGGAGAGCTGGATGAAGAGTAGAAAAACTGGTTCATGACTTTCAACACACATTTAATCTCCAAAGATTGTCCGAGAACAGTATTATGTCAAAGGGAATGGCTCTTTTCTCTAATACGCTTCAAGGAGTTAAGACCAGGCAGGATTCAACAAAGGGATGCTTCCATTTGTGATCTCAAGGAGCAGAGTCCCAAAGAGAAAGAAACCACCAAAGGTGTAATTCAGCTCTGACTGAGCAAGTCATTTAGGTATCTAACTCCCCAATTAGATATTTAACTCAATTAACTTCCATGCACTGTGTTGACAGGGCTACCACTCCCATTCCATTTTTCCTCACCCTATAGAAATGGAATAATGAGAAAGAAGCCCAGGATGACATTGTATGGACCAAGTCCAAGTTGCATAAAACAAGCACTCTGATTTAATAGGAGTATAGTGACCACAATAATCAGATAACAACATATGTGGGGAGATTAGTTAGGTAGACATTGTTGAAGAATAACGTTTTAATTTGTAATATGTAGGGTCATCCTGAAGCAACCCAAGAATAATCAGGAATGATGAATAGTTATGTTTGACTCTTACATCTATATTTGTTCAAAAGGGAACACAGGGAGTGAATTCTATACAGAGAAATACAGAGACTCATCTGCTGTTCGATAATGAAGATAATAAAGCTTCTGAAGATGGACAATATATCTTTCCCTTTTCACTACGAAGCCATAGCTCACCACAAACACAGAGCAATATGCAGAACAAAAATCAGTGACTCCTTGATTCACAAAGTTACCATTGATTATTCTCGTTTTATATGCAGGTACAGAAGAATTAAGAACTGGACATTGCTAACCAGCAAAACTTTGGAATGAAGATCAGTCAAGACTTTCCAGGCTATCGTTCTTCCCAAACTGAAAGATTCCAATAGTTATTAAAAGGTGCCACATGCAGTCACTATTTTGAAGGGAAAGATTTTGGTCTTCTTGCTTGTGAATACAGAAAACATTCCCAAGATACTGAGGTCCAGCTTGCTCCTGCAACCTGGCTAATTGTCTAAACAGCAGAGTGAGCCCAACAATTCAAGGTCACACAGGAAGTCAAAGGTGGACATGGATATCAATCCCTGGAATATCTCCTCTTCTCTTCCCAGGAGATAAATAGCGCGCTGTATCTTGCTGTCTCTGGAGGTACATTAGATTTACTGCAGCTGAAAATCTGGGCAATTGATACAAACTAACCCACAAATGAGATGCTGCTCAGGAGATAAAAATAGCCACTAAAGCTGTGTCTACCTGGTTACACAAAAGCAGTAGAAGCTGTCTGGATGCCTGACTCAGCCTGTGACAGAAACGGCCTGGGGGGGGGGGGGCGGGTATCGCTCTAGCTGGGATCCTCCATTCAGAGGGATAATCTGGAGCATCTTGTAAGCAGAATGATCAGACATCAGCAGCAGCAAATAAAAACCTTACACAAGACCTCAGAGCCTAGGAAGCACCCGCGTGCGAAGCTGGCATTTTCAAGCAAGATCCCAAACAGACGCCTAATCAAAAATCATTGTCTGCATATTAGAGACCCAATTAGAACTGCACGCACTGGGTGGTACATAGTTCCCCATGACATTCTTGAGTCAATGATACAGCTGTATCTCCACAGCTATTTTCCCATGTTAAGTTCCACATTCTTCTTTTTTAGGAACCCATTTTTCTCTTTAGGAACCCATATCCCTTGACAACACATGCACTCGTATTATCCTGAAGGTAAAGAACATCCTCGGCACGATTATCCATTCTGCAATAGTTGAGCCCAATCCGGCATCCTGACACCATCTTCCCACATCCAGATTCCAAACACTGAAGGGGAAGATTTAGTAGTAGTATTTTGACTAAAAGTAAACATGTCTTCAAGTTGAGTTTGACTCCTAAAGACTGCATCCACATTTTCATGATAATGTTGCAGAACTGATTTGTCCTTTGGGATTTTTTTTCCCAACTTTCCAGTCTAACCAACAGCTTTGGAATGCCCAGGTGCTCCTCATCTAAATACTACCCAGGACTGACATAGCTTAGCTTCTGAGATCAGCCGAAGACCTCTAGATGTTGCCACCTGCTTCGTTTATAAAAAATGAGAGTTACTCCAGTAAGAAAATGAGTTCCAGGTTACTTTAACTGTTGCAGCTCCAGTTCCCAGAATTCTGGGAACTTTAGCTCACCAGAATGCTGAAACTTCCATTGAGGCAGACTTCTAACCTGCTGCTTTCCAGATGTGTTTAACCAATGCTATGCCTCCAATAATAGAAGTGACACTCAAAAGATCTGCTGACATTGTGTAACAAACAAGTGATATTTACTTGCTTTTTGGTTTATGTACAATAACCAATCATTATGCTTATTCTGGTCTATGACCATAATAAAGATTTGATTTGAATCATTATGCAGGAGTACCTTATCACATCCCCTCGTGAAACTGAGACAGACTCTCTAGGTGTCAGAATCAAATACTGAGATGATCAGACACTTAGGGTTTTTTTGAGCATCTCGTTTGTTCCTGGAATTATTCTTGTTCTAGTCCAAAGCACAGGAAAGATAACTAAATAACAGGAGGATGGACTGCTGGAATGTCATTACCATGTCAAGGCTAAACAATGCACACCAATTCACATTTTGCATCATCTGCAGTTTTAACTATGGTTTGTTGAATGAGCCACAATTGACATATCAAAGTCATAAGTCGTGCTTGCAAACCACAACACCTGGAGCCAACATAAATGCTAAGCCAGAACTAAACAAGCCAACTTATTGCTTAGAATAATGTCTGAGCCTTGACAATATAAATAGGACTTTTCTGATGTCAGAGTTATATTTGAAAAGTTCCTTCCACTGGAAATCAAGTATATCAAATAATCTGTACTACTAGGTCAGCTCTGTTACATCAAGGTCTCCAGATGTTGAAGTCAAGTTGCTTCCCTGCAGTTGCCTTTTATGAGGAACTGAAATAATATAGTTGTACAATCTGACTTTCTATTGGCTTCCACTACTGTGATCATTTAAAGAGCAACTGTGACCAATAAATTACAAAAGTGTTCACAGACACCCTTTGTAAATACAAAAACCAGTAAATATAGCAATGATTTGTGGACTTGTATTTACATACATACAAAATAAGAAAGAGCCTCAATGAGTCATCAAGGTGGCCAGTTTTTGGGGGGGGGTTATCCCTTAAAGACAAATATGGCATCCTTGGTGCTCTCTGAGCTTGGTTGTTTGCTTGACTAGGTAACATCATCAGTGCTAGTGATGTGAGGTTTGCTCCCTGTTTATGTACAGTAGCTTACCCTACCAGTGTTGGTGGGGGTGTGGTTTTCTCCTCGGTGGTTCCTTGATTAGGGTATTGTTTTCTTCTTGATTGTTTGTCTGGTGTTAATCCTTGCTTATCTGGGTGTTGACTGCTGGAGAGGATATGTTCTGGTCTTTTTGTTTCCTTCTTAGCTTTTTTATTGTCTCTTTTGAATGGTGTGTAAATGTGGTTTATCTCTATGTGTCTATTGATGGCTGATTTGTCTGAATGCCAAGCTTTCAGAAATTCCCTAGCATTTTTGGATTTAGCTTTGTGTAGGATGCTCAGTTTCCCAGTTTAAAACTATGGTTGAGTCTGTCCATGTGTTGTAGATTAAGGAGTGCTCATCATGTCTTCTGTCTGCTAGTTGATGCGCTCTGCCAGTCTTCTGCCTGTCTGTCCTACATAGTGGCTGTTTTGGTCCTTGCGCTGTATGTTATAGACGACTCCTGTTTTTTCTTCTTGGGCTACTGGGTCTTTTGGCTTACTTAAGGTGTTTTGGAGAGTTTTAATTGGTTTGTGGTGGTAATAGTAAAATAGATAAACCACATTTACACACCATTCAAAACATCTTGCTCACCTAGCTGTAGGGATAACTGGCAAAGCAAACAGGGCAGAGCCAATTTTCAGATAAGGAGCTAGGCCATCAAACACCCCAAATCTCCTTTATGAGATAGTCCAGGAATGTTGAAGATCAAGATTTCAAAGTTTCCTTCCCAGCTTCAGATGCTGCTTCTGGGTGGCCAATTAAGGCAGCATCATTTTAACACAAAACCTGTTTCTGTACACAAGCTAGGTGAGAGAAATACATCTATACAACAGTTGTCTCAATATTCTGTCCCCCACCTCAAAGGATGGGACAGAATGCATGGAAAAACTTTGAACTAAACTTTAGTTAGTAAAGGAATAGCCTGTGAAGCTCTTCACATATATTTTTAAAATGTAACTTTTAAACAAAAGACAAAATTCAACACACCCAAATGGTGCATTTTATTGATCTAGTTGTGTTAGGTAGGATAAGAAAAGCAAGCTTCCAAACTGCACAGGGTTTTTCTTCAGATAAAGGAATTCTGTGAAATCCCTAAACCTGCTATCTTTCTAACATGGTATAATTGGAGACTTACTCAGAAACTTCTGGGATCCAAATTAGTTTCTTTTGCTAGTGACATGGCAAGTAACACAGGAACTTAATTAATTAACAAACTTGGATGATGCCTTACAGTAATTGGGGAGGCAACTCTAGGCAACTTAACTCGTACTAAAAGTACAAATGTGTTCACTTTCACTACGTGCTGAGAAGCAAGGGAAAAGGAATGACAGGATATTAAACTTCCCATTTTAGATGTGGGAACCTACCAAAGATTTGACACCAAGTCCTACCCACACTGGCTCCCTCACTACATTGCCACTTGAGAAAAGGAGATGAGGAAGCAGCAGCCTCTCCCTGGGAACTCAGCAGTCAGGGGCTTCCACCACTGCTGCCTCTGGCCCTTCCATCCGCTCTGCTCCCAACCGGTCTTAGCTGCCCTCAAAGGAGTTGATGCAGCCCAAGCCAGAGAGAGCTGTGGCTTTGCTGCCACTCTACTCATCATGCTGGGCATTTCTCAGCAAAACAATCAATGGCACTCAGTAAACCCACATTCAATTGTCAGCACTCTTATATAACTTATTCTGCGTTTGCTGCCTAGCTTTTAAACAACTGGGCAGAGAGAGAGAAGAGAGAAGCAGTGGAAAGGCAGCATTGAATGCTTTGGCTCCTTGGAAACTTTCAGGGAAGCTTTCCTAAATTTTGCTGTGAGAGGACTGAACACAGCAAAAAAACATTTCCTGGGAGCACAGAGACACGCGCACGCACACACTTTCTGTGCTATTGCACTCCATTCTTCCTGCTGTCTTTGCTACACCATTCCCCTCATTCTGCAGGGACACTTTCAACATTGGCAGATCCCCTTCTTCCTCCCCTCTGAGCAGGGCCTCCCAGCCCCCACCCCCCCAAACCCCAGCCTCCAGCCCTGCTTCTATCTCTCCCTGCCTTCCCATTTCTGGGAACTGTATGTTTCTCTACACCAGCAAGGAACAGAGCTTTTTGAAAGACAAACTGGAAAACTACCGGCCTTAATAGTGAAATGAAGCTGAAGATGCTGGGATCTGTTCTATCTAGGATAATCCCTGGAAAAAAGAGCAACATCAACGAGGGAAGGATGCATTCCGTGATCCAAAGCCAGGCCTGACCACCCATCACTGCACCTCAATATGTTTAGAACCGAATTCTCTTTAATATGCATTTTGTCTTAAAACATATCCTACACTTCTTCACACGCACCTACTCATGCTTGGGTAAGCAGTATATTTTTGGCTCTTTAAGCCCCTGTTAAGGAAAAGTTCCCTTCTTTCACCATCCTTTTCTCTTTCTCTCCCTCTATTTAGCTAATACAGAAACATACAAGCCCAAGCGTCAAGTTTCTGCAAGATAGGTTTTGGAACAATTTGCCCTGTGTATGAAGCCCTCACAGTCTTGGCCTATATTTTCCCCTCTGATAAAGGCTCCTTGGGGATCGGAAATACAGCTCTTGGACTTGAGATGAAATGAAGCAAATTGACACAGAATGTGCTATATTTAATTCACAGCAACAGCCAAGGGCAGCCCAAGGAGCCTTGCTCGTCCCCTTCCTTCCTCCAGGCCAACCTGCAACTCTACCCGGGATAATTCTGTGCACCAATTTCTGGCACCCTTTTCCCCACTACCTCATGAGAAAGGAGATAAGATAAATGCCAGGAAGAAAACAGCCGCGGCCTTTAGAAAAAGCAGTGATTCCAAACAGAAGACAACACCGTCTGAAAACATTCAGCTGTTAGCATTATTGACAACAACCGCTCAGCCATGCCAAAGGCAGCACAAAGCAGATTTGGCTGAGAAATCAGGTAGGGGAGCTAAAGTGCAAGCAACGCCCAGGCCAGTTCCTGCTGCCAGCTTTCGCACGGAGGACCAAATTCAGTTGGAGCGCTGATGGTCCTGTACGCTGCGCTCTGGAATGCCCTCAATAGTCACACAGGAGGGAGAGAATGTGGAGAAGAGCGTAACTCTCTGTGAAGCAAAGACTTCTCAAATCTTGGGCCAAAAAGAAAAAGATAAGAAGTAATTTTGGGAGAAAGTAGTAGGAAGCACTGGTTTTAGCCCAAATTGTCAATAAGTGCCTTTGATGAATTATTTTGGCTGCTCCACAGTGTAGGAAGGTTTGCTGTACAGTAATTCCTTTGCCCTGTGCCCCAACATGGCTCACAAAATTACATCACAATTTTCCAGAGCACATTCTGCACTATATCTTGTTCCCCCACCCCGCCCTGCTTAATCACTGTCACTGCCAGTTGCACCATAATCCTTTCCCTGACTGCAGCTCCCAGATCCCTCCATTACCAAATTGTTCCATGACTTCTCACCCAATTAACCAGGTCTGCATAACTCCTACTACTTGCATTAAAGCCAGCCTCACGACTCTCTGTTGTTCAGAAAAAGCATATAATCAAACTCCAATAGCTGGACATCCTCTCTGCCCTATGTTCAGCTTCACAGGGCTACTTTCCTTGGCTTCAATCCTGTTTTCTAACTAGGCTCCCATGGATCTTCCCTGGAATGTCACTACTAAAAACTGTCACCCCTTAAAATACTGCCTTGCAAATCCCTTATTAGTCATTTCTAAAGCAACATGACTCATTTTCATATCCATCCAGAAACAATTCATGATTATTCTTCCCATTTTACATATGTAAGCATGATGCTGGTTATTGCCCACCTTGTCCAATGAATTCACAAGAATACATAAATTGCGAATATAAGTAGCCAAGGCTGCAACACACTAAGCCAACTGGAAACCTCATTGTAATGGCTCAACTAAACCATGTCATGGTTTGTATACTCAAAAGAAATAACTACATCTACATCTAGCATAGCCCCCCAAAGAGATCAACCCATGGATCACATGCCAATCTTTTTGTTTTTAAAGATTTTTTTATCCCACCTTTCTTATTTTTTATAAATAACTCAAGGCGGCAAATATACCTAATACTCCTTCCTCCTCCTATCTTGGTGATTCCCATCCCAAAGCAAGTCAGACCCTTACCTGGGAAACACCAGGGATTCTGACCCAATTCCATGTCTCTGACACACAAACTGTTATGCAGCTTGAAACCCAATACTAGATCAGAGAGAGAGAAATGGGTACAGAAAGGTGCACTGTAAAGAGAAACTGTGGAAAAGCATAGAGGTTTAGACAGAGGGTAAACTAAGTAAACTAAGGCAGGGTTCCTCAACCTTGGCAACTTTAAGACGGGTGGACTTCAACTCCCAGAATACCTGGTTGGGGAATTCTGGGAGTTGAAGTCCACCCATCTTAAAGTTGCCAAGGTTGAGGAACCCTGAACGAAGGGATGAAAAGGCAAAATGATAAGGAGAGATGGAGCAGTGATGAGAGGCAATGAGAGCTTCCCCTACAATGGCATTTGTAACCTTTTGTCTTTCCATTCCTGAGCTGTGGTTCCCTTTCCTATTTAGGAAAATGGGGATAAGACTCTGGCTAAGCCAGAGCCTGACACCCTTAAATGTTAATGCTAGGCCTATAAACAGGAGGGATGCAAAGCGAAGAGCCACTGTAACCAAGAAGTCAGTCGGGATTAGCAGCCAATCCCTAGGATTCAGTGGCAGAGGTCACAGATCAGAATTTTCCTCCCTGGGCCATTCTTGGAGGAGGCTGAGGTAACCAGGAAAGTGGAAGCAGCGGCCATCAGATCTGTAGTGATGGGGGTGGGAGAGAAACACAACAGTTATTTTGACAGAGGGATACAGTGTCAAAGACTGGGAGATAATAGGGATGGAAGAAATGTCTGCATGACTGGGGCTGATCATCCGGAGCAGAATTTGGCCACAGGCAAAGCACAAGCTGGTTAAAGAGATTGCAGAGGACAATCTGAAGCCTGTGGGTTTGTTTGCAAGGGCAAAATGGGCTTCTGTAGAAATGGATAAGAAGTTTGCAAAGGGGGAAGTAGGTGAGAAAAGTATGACACCAAAGAACATCAATTTGGGAGGCTGGAGGTAGTCCTGCTTATGTCCTTTTTTTTTTTTTTTTGCCTAAGTTCTTCTTTGTGTTATCTGACTCCAGAACCCTGACAATTTTAGGTATTTTGCTCCCCCAAGCCACCCACCAAATGCTGAGCAGCACAAAAGCAGTACTTTCAGTGATGGAAGAGCTGACCGGGATAGCATGTCTTCGTTTTCATTTCCAACCTCTGTTATTTTGAGACTTCCTCTCCTTTACAAACTCTGTCTATCCCCCTAGGCAACAGAGATCAGAAGGCTCCCAATTATGTCTCCTGGAATGCAGGGAGATATGAGGAGAGAACAAGCTTTCTCTATGTGTACCTCCATCCAAGCTGTGCCTCTTCCTATCCCGCTCCTCACCCCAACCCAGCATGCTCACAATTGAGACATGCAGCTGGGTTATTTCAAAAGCTGGGCCAGATCTGTGATCTTTGACCAAGTACCCCCCAAGTACACATTTCCTGTGACCAAGTAACCCCCAAGAGGAGTATTGTTCATATAAACTCAGCATTTTTTGCTATAAATTGAGTAGCCCAGAATCACCACCAGCATCTAATGCAACTCTGCCTAGAACCCAACTTTTACTCCTAGCAGGCACTACATGGAGAGAAGACTAAACCTTTCTCCAACACCTTGAATGGAAAGTATGCAACAGGGCCTAATGGGTCAAAAAGAAAGGGGGGGAATGACCCATGATAGGTACTCTTGAACCTGCACTCACCTTGAGCCCATGTTTTGCCCCTTCTTTACAGCAACATGTAACTCAAAATGATTCTACTGAAGTATGTAAAGAGAATTACAAGACAGTGTCCCAGTCAACATCACTGCCAATTCCAAATAATGGGGAAATTGATTATCTGACCTACCTCCCCCACACCAAACAGGGAGAGAAAGAGCCTCTGAAGGTGGGGAAAGAGAAAAGGAGGAGCATCTGGCTGCATGTGGGCGCTCCCTCCCTCTCTATGCACACAGATCTAGGTCAACACTGATGCTTCAAGCATCAGTTTATCAAACAGTTTATCAGAATAAGGGATTCATCCAGTCTCTCTCTCTCCCCACATCTCCTGCCTGGCAACCAGCTCTCTTCTCTCCCCCAACAGCCCTTGAGTAAAGGGGGGGGGGGGGGCTTATTCCACAGCCAGGCAATGCTGAAACAGGGCTCCCAGGTTGATGGACAATCTGAAGACGCTATTTTCAGGGGTGCACAAAAAAGAATGATCTGCCATGACTCCAGTTTTCATTATTGCCCCGCACAGCTTTCTCTTCTGCCTGGATATCCTCCCCACTGCATTGCCAAGCTCTCTCAGCCTCACAGTTCATTCATCTCATTTCTCCCCACCTCATCCTTCCCCCAGTATTGCTGTTCAGAACAGTTCAATAACTTCCACCTTGTGACGCAGACCTGAGCCCTGTTTAGAGAGGGGAGGGGGGAAGGTATCGTGCAATGCCACCAGCTTGTGGGTTTCTTTGGAATCCCAGTGCCTTGAAACTGCATAGATGGGGGGGGGGGGGGGAGATACAAGCAGGGAGCTTAAGGATAGTGCCCTTCACTTACCACCTTTTTCGACAGAAACGACCAGCGTTGAGACGGCCATCACTTCCCATCTGAAAGAGAGGTTGCAGTCTATCCCGGTGGAGGGGAGCGGGGGAGATTTTGCTACACCTCGGTTCCTTGCGGAAAGGGCAAACTAGAGAGTCCATACTGGGAAATAAGGAATGGCACTACAGAAGAGCGTATGGGCGAACACAAGCGAAGTGAGAAGCGGAGGAAGAGGGGAAGGAATAGGCTACCTACAGCAGGACGAGAGGAAGAGCGAGGAGACTCGGGAAAACTGAATGACACCGAGGTGCAAAGATGAGAAAGAAGCCGAGAAGCCGGAGACGCCGTCACTCACCTAGGATCATCCCTGTTCAGTTCACGCTGCCGGAGCAGCACCTTGCGTCTGGTCTGGCCGCGGCGAGCAGGGATGGCAGCTGCCTAGGCAGAGGATCAGCAGCTGCTGCTGCCTCCGCCGCCGCCTCTTCCTCCGCCTCCCCCGTGTCCGCTGCGGCGGCGGCGGCGGCGATGCTAGGAACGGGCCAGACTACACAGCAGCAGTAGCGGTGGCAGCAACAATGCAGGGCCCCCCGGTACAGCAGGGCTCGCGGCGGAGAGAGCAGGAGTAAAAGGAGGCATCGCCAAAAAATGTCAGCGCAGCGAAGCACAAGCTTTCGCTCTACACCCCCGGCAGGCGGCTCGCGCACCCTCCCTGGCTTGCAATTGGTCGCGGCGCCAATTCGGGCGCCCAATGAGAGGGGCCAAAGCCAACTCGTTCCAAAAAAAAAAAAAAAAAATCCACCGCAAGCGGGAGGGGCGCCCTTTTACTTACCCATCCACCCCCACCCGCACGCCCAAAGTCGAGCTGGCGAACCCTCTCCGCAGTGGCAGCCAGCAGGTAAGACGCGCCTTCGGCGCGCCTGGAACGCCGCCGCTCGCGCTGAGGGGCACGCGCGCAAGCGGTCGAGCGCGCACGCCCGGCCGCTGAGTGACCGAGTCCGGGCCGGGTTCCAAATCCCTACCTGGCGGGGTGGCATTAAGAGCGGGGAGGGGCGCAGCGCCGGTAGACGTGCCTCGGTGTTCCCAGTGAAGCTTGTGGTAGCAAGTCAGACTTTCCAAAGAGGGCAGTTCAGGCGGTGGGTTAGTTAAGTCTTCAGCCGGGTCCCCTCACTGAGTGAAGCCGATTGTCGAAACTAAGCCTCAATTGCCTGGTGCTACAGAACGTTCTAAATCAAAGTCAAAAACAGTTGTGCTCGCACATCCTAAGCGACCCTTGAGTCAAGTTTAACTCCTGCTGACTTCATAAATATGCCTTCTTCAAACCATTACTCGCCTGGTTTGCCTGTGCCACCTTCTGCGTAACAAGTTACTGGATTAGTATGCAGCCTTGTGATCTCCCATCCAAATCCACCACATCTGAGCCTGCTTAGTTTGCTGGCATCAACTATGATCAGTCAAGTACTGCCGCTTCCTGTGACATCACAAACTCTTATTTACAAAGCACAAAAGACAAGCCGGTACCAAACAAAACATGTTACATCTTAACAATGTGACCCAGGCCATCATGTTATGCTATTGTATGGTATATTTGTTTGACATGTTGTGTGAACAGATCAGTGTAGCGTATTAACCATTTTTTAAAAAATCTTGTGCATTCTACAAGCCTGTGAATGGACTTACTTTCTCATTTACATAGCACTCTTTTGCTAAGAAACTTACAATACTATAAACGTAGGGCTTTGGGCAAAATCTGAAATCCCTCACCCACTGAAGTACCTCAAATAGAGCAAAGGTAACTTACTACTTGAAATGATTTGATGATTCTCACACTTTACCATTTAAAGAGAGAGCCTCATATAATGATTAAGTCCACAATCTAACATTACACATCTAGTTTTCTTTCTTTCATAACTGTCGGCTGGTGGGGTCTAGGAAGAGGGCCTTTTCTGCCATGGCCCCTGCCACACCTCAGTTTGTGCTGAGGTGCGTGCTCCCCCACTGTCCTGGCCTTCCAAAAAGGTGTAAAAACATGGCTATGCCAGATGGCCTGGGGGCCTGATGGGGGCTCGCATTGCTGGAACTGGCTGGTGTTATGATTGATACTGCTTCTCCCATCTTCTTGAATTGTTACACTGGCTTTTATAGATTGGTTACTTGTGATTTTAATTGGGGAGTATTTACATTTTTATTGTTTTTATTGTCTTGGTTTTTTAATGGTAAGCCGCCCAGAGTCACCCTCTGGGGGAGAGGGGCAGCATATAAATTTAATACTAACAACAACATTATATATTGAAGCTACTAGTCTTGTTCACACATTGTGTGCATCCATTTGTTCTGCTTGGTTTTGACAATATATTACATGAATCCAGTCACTGTATTTGCAAACACTATATTTTACATTGTACTTGTAAAATTTGTAAAGGCTTAGCATGACATGTGAAGCCAATAACTACAGGAGTGCTTAAAAGTTTGTGAACCCATTTGAATTTTCAATATTTCTGCATAAATATGACCTAAAGGGTGATCTGTTCTCCACACAAGTCCTAAAACTAGATAAAGAATACCCAATTAAATGAGTCAAAAGCATTATATTTCTTCATTTATCATTTATTTATTGAGAAAAATGATCCAAAGCTACCTATTTGTGAGCCTTTGCTTTCAGTAACTGGTGTGCCTCCCTTGGGCAGCAATAACTGCAACTAAACGTTTCCGATAACTGCTGATCAGTCCTGCATATCGGCTTGGAGAGACTTTAGCTCATTCCTTCTTACAGAACAGTTTCAACTCTGGGATATGGGTGGGCTTCCTCACATGAGCTGCCCGCTTCAGATTGTTCCACAACATTTCTATAGGATTAAGGACTTTGACTTGGCCATTCCAAAACATTAACTTTCTTCTGCTTTAACTATTCTTTAGTCATACAACTTGTGTGTTTTGGGTTGTTGTCTTGCTGCATAGTTCACTTTCTCTTGAGCTTCAGTTCATGGACAAATTCTTTGACATTTTCCTGTAGAATTTGCTGGTACAATTCAGAATTCAGAATTCCATCAATGACAGCAAACTGTCCTGGTCCAGATGCAGCAAAGCAGGCCCAAACCATGACACTGCCACTCCATGTTTCACAGATGGGGTAGGGATCTTATGCTGGAATGCAGTGGTTGCATTTTGCCAAACAAAATGCTTTTCATTCAAGCAAAATGTTGTTCCAATAGCTTTCTGGCTTATCCTTGTCTTTCGCAAACTGTAGACAGCTAGCAATGTTCTTTTTGGAGAGTAGTGGCTTTCTCCTTGCAACCCTGCCATGCACACCATTGTTGTTCAGGGTTCTCCTGATGTGGTCTCATGAATTCTGACATTCGCCAATGCAAGAAAGGCTTTTAGTTCCTTAGACATTACTCTGGGATTCTTTGATATTCCCAGAGTATTATATACCTTGCTCTTGGTGTGATCTTGGTTGGTCAACCACTTCTGGGGAGGGTAACAATGGTCTTGAATTGCCTCTATTTGTACACAATCTGCCTGACAGTGGACTGGCAAAGTCCAAACTCTTTTGTAACCTTTTCCAGCCTGGTGAGCATCAACAACTGTTTTTCAGAGATCCTCAGAAATCTCCTTTGCTCGAGCCATGACATACTTCCACATACCTGTGTTGTGAAGATCAGACTTTGATAGTGAATACCCAGAATTCTGTTCTTGAAATAAGGCAGGACTTCCCACACTCACACTTGATTATCATCTCATTGAATGAAACACCTAGCTCTAATTTCCCCTTCAAATAAACTGGTAATCCTAGAATTCACATACTTCTGCCACATACAAATATGTAGCTTTGGATCATTTTCCTCAATGAATAAATGAACAACGTCCATTTATTTATCTATATTTATTTAGAGGTCATATTTATGCATAAATATTGAAAATTCAAAAGGGTTCACAAACTTTTAAGCACTGTTGTACATGTCACAACAAAAGAGAAGAGCCAAATCACAGCTGATCCTTGTTTCCTGTTCTCTAAGAGGTAGAACTACTTGGTAGCTGGGTTCAACACATTACCCTAATCCAGGATTTTATACAAGGGTTTGTTGAATAGGGCATAGTGACCTGATTCCCACCACATACTACATAATGCTTAGTATGCTGGGTGAACCCAATCACTGAGCTTTATAAACCAAGGTTTATGTTGGGAGTAGCTATAGCCAGCTTCTTCTGGCACTGTTGCTGAAAATTGGCAGGATGGTTTCTCACCATTCTGAGACAGGATATGCACAAAAATGGGTGTGCTTCAAAAACAAGAATCTTTCCCTAAAGATGGCAGATGGCATGGTTTGAGCTGAGATTTCTACTCCATCTTAAGTCCAGAAGCTTCCTTGGGACCCTGATGTTGCTATACCAACCCCAGGGAGAGAGTGTAATGGTCAGAAGATTTGTGCCACAGCTGGGCTTCTGGGTAAGTTCTATGGTGGACTAGATGTCCCTGAAGGAGCGGGGACAGCACTGCAGCTAAGATCAGTGGCCAGACAGTGAATTCTGGCTGGCGCTGTCCTTCTGGATAAAGGAGAGATTGTGAGATCACCCACTTGCACTCCAGACAGTTGCTCCTCATGAGTAGACTGCAGGAACTGAGGTTTTTGTGGTCAACTTGTGAGTTGAGCAGCTGGGAGTTGAGGTATTTCAACCAAGTTCACAGCCTTAACGCAGCCTATATGGACACAAGGTTCATACAAGCCTCACTTCCTTTAACACTTACAGATGTAATTAATTTACAGTTAAAGAGAGATTTTTCTGAGCAGCAGGATAAGAGAATTCCACTTGGTGAGTCAACATTCTTTCTGGATTAAAAAGTGGGGGGGGGGGGAAGGGAGTTTAAAGATTTAAAAACTTTTGGCAAAAAGCTTAAGAAGGAGTGGATGTAAAAAAGGTTAAAATGGATAAAGGGGGCAGGTTTTTTAAAGTTTTTTTTTTCTTTTTTTCTTGGTGAAAATGTTTTTGAACAAATTGGAATTAAAACAGACAAATGGATCGGACCTTGATGGGAATGTTTGTTGTTTACTATTAAAGAGTGCAGCCAATTGGTGGATTTTACAAAACAAAAGATAACGGTAATATGAGCCAGACGGTGATGCTGACTGTAACTAGGGAGTGCCATTTGAGACTAAATTATTAAGGGCAGAGGAAGACAAAAAAAAAAAAAGAAAGATTGTCTTTTACTCTTTCCTTTGTAATCAAGACACTTTCACTTTTGGATTACAATATTACAATGGCAATCACCAGAAAAGTGGCCAAAATAGCAGAGGGGAGGAGAGGATCTCTAGAACAACCTGCAGAGAGAGGAATTACACCAGATTTACTTCAGAAAATGTTTGAGGAATTGGGCAGTAAATTAGCTGAACCATTGGATGCTAAATTGATTAAATCACTGGATACTAAATTAACAGCTTTTGAAAAAAGAATGGATGAAAGACTTGTAAAGATGAAAGAGGAGATTAAAGAAGAAGTCAGGAAGAGGACAGCTCTGTAAAACAAGTGTGTGGATATTGACAAAATCCAAAATATATCAAAATATATCTAAATTTGTGTGGCAGGGGAAAAACCCACAAGTTAAATATAAGGTGTTACAGGATGCAAAGGAAAGAGGAGGATTGGGTCTACCTGATTTGAAATTGTATTTTGCAGCTTGCTATTTGGAGATGTAAAAAATTAATGACAAAGTGGAAATTCTGGAGAGTAAGAAAGACTTATGGACAGAGAGCTGGAAAGGGAATTAGATAATTTGGCACTATTGGAACTGAGAGAGAAGGAATTTTGTCTGAGATATAGAGCAATTCCAGAGGATTCTGGTGATAGTGTAAATTTCAAATGAGGACAAACTACTGTTCTGTAAAGGACTTATGGAGAGATGAATAGGTTTCTCTTATGAAAATTGGTGTTTGATGGGGGATTGGAGTGGAGTGATCTCCCCACAACTGGATAGAACTTCTGAGAAAAATATTAAAATCACTCAAGGCAAATTACCAAAAGTTTTCTTTGATTTGATGGATAATTTAGGGCTTGTAGACATATGGAGATAGAAAAATGGCAATTCAAGAGTGTACACCTATTTTTCTGAAAGACATAGATCCTTTTCAAGAATAGATATGATATGGATTTTGAAGACTCTGGCTACTAAGGTTTCTAAAGTAGAGATATGACCAAAGACTTTTTTGGATCATAATCCTGTGAGTTTGGTTTATGGAAGGAAATCCAGTTCTTTTAGATGGAGACTAAATGAAATGTTGTGATAGAAAAAAGCAATGGTGGAGGATTGTAAAAAGAAATTAAAATAATTTTTTGAAAATACTTTAAACAAAGGTACTGATTTAAGAATGATTTGGGATGCAAGTAAAGCTTTTATCAAAGGTTATTTCATACAACATAATAGTGAACTTAAAAAGAAAAGGCAAGAGAAAACACAAGCTATTTTGGGTGAGAGAAAAGAAGAATTAAAGAGAAAAGAAGAATTAAAGAAATTTCCAGAGAAGATAAGTATTTCTCAACAAATTAAGCTTTTACAATGACAGTTATCCATGTTAACAGTAAAAGAAATGGAAATAAAAATGAACTATGTAAAGCAAAAAAACCTTTGAGTTTGGCAAACAAATCACGGAAATGGTTGGCATATAAATTACGAAAAGAAAAAGAAAAATGATATTGAAACGACAAGAAGAAGATACTCTATTAATGGATAGTATGGCCATGCAAAAAGCATAAGAAACCTGTAAGTTAAGGGCTTTTGTAAATGACTTGGTGTTAGTTTTGGAGGATCCTTTAAAGGGATGAGAAACATTAATGGGAAAACTAAAAGAATTTAGTGCATTAGCAGGTTTTAAGATCAACAAACAGAAGATGAAGTTGTTAACAAAAAACATGAAAATAGAAGATCCAACACAATTAATGAATAAAATGGATTTTAAGATTGAGAAAAAAGTAAAATATCTGGGTATCACTATGACAAATATGAATTGTGTGTAATTTCAAAATAACTGTATTAAGACATAGAATGAAGTTAAAAAAGACACGTTAAGATGGGAGAAACTACAACTGTCATTGCTGGGGAGAATATCTGATAAAAATGAATGTCCCGCTTAGAATGATGTTTTTGCTTCAGACAATACCTGTTTTGACAATTGATGCACCATTTAAACAGTAGCAAAAGAATATATCTAAATTTGTGTGGCAGGGGAAAAACCCACAAGTTAAATATAAGGTGTTACAGGATGCAAAGGAAAGAGGAGGATTGGGTCTACCTGATTTGAAATTGTATTTTGCAGCTTGCTATTTGGTTTGGATGAAAGAGTGGGTGATGCTGAGAAATAGAAGTCTTTTGGAGTTAGAAGGACATGAACTGAGATTTGGGTGGCATGGGTATCTGTAGTATGATAAAGTCAAGGTTAGTGTAGATTTTAAAAATCATTATGTTAGACGTGCCATATTGAGAATTTGGAATAGATACAGATCCAGGTTGTGCCTGAAAACATCTTTGTGTCTCTCAGCACAAGAAGCATTTTATAGATGAGAGATAATGGGCAAATACAAAGAGTTAATTTATCGTGAGTTACTAGAATTTTGTCAAGAGGAATACAAAATAAAATCAAGAGAAGAACTGATGTCAGAGGAACATGGTTGCCAGTGGTTTTCTTATTTACAGTTATTAGATTTAAAGTAGACAAAATAGTTTATGGTATTGAACATTATAACACTGAGTTTAAAAAGGAATTATGTACAAATGATGAACATGTAATTGCTAAAATGTATAAACTTCTGTTGAAATTTGAAACAGAAGAACAAGTGAAAGAATGTACAATAAAGTGGGCTAAAAATTTTGGTTATAATATACAGATGGAACAATGGGAAAATATGTGGTTGAAAGGATTGAAATTTACACTATGTGTTATAATCTTAAAGAGAAATTTTACAAAATGATGTACCATTGGTATATGTCACCAGAGAAATTGTCTAGAATGTATAAAGACACCTCAAATTTATGTTGGAAATGTGAACAAGAAGAGATATTTTATCATGCTTGGTAGACATGTAAAAAAGCTAGAAAATTTTGGATTCAGATACATAACACTGATTCAGAGGATCTTAAAGATTAATATACAATTGAGACCAGAGGTCTTTCTTTTGGGACTGATGAACAAACAGTTGGATAAAAAGTCATGGAATTTTGTTTTTGTACATGAAAACTGCAGCAAGATTACTGTATGCACAAAGATGGAAAGACTCAGCAATACCTACAATGGAGGAATGGTTGGTGAAGATGATGGAACTTGCTGAGATGGCCAAACTGACTTCTTTGATTAGAGAAAAGACAATATCTAGGTTTATTGCTGCCTGCAAACCCCTTATGGACTTTTTGCAAAAAACAGAAAAAAATGAACTTATGATTTATGGTTTTGATGATTAGACAGAATAAATTATAGAAAGAAGAGAAACATGTTGTAATTTTAGAGAAAGAGGTAAATTTATAATTGTGCTTATAACTGCTATAAAGATCGGAAGTCACTTCTTTGTATCTTTTTTCTTTCTTTCCTATTTTTCTTTTACTTTTTTTCCTTTCTTGCACTTTTAGCTTTCTTTCTTTTTTTTTCCTTTCTTACTTTTTAGTAGTTTGTATTAGCTTTTATCTTCTTTTTTAAATTTTTTAATGAAATTATTTTAAAAAAGATTTGTGCCACAGCTCTATAACTATCACCACTGGCCCTACCACTGTTAGCTCAACTATCTCAGCATCAGACTTACCACTTCTTCATTATCACTCCTGGCTTCACCACTGATGCTTGTTCTAGGTTGGAGTAGACTGCTGCGGTTTCGTCACTGTGGCTCCTTCCACTGCCTCCACCCGTGCATATGCTTACGTAGCGCACTGCTTCATGTTTATCTACTGTGTCGCTGGGTGTTTGCCTGTCACGGCCTTTGCCACATGCAGCCCTTGTTCTCCTTCTCTGCTGCTGTTGCTTTCTATTGCTGCTGACAGAGCTTTTCAAGCACCTTTTGTCATTGTGGTCTTTGACTTCTGCCATCTACCACTGTTGCCATTGCAGCTCTCTGTTGTCCATCTGCATAGGTTGGTCTCTTCAAGTGTCGCTGCTATGGCTCTTCTGTTTGTCCTTGGGGCACACTGGGTGAAATGCCAGGCTAATGCCTCTGGGACAACTATTGAAACTGGTCCACATTGGTGCCTATAGAAAATGGTAAGTTATTGCCTAGGTATTATGGCTACTTTGTGGGGGGAGTGATATCATAAGGGTATGTTAGATAGCAGGATAGGTCATTTATTTTGGATGGATGCATTTTTGGGTGGACTGTGGAGTTGTAGCCTGAGTGGGAAGGGTATTTTATTTTTAGTTCTTGGTTATAGGGAGAGAGACATAATGATTTAGAGCTCTTGGAGAAAGTGCTGTTGTGATGGGACCAGTAAGGCTGTTTCAGGAGACAGAGGTGCAATCAGGGGAAGCTGTGGCCACAGCAGTTAAGAGAAGTCATGGACACATCTCAGCAACCCCACTGTTGCTTCTCTTCTATCAATGCCACGCTGATGGTGAATAAGACCCATTTTGTCTAAATAGGAAAAACAGGCTGACCTGGTATGAAGGGCACCTGGCTTAGTGAGCTGGGTGAGGTCATCTATTCTCAGATTCTCCCACTGTGTTTCTATGGCCAAGAGCAAAGATGTTCCATCTTCATTATGTGTGTTGGGCTCTCTGATGAACTCCTGTTGTAGCCAGGTTGCAGGCTGGATGAGATTTAACAAGCTGAAATTGAATCCAGATGGTTTGGTGGTCAGGGGAGGCTTGATCTGTTTGGATGAGACTCTACCTGCTCTAGATGGGCTTCTTTTCCCTTGAAGGAGTAATTATCCATTCTAGGGGTGCTCTTTGATCCTGTGCAGTCCCTGAGCACTTAGGTCAACACAATGGCAAGGAACCTTTTCCTGCTATAACTGATTTAGCAGCTATGTTCCAGCCTGGGTAGGTCTACTGCCCTTTTTCTAAATCAGAGTCTGGTAGCATCTTTTCTATCCAACAGATTTTATTAAATGGCAGAAGCAGATGCAGAACCAACCTGTCTTCCCCTCCTTCCCACCCATCCCAGTTTAAACCCTATCAGTCTAGCCACTGTATGCATCTGATAAAATGAGCTGCAGATCAAGGAAGCTTATGGCTTTTAATAACATTTGTTAGTCAGAAAAGGTGCTACCAAACTGTAATTTTTTGCTACCATAGATTAACATGGTTCTCCTCCAACAATGTTTGCCCATGCTCTCATTGCCTTCCTAGGAGATCATTTTAATGTAGTTACGTGGGAATTACTTTGAAGGAAACTCAGATATTAAAGTGAATCCAGAATGCAGTGATCAGCTTCTATTGGGTATTTCCTGGCAGGAGCATGTACCTCATGCTCTGGCAAAACTGCATTGTTTACCTCTTAAATTTTGAGATTAAATTAAAAGTATTTTGACATATAAACCTCTCAGTGGCTTGGGCCCTGCTTATTGGAAAGAATGACTTCTCCTGTATATTATGAACCAGGAGTTTCGATTATTTTGATCAGTCGAAAGATGTATTGCTAGGGCCAGCCTGGAGGGGGACCTAGTTGAGGAGGGCAAGAACTTCTTCAGCCCTGTGGAATTAAGGCTCCTTCCCCAGCCTGTTTCAAGAAAAGACTTAAGACTCACTTTTAGCCTCCCATCTCCCTCCCCTAGGATTTTTATCTTTTAACATTGCTGTATCATGATGTTTTGAAGTTTGTATTTGGGTATTGCTTTGTTTGAGGTTTATTGTATTGTTGAATGTTATTTATATTGTTTCTAATTTATGGCATTAGCTGCTATAAGTTGGCTCGCTAGGAATATGTGGTTTATAAACATGACAAACTAATACAGTTGGAAGTGCCATAAATTGGTAAAGGCTATGTACACTTATCCAGATTCTGTGGCAAATAGCTGAGTCAAGAGATCTCCACAATATCTAACACGTGAGTTTTCCAGAACATGGCTCTCTCTCTTCACTTGCAAGGAAGTGCTGTCTTCTTGGTGAACCTTTAGGCTGATCCAGTGAAGGATGAAACATATGCTAATCTTGTCATGGAGATACTGCTAAAAATGGCAACATAGCACAACTGAGTTTTCCCCCCTATCCCCAGTGTAGGACTTCAAAGTATGTGCACACACATACACAGAGGGGTACGGAGGAATGTATACATTCCTGCTCTTATGTGTTTCAAAAAGAATCTGGTTGAGCATTCTGGCACTGGTGGTGCAGTGTGGCTGAGTGTACAGCCACTGTAGAATAAGGAAAAAGCCCATAGCTACTGCTGCCTGCTTTTGAGACAAGGTGTTGCAGCCTTCATTACTGATGACATCATAAGGGATATGCTGTAGGTAGCCATGAGATTTGTAGATCCACATTCCACATGGCAACCATTACAGCAATGAATGTAGTATCCAGAGACAGAAGTATATTTTCCCTGTCTGCAAAAGACTGCAATTTAAGTCCTAGGAACATTAATTATCTCAGTAATAGAAGTAGAGCCCTATGGGAAGACGTAAGCAGACTGTGCTAAGTAAATGAAGCCTTCATCCATAGAGAGCTGACTCTTCAAAAAAAGAACTTTGAAACTATGAAGCTAGTACAGGTAGTCCTCAACTTACAACCATTGGTTTAGCAACTGTTTGAAGTTATGATGGCACTGAAAAAGGTGACTTATGACCAGTCCTCGCACTTACGACCATCGCAGCATCCCTGTGGTCACATGATTGCCATTTGCAACCTTCCCATCTGGCTTCTGACAAGCAAAATCAATAGGGAACCACATGATTCACTTAATGACTGCTGCAAAATTTGTCATAAAGTTGGGTGCAGTCACGTGATGCCTTGCTTAATGGCCACACCACTTAATGACAACTTTTACAGGCCCTATTGTGGTCATAAGTTGAGGACTACCTGTATGTGTATATACACAAACGCACATGCACTGTAGTGTTAAAGTGCTGCTGTTGAATAAATTCTTAATATCTATCCAAAAATAAATACCATGAAGTTGGATCCATGACTAACAAGTTTCATTAGTCGGTCTAAATATGAAAGAATCTGCTTCATGAATTGCACTACGCCAGGATTGGTATAACCATGACTATCTAACAAGCCATGGATCACTAAAAAGAATAAGGCACAATCAGTTGGGTATATCCATCATACTAAGATAAACCATGATTTAAAAATCAGTGGCTGGGCTTACACATTAACCATGGCTTAACCATTGAATAAATGATAATTAATCATTTGCCACGGCCTCCTTCCTAGGGCTGAGAGAGCGTGACTGGCCCAAGGTCACCCAGCTGGCTTTTATGCCTAAGGCGGGACTAGAACTCAGTCTCCTGGTTTCTAGCCTGGTGCCTTAACAATTAGACCAAACTGGCTCTCAGCAGACCTAGTTAGTTTCCTATAAACTGCATAACTGAGTTAATGTACAAGAAACCATTGTACTGCTCACCACCTACCCCTTTCCAAGTTAAAAAAAAATCATCAGGCTATGGTCTGAGCAGTGAAAATTGGGCTTACATTCTACACATTTGAGTAAAGATGTCTTTAAAAATCTATGCAACAATAAATCCATTACTCTTTAAGATGTCATGTGTCTATGATATTTTTCTGGCGGCAAACTGACACAGCTACTGCTCTGTAAATTCTAGGATGAATTTGCAGGTAAATATTCATCATCACTCAATAACAAGATTGCCAACTTTTGGGCAGGGCAAGGCTCCCATGTTTCTGATGAGCAGAAATTCAGCAGATGAAGCTTTTCTAGAATGCAGAAGAAATGCAATAATAAGGAAAGCTGCTCCAGCTGAATCTCCATTTTATTATGCTTTGTTACAGGCACTGGAGCATGGTCAATGAAAAACAGACAAAAGGATTCAACAATCTTCGTAGTTTAGCACAGTACCTTCCTTTACATGTGTGGAACAGCAAAAGTAAACTTTTACTACAGGCTGAGCTTTTATTAATTTAAATTATAACACCTGTAATAAAAAGTTGCAGCACGGAGTGTTCCTGTTCAGGATTTCAGTCAGTTATACCTGTTACAAATATGGCCAGCATTCCTTATCTGACTGCATTTAGTCCTCATTAACTTCTGTTTTCAAGGGAATGTTCTTCACTTTGGATCCAGCCCCCCACCACTGCCGAGATTCCTCGTGTTTTTAAGTTTCCCTCAAACCTGGGAATGCCTCTTTTATAAATACATAATTCTTTATGAGTCTTTATTGTATGTATTCGTAATCTTTTATGAATAGAGTCGCTCTTGGGCGTTGACTTAATTTGAAATATAAATAAATAAATAAAAATTCCAAGAATAAGTCTAGTGCTACTATGTAATAGGCCATTTTTCCTCCATCTATCCCAGGACAAGGTAATCGTTCTTCTCACACACAATGAATTTCTCTTTACAACAAGCCCATCAACTGGATTAGACTGGAACATAGTGATTGGTGCAAAGCTACCTACTGCCTTTCGTTGCTTGAATAGAAATGTAATTCTGTTTCTTTCGTTCTAAAGGACAGATGTGAATACCTATATTTATTGCCTCTTTCCCCAGCTTTTTTAGTACACATCCATGTCGCTGATGCCTGCTTGGAGTTCTCTTGTTTGTTAGATTTATATGTTGCCTTTTCTCCAGGGCTCAAGGCAGCTTTCCTGAGGAATCTCCATTTTGCCACCCCAAGAACAATCCTCTGAGGGAAATTGGGCTGAGAGACAGTGACTGGCCCAATGTGAGTTTCATGGCTCAGAATGAACTTGAACTGAGATCTCCCCAGTTAACGCCATTCCTCCTTACTTGTTCCCGTAATCAAATATCTTTCATTAGACCATCTTTGGCTGACAAAGAAGCCTTTCACTTACTCAGACCTCTTCAGATGGAAGAAAGAAGCACCTGGGCTTCTGTGGTTCTTCCTGAAATATAATATCGCACACCTCTGTTCTCTTCTGTCACCAGTTTTATCTAACATTAACACTTTGCTTCCCTTATTTTGAGGCCTTGCAGTGCCATCTACATTGTCTACCCTCTGTGAAAAGGTGCTAGGTTGGGATGAGCTCAGGATCTGGAGCTTTTCTGAAGTGAAGAAACCAGCTTAAGTCACAGCAATGGTGGTAGCCTGGAATGGAGTACAGGGCAGACATGGAACAACTCCCAACGGCTGCTGGAGCATCAACAGCGTTTCCATAACTCTCATGGCCTCTGGGTCTTAGAATGAATTCCCATCTTCCTGTTTCTTTTAAAAAGGAGATATAACGCTGTGAGCGAAGCATAGCATTTTAACACAAAGTAAAAACAAATGGCACTCCAATCATTAGGAGACCAATTTAGATTAACTAATAAAGCCCTGATAAAATAACCACGTGTTGGCTATCCTTATAAAAGAATACACAGCACAGCTTTAATAGAAAAGATAAATTCACAACTGGAGAGAGGAGCGCACCAAAAAAATCCATTTTAGACATGGACGGTATTGTGAAACCCTCCTCAAAAACCTAATAGAAAGAAACATATGTGCTTTCAACATTCCAGGCCAAAACTGTAGTATCTTTATTCAGAAAACTGTTTATGAATAGTTTTAAAGGGACATCAATAAAGCACATTCCAGTCTCAATCCCCATTTTATTGAAGCATAGATGACAATTATCCAGTTCTAGTCTTCTCAGAACAGGTCCCTTTGGGTAAATCAATACAGCTGATCTTCCCCCCCCCCCGCCCCCCCCCCCTTTGTCCATTATCACTTTTGCTATGTGAGCAGATCCAAAAGCACCCATACGCTATGTCATATACAGAGGAGGCACCCAGCCTTCCCTCTGCCTTAGCAAACAGCGTGACAGCTACGGGACATGATCCCAGAATTTTTCTTTGATGAAATTGACTTCTTCAAATGTTAGTGACTTGAAGAATACCCTGCAGTGATAATATACCCTCCATCCTTTTTAAAGCTGGAAATATAACTCTTAGGGCCAAGCTCGGTGTAATGCTAAATACACCATAAAAAGTGGGGTTGCGTGGGTGTGAATTTCAAAAAGCAGTAGGGATGTTGGAAGGAGATCCATTGGGATCATAGCACACTCAGAAGGGAAATGCATTCCTTTCCTCCTGCATTGCAACTCTAGAATTGCTATAGGCCCCAAAATGTATTTTTTAAACCTCCTAACGTTATCAGAGAGGTATCTTTTTATAGGGCTAATATGGGACCAGAGAAGTGGTGAGATGGGGAATTTGTATCAAGATTAGGATGGGAAAGGAAAATGTTAAACCTCCCCATTCAACCTGCTGAGGTCTCATTTAAATCGCCTCTCCCATACTGACTATTAATTAAAAATCAGATTTCATAATGAAGTATGTCTCTCTGACAATATGTCTGACTCTTTTGGTCAGGGGCAACACCTGGTATTTGGTGTCCCAGGGTCTCTAATTCTGAAAAGTGTGTTGCGCTAGACCAAAATCTAAATTTGATTTAATTTAGTCATAAACCCCATTAAAATTAATTAATTTTAATTAATTTCACGTATTTAATCGTTTCCTTCGTCCCTCGTGTTAAAAATGACCAGCTGTGGCAATTCTTGGAGGATTTCTGAAAGTTTCATGCTAAGCTTTGGGGAGCCACAATGGACCTTACAAGTTATACATGTATATTATAAAGGCTCCCCATAATGGCACAATCAGGACATTCTGAAAAACAATTTTTAACAAGTGGTGAAGTCTGCATTCAAATCGCACAAGAGATTCCCACATTATCATGTGAGTGTTGCAAAAGAAAATTGTTTTTTGGTGTGATTCATCTGCCTCTGGTGTGGTCCTTTGAATTAGCCGACAGTGAGAACAGAACAATAGGAAGCAAGTTTGCACACTTAGTGTGAGGTCTTCTCAAAGACTGGATCATTTTGAGAAATTTTCTTTTAGGCACTTTGTTGGAGCTTTTTGCAAAAAAAGAGAAAAAAAACTAACCACAGCAAAATGCTTCAGTCATTTCCATAATGCGAACAGCTGAATGCCATTCACAACTACTAGTTAACTCATGCACAAAGACAGGTGCAGACATGCTTATAAAAAGCCACATTTAATTGCAACACTCACAGCCTACTCCTGGGATAAGTACAGACTAATGCCCCTGTTGTCCTTTTCCTACAAAATGCAGCTAAACACAATGATTTTAAAGCCAGGAGACAACGTGGTTTTTGTATAATAGCAGTACTTAATTATTTTCTTTTTGACACATCATCTATTCAGTGTCACAGCACCTAGGGAAGTTTTAAATCATCAACAGAGATAGAGCAGCATCTTCAGACTGGTCTCTTGCCATACGCACAAGAGTATGAGAACTGCTGGACGGTCATGAATTGCTGAATCAAATCAATGGTTGGTCCAGGCCATTACTTTGTATTATCCCTCAAGTGCCTTATAGAAGTTCATATGCAAGACAGCCTTAAGAAGCTGTTTGTTGCCCACCCTGACAACTATAGAGACACAGTTCCTGAAGCCCTCTCTCCTCTTCCATGCTTAGCTTTTGGTGGCTAACATCCCTATTCCTACTCCATCCTTGACTTTGCTCAATGCCGCAGTACCTAAAGATGAAATTGGCGTTTTAGGGCAGGTTTTTACAATAGTAGAATCAGGGCCCTCTCAGTACAGATGGTTTCCCAAGCCCAAAAGGGTTAGATTGCCACATTTGGAAGTGAAACAACACACCTGACCGACAGCACACACACATAGACAAAAGAGTATCAGAGTTACTAGAATAACTGAATGAAACAGAAACACATTCACCAACAAAAAGTTAGAAACTCTTACAGCATTGCAACTTGAATTATACTGGTTGCAAAGCCTCACAGTACCTCACTGTCTTTTGTGTTGATACGTAGCAACCATCAAAGAAGCACTGAAGGTCTGCAGTGCTATTAAAGCTAATAATGTGGAGAGGAAGACACCTGACAGTTTTGTATCAAAGCAAATGGGATTTTCAGTTTATAGTGACATGACTTGGGAAGAGGGTACTACTCCCCTTACTGCATGAGCAGACATGTGTTTGCTTGTGATATTAGGGTAACTATTTTGTTGCATCACCATATTAAAGAGAAAGTGAGAGAA